>WIQG01000019.1:0-1300166 GCA_014925785.1 Mycena galopus ATCC 62051
GGATGCGATGCTCGCGAAGGAAACACGGTCCATGCGGGCGTGGTTTATTGAAGATGGGACGTTCTCAGACTGGCAGTGGCAACGCAGGTACGGTTCAGATTTTATGTGATGGATGCAAATGATTGACTGTGCACTAGCGAATGAGGCCAATCGCTATCAGTTGTTCCTTCGTCGGGAACGCCCGCTGCGACTGTGTGCAACGTGGCGCAAGCATACCACGGAGAGACCTGGGGATGCGCCATGGGCTCCGTCTCAGGCCGAACTCATGGAATGAATGCCTGGCGCAGGCGCAGATGGCGGGGAGAGGGGAGGATAGGTACTACGAGGAAGATAAGAGGAAGAGGCCTTTGAGATGCTCGATGCCATGGAGAACGCGACGTGTACCGCGATATGTACGACAGCAGTAGCGACGAGGATTAATTGATTTCGTTTTGCATTTTTCTATTGTCCATAAGGGTTTGAAGATTTTCAAGTCCCTTTGAGGCTGGGGGCACTGATTGGCCAGCAAAAAAATTGCAGCGCTTTGATGCGGGGCCACCGACTCCAATCGGTAAGGCAGTCCACCATTGTTCTTGCTCAGAAGCTGACGGTGGCATACATTATTACAGGGTATATAAGGAGGCGCAGGTGTGCCACTTAGTCACGAATCCCCGCTGCCATATGCCTTCTGCAATCGCCGCGACCTCCCCCGCCACCCCCACGTCCCGCGATGGGCAACGACAACGGCGCTTGTGGGTTAATGGCGGCGGCGTAATGATTTTCTGTACCGCCGACGAACTGGCTACCGAGGCCGAGCACCATATCCGACTCTACGGCGAGGACAGATGTTATGGCTGCACCCTCAAGGTAGCGCTCTGGGGCTGGGCCGAGTACAAGGTGACAGCGGAGGGATTCACCCACGTCTTCAAGCTCTGCAAAGCCTGTTGGGTCCACGATCACTGTAACGAATACAGTCCCTTGGCCAACCAGCCGGTGAGTTTACTTTTTCATGTGTTCTGCTCGAGCTAACATTCCTCGCGGCAGACATGTACATGCACTCCCGGGAGAGCTGTCGCATGTGGTGATGCCGTGTGCACCCGCCATGTCGGTGAGTCTTGCATTCTTTTGTCTGTCCTGCTCACATTACTCACCTTCAATACCAACAGTCCCCGCGATGGAACGGGTACCGGCAAGCATTCCCCGAATGCTCGTGGCCGCCAACCCTGACCCCGAGCGCCGCCTTAACAAACTCACCGCTGCTGTCGCAGCCTATCGCGCTACAGCCGCTGCCGACGACCCGAACTATTCGCCCTGCCCTCGGCGCCGCGAGGTCAAGAGTATGTGTGATTGTCCTTCGTGTGTGAGCCACGCTGACGACTTCACTCGCAGGCAATCCCTTCGCGATTTGGTCTTCTCGCAATCCCGGTGGGATTAACCCTGCCCGTGTGCGCGCTCATCCCCTGTCGAGGCCCACGGGATACAAGTACGGGTCTCCTGAAGCAGGCGCGAAACGGCGGGCGATCAGGCTGCAAGAGAAGAAGGTTAGCGTGAAGAACGAGCCGCTGTGATTTATGGCTGCTCGCCATTTCATCTACATTTATCGCGATCTTTATGACTTGAATTGACTGTATTCATGCTTAACTTCATTGTATTATCTCAAGAATGCGGACTCGTGTGTTTCTTGTCGTGGTTTTGGACTTGTGAATGTGTATATCACAATTTTATTGGACTTGTATTATGTCAAGGCTGTGGACTTGTGTGTTTCTTGTGGTTTTGGACTAGCGCTGCCGGCCGAAATAAACAATGAACAACAACCCATCGCACCCGTAAAAGGAAATTCCGAGTTTGAGTTCACGAAATTATAATTATTTGGCTTGAATTGAAGGTGCGATAACCACTAGACCGGAATTGAGAAGCATTCCAGTTGAGTGGTCCCTTGTAAATAACACTGCAACGGGTTCTCTGCGGCCGACACAAACTACAACAACCCATCGCAACCATAGAAGGAAATTTTGATATTTGGGTTGTTGTTAACAGATTAATTGACTAGTTAGTAATTGTTGAGTTGAATGAGGAAAATGAGATCCTGAATCTGAACTGAGGATGATTTGGTTGTAAATTACTTTGGGAGGTGCCACCAACATTATAATTTGCATTGGGAGCTCCCAGCGAAATTTATGTTTGCGTTGGGAGCTCCCAACAACATGGGGACTTGCGCTGGGAGCTCCCAACAATATCTTTATTTGCGTTGGGAGCTCCCAGCGAAATTTATATTGTGTTGGGAGCTCCCAATGCAAATTAAAGAATATCATTGGGAGCTCCCAACGAAATTTATATTTGCGTTGGGAGCTCCCAGCGCAAGTCCGCATTGTTGGGAGCTCCCAACGATATTTTTGTATTTCCGTTGGGAGCTCCCAGCGAAATTTAGATTGTGCTGGGAGCTCCCAACGATATTCGAAAAAACGTGGGGTGGGTAGACAAGCGAGGGGTGCTAAGATCTGGTTTGGCACCTGGTTTCAAGAAAATCATGAACTGACCGCCCGCAAGCATAAGGGCAGCATTTTGAAGCAAAACTTTGTCGAGCGACCAAGGTTGGGATAGCATAGCAGTGGTGTATGAAAGAGCACATTGTTGCTATTGGAGCAGCTTCGGTTTTGAAAAAAAAATCGGGAACCAACCACCCGCAGGTGTAGCATCATGGACTCGAATGCAGCTGGTTTCAAAAGGAAAATCGGGAACCGACTGCCTGCAGGCGTAGGGGCAGCATTGTGGACCTGAATGCAGCTGGTTTCAAAAAAATCGGGAACCAACTGCCGGCAGGCATAGGGGCAGCATCGCGGACCCAAATGCAGCTGGTTCGAAAAAACCGTGAACCAACTGCCGGCAGGGGTAGGAGCTGCATTGCGGAGCCAAATGCGGCTGGTTTCGAAAAAATCGGGAACCGACCCCTGGCAGGCATAGGGGCAGCATTGCGGACCCGAATGCAGCTGGTTTCGAAAAAATCAGGAACCGACCCCTGGCAGGCGTAGGGGCAGCATTGCGGACCCAAATGCGGCTGGTTTCGAAAAAATCGGGAACTGACCCTGACAGGCATAGGGGCAGCATCGTGGACCCAAATGCAGCCGGTTTCGAAAAAATTGGGAACCGACTGCCGGCAGGCGTAGGGGCAGCATTGTGGACCCAAATGCAGCTGGTTTCGAAAAAATTGGGAACCAACTGCCGGCAGGCGTAGGGGCAGCATTGCGGACCCAAATGCAGCTGGTTTCGAAAAAATCGGGAACCAACTGCCAGCAGGCGTAGGAGCTGCATCGTGGACCCAAATGCAGCGGGTTTCGAAAAAATCAGGAACCAACTGCCAGCAGGCGTAGGGGCAGCTGGATGCTAGGATATACATCAAAGGAGCTGGTAAGGTACCTACTAGGTGAACAAGCTGGCAAACAGGCCCATATCGGTGGTAAAATCTATTTTTCGCCGCTGGAAACCCGGATGTTCGCTAGCATGCACTGTGTGCAGCGATAGGCTAGAAATGCTGGGATATACACCCAAAGAACCAGCAACACACATAGTACAGGCCCCAGCCAAACAGGCTGGCCAACAGGGCCCGTATGGGCCCAAAAACCGATTTTTTTTTTGGCCCTGCGGGGCGTGATGCGTGACAGAATCTGGGAGCTCCCAGCAGTACCTGGGAGCTCCCAACGGTGTCTACTCTGGGTGCACCCAGCCAAAAAAAAAAGTATTAGTGGGAGCTCCATTGGCTGGGAGAGCCCTGGGATTCCCCTTGTACTGGGGACCCTCTTAGGGTAGTCATCTCTCAATACAGAAACCACCCTAAGTAGGGTCCCAGAAGTGTCTGCCTGAAGTGCTTGCACATCGGCTGCAGCCGCAGCGGCGTCCGCACGCTCGACGCCAAAGGCAAGTCCATTGGTGCTAGCACCCCCTCCGGCAGCTCTCCGCTCGTCCACACCACCGACACCTGTCCCGTCGCAGAAGCGCCCATCCACTCGCTCCCCTTCTCCGCCATTTCGGGGCCATTGTCTTCGCGCCGTGGCGTGCTTGTGCTCACGATTGGCAGCGGCAGTGGCAGCTCAGCGATGAGACCAAACGCACTTGAGCTGGTACACATGGAGGGCAAGGCGCTCGTGGCGCGGCGGCTGGCGTCGGCGGTGCGGCGGTATTGTAGTTTGGGTAAGTCGAGCTCGCGTCTGTGGCCAGTACGGACACATGGAGGGAAGAGGGAGGTCAGGTGGAGGAGAGGGACAAAGAGTGTGGTTGTCATTGAACTGCTGGCCGTTTTCTACTCGACCCGTCCCCGAGTCTATTTGGTTTCTGTATCTTGCTTCTTCCTTTTCCAATAAATTACTTTTCACGCATTCCATAGAGTATCACCACAGCCTCTCGAGCGACAGAGCATGGGGATAAAGAAGAAAGGCAGCGAGAGCCGGCGCGATTGCCGCAGAGAACTTGCCGGCATTGAATATTCCAAGAACTCGTACATGTCTGCCCATTCTTGCATACCACACTGCCAACTCCGAGAGTTGCTTGGACACTTAATGAACCCATTCCAGAGAGAAATGCATCCATTTTGGAGTATCTGCTCAATCGAGTTTAACATGGACTCTGAATGAACTTTCACTGCCCAAAAGAAAGGATAGAAGGAGCACGGCACCGTCTGAGAGTGGTTTACAGCCCTACAATCACTTAGAGAAGGCTTCTATCCAGCAACATTTTTTTCTCCACAGGTTCAGGGAAAATACTGTAGTTGAACCAGGATAATAATGAGACGTAGCGGACCTTTCAGTCGAAATCGTGCACACAATTTCAATGGTACATACAAATGCTAAAAAATATATGATGAGTAGGGGGCACAGTATTAGAGCCTGAATTCAACTTTAAACCCAAGGGTTCACAACCAAATGCACTCACAATTAAAAAAACACACAATGTTCATCGTTATTCGTCTTCCGATTGGCTGATCGGGTGAGGGAAGTGACAGCGGGAGTGACAATCTTTGTCCTTTGCCGCCACCACCTCCGCCGTCTCTACTATCTCAGGTTGCACAATGTGTTCCCTTGATATATGTGTCTCCTGTGGTCTTAATGCTTATATTTCAAGCCGGTTCCCGGGCTCTGAAAGGCTAAAGAATCAAGATCTTTCCGCCGTCACCTCCACCCACCGCCACCTCTGCCGCCACCCCCACTGTCCCCAATTCCAGCGGTGGGTCACAAACTCAAGAAGCAAAGAAACATGGTAACAAAGATTATAGATGGTACGTTTTTCCGATAATTTCATTTCTTTGGCCCTTCCTTCAAGTATTTCTGCGTGTGTACTCACTGCATTAACATAACATTGCCTGCTGCTCGGCGGCGTGTTCGCGGCACCCCTCGCTACCCCATTACTCTATGCTGGGGGTAACACGTGCAACGCTCTCAGCGCTCACCCCGCTTCAGTCGCCACTGCTGCCTCCATCACAGCTGTGGTGTCCCTACCGCTGCCTCCGTCAGAGCCGCGCTGCCCCACTGCTCCATCGCCGATTCCATACCCGCTCTTGGGCCTTTCCAGCAGTCATAGTCTTGCATCTCTCACCCCACACACCGCACCCAGCACTGCCGTCAGGTCCCACTGCCGTCGCGCTAGCGCACCTTCATTGCACCCTGCTGTGGTATCAAACTCAAAATCTACTTTGTGCTACACCCAAAGACAGAGCGCGCAGTGCCGCGGTAATGTTGCTCCGCTGCGGCTGCTGCCACCACCTCTGTTCACTGCTCAACCGCTGGTTTGCTCCGCTACCGACTAACAAAAAGCCACTGTGCGCTACTGCGCGCACGCGGCATATACGAGCCTTGTGTCCTCCCTTATCTTATTCTTACTTATTTAGCTACAAACCGGATCTGAATCTTGATGGCGGCAGCGATGTTGGCCTCCACATACTTACTTGTTGTAGCATACAAGGCCTGGTGACTTTTAATTAAAATAAAACCCATGTTTGAACACGCAAATTTGAGTGGACTGAAAATCTAGGAGGGATGGAGGTGACGTCGCCGACGTAGACGTGCCATGTGCGACTCGGAGGCTCATGTAAATCGAAAATATTAATCTTACCTATAGTCTGACATCCCAGGATGCAGGCCTTTTGGAAATTTTTGCAGGGCGGAGACGGCGGATCCAATATCCAGTGGCGGCGGGGGGGCGGCGCAAGGGAGGTTATGTAGGCGCGCCATGGCCAACTCGAAGGAGATAATATGAACCTTACCTAGTGTGAAATCTGGGTGCAGTCATTTCGGGAATTTTTGCGGGGCGAAGACGGCGGAGCCAATGTCCAGTGGCGGCGGGGCAGCGGGGACGGCGCGAGGGAGGTACTTATGTGTACTTATGTAAATGGGGCGCTTCTTTTCTTCCTGCTGTCGCTTCCGTCAACCCCTCTTAGGCCTATTTTACTAGTACAGAAGAATGGGCCTAAGAGGGGTGTTACGTAAGTGCGAAGGAGCTCGCTGGGGTGCTTTTGACGGGAACACCGACGCAGTTGCATGTATTGCATTCTCACCAGATGGTGGACAGGCTCTTACGGTGCGGAGGAGATCATAACGTTCGATAGCAGATATCTGGTGTTCTCTCCCGATGGCAAATATCTCGCATCGCCTGCCGCTGGCACCACTTTTACAGTGCAGATGTGGGATTCCGCAAGTGGCGCAGCGGATGCTGAGTCCTTCGATGGACACACATATTATGTTAGTTTTCTTGCCTTCTCGCCCAACGGTACACACACCGGAAAACTGGAATTTTCCCCTCGGCTGACATTGTTGCCGAAAGCAATGGTTTTGGCTGCAAAGAAAATTCACCTCAGGCTACCCTGACCTGACCCCCATAGGGCCAAATTTTTGAGGGTAGTTAATTGGGCCTATGGGGGGTGTTTTTAAGTGGGTGTCCCATTGTACATGGGACATCCCATGCTTTATACTGTTTTGGCTTGGGACGTCCCATGCAGGTTCAAAATTGTGCCTGGGATATCCCACTGGCCCATTTGGCAGGTAGGACCTCTGGCACCAGCCAGGGAGAAAATTGTATTTTTGGGCCCATTTATGCACCGTTTTGCATGATCTATAGTGATTCATGAAGCCGTTCACTGGGGCTTTCGTGCCATGGTGAAGCAGATACATTGGGACTTTTTTTTTTTTGAGCAAACCACAATACAGATACACCGGCCCACGCTGGAATAGTGAAATACAGGTACCCAGCCCACATTGGAATACCGGAATATGGGTACCCCGGCCCATGCTCAAATACTGCAATACAGGTATGTTGGCCCTTGCTCAAATATTGCAATATGGGTACGCTGGCCTGCACTCGAATACCGCAATACGGGTACATTGGCCTCAAATATCGGAATATGGGTATGTTGGCCTGTGCTCAAATATCGGAATACAGGTACATTGGCCAGTGCTTGAATATTGGGATATGAGTACATTAGCCTACACTTGAGTACCGGAATAGGGGTATGCTGGTTCTTTTTCTGTTTTTTTCTTCAAAGTACACTATTTCCCCCAAGTCCTTCAATTGTGCCCAAGTGCTATTTGAGCTTGTATAATCCGTACCGACTATATAATTGCCAACAAATACGGGTGTGTTGGCCCACACTCAATTATTGAAATATGAATACATCATTCCCCTTGACAGGAAATGTGAGAGGGATATCCCACATTTTCACAAAATAAGGTGGGATGTCCCATATTTTCACAAAATCACATGGGACATCCCATATTTTCAAAACGAACTCAGGGGGTGTCCCATGTGAAGCCAAAAATGTGTGGGATGTCCCTTGCTAACGTGGGACATCCCATGTTTTCAACACAGACACGTGTGATGTCCCATGCAAGGCTAAAAATGAATGGGACATCCCTTCTGTGCAGAAAATAATGTGGGATGTCCCATAATTTCAAACAGATACATGGGATGTCCCATGGTTACAAATCAAACACATGGGATGCCCCATTTGAGGCCAAAATTGAGTGGGATGTCCCTCGCACTCAGAAAGTACTCTGGAACATCCCATGTTCTCTTAAAAGACACATGGGACATCCCATGCAACATCAAAAATGAATCAGGCTATTTTTAATAACTTTTGTTATTTATGGGACTTGAGCCCATTTTGGAAGGTCAGTCAATTTTCTAACGCTTCAAAAATATCTTTAATGCAAGTTCTCACTGATACCACCAGTGAATCCTTCCCTAAAAGGGTGAACTATCCTTATCTTTGACCATGAGGTATCATTTCTCACAGGGTTAGACACCACAGCCTCTCCAATCACCCAAATCAGTTTACAGCCTTTTGCAGAACTTAGGGCGCAGCTCGTTTTTTTTTTTTTTCAATGCATTTTGCATCGGATAGCTCTTCTGAGCTCAATTCTGAACCGTTTTCCTTTAGAATATGCTCATTATGTTCCCATTGAAAGGCCGGAGGGCGTGGTATTCTCGGATTTTTTGATGGCCAATCAAATTGCTTGATTGGGAAAATATCCCATGTTTCAAGTAGGACGGCTGTAGCATTAGCTACCATTGTTCAATTGGTCTGATTTTTTGATACAATGGACTCACAGATGTGCCAGAGGGCACCACATGCCGGCATTTTTAATGTGAATTATAGATCAGATGCAATCTATATTACGATAACACCTAATCCTGTTTTCAATGTCTTGAGCCAAATATAAGTTGTGTGAAAAATACCGGCATGTGGTGCCCTCTGGTACATCTGTGAGTCCATTGTATCAAAAAATCAGACCAATTGAACCATGGTAGCTAATGCTACAGCCGTCCTACTTGAAACATGGGATATTTTCCCAATCAAGCAATTTGATTGGCCATCAAAAAATCCGAGAATACCACGCCCTCCGGCCTTTCAATGGGAACATAATGAGCATATTCTAAAGGAAAACGGTTCAGAATTGAGCTCAGAAGAGCTATCCGATGCAAAATGCATTGAAAAAAAAAAGAACGAGCTGCGCCCTAAGTTCCGCAAAAGGCTGTAAATGAATATTTTGTTAATATTGATCACCAGGATTGGGAAGGTATTTTGTGTTTTGCACCTCAACCAAACCACTGGTTGCAAAATGAATGGGACAGGATAGAGCATTTTTGGCTCTACAACTTTGACTTTTGGATTTTTTTTGCATCTCAGAGTCTTCCAGGCTGACAGATTTCCCTTTTTGGCCACTACACCCTCTGCCCAAGATGGAAATTCTTCGTTTTTTCACTTTCCTCGGGTACAAATTGACTGTTTTCCTTGGTTTAGATTGACATGTTTTGTGGATGTGGATGTGGCCTGAGTCACATTGTAAGGTTTGAATATTTTATCGCAATTTATTGCTAGCTTTGGGAGTGTATTTTACATTTTGTGCCACAACCAGAGCACTGATGGCACAATGGCTTGTACATCCTGATAGCACTGAAAAGGCTCCACAATTTTGGTTTTAACTATATTTTCGGATTTTTGGTGTCTCGGCAAGGGGCACTCGGGATTCGAATGCCGGACAGGGGGTGGGGGGGGGGGTCCCGACCAAGGCCTTAAAAATCTTTTTGTAGTAGATTTCAAACTAAGCTAAAACAATGGTTTAAACTCATCTGAAGCTATGGGAAGGCCTGAGAGACATGTATAGGGTCACCTTGAGTGTATACAAGGTCCCACTCACTTATCAGTTTAAATGAATATTTTATCGCAATTTATTGCTAGCTTTGGGAGTGTATTTTACATTTTGTGCCACAACCAGAGCACTGATGGCAAAATGGCTTGTACAGCCTGATAGCACTGAAAAGGCTCCACAATTTTGGTTTTAACTATATTTTCGGATTTTTGGTGTCTCGGAATCTTCCACGCTAACAGGTTTCCTTTTTTGGCCACTACGCCTTTCACCCCAAATGGAAATTCTTCGTTTTTTGCCTTTTGTGGCGCACAAATTGACTGGTTTCCATTGTTTAACTTTGAAGGTGTCATGTTTTTTAGATGTGAATGTGTCCTGAGTCACATTGTGAGATAGGAAAACAGGGTAACATGGGCATCATGTCTGAACTTGGAAATGTATTTCATGTTTTGCACCACAACCAGGGCACTGATTGCAAAACGGACTGGACAGCCAGAAAGCGCCAAAAGGCCTCCACAACTTTGGTTTTGACTCTATTTTGGGATTTTTGGCGTCTCAGAGTCTTCCGGATGATAGATTTCCTTTTTGGGCCACTACACCTTCTGCCCAAAATAGAAATTCCACGTTTTTTGACTTTTCTTGGGTACAAATTGCCTGTTTTCATTGGTTTAACTTTCAAGTTGTCATGTTTTGTGGATGTGGATGTGGCCTGGGTCACATGGTAGGGTAGGAAAACAGGGTAACATGGGCATCAGGTCTGAACCTGGAAATGTATTTTGTGTTTTGCACCACAACCAGGGCACTGATCGCAAAATTAATTAGACAGCGAAAGCGCCAATTGGGCTGCAAAACTTTGGTTTTGACTCTATTTTGGGATTTTTTGGCGTCTCAGTCTTCAGGATGGCAGATTTCCTTTTTTGGCCACTACGCCTTTTGCCCAAAATGGAAATTCTTCGTTTTTGCCCTTATTTGGGCGCATATTGGCTGTTCTGCTTGGTTTAACTTGCAAGTTGTCATGATTTATGGGTGTAGAGGAGACTTATATTACATTTTGAGGCAGGGAAACAGGGAAACATGGACATAATGGCTGAACTTCTAAAATTGTACTCCTGGCATTACTACCTTACACAGAACGACTAGGGCCAAGCCAGGTTGCTTTCTATCCATATTCAGAGGTTTCTTCAGTGCTTTGGAGCAGTTTATTGGGTGCTTGACCAGGATATACATAATGTATTGATCAAATGGTAAATGTCGATATTTGCCTTACTTTGTGGGTACCAGACATTAGAATTGCTCCAGACAGGGTCCTACGGCTTTCAGGATGTGCATAGACACTTCCGAGTGACTTTATAGTCATGCTACTATCAACCACATTGGGATTGAAGGAAAATATGTAGCACATAAAAGTTCACCCCATCCTATGTGTCCTATGGTGCTGGCCACCAATCTAATTCCATAGAACAATTCCAATATCATGCCTCAACCACCAGAGGCCAAAGTTTACCTCAATATATGGTCAGAACCATGAGAATTGTGAAATGTTATTTCCCATCAAATTGCCAATTGGGGGCCAAAGAGTACACCTGGTGCCAAATGAACATTAGAAGTGAGAAGCTACAAGGTAAAAGATCCATCCAAAGCTTTATTTCACTCATTTTGGTCAAGGTTTGAGCAAATTGTGTTTTGAACAGTGCGCAGTCAAGAGGCAATAATTTGCAGTAAAGCCCTTATGCACGAAAACACCATTTGGTGGAATCTTGACCAAATTCTTTCAAATAAAGCTGAATATTGTTCTTTCACAGTGGCAAGTGCTGTTTATAAGCTTTTCTTTGCATTATATCCAGTGCTTGAGGCCCTATTTGACAAATGATCAGAAATTGTCACCTAACATATCTCAACTTCAAGCCGATCTTTTGCTCCAATTTTTGATTCACACAATGTGATATCCTTTGGGTAACTCCTGCGAGCATTTGAATCTTGTTTCAATACCACCAGGCAGCCTGAATTCCCTGAATATCTGGGTGAAGCCTGAACATCACCAAACTCTCTCTGCATGTGACTAAGGAAGAATAGAAGTCTCAAAAACAGGTCTATATAGCTCAGATGTCATGTTGGACGATTGGAACCCCACCCAAAATAAGGGAAAGGCAGGGAAAACAACAAATCAGCAAATACTCTATGTGCTCAAAATTCATCTATATGATAGCTGGAGTAGGGGAAAATCAAGTGAAAACACTGTCTAATGATGGCATGATACTATCCTGAGACTGCTGACAGCTGGCCATCGTTCTGTGTGAGGTAGGAATGGCAAGGATCGAATTTTGCAAGTTCAGATATTATGGCCATGTTACCCTGTTTTCCTGCCTCAAAATGTGATATAAACCTCATCCACATCCATAAATCATGACAAGTTGCAAGTCAAATGAAGCAGAACAGCCAATATGCGCCCAAATAAGGGCAAAAACGAAGAATTTCCATTTTGGGCAAAAGGCGTAGTGGCCAAAAAAGGAAATCTGCCATCCTGAAGACTGAGACGCCAAAAAATCCCAAAATAGAGTCAAAACCAAAGTTTTGCAGCCCAATTGGCGCTTTCACTGTCTAATTAATTTTGCGATCAGTGCCCTGGTTGTGGTGCAAAACACAAAATACATTTCCAGGTTCAGACCTGATGCCCATGTTACCCTGTTTTCCTACCCTACCATGTGACCCAGGCCACATCCACATCCACAAAACATGACAACTTGAAAGTTAAACCAATGAAAACAGGCAATTTGTACCCAAGAAAAGTCAAAAAACGTGGAATTTCTATTTTGGGCAGAAGGTGTAGTGGCCCAAAAAGGAAATCTATCATCCGGAAGACTCTGAGACGCCAAAAATCCCAAAATAGAGTCAAAACCAAAGTTGTGGAGGCCTTTTGGCGCTTTCTGGCTGTCCAGTCCGTTTTGCAATCAGTGCCCTGGTTGTGGTGCAAAACATGAAATACATTTCCAAGTTCAGACATGATGCCCATGTTACCTTGTTTTCCTATCTCACAATGTGACTCAGGACACATTCACATCTAAAAAACATGACACCTTCAAAGTTAAACAATGAAAACCAGTCAATTTGTGCGCAACAAAAGGCAAAAAAATGAAGAATTTCCATTTGGGGTGAAAGGCGTAGTGGCCAAAAAAGGAAACCTGTTAGCGTGGAAGATTCCGAGACACCAAAAATCCGAAAATATAGTTAAAACCAAAATTGTGGAGCCCTTTCAGTGCTATCAGGCTGTACAAGCCATTTTGCCATCAGTGCTCTGGTTGTGGCACAAAATGTAAAATACACTCCCAAAGCTAGCAATAAATTGCGATAAAATATTCATTTAAACTGATAAGTGATTGGAGAGGCCATGGTGTCTAACCTCATGAGACTTGATACCTCAAAGATAAAGTTTATCCACTCTTTTTGGGAAAGATAAACTGGTGGTATCAGTGCTGGCTTGCATTGGAAATATTGTTGAAGTGTTTTGGGGACGATCTGTAGCAGTTTAGCACAGAGGTCACAAAAATAACTGACCTTCCAAAATAAGTCTGTGTTAAAAGTGGTGATGTAGGTGGATCACAAATTGTACTGGCTTCCAAAATGATACCAATGGTATGACTCATATTTGATGTGGGTCACAAGGTTCATTGACCTCCGAAGCAATGTTAGTGGTAGATTCCAGACAGTCACAAATGAATGTGACCCAACATTTATGACTTTTGGTTGGGGTTGAGTATTAACTGCAGTGCAACATTCATTAGATAGGTTTGTTGAATCAACTTGCATGTGGAAATATGCTGTTTGAAGTGCGTGGTGTCTGACGTACATGTCACTATTTGAACCCGACTATTTCCTTTCAACTTGTTCTGACTGGTATGAGGACTATCCTAATGGGGAAGGGACGGACAACTCCAGAGAAAAAGTGATGTGGTGATGACAGAAGTTTCCAATTGTTAGAAAATATATGGGACATCCCATTCAAGATAGAAAAATATATGGGACGTCCCATTCTCAATAGAAAATACATGGGATGTCCCATATGGGAGACATACTGTGTCAAAAGTATTTGGATAACTTCCATGTTTTTTGACTAAAAATCAGGTACAACTTACATGTTACTGAAGCGCAACTTTTTTGGCCCACAACTTTGTCAGTGGCACGTTCATCTTGGCACAACTTTCATAGACACTACTTCAACTTTCTCATGGTACATCTTAACCTGTGACAACTTGCTTTTAGCCACAACTCAGCCTTAACGCAACTTTGCAGAGGTGCAACTTTGTGTAGGTCAACTGGGAAACCGGTACAACTGTTAAACCCGCCAGGCGCAACTTTGGGATTCAGAATGACAACTATCTGCAGTGCTGGTACAAGTTCAACCTGCCAACAACTTGGTCATAGACAACTTTTCCAACTGTAAACACAACTTATTTTCACCTGGAGACAACTACAACTTGATGTGAGACAACTTCAATCATGAGGAGACACAACTTTGCCTCAGACAATCACAACTTGTGTCTTGACACAACTTTCAAAATTGCAACTTGAAATTGATCGTGAGAGCTTCACATTCAAACTCCGACAGTGCCATCAGCTCCAAGTGATCTTATTCTAGGGAAGCAACTCATGCAGGTTTACACAATGCATACCGTTAGGTGGGAAAAATCATTCCTTGTGCTCAACTCAATACTCCACCATCCCCATCCTCTCACAAAATAACAGAAGCAACCTTGGAAAGATTTGACTGGATTAGCTATACCCCAATGTCTACGTCCGGAATCGGCCAGTGGTGGTTTGGGGCTGGCTCTATGCTTCAGTGCTGATGCGCCAGACGCATTCAGCGAAGGCACACACTCAGGTTTCATCAAGAGAAATGCCACACTAACGACAGCGCTGTGCCAGGAAAAAGAGAATCACAGTTCCTTTCCCAAATCACTTTTCACACCCATTCCCAAATTCAAAAAACCTATTGTCACTCACTGTGACTGAGTGAAAGTGTTCAGTCTGGGAGGGCGCATCCTGCGTCACTTGAACACTCAGCCAAAATAAGACCTCATGAAGGTAATTGCAACCAACTTTATCGCCTCTAAATTGAGCTATAAGCACTGATAGGTTTATCACCCAGACAAAAAATGTGGGCGAGTCGGATGTGTGGCGCGGAACCTGCGTGCAAATTTGTCAGGCACTAAATGCGAAGTTGGCAGTCAAGCCTAACGTTGCTTTGGAGCAGTAAATACAATTGTTCTGTTGATTTTCTCACCGGTCTGAACCTAGAGCTACCATCTGAATATGTAATGGTACGCCTGGCTTGGGTAGTGTTTAGTACACATTGGTGACAGAGATAGAGGTAGACACAATAACATATTTGAAGGAGGGATCGAATAGCTAAGCAATTCAAAGTGTGTAGATCGGTTTTGTGGATGCTAAAGTACATATATGAGCTGCATTACCCTGTGTCTATGGCAAGCTCGCATAACGGCACGCCCGACACACGAGTTTGTTCATTTTTGTTTGGCTGAGGTACCAGACAAAATAATGTATTGCGCGCTGGGATCCATCAGCTAAGGAAATCAAGGTAGTTAGATCTGTCCTCTGGATGCTAAGTATATATATCAGGTGCTATCCCCTGTCTCTATGGCAAGCTCGCATTGGCGTGACTGTCCGAGGGTAGAATTGCACTGAAGTGTGGGTCAACCACTGAATCTTGAAGCGCAGGATGTATAAGAATGTGGCAGCACACTGAAAGAGTAACAGTTTACCATGAGAAACAATGGGCCCAAGTTCAGAATTATTGCGCGATATGTATAGGACAAGGAAGTCTGCGTGAGTTCCTTCAGAGTGTGCGAACAAGATTTTCGGCTTGTAGTACGCCACATTGATGGATAAATTGGACCCTGAGCTTTTTCTGTGCCACGCTTAACTGTGCAAGTCGTGTCAATCGTGTAGGGCAATCCAGCTCGGGCTGGATGATCCTTTTTGAACCGATTGGTTTCCTTTGTGGTAGCGTCAATCGATACACTCTAGTTGCAAGCAAACTCCAGAGGCAATGACATTGGTCACAGCAGCATCTGCAATAAGGAATGACGCTTCGCTTTCACAAGCTTCAGGCATGAGAGGCCAGTGAG
This sequence comes from Mycena galopus ATCC 62051, assembly GCA_014925785.1. Classification (NCBI taxonomy): domain Eukaryota; kingdom Fungi; phylum Basidiomycota; class Agaricomycetes; order Agaricales; family Mycenaceae; genus Mycena; species Mycena galopus. The sequence goes on from WIQG01000019.1 coordinate 15,752, forward strand.
ATGAGACAAGCAATGAAGATGAAGAAAGTGCGAGTGATCAACCAACACGTTTCCGATCACGTGAGGGGCTCGACTCTCACAGCCACTGATCCGAGTGCGCTGCCTCTGTCAAGTTGTACTTTGTATCTGAAAAGTTGTTCCTCAATTGCATGAAGTTGTATTTGATGGCTGGGGAGTTGTATCCACAGCTTTTGGAAGTTGCACCCTGCCCAATAAGACTTGTCCCTTACAAGAAGCATCTAAATTAAAAGGTGTTGCTCAGAAACTTGTATTCATTTGGCATGTACAGTTGAAAAGTTGTACAATATGTAACATGCAGCAAAATAAGATGGAGTTGTCCTGCTATCTGAGTTGCTAGAGAATGAAGTTGTATTTTGATAAGTTGCTGGTTGCATCCATCAGATTCAAAGTTGTACAATGCAATGTGCCAAGTTGTACCTCCTTGCAAATTAGTTACGTTTTCTAGAGTTGTGAAATTTAAACTTGTCCTAATCTCAAAGATGTGTTTCATTCTGAGTTGTCTATTTTTTGGTGCTGATTCTCGAGTTGTCCCACGAAAAGATGTGATTATTTCCGAAGTTGTACAAAATACTTTTGACACACTATATCGCCCATAGTCCCACTCTGGCTAGAAAATGGATGAGACATCCCATTTATGTCAGCAATTGTGAGGGACATCCCATGAAAACAGATGGGATGTCCCACTCTTGATGGGAAATGGCTGGGATGTCCCACTGTTGATAGAAGATACATGGGACATCCCACTCATGATAGGAAAATATGTGGAACATCCCACTCTTGAGAGAAAATATGTGGGATGTCCCATTTATGATAGAAAATCAATGGGACGTCCCATTGTTAATGGAAAAATATGTGGTACGTCCCATTCTTGATAGAAAATCAATGGGACATCCTATTGTTGATAGTAAATCAATGGGACGTCCCATTGTTGATATAAAATACATGAGACGCCCCATTCTTAACAGAAAATGGGAGGGATGTCCCATTCTGGATAGAAAATACCTGGGACATCCTGTCGATATCAGAAATTATTCATATGGCAATACAATACTGAAATGTGTGCAGGTGAACTATGTATTTGGTGTACTTACTGAGAAGAAGAAACATAAAAGAAATGTGGGCCATTTGGAGAAGAAGGGAGGTGTGGGGATAGTATTGGTGTAGGGAAGAGCACATTGTTGCAATGGGAGTCGCCTAGCGTGGGCCAGCGAACCTGTATTTTGGTATTCAAGCATGGGCCTGCGAACTCGTATTTCAGTATTTGAGCCCAGGCTGGCATATCCATATTTTGCTATTTGAGCGCAGGCTAGCATACCCATATTGCAATATTTGAGCATGGGCCAGCATACCCATATTTTGCTATTCAAGCATGGACCGGCCTACCCATATTGTGGTATTCGAGCGTGGGTCGGCCTACCCATATTGCAGTTTGCTCAAGAAAAAAAAAATCACCCCAATGTACCTGTCATGGCATGAGAGCCCTGGCTAACAGCTTCATGAATCACTATAAATCATGCAAAACAGTGCAGAAATGGGCCCAAAAATGCATTTTTTCTCCCCAGCTGGTGCCAGAGGTCCTACCTGCCAAATAGGCCAGTGGGATATCCCAGGCACAATTTTGAACCTGCATGGGACGTCCCAAGCCAAAACAGTATAAAGCATGGGATGTCCCATGTAGTATGGGACACCCACTTAAAAACACCTCCCATAGGCCCAATTAACTACCCTCAAAAATTTGGCCCTATGGGGGTCAGGTCAGGGTAGCCTGAGGTGGAAAATTGGGTGGAAAATGTGTTTGAAACTGACTTTTATAGACGAGCTGATTGTGTTACCGAAAGTGTTAGATTAAGTTGTAATTTAAGGGCCGCTGAATGAAGTGCTTTCAGCTAAATTTTCTTTTGGTTCGAAAGTGCAGCTGAAAGTGGTCATTTCGGGAACTATTTCAGTTAAGCTGGAATTCATAATTTTGGGTCGACTGAAGGTGTAGTTGGAAACAACAGTTTCAGTTGCCATCCGGCCGTTGCCGAAAGCGCGGCCGAGTCTTATTGTTTCGGCAGCTCTCAGCTGAAAACAATATTTTCAGCTGCACTTTCGGCCAGGAACCACCGAAACAATGAGATTCAGCTTCGCTTTTGACTGGTCCGAAGGTACAGCAGAAATTATTATTTTCAACCGTGCTTTTCGGCCGATCTGGAACTACCACTTTCGGCCATGCTGAGTTTGCCGCTGAAATGACAACTCTCGGCATCGGTTTCGGAGGAAAGAAGAATGTAGCTGAAATTGCTACATTCAGCAACGATGAAAATGTAACGTAATCTACAAGTTTCGGTAACTGATTCAGCTTTGCTAGAGCTATCATTTTCAAACACATTTTCAGCCTAGTGTTATATGCAGCCGAAATCAAGACTTTCGGTAACGTTATCAGCAGTGGGGAAATTTTTGAGTTTCCGGTGTGACAAGGATTGTGTCGGGCTCTTCAGACTCGACGTTGCGAGTCTGGGATACCCACACCAGTGCAACGGTTGCTGGACCTTTTAAAGGGCATACTAGTACTGTCGAATCTTGGTCGAATCTGTCGCCTTCGCGCCTGATGGCAAGAGAGTTGCCTCGGGATCACGCGACAAAACTATCCGCGTGTGGGAGGTACGTTTTATATATTTAGACCCTCTACGTACGCTTGCTTATTTCGATTAGATTGAACCGTTGGATGGCTGGGGAGAGCATCTCCGCTTCGACGACGGATGGTTGATGAACTCATCCTCCGAACGTATCCTTTGGGTTCCACCATGGCTTCGTGATGGTTTGTATCTGCCATGGAATTCCCTTCTCATCCGTTCTCGAGGGACGACGAAGTTGGATCTCAGTCAATTCGTCCATGGCACCGATTGGACAAAGTGCAGGGAGGCAATACGCGAGGGAGTTGATCAGGAACTATAAACGCCATGAGTTGTCTCTGTGATTTTTTGGAAGGTTGAATTCAATGATTGGCACATATTTTCCGAAGAATGGATTTGAGTATACACAAGATACGCGAGTGACCTGACTCCCGAATCTGTTGCCGGTTGCACAACCTCAGTGACACAAATTTTTACTTGTGGCTCGGGGAGGCAACATGTGTTGACTCGCGCAGAGGGTGTAAGTAGTAACTCAGTGAAAAGAACAGTTATTATTATATGCTGCCTGTACATTAGTTGATTGTAACCATGTGCGCGTAATAAAATGCGAAGGAAGTTCCGCTCAGAACGCGACTAGTTCAATGTGGATACTTCGTCCAGACCCACGTTTCCTGTGTAGAGTCGGAAGCAGAACGTCAGTGTTGGAAAGGAGAAAATAAATACTGAGCGCTAGGGCTCACAAATTTTATTTGATTTAGTTGATTGCGAATCAGAACGAAAGGATTGTGGCCGAATTTATACGGACGTGTCTCGGTGGTTTCTGGATCCTGCGAGATTTGGTTAAATCACCATTACACGCCGTGCGATTATTGCGGCAATAAAAAAATATGGGCGTGACGCGTGACCGACGAATTGAACGAAATAATCCAGTACTTGGGGTTAGGTCCGGTCCAGAGACACCCTCGGAACCTGAAATGAGGTTCGGTTCGGGTCCGGTTCAGGTTCAGAATCGGTTCTGAACCTGACCTCGGCAACACTGGCATGAAGTCAGCTCACTGATGATTTCCTACTTATTGGACCGATGATCTTGTGCTACGACTACCTGCTCACTCTGCGGTCCGAAATCCACTTCGTGTGGGGGAAGCCCAAACGACTCAGCTCCTTCCTCTTCGGTTTTCTTCGCCACGGGTGTCTCTTGAGCAACATTGGAATGATTGGGCTAAGATTCGGACCTGTGCCGCTTGACGTATGGATCATTCTATGGTTTCCTGGACGAGGGCTGATAATTGCGCTTTCCTTGAATCAGAGGTAGAGCCACAATCCACCAACATCTCCTCCTCCTCTCACATATGCCTCAGGTGTCACGCAATGTTCCTCACAAATATAGTGCTGCTTATTCTTCAAAATGTCCTTGTTAGAAGTAAGTTTGAACGGTGACCAAGCTCATTTCAAGGTTCAAGCGACTATTCGTCTTTCAACGACAATTAGACATCCTCGGACTCCGTTCTATGTCGTGTACAATTTCAGCAAGCTGGTGCTTTTGTTTCTCATCAGTACTGAAGTGGTAACAGTTGCTCTTGCCGCGGTACGTGGATCACTCACCTCTTTCGCTTGAAACCGCTGATTTGGTCCAATTTTGAGTGGTCTATCTCCGGGGAGATCTGGGTGGCGACACAGACTTCTGACTGTGAATTTTCATTGCCAAAGGGAAGGTTCGCTGATTAACCACTATGAAAAGACGCCGCCACTGATCACTGGCACTCCCCAGTGCGATCCGTAAGTCTACCGGGCCAGAACCCCCACTCCATTTAAAGCTGCGTTCACTGAAAGGAATGGCTGGTGCATGGGTGGCACAGTGCGCTCTTCCCCAGCCTTCACTGTAGCCTGCCTGGCTCACTTCGTTCACTTCTAGGTTAGGTTGTGACGTGGTTGTCTTTGTATTCACCGTGATACGGTCGTACAACCAACCATCCAAAATCCGCCGCTCAATTCTCAGCTACATGCTACGGGATGGTCAGTCCGTGTGCCTCTCGTGGATAAAATTTATCTGACTCGCAGGAGCGTTGTACTTTGCGTAAGTCAATGATGCGCATCCCTCTAGTGAAAGAACACATAATCTCTCTCAGCATTTTAGCGCTTGTCAACCTCGGGAATATTCTTATGTTCTATGCGAGTAATTTTTCTTCTCGTAAGCGATGCGACTATTGACTTTTCTCTCTTCTTTAGCTTGGTGATGTAAGAGTTTCGCTGCTCGTTGACAAACAAATCAGTCCAGAAAATTAACTGTTCTGGATAGCCCTGGACCACATCTAGCCCCTCCTGGTTCAAATCGACGTAAGGAATCTTCACTCCGTGGGCTAACCCACTTATTGGTTCACAGACTATCGGTGACAATGGTTTCCCGTCTCATGCTTCACCTGCATCAGGTCGCGGATCTCGGCGTATTGACGCAGCACGATGAAGAGACCTCCGTACACTTCAGGCCGGGTGATGAGGAGTCTGGGATCTGCACACAGGATTGAGGGGAACTTACATGGCACCTGGAAAACGGATGCTTGGCTTTTGGGAAAAACTGGACACTTGCACTCTTTATAAAATCAATCTGTCCGGAGCTTTCGAATTTCATGATTTGGGCGTACTGAGATGAAATCCAACAAGAAGGTATACCGCTAACCTGCCGGTGTTTCAAGGCTTGTGTGAGTTGTTGGCATCCCGTTTCGTAACAAAAGTCCTTGCGCCCTTGTCCTTTAGCATTTGGACCATGGGAGGGGGAAAGAGAGAGATTTATTGTTCTCCGTGATAAAACAGTTGCCACGCTTCTTTCCTGTGTATCCACCTCTCGGTGCACGACTAAAGTAACTCCATGGGATTTGATCACTTCGAGCTGACACTCAAGGACATTGCTCAGCATTGCTCTCGCGAGAGCAACGCCATGATGTATTAGAAGCTCTCGCGAGAGACGCACCTGATGCGGTCATCCGCAGTGATGAAGCGCCCGGGTAATTACCTCACACCGGAAAGTGAAAAAAAAAATCACCACAGTGAATTAGGAAATGAATTTTACTAAAAGATTCATACCTACAGTGAACTTGTTATTGAATCTCTGAAATTTGTATTGTTCTAAACTGTAATTGAACTTCCAAAATTCAAGCTATGGATTCATCGAGTTTGAAATCCAAAGATTCAGAAACAGTTTTGACCAACCCTATGTAATGTGTGGACCAATTTTATATCAAGTTTCAAATGAGTTTCAACAACTGGGAAACAAAAAGTTTCAGAATCACCGCGCAGTATGACGGTCTAAACGTTGCATAAATCAAATCCAAACTTTTTTTTTTGCTTTCCAGAACTTTTTTCCTAGAACCTCAGAATACCTTTATACTGTATACCCACTTACTAGGTCAGTTTTTGATGCAGATTCTGGTAGGGGTCAGGTCAAATTTGGATGGAACAAGCGCTGAGCCCAATTTTGGAGAACTTCGGGTCAACGGGCCGAATGTGCACAGCTAAGCAAAGACCAGGTTTGTTTGACTGCACTATTAATTACGAGTACTTAGTAATCGTTCATAATAATTGTGAACCGCCATTTTTTGTTCGCGTGTTTTTACGGTCCGATTTACTGACGGTGATACTTTTAGTGGCTGTGCTTAATATTCATTAGCTTTTTGAATACTCAATAGTGGCTGTCCACCAAACCTTACTCGATGTGCATTTTCATTAGAAACGAATCTAACGAAGCTTAAATCTTTGTCACGGTGGCTGAGTATTTTCTTACGTAACAGTTTCTGATTTTTCACTCAGTTCTTCAAATATTTTGGTATTCAAATTTCGTTTTCCCTGCACCATTTCTTCATCATCAAACTTTGTTTTTGCTACTTCAAATACCTGCTGTCAGTGTTTGGTATTTGCAAAAGGCCTGCACAAGATTGTCACTGACTACATGATGTCACATTTCAACCTTCATTTTCCAAAAGCATTATTGATCTTTGCGTCCTATCGTCTCAAGGCAGCCTCGTACCTTCGGGGTAGGTTGACAACTATTTTAGTTCATCATTATATGGACAACTCTACAACAGGGCTTGATGGAATCCATTGAGAAATGAGTCAGTTCTGTAGGGTGCAAATAGTGCCAAAACACAATTTTTTGTGATTTATTTATTCATAGACCTTCGTGATATTTGAAATGAAGCATCAAATGATATGTATTTACAAATTGCAAGCTGCACTTTGCCATATTCCCCTGATGTTGTGTGGTAGAGTGCGAAACATGTTAGCTGTAGCATAATAAACGCTGTTTGAACGGCAGAGGAAAGCAGATGGTGGGGAAAAGAATTGAAGGAAGAAGAACGCACTTGCCTCCTTCCTTTTGAGCGTATCTTGAGCGGGCGACTGGAGAAAGCGAAATACGATCTCGAATCATGGACCATGTGACATCACGCTCTGGCTAGCCTGAGCGTGATGTCACACCCCGCACTTCCGTAGATTTAACTTTTCACAATGGTTCCGACCACAAAATTCGCAGCGGACAACCCCAAGCGTTTTAATTCCATGTGCATGACGCCCTTTGAGTGCGTCTGGAAGACCCATGAAGCGCGACTCACCAAACTTCTTCGCATAGGGCACCTCCCAGTACAACTTCATCTAAACTTGCTGCTCACCACTACCCTTCATTTATTATGTCTTTTGAACTGGCTGCTGCTTCGAGTATCCGAACTTGATCACATTGGCGACGACATAACAATAACCCCACCCACGCCGTTGGTCGCGGACGGCGATGCGTTGATAGCGCTAGCGAAAGTGCCGAAAGACGGTATACTTGTACTGGTCAGTGCAATTGGGCGCGCCGACCATTACCTACCTTTTGGGTTTGTGGCGTGTCCAGCCAAACCGCGGTGGTCAACTGACGTTGAGGGGATCGGTCACTGGATGTGGGGTGAAATAGACAACTTTATTTGGGATGTTGATCAGAATATCGTGGCGATGGCGGATAGCGATGTCAAGTTTCGGACTGGGGCCACATGCGAAAACCGCTTCTGCAGCGCCAGTCAGAATGAGGCTTGACAACAGGCACCGCTTGTGGGGAGCACCTTTATAGTGATAATGTATCTGCCCTTTGTTATATGTTTTTGCCACTTGATTTGTGAACTTGTTCTGATCTGATCCAGACCGAGGTTCAGTGAACTTATTTTGCTTTCAGTCTGGTTTCTGGGCTGTACATCTTTCCAATTTGCGCTCTGTAGCGGCTGTTTACTCCTCACTGACGAAAAATCCGCAGGTACTCCGAACTTCAGGTAGAATCAAGATGAAATTAATCGCCTGTACAGGGTGCCAAACGCGCAACTAAGAACCCAATTTGGCTCTTCTTTTCGGGCGCCTTGAGATGGCATCACGGAGGCGCACCAAACCACTATCAAATCGGAGATCATGAAGAGCAACCACACGAGAACCCAGACTGGGTTTGACCCGACAGGCGCTAGTACTAAGCGATATTACGAGTATGTGACATCACACTCTGGTTAGCCAGAGCGTGATGTCACATTGACCGTTTGTCCGACGCCACGACAATGTCGGCCAACATTAACTCTTGGTAGACCCAGTGATCACAGTGTCATTAGCAAACTCAAGCTGACTGTTGGTGTCTAAGTACCAGAAATGACCGGGAATGATCCAATGTAGATTAGGTATCGGGGTACAAGTATTTAAAACCGCTTAAGTAGGCGATAGCATAATCCGATGAGTAAATTGATGAGTTTCTCTCCTGGTCTAGATAAGTCGTGCCTAAAAGGTAATCCCGGATATGTGGAGCCGAGTGTGTGCGCACGATTTGTCAAGCCGGCTGCATGCAATCAATAGTCCCTATCTGTCGCATCAGTTTTGAGCACCAATTTTTGTGAGAGATCGCACGCGTCGTAAGCTTTTAGTGACCGGATAATAGGACAAGACATTTGCGTGCGGACTCAATTTGGAATACAGTGGGCATACACGTCACAATTTAAGTGAATAAAGGTAGACAAGCGCAACAAGAGCAGAAAGTTGATCAAACAAGTATTATCCAGGTGAACAATAGCACCTTATTTGGGATGCTCGTCCCTTCGTACTTATAAGGTAATTCAATAGGATCACTGTTGGCAATCAATACCGGGCCGTACAGTCCGTCAACAGCCGCTTTTTCTTGTATTTGATTTAATCCCTGCACATACTCTTGTGTACCAACCCGTGTTTCACCCTCTGTAATCAAATATAAGGTATATTGAACCAGAATTACATGGAGTATTCATACCTTCCAGAATCAATGAAAGAGTAAAAAAAATGTCAATCGGAAAAATACCAAGGGATGACTCAGAGAAAGAAAAAAAAAAGTTAAGTACGAGTCATGCCACGCTCATAGCGGTGGCCTCACCCAACAAGTTCAAAAAGGCCCTCCGGGCATCCCTGGGACTGCGGGTGAAGAAATATGTTGGCTTACACTGGGTGTTCGCAATCAACTTACGAGCTATTGTTCAAATTAGACACAGAAATTGGCGGCCACAATTTTGCAGCCACATATGCTGCTCAGTATAAGTACAGATCATTTCAGGTCAAAGTTTCAAACCGCTTGATGTTCAAGGCCATTCTCGGATGGAAGTTGCTGTGAGCATTACACTTTTATTTGGTCGACTTCACGGACTCTGTTTTTACGACACATTTATCATCAGGACTGTATCAAAATGAATAGTCATCACCACAGATAAGTTCACTTGGTGTGTGAGGCCATCACGATGCGCGTGGCAGGTCCTCGCACTTAGTCTTTATCATCTCTCAATTTTATCTGAACTCCTTGAGTACAATTTCTCCCCAACACCACAGTACTTGTAACTTCTACACAACACTCCGAGAAAATGAAAATCATTGCAGGAATGCACCCCAAAAAATCAAACCAAGCATAACAGTTGCCAAATGGTATCAAGCATGTGCGCAGGCAAACTTGCAGTGTTGCCAGTAGATGGAATTGTAGTCCAGACCAACGAGAAATTTAATGCTGTCTTTGTGAGATTCGAACACAGGACACATGAAAAAAAGATGATTACACAAGAACACAGCCTTCAGAATCTAATGAATCTTTAAAAACCTAATGAATTCAGCGGAAATGTGATCGTGGGAGAACACTGCCACTATTAAGGCTTCAACTAATCTAATACACAGCCACTATTCGAGTTACAACGATAGAACGGGACAGTAAAAATTTCGGTCGCAGGAATCTCGGATGACATGAAAATAATGAACGATTACCTAAGTACTCGTAACTCCAAATAATAACACGACGGTGAAGAGGCATTAGAACAATCTTTTGGTTGCAACGGAAGTCAAACTTTGATCTCCCCTCCACTTTTGTGCAAGGGGGGGCTTGTCCAAGCCCACAATTTATCTTGGCAACGATTAAACGAGAATTGCAGGCCTGCAATTTTTGAGAGATGTACTTGCCTGAAGCCCTGCAGTCGGACAAAATCCGATAAATTGTTTTCAGTGTCTGACCAGGAAAGGTAAGATGGGAGACTGGGCAGCCTAGATATTTCAGACCAGTCCGCCAAATTGGCCAAGACCCCAGAGTCGGCATTCACGTCCGCATCGAAGATGTGGAAATGGGTTATATTCTAGAGAAACGGTAGGTAGAGACATAGCGGAGGGTAGGAGACTTTCTTTAGTTGGTGACATCATCAGCAGCGAGGGTGAGGTACATTGGTCGTATGTGCGCCAGAACTGAGAGAAGCCGAGCAGCAGAGAGATCACCGATGAGCGCGCAATCAGCAACTCCTCTGCAGTGGTGAACCACACTGGATAGCTCAGCATCGAACCAGCCGTCATCCGAGTTGAGATCCGGAGAAACCCAAGAGAATGCCGTCAGACAACCATTGCTTGAGCTCGATGTACCACACTTGCGAGAACTGGTGTTTTAAGGGTTGCAAACTGATCTGATTTTAGTGGAGAATAGAGGTTCGATCCTGGAGGATTGGCATCAACTGATTGAACATTTTCGCGTGGTAACTCACCTGAGCAGAGGCGCAGCGAAACCTGGGCGACATGCAATGTCTTGCGTTTTGCCTTCCTATGAGGTGGACGACGAAATGGCCAGGTGAAGAGGAGAATCCGAGCCTGACGTGATGTGAGGGCGATCGAAGAACGCAAAAATTCGTTTTGTCAGAGCTCGAGCACATCAGGAAAAACCTCCCCAGTAATTTTGTGCTATTCTTTTGCAAAATTTCTTATGCCCTAGATAATTTTCGCAAATTTTCACAAGTGTGAACAATTTTACAAATAAATTGTGAAAAAGATACAATTTTTAGCCTCAATATGTACATTCTGTGGAATCACAAAACTTAAGCTTCACCTCCTGCACAAGCAAGCGCGCTGCTTTGCTCCGTCATGCGCGTGCGGCTAAACGTAAACGTAACCAGCACGGGATCACTTACATGTCCCCGTAGCCGCGTGTCGTGATGGGCGCGCTCCGGCACGCCCGATGGTGAAAGCAGTCCTGCAATGGGTTAGCAATCGGATTGGATAGCGCACCGGAGAGCGTCCGAGGAGAAGAAACAGAAGCAGAAGCAAGACGAAAGGAAAGGAAAATGAAACCGCGAGCGCCTCTAGAATATAGATCGTTCTTCGCTCGCCCAAAACAAAACATCTCGAGCAGTTTCCGAAACATGCTGCTGGACCTTAAAGTTAACCTGCGCCTCAAAATCCTGCGAGACTGGCGGGTGGGCGTGTCGACAGCCATCCCGTACGCATTCGCATTCGCATTAGTTAGTTAGTGCGGCTGGTGTAGACAGGCAGGCAGCCGCCCGACGGACGTACAAGCGGGCAGCAGAGCAGCCGTAGCCAACGTGAATCGATATCGAGACTACTCACCACCCAAATGGACTCAATATCAAAAAAAAAGGAAATAGGCTTATGATATGCACCGGCGGCGGCGGCGGCGCGAAATTTGCACATCCGGCTTGCTTGCGCCCTTGGACTGGACGCTCGCCTCGCGCCGGGGGGCTTGGATTGGGCTATACATAGGAGAGAGGAGCGATGAGAAACGAAGAGGGAGAGGAAAAGAGGAGCAGGCGACGAACTTTGGGAGCGAGCTAAAATGATAGAGCGCTCACTTGCCCGCAAAACTCTTTTCTCGTCTGGACGCCGCCGTTGAGGACGCTGACGTGTGAGTAGTTTTTCTCGTCTCGGCTCTGGAAGGGAAGGAGGGAGTCAGCGACGTGGGAGGGCAGTGAAGACGAAATGAATGAAAGGAGGGAACGAGAGGTGTTAAAGGTTTGAAGAGGGATGAGGATGGAAGGAAGGGTATGTGAAGGAGGGTGGGGTGAAGGACGGGCGCGAGTGGAGAGCAGAGGTTTGTTGATAAGCGTGAGTGCATGTCCAGCCGAGGAACGAATGGGTAGGGGTGGGCGCGCGAAGAAGGTGTCGAGGGAGCGACAAGGAGGAATGACAGAGACAGGGAGGGAGAAGCGGCGGCTGACTGCAAGAGCAACACGTATGGTGATGGACGGGGACAGCAGAGACGCGAGAAGGATAGAGAATAAGGGAACGAAGGACCGTATTCGTGCAGAGAGTGGGGAGCTGCACGTGGGACGCAAGCCAATACAGAGAATGGGAGGGAGGGAAAGGAGCGGGGATGGAGAAGAGGGATACGCAAAGGAAGATAACGGCGAGGGGAGCGACGAAACCGCGAAGTACCAGCAACATGGGCCTACTCCACGTCGTACTTGGACAGCCATTCCACCAGCACGCTGGTCATCGTCTGCGGCGGAGAAGGGAATTCGGCGCTGTAGCGCGACACGGTGTCAATACCCTGGAACCAGGTGTCAGCACGGCCGAAGACGCAGACGACATGAGAGACTGACAAGATCCTCTGGGATGGTAAGATCCGAGCGTGAATTGAAGAAGAACTTGTCGCCGTCTAGAATGACAGATATAGTCAGCCAGGCGTCAAGGGGAACGCACTCAAGAACGGTGTACGCACCACGTCCCCATTGACATTGAAGATGATAATACCACCCACCGGCCCATCGACAGTAATCTTCGTGCGCTCCCGCCGCTTATCGCAGTCTGCCCTCACTACCGTCCCCAGCCGGCCGTACAGTAGCTTCTCTATGAACGCGGGAAGGTCGAGGTGATGTCGCGTCCGTCGTGACTATCGCGGAAGAAGCGACCATATGTCTCAGGCTTGCGGCCCGTAGAGGTGCGTGATGTGCGAGTGGACCCCGCCATCTGAGATTTACCCTGGCGTCAGCGAAGAAACGTCGGGATGTACGAGACCAATCAAGTGCAGTCGCCCGTGCTCGCGAGGATCGCCTTGTTCTTGAATCTTGCGCAGCCACGACATTCTCATTGATTACGAGTGCGACTCGGAGAGCAGTGCATGGGTGATTTGCATGTGGCCGCAAAGCGAATGGACCGAATGCGTGCGTACTCGATCGGTGAAGCTAAGGAAAGACAAGGTTTGTTTGGCTGCACCATTGACGAGTTCGGCCCCGGCTTCGGCTGCCGGCATCTAAGGCTCCAACCGTTTAGTTTTCGTTTACGAAGTCCCGTAAACTAAACGGTAAACGGTTCATAAACGTTTACAAACGTTTACAAAATGTTTAAAAACGGATGAATTTGACGAAATATATTCATTGAGTGTGGAACGCAGGTAGGTGTGACGGGGTTGACTTGAATAAGTCAACCGGAAGGTAGCTTCTCTATTTTGACTTTTTTCGACTTCCACCCTTTTCACCTGCTGGTTCCGTGCATCCACAGGTGGGTATCAAGATGAGGTGTACTAATGCGGGACTGGGTGCGTGAATTTCCAAGTGCCCACACTGGAGATTCATAAGATTTAGATTTTTGAAGAATCAACACTGCATCGTCACTGCACACTTTCCATCGACATCGCTGGTGTGTCACAGTCGCCGGCAAGCTGAAGTCCGAGATGCCCGGAACCGACATTGAACCAACTGCGAGGCCAAACGTAGCATAGGACCAGCCTTAATTTAAGCTCAAGATGAAATTTAAACCATTGCTACACAATTTCCGACTCAAATTTGGTGGTAAGTTGAGCTGAATGGTCGGTTGAAAATCATCAAAAATATTACCGTTTAAACCGTTTTTAAACTGTTTTTTTACTGTTTACCGAGGTCCGTAAACTAAATGGATTATTAATCTGTTTACAAACGTTTAGAAACATTTGGAAACGAAAACGGTTGGAGCCTTACCGGCATCTCTGCACCTGCTTCTAGCGTCATCTTCCGCTACTCCTACTCACTCCGATTCCTTAGCCGATACAAGACAGACCTTCGCTTCGCTCCGACAAAAGGTGAGAATAAATTGCAATTCGGCAATACATGGTTGTAACAGACACTTGACAATGAGATGCAGAAAATTACCTCACTACGATCAGCATAGTTGCGGAAAAGATTTTTGGATCACACATGTAACGGTTGCAAGGCGGCTGTCTTGTATGGCAGCGCGGCAAAACGGACCGGGATAAATCTAGCAAGCAAGCAAGGTGCATTCCAAAGTATGCATTTTGAAGGGTTTAGGTGGAGCCGAATGCAATGGCAGTCCGAAACGAGAGAGATTTCTGTCCCTTCAAAGTAACGCTGATTTTTTGCCCGACTTTCATTGAAGTACGTGGAAAATAGAAAGGAACCCACCAAACCACATGTTGAGTCGTTTGCGGGATCCCGAAAAAATTGGGATGGAATTTGGGTGTAATAGGACAGGCGAGACTGGTATAGCATCGTCAGCGGGCTCATATGAAAAAGGGCAGGCGGGAAATTTATGAGCACGGAAAGACTGAAAATGGAATCCAGGAATTCATGGCGCATAGCCCAGCCGGACTCAGTCAGCTCACGGAGCTGAAGGAAAATCAATGTAACGGAGCGCAACCCACGTACTGCAACACACCTTCAGCATGTAAAATTTTGGGTGGCACAATATTGATGGGCGGGAGGCGCCATGTGATCGATGGAAAGACATAACAGTTGTATTATTTCTTGATCCTTTCGAGAAAGAGGCACAGCAATTTCCATTGCAATTGAGTCACATTGGCATTGGTCTTGATGTTCATACTCGCTGGTTGCAGAGGGACGGCCGCGGAGGATCAAGAAGCTGTGCGAGCCGGTAACGTTGAAAAGGCGCAGAAAACATTATGATTTTTGAAGGAGATAGTTGGTTACCAGAGTGCGCGATCTGGAGATGGGGAAGAGTAACAAATGCAGGAGGGAAAAAGGGTGGGGTGTAAGGAAGAAGCACAGCGCTTTTCGAGCAGATGTCGAGCGGCTGATCTGGGAGGTCGAAAACCAGACAGGGGTGACGAGGTTCACTTGATACTTGCGGTCTTCCAAAGCAAATGGCCGGACCACCCTCATGCTTGAGCAACATATTGAACCACAGAATTGACATTCAACACGGCTTCAGGCAGCAAAACCTTGGCTCCCACAGAGGATTGGGCTTGCACGCTCTTGGTTGCTGTGACCGATGGGATCTTGCGGCTGGCTTGATCTATCGATTGAGAGCAGGAGGGCAGGGCTTTAGCTAAAACAGAGGCCACCAAAAAGCGAGAAACCAGGGCAGCAGCGAGGGATGGTTGTGGTGGTGATGATGGGGGAAGCGAGAAAAGTGCAGGGAACTCTTTTGAGGGGTGTAGTGTCGTCGAGGGTGTGGAGCTCGCAGCTGACTCGCAAGCCGAGGAAGACCAATTTGGGCAGCTGAGAAAAAGAACAAATTGGCGTCGCAGTCCGCAGTATAGATCATAATGGCACTGACAGTGACTGCGCAAAAATAAAAACAGGCTAATTAGGCCGCATGGGGTTGCTGAACAGCGTTAAACAGCCCCAGAGGTACGAAAGTAGAAGGAAAGGTGTGAAACATGGCTGAATACCAGAGGAAGAACAATGGACATAGAGTAAATGGAGAAAGGTGCAAACATTTACAATGACACGCCGAGGTAATCGTTAAAGAACGGTTAATCTTATCTTATTTGTAAGCACTTCCTTTTTCGGATGTCAGAGTGGGGGAGGCCAAGGTGCTTTCGTGGGGCCTCTCGTTCTTCGAGCCCGTTTCGTCCAGATGGGTCCTTGTTTCCGAAACCGCACCACGCTTCAGTGCTTCCTGTGGGAAGTGATCTATATAAGTACATATGGCGACCAATGACCAGCGGGCCATCCTTGACAACGATTCTATCCACCGTCCTCCTGAACCCTGCCCCAAGAGTCTGGAATTTATGGCTTCTCCTCATCACCGACATTGTCATGACTATTTTGGTCGGAATCGAACTCCGTGAAACTTGGCATCCGACTCATACATATCCGACTTGTATCTTTCCGTCTCAGCTTGTGTGGTGAGGTCTCCACCATCATGATAGCTTCGATTGTAATCAGTCTTGTGACTTGCCATCACCTTCAGAATGACGGGGCTAAGTCCTTGAGGCTGTGTGGCATGTGTCTGCCAGCGAGTTAAGCTTCCACTTCCTTCCCACTGCCGCAGCAATATCTCTTCCTCTCCCTGGTCAGTTCCACCTCTTGTATAGACTTCAATGGTGATTGAGATTGTGCTATTTCGCTGCAAGAATCTCGAGTTACGAGCACCCGCCGGCAAAAGAAAGTCAGATCACCGCGAGGCGCGCACAGTGCTCGGTCTGGTCTTCTCTCCCACGTCTACTGCTACGGTATCCTCGTACATCAAAGGGAAACAATGGGAGAGTCAAATCGGCGGTCTTCTCCACGCACAGTAGGTTACATCTCTATTAGTTCAACGACGCTTACCAATGTTGGCCAGGGTAACGAACCTCCGACTAACAATCACTACGTCTATGCATATGGTGCGAGCAGAAATCTTAACACACGAACATAACTATTTACTCTGCTCAGGAGGGGTAGGAGGCCCTGGTGGAGAAGGCCGCAGCCAAGGCGTCGGTGGGCGTGGGGGTTCTGGGGAGGGTCCCACTTTCAATTATTATCCCACATCCGAGCACTTCACCATTAATGTGTAGGTCGGCTCGATGTCCCCCTTTTGTTTTTCTTGCTGAAGTCATAAAACATGTGCTTATTGTACACTTTTAGAGATTCAGGGCAGCGGAATCAACACGGTCAGCAGCAACTCTTCTATATTTGTTACAACTCAAATTTCGTTGATTCGTCAATTTTGTTTGACTGCAGAGCGCTCACAAATCATTGACTGGCTCTCACCCCTCAATTTTTTCGTACGACAGGCCGATATTTCGTGTCGGCGGCAGGCAGGAACTGGAGAGTGGCTCCTTGATGATAGCCGTTTCCAGCGGTGGAAATCTAGTGTGGCAGGGGTTTTGTGGTTTCGGGGTATCCGTGCGTGTCGCCTGCCTTCCATGTCTTCCGTTGAATTTTACACATGCAGCGGGCGCTGGGAAAACTGTACTTGCGTACGGAAACCATCTGAACATTGGATCCTGCTAATTTTTCCCATGATAGATCACTTGTTGTGGACCATCTCAATGCCCAATCACTACCCGCGAATAACATCGGTGTAGCGTGCATTTATTTGAATCACAAGGAAACGGAAATACAAACACCTCTCAACCTGCTTTCTGGTCTTTGGAGACAGTTAGTGCACAGCAAAACTCTAGGATCCCTAGCACCAAAGATACATCTCGACCACACGGAGAAGGGCATCAGACCCTCGATCGATGAAGTTCGGGCGCTGCTTCAGGCTGCTATCACAGAATGGTCCAAAGTATACATCATTGCTGATGCCATTGATGAATATCCGGAGGATCAACGGCAAATGCTGCTCAAGGATCTCGCGTCGCTGGGTCCCACGGTCAACTTGTTGTTGACTTCGCGACCCCACATCACTCTCCCCCGTTCCTTCGCAACTTTCGAAGTCATTGACATACGCGCAAACCCTGATGACATTCGTCGCTATGTTGATGCGCATATAGAGACGTCTTCATGCCTCTCAAAACATACGGAGACCAGACCAGAATTACGGGGGGAAATTCATTTAAAAATCAGCAGCAGTGTGGATGGAATGTAAGTGTTTATGCTTGGCCAGAATGATCTATCTCATTTAATCTCAGGTTTTTGCTGGTAAAGCTTCACATGGAGTCTCTCAGCAGAAAACATAAGATCAAAGGGGTTCGAGAGGCCCTGGCAAATCTCCCGAAGGACCTAGAGCACACCTACGATGATGCAATGAAGCGAATCGACGATCAACCCAAGGAAGAAAGGGAGATTGCTCACTCAGTGCTCACCTGGGTTGTGAATGCAAAGAGACCATTGACAGTTCAAGAACTGCGAGAAGCTCTAGCCATTGAACCAGGGTCAACATATTTTGATGACGATAATCTCTTGGACATTGGGACCATTCTCTCTCTGTGTGCTGGTTTGGTGATTAAAGATAAGAATATCTCCATAGTGCGCCTTGTCCACTACACCACACAGGACTATTTGAGCACCATCCAGGCCCAGCAATTCCCAGATGCGCAAACGGACATAACCTGCACTCTGCTCACGCTTTTGGCATTTGATGTTTTCGATCTGTCATACCTTCAGTCGAGCAATTACTTCATGTCTTACGTCAAGTCTCATGGCCGTGCTCTCCTCATGTATGCTGAATATTGTTTCGTCCACGCTGCTGGAGAACCAGAGGGACGGCTTCAGGAGATGATTGTCAGATTTCTCGGGCGAGCCCCAGCATGGAGGAATTTTATGCGACGGTGGTGGTCTGTGCCACCTTGGAATGCTCTTGATGGCCTGATCTGGCCATCTGATCCTTCCCCTTTATGGGTTGTAGCAGCATTTAACCTTTTGAAGACAGCAGAGCACCTGATTGAAAGCCTGAAATTCCAGGACGAATCACAGAAACAAGAGGCACTTCAAGAATCCAATGCATTATACATAGCATCCTACTATGGGCATTGTGAAATGGTCAAATTCTTGATCAACAATGGCGCTAAAGTGAATGTACACTCAGACAAGAATGCGCTGCATGCTGCATCGGAGATGGACCATGAGGATGTTGTTCACTACCTCATTGATTTCGCTGGGGATGCCAACATGGAAATGCAGGACAGGATATTGGGTAATGCACTCCTGGCAGTATCAAAAATGGGCCGCAGGAACATCGCTCAGATCCTGATTGAGAAGGGTGCCAACGTGAATATGCAGTGCGGGGCATATGGTACCGCAATACTGGCGGCGTCCCTCCATGGCCACCGAAGCATTGTCCAGCTGCTCATCGATAACGGTGTCAGCATAGATATGCAGGGTGAGGGATTCGGTAATGCACTACAGGCCGCTTCCCAGACTGGCCATGTGGATATTGTCCAACTCCTCGTCGAGAATGGCGCTGACGTGAATGTTCAAGGCGGGGAATATGGTAGTGCACTGCAGGCGGCATCATTTAATGGCCACCTGCACGTAGTCCGATTCCTCATTGCGCACGGCGCCAACCCAAATGCGCAGGGCGGGAAATACAGTAATGCACTTCAAGCTGCTTCCTTCAAGGGCCACGTAGACATTGCTCGGCTGCTCGTTAAGAAGGGCGCTGATGTGAATATGCAGTGCGGGACATTCGGCACCGCATTACAGACTGCGTCCCTTCACCGCCACTGGCGCATTGTCCGACTCCTCATCGCACACGGCGCCAACCCGAATGCGCAGGGCGGAGGATACGGTCACGCGCTGCGGACCGCGTCATTCAATGGCGACGTGTACATCGTTCACTTGCTTTTGAAGAACGGTGCCAACCCCAATGCCCGCGGTGGGCAAGAGGGAACTGCACTGCACGCTGGGGCCCTCAATGGCCACCTGTACGTGGTCCGACTCCTCATCGCACACGGCGCCGATCCGAATACGCAGGGTGGGGGCTTCGGTAATGCACTGCAGGCTGCTTCCCGGACTGGCCACATGGATATTGTCCAACTCCTCATTGGGAAGGGAGCCAACGTGAATGCGCAGGGCTCTAAATACGGGAATGCACTGCAGGAGGCATCCTTCAATGGTCAACTAGACATGGTTCGACTGCTTATCAAGAACGGCGCCGACGTGAATGCAGACGGTGGGGAATATGGTACTGCACTGCTGCTGGCGTCCGTTAAGGGGCACAATGACATTGTTGAGCTGCTCATCAATAATGGTGCCAGGGTGAATGATCTGGCCTTTCCTACGCTATACTTGGATCCTCTAAATGACTCTTTCATCCCGAAACATATCTCTCTCAGCCCCCCTGGCCGGCGTGTAAAAATTGGCCGGCGGACGAACTCCCAAACCAGTCCAGAGAAATTGAATGGCTACTTTGACTCAAAGTCAATGAGTCGGGAACACGCGGAGGTCTGGGAGGAAAATGGAAAGGTGTGCCCGATTTTTCCTATATCATCTAGTGCTTACGGTTCCCCAGATATTCATCAAAGATGCGAAAAGCACGAATGGGACGTTTGTCAACGGCGAGCGACTCAGTCCACAGGGCCTTGAGTCAGAGCCATTAGAATTGAAAACCAACGACAACGTTGTAAGCCCACAGACCTGCGTCCGCTTCCCTCTTCTCACCGCTCTCTCAAGGAGTTTGGGATTGGCATTGTTGATAAAGACAAGAAGACTATCCTCCACAAGGTCGCCGCCCGTGTGTCGTGTATCTTACCCGAGCAGCAGCAGAATCGTGCTAGATATTCGCAGCCCCCAACACTGTTCCAAATGGACCCCCCGAGCTTATTACCCTCTTAATAAAATTGGACTGTCTGTCTGTCCGTCTGTCCGAAGCCTGTTAAGCTCCGCAAACTCCGCACCCGGATCAACATACCGAAATCTATACGAGCTCATATTCGCAATGTTGGATTTCAATAAGGAGCGTTCAAGTTCCACTTCGGCAGGAATGTTGTATCCCTCGACTTCAAGATCTCAAGTTCCAATAAATGCACGTTCAGATGTCAATTTTGCTTCGGCTTTCCAACAGCCAGTGGGGCAGTGATATATCATGAACTCTGCTCAGCAACCGATGGTGATTACTGCTGCATTTCGTGTGCGGCCCATGTCACGCCTTACCTCAAGTGTTCACTCTTGAGGTGTTCATTTCGCGGCAATCACGGGAAAATTACCAGAAATGGCAGTCCAGTGAATGCCGGACGAACAATTTTCGCATTTTCGAACCTATTTGGGCCGCAAAAGTTCAATGTCACCGATCTTTTTCGTTCTTCTTCTACAACGCGTCCATCGTGCTTATTTCACTTCTACTCAATATTTCCTCCCTTTCCTTTTCTTAGAACACATCCATGGCTACACTGCTCCTTTTATTCACGCCACACCATGAAGATATTGACTTCCTGTAACACACGGACATTGCGCGGATTTGGTTATCTGGAGTTGAAACATGGTCAGGCAAGCATTTACATCATTTACAGCATTTTAATAGTTCCCTTGTCTTTATTTTTGTCTCGTTCCTCTCGCATTATCACCTACATTCCCCTTTCGTAGCAATCTTTATGTCACCGCTGATCTGGAGGCGTGCACTTGCTCGGACTGCGCCGGGGAGCTTCGACTTCAAGTCGGCGCTGAGCAGGGCAGCGTTACTCCTTATACGTCTTTGCGCAGGTTCCCGGTCTGTGTTTTTCTGAAGGATTTGCGTCAGCGGAGGGATTTACAACGGACTCTTTGCGTACGTTTCCATGTTTTGTATCTTTCTCACATTTATTTCGCTTGCGGGCTCCGGTGTCCCAGGAGAACGGGAGCAGCCGTCCAAGATGGCTTACTTAGGTGCGGGATTTGTTCCCTGCTAGTAATCGCTCAATACAGATGGCGCGTTCACCTTATGGTGCCTCATGCACTCCGTACGATAACGATCGATTCTCGGTGCTGGTGAAAGCCCTCGATTAATTCAACCGTGTGGAAACTGAGTCCACGCCCAATCGCTGCCGCCTAATCCCACTCTTCAAGTCTACCTTCATGGGATCCAGATCGTTTTGCCTTCCGAGCAGCGCATGGGAAACTCACTTTCCTTTTTGCGTGCAAAACTCTTGCAATTTCCCTTTACAATTTGCCATAAATGAAATGCTCCTAGTGCTGAACGGAACCGCAACAAAAAAGCCGCTAAGGCGATAGCTGTCGCAGCGGCAGCTACACCAAATCTTAAGCTGCGCTCTGTTGATCAGAAACAGCTCTGAGACGGAACTCCGCAGACCCCCGAGCATAGCAAGAACGGAATTAAATGGTATCTTAGACGTTGATGTCGTTCTTCCTTTTCGGTGTGCTAATGCTGCCGTAGCTGGAGTTTTTCATCACACTGGAGTCAACAGAGTTGTACAATTAAGTAGGTAGGCGGTTTGCTCTCTTTGCGACATCAAACACCTCTCTATTTCCAGAAACGAGACTTATTCTTCTTCAAGTGGATGCACGCCGACCCATCTCTAACTCAGTGCCGCAGGACGAGAACCGCGGAAAGCAGTGCCGGTGACCGGCGGAGTACAGTTGCAGTGGCAGCAGCACAGATGGAGGTCAACACCGATCTCTAGTCAATCCATCTGGCTCTAGTTGCTGAAACAAGTCTTCGGCAATCGGCCACTTCTCGTACCATTTAGATATAGTCCGCCGTGACTGGGTCATGGCTGGATTTGGCTGCCTGGTGTTTTCGCCAAGGTCCAACCTTGGACAGACATTTCGTGTTCAATAGTAAGCAGGTTCAATTCAAGCCCTGTAAAACAGAATCTAGCGATGATCAAAACAAGTAGCTCGGCGTGTGAAAGGCAAGGGTTTCATGGATGATGGATTGCTGCTTAGACGTTTCTATACCTACAACCTAAGTTGCCCGACTAGGGCGCAAAATAGGAAAGTAGCCGAACGGCTCAGCAATGGACTAATCAGGTGTGAGTTCGGGTTAGAAAAATGGACGAATGAGAAGGAAATGTGTTCCGAATTCAGAAGATTCGTTACAAGCCTCTCCGCCGCAACTCCTTTCAGAGCTGCAACGGTCGTCTGTGACAGAGGACCCCTCAGCTGGTGATATTCCCAATGCCGGGGTAACGGGATCCCCTTCCACCCGCCCATTGCGCACCGACATTGAGGCCGTGGGAGCGCCTGATTCACAGGTTGAAAACGGCGATAGCAGCGGCTTAGACCGTGCCCTCCGCACCTCGCGGGTGACGTAGGCAGGAAAGACCTCCTTTCTTAATGGGGTCCTATTGCCCCAAAGTTTGGGGTAATTCGACCAAATTATCCCTCTTACCTTCATTACCTTTCTAGTGACGTTGAAAATAACTTAGGGGTAATTTCGCAAAACTTACCACACATTCGCAGGATATTCAAAACTCTCTGATTGATTTTGATTCGTCCCCCATCTCTGAGATTGCCGCTGATGCAACTACGGTGGAACGTGCGGCACGCGAATTGAGTAGCGATGAGTGGTTAGCCATCGCTCAACGTCACCAGCAAGTTGCGGATCAAGCCTGGAATGCCGCAAAGCGCAACTCGGTCGTTGCGCAACCTGAACCCGCCGGTTTGAAGTCCTTGTAACCGGCTCCACTCTTTCTCTTGACAACAACGTGATGTGCATGTCACTGGAAAACACCACAACTACATCAGAGCCCTTTCATCACCAAAAGTGGGGGAACCTGGTATTGTCCGGTGAGATCGCATCAGCCTGTTGAAGCCTTATAAGACATTTTAACGGATTCACCAGCATTTTAGTTGCATTGTAAGGCGTCGCAAGCCTGGCAGTGGTTTGGAGAGACATTATAATCCTGATAGTAGGTGTATAATGCCTGGTGAGGTGCCTGGCCCGGATACTGTACAATTTCGATCAATTCGGCACTAATCCGGAAATTTTAGTACAATTTAAATCCAAAAGAATTCGGATAAATTGAGCAAAAATTATTGCCGTAATAAAAAGAAATGGGTGTGATGCTTGACTGCCGCATTGAATGAAGTGTACAGTACCAGGGGCATGCCGCCAGAGCCATGCAGCACTCTGTGTACAACTTGAACTCCAATTTGTAAAAGGCATGATCAATATTAATTCAAAAACCACCCAGCCAACGGCACTCGCCAATGTGAGAAAGTACATCGCAAGTGTATCAGCCTCGGACACAACCCTGAAATTGTAATTACCTTTGGTCATAATAGTACAGTACCATTATCTTCCGCTACTGGTCCTACAGCCTGTATCGTGCTGACCTCTTCTATGTCCTCAATTCTTATGTGGCGGGTCAATATTCTACAATCTGGTCGCGTCGCACGGTATGGAGCCACCTATCCGGAAGCCGGAACATGCGCCATTGCGGGCGCAGCGCGTGCAACTGGATAAACTGTTGTATCAGGTGATTGGAACGCCGGGTTTATACGCACGGCGACGACGAGAGTTACAGATCCCCATCGCGCCGGTGCTCAACGTCAAGCGCTGGCCCATGAGCGAAGGGGCGAACATCACGCTCGACGACATGGTCAGACGATTCGCAGAGGGAGGTATACCCGAAACCGTGGTCGACGACGCATTCGGTTTCGCACAGAGTTTCGCCAAAGATAATGGACCAATCCCAAAGGACTGGACGGCACAAGACATGGAGGATATTTTATCCTATTCGGACGGATATACTGTACTCCCGCCGCCGTACTTCCCAGAGGAGTGCGACCCTTACCCAGTGTCGCCGTTCTTGCCGTCACAGCACGAGTTCGTCAATATTGCCAAGTTTGATCTTGCCAACTGGTCGTTACCCGAGCTCGCAGGACTGCGTCGCGAGCAGTTCTCGGAGATTGCTCGCAAGATAGCGTCTGCACCTCACCGAGAGGTTCAGAGCACAGGAATGGCGGCGAAACATAACCCGTATATAAAAGCGCGAACCGCTGCGATGCGCGCACTGGCCCAGGAACAGAAGATGAGCGCGCAGGCGCGACGACACGCACCGACGGTCGCTCGTATTCAAGGGCGAGAGTCACCACACCCGGCACTTATAGGTCCCGTATATGGGTATGCTGCGGGACTCAATGCCTCGACTCGTTCATAATCCCAACGCAGGATTATCTAGTTATGATCCATTCGCAGCGAATGTATCACTACGTGCGAGTGAATCCGTGACACCGATGTGTGTGGATCCGCGCGACGTGATGAATGGAGGTGGGCATGATCATGATCATCCAACCTCAAGTATTAATGATAGTGATAGATTTGAGGAGCCCACCTCCGAGGCACAGATGGTGAACAATATTCGGCGGTTTATGCCCGAGACGGGAGCTGATGCGTTCGAAACCGAGATATTATGAGTAGTGCTGAACTATTTCTTGGATAGCGGGGTTGAATTACGCTGCACCATTGGATGCAGCATATAAATATTAAACGAGATTGACTACGAATGATAAACCGCAGGCTACGTTGCGATTATTCGTCATCATGGCACAATGAGAAGACTGAGTTCAGTCTTGAGTGGGAGAGTGTAACGCCCCTGTCCAGCCGGACAGCCGGTGGATCAGTAATGATTGGCAATCAGTGATGACCGAACCTCGGCCATCACTTCATATAAAGAGAACAACACTAGTAAATAACTAGAACTTTTACTCATTCAATCACAAGATTTGTGAAGATTCATTCTGTGTGAAAGTAAGCACTAAGAGTTCTTACATAATCCCCCATACTGTACCATTTCGTTCAATTCGTAGGGCACTTTGGCGTGTGACGCCGCATCCGAATTGATCCTTTCGTATGTGGGCCTGGGATCCGTGTGACTTACGAAATTTTTCGTAAAAATTGCCCCGCAGGGCCGCCCGGAGCTGATTTTTTGGGTCAAACTGGTGGGAACCTTTCGTATGACCCTTTTGTGATGCTGTGACTTACGAAATTTTTCGTATGATTTGAGGCTTGTGACCTGTAACCATACTAATTGAACGAAATGGTACAGTATGCATCGTCCCCGCCATCCATAAGCTTCACCTCGTGCACAAGCAAGCTCCGTGCGCGTGCACGTTAACGTAAACGTAACCAGCACAGGATTACTTGCACGTCGCTCCGCGTTCCCGTGGCCGCGGGTCGCGCCCGAGAGCGGACACTGGAGACAGTCACTGGCCGACTGACCTGACCTGCAATCTGTCAGTGATTGGATTGGATAACGCACCGGAGTGGGTCCGAGGAGAAGAAGCAGAAACAGAAGCAAGACGAGAGGGAACAAAAAGCCAAAACGCAAGCGCCTCTAGAATCTAGATCTTTCTTTGCCCGCCCAAAACAAACAGCTCGAGCAGTTTCCGAAACATACTCCTGGACCTTCCTTCATAAGTTAACCTGTGCCTCAAAATCCTTGTACGACACTCACTGGCGGGTGGGCGTGTCGGTACGCATTCGCATTAGTTAGCTAACAGCGATACGGCGGCGGGTGTAGACAGGCAGGCAGGCGCCCGACGGACGCACAAACGAAAACGAAACTGAAAACGCGAGGGCCTCTAGAAAATAGGGGGAGTCAAAGTGGTCCATTCAGAGAGCGATTCGGATGTTGATTCTCAACGCGATTCTGAGGCCAGAATCGGGTCGAAAATCACGATTCTCGAGAATCGAGCAGAATTGCTGTTCCTCCTCCGGAGGAGGAACTGCATCAGAATCGCGATTCTCGGAACGATTCTCAGTCTGATTCGGCTCGTTGGCAGCCATCACCCGCCAAAATCACGCGTGAGAATCGTCCACAAATTGTTGATGAATCGTCTCCAGAATTGGGTCGGTCAAAGCTGATGCTGATTCGTGGGCGATTCAAATATGGGAATCGGCCTGAATCGTGACCAGAATCGCCGTCGGAATTGACCGCTTTGATTCCCCCTAATAGATCTTTCATTCCTCGCCACAAATAAACCAGCTCGAGCAGTTTCCGAAGACATGCTGCTGGACCTTAAAAGGTAACTTGCGCCTCAAAAGTCAAAAT
Source organism: Mycena galopus ATCC 62051 (assembly GCA_014925785.1). Lineage (NCBI taxonomy): Eukaryota > Fungi > Basidiomycota > Agaricomycetes > Agaricales > Mycenaceae > Mycena > Mycena galopus. The sequence goes on from WIQG01000019.1 coordinate 42,260, forward strand.
CCTTGGGCGACAATCACAGGCGGGTGGGTTTGTCGACAGCCATCCCGTACGCATTCGCATTAGTTACATAACAAGGTGTAGAGAGCCGCTCAACAGACGCACAAACGGGCAGCAGAGCAGCCGAACCCCACGAAAATGGAGACTCCGACTAAGTACTCGCCCCGCCATCCAGCGCCCAAAATGGAGGGAATAACAAAGACTTAAAGGAAATATGCTTACGATATCCAGGAGCGGCAGCAGCGCGAAATTTGCACATTAGGGATGCGCCGTCGGAAATTGGCCTAGAGGAGAGAGGAGCGATGAGAAACGCAGAGGGAGAAGAGAAGGAAGAGGAGGAGGAAGAATACGAGGAGAAGAGGAGCAAGTACTCGTCTCGACGCCACCGTTGAAGACGCTGATGTGTGAGTACTTATCCTCGTCTCGGCTCTGGAAGGGGAAGAGGGAGTCAGCGAAGAATGTGACGTGGGAGGGCAGTGAAGACGAGATGAATGAAAGGAGGGAAGGGGGGGTGTCAAAGCTTTGAAGAGGGGTATGTGAAGGGTGGAGTGAAGGACGGGCGGGAATGGAGAGCAAAGGTTTGTTGATCAGCGTAAGTGCATGTCCAGCCGAAGAACGAATGGGTGAGGGGAGAGCGAGGGCGCGAGGAAGGGGCCGAGGGAGCGACAAGAAGCAGCGGCTGATTGAAAGCGCAACACGTATGCTGATCAGGGTAGACAGCAGACGCAAGAAGGATGGAGAATAAGGGAACGAAGGAGCGTATTCGTGGAGAGAGAGGGGAGGAAAATGGGAGGAAGGGAAAGGAGCGGAGATGGAGATGGAGAGGAGGGATATGCAAGGGAAGATAACGGCGAGGGGAGCGACGAACCCGCGACGTACCAGCAACATGCGCCTGCTCCACGTCGTACTTGGACATCCACTCGACACCAGCACGCTGGTAATAGGCTGCGGCGGAGAAGGGAATTCGGCGGTGTAGTACGATATGGTGGTAATACCCTGGAACCAGGTGTCAGCATGGTCGAAGACGCAGACGACGTGAGAGGCTGAGAAGATCTGTTGGGAGGATAAGATCCGAGGGAGGACAGAAGAACTTGTCGCCGTCTAGAATGACAGAAATAGTCAGCCAGGCATCAAGGGGAACGCACTCAAGAACGGCGTACGCACCACGTCCCCATTGACATTGAAGATGATAATACCACCCACCGGCCCATCGACAGTAATATTGATGCGCTCCCGCCGCTTATCGCAGTCCTCCTCACCACCTTCGCCAGCCGGCCGTGTAACAGCTTCTCTGTGAACGCGGATAGGTCGGAGGCGCCGGCGGTGATGGCGCGTCGGTCGTGCCTATCGCGGAAGAAGTGAACGTTTGTCTCGGGCTTGCGGCCCATAGAGAGGCGTGATGTGCGAGTGAAACCCGCCGTCTGAGAGTTATCCCGGCGTCAGCGAGGAGAGATGTACGCGCTTGAGGCCCGCGAGGAATTAGGATCGTCTTGTTCTTGGGCGTGTGTGGAACGAGGCGTGACCTCGGCTTCAAGCCACGTCTTTCTCATTGATCAAGAACCCGACTCGGAGAGCAGTCCATGGTTGACTTGCACGTCGAGCGAATGAACTGAACGTGCACGATCGGTGAAGCCAAGAAAAGACAAGGTTTGTTTGGCTGCACCATTGATGAGTTCGGCCGCGGCTTCGGCATCTCTTGCCTTCTACCCTCATCTCACGCTACTGTTCCTGCTGCCTCTATCGTGCTGGTCTCCGTACACCGTCTTCAGCGACCTCTGGGACCTCTTGTCGCTAGTCGAATCGATCTTTTTTCTAGATTTTCTAGCAGAAGTCTTTCTTCTCGATATGGCAGCCGACACTCTATCAGGAGACTTGTAACTGCTCCACGCCCAGGGATTATCGGGCACTGCCACCTGCCTTCCCCCTTTTCTCTGTGTTAGGTCCCGACCTGACTCCTTCGACGAATACGCTAATACGTCGGCCTATCTCAAGCCACCCATACTCTCGCGAATCTATTCACTCGTCATCGGATCGGGTCGAATGGCTATCCCAACGAAACCGATATCGCTCGATCTGCTCTTCTCTTGACCCCGATTCCATCGCAAGCCGAGCCCCCGCCTGTTCGGTCCTGTTGCGTGGATAGCCGTCCCCCCCACATCGTTCGTCCGCCGCTTTCTCGACAAGTTGATTATCGCTCCTTCCTTTCCGCCTTTCCTGAAGTGCTAGCCCCGCACATTCTGCGTCTCCCTTCCTCCTGGAAATCCAGATCTCAACGTGCCGTAGGGAAAAATATTGACGCCTGCCGAAGAATCCGCGTTTCCGTCTCTCTTATCTACGTCTCACCACCTCGCCACAAAGGACAATGTTCCTTTTCCAATTTCACCCCTCGGGCTCCGGAATCTGGGGCTCTCGACTGCATCTTTCCAATCCTGGAAATCCAGACAGAGTGTGCCTCCGGAGCCTCGGCTTGGTGGCATACCTTGTGATGCACCACGCGGATCGACAGAGAAGTATTTGTATCTGGTTGAAATTGCTGGTCTTCGCGTCCGACTATTCATCTTCTGTAGGCACTGGCTCGCATCGAATCGCAGCACCGTCCCATCCATTATGCTAAATTTTGATTAGAGTTCATTGATTCAATCAAATATACTTACATCTAGATGATCTCCTCCAGCGCCGCTCACGTCAATTAAGCGACGCCCGTGGTAGGCACGCACAGGTGCTAAAATTCCCAGGTCAGAGCCGGATTCCTGCTGAGAGCGGTGCACAGTCGCGGACTGACATTTTTGCCCTCCGCATGGGCCTCTTCCTCCACCATCGTCTTGCAGTCATAATCGTAACTACACAATGATCAGCTTCATTCTCGTGGGGAAAGTAGGTAGCAATGTACCACAAGTCCTCCGGGGCACCCACCCGCCTTAAACGTTCGCAACAATCAGTACATGGGAGAAGAAAACCGGAAATGAAATCTTCCATGCCCTTAATCTGCTCCGCGAGGAACCACCGCCAGACGTTTCCATCCAAGAATTTGGCCAGGCACGCACGGCAATACGAGCGGTCGATCTCCCATCCGTCCCACTCGCCCGTGCCTCCCGTGGTCTGATTGAAACTGGCTTTCTTCGTCTCGGTGTCGGTCAAGGCGGAATTGGCCTTGGTAGTAGTACTGGCAGCGAATGCAAATATCCTGGAAATCCACGGGCCCAGCTCGTGCCGCCCCACGTACTCCACGTCCTCGAAGAGTTTCATTACGACCTTGTTGTTCTTCAGCTCACCTTTCAGGTACTTGGACGGAGAGAAGTGACGCCGGTCCCAGTCTGCGAGGGAGCTGATCAGCCTGCTGTACCGAGGGCTATAACACCTCAGGGACCGCCGTTTCTATTACGTCAGGACCTCTTAGGTAGGTTCTTTTGTAAGACAGAAACCTACCTAAGAGGTCCTGACCCGGTGGCGGTAGGCGTACTCAATGGCTTCTATTATGTCATTTCCTCGCACGGCAGCTACGCTCACCTACCGCTGCCACAAAATTCGGCCTCCTTTTCCTCCCCTATTACTTGCCTCATGGAATACTTCCAGTATATCTATCTCTCGGGAAATTTACCCTCGAATTTTTGTCAATACAGGGCGATAAGGTAGATTAGTTGAGAGGACTCTAGATATATATGAGACATGATGAGCGAGCACATAATCGGGCTGAGATGTATAAGTAAGTCAGAGCGAATCTGACAAGTATGCCAAAAATTGGGAGAGTTATCGGTTTGTAAAGAAATCGACGCTACCGATGAGCAGGAAGCTCACCGGCCCGATCCAGAAATCTGGCTCTGGATCGCGAGGTCGATTTCGTACACAAGGCGCTCCAGGGACTTCGGGAGATGAAGATGAAGCGCTAGAAACATCAAGCGTAAGCGACAGAGCTCAAAGAAAGGAGCTCCATGAGGGGATGGTGGGTGGGGTCGAAAAACCGCGTGCGAGACGAGGCCGACCGGGACGAGGTGGATGTCGCGAGCACAAAGAAAAGATGTGACTTGTGACCCGAGGTCACAAGTCATGTGCCCAGAGGAACCGTCCTCCATCTCGTCGTCTACCTTATCTTACGCTTACTCTAGCCGGAGCAAGCTCTCGTAGATCCAGCTAGCATCTTTGCAACGCTCTTTTCTGCCACGCCACCGCTCCTCCTCTCAGCCACCTATGCCGCTGCTTCCACTCTCGGCTATTGAAATAAGCCCCAGATGTGAACGTCACCAGAAGAGGTAGGAGCAAGCGAAGGAGAATCTCATTGCAATCTGGTAGGGTACATGGACAAAAGTACACTACTTGGTGGGTGAGGCCATCGCGGGGTGCGTGGCGTGACTCGTACTTCATTGTTTTTCTTTTTTGCAAGAGATGAAGTGTGAGAAGAGAGGGTATATGTTCCTGTAACCTAAAGATTCCAGGTCTCCAGCAAGTATTTTCGAAGTCTTGTCACCATGTAGGAGTGTAGAATTTCCTCAAATGTAGCTTTCCCGATTTGCATTTTACCCCATCTTTGCCTAGTGGTGGAGTGTCCTTTAGAATAAATCACCCTAGTTTTTCCCCTGTAAATTGTGCCCCTGTTTGATCACCTGGTTTGCATAATCACCCAGACAATCATTCTACTCATGAATGTGAATTCTCAACTTGTTGCCTTATTTGTGAGCACAATCTCACAAATAACCATTTCTGTTCAGACTGAAGAAATTGCCAGGAAGCAGCCCAGGGCAATGAAATGAAAAACGACAGCTGCCAAAGTGTGAAGCTTGCTTTCATGCAAATTTGCCACATTGGCACCATATGGAAAATGTGGACACCAAAAAAATTAATGCTGTCTTTGCGAGAGTCGAACACAGGACACATCAAAAAAGTTGATTACGCAAGAGCACAGCCTTCAAAATCTAATGGATCTTTTAAAACCTAATGAATTTAGCAGAAATCTGACTCTGGGAAGACACTTGCCACTATTGAGGCTTCATTGAATCTAATGCACAGCCACTATTTAAGTTACAACGATAGAACGGGACCGTAAAAATTGTGGTCGCAAAAATCTCGGATGACGAGAATCATGAACAATCACTTTCGTACTCGTAACCTTTATACTACTCTCCACTATCTAGGCTGTGCAAGACCATGTGTCACCTAGGCAAGTGATATGCAGTACCGCATGGCTGGTCACTGTTAATCAGTAACCTTGACGAGAAGTGAGTTGTGAGCTCGCAACAGCTCGCACAGCATCTCACAGCCACAATAAATCCAACATCGGCCTCAGCCACTCGGCCCTTGGGTAAGTACTGTGCCAGCCTGCAGGGAATTGGTCAGTTGGCTTCTCGGTTTCTCTTCCAAGAGTAGTCACCATCTGTCGGCGCCTCCTTCTCTTGACACCGCTACTCCCCTGGGCTGCTCGGATACCCATTGCGACAGCTCGTCTCAATGACTGTATCCTCTCGAACTTGGTTGATTTATAGGCTTTTCCTCCGAGAGTAACCACAATTCATTGACTCCTCTTCGAGATGCCACCTCCTATTTCTGTTGCTTTCTTACGATGCCTCCGTTCACCAAGTCCCCTTATAGTTTAATGTTTAAAGCTTCTACCACACCTCTTCGGGACATACCCCACAGTATTCAATTTTGTCAGAACCGGCTCGCCTCCTGTCAGCACCTGTTCTGCCTCCCTCCACTCCACCACCTTTCTCCCTCTTGAATGTCTCGCCCTTTTGTCCTGTGTTTCTTTTGATTGCACCGTCGTAACTTTAAGCCTGCAAATTGCAACTGTTTCCATTGTTCCTTCGGAAACACTTCCTTCCATGGCAATAGTTTATTTCCAGCCACTGCAAACTGAACACTTAGCCTCCTTTTTTCGGGTTTCGTACTGCCGTTCAATCACATTCGCGGAGGGATAACAGACGGCGGAGATCACTGACACCGGGAGGAGGTCACGGGTGGTTGCTAGAGTCCCCGGAAAATCTTGATACTGGTGAGATGCGTAAATACTCCCAGACTAGCATTCTGAACCAAAACTATAGTGTTACCTCCGTTTCAGAGTGTTAGAAGAAAATATCGGCTCGCGGAAGCCTTCGGCTAGACCCGGGCCGGAGGCTGATCATCCAATCAGGAGGCTAATAAAACTCGACGCATTTTGAATCCGTCATAACTTCTTCAATACTTCACCGAATACCTTCGCGGATAGCTAGAAACAAAGCTGTTCACTGCCCGGTTCAAGATTGTTCAAAATACCGGGCATTATCGGAAGGTAAAGTTGGTGCGCAAGAACATTGACCGAATTGAACCAAGTTCCCTAGTGGAATATGAGCCAGATCCCAGAACTTTGAAAATATGACTTTTCAAAAAATTTTAACTTCTAATATGTCTTCATTTACCTTCTGAATGGCCCTCAAATGGCCTCTCATAGTCGTAGATCAATGGCTGGCATATATGTAGAGTGATAGGACACGAACTTCAGGGGTAAACCTCGAAATTGAACATTCTCAATATAATAGGCCCTAAATGTTACTTCCACTTGCCCTGATCATGATATTGTGCTTATAAAAGCATTAGTGGATCTCCATCCAACGATTCCTGTCCTTCCCTAGGTTGGAATAATGCATAAAGGAGGCCAAAGGAGGCGACCCCACGCGCCTCCACCGGCCGTCCCTCGCATAATCCAGGCCACACATTCACTCATTCTATCAGTGTGAACACCGCTGAATTGTTATTGCCTTGCTACAATAATACTGACCTCACCACTGGAGCCGAAGTTGAACTTCTCCCAATTTTTTGATGCCCGCGAGTTCCAACAATTAGCCCGAAGGACATAAACAACAACCTGATTTCGAGGCTTTGTTGTACATCCTGTCTAGAAGAGTATTACGCATTTTTGAAACGGGTGGGGGCGTGAACAGCGGCAGACAAACATCCATAATATCCGGTGCAATTCAAGGTCAGCTTGTTGTTGTAGTAGTTCCTATGACGAAGAGGCAAAACGAACGCCAAAGACAAGCAAAGAACAGCCCACTGGTTGCCGGCAGCCGAAGTGAAACAGCAATCTAAAATCCTGCGAGAGAGGTGGAGGCTGCGGCATCAACAGATGCGATGCAATTTTCAATTACAGAAGGTTTGCAGGCAGATAAGCTGCAGTTGAGTAATGAAATTACCAAGAGACCCAGGTGGCTACGGATGGGAATGGCAAACAGCGGTGGAGGTGGAGGCAGAGGCAGAGGCGGATCAGAAACGATTCGAGCCCGGAGAACACTATGGGTCAGGTTAAAGCGAAACTAGAAATGTATGCTGGTGGAAGAAACAGTAATGTAGGGGGTGGAAGCAGCACTGTTGACAAAAAGGAGGCGGCGAAATCGCTCCGCATTAGTTGAAATTCAAACCGAAAGTTGTGAGGTTGTACAAAGAAATATCGGAAAGGTTCAAGTTAGATCTCAGAGACAAGAAGAATGGAGGCGGGGCAAAAGGGAGGTCGGTTTATGGTGGGAATATCCCGGAAAATGCCGAGAGTGGTGGCGGCTGAGCGTAGGCAACGGGCGCGAGAAACGCGGAAGGAATGACATAATAGAAGCCATTGAGTACGCCTACCGCCACCGGGTCAGGAACCTCTTAGGTAGGTTTCTGTCTTGCAAAGGAACCTACCTAAGAGGTCCTGACGTAATAGAAAAGGCGGTCCCTGAGGTAGGCTATAAGGAGGGAGGGAGAAAGGAGAGGCGAGAGGTGGAATCACACACACTGGCTTCTGTGAGGAGGGCGAGCCCGCCGGGCGCAGCACATTGCGAACCTGCGCAGGGACATGAAGGTAAATTGGAGCCGCCGAAAGGAGCGAGCTTACAGGTATCATCCGCGCCGATAACGGTATCCAGAATCCACTTCGACGCAGGCTCCGCGTCATTCGGCGCGTCCACCCCGCGCGCGTCCCAAACACTCTTGAGCGCAAGGGCAAAATACCCCTTATAGAGCGGTACATCCTCCCACTCGTCGAGGCGCCCGAAATCGAGGTCATCGCCGAGGAGTTTATATGATTGGTCCTCCCACACGAGGACGGCGCCGTTGGGCCCTGAAGTCAATAGGAGATCGATGAGGCCCGGTTCTGTCATTCACAGGTTAGTATATGTAGCGACTCATGATGTAGCACAGAGACTCACTAAGATCCTCGTCACACTACTCCTGCATAATCCCGCGCATGAACTGCACGACGTCGTACAGCTCACGCAGCTCATCGGTCGTGTACTCGCTCAGCACGACTGCGCGCTGGCGCCGAATGAGTCGCACATCCTCCTCTCGATCATCGATGTCGGGCTGGGTGAAAATGCCGCAACTGCCGTGGCGTTGCCGCGCACTGACGCGTCACTGACGCGCATTGACGTGGTGGTGGCTGTGTTTTGCTGCGCCAGTGCCACGCTGTGTTTACCACACACCATCTCTGCCCCCAATTTCATCTGAGATGAGGTTTATAAATGTAAATACATGGCCTGGATCCAAAAAAAAACACTTTATAATAGTTTGTAATACAAGTTTGAAAACACTATCCCAATTTACGACTAGAATGTGTATTCTGCTGGATTTGCTACGCAAAACCCATAAGTGTGTGGCAAAATAATTTTTCTGTATCGGGTAAAGTTGGAGGAATATAGCCGAGGAGAAGCTATACGGGCAGGTTAGCATATGGATTACTGAGTTTCCAAATTTTAATTGGCCTTGTACTAAACTGATACTTGCTTGCTTTCCTATGCAACAGTGGGTGGAATTTGGAGTGAATAAAGGAATATTACACACTCAAACCATCTCCCATGATATCACAGAGACAAATGCGCGACAATGTACATGGCGGCCTCACACGAAATTAATTGCTTAGTGGCTGTGTTATTGCCACGGGAAAGGGGAGAAGTGCTGCGCTGCCTCTAATTTCACCCACATCCCTTATTCCCTGGAAAGTAAGTTTTGTGTATGTTTGGAGCTTCAAGTACAATGTTTGGACCACTTGAAACCTGAGAAATAACCACCAGATTTCGCCTTTGGCCAACCCAACTTTTGTTGTGTTCACCCAAAGGATGCAATAAAGAATCGGTGAAATACTCATATAGGTAGACAAACACTCACACTGACATATGCACTGACTCCATTCAACATGAGACTGATTGTTCTGCAGCCCGCAAGGAAAATACTTTGAACTGCAACTCCAGGTGGTTGTCTGAGGGAAGTATGATGAAGCACCATTGATGCAATTAATCGTGCGAGCTTTAACATATAATCTACCAGATAACACAATCAAATGAGGATTAGAAGTAGAAATTGGAACGCGAATTTTGTTGTATTGTATGAACCTCTTGCGGTTCGAAAGGCTATCTCAGTCAGCTTGTGTAAGGGAATTAAAGCGAAGTACATCTCACAAAATTAATGGGGGAGGCATGAACATATATTCTACCAGATAACACCTGCAAAAGAGGAATACAGGATATGACTGACATGTCTAGACATGCCGCACATTGACATGGCGGTGGCTGTGTTTTGCTGCGGCAAAGGGGGAGAAGTGCCGTGCAGTCTCTCTTTCCTTCCACACAGCTTTCTAGGACTAAATGTAAGTTGTAGAAAGTCTTTACAGTGTAAATACATTGTTTGGATCTCGAGACCTGGCACATCAACCCCCGATAGGCGATGAAATCAATTCCAACCTGTGAGTACAATTATGATTGGATTATGACTATACTTGTGTTTTCCACTCGGAATTACGCCAATGTGCATGAATAAGCATGCCCCTACTTCATTCCAGCAAATGATGCATACCAAGTATAGTGAGTGTCTGATCTGGATTTCCTCAAAATTATTGGGAAGTTCAATAAGTATTGCATCTTGAATTCACTCGAGTCATTCACAATGTCAGCAATGAGAAGTACCGACAGCCAGACCATGGTTATATGAATTATGACTTGGTCACAGTTCACCCCACAGACACAAAATTTACTCCCTGAAAGCCCGATCTTGGGTTATATAAATTCTATATAATGGTTACCTTGGCACCGATGCGCACTATTGCGATACTGACACACAGTGCCGCAGCAAACTGCAAATTAAAGCAATGGTTCAAGGCCTTCACAACCTTTATTCAGTGCCAAAATGCTGTTTGGGCTTGCTGGAACTGCAAGTGAAGCAGCCACAGCCAGTGTGGAAAGGATTTGTTATGAAAACCATATTGAAAGGTTTAATCACAGTAAGGATTCCCGGAAGACAACCTGCACTGCAGCAACTTGAAGGGAGCAGGCTGAACTGAAAGGAGTGTAAGACAAAAGAGTAGAGACTCTATGATTGGGTTGTGCAAGAAGGGCGGAGAGAAAGAGAATGTGGATGAAACCAACGAGTCACGTGTTGTTGATGGGGACTACGGGATTCCACCTTTACCATCATTTTGATTGTAAAGTTGGAATCCCGTATTTATGCAGCCTCAACCACAAACAATACAGTCTTTTGGACTGTTTTAATACAATCTACCAGTGATTTCAGCAACATCTATGGAGCCAAACTGACTGCAAAGACCCTTATTTGCATATAGCTGGCACCAGATGTTTTTTGCCAAAATATTCACCAAAGGTGAACCATTGGATATGCATCAAGTATTTTCCTTCTCAGTTAATCTCCCATCTCATGGAACCCCCAGACAAGTGCACAGATTTGATCTGATATCTTGAGACAGTGAAAAAAATAAAATCAGTCTATTCAGTCTCACACGTCCTAAAAAATGTATAGAATAATGAAGGGGCTAATCTGCTTTAGCTCTGTGGTAACTTTTTCATGTGTTGACTGGCACCAGTGCATCCATGGATGTACATGTTTGTCTTTGCACTGCGGTAGCTATTTGGGCCATTTGCCCTAAGAGATCGGGCATGCCAAGAAATGTTTCTTGAGGGAAATAGCACTGATTTGAAATAACACACAGGTCCCTGGAATCCACATTGTCAATTGAATATGATATAAGACAATAGGTTAACTTGATACATTGCAAGTGCACTTGGCTGGTATACCAAGGTGTTTGAATTTTGTGCACCATCATTTTTACAGTAAGAAGTCTTCAAAGGATCACCATTCAATGAAGAGTATTGATTTCTGCACCAAAGCAAGAGGATCTAGTGAAACGTTGGGATATATTATTATTGCTTGTATTGGCAAGTGTTTCAAATATCTTTGGATGTCAGAACAATGTATTGAGATATATACAACACGTCGAACTCAAATTACTCCAAGAGTCATTGTGGAAAGAAATACAGACAGCACGGCACTTATCCCTCTTGCTGCTTGTAGACAGTGAGTTGATATTTTCAGAAGCTCAAACACATCAGAGTTGCACAACCTGGCCCAAGGATAGCATCGAAACCAAGTGCAGATTCAACATATGTAACATTAGTTATCCCAGCTGCCATAGAATTGAGGGTGCACAGTAGTGGCGTGCCTTTTATTTTGACTAGTAGCATGCCCAAGATGCCCTGCCGCTGGTTCAATTTGAAGAAATCATTGATGTTTTGGATCATCGTGAGTTGAGTTCCCCAAGCTTTATTGTTTATCTAGTGTGTTTCTCAATAGTAATGAACTCAATGAACTCGAGAGTTACTCAAGTTTCCACATGGTGAAATTCAACATGTGTGGTTGGAAGGAATTTGTTTCTGTAATTCTTGGGAATACATGACTTGGTGTAGAAACAAGTTGGTGTTGGCCATTGCCATAAAGTATAGAGCAGGTTTGGAATTTTAATTATATTCTCAGCAATGGCTTCTACCAGTCATGATAATTCTGTTCCAAAGTTGTTCAGATTGGGAAGGGAATGTAATCTTACATGTTCAGAGGTACATGAAGTGAAATGTATATCATGCAACATGGTTGAATGAACAACATAGTCAGTGCCGCGCACCAAATACATCAATGGCTGTGTTATTGCCGTGGCAAGGGGGAGAAGTGCTGTGCCGCCTTTATTTCTCTCCACCCCCATTCCTGGACTCCAATTCATGTTGAAAAGAGCTATATAAGTGTCAATACATTGTTTTGAGTCCAAAACAGGTTTGGGACACCTTCCAATAGATCGGGTAAAATCTATCCCAATGTATGACTAGATCCCTTTTATTCTGTGCAAAAATTCATACAATATCCAAAGGAGTCACTTTTCAAGACTTGTTCATCATACAAATGAGTTACAGCACAAACAGGGAGCCGGTGGGCCAGTGACGCGCACTGCCACGGCACTGCCGCGCCCTTGACGCGCCGCTGCCGCGCAGTTGCGGGGATTTACCACGGTAAAGTCCGAGTTAAAAACAGGTTTTAAGGCCTTCAAACCCTCCATTTAATATAAGAACACTCATCCCACTGCCCAGAAATTGTAGTGGTTGCAGTTTCAGGTATTTTGAAGGGGACTCAAGGGAAAACACACTTGAAGAAAATCATGATATCAGCCAGAAGCACTCTATTGAAAGATCTCAAGGCATTAGTAGGTATTTCCATGCTCCAGGAGCCTGATTCGGATTGCGGGAAGACCAATTTTGATGTCTAGTCATGAATTGGGATAGGCGCGGCAGTGCGCGGCAATGCCGCGGCGGGCGCGGCATTTTCTCCTGGCCCATCGATGTCTGAAGAAAAAAGGGTGCAGTAGAACATAATCCTGTAAGCTGCGCGTTGGAAGCGGTACGACTCGGCCAGAGTGAGAACACTTGTATTGGAGGTGCGGTCTTTTTGCCTACGAACCATCGTCAATTCACGACGAAGTTGAGAAGGATAAATGGTTTGCCGTGACCCATGGGTCGGAGTCGAGGACACGGACGCAAGACGAGGAGAATGCACGATAAACTATAAATATCCTCCAAGGTCTGCACGGTGTCCATGTTATCGCATAACGCGTTTTTCTCCTCCACCGTGATGCCACTAGCAGCAATTGTATCTCCCTCCGGACACGCCTTCGCCAGTGGCTCCTCGCCCTGCTCATCCCGCGTTTGCCTATCTGGGGGGTAGGGATAGCGTATGACACGCAAGGCCTGCGGGAGCGCGGGGCCAACGACGTTGGCGGCTACCGCGTAGGTGATGGACTGCACAAAGCAATGAAAATCCTACCAAAGACAAACGATACAGGAGCACTTGAACACACCTTGGGGTGCGTCTGATATACCCGGTAGAACGTCTTCGAGACAAGTGTGATATTCTTCAGCGCATCGAATGAGGTACAGAAGGTCATTATGAGGTGGACGAGGTTGTTGTCGAAAGGAAGAGAAGTTAGGGCACGTATGGCGGTCCGGCGGATGAAGGAGTTGCGTCAAGGACCAAGTAGATGCATCAACAACGAAGTAGTCTTCTCTAGTAGGAAGTTCGCGACGGAGTTGGGGTCAAACGAAGAAAAAGCGTGGTGTGTGAAACGACGAGGGAAGAGACAAGAGCCAAGCCGCAAAACTCCTGTATCAAAAAAATGGCAGACATTTGACGTGGAGTAAAAATACAACCTGTCAATGTTAGGGCTGCCGCCCGTGACCGTGGCCACGGTTACACGGAACCCGTGCCCGTCCCGTCAACCATTTCTGCCGCTCATCCACGGCACGGGTACGGCACGGGTCTGAACCCCGACGGCCCGTCGAAACTCGGCCGTCACGGCCGTGATACGGGTGCTTTTTTATCCCGTCTGGACTCTGAAAGAGAGTCTGCTACCCACAGTGTGTTCGTATCCTTTTGCCGAAGGCTAATGAACATCTTGCCTTCCTTTTAATCATTTTTCGTTCAACCTGTGCTCAATTGTCGGCGAGAGTTGCCGGAAATTGCCGACACCTATGGCCTTGTTCGTTCATTCATTTCCTCGCGGTTTCTACATCCCATAGCTTTATAAGACGAAGTTCCAAGCTCATTTATTATCGCAGTTGCGAGTAGTTCATCCGAGGAAGCGAATATATACCTTGGTGAGCGTCTGAACATCTGCTACAGCTCTTGACTACGGTCAAAATGGTTAACTGCAGCGTCAAAACTAGTGATTCATGCGGAGGGATACTAAGGAATGTTGTTTTGAAACTGCAAACCTCCCTATGAACCCGTGACGGCCGTGACAGCCGTGCCGTTTACCGTCTCGTCCCATCCAACCTTTTCCAGTTACCTCAACGGCCGTGAAAGCCACGGCCCGTACCGTAGAACACCCTAGTCTCTTATAAACTGATGCTAGAACAGTTGAACCTCGTACCTCGGTTTGTTATAGTCTGTCAGTAAGCTCGATCGTGTCATTGCTCGCGCCGTTATTATATAATCATCGGAGTTTTCAATGTCTTCCCACGTTCATTACTTGGTGGGTGCCATCGCGGCAGTGTTCTCCCTTAAGGCCTTATTAAGGGTAGCAATTTTAATGAAGGCCGTAGGGTTTAATAAGGACTTAATAGAGAGCTTGCGCAAAAGCCGCACGAGCCGCATGTGGCTTTCGGGCATTGCGCAAAACTCCCTGGATTTGACGGGTTTGTCTTTGGTTTCTGGTGAGTTAAATAGTCTCCTCTGTCCCTGAAAAAGGCTATTACATCCACAGAAATAAGTATCAGTTGGGTGCACGGTTGTGGGAAGGAGCTTTTCCCATCATCACAGCTCCACGCAAACTTCCCACATTTTTCGTGTCTTACACACAGCAGTTGAAGCACAGACAAGATTTCTTTGCATCCCCAGTGCATGTACTTGGGCCCACCTACTCTTCGACCAACCCAGTTTTTTTCTAACCTCACCTTTGGTTTCCGCACGCGGCTTTGCGCAATGCCGAAAAGCCGCATGCGGCTCGTGCGGCTTTTGCGCAAGCTCTCTAATGTTAAGCCTAAATTAAGGGTTAAGAACTTTCCCACCCTCAATCCAACAGCCATAACCTGAGGTTTATGACACAAAAAGTTGCTAAATATATTGTCCATGGGAGTGGGCAGCGATAGAGATCAAATGGGCTGATGGGAAGTAGCACAGCCACATCAAACGTTGTCGACCTCGCATTTACACCAATCCATTGCCCCTGACCAATTCTGGTCATAGAATTGGTTTCAAAAATATCTAATAGGTATAAGATACATTACAAGAGTAACTAGAGTGAACAGTATCAATGATTATAATTAAAATTTCACTATTCTTCCATCTCTGTGTCCTCCTCATCCTGCCACTCCTCCTGAATCACAGCAGCACTGTCTGAAGGATCCAAGGACATGACTGGGACCAATTGTGCCACCCCATTCACCCTGAATCAGCATAATGCCTTCTTTAGGGCATCCAACTTTTCTGCTTTGCGTGCATAATTACTGTTTGCTTGAATATCTGGGAGGCCCGAGCGCGGTAGGAGTTGAGTTGATCGTGGATCAAGTGAATTGTCAGCCTGGCCATCTTCGCCATTGGTACAAGTTGGCGGCTGAGGTGTGCCTCCAAATCTTTGTGAGCTTTCTGGCTCTTCGCAAGTGCTTTGGCTTTCTGCATGTCCGTGGTTTTGACACGGAAATCAACAATATCCCAACGTCTCTGGGCCTCCTCCCCACTCGAATCAATCCATCTCGCCTCACGCATGGTATGAGCGTGGTCCTCCGCCATCAAGACCGTGTCCATGAAGTTCTGGGTGTCATTCCGCCCATACATTGCCAACGCATTGGATTGATGCAACATCAACGTCGGTTTGCCACGGATTGCAATGTGATAGGCACCAAGACAGCCTTCATTCCCATCGTTTGTGGAAGGCATCCACGCCAGGTCCCGCTCTGATGCAGTTAACAAGTCGATGATGCCGCCAGGAGCAAATTCGGCAGAAAACCGAGCCCAAGTGGCTAAAGAGCCGCGGAAAAATGCGAGGGTAATATGAGGCCGGGAAGGGATGAGGACGAAGACCGCTTTTATGGCCTGTTCATCGCTCCATGGCAGTCCATCCAGAGTTGCGCTTTCAAATGACACATCGGGACCAAAAAGCAAGTTGGGGTTATCGAGGATTGCCTGAATGTGTTCGCGTATTTGTCGGTGCAGCGGTCTCAAGTCCAGGAGGTTGGTGTTTTCTGTGCCAGGGCCGCGTACTTGACGAAGATACGGGTGCATGATCACGACACGGTAAATGATCATCGCTACAAATTCCGTCAGAGTTGGGATATCGCAAAGGGTGTCTTGAAGATTCTTCTCAATATTGGTGAGGGAAGGGAAGTTTTTTGTCCACTTGACAAGGTCAACAATTTTTTGGTATAGCAGCAGGTGTGCAATGAGCTCTGAGGCGGCATCTCCGTAGCTGCCGAACCGTGTATTGCTTGTGTCGGGAAATCTATGGTGCTGAGTCCCACGCTCGCACGAGAGGGGATCTACAAACTGTTTTCATGGGTAATTCACAGATTTTCCACCACTCATCACCCTGTTTTGTCTGCTTGGAGCACCGAAATATCATGTGACTAGCCTTAATTAAGGCTTCAGATCATTCAAGACTGTGCTTAAGGCCTTAGCTTAAGATCTTATTAATGCTCAAGCGAAGTTAAGGCCTAACCCTTAGGGAGAACACTGCATCGCGGTGCGCGTGGCATGACTCGTATTTCATTTTTTTTTGAAAAAACAAAGTATTCCTTGGGCAGGTTCAGTAAATCACCCCATCCCCCATGTCATGAAGACTAGAAATACAGACATGAATCCACACCCACATGTACATAAGTAGCTCCATACAATCAAATACACATAAATTGAAACTGCAAGGGGGTAAGCACTGTGGAAGGGTGGGATGGACCCCTCGTCGCCATTCCCCCTATACGTACCTCCTCGCTTACTCCTCGGTACATCAGATATCATTCTGTATATTTGTTACGGAATCTCCCTTTTGATCCCAAACCACCATCTGCGTCGCGGCCAGTGACTTGAGTACTCCAACGCGAGTACGTCGCCAGTGAACACATTCCGCCCAAGCCCTACTTTATCCCCTCTACCGAATCTTTCCGAGTCAGAACCGTACTCTACGCCCACACGGCATTCACCCCTTTTTACAGTCGATTTCATTCCACGCCTATACGACATTTCTGGGACCTTTCGCCCACTTCCTGCTTCACCCGTGCACCCTATTTACCGGAATACCGACCCATTATCCTGTCTACCAGCCTCGAACTCCGTTCTGCGACAGCACTATTAACTGTTCTTTAATGATTACCTTGGCGTGTCATTGTACATGTTTGCACTTTCCGCCATTTATCCCATGTCCTTTTGTCTCTCTCTGGTGGCTCACTGCATCTGTCTCCATTCATTTGCAACTTGCTGTGCACTTCACAAAGCTTCAGTGGGTCTCATGATCAATGCAGGTGATGCCTTTCCTTCAACCTGCTGCGTGCCGAGAGTCTACGTACGGCATTGTCCATATCCGCCGCATTTTCTTTAGTTCTCAATCAGGTATGCACTGCACTTTTCATTAATTTCCCTTCAATTCCACAGCATTACCTTCCCTTTTCGTTCCCTTTCCTTTTCTTACTGCTGCGAAATCAACAAATTTCCGCGCCATACGGAGTGACCGTTCTTGTACGCTCGGCGGTGCAATTGCCCCATGTGGCTATATCTCCGTTGGTGTTGCCTCTCCTATCCTGCAGGTGCTCCGTCTGTGACGATTCCTCAGCTGATCATAACCAACTCCGTTTAGTAGACTCGCAGCACATCTCTCGCTGTGCCGTGGTTATTCCCCTACTGCGCCGCAAAATCTTCTCACTACGGCCGAATCACCGTGGCGTGAATAAAGGGCCAGCATTTTGGGATGGTTTCCATTTTGGGATGCTCCGGTGCTGAGTCCGATGGTACTCTGCTGGTTCGGTATATGACACGCCCCCATCATACGGAACTTTATAATTTGACTTACACCGAATTTGGATCCAAGTGTCGACTGGAAAAGCACGATCCCACCAAACCACTCCATCAACTACAGATACTCGAGGATGAACACCCTGGACACCCTCGAATGTGAATTCGGTTCTATCAACCGGAGCACGTAGGTGTCTGTCACATACAAATGGTCTACCCGCGACACGGAGATGTTTTCTACCTCCGTGCACTTCTGCTGCACCGAAATGCTAAAAGCTGGATAGACATGCGTACGATTGATGGTACCGTCTACGGAACTTACCAGGAGGCGGCACGCGCTATGGGGCTATTTGATAATCGTGACGAAGGAATCATGGCATTTGAGGAATTGTTGGCTTTTGGCGCTACACCTGAACAGCTATGCTGGACGTTTGCAGTCTTGGCCGTCGAAGGAAGTCCCGCATTGATCATCTGGGAGTCCCATAAAAAAATCCTGTCTGCGGATAAGTATGCGAGATCGCTTGCTCCGAACCACTGCATCCCCGAACCCCGACGTCATCCGAAATGAAGTTTTGCTTGCAACACAGAACCTGCTTCAAGGCCTCGGAAGATCCTTACCAGATATCGGTCTCCCGGAGCCCACTGAACGACCGGAGGAAATTGACGCAGAACCTCTGCAATGGAGTGGCGATCCCACAAATCTTTGTGCCTTTAAAGATGGTTTGACCGCAGAGCAGGTGACAAATTTCTTTCTACATTCTTTGAATTCAACACTCAAAAAGATCCTAGCTTGCTATCTATGATCGGATCATGCATATTGCCACCATGGAACACCCACCACCTGTCCATGTTGATGGTCATGCTGGACGTGGCAAGACCTACGTTCTCTACCCGGTCATCGGTGCGCTGCGAAAAATGGACGAAATTGTTCTGGTGACTGCCTCCTCTGCATTCGCCGCCAAGAATTATCCAGGAGGGCGCACCACTCATTATTTATATGGAATTCCTGTCGATGAATACAATCCCCACTTGAAATCAAATGTGAAACCCAACAGCGATCGTGCTCGCCTGCTTCACACTGCTAAATGCAATATAATCGATGAAATTGGTGGACTCCACTTTAAAGCTTTTGATTGCGCAGACGGACTCATGCGATCTTTGACGGGATCCAACCGAATCTGGGGAGGGCGCATGCTAATTAGGGTTGGAGACTTTCGTCAGGTATGGTATAATGTTATTTCCTGGTTCTAATCTGAGGGTTGTTAGGTTACCCGCGTAGTTCGCTTCGGAGGGCGCACGCCAATATGCAATGCTTCCCTCCGCACTCAACCCGTTTTCCGTCACTTCGAAATTTTGGAGCCAGAATTCTTGAACTCGCATCCCTATAGATTGGAAAAGGAGAGTGCGTATCTTTTCGTTATTCTTCTCCCATTCATCTAGGTCCTCGTCGAATTTCTCGATGGCCTTCTTGTACGCGGCTTTGGCTGCGTCATCGGCTCCATCGGCGAGGGTGGGTTGGACCGCTGCGGTCACGCGCCTGTCAAGATAGTGGGTTTTCCCCATGCCCTTAATTTGCGACTTCAGTTGCGTCTTCCAGATGACGAAATGTTCGCCACGCTGGCCGAGGGTCGGGACCCGGATGCGGCTCGGTGCATAGTCGTCATCGTCATGGGAGGCCATAACCTGTTAAGAATAGAGGTGCGGGGTACGCGGGTGGAGTAAAAAACGAGCGTGGGGATGATGATACGAAAGGCGTGTATGCGCGCCGTAATCCCGTCGATGCGCGGGATCTAATAACAAGCCAATTAGCTCTTCACTTCAGTCAAATGGACAGAGTAAATTATGTGTACCGAATAACAAGCCAATTACTGGATGTAGCGTAAGTAGGGAGTACTAGGGATATAAAGGAAAGATGTATGCTCTTCACTTCAGTCAAATGGACAGAGTGAAGAGCGTCGAGTGACACGTAGGTATATATGTAATGTAAAATTCTGGCTGTCGCGTTGCCCACGCGTAGCGTACGCGTGGGCTCGCCTCCGTGCTGACTTGCTCCGTATATGTTCACAGACTCTACGAATTTTTTTGAGCCCAAAAACAAGCAGAACAGTCAAGAACTGACTGAGTTATGATTAAAGAAAGTTTGATACCCCAACATCACATACACATATCACAGGACCTTTTGAGATAGGTTCAAACGCGGGTTTCTGACCCGTGGGTCTGGGCCCTAGATCCGCTACTGGAGACTGAGGTTTTGTCATTTTTGGCGCAAAACTTGATGAGGCCATAACTCAGTCGGTTCTTTACTGATTGTGCTGCTTCTGGGCTGAAAAAAATTGTAGACTCGAGCTCAGTGTCGCGATTACATAAAATTGATGAAAAATCCGTGTCCATCTCTACCCAAGCCAGCCACACAAAATGCTAGCTTTGCTTACTGACTTCTCAAACCGATCTGAGACGACTATGTGTGCTTGTTACCGCACAATCTATCGGCCCGTACGAGCCCTGAGCTGTGCCGTAGCCGTGCCATAGTTGAACACCAAAAATCTTTGACAGAAAGGGAACGGCAGCCGTACCGTGGAATCGTGGCCACAGGCAGTGCCAGCTCAGACAGCTGAATTTATTGCGACCTTCTCCCACACTGGCAACTCTGACACCAAGCAAAGTACTGTACCTCTCATGTATCAATCAGAAGCACTGCGTTGAACCGGTTCCTAGACCGGCAACCGGCGAGGCCCAGCGAGGTCCGCGGAGCCGGCGGGCACCTAGCAAAGGCGGTGCCTAGGGCCGTAGCAACGCCTAGACACGCCTAGAGGCTCCGCGGACCTCGCTGGGCCTCGCCGGTTGCCGGTCTAGGAACCGGTTCAACGCAGTAAAGGACAGAAGGAGAGCGTTCTGGCTAGTTGTAGCTAGCTATAGTGATCTATGACGCTGGACATACTAGCTGGATGTGGCTATGTCAGCTGCTATCGGCTAGCCGAACGCGGTTCGGCTAGCTGTGGCGAGGCGGTGCGGCACAATACCGTGGCTAGGGACGGCCGGAATGCAGTGACCGTTTTGAGCAAGTAAAATCGGATTCGAGGCATCTCCTTGAGATATGAGATATATTGGTCGGGGCTACATAATTTGTGCAGGACTTTTATGGTTGAAAGTCTGTCCACGTTAATAGGGCGGAAGGACCTTCGACGACAGTATTTATTGCACTTGCTGTGTATCTCACCCGGCATGCTCTTCTGTCTGTTTGATACCAATCTTATGCTCCAGTCTTCTATCCGTGTTTACGGCTGATTTCAATACAACTATTGGTTTACAGCTGATTAGAAGGCATGGCTCTGGACATCTCCCTCTTTATAAAATTACGCTGTCTGTCTGTCTGTCTAAAACTTTTAAAGCTCCGCTGGTCAGTTGACCCTCTCGTGATCCGATATTACCCCGTCGGCGCCTGAACTCCGCCATCAACGGAAGGGGGTGCGAGGCCGCGAAGCGGCCGAGCAGCCGCTTGTTTCGAATAAAAGTGTTGTGTACGACAGGATTGACCCTATGAAAGGCTGTGTTATTAACCCATGATGGACTGTGTTCTTAAACCTACGATGGCCCGGCACTCTGATCCAGATTTTCTAGAGCTTGAAAGCTGTGGCTTAACGTGAAGCTTCTTTCCATTTGCGGGAGATGACATCTATAGATCAGTGCTGGATAGGACATAGCCGGCCCAGGGTCCTGACTCTTATAAACAGGCGATGTGTCGGAGAATGCCCTAATGCGGTTTGCTCTCTCCCCGAGGGGAGGGAAGCCCCCGCGCCCGACTGTGAAGCTCAAACTCCGCACTGTGCTACCAGACCTCCTCTCGACCTCCCTCCTTGCCCTGAAAGAATCGGCAGATCCCTTCCCGCCGCTGAAGGGCGTCGTCGGTGGAGTCCTCGCCCTCTGGGACATCGCAGAAGTGACGAGTGGTATTTTTTCGCAGTGCCACACCGCGCTAACATGAGCCTTGGATATAGCGTGTGAAGCACTCCAAGTCCGACGCCTGTGCTGTTGCTCTCCGCGCGAAGGATATCCTGGATGTAATTGCCGAGGCGGTGCCCGATGGCTCAACTATACCGGAGCCAATGCTGCGTCGCATTGAGCGCTTCACCTCGTACGTATCGCTGAGTCGCAGGTCACAATTTACTGATTTTTCGGCCTCCAGGCTCCTGCACGATATTCGCCGTCTATTGGCAGAGATCGAGCACTCGGGCCGTTTTTCACGCGTCGTCCACCTCAAACTCAACGAACACGCACTCCAGGGCTTCAAGGCTCAGCTGGAAGAGGCGTATCGTGATTTTCAGGTTCGCCTTGGTTCATCCTTGGTTTCGTGTTTGTAGATTTTAATTGAACTTCAAGTTTGCATCGACGCTCCGGGTTGAGATGCAGCAAGCTGAGATTGCAGCAAAGCAGGTGCAACTCGTGGCGCAGCAGCAACTTCTCGCAGACGGGCTGGCCCAAACACATATGGCTGTTGCCAAGGTAGTTGAGTTCACTGTGAGTTTTAATCCGACGTCACTCCACCACGGACGGATGATGATGATGATTAACTTGTTTTGCAGGACACTCTCGCACCCCAACTCTCAAGATTCTGGATTGAAATTTCTTGGTATCGACTGTCGACTTCCGTTTCCACTCTTAGTTTTTTTGGCCAACCCCTGAATGATCTCATGTCACTGTTAAATGGTTTCCTGCAATCACTGGCAAACAATACCGGCGGCGCTGGTGGAGCCTTGTGCCTCACTAGCCGCGGTAACGTTTGGTTCTCTCCGACACGTCCACACTGGCACATCGGACGAGCGAGTCCTCCTTACGACGCTATGAAAGCGAAGAAACCATGGGTGCGGGCCGGTATAGGTTAAACAAGATAGTAACAGAATAAACAACAACCGGGAGATCGCTCGCGCGGCAGCGAGCTCAGGGGATACAACACGGCCTTTTCATCATCTCTTCTCTGTCATCGGCTTCTCCCATCATTTCCACTATTACGGCCCACGATGGCGACCCAGGGGGGCAGCTGTTGGAACTCAGATGTGGTGCAGCACATCCCCCTTGGCCTTCATATGATCCCTTTTCCGAAGTACCTGCTTTTTTGTATAAATGGCGGCTTGGGGGGCATTTCAAGCTGAACAGTAGTTTGCAGAGGTCCCGCCTAGTCTTCATCCTATGATCCTTTTTAATACTAAATACCGTGGTGTATGTATTGGCGGTCCAGGGGGTTGTCTTGGGACATGGCGGCCGAAGGGATTTCCGCTGGATCTTGATCGATACACCAAAAAAAAATCGTTTTTCAGTTTTGCAGATTCATGGTCTCTCTCAGTAACTGTTGAGTGGGCAGGGGTTAGCAAGTTCAAACCTCACCCCTTCATTAAAATTAAGCTGCTCTGTCTGAAGCCATTTGAAAGTCCGCTGCTCATCTGATCTTTGCTTCAATCCACTCGATACTTTTTGCCTTTGCTCCTGAGCCTTTTTGGGATGGCCCGGCCGAAAGTTCGCATCAGCGGCATTTCAAGCTGACAAACTCGTCAGTGCTCTTCCTCTCCCTCATTGATACTCTGCCGACCATGCACTTTCGCAACCACACCACCATGCACATCAACGCTCGACAAGTTCGCATAAATGGCAGCCCCAATTATGATTATTTCTTCGCAGTTCTGCTCCAATGCTCATGGGCCACGCTACAAATTCTGGCCAGCGGGCGTCCAACACAACTTTCCATGCGATACTCCCACCCTTGCGATGAGCGGCGCTGCGAACATCTCTAACCACCCATGGCTCCTTGCGTTGCCTACACCCACTGCCATGGTGAACAATGTGCTCCAAACTAAACACAAAAAATCCAATTATCACCCAAATATAACCCAAGTTTTTCCAATATAAGCAGTGATGCCCACGGAAATAGGATGAGAATCAGAAATAGGCCAATCAGAGGAAGCAAGAGCTGAGATACAGACAAGTGGTAGTCCCTTGTGCAGGGCCTGACAATAGGTTGAAGGGAAGGTATAAGATTCCCACAGAAAGATGAACCTTCACTACAAGATATCACCAGGAATTGGCCTGAGAGATAATCGAGCAATGGAAATAAGATATTTTAAGAGCTTCGCAGCTATGAGACAAGCAAGTATTGTGTGTGTGGTGGTGGTTGTGTCCGGAAACGCGCAAGAGACCTCTGAGAGGTGAACAATAGACTATTTCCACAAGGATATATGCTCGAAAGCTTATTTCCCAGAGAACCCGATGATGATTTACGGCTGACAATTTACGATTTACAATGAACGATGAGCGATGGCGATGAAGGATTTGACGATGAACAATGACAATGACGATAAACGATTTCGATTTCCAGAACTATGTAGCCTCAATCACGCCCTAAGATGTTTCCAGTAACCAACTCCTTCTTCCAACAGACAGGTTTCCCAATGTTACAGTCCAACAACAATACACACTGCGCCAACCCCAGAAATAGCCCAAATCGCAAGCGTTATGCCGACTAGTACAAGGGGATTCTGTGTCCTACTCGTAATAATGTCCCAACTACTTATACAAACCCCAAAATCATATGAAGGTCCTCAAACCAAGCAGAAATTAGTAAATGGCTTGGGATCATCCCTCCTTTCCCATTTATCCGTCGGAAGGATGTCTGCGATTGTATTGCCATTGGCCAGTGCCCAGGTAGTCCCTGATTTCCCGACCATGCGGCTTTTGTCATCCAGGATATTTGAAAACATCAGTCCCCTGGCTGACTGATATTGCGTCATCCTCTTATTCCTTTTGTCTCCTGCCCCTTTCCCGTCACTCCTGACCATCAGGTCTTATTCCCCTGGCCTCCAGCTATCGGTCGATACCAGTAGTGTAAATTTTTCCCAGAAAGGTTTCTTATTCCCAACTTCACTTCCTTGGAATAAGATCAATCCCATCAGATTGACTTAACCGACCTTCACTTATCCTGGAACTTCTCCAGTATAAGCTTCTCCGAGCCTCGCACACCTATCACATGGAAGGCCTTGCCTTAGCCAATGAGAAATAAGCTTATTCCCGCATGTCTCGTTATAAGTATCTCTGGCTTCTTTCTCACTGTGGAAATAAGCTTCAGAGATAGTGTTTATTCCCCTCTGTGTCTAGGACATATGGTAGAGATAAAACTAGCTAGTAGTGCGCGGACTGTAGGTCAATTTCAGGAGCTGATGTAGGTGTTGTTGAATACATCGAAACTTTGCGGCACCGTGCAGGACAGTGTAGAAGAAGGGGTCGGTCACTGGGTGGACCAGAGTGGCTAAGGTCGTGCTGGCAGAGGTGGGGAAGACGAGGAACAGAAGGGCGATGATCTGAGGATAAGAATCTAAGTAGGCGTGGAGTAGAATGTAAAGAGATATGAATATAAAACTTAGCTCAGTGAGACAGTGAACAGACTCGAAGATAATCAAAAGAATGTGTGCATTGTGGTGGTAGGAAGCAAGGAGAGATCCCCCTAACTGTCTAAACAGGTGGGAATAATGTGTCAAGTGTCCGATCGTCACCGTGACAATAAATAAAGTGTCCGTGAGGAAAGCCTCAGCTAATGCACATCCTCCGTCAATCTAATCATCCGGGAGCTACAGAAAGACGGAATAGGGAGAGCATGCTGCGCCCACGGCATTGACGAGTGGGTGTCCATGCCACTGTCAGCTCGATCCCCAGCGTAGTCCGAGAAGGCCAACAACTCGGGTCTGGCACGACACATTGGCAGTACGTAGTGAGAATAAATAAAATGTCTGTGGTGCAAGAGAGATATGAGTAAATACTATGGTGAGAAGTCCGATAGCTCAATCACAGATATTTCTGGCATGGTTGAGTAATTGATCTTGAAGTCGGAAACGTATCGGCTTGGCAGTGGAATGAGCTCAGAGGCAACTGCACAGCTGCGTAATAAATCTGGGAGCATAAAGGGAGGAAAATAGGGAGTACAAGAGTAAACTGTTGAAAAGATATGAGGAAGGAGTGAGATAAAATAATTCATGATTGGTTGATGATTTCTGCTTGATGAGCCTAAACCGTGTGATGGGGAGAGGCGACGAGGGAGCCAAGCGACCCTTCCACAACGGGTGCAAAGCGGAAAGTCCGCAGGGGCACATAATGTGCTAAGGAATGTGGAGGAGTATAACTGATGTGAGTGTCAGCCACGGGGTACATTGAGCGAAGAGGGTAGATCAGGGTCGAAACTTGACAGCCCTACAGTGAGCACCAAAGAGGAAAACCCCATGCTGCGCAAGTAAAAGCTTTGCAGACCCTTCCTCCATGGAGGCAAGCTTGACCGAGAGGTGGTCTTCATCACCTCAGCTCTGTCCGCTCTTCACCATGGGATGGTACGTCAGTACCTCCTCGCCGTAGCCTTGGGAAGTGAGCTCCGTCCACATGTCCTGATTTTCGTTGTCCATCACCTCCCAGAAGGCCTTCGCCGGAACACCGTGAAGGACCACCCAGGTCCAAGGAGTGTCAACATCCAGTATGCACTTCTCCCCATAGCTTTTGAAACGTCCCTTGATCACCAAGTCAAGACGGGGGAAGAGGGGAGCGAGCTGTGTTGCCAGAAAAGGTGGTTGTGTGTGGATGGCCAAGTGTCCTGCCGGGGTCCACAAGACGCCCTGGATGTGCGGTACACTGCCTCCCTCCGCTGAGACTATGCGTTCCAAGGCTTCGACAATGTTGGCCTCTGAAGGGTGTTCCTCAGAGAGGGGGCGCGCACCAAGCCACTGGTAGATGGCTCGATGCTGCGAGCGCTGGCGCATGCACCGGCAGCGCGATCGATTCTTGGAGTTGACTGGCGGAGGAGCAGTGGGGAGCGGAGTGGAAGGCAGATCCCGCGGTGATGGAGGCTCGGTCCAAGTACTGTGATGCATGGTAAGCGGGGGCGGTGTAGTCGATCATAGATCGACAGGTTCCATCAGCGCAGCAGCTGCCACGCGGGTGCCCAAGAAAGCGCAGCCTCAAGGCACCCACGATGCCATGACGTGACACCGAGGGCGAAAGATATGGTAATTGGGTGCGTTTTTCTTCCTTCCTTCTTCTGCTTTCATCATCTTTCCAGCTTCCCATCTTCGCTTCTCAGCCCAGTTCGCTAACACACATTCATCTCCCAGTTCACACATCACTATCATATCACCCGCTCACCCCGTCAATGCTTCCCTCGCGCAAGATCCGTAAATTCACCGATCTTGCGCTCACGCTAAAAAGTCACCGGAATATGAAAGGGTGGTCAAGGACCTGGTATGTATCTCTCCCTTCTCCTTCTGTGTCCGGCAATAATGCCAAGGCTCATTATGCTCTTCATCATAGCGAACCTCGGTGTCATGCGGCACACACTCCACAGGCCACCTACCATAGGGTTAGTGCGGGGTGTGTGAGGTGTAACTCGCATGCATTCAAATGGGAGGTGACAGAGGGATGGTAAGGCGGAGCCTCCCTTTATGATATCATTTGCATACAAGAACCACCACCCGACCTTAATAAATTCCCTTCTCTCTCTCCGCCCCACTGGGACCGAATCCTCCCCACTTATAATACCGGCTCTTCAGATACTTTACTATACGTTTCTAAAATAAAACCATACCGTCATCTAAATACCACCAAAATACCATCAATTCCCCTAATGTAACCTCCATGACTCTTACACTAGCTACACACACCATACATATCTACTCAATATACAATAGAACGGACACCGACAAAGGCATAACCCCCCTAGATGACCACCCCTCACAACTCTCCCCCCTCACTGCCCACACCTCCTTCGCCATCTTTGGTGACTTCAACAAACACCACATACTGTGGTCCGGGCCCCTCCATCCCGAAGGCTCTGCCAGGTCTGACACCACCCTCCTCATTGACACCATGACCACCCATGGCCTCCGCCAATGCGTCAAGGCTGGCACACCCACCTACCTCTCTCCAGTACACTACACCACCTCCACCACTGACCTCGTACTCATCTCCAAAGCCTCGCCTGGCCCCCTCCTCGAGAAGTGCGAAATCCTCCCCAGACACAGATCTGACCACTCTCTGATCTTGAGTGTCTTCTCCATTCCGCTCGAACACAGCGTGCCTCGCCAACATCGCAATTTCCGCGGAGCAGACTGGGAGGAGTTCCCAGGCCTCCTCGAAGCGCATCTCACCCTCCACCCACTCCCCCAGCTTCCCTTACGCTCCCCTGGAGACATTGATGCCTATGTCAATGTTCTCACAGAGCGGGTCACCACCGTACTTGAGGCCCACATCCCACTAGCCTGCCCGTGCCCGTATGCGCGCTGCTGGTGGAACAGTGGGCTGTCAGCGTTGCATCGCGCTTACAATGCAGTGCATTGTGAGATTGCCAAGGACCAGCCTGCTGACCTGAGCTGGAGAGCCATGTACAATGCCAAGAACACCTACCCCTCTGCGATCAGGAGAGCGAAATGCGCCCACTGGCACGAGTACATAACGGTGCTCCCTCGTGGTGACATCTGGCAAGCAACGAAATTTGTTATGAACCCCACGAACTCCTCTGCCCCTCCCGTATCCCCAATCTCAAAGCCCCCGACAGCTCCATCGCGCCCACACCAGCGGAGAAAGCGAGAGTCCTCCACGAGAAGTTCTTCCTGCCAAAGCCTGACCTCCCCGAACCGGACCCTGACGAGCCCCTCCTCAAGCCCCATCCCCCCCCACTCTTCATGATCGACCACATCCACAACGCTATCTCCAGACGGAAGGCTCCGGGCCTGTTGGGCATCCCTAACATTGCAATCATCTCAGTGCGGTGCAACTTCACCCCCCTCCTGCTCACCATCCTCGAGGCCGGGCTATATGTTAGGATATTCCTCACTGTGACAATTCGCAAGCTGGGGAAGAGTGACTACACTGTCCCCAGTGCGCACCGACCCATTGCGGAAGAGGAATGTCTTGTCAAAGTGGTCAAGTCGGCCATCACCCAGTGGCTCTCTGGATTTGCAGAAGAGCACGGCCTCCTCTCCCCGAATCAGTTCGGTGGTTACCTGGGCAGATTCACTGTTGATGCCCTCCTGCTGCTTGTCCAGCGCATCAAGAACGCATGGCGGGTAGGGAAGGTGGCGAGCCTCCTTTTGATGGACATATCGCAGGTGTTCCCCTACGTAAGCCACGACCACCTTATACGCTCACTTGAGAGGAAACACATCCCCACTGAGATAGTCCGACTCTCGCCT
Organism: Mycena galopus ATCC 62051; assembly: GCA_014925785.1. NCBI lineage: Eukaryota > Fungi > Basidiomycota > Agaricomycetes > Agaricales > Mycenaceae > Mycena > Mycena galopus. The sequence goes on from WIQG01000019.1 coordinate 71,227, forward strand.
CCCTCCCCTCCTCCAATCCTGTCCGCAGCGCGTTCCTCCACTGCCGGCATGTCCCTTGCTTCCACCGCTCCCCCATCCATCATCTCATCCACGCCTTCCCAGCCTTCAGAGCCGACTTCGAAACCATCAACCCACTCCCGGCAGGCGCCCTTAACTCGTCCATCGTGGACTCGAAGGAAGAAGCGCAGGAACGGATGGAGAGGATAACAGTGCGGGGAGGTATGTGCATATTCACGGATGGATCGGGTTTCGAGGGAGGTGTGGGATCAGCAGCGGTCGCTATGAAGGGAACGACAATGGGAGAGAGACGATGGAAGCACCTAGGCGGCGAAGCAGACCACACAGTCTTCGAATCGGAGGTTGTTGGCGTCATCCTCGCGCTAGACATCATCGCCACCACTCCGCACCTCACGGATGTCGAATTCTTCATGGACTGCCAGCCAGCCATCACCGCGCTCTCAGCCCCCAAAACCCAACCATGTCAATACCTCCTTGCGGCCTTCCATGCAATCCTTGCCCGCCTCCGCAGCCACCGCACCCTCAAGATCAGATTTCACTGGGTGCCCGCACATGTGGGGATAGTGGGCAACGAGGCAGTCGATGTGTGCGCCAAGTAAGCAGCCCAAGGCGCGTCCCCGCCCCTCACCCTGCGCATCACACTGTTCAAAGCACCACTGCCTCCCAGCAGAGCAGCAACTATCGCGGCCAGGAGCAAGAAGTTTGCGGAGCAATAGCTGGCCGAATGGAAGAACTCAACGAGGTACACGCGCATCACCACATTTGACAACGCCACGCCCTCGAAGACGATGCAGAGGATGTACAACGGGCTCTCCAGACCACAGTGCAGCGTACTCACCCAGCTGCGAACGGGCCACATAGGGCTCAATGCCTTCCTCCACCGCTTCAAACTCGCCCCCTCCCCCTTAGGCCCTTACTCCCGTACTCCGGAATCAGTCCCCCACTTCCTCCTCTCGTGCCCCGCTCACCGCGCTCACCATCTACGCCTCATCGCCCAAATCGGCACTGCCCGCCTCTCCCTCCGTCTACTCCTCGCTTCCAAAACCGATGCTGCTCCCATCCTCACTTTTGTACGCGACACTGGTCGCCTCCCCTCCTACGCCCTTTAACTCCCTCCCCATCGTCAACTTATTTATTTACTCACTTACTTTCCACTAGATAGTCTTAGAACTTGTATCTCCTCTCGCCTCGCATCGACCCCATACATATTCACGCCATGATCAATTAGCTACCTCATACAACTCCCCGCGGCACCTCTCCATCCCTCCTCACTCACGATGCTTCACCCTGCCCACCCACGATGCCCGCCAGTAATTACACTGTCATCTCGTAGAAGTGCGACATGGGCCCCAAGGGGCCCGCAGCACTATAATGGATTTATGAATGAATGAATGAGTTAGTCCTACAATTGGGAGAGATAGGGTTTGGGGTTTGGGGATCTGAGAGAGGAGAGGCGAGAAAGTCCGCTGTAGACAACTTCAAATCAAGTGCGAGAATATATTATCCTCAATTGTTAATATAGTCTAGTGTTCCTGGTTCCGCATCTATGCACGCTAGAATTAATCCGCTGTCAAATTAGTATCATAGACGCGTTGCGCACCCGCGTGTTCACTTCATATGCATGTCTACCCCTACTCTTCTCTCTCTTACCCTTCCTCTTATCCTCCTCCACCCTCTGACCTATGCTTTGCTTGTACGGTCGACTTAGAATTTTTGGAATTGACACGGCATTTCGGCACTGTTCTGACTGCCGTCCTTTGGCCGGAGCTTCCCCAAAAAGTAATCATCCCAAAAAGGCTTAGGGGCAAAGGCGAAAATTTTGCAACTGCTTCAATCCGACATTACCCCTTTATCGCTGTGCGCAGGACGAGTACTCATTTTTTTTCGTTCTGCCTCGATGCTCAGAAATCAGACAGGTATTAACATATCGATAAATATATGAAGCAGCAGCAAAGAAAACGAGGAGCAAAAACTGTAAATGCATAGTGTGGGCTAGAGGTCAAGAAGAGAGGGGCTGATAGCGATAGTTGCCAGGGATTCCAAACCGATCGTTTAAAACCGACATGTTTCAGCAATGTTTCAGCCTAATCCAAAAGGTCCAAATTTTTTGCGAAGCAGCACCAGAAAATCCAGTGGACAACCCGTCGCACTCTTTCCACCCGATGGAAAAAATTCAAAAAAGAGTGCAGCACACTAAATGTTCGCCACGATATCACATCATACCAAACCCGATCAGACGGAATTCCGAATACCGCTTATCTGCCTTTCGTGGTCCAACGACAAAAATAATGCGACCCTCAGACGCGGCGAGACGAGTCGAGCGCTGTAGGAGGAAGTGAACGCCTCGAGCGCGTCCAGGCCGTGATCGTCGGCAGAGAGGGGGTCGCACTCCTCGAGGTACAAGGGCACAAGAGCTAGTACGTCGCACGGCGATCGGCATACGTTGCCCTATTAGCCATGGGTGAGCTTTTCCCACTGGCTCCAAAATACAAATTGACGCACCCCACTACCCAGCAGCGTATTCACAACCATGTCTAGGTGCGTTTTAGAGGTCCGCGCATCCCCGGTGTCATAGCCCTTCGAGAGCGCTTCAGACGCTGTGGACTTGCCACCAAGCGTAGAGCTACGCGCACCCTTGACGGAGCCACTGGGGCGCTCTTCGGAGCTGCTCCCAGCACTCATCAAAGCTTGGGCGGTAGAGTCGTTCGCAGTTGGTGTGGAGCATATCTCGTGTGAAGCCTGCCTCGCTGCATCAGTAAAACAGCACGTTTGTCTTTTGCGTCTTTTGTGTCTTTGCAAAGATGTTGTCTTTGCAAAGACGCCAACGACGCAAAAGACACTTTTTTTTCAAAGATGCGCGTCTTTGAAATGGCAGTGTCAAAAGTCTCCAGAAAGACTTTTCGTCTTTGCAAAGACTGATAAGATATACAAGTCTTTGGTAAAGAGGTACAGGTCTTTGGCAAGGACATCAACACTCATGTAAAAGCCACCTTCTCCCCATGTCAAGGATCCTCTTGAAGATGCCCTCAACGACGATGATTCACGCAATTTGTCACCAAAAAAAGAAATTTATTGGGCAGCTATTTTACAAAATTACGTCCATCCAACCAATCTGACAGCACGACGACGTCGTTATCAGAGAGAACGGGGCCGTCCTCGACCTCGGAACTGCCGCGGCTGATCGTCTGGACCCGTTTGCGGTCTGGGAGCTCCATGTAAGTCTGCAGCCTTCATGATTTCCTTCCCGTGATCGTCGTACCAGCCCCGGATGGTAGGTCTCATACCCACTAGGAATGGCTGCCAAACATGTAAGATGATACGACGTACCTTCTTATTGACACCATGTCTTCCAATGTAATGCTAACTTTTATTCTCGTCATGGACTCAACGTGTATCGCTCACCGTCCGAGTCCCCATGCTCGGAGAGAGTGGGCCTTGAAGTGCATCAGTATGTCTTCCGATCTGTCGACGTGTTCTCAGGCGAAAGCTAACAAAGAGGGGATAAGGCTGAGAGCAAGATGGCGGAGTAAACAAAAGCACGTTAGTGTCACGTACTGTACTATTACGACCAAAGGTTCACGGGGTGTCACCCGTCACCTCAAGTGTTCACTGGAAAAGGTGTTCATTGATCGGCAATCACATCAAATTCCCTTATATGGGGTACGGCTGATGCCGGACCGGAAATTTTTGATGTTTTCTGCCTATTTAGGCTCGGAAAACTCGAGCGTCACCGTCACAGGTACCAAAAGTGTTCAGTTCACGGGCGGCTGTCACCCGTCACCTGAACCTTTGGTCGTAATAGTACAGTACATGTCAAGTGCTTTTGACAGCTCCGACAAATATTCGGACGGTTGTGACTTGCCTCCTGCACGTACCCTACTTACTCTCTTCTATTGCCTTAAGACTCAACCGGAACTCAAGTTATTCGCGGTATTCGTGTCTAGACAGGACCCCTGACAATGCCTTTGGACCCTAGGGCTTGTGCCAGACAAAAATTTGAGATTTTGGCCCAAAAACCTAGGCCCCAACCGGACAAAAATGAGGGGTTGGACTCGGGGTACCTAGGCCCAGTGTCCGGACAAAAGCATCGACTCAGATCGGTCTGCACAGTAAGTAATTGCCTGTATAGCCCAGCTGGATTGTGGTCGCTTGGTCAATTATGGTCCTGCTTTTTGGCGTGTGTTCGAGCCTGTTGGGGGCCATTTTTTTAATGTAAATCCCATATTTGTTAGAAGCTTTAGCAATACAAAGACAATCATATTTTTTCCGCATCACCCCGCCGTCGCATCACCCCGCTGCTGCTGTACGGACTATGGCTCCCGAAGCCCATGACATCGAGGAACCCTTCATTCCATCAGACTGGATTGGGAAGAAGAAGGAATACTTGACAGACCACTTACCTATCGCCGTCATCGCGGCCAAAAATGCCGTATACAAGCTTCCCGCGTACGCCATGGAGATGATGCCCCCCGGGAAAACTAGCTGTTATCCAGTTCGCAGAGCTAGCCCTACCCCGCACTTCCTCGGAACTCGTCTACGGGGAAAGTCAGCTCTGGTTTAGGGACGACGAGCCGGCGACCGACATTTCATTTTTGAAGCACCGCAGCATCCCTCCGACCGCTGTCCTCGACCTCCTTAGCCGCAAGTCCGGACAGGCGTGGCTAAATGGAAAGAAATCTATTGCCGACCCACGATTTAATGACGGCACGGATCGATTTCCCTTGTCGACGCTCACATTTTGGATCGAGATGTCCGCGGTCATCCAGCAACAAGCCGGCTGGAAAAGGAGCATTCAGTGGTTGGACAACGAGAGGAAGAAAAGCCAGGACAACGATACCGCGCATGTCATTGACCGCGCATGCGTCGAGCTGGTCACGATGGGATGGAATGTTCCTCTCACCTATGGGCGGCAGTCAATATCTACTCTCGACCTGCGGGAGTTCCTCGGCACGGTTTGGCTCACCACAAATAATGTCGATATCATGATGGAGGACTTGGCTGAACGAGTCGCGTCCGATCCGGAACTCGCGGACAGAGTCATCGTCGCACCGCTTGCCTTCACCAATGCCGTACTTGGCGCGCGGAAAGGGGAATATACAAAGGGAAAGGCCCAGCTTCTGCATCGATATGAGAGCGAAATCAAGGAAAAGAAGAAGGAAAAGATCGTATTCCCGGCCAACGTCGGGAATTATCATTGGATCGCGGGTGTTATTGATTTTCCGAATAACTCTATTGATTTTGGTCAGTTAATTTTGCATCCCAAGGGAGAAGACTCACACATTGGACAGGGGATTCGATGCCAAACTGCTTCCAGCCCCCAGTGATTCTGATCAAAGGTTTGCAACGGTGGCTGCAGAAACAATTCAGTGATAATTTCCCTTGCAATTACGACGCGCTGGAGCATGGTGTTCAACGCGACAGCTTCAATTGTGGAGTCGTTATGAGGAACACCTGCGAGCGCGCGCTGTATCCCAGTACCCCGCTGTGGATTCCACGCGCCGCCGTGCGAGAACGGTTGCAGCATTTCCTGAAATACGCTACCAAACAGGTTCAAGAACCAAAATCAAAACAATCCGAGGCACGTACAATTTATTGTCGTCCTTTGTTGCCGTTACTGATTTCCACCAAGACGGCTGTCCGCCACGCTGCCAAGGATGATGAGGTGCTTTGCGAGCATCCTGCTTTCGTTGCTCGGGTTGGGCACGGCGACCACAACTTCCGCGATATGCCTAATCCCAAGCCGTCAGCCCGCGAGAAAATTACAATTACCGACCTTTTGAATCCGCGGGACGATTCTTTTGACGACGGGAATGAGTCAGCCCCCTCCATTGCCTCCAGCAACACAGCAGAGTCTTCCGCTATTTCCGACTCCGATGTTCTTCTTGGAAGGGCGAGATGGGACGATGACTCGAGCAGTACAAGTGGAGAAGGTGTCCAGGGCAGCCATCACGAGTCGGACGTGTCTTTCGCAACCGGTAGTGGTGCCGATTTTACGAGCGTTGGCGGTGATTTCACTGATTGGGACAACACGTCGGGGTCGGGGGTCGGTTTCGGGACGTCTGCCGCTTATGAGAGCGAGGGGGAATCAACAACGTTCGCTTTTGAACCGACAGTCGCGGAGCAAACGGACACCAGATCAGCCATGGAGGTGGACGTGGAAGAGACGCCAATCAAGCCCAAGAAGCCAAGCAAGCAGAGCTCTCTGCTCGGTTTCTTCAAGCGTACCAAACCCGGCAAGTCCAAGCCCGAGTCCAAAAAAACCGCGCCGTCGACCGGGCAGAAACGACACCGCTCAGGAACCGATGACGGCGCAAGCACAAGCAGCAGTATTCCCACGAAGAAGAAACCCAAAACGGAACGTGCGACGTCTCCACTGCCACACGTCGGAATCGCGCGCTCTTCCCAAGCTGCGCGCGCGTTAATGGACAAATTGAAAAGCGGAGAGCTCGAAGTCGACGAAGACCGGTGGGAAGAATTCAAACAGAGCGTTCGCACGGTCGATAAACGGGCAGAATTCTTAGGCGACAAGGATTGGCAAGATATGCGCAGCGTTCGGCACTCCAAGTGCGGCTCAATTATCCAGGTTCGACAACCATACGAGGTTTCGCGATTCCGATCGCACTGTGAGAATCCCGCGGGATGCAAGAAGGTCAAACCCGGCGCGCACATGTCTACGCTTGGAAAGATATATGGATCCTTCAAGTGGTCGTCGCAATCCAGCTCGAAAATAGCTGCTCCCCATCCCATCGTCATGAAACCCTGTCCAGGAGTCACAGAGGACGATATTCCAAATGTTCAAAAATACTTGCAGCGCACGGGAGCCTTGGGCGGCGGCTCGCGATCGGTCTTCAAAATTGCGATGGACAGATTTCAGAAGGCTTTCAGTTTGCTGAGAGAGAAAGATCAAAAGGAGGTTCGCAACGTCCAGTACCACGAACAGAAATGGCGGAACGACCACGCCAAGCTGCGCATATTTTCGACCGCCTGCGACAAGAACGTTCCCGCTGCTACCCCTCGAACACTTCCTTGTCCGCCCTGTGCCATGTTATTGTCGCGCAAGTCGCTCAAACGTGCCCTTAATAAGAAAGGTCCCGCAAAACCAGAGAATTATATCTACACCAACGAGCAGTTCAGGAACCAGCTGCTTGGCGAGATATATGGTCGCACCATTGGCTTGAAAGATATCATCGAGCAACCGGTGTGTTATTAATTATCACCATGCGCTCAAATGGGGACTGATTTTGATTTAGAATGCAAAGACTACCCCGTGTGTTCGGTACGCGCAAGGTGCTCTGTCGGGAAAATACAACAACGAGGTTTTCAATGGACTTGTTGAGGCTATGGTAACCAAAGCAGATAAAGAAGAACGCGGTGTCGGTATGCAGAACTTCAAGTATGCTCCGGCATACGACGAATTCTGCAATGTTCTTCGTATCAATAGCCCAGCCGCGTATCGGGCCTTCCAAGAGCATCTTCCGGGGCGAAGCGAACGCAGCTTTCGGTAAGTTCTGTGCCATTAAACTATTTCAGCAGTTCTGAATGATACTCCCGCGCATAGTGCGAAAGAAGCGCGCGAGCCACGCTTTCCCATGGACATCTCGGACAGAAACTTCAAGCTGGCTGCCGAACACCTACAGGCCTTGAAATACGACGGTCCCGTAAATTTGAGTTGCGACGATACAAAGCTCTTTCCGTCCTTCAGATTATATTGGGACAAGGACAAGAAATCACACTTCCTGGTCGGCGGAAGCGACGGCCCACTGCGAGTCGCTGATCCGGACCAAGTAAAGGGTGTTATTGCTGATGCGAAAGCGGCGAAGGCGACGAAGGCAAGTATCCAAATAGTTGCGATCCTTCATTACTAATTATTCACCGAAGATTCGACTCTGGTGCCTGACAATACCGGTGCCTGGGGTAACTCCGATAATTATCGCCGCTCTTCCAATCGCCAACGACCTCAAGGCCGACATACTACTCAAGTACCTGATCCAGGTCATCAACGGGCTCATCGACCACAATATCAATGTCATTTCGTACGCTTGTGACGGGACTCAGACCGAGCGGTCCGTTCAGGACATGTTTGTGAACCAAGCAACCCAAAAAATCGAACATCTCATCGAGGACCCTCATGGGAAAGGCCCTCCTTTGCGTATTCGAATAGCTGTCTACCGGAACCACTCCATATGCATGATCCAGGACTCGAAACATGCGCTCAAAACATTCCGCAATAACCTCTTCTCCGGCGCCCGACTGTTGGTTCTCGGCAGTTATACTGCAATCTATTCCCGGATTCGTGAGATGGCATTCGCAGATGGTTCGCCTCTGTTTCGACGGGATGTTGAAAAGATGGATCGCCAAGACGACAATGCCGCAACACGACTATTTTCTGCGGACACCCTCAAGTATCTGGCGGATCACCATCCCCAATACCTGGGAGAGATCATCTATCTCTTCATATTTGGAGAGCTCATTGACGCGTACCAGAACAGATCAATGTGTCATGCGGATCGAGTCAAGCTCGTTCTGCGCGCACGCTACTTCCTTGACTCTTGGAGCTCCTTCCTCGACCTCTCTGAATACCCACAATCGGTCTATTTCCTCTCCCGCGAGGCCGTCGACATTGCTCGTTTTATCATCGAAGGCTACCTGTCTCTCCTCTTCATCCACCGTGACCACCTCAATGGCCTTTTCCCTCTCCTCCCATGGTTGCATTCTAGCGAGGCTTGCGAGCATGTATTCGGCGAGGCTCGTCACATCGTTAAGGATTTTACGATGCTTGATTTCCTTTACATGATCCCCAAGCTTCGTGCAGCTGTCCTCAGTGCTAAAACCTCCAACCCGAAGGATCGCGCGGCTGGGTATTCACATACTTATTTTGACGCCACTGGCCTTGATATCCTCGCCCTCTCCACATTCCCCGACGATGACACGATCAACGACGTTGCTTTGGAAGCGGCCGAGGAGGCAGACAGCCTAATTGCATTGCTCGGATTGGCACCGGCACAGCTCCATCGAGGTGGTAATCCCGCATCGCCGATGCTACCGAGTATTGCGGCCTGGTATCCGCCCACCAAGGATGATTGCGACGCCGACAGCATCTCGTCGGCACAAGAATTGCAGGATCTGATTGATAAAGTTGAGGACGACACCGTTTCACGGACACGCGCACAGACGGAGGAGCTCCTCACCCTCACCTCTGCTGCTCTCGCGCTTTCAGCAGACGACATGATCAAGATGTAACTTTTATTTCTTTGGTCGCACGCGCATTTGGTTTCTGACACTTCATTTTTTAGTCACAGCCTTCCAGACTCAGACCAGACCCCCGAAATCCTCGATGAGATAGTGGCGGAGGAACAGGCCAGCATTCAGGCCGCCGTCGATAACCTCCCCGCACTGTCCGCTACTGAAGTATCCAAGCCTTTAGGTCAAGGATCGGCAACAGCCCAGTCTCTCAATTTTGATCACCTCGTAGATTTACGGCGCCGGCATCAAACAATTCAGGCTGCTCGTGGAGTGCGTACACGGACCGTGGATAGTGGCAATGCGCAAAAGGAGAAAGAGCAATCTCTGCGCCAGCAACTCATCCGAAAGTTCCACGAAGCCTTGAAGGAAGATTCAGAACAGGGCAAAGCTACTGGGACTGGTCTAGAGCGCGCGGCCCGCTGGCGTGCATCGGCCCCAGGAGGGCGTGGAGGCAATGTTCCAGGCTCACAGCCCAATCGGTCGGTTGCAGGAAACTCGCAGAATGCTGCTGCGACGGCTACCGCTTTGGCTAAAAAGGCACGGCAGTCTTCCAAGTTCCCATTTTCCTCGTGTCCGTATGCTCATCCACTTTTAATTCAGGCTGCCATCAAACGCAAGGATATATTCACTAAGGCAAATGTGCCGAACCTACCCGACATAATTGCAGCCAGGGTTACGATGTTGCGGCCGATTTGTATCGGGGACTATGGTGTGATCTTGACTGCCCGGGGCCTGATGGTTGGACACAGTATGTTCTGATTAGTCGGCGACCGTCCATGAGGCTGATTAATTGTTCTCCAGTCTTTGGGATACATTCTAAAGGTGGCGGCAAGTACGGGAAACATGAACCCGTGACCGACTCCTCGAATATTTCCGCGCTGTCGAAAATCTCGGTCCAAGTGTTTGAGAATCTCCATGGTGCGCAATTCAGATCGATCCCGTTGGCTACCGCAGTGGTACAGACCAAGCAATTCGCGCACATCCCGCCCATCCAATTCCTGTGTTTGTTGTCGGCTCCTGCGCGGCTTATTCCCACCGGAATTGAGCTAACACAGGAGGATGCTGCCCGCTTCAAATCGCTCACTGGGGGTTTAGGAAAATTCAACGAGGCAATGAAACTATTTCGGAAGAGGGGAAAGAAGAAAGCAGCTGCGGGAGGGGAGTCAGGCGATGATGATGGCGAGGATTCCGAGTAAATATATTCAAACATTTCTAGAGGCTTCAAACAGTACCAAAATGTGATTCTTGACACGCTACAGGCCCGTAAAAGCCATATCTACGTCCTGGGATTAAAAAACCCCGATTTTAGGTAGGCTAGGTTCTGTCCGGACAAAAATCGGGCTTCGGCGACGAAATCTGTCCGGACAAAAATCGGCCGATCGGGGTCCGCCGGGCCCTAGCCTCCAAAGGCATTGTCAGGGGTCCTGTCTAGACCAACATTCAATAATCGGCACTGCTGGAAAAATACAATAGTTAGAACACTTATGGATGTTAAGACACGGTTATTTGGATGGGAGGCGTTGCGCGAAAGGGACACAGCACAAAGGGCCAGAATATCGCAGCTGTTACATTTCAACATTTATAGTCAGTACAATTATTCAATCCCTTCTCTGAACACTCAATCTAGAGTGCATCGACACTCCGCCGCCCTGCTACTACTCCGCACCACCATAGTGCTCTCTGAACATGCTCTCTTCCATCGCCTTCATTTATATGATATAACATGCTGAAGAGAAGAGTCCAGAAGAGAGGGACATACGGAGCGCAACATGCGCGCATCGAGCAGCGAAGCGTGCGCCGCTTCTGCGCTGGGCATGTCGCCTCGCTTCGAAAATCTGCATTAAATTTGTTCAACCGAGTTTTGTTGAACCTATTACCCAAATTTCCTTGCATTTACCCCCAACAAAAAATTTAAAGAAAACCATGATCCCTGCTTTTGGAAGGATTTGAAGCTCCGCCTCCTCAAAGCCCACAGCATGGGATCATCACAATGGATTCGAGACAACCTCTCAGAGTCCATAAAGGCTCAGGGCTCTGTGTGGATTGGGAATTCCTACGTATTTGTTGGAACAATGGAAGGATGCCGAAATCCGAAACGCGGTATCAAACTCTGGAACCCCGCGTTTAATTTTTTTGAAAGCCAAATTCAATGACTGAATGAACCAATGAATTCAGTTGCATAGATCCCTCGGGGGAAAAAATCCTGAAAGAACGCCTGAATGTCTTCAAGAGGGTTCGAATCTCCGCTCCTCAGTGTCGTCTTCCCTTTTATTGGGCAATCGAAGTGATCTCCCATGATCCACGGAGGTTTTATAAGACTTTATGTGTCCCTCAGCTCCGTGTCGAACAATTCAAGAGTTCAAGTTTTACCCCACAACAAACAGGCAACTTCCCATGACATCCGACCCTATTCGCCGTCATTTTCGCCGAAGGAAAACGCCGTTACTTCTAAAATACAAATGTGGAATTGTTGAGCCAGAGCCCAAGCCTGCGCCCGAATCCGAGTCCGACTTGTGGGGGCACGTTCTGCAGCCACGCTGCCTCAAGGTCCCAACCACTCTACAGCATAGATCAGGTATGCCGGATGGGTGTCACCGCCAGACCTGGCTCCCTGACCTAGACAATGTAGGTGGTGGGAGTACGAAACTGAAGGAGCAGCGACGTGGCCGATCGTTGATCCGATCATCCCGGCATTGTTCAAAGAAATGTACACACAAGCCGGAGAACTTAACTTTGCTGGCCATGTTCATTATGCCCTGCCAGCCAATGGTCGACGGAATTCGTCTCGACACACGGGGTCTCAGCTTGTGTAACCTTTGTCCGGTAAATTTTCAACGAAGGCTCCCTTAAAAACAGAGTAATGTGTGATGTAGGTAGGATACGTGGGGTGGCGCCAAGGAGGGTCACCAGTTCGGTGAGAACACGGACAGAACAATAACTGAAATGGGGCACCAGTGAGCGAGATTAGTCAACAAGTGTGTCCAGTGCAAATACCGTCAAAACTCGATCGCAAGCGCATGTATGTTGCTCAAGCTGTTGCCTGAGATCTTCAGATGTCTGACGACTAGGAACAGAAATCCCGCGCAATTCAGACACGTAAATAAGCTGCTTTTTATTTGGCCAGAGAACAACCATCCGCAAAGGCATGTCTGCGCACACATAATGATCGTCAAGTAAGAGCGAGGAATTGTTGGCAAAACTGCATTGTCGTATGAGGATCAAAGTATCACCTGTGTGCACACGAATATTGCGGTCCAGAATATATGGCTGAACCTCGGGTGCTTAAAAAGGTGGAGGCCCCCGGACCCCGTGAAACCTCGGGCCAATATATTGTATGGAACCAGTGCGCACAACGAGTGAATTTGAGACACAACATACCCGACAAGCGATTGGTACCCATCGGCGGGTATGAAAGCAGAACTCCAGAAATTGGGATGCTGAGGTCATGGACAGGTACGGGGCACACCATACCGGAAGGGGAACTTGCCGGCCATTTTTTGTGGCTCGTTGAATATAGCGCCTCCGAAACCGATGATTCATGAGCTCACCTGCTATACTCTGATCATACAGTAATAGCCATTCGGGTCTTGCGATAAGGTTTCTCATTAGAAAAAGCCGTATGCGAGTGCATACTCGTTTAAGCACCCAGTGAGAACGAGTTACATAGGCAGAGAGTGCGTGGTGTTGAAAGTTTGTCCACAAATCCAAGAAGCTAGGTGCAGATGGAGTTTGGAGTCCCGAAGAACAAGGAGACGCAGAATATACACAGCGTTCATGACAAATTTCAGGAGCTACACGAGCCAAGAGAGGATCTCGTCCTACAGAGCCTTCGGCTCGGAATGCTACCTGGATGGACAACAATATGTGATCAGTATATATACACAGTGAAGCAGCAAAGAAAACAAAGAGTAAAAACCGTGGATGCATGATGAGGGCAGAAGTCAAGGGGAGATTAGGGTTAACAGCTAATAGCAACAGTTGGCAGAGGAATGAAACCGATCATCCCACAGTGAGGTATTTTCGGCTGATCACGTGTGAAACGACGTGCTCTAGTGCCCACAGGAAGTCAGTGAATTATTGATTATAGACGGAGGACTCACAAACAAGTCATCAAAAACAATGGAACTCATTGCTTCAACAGAACAAAAGGAACTATGACCAAATTAGAGACGATAACAGTTACGAGACTGCGTAAAAAAGAAATTTGGAATCCCTTACATAACCGAAACTTGTACAGCCACTAAAAACATCAGTACCATTTACTGATGTTTTAGGCTCAAAGATGTTCCGACTAATGAAATTACGATTCAAATCAGAAAAATGTAATAAAAATAGGCACAGCCACTATTTTGTGTACTTGGGATAATTACTACAGGTAGTGGCGAGCTCTGGAAACACCGCCTACCAGATTACTAAGAACGATTACATAAGTACTCGTAACATACGTTATCGGTCCACCTTTCCGAAGCCTTTTTAATCTCTGCTCAACTTATTTATGTCCGCAGGCACTCAACAATCACTTTGAATAGCATTTGAGTGTAGAGCTCGGACCCTCAGTCCGGGGCCCGTGACGTGTGACATGTGTGACCACGTCAATGTACTGTTCGATTGCGTTCAATTCGTATGACGATTTCGGTTTGACATCACATACAAATTGAACCTTTCGTAGCCGGTCCCATTTTGGTAGTTTGATCCGTCGGCATGTCTCGGCATGCCTCGCCTAGCTCGGCTAAAGCCAAAACCTCCTCTGTGACGCAGTGACCTACAAAAAATTTCGTATGATTTCGGGCTTGTGATAAGGCTCCAATGGTTTTGGTTTATAAACAGTTTTAAACCAATTCAAAGGGCCCTCCGGGCATCCCTGGGACTCACTGGAAAACTCTGTACTAGTACCGCGCAGGATGGGTTAGCAGTCTTGGTACAAGGACTACAACTTTGACTGCTCACCTCCGTCAGGGAAACTCCGCATGGTAATTTTCGCATGCGCGAAAATGTGCGAAAATATCTCCAGTTGCGAGTGTACGAAATGTCGCCAAAATATCTTAGTCCCTTCCAAAATATGGCAATTTCTACAACTTTTCGCACAATTTTCGGGCAAGTTTCGATGCTTTTGTTCCCAGTTTCCGAAATCTTTTACTTTGTGAGGCACAATGGAACAGGTGGAAACCGGTTACACAGCACGTATTGCTGTCTACTACATAGTACACTAGGATAATATGTTCATAGAGCTGGCAGATACACCAGGTCAAGATTTCAACAATCAGGGTAGTGCGCACAGGAGCTAACAGCAGGGTATGTCAGTGCGGTCCTTGTTCAAAAATAGAGCTTTCACCGCAGACAGGGCACATTCAAACAGGGCACTCGGACCAGGTACGACTGCAAACAAACAAACAGTTGTTAGCTTGGGGACTCACCATGTCCAGTTCTGGTATGAAAGTGAGTTGAGGACCAGCACGCACAGAAAGGAATGCAAAGACAAGTGCCCAGCACAAATCAGAAGACTCGGACCACGCACGGCCAGAGGCACTGAGGACCGAAACGAAGGGGTCGAAAAGCTCTACAGGGGGTGAAGCCAGTGTCGACCATGCAGACTAAGATGACCTCGATGGGTTCTGGAGAGAACACCAGTGAATGCATGATTGTGCTTCGCAAAAAGTTGCATAAATTATGAGGGGGGTTTTCCCTGATGCGGTCACTTCGTGGTCGTCTGCACTAATTATTATGCACGGTAAACTAGGTTACCTTCAAAGGTCGTGTTATAGCAAGAGAGTACAAAACATGGTATCGGAATTCGACATCATCCCACATGTAACTCGCCTCCGCTTCGACGCCGGTGCCCTCCACAGTTCCTTCCTTCACCGCGTCGGTGAGTTCTTTTTCAAAAGCAGCGTCACGCATCGGCGCAGCCGAGACGGTCGCGTGGCACACGGGGCACGTCTTGAGCCTGCCCATCAACCACCTATGCAGGCACCCACAACAAAAGATGTGCATGGACAGCGGGCTACGAGAGGGCTCAATATTTAGCATGGGCAGTAACAACACTTACATCACCAGCGCAGTCAGTGTCCCGTAACAAATGCCACATTGGAAAACCTGAGGATCCACTAGAATAACCGTCAGCACAGGTCTGACTTTCTAGAATATCTCTACCGGCTGCGTCGTGTCCATGGCTCTAGAATTGAGTGTTTTTCCTTCGTCCAGGTAGATGTTTCAGTTTGAGATAGCCAAACCGCTCAGCGAACTGCGACAAACTTGTCAGCGAGCATACAGCGTGCCCATACGTGGCCTTGTATTGTTCAAGCATTGTGTGCGAGGTCCCATCGGCCGAGAACTCATATTGCCGATTCAGGGTATAGGTTGAGATGGTCCCAGGGTCTTCATCTCGAGGTTCATTATCCTGGACAATCAAGAGTTCCATATGAGATTCAACGCGCACAGTCCGTGGGCGTCAAGTTTCTCGAACCGCATGACATCTCAATAAGCAGGGCACTTGGGGTTGCAACTATGCCCGCTATTGAAGCCTGCAGGGCGGCGGCCGTTGTGGAAGGATCCAGACCATGAGCAGATGCGGTCTCAGTCAGTCTGGCCAGAGGCAAATGGTGGAACTGTTTAACAAAAAACAAAACATTGGTGCACGACGGGACGAGACAGCCTAGTCTCTCGTAGACAGACGCTACAAATGAATTTACCTCGTACCTCGGTCGTTTGTAGAGATAAGTGCGTTTTAATTTGGATCTGGCGCTCTGGACCTTGACGCACTTATAGTACCGATTCAGTCGGTAACACGATACGAACATAGTGCCATCTCCGACATCAACAACGGGGGTGTCTTGTAAGCGAACAGGGATCACCTCAAGTGACGCTGGGAGGAGTGGCGCGCCATTCCCCAACAACGAGATATGCGCATCCTGGGACGGTTCAACTACATTTTCCGAATGGCTGCTTGACGGCAAGATCGGGTTGGACATTGGACAATGTACGGGTGGACTATGGACGAAAAACCCGAATGGACCAGTGATGTCCTAATGGATGCTGCTGACGCAAGGGGGGAGTTTCGTCAGCTGCAGAAGATAAAACCTGCTTAGGATAGCTTAAGCTACCCGTGTTGTGACAGTACCAGCAGCTTAAGTGGCTTAAGCTATATTCAAGTTGGTTTTACGAAAAGCGCACGACAATACATTAGCATTGTATAGAAGCCTTGGCTTAAGCTGCTTAAGCCAAGACCAAAATTTTGTACACAAGTGTACTACACTGAAGCTGGCTTTGGTCGCTTAAGCTGCCTGAGGTTAAATAATTTGGCTTGAGTGGGTAGAGTCAAGTAGCTGAACTGGGCTCCAGCCACGACTTCAGCTAGCTGTGCTACCGAGATTACAGCTTGCAGCGTCCCTCCTGCCAGCCTCGCCTCAGCGTCATCGCGATTCCAGTATGGAGAAGACAAAATCCACACACCTCGAATTTCCCCTGGGTATCTTGACCTCCAGGTTCACGTTGACCGAGCCCTTCTCCGCGACGCCAGGCGAGGCAACAATTGAGTATATGAGGACCTAGAAAAGGTGGCACGGAAGTTCGATTTTCCTGTAGCATGCGGTAATAGGCAGTGCCACTCTTCGCAAGTGGCACTGCGCAGTGCGCACCGTAGCCACGCTGCCACGGGCGGCGCGCCGGCGCTGCGGCAATGTCAGCAGGGATGTCTGTAGTGAGAACCGGCACTTGTGTGAGCCGCTTACCAGAGATGCAGGGCAAGGACATGTCTTGGAGTTGGAAACCTGCAGGTCGTGGAGAAGAAGAGTCCGAGTGCTTTGACACTTGTGGCGATGTGATGCGATCAAATCTGAGCCGCTAATTGTCTTTGACGCCCCTTCGTTCTGTCGCTTTGTTCTTCGCTCCTATCACATCTTATTGTCGCACTTCTCTTCTCGACCTACTTTCCCACCCCGGCGCTAACACCGGCTTGAACTACACCTCCGCTGCTTGTGCTGCTCGTTGGCTGCACGAGGACGAACTTCGGAGGAGCGGGAACAGGAGTGGGAGGTAGACGGTAGATGTGATGGTCTGGATGCGCAGGTGCGTATCTGCTGGGTCTATTTCACATGTGGCTTGTGCACACCTCTTCCTTGTTCTTGCTCCCCACCCCGATCTCTCGCCCTCCATCCGTCTGCACGCACCTCCCGCCATCGTGATTGTCGTGCTCCACAGAGGTCCAACTGCGAGTGCAAGAAGAGGCACAAGACGTTGAGTGCACCCAGGCCGTGCGCTACTGCGCGGCAGTCGCGGCGTTCCCGCCTTGGTTGCCTCCCTCTTCCATTCTTTTCGGGGAGTGCTATGGGCGGGGGCCAAAGGTTCGGGGTAATTGTGTTGTGAAGTTCGCTATAGCCTGCTTTAGCTGCTTCAGCTTGACTTCTACCACTCAAGCGAAGCTGATTAAGCTGAACTGAAGCCAGCTTAAGCTATGGAGTACCAGTGCACCATAGCATGGTTTAGTACAAAAATTTGGCTGTGGCTTAAGCATCTCTAGCGAACGGTTCTCTACAGTGCCATTGTATTTAGTACGCTTTTATAAAAAGATCATGGCCAACTTAAGCCGCTTAAGCTACTGGTGCCGTCACAACATCTGTACCTTAAGCAATCCTAAACAGGTGACAGGCAGAAGGTGAGTGGCGGAAGCAGGCTGTCCACGGTGAGGCACGCATCGTGCTCGATTCTGCGACGTTTCCTAAGGGCTTTGGCGGAGGGACGTGAATGAGTTAATCCTGGGCCGAGGTCAGGCACGGAGGATGAGAAAGCTGGAAAGGGTAAGCACAGCCGTGGAAAGAGCAACTTGAATGGGCTTACACGGAAATTCCCGTTCGCGGTATTTGCCCAACGAAGACGGTCCAGTAGTGGGAGTAGAGTCATGGGGCGGACTGGCGGCGGAAAAGGGGTCGGCTTCGTGCGAAGCCAGATGAGCCGTGCAGGGCCCAGGGTCTACGCACGAGGATTAGACGCAGGGCTCGGTAAGC
This sequence comes from Mycena galopus ATCC 62051, assembly GCA_014925785.1. Taxonomy (NCBI): domain Eukaryota; kingdom Fungi; phylum Basidiomycota; class Agaricomycetes; order Agaricales; family Mycenaceae; genus Mycena; species Mycena galopus. Next base: position 89,487 of record WIQG01000019.1, read on the forward strand.
ATTTCCTCAATGGATACGCTGCGCGCCATGACGGTGTGTGAGATGGGGGCGGAAAGCAAGAGGCAAAATCTGAGCAACGGGTATTGGATTTGGTCATCAGGCGGCCAGTTACTAAGGCTCCAACCATTTAGTTCTCGTCTACGGTGGAGCCTAAATTAAACGGAAACGGTAACAAACATTTAAAAAATTGTTTAAACTGTTTTTACCGTATCATTACGTTCAATTCGACAGTCACGCGTCACGCACCCCGTTGTCGATGTCGAAATTTGGTCGAGGTCACGCGTCACGCAGGCCGTTGTCGAACCTCCCGAGCGTGACATCGTCCAAAAAGTGGTCCCAGGACGCCAAAAAGGCAAAGTTTTGCAAATTTTCTTCTCCGATTGTCGAAAATTTTGGGGGTGTCACGCACAATTTTGGCCGATGTCGAAATGTCGAAGAGGTAAATCGGGTCACGCGTCACACCCCCTGTCGATTTGATCGTAATGATACGGTAAACGGTATTTTAGGCCGGACCTCACTATAGGTGAATTATTAATGCAGTGCGCCAAATTTACCTGGATTATGCTCATGAGCGTTCTTTGGTGTGCTTATTGTCCTCGATGTCCTAGCTTTGAGCTGGATTTGGGTAATATCTAGGTTTCCCTTTGCCCAAGATTTCCGAGAGCCTATCAGGTCGCCGCTGCTGACAAATTTCCTCACATTAAGTGTGTAAAGTGAGCTGGTAGCTAATAGGAAATGGAATAGATCAGTGGGCCCTCCTCAGAGTCTTTTGGTTGTTGTAGGTTCACAGAAATCCACTGTAAATGACTTACTTCCTGGAAACCGTTTAACCGTTTGTTTAAGGTTTCGGGGGACCCATAAACTAAACGGAAATTTAAACGGTTTTAACCGTTTAAACTGTTTTAACCGTTTAAACTGTTTGAAAACAGAAATAGTTAGAGCCTTACCAGTTACGGATGGCCGGCATGGTTCAGACGCACCACGACGATGGCGAATTTGAGTTTGGGAGAGGCAAGCGGATAGAGACGGACCGGGAACTATCGGTGGCGGTGGCACGATCGAGTCAGTGATCGAGAATGCAATAATTCGGTTTTTTGGCTGCGGGAGCACGGACCGGGTGCTACCGGTGGCGGTGGCATGATCGAGTCAGTGATCGAAAATCCGGAAACTCTGCTGGGAGACCTGAAACTGTTCCAGTCCCAGGAATACAAGAGTGTGGTGGGCTGCTTTGCGGCCCCCCACTTTGACTGGTTAGGGCACCTGTAATGCGCAGGGTGGGAAAGGATGATCTTTTTTGAACTTCGCTCAAGCCGCATAACCCACGCTTTGAAAGAGAAGCGAAGGAAGGGGTTTGTGTGGGAGCGGCAGTGCCTGCCGAGTCGGAGTTGTCGTCGCGGCCCGTTTGAGCGACTATCTCCTAGCTCACTTCCTAAATTCCTGAGAAGTCACAAAAAACGTGGAAGATGGAGGAATTGATACTATCTCAAGGTTAACTTGTAGTCCCCAATAGATCAAGCTGAGACTCATTCAGCAGTTAGAACTAAGTGCGGAGCTGGCAGAGTCGTCGGAGTTTGAAGGCTTCAGACAGACGGACACACACAATTTTATAAAGAGGGTGAAGCTGAGACTCATTCAGCAGTTAGAACTAAGTGCGGAGCTGGCGGAGTCGTCGGAGTTTGAAGGCTTCAGACAGACGGACACACGTAATTTTATAAAGAGGGTGACAAGGGTTTAGATTTTGATTTAGTTTGCAAGGGGTGGTAAACTATAAACAGATGAAAACTAAACAGTTCAAACCTTTTCAATGTTCAAAGTGATTTATGGCCTACAGCACCTGCAATTTGTGACACAGTGTCAGGACTCGTCTGTTGAGCTTCATCCGATGTTCGGTCATAATGTCCGAAATCGGTGATCTCTGATTGATATTACTGGATTGGGAAAGGCCCTGACCTCTACCTGCTCTTTTGCGCGATACACTGCCCAGACACTTCACGATGCTGTTAATTGATCTTAAACCAATAACTAACCTTAGAACAGCTTTCCTGAGTCCTGGATCTTGAGCTTTACTTTTTAATAGCAAATATCACTGTTTATAAACTGTCTAAACAGTTTGTTAACCCTTTTCTTTAGGTTTTGGTTTACATCCAACTGTAAACCTAAACTAAACGGTTGGAGCCTTAGCTTGTGACCTGTGACCATACAAATTGAAGGAAATGGAACAGTACATTAGCTACCTGTCGCTACCTGCGGATCCCGAACAGGGTCTTACACCGCCGCATTCCCGCGGGTCGTGATGAACGCGCTCCGGCACGCCCGACAGTGAAAACAGCCACTGGCCGACTGACCTGCGATGAGTCCGTGCCTTAGGTACTGCAAATTGCTGTAAAGATTCATACATAAAGTGAACTTGTTATTGAATCTCTGAAATTTGTACTGTTCTAAACTGTAATTGAAAATTCAAGCCATGGATTCATCGAGTTTGAAATCCAAAGATTCAGAAACAGTTTTGATTGACCCTAATGTGTGGACAAATTTGTAAAGTTTCAAATGAGTTTCAACAACTGGGAAACGAAAAGATCCAGAATCAGTGCACGCTGAATCTGCAAATGAAAAACAATCTATTTATTGTTTTCCCGGACATATTTACTTAGTAGCACATTGAATCTACGAGTTTCGCACCTACCGAAACTGCTTCTCATTTCCCGTTTCAGGTTTGGCAAAACCCTTTCTGAATCTGCAACTTTGAACTTCAAGTCAACTTGAAATGATGATCCAAATTCAAAAGTTCATTGACCGGTTATTATACAAGTGTATACATTTCAAAAATTAATTTACAGGTTCACTTTAGATACTTATGAATCTTTAAATAAATTTCCTTTCCAAGTTCCCTGTGGGCGAACCTTTCCACTTGCCGGTGTGCTTACGGCCGCTCGTTGGCTGCTGCCCCGCCTGCTTGACCTCCCAACCACACCGCCCGTCTGCCAACTGCCGTCCATGCTCAGCTCATCGCCCACCCGACGGTGACTCTCCGTGACCCGCGTACTAGTACTTGTCAGGAATGGCATCCGTACATTATATGTATATCTCTACCACCAAAGAAAAGACGCGGAGAGACGTAGCAATTAACATTAGCCAATCCAGCACCGTCAGTGCCCGAGCCCCCCTCTGCTCCTACATACTTAATCCCCCATATGCATCGTCCCCGCCATCCTCAAGCCTACAAGCAAACGCGCTGCCTTACTCCGTCGTGCGCGTGCCCGTAAACGTAACCAGCATGGGATTCCTTACACGTCGCTCCGCGTTCCCGTGGGTCGCGATGAACGTGCTCTGGCACGCCCAATGGTGAAAACGGTCACTGGCCCACTGGGTCAGCGATGGGTCAGCGATTGGATTGGATAGCGCACCGGAGAGCGTCCGAGGTGAAGAAACAGAAACAGAAGCAAGCCGAGAGGAAACCAAACCGAAAACGCAAGCGCCTCTAGAATCTCGATCTTTCTTTACTCGCCAAAAGCAAAACAGCTCGGGCAGTTCCCGAAACATGCTGCTCGACCTTACGAGGTAACCTGCACCTCAAAATCCTTGTGCAACACTCACTGTCGACGTGTCTATCACCAGGCATCCCGTACGCACGCATTCGCATTAGTTAGTTAGCTAACAGCGATGCAGCGGGTGTAGACAGGCGCGCGACGGACGCACAAATGAGCAACAGAGCAGCCGAACCCCACGCGAATCGGGACTCAGACTACTCGCCCCTCCGTACAGCGTCCAACATGGAGGGAATATCCAAAAAAAAAACGCTTGAAGGATATGGGCTTACAATATGCAGCGGCGGCAGCGGCGGGGCGAGACTTGCACATCCGGCTTGTTTGCGCGCTTGGAGTGGACGTTCGCCTCGCGCCAGGGGGCTGGGATTGGGCTATACATAGGAGAGGGGAGGGATGAGAAACGAAGAGGGAGAGGAGAAGAGGAGAAGAGAAGAGGAGCAAACGACGAACTTTGGGAGATGAAATCATGGAGCGCTCACTCGCCCGCAAACCTCTTTCTCGTCTCGACGCCGCCGTTGAAGAAGCTGACGCGTGAGTAGTTATTCTCGTTTCGGCTCTGGGAGGGAAGGGGAAGAGGGAGTCAGCGAAAGAATGGGACGGGGAGGGCAGTGACGACGAGATGAATGAAAGGAAGGGGGGAGAGTCACTGATTTGAAGAGGGATGGGGATGGAAGGAAGGAATGGTGTGTGAAAGAGGGTGGGGCGGAGGAGGGGCGCGAGTGGAGAGCAGAGGTTTGTTGATAAGTGTAAGTGCATGTCCAGCCGGAGGATGAATGGGTAAGGGGGAGCGTGGGCGCGAGGAAGGTGTCGAGGGAGCGATAAGAAGCAGCGACTGATTGAAAGAGCAACACGTATGGTGATCAGCGTGGACAGCAGAGACGCAAGAAGGACGGAGAATAAGGGAACGAAGGAGCGTATTCGTGCAGAGAGTGGGGAGCTGAATGCAGGGCGCAAGCCAATACAGACAATGGGAGGGAGGGAAAAGAGCGGAGATGGAGAAGAGGGATATGCGAAGGAAGATAACGGCGAGGCGAGCGATGAAACAGCGACGTACCAGCATTCGCGTGTACTTCGACAGCCACTCCACCAGCACGCTGGTCATAGGCTGCGGCGGAGAAGGGAATTCGGCGCTGTAGCGCGACATGGTGGTAATACCCTGGAACCAGGTGTCAGCACGGTCGAAGACGCAGACGACATGAGGGACTGACAAGATCCTTTGAGACGGTAACCTCCATCGGCGGGTTGGGCAAGCTGAGCTCGCGAACTTGTCGTCGTCCAGGAGGACAGAAATAGTCAGCCAGGCATCATGGGGAGCGCACGCAAGAACGGCGTACGCACCACGTCCCCATTGACATTGAAGATGATAATACCGCACCGTGCTCCCCACCCACCGGCCCTTCGACAGTAATCTTGGTGCGCTCCCGCCGCTTATCGCAGTTCGCCCCACCACCGTCGCCAGCCGGCCGTGCAGCAACTTCTGTATGAACGCTGGTAGGTCGGAGGCGCAGGCGGTAATGTCGCGTCCGTCGTGCCTATCGCGGAAGAAGTATATCTCGGGCTTGCGGCCCGTAGAGGTGCGTGACGAGTGGACCTCGCCGTCTGAGATTTATCTTGCCCTCGGCGAAGAAGCGTCGGGATTTGGAGGAGAGATGAGGTCGTGGCGCGCTTGAGGATCGTCTTCTTCTTGTGTGTGGAACGAGGCGTAACCTCGGCTTCAAGCCACGTCATTCTCATTGATGTCCATGGTTGATTTGCACGTCGAGCGAATGGACTGAACGTGAACGATCGGTGAAGCTAAGAAAAGACAAGGTTTGTTTGGCTGCACCATTGATGAGTTCGGCCGCGGCTTCGGCATCTCTTGCCTTCTACCTTCATCTCACGCTATTGTTCTTGCTGCCTCTATCGTACTGGTCTCTTCTATGTCTCCGTACACCGTCTTCAGCAACATCTGGGACCTCTCGCCGCTTCGAGTCCAATCGATCTTTTCTCCAGATTTTCTAGCAGAACGCTTTCCTCTCGATATGCCAACCGAAACTCTGTCAGGAGAGTTGTAACTGCTCCACGCCCGGAATTATGCCACCTGCCATTATCTTTTTCTCTTTGTTAGGTCCCGACCTGACTCCTTCGACGAGTCGAACCGCCCCTATCGTCCAGGAATACACTTGAGGTAATACTACGTCGGCCTATCTCAAGCCACCTATACTCTCGGGCATCTATTTACTCTTCATCGGATCGGGTCAAATGACTATCCCAACGAAACCGAGGTCTGCTCTTCTGCGTTTTGACGCACCCAGTTCTTGACCCTGATTCCATCCCAAGCAGACCCCCCGCCCGTTGGGTTACAATCCTGCTGCGTGGATGGTCGTCCCCCCCCACATCCTTCGTCTGCGGCCCGGACTTTCTCGACAAGTTGACTCCGGCTGCCCGCATCGCTCCTTCCTTCCCGCCTTTCCCTCAAGTGCAAGCTCTGCCCATTCTGCGTCTCCTTTCGTCCCGAAAATCCAGATCTCACCGTGCCGTAGGAAAAAATACTGGCGCCTGCCGAAGAGTCCGCGCTTCCGTCTCTCCCTACGTCCCACCACCTCCCGACAAAGGACGATGCCTTTTCCAATTTCGCCGCGGAATCTTGAGTCCATCTTTTCAATCCCGGAAATCCAGACAGAGTGTATGTCGCTGGAGCCGCGGGTTGGTGGCATACCTACGGATACCTTGCGATGCCCACCGCGCGGATCGACAGAGAAGAATTTGTATCCGCTTGACATTGTGGGTCTTCGCGTTCTACTATTCATCTTCGGTCGGCACTGTCTCATATCGAATCGCAGCACCGTCCCATCCATTATGGTAAATTTTCATTGGAGTTCGTAGATTCAATCAATTATAGTTACATCCAGATGACCTCCTCCAGCGCCGCTCACGTCAATTAAGCCTCGACGCCCGCTGTAGGCACGCACAGGTGCTGAACAATAGCCCGTCAGAGCCGGATTCCTGCTGAGAGCAGTGCACAGTCGCGGACTCACATTTCTATCCTCCGCATGGACCTCTTCCTCCACCATCGTCTTGCACCGGCAGTCCTCCGGGGGCACCCACCCGCCTTCAACGTCCACACCAATCAGTATTATTTACACTCAGAAGAAGACTGGAGATGCAAGAAATCTCCCATACCCTTAATTTGCCCCGCGAGGAACCACCGCCAGACGTTTCCATCCAAGAATTTGTCCAGGCACGTACGGCAATACGAGCGCTCGATCTCCCATCCGTCCCACTCACTCGCAGTGCCTCTCGTCGTGGTCTGATTGACACTGGCCTTTGTCTCGGTGTCGGCGTCGGTCTGGGCGGAATTGGCCTTGGCAATTATAATGCTGGCAGCGAATGCAAATATCCTGGAAATCCACAGGCCCAGCTCATGCCGCGCCATGTACTCCACGCCCTCGACGAGTTTTATTACAGCCTTGTTGTTCTTCAGCTCACCTTTAAGGTACTGCGAGGGAGAGAAGTAGCGCCGGTCCCAGTCTGCGAGGGAGCTGATCAGCCTGCTGCACCGAGGGCTGGAAGGAAGGAAGGGAGGGAGGAAGGAGAGGCGAAGAGCGAGAGGTGGGATCACACGCACGGGCTTCGGTGAGGAGTGCGAGCCCGCCGGGCGCAGCACATTGCGAACCTGCGGGGACATGAAGGTAAATTGGAGCCGGAAGGGGCGAGCTTACAGGTATCATCCGCGCCGATAACTGTATCCAGAATCCACTTCGACGCAGGCTCCGCGTCATTCGACGCATCCACCCCGCGCGCGTCCCAAACACTCTTGAGCGCAAGGGCAAAATACCCCTCATAGAGTGGTACATCCTCCTTGCTCGCCGAGGCGCCCGAAATCGAGATCATCGCCGATGAGTTCATATGATTGGTCTTCCCACACGCGGACGGCGCCGTTGGGCCCTGAAGTCAATAGGAGATCGATGAGGCCCGGTTCTGTCATTCATTCGCGGGGTAGTAGCGAGTCGTGATATGATATAGCACAAATATGCAAACCCACCAAGATCCTCGTTACAGATCTCCCTCGTCATCGAAAGGAAGAGAGGTTAGGGCACGCATGGCGGTCCGACGGATGAAGGATCTGCGTCAAGGACCGAGTAGATGCGTCGACAACGAAGTAGTCTTCTCTAGTAGGTTCGCGACGGAGTTGGAGACAAACGAAGAGAAACGTGGTGTGTGAAACGACGAGGGAAGAGACAAGAGCCAAGCCGCAAAACTCAAAAAAAATGGCAGACATTTGACGTGGAGTAAAAATACAACCTGCCAATATTAGGGCTGCCTGGCTACGGTTACACGGGACCCGTCCCGTGAGCCATTTCTGCCGCTCATCGTCGGGGTTTGAACTCCGACGGCCCGTCTAAACACGGCCGTCACGGGGGTGATATGGGTCCTTTTTTATCCCGTCTGAATTTTGAAAGAGGGTCTGCAACCCACAGTGTGTTCGTATCCTTTTGCCGAAGGCTAATGAACATCCTGCCTTCCCTTTTATCATTTTTAGTTCAACCTGTGCTCAACTGTCGGCGAGCTTGGTCGCAGTTGCCGGAAATTGCCGACACTTATGGCCTTGTTCATTTATTCATATCCTCGCGGTTTCTACATCCCATCCATCTTATAGCTTTATAAGACGAAGTTCCAAGCTCATTTATTATCAGAGTTGCGAGTAGTTCATCCGAGGAAGCGAATATATACGTGAGTGTCTGGACATCTGCTACGGCTCTTGACTACGGTCAAAATGGCTAACTGCAGCGTCAAAACTAGCAATTCATGCGGAGGGATACTAAGGATTGTCGTTTTGAAACTGCAAACCTGCCTATGAACCCGTGACGGCCGTGGCGCTTACTGTCCCGTCCCGTCCAACCTTTTCCAGTTACGTCAATGGCCATGAAAGCCACGGCCCGTACCGTGGAACACCCGCCGATTCCGCAGCCGTTGCCGTTACGGGCACGGGTGGCAGCCCTCCCTGTCATGGAGCCCCTGTCGATATTTTTACAAAACGCCACATTCCACATCGTTTGTAGGCAGCCAAGTGTATAGTATTTGCGGCAGACTGCAGTATCGACGTGCATTGTACGCCGAGTCGGAGAAAACGAATTGTGATCCAGAGAGCGCACCCAAGGCCGGGGGTTGACAAGTGTTTGTTCTCTGGATCACACCCTGGGACCTCACCAGATCGTTTGACCAAGAGAGCTTAGCTTTGAGGGGAATTGCAGCCTCATAACTTGTTACTTTGGCTGGAGTCAACCCTCCTATATGGAAATAATATGATAATACGGACTGACCTGTATCACATTATATTATGTTATCAGATCTGCCTTGACACTGTATTATATCTGCAATGGGCAATGGGACTGCTTACTATGTGTGCGTGAGATCCTCGAAGTAATTCTAAATAAACTACCAAACCTGGTTTGTTGTATCGCCGATATCAAAGATTCACATGATAAATGTGGGAGCCATCGAGAGCTAATGGGACTGATTAATATGCATGCGTGAGATCCTCTAAGTAATTCGACATAACCGACCGAGCCTGATTCGTTGTATCACCGATAACAAAGATTTACATGATGAATGTGAGACCCATCGAGAGAGATATAGAATCTTGCCCCAAAACTTGGACACTGGTCCATGATTTGATCGTGATCTTTCCTTCCGGATGAAGCACTGGTTTCCGTTGATGTTTCATGTGTCAGTCCTGATATCCGACCAATATTTGCTCTGTGCAGGTCACTGTGCAGAACTATGTTGAACTACACACAGCTACACTGACCGAGGCAGAGCTGGCCAGAGCTGGCCAAAGCTGGCCATAGCTATACACAACTATACAGGGTCTGTCCAGGCACCTCCACAGAGAGGTGTGTCCAGCTCTGTGTAGGGACCTGAGTGAAGACTCTGTCCAGGTCGGGGTTGAACATAGTGTCTATAAAGGTGTATTATCCTTCTTTTCTGGGGGAACGCAAGTCAATGATTTCAGCGAGTTTCGTTTCAAGGGGACGAGTGCCCATTAACTCTAGGACTGAGTCAGCTAATGCAGCAGGATAGAGGATCGGTAATACCTTGAAGAAAGTATCGAGCCTGATATCTGCGGGATTAGAAAAGTATAATTGAGCAAGTCCACCACTGTAATATTCAATGTTCGTATTGATCTAATTTCAACAAGATGATCCAGACAACAGAGGGAAAAAACATGGCCGGAAACAACTTAGCTAGAGCTAGACTGAGAATATGAACAAGCAGGTCTGCTAAAAGGTAGTTGGCTCGTGCACCGCTGTGAGACATATCAGAGTCTAAGTATTTATAAGCAGGTTTTAGGATTGAAAGTCAGCTTCAAGGCCAAAATCGCGCTCTTGCACGTCGAAAATGTGTCAAGAACGAAGAACATGGTGGTAGGAGGCAAGGTGATTTGTGGTCACCTGATTGAGTCTGACCAACGGCATCTCGGCAATCGGCAAACAAAATCTGGTGATCATCGCGCAGTTTCCCCCAAGACCTCATCGACAAGTAACCGGTGACTACTATGACCAAAAGATGATTTCTCTCGCAGAAGATTCCATGCTCTCTCCTCTTCCGCAGAGTCGTTCATTTCGTCAATTCTTCCCCACTTCCAATCCACTCTTGCATCAAGCACTGGACACGGTCCGCATCCTTCATGCGTCGGCCTCTGCATAACCCACTCGATCAACAGAGACAATATACATTGTACCACACGGTATCGGAATCTGCCACATGAAACATCTTTCTCCGCTGTCGTTCCTGTCGACGATCACTCCCAGCTCAATTTTTACCATAGTATTCTGATATCAGGCCATCTATGCTCTATTTCTCTTTTGTGCGGGAATTACCGACAGGTATCATGGCTTGCCGTCTTTTGCCGATCTCTAGTTGCAGATATATTCGGGTGAATCATGATTCAGGCGTGGAAAGTGTGTGTTCCCGCCGTTCGCGTCAGTACCCACCAGATTTTGATGTGCGTAACTCTGACTGCTTTTCTTAGGTATACCCAACGTGTAACTGAAATCCTCAAATAGGCTCTACATATCACCTGACACCACCCTCCATCTTCCGAGGACGGCAGTCAAGCTCTGCGCATCACTATCGAAGATCCCTCCTATATCATAACGCCTCTTCGCCCGCGATTGTTCTTCCCTATTTCCCCTCACTCTTTCCGCTCTTTCTCCCTGTTTGCCTCCTTTATTATTTTTCTCCATTTCTTCCCTGGGAATGGACTCTAAAGAGACACTTACAGCGATGGTGCTTGGCCGGTGAGATAACTTCCAATGTCTTGGGCTATGCATAGTTTTCCGACGTACTTGCAGCCAGCTCACTGATGATTTCCTACTTATTGGACCCACGATCTTGTGCTACGACCACCTGCTCACTCTGCGGTCCGAAATCCACTTCGTGTGGGGGAAGCCCAAACGACTCAGCTTCTTCTTCTTCATTGTTCTTCGCTACGGGTGTCTCTTGAGCAACATTGGAATGATTGGGCTAAGATTCGGACCTGTGCCGCTTGACGTATGGATCATTCTATGGTTTCCTGGACGAGGGCTAATAATTGCGCTTTCATTGAATCAGAGGTGGAGCCACAATCCATCAACATCTCCTCCTCCTCTCAAATATGCCTCAGGTGTCACGCAATGTTCCTCACAAATACAGTGCTGCTTATTCTTCAAAATGTCTTTGTTGGAAGTAAGTTTGAACGGTGACCAAGCTCATTTCAAGCTTCAAGTGACTATTCATCTCTCAACGACTATCAGACATCCTCGGACTCCGTATCTATGTCGTGTACAATTTCAGCAAGCTAGTACTTTTGTTTCTCATCAGCACTGGAGTGGTAACAGTTGCTCTTGCCGCGGTACGTGGATCACTCACCTTTGTCGCTTGAAACCGCTGATTTGGTCCAATTTTGAGTGGTCTATCTCTGGGGAGACCTGGGTGGCGACACAGACGTCTGGCTGTGAATTTCAATTGCCAAAGGGAAGGTTCGCTGATTAACCACTATGAAAAGACGCCGCCACTGATCACTGGCACTCCCCAGCGCGATTCGTAAGTCTACCCGGACAGAATCCCCACTCGATTTAAAGCTGCGTTCACTGAATGGAATGGCTGGTGCATGGGAAGCACAGTGCGCTCTTCCCCAGCCTTCACTGTAGCCTGCCTGGCTCACCTCGTTCACTTCTAGGTTATGTTGTGACGTGGTTGTCTTTGTATTCACCGTGATACGGTCGTACAACCAACCATCCGAAATTCGCCGCTCAATTCTCAGCTACATACTGCGGGATGGTCAGTCCGTGCTTCTGTGTCTCTCGTGGATAATATTTATCTGACTCGCAGGAGCGTTGTACTTTGCGTAAGTCAATGATGCGCATCCCTCTAGTAAAAGAACACATAATCTCTCTCAGCATTTTAGCGCTTGTCAACCTCGGGAATATTCTTATGTTCTATGCGAGTAATTTTTCTTCTCGTGAGCGATGCAACTATTGACTGTTCTCTCTTCTTTAGCTTGGTGATGTAAGAGTTTCGCTGCTCGTTGACTAGCAAATCAGTCCAGAAAATTAACGGTTCTGGATAGCCCTGGACCGCATCTAGCCTCTCCTGGTTCACATCGTCGTAAGGAATCTTCACTCCATGGGACTAACCCACTTATTGGTTCACAGACTATCGGTGACAATGGTTTCCCGTCTCATGCTTCACCTGCATCAGGTCGCGGATCTCGGCGTATTGACGCAGCACGATGACTCGGAGGGGATCTCCGTACACTTCAGGCCGAGTGATGAGGAGTCTGGGATCTGCACACAGGATTGAGGAACCTACATAGCACCTGGGAAACGGATGCTTGGCTTTGGGGGAAAATTGGACACTTGCGCTCTTTACAAAATCAATCTGTCCGGAGCTTTCGAATTTCATGATTTGAGTGTACTGAGATGAAATCCAACAAGAAGGTATACCGCCAACCTGCCGGTGTTTCGAGGCCTGTGTGAGTTGTTGGCATCCCGTTTCGTAACAAAAGTCCTTGCGCCCTTGTCCTTCTTACGCTACTGGTCCTACTGCCTGTATCGTGCTGACCTCGACCGTCTTCATGGATATCTGGCATCTCTCGCTGCTCCCAATCGAATCGATTTTTTCCCCAGACTCTAGATTTTCTAGCAGAATCCCTCTTGATCGAGGACAGCTTGATAAGTACTCTCGGACTCCTCTCGTATTCTGCCCTTCCTCCGCCCCTGTACGAAATATAGCCGAGTAGTAGGCTCGCATGGTCTTAATTTCATCTATATCTTGGTGCACCAACCACATCAGCCTCTCGATGAAACTTTCCTCCAGTTGGGCGAATACACTAACTGGGCAAAATGTTTGTCTCAAGGTATTTTCAGCATTGCGGCCAATTTCCGGAGGATAAAGATGTTTTGAGACATAACTTCCGCAGAATAAAGTGTTGGAAATGGGTTCAGGAGGCCACACAAATATTTTCAGAATTTGATCGCATCCTACTACTTTGATATGCCTTCATTTGTGTTTCAACAGCAGAAACCCAGCTTTTGCAACTTGGTCTGTAGTGTCTTTCGGCACAATCTGAATTGGCTAAGTTGTAGTCCAGGGTTTGAGGACCTGTTATACAAAAAGAACCATGGAAAAATATGCAGGCAATTGGACACTATAGAGCTTGCAAAATGGCCTAAAATGGCCAAAATGGGGGTAAAACCTCGAAAATGGCTGTTTTTGGCCATTTTGCAGGCTCTGTAGCGTCTGATTGCCTGTATATTTTTGCATTGTTCAACTTGCAAAATTTCTCCTCACATCTCAGACTATGACGTGGGTGATTTAGATTGTCTTGAAAAAATCACAGATCAAGTTGCAAAAAATGGGTTTTTGCCGTTCAAACACAATTGATGGTATATCAAATCACTATGATGCGATCAAATTCCGAGAATATTTCTGGGGACTCCTGAACCTATTTCCAACATTCTATTCCGCAGACGTCATGTCTAAAAGTCTCTGTATCCTCCAGAAATCGGCATGCAGTACTGAAATTACTCTGAGACAAACATTTTGCCCAGTTAGTGTAAATTGAGATTGTCTCCAACATTCATAGGCTCCGGAAGGTGGAAAATACACGGAAAGACGCCCCGCGATGGGCCGCCCTCGCTTATTGTGCACAAGACTAGGACTGTCGCGCTGGAGGCTTGAAAGTAGGTGCAATCACTGAGTCCCTTGCTAGAAGGTTTCTGGATTGAACAACCGGTTCCTTTCACGATATGAGCGGTTCCCTCAAGATCTCTCGTGGCTTCGCGTCCTGTCGGCCCCGCGTTCACGTTAAGCGCCCCCGCCAAGCTAGATAATTTTAGATTCTTTCGCGGGTCGTCGGCAGTGCAAGTAGAATGGCGGCCGAAACTCTAACTGCTCCAGGCCCAGGAATTAGTGAGCACTTTGGCTTTTTCTCTTTGTCAGATCCCGACGTGACTCCTTCGACGAATCGAACCAACCGTACCGTACAGGAATACGCCGCTTGAGGTAATAATAATAATACGTCGACCTATCTCACGCCGCCCATACTCTCGGTCATCTACCTTGAACTTACTCATCATTGGACCAGGTCGAATGGCTATCCCAACGAAACCGACTTCTCTTTCCGCTCGATCTGCTCTTCTGCGTTGTGACGCAGCCGGTTCTTGACCCTAATTCCATCCCGCGTGAAATTGCTGGTCTTCGCATTCTGCTATTCATCTTTGGCTTCATTTCCTTCATTCTTCCTTCTAGTGCTACGCAACCTTTGCCAGTCACGACGATCAACTCCGAGGCTCTTCGAAGCTGTCTCGAGCCGATTACTACGGTATGGTCGTCCGCCATCGCGCCACCAGTGCCGCATCGGCATCCATTTCTCTAGCTTGCTCCACCTCCAGCTCCATCTTTCCCTAGTCTCGAACCAAACCCTCGCGAAATCCCAAAGCACGTCAGGGTTCCCGTTAGCCTGTCATGAGCATTTGGTCTGAGACTAATCTTCCCCCATCCGTGGCGGTTTGCACTGCAGGTTCGTCTCGTCCGTTGATGGATACATACTACTTCCGACTGGCCTACCGGCCACCTTAAGGGTTTCCCGTATTTCACGGACGGAGGGATTGACATTCTCTGCATTTTGAGGTCCCGAAATGTAGTCTGGGATGTTGTGAGTGGATTATGACCGGACGCGACCAATTTGATGATGCCTTGATGGATCGGCGAATATTTTGCCGCGGCAAGTCCAAAAACGGCCGAAACGCCGAAGCCGGCCAGGCGTGGGAATAACTTGATCAATTGCGATTTACTGTCCGTTGGGCTTTCACCAGGCAAGCGCAAATGCAATTGACAAATTTTATGGATACAACAAGCTTCCAAAACACCAGAAATTGGTTGTTATTCATCTTAAGCCAACCAGAAACGGAAAATCAATGCGGAATTTGCCCTAAATATGAACAAATCTCAACATCGCGATGTGTCAACTATTTGAGCCGTCCAGCACCGTCGCAACATCCAAAAGCAAAAAACAATGTTTATTGGGGTGATTTTGATGGTTTGGAAGGACCATATTCTTAAGCCGTTATCCAATTAGTGATAGTCCAGAAATCCTGCAGTCTGCGCGCAGGGTGAACCCAGAACCATCAGAAGTGTACAACACCAAAACAAGCTGCACAGTCAAAATCAGCGGAGGTCATGGTGAATAGAGTTCTCTAAACGTACCTGAATCGCCACTTTCCTTTCCGCTCCCTTCATTCTCCTCCAAAAAGTTCGAAGATGCGCGGGTGCCTAAACTGGCCGTTTGGCTTGGTATGTAACAATGACGAAGACAGAAATACCATAAAATTACATCAGTATCGTGGTGGTGAGGTATTAGGTGGGTAGAATGAACATACCAAGTTTCAAGAGCACAGTTCCACGACTGGCCCAGATAAAATGTCAACAAGATCGGGACTTTTAAAGCCAAGTTTTCCATGTCCGAACCGGCATCCAGTGGAATAGAAGCAAGAAGTGAGATCGAATATGCTGGAGGGGTGACTGGTGGCATAGCCATGCTTCTGCTGAAGAGAATGAGCCCCCAAACTCGTGGATCGATACGGCGGTTATGGAGATACAAGCGATTTGTCTCGAGCACTGCCGTGGCCGGAACAAGAAAAGCTGTGTTCGGGGTTCCCACCCTGTTCGGAATCGGCCACACCATTACGTCAACTCCATCAACTCGCGCCATTTTTGGTGTTCGAGGTAGCGAATACTTGCCTTTCAATGTGGCACACGCATCTAGGTAAAATATGTACTCCACACTCTTATATTACTCAAGTGGCCGGTTAGCCCGACTGGCCGGGAAGGCAGTCGGCAGTAGTAGATTATCTGGCATATGAAGCAATAAACTAACTAATTTACTATTATCTAGTCTTCCACAAGGTCTAGATATATCCTGAAGGAGCACCCCGCACGCCCAGTGGCCGCATTGGGAGACTTTCACCAAGCCGCTTTAGCGATGAACGACTGGATCAAGTCAGTGCAAGATGAGGCCGCGAAAAGGCGCAATTTCGTACCTTGGGGTAGGACCTCACGATGAGTTTCCGTGTCTCGTCCATACAGAGGATGCAAAACGCGAACGCGAAAGGCAGGCCCCAGAACATCCCAGGGATCGGCGTGGTCGCAAAGACGTGCTCAAAACCAGGTCCATATAGGTTTACGATGGCGATGAGCATTGTGAACACCATTCCGATGGGCACCGCGATGTTCCTGCGGGGGCCCCAGAAGGGGTTGGATTGGAGGATGGACATGCGGCGGTTACGAGCAGCGAGCAGGCCGCCATATTGCATGAAGACCATGGTGACATAGCTCCAAGGCTTGTCAGTACGGGCGGAACAGATGTAAGAAAGGCCCAAAACATACTAAATGCATTGCCCGACGCTGACGAAGTGGGTCAGCTGGGGGAGCGAGTATCCTTTGTATCCCTTGCCCCATTTGTTGTAGACGAGAATGACGTCGTAGAAGGCGAGACCTTGCTTGCTCATGTAGAAGAACCACATCCCCATGGCACATGGCCACATCATCAATCCTATGAACTGCAGCACCAGTCAGTGGATCTGAAAGCGGACGATTGAATGGTACAGACGAGGTAGATCTGGACGAAGAATCGCCAGTCGGTCAGCCGGTCAGTCCGTGCATTCCGCGGCTTGCGCAGCATCAAATCTGAGGGTGCAAAATGTGAGTGTTGAAACAGAAGCGCAAAAAACATGCTCCATACCCGCTTCGGGCTTCTCAAACATGAGGGAAATGGACATCACGACGTCGTTGGCAATCGAAAAACAAACTTGAAGATAGGAGCTGAGGGAGAGCTGCATGCCCAAAAAAACGTTGGCAAAGACGGCCATGAACTCGGTGTACGTTCCAGCCTTGGGGATGAGTGAGTTCAGACACATTGCCGCAGTGCCCAAGCACTCACCGGCATGATGTACAAGATGACCTTTTTAATGTTGTCGAAAACAAGACGTCCCTCCTCGATATCGACAATAATTGACGAGAAATTGTTGTCCAGCAAGATCATAGCCGCTGGAGGGACACTGTCAGCACAACCAAAAAAGATCCCCAGGAGACTCACCAGCTTCTTTCGCAATATCGCTGCCACTGCCCATTGCCACACCAATATCGCTGGCCTTCAGAGCGGGAGCGTCGTTGGTTCCATCGCCAGTAACGGCCACAATGTTGTCCCCGCGAGCCTTCACCTCGTTGATGATACGCAGTTTTTGCTCGGGAGTCGTACGGGCGAAGATTATCTCGGAGTAGATTCCGAGGCACTTGTCCCACTCCTGAATACCGAACGACGCGATTTCTTCTCCAGTCAAAATCACGGAGCGGATCCCGTCGTCTGAAGGCTTGATCTTTGGGGGAGCAACACCGGAGAAGTCTTGCGGCAAAGACAACAGGGACCCACAAGTATCGACGAAGTCGGTCGTAATGATTCCGACCTGGGACATAACTCAGACCTCCACTCTCAACCAACTGAAAGAGATGATGATGCGAACCTGCTTTGCAATGGCAACAGCGGTCATCTTGAAGTCGCCCGTAACCATGAACACCCGAACACCCGCTCGCCTGATGATTCCAATCGTGTCCTTCACGTTGGGACGGGGCGGGTCGCGGATACCGACGAGACCGACCAGGGTCAGTCCACGAAGCTCGCGACAAACGCTGTCCTCCGCGGTCTCCTGATTATCGAGATCGAGATGAATCCCGGCCAGGGACCGCTTGCACAACGCCAATACGCGTTGCCCTTCGCTGGACCAGTCCGATTGGAGCTGGAACAACTTCTCTCGGACCGACGCATCTAGAGGTACCTCTGTGCCGTCAGAGTTCATGGCGGCGACGCATTTGGTGAATAGGATATCGGGGGCCCCCTTGACAAGCATATCGGGTGGGACCCCGGGGGCGCCGCGAGGGCGAACGATGGTAAGCATCCATTTGTTCTTGGAATTGAACGGGATTGTGTAGGCGGTTTCGTGAGAGGTGATCAAGGCGGGCACGTCGATGCTCGACTCTGCTGAATTGAACAGTTCGGTGAAGCGCAGAACGGCGCTGTCCGTGGCGTCACCTTTGACCAGGCGTTGGTCGGGAGTGTCGGCAAAGTCCTCTTGGTCAATAAACTGGGCCCCGTTGCAGAGACGCCCGACCTTCACGACAGAGGCCAAGGCGGGTCCGCCGGTCTCCTTTTCCGTCTCGACGAGTTCCTTCTTCACGTTATGGTAGGATCTATCCAAGAACGCCAGGCTTTCGACCGACTAAGTTATCTACATGAGCACCAAGTGGCTGGAGACCGAGAACTCAGGACGCACCATGACTCCTGTCGTCAAAGTTCCAGTTTTATCGGAGCACAGGACGGACATACAGCCAAGAGTTTCGATGGTTGCCAAATTCTTCACCAAGACGTTGCGCTTCGCCATGCGTTTGGCGATGATTGTGAGCGAAAGGGCGACGCAGAGGGGAAGACCCTGTTTCATCGCAAGTCAGGAACAACGAACTACCGAAACAGGCATCGAAAGACGAACCTGAGGAACGAAAGCTGTCAAGCAGCCAATGGAATTGATGATGGCGGAGCTCGCCGTCAAATAGCCAGGGAAGGCAACCCGAAGCCATGCCCCCAAATGATGATGGAAAGACAGAACAAACTGAGGGCGAGCGCCGAAATTATTTTGGTGAAGAACCAGACTTCCCTGGAAAGAACCTCTCGTGAGCCGACACGATGTGACAAGAAACAGGGGAAACATGCCTTTGCATAGGAGTCATCTTGAACTTGGTTTCACCTGACATGGCCACGATTTGACCCATAGTAGACTTGTCGCCGATGGCAAAAACGACTCCACTGCAAGTACCTTGGGTGACGAAAGTCGACGAGAGCGCGAGGTTGTGGGTTTCCAGAGGGTTGTCGGATGTTGCCGTGAGACTTCCTGGGATGGGCTCACTGGGGGGTCTCGTCAGCGATGTTCAAAGGCGAACAGAAGAAGAGTACATACCTTTCGCCGGTAAGGAGCGAGCGATCGAATTTAAGGTCGGAAGACGCGTCAAAGATTCGTAGGTCCGCGGGGACACGCTCGCCCATAGACAAGAGCACAATATCACCGACGACAAGATCTGCGGCTTTGATGACTTGGTGAGTGCCACCGCGCAAAACAGTAGCATCCTGGGCGATCAGGGATTTGATAGACTTCATGACCCGGGATGCGTGGAAATCGACCAGAGAGTAGAAGGTGGCCGAAATGGCTATGACGAGAAACTAAGGGACTGACGTGATTATTGGATGGGATGTGGGAGACAAAGACAATCTACCAGAAGGACAGCAACACCGAGGTTGAATACAGCCGGATCGTCACCTCCGAGCGGCTGATACGACAGCTAGCAGAAGCTTTCAGCTATACTGAAACAAACGTGCTGCATCCGAGAACGTACTATTGTAACGACGAAGGCAATCCACATCAAGAAGTTGAATCCGCCGAAGATGTAGTTGAGAACCTTCTTCCAATATTGAGTGCGAGGTGGAGAGATCACATTCTTGCCATCCGGGGCCTTGCGCTCGACGGTCTTGAGGTCAAGGCCCAGTACTGGGTGGCTCGAATACCGGGTCCAGAGCTCTGATATGTCGACAATGTGAGCATCGATTTGGCGGATGGCCTCTGTGGGTTCCGGAATGGGCTTCGGGAGCGTCTTGTCTTCCGTTTGGATGGACAGAGTTCGGAATCTGGTTAACCACCGTCAGGCAAAGTGCACAGTCGCGGAATTTTGAGCACTTGCCCAATAGTGATGGACGCTCTATCGCGCCGACTCACGCGCTCGATTGAAGGCGTTCTTCTGGATACCCGAGATTTTTCCAAAGCACTGGCGGCAGACATTGTTCCAGTTGAGAGGATGAGAATGAGGGACCGACTCGGACGTTATCTCGAGCCTCATGCCAAATTTATTCTATCCGCCATTCCCATGCTAGTAAATCTAAGTCAATGGCATATTTCGCGCATCTCTTGAGCGCCGGTCTTATCTGCGTGAATAGCGTATTTCGCGCATTCTCATAAGCGATACCAATTTGGCAACAGAGAATTTAGACCATCGCCATTTGATAGGTCTGTCAACTGCGCAGTTGACAGACCTACCAATCGTGCGAGCGCGCAAGGAAAGATGTGCGTATGTGCGCGGTAGATTAGGCTAGTAGGGTTTTATTGGAGTTCGTCGATTCAGTCAACTATAGTTCTATCTAGGTGACCTCCTACATGGCTCCAGCATTGTTTTACATTCCTGACACAGACTCGTGATATCTATCTGCCGCTTACGTCCATTGCGCGACACCCGTTGTAGGCACGCACAGGTGCTAAAATTCCCAGGTCAGAGCCGGATTCCTGCTTAACCCGGTGCACAGCCGTAGACTCACATTTTTACCCTCCGCATGGGCCTCTTCCTCCACCATCGTCTTGCAGTCATAACCGTCACTCCGTGATCGTCAGCTTCATACTCGTGAGGAAAGTAGGTAGTAATGTACCAGCAGTCTTCCGGGGGCACCCACCCACCTTCAACGTCCGCAACAATGAGTACATGGGAGAAGAAAACCGGAAATGAAAGAATCACACACCCTTAATCTGCTCCGCGAGGAACCACCGCCAGACGTTTCCATCCAAGAATTTGTCCAGGCACGGACGGCAATACGAGCGGTCGATCTCCCATCCGTCCCACTCGCTCGTGCCTCCCGTGGTCCTCGCCTTGGTATCGGTCTCGGTGGAATTGGCCTGGGCACCGGCAGCGAACGCAAATATGCTGGAAATCCACGGGCCCAGCTCGTGCCGCCCGATGTACTCCACGTCCTCGAAGAGTTTTATTACAGCCTTGTTGCTCTTCAGCTCACCTTCAAGGCACCGGGAGGGAGAGAAGTAGGGCCGGCCCCAGTCTGTGAGGGAGCTGATCAGCCTGCTGCACTGGGGGCTGTAAGGAAGGGAGGGAGGGAGAAAGGAGAGGCGACAGGTGGAATCACACGCACTGGCTTCTGTGAGGAGGGCCAGCCCGCCGGGCGCAGCACATTGCGAACCTGCGCAGGGACATGGACATGAAGGAAACTTGGAGCCGGAAGGAGTGAGCTTACAAGTATCATCCGCGCCGATAACGGTATCCAGAATCCACTTTGATGCAGGCTCCGCGTCATTCGGCGCGTCCACCCCGCGCGCGTCCCAAACACTCTTGAGCGCAAGGGCAAAATAC
Source organism: Mycena galopus ATCC 62051 (assembly GCA_014925785.1). Lineage (NCBI taxonomy): Eukaryota > Fungi > Basidiomycota > Agaricomycetes > Agaricales > Mycenaceae > Mycena > Mycena galopus. The sequence continues at coordinate 110,783 of WIQG01000019.1, forward strand.
CCCTCATAGAGTGGTACATCCTCCTGCTCGTCCAGACGCCCGAAATCGAGGTCATCGATGCGTTCATACGATTCGTCCTCCCACACACGGACGGCGCCGTTGGGCCCTGAAGTCAATAGGAGATCGATGAGGCCCGGTTCTATCATTCGCAGGTTAGTATTTGTAGCGACTTGTGATGTAGCACAGAGACTTACCAAGATCCTCGTCACACTGCTCCCGCATAATCCCGCGCATGAACTGCACGACGGCGTACAGCTCACGCAGCTCATCGGTTGGGTACTCGCTCAGCACAGCCGCGCGCTGGCGGCGGATGAGCCGCACATCCTCCTCGCTATCGTCGATGTCCGAAGAGAAAAGGGTGCAGTAGAACATAATCCTGTATACCGCGCGTTGGAACCGGTGCGACTCGGCCGGGGTGAGAACGCTTGTATTGGAGGTGCGGTCTTTTTGCCTATGAACCATCGTCAATTCACGACGAAATAGTGAAGGATAAGTTGTTTGCCATGACCCATGGGTCGGAGCCGAGGACACGGACGCAAGACGGAGAACGCACGATAAACTATAAATATCCTCCAAGGTCTGCACGGTGTCCATGTTATCGTATAACGTGTGTTCCTCCTTCACCGTGATGCCACTAGCAGCGATCATATCTCCCTCCGAACACGCCTTCGCCAGCGGCTCTTCGCCCTGCTCATCCCGCGCTTTCCTATCTGCGGGGTAGGGATAGCGTATGACGCGCAAGGCCTGCGGGAGCGCGGGGTCAACCACGTTGGCGGCTACCGCGTAGGCGATGGACTGCGAGGCAATCAAAATCCTACCACAGACAAACGAAACAGGAGCAACACACCTTGGGGTGCGTCTGATATACACGGTAGAACGTCTTCGAGACAAGGGCGATATTCTCCAGCGCATCGAATGAGGTGCAGAAGGTCATTATGAGGTGGACGAGGTCGTCGTCGAAAGGAAGAGAGGTTAGGGCACGCATGGCGGTCCGGTGGATGAAGGATATGCGTCAAGGACCAAGTGTAGATGCGTCGACAACGAAATAGTCTTCTCTAGTAGGTTCGCGACGGAGTTGGGGCAAACGCAGAAAAACGTGGTGCGTGAAACGACGAGGGAAGAGACAAGAGCCAAGCCGCAAAACTCCTGTATCAAAAAAATGGCAGACATTTGACGTCGAGTAAAAATACAACCTGTCATGGAGCTCCTGTTGATATTTTTACAAAACGCCACATTCCACATCGTTTGTAGGCAGCCAAGTGTATAATATTTGCGGCAGACTGCAGTATCGACGTGCATTGTACGCCGAGTCGGAGAAAACGAATCGTAACCCAGAGAGCGCACCCAAGGCCGGGGGTTGCAGGATGTAAGTAGACGAAGTGTTACATTGAGCGGGCAGACCGGATGAGGTAGAAAGTGCGCCTCCAAATGATACGGCCAAAGACGTTGCCAGTGGTCAAGAAAGGCTTGTCGTCAGGCACCGCATTCGATCAATCCATTTTGATTACTCCGCCGAAGCCGGACCTTTTTCGGAGAGTTTGTGCAGGAAGTCATTTGACGGCGATGGAGAAGAGCCAACTGCAAAATAGGGGCAAAGGCTGTATCGGTAGAGGTAAGGAATCTGCCGCGCCGAGAGTGTGCACATCGTGATGAACAGGACGAAAAAGTCAGGTCGTACCCGGAATCGAACCGGGGTCACCAGAAGTCTTAGTTCAGAATCTGGTGTGATAACCGCTACACTATACAACCATGTTTAAACGGGCCAAATTCCAAATCCCGTTCCGTTGCCGTCCTCGGCTTCCCTGATAGACCTGCCGGAATGCGCCACTGCAGTCATGCACATGTGGCAGAATCCCGAGCAATGGCGATCGGCCGGTTGCAAACTTTCAGGCTCGGCAACAACTCTTCGCTGGCCGTGCCCAGATAGTTATTGCAGTGTTTCTTTTAAGGCGACTGTCAGTCAAGGCCGTCAGGTAGTATGTCTAGGGCTGCACGCCGTGCCCGTCGCGCCGGTTCAACGGAGTCCGGCGACGGGCATGCCGTCCCGTTCCGTGGGCTCTTTGGCGGCATTTTTGAGGGCCGTTCCCGTCGAAAACGGCCGTCGACGGGTCGACGGGTCCTGAAAACACGCCATAAACACTTAAATATACTGTCCAGGCCTTTTGTGAGGCATATTCTGTACAAAGGCAAGTTCAATGCACAATTTAGGGCACATCTGATGAACTTACTTGTGAGTTTGAACTGGCGAAATGACGGCCGTCGCGTGACGGTCCGTGCCCGTCCATTACAAGCGAGGTACGAGCTAAATATTGTTTGTGGCGTCTGTCTACGAGAGACTACCCGTCCATCGCCTGTCAAAACGACGGCCGTGCCCGTGACGGCGCACGGTGTGCAGCCCTAAGTCTGTCATGAGCTCTGTTTTCGACCGATCCACAGTAGCCTCGAATCCGACTCAAATTCATCAGTCGAAACGGCTTCGCCCATGTTTCATGAACTTGCAGTGTGGCAGACAGAACCGATATGTGCATAAATATCGAAGGACCGAGGCCCCAAAAATACGTCGGAAAGTCCAGTGCTTGTGGTAGGGCGCACAAGAAGTCGCCAAGACCTTCGAGTCAAAGGAAGGCTCTGCCCGCTATCGGGGCAGAAATGCGCCTTACGAAGCGGCAGAAGTGCTACAAGCAGCAAGAAATCCTGAATTAATGGACTCGAAGGCATCCGTGGAGGAGGGAAGGAAGATATTCGACGAGAAAGATCATGATTTTCTGTGTTGCCGACGCAACGTTGATTTGAACCACCTCCAGATTCAGTACTGGAGTAATTAAGAACATGACAAATTAAAATGGATCCAATAGATTGGAGCAAAAAAACCCTGGAGCGGAAAGGATTAATGGTAAGGATCGTGAAGTCGTCGGTCTCCATGTTCTAGGAGACGAGTTTGGGAAATGGATTATGTAGAGAAACATTATCGTACTACGGATCACTTGACCTCGATGCAACTACGCCCTCATCGGGGTGTCTGGGAGGGTCCAGTTCAACCAAAAAAACGAACGACATTGCCAAACAGGGCAACGCCAGCCCGATCCCGTACCGAAAGCTTCGCCCACCGTCGCCGATAATGTAGTACTATGCACAAAAAATTTCAGAATAAATTAGGCCAAAAAGATCGTCGAAGAACGCGGAGAGAGGATGGACCCACCGAAAGATACTCGCCAAGCGAAACCCACGCTGCCAACGAGCCAAACGCCGCGCCCAGTTCGTCTCCTCGCCCAAGGGAGGTGAGGTACGTCGTGGCGAGAGAGTACAGCGCCGGAAGCGCGCCCGCGGTGCCGGCCACCTGCCCCAGAAAAAGACGAGCGCGAATACGCAGAGCGCAGCGAGGAGGAGGGAGCGCTGCGCCACGCGTTTGGCGAAGAGGAAGCCGGATTCCGGGCCATCGCCATGGATTTGTTTGAAAAATGAGGCAGCGGCTGCAGAGGGATGATTCAGACGTCAGCGGAGAGGGAACGGCTTCTTACTGGGCATGATGCAGAGCCAGGCGAGGATGTTAACGATGGTTGGAATCTTGAGGAGGAGCTCTTTCTGAAGTAAATAGTTCGTATTCGGTGAGTGGGCACTTGGTACGGGGGATTTTTGCTTACGGGGACTGAGAAGAGCGTTAGGCTCGGGTCGGATAGGAATACTTCAATCTTCGGCATGAATGCCTGAAAAAATTGTTACATTCCACATCAACTTCAGTCAGAGGTGGACGGACCGACGCCAACGAGTACATATATATCGAAAGTGCGAGGCGAACCAGTTGGCTGCGCCCTGGGGCTCGGCGGAGAAATACGGTCGCCGGGGATGCAATGTCAACCAACGCGGACTTCCATGTACGCGGCGGACGTGAGGGCAGAGGTACCCAGGATTCGGGGAGGAGGACATAAATATATGCCATGTTGTAGCACGCAAGGAAAGCGGAGGCAGCAAAAGCTGCGTTGCTATGCGCCGGATCGGCAGCTACGCCCAGCTAAAAGTAATGAAGTGGGATCATCCAAATGACGCAAGGAGCAGAAGGGAAACTGACGAAGGCACCTAATCGGAAAGCAACAAAGATCGTGGCCTGCAATACACAGAAGTTGACGGTTCTGTTCGCACAGATAAGTGGGAGGGGTCAAGCCTGCAACCGAAATGAAGTGAAACCTCGATACTGAGTCGGCGGATATATCAGACACATATCTGCAGAATGGTCAAGTCATGCAGCCCGACTTTGAACAAGAGCGTACGTATGAGCCATGCCGCTAAATGTGGTAAATCCACCCAAAAGTGTGTCAATAACGAGCGCCACCCAAACGCCGCTTTCCTGAAATTTGCTCTGTGCTACAGCCAAGTAAATCACGTCCCTGGGCATTGAAGTCGAATCAATCAAAGCTGAACCTCTAAGGACATGACAGCGACTCACCGGAGTAAAGCACCCAGCACGCAAATCAACAATACGAATTTTCGGCCGCGCCGGTCACCCATTGCGCTCCACCACCCAACGCTGATGAAACTGACCAGGGTTGATACCGCCATCTCCACTGAAGAAAGCGAGTTCTACGTCAGGCCAGGGTCAAGCGGGGACAACGTGAATAATTCATACACATGTCCACTCTGAGCACCACACCCGGGATTTGAAGCCAGATATCGAACCGTCGTGAAGTGGAGTCTGAACGCTCGAACAGTGAGTGAAGGCAGAGAATGGCGATGGCGTACGGGGTGACCAGCGATTTTGATAGTCGTATCGAGCGAACATGGACATTCCGCGCTACGGGCGGTATTGATTCAAGCCTATGTGAAATGGTGTACGCACGCAAACCGACGCCAGGATTACTACAGGCAGGAATTTCGCCAATCTGGAAGCGGTTGGAGATTCAAACGTGATTCGAGCCGAGATGTATGACATACGCATTTTTATCGTTTCTGGTCGTAGAACTTCCCGCAGACTGGAGTAAGGGTTCCCTTTCGGTGGCCGCATGAGACGAAGACATGAAGGGGTACACGCCAATAGCTATGCAATTTGGAGGGGACTGGACGCTTAATCGACAGGTCTGGTGGCGTCCTCTAACAGCTTGTGACTCGGACTTGACGCACTGATTACGCAACATCCTTTTCGAACGGGCATCCTCCGCAGCCGTTTGTCATTCGTTGGTATTTTGGGAGGACTGTAATCTCTTTTTAATGGCGGGTGTTGCTGATGCTCGAGCATCAGCATTCACTGCCGATGTCGTTGTGCAGGGCCGGAAACGCACACGGCGGGTCCCAAGCAATGCTCACAAGAGCAGGCGCTCTCTTGAAGCAGGAAATATGCCTAATCCGAGGGCAAGGTGATGGCGGAGAGCAACGTGGGATGAGATCGCTGATGTCGGGAGAAGCTGATCCCATCAAATCTGCCCTTGCCTCGCGCCTTCACCTTCACCCGCCCGTCTGAGCGTACCTTCTACAGGTCCCTACATTCTTCAGGCCAACTTGCTCTCGGGTTTTCTTCTGTGGGCGTCACTTACTCCGTATGCCCCCAGCTAGACCACGAAATCGACGCTCCATGCCACACCTCCTCCGAGCGGTCACGGTTTAGCGCACAAGTCTCTGAATCTGGAAGGGCATCTTTCCTGTTTATATACTCGCTGAACCATAATTTCCTGCACTTCCCTCGACAGCTCTAACTTTTCTCGTAAATTCTACTCCATTCCGCGTAGTGCCGGCAGTGCTCCATCACAACTTTTGCGGATGACCACGACTCGCCACACCTGATTGTGCCTTCTGCGCTGATCACCCTGTCCAATCTTGTCCCATCTTTGGAGCTCTCCTTGGAATTGCCTTTACAGCCACCTTCTTCTTGTACTTTCCTTTTTCGGCCATTTCATCCACATTCGTACATTCCTTTGTCTCGCTACCTTCGTGCCCCGTCACGGTGTCCCCACTCACCGCCCGGAATTATTGACTAACGCTCTACCTTGTATCGAATTTGGCCACTCAGTTGTCTCTCTGGTCTTCACATCGGCACCGCAACGAGAATGCGACGCCCATCAGCGAGGCCCTTGTTTTCGTCCGTTCTAATATACAGATATTCCCGTCCCGTCCCTTTGAGCCGCCCCTTCACCACTGTATCCACCACCCACGTCTGCTTCACTGCAGCCAACCTGACTACGCAGGGCGCCCTAAACACCAGAAAAAAGAAATGTTATTAGCGCTCCCGATCCTCTCCTTCCTCTGTACCGGCCTCCTCGCTGTATTTTTAATCATCCTGATCCGCCGCCCAACGGTCAACACCTCTAACGTCTCCGTCGTTGTCTGGCTCCTGCTTGGGAATCTCGTGCATGCTATCAATGCGCTCGTCTGGTCCTCCAACGTCGAGCCTCGAATTCCCGTTTGGTGCGACATCGGTATGTGAGCTACGACATTACTCTCCCCTTCCGTTTTGAGCTCACTTTGTTTCTCCTTCCCATAGTGACGAAATTGCTGGTGGGCATCACCGCCGCGCTCCCCGGCGTCTGCCTCTGCTTCGCGCGCTACCTGGAGCTCCTCTCCTCCCACCGCAAGATATACCCCAACACGTACTCGAAACGAATTCACACGCTCATAGACGCCGCTCTGTGTTCCGTCCTTCCGCTCCTTTATATGATCCTTCGTGAGTCCCCCTTGCCTTCTCATCAATCAATTATATCGCTACGGTCCCTAACTGAACGCAGATTTCGCTGTCCAGGATCACCGGTTTGACCTGATGCAGAACTTTGGCTGTTCGGCATCGATACAACGATCCACCCCCGCCGTACTTATCATGGTGATTCCCCCGTTAATCCTCTGTAGCATATCATTACTTCTATGCAGTGCGTTCCTATTCTCTGTGGTTCACCGTAACTGAACTGATGCTTCGATTCGTAGTGTTATCTGTCTGGAACTGTGCCCGCCTTTCATCCGAGCGCTTTATGTTGCACCTCTCTGCCCGTTCTGCCCTCTCTGCCCCCTTGTTTGTTCGCCGCCTCGCAATGTCCATCCTCCTCACCACGACCGTCACGATCGTCACACTGTTCCCTCTCCTCGGTCCGCGTACGGAGCTGTGGTCGACATTCCACGCCGACTATAGTGCTATATACATTGTGCAAAAGCCAACGGAGGTAGTCGCTGCGCAGATGGTGTGGTGGTCCATCCCAATTGTTTCGCTTGTCTACCTTGTACTTTCGCTGGTCCTTGAGGACGAGCCCGTCGACGTTCTCGCCTTGATAGGGCGAACGCGTTGTCGAATTCAAGGCTCGCCGCCCACGACGCGTCCGGCGCGCCCCGAGTTGAGGCTGCTGACACTGTAAGTTGTTCGATTTCTACCACTCCGCTCTTTGCATACTGAATATGCGCGACAGTCCACACGCGATGATGTCCAAGTCGTCCTCGCTCTCTCTCGTGACGCCGACGCTGGCCACACCCCAGCCGGTACAACTGCGTTCTGGGTGGGACGACATGCTCGACGTGAAGAAGGGCCGACGCGGATTCCTCCCGAGTCGGAAATCCGTGGTCTCATCGGCATCTTCGGAAAGTTCCCCAAGCCCGAGTCCAACCTCGCCCGAGGAGGACGACGACGCCTTCACGTCCTCGACCCTCACGTATCTCGCGTCCCCCGTTGCACAGGCCCTCGGCCTCGGGAGCCCTGTCTCTCCCCCGAGTCCAAGCCCAAGCCCAAGCCCAGTCCCAACCAAGGTAATCGTGACGCCCCCGCCGCTGCCCTGGGCCCCGCTCCCGCCGTCGCCGTGCACCCCACCAAACGCCCGCCGCACGCCGTCTCCACCCTTACCCCCGCCGCACCTGCACCCCCCGCGCCAGCCCATCCCCGAGGACACCGCGTCAACAATCTCCTCCATCTGGGATGCGCCGTGGCCCCTCCCGCCCACGTCGCCCACGCGCCTCGGTGCTGCGCCCGCCCGCCCGCAGTCCCCCACACTCCCCGACGGCGACGCACGCGGGTTCGCGATCTACGCGACGCCGCCGGGGGTCCCGCCGTTCGCGGGCTCGAGCGTCGACGTTCCTGGACGCCTTCCGCCGCGGAGAGCGCAGAGCCTCCCACGCAAGCCTGTGGTGCGCGGTTTGCGGCGGACGAGGAGTCGCGAGGCGCTCGCGCGCGGGTGCGCTCCGGGCGATGTGATCTACATGACGCGCACCGTGCAGGAGACGGTATCAGCCGTGTAAATGAAGACAGCTCAACTCAGCTTCGTTTGCATCTTTTGTTATTCACTTCGTCTAGTACGACCCTACGATACGACACTTTGCATCCATTACATTCTTCGCTTCTGCGGTGCCTACTAATTATTTTTCACTGTATCTACCACGCGCCTGTATTTTTCGTTGTCGATAATCCGAGCATTTCCACTGATAGTTTGAGCCGGAGAGTGGACAATCTTTTAAAGGGGTGATGACGGTCAAAGGTCTTGCCATCGGTTCGTGGTCAAGTATCCTGGACCTCATATTCGAAACCCAGGTCGATGCTTCACTTCACGTCCCGTCGGCGCCAGTCACATCCCTGGCTGATTTAAATTCCGTATTCAGAGTCGTCACCTCAGACTGTGCCATTCGTGATTACTCAAAATGGAACAATCCTCCGGAATCCCTGTCATGAGGGGCAAAAGTGAGTGCCTGAACCTGTCTCCTGAAACCCATGACCTGATCCCGAATCGAACAGGCATGCTCTACTGTCAACGACTTGTCTGTTTACTTTGTTCTTTGCAGACGCGGGCTCACCCGCTAGCAGGTCTTACTTTACCAGAGGGCGAACTCCTGAGTTGTGATATGATACTTGACACTGGGGGCAAGGACCGACGCACTTGGGTGTCAAGTGCGTGTATTGGTCGATGTAACAAATGTTCCAAACACCTTTCTTACATCTTTGTTTTCGGGGGTGAGTCAAAGCCCAAAACAAAGATGCAACAAAGGTCCTTTGAACCTTTGTTGCATCAACCAACGAAACAAGGGCCAAGTGCGTCGTACTTTGTCCCCAGTGTGAGTTGAACCACATGATACATCCAAAAATTCGTGGCCATAAAAACCGTCAAGTTTAATTGTTTCCACCGCCGAGATCGGGGAAAAAAACGGTGCATTTTTCGAGCAGAAGAGAAACAAGCTAGCCGGCCTTGGCCCGGCGCTCTCCCAGTTGCTGTACTCGGCACCTCGCGGGATCAATGATCTGCCAACTTTGATCGCGAATCAAAGATTGATCTGAGTCAGCGCTTGAGCTTGACCACCAAGGGGTAGCTGATCTTCTTATCTGCCCCACTGATCCGAACCACCCCCCCCCCCAAATTGGGAAGTAAGGCCGATAGAGCCGAAAGCCAAGTTATCCTCTTTTTACTGGTTTCTAAATATGATAACTTCGCTAACATGAAGAGTCAGGCTCACTGGGCACGACTGAGCAATATTTGAGCCTATCCAAGAGAACCGGGATGCTTCAAAGAGAGCTCGACCATTTCAGGACACAAATATAGCATGGTCCAGAGCAGTCCATGTCAACTTCACGTGACCCCATCAGTGTGGCCGATAACAAGATCTGCTACCCCTTGTTGACCACCAAGCAAGTGCTGAACCCAAGCTGGATCGTTCACAGATTCGCATGCCTAAGCCGGGCTCTTCCTCGAGTCCACTCCTTTACCCACTCTCTCCTCTCTCCTCTCCATCTCTCGAGCTTTCTTTACACTCACAGCCTTCCTCACTAAAATGGTAAAATCCTCATTCAGGAATCAGCCCCTAGTATTCCTTGCCCCATTCCCAGTAGTGGTTCTGCTTTACGTGCTAACCCCGGCGCTCGTCTTAATGTATTGATTCCTCGTTCCTTCGGATGCGGTATTTCTTAGCATTACTAGGGCTTAGCTGGGCGCTCCATCGTTCGCCTTGCCGCACTGGTACCACATTCGAGATGCAAATGCTTCCAAACGTGTCCCATAGATCGCATTTTTTTCCGTCCACTGCCCTTGTAGTGCAATTCGGGGAATGCGTTATCGCCTTCAAGTTCTCCCTCTTTCTCGGGATGAAACCACAGGTTCCGTGAATAGTCGGTGCGGGCTTCAATGCCGTGTCCTCTCGCTTGCTGCCTCGTCCGCTCACCATCTTCTCGTCCTGGGCTCTAGAACTTGCGGCTCAAGCCATCACGTTACCTGTGATCCCATCGGTACGCCTCATCTTCTTGCATCTTGTGACCGCAGCATTCTAGCTTCCTCTAGTGACCTCCACACGTCCCGCATGTCTTCTGATGCTTCAGCCGCACTTGTGATGCCTTAGCCGCATCGAATGAGCGCATGACCGATTCGCGCTCATCTTCGACCACCATGGCAAGATTCTCTGTCTTGGCGTACTCCCTTGCTGTATGGGCTGTTTCTTTGGCCTACGCCCATGGTTCTTTGGTTCAGAACCTAGGATCTATATGGCGCTCACTTTTCATCGGACCTCCGTGACAACCCTCCGATATCACTGTCCTCGCTCCTCGTCGAGAACAAGGTCGCTCCCATCGGCATCGACGTCAACCCCCGGTTCTCCTGGTTAATTGCCTCCTCCGAGCGCATTGTCTCACAACAAGGATATCGTCTAACTGTGTCAGCGGTCACCCCTGGCGCCGCGGACGTCTGGGACAGCGGCAACATTTCCTCCGCGCTGCCCTATCTCGCAGAATACGCAGGGCCTGCACTGCGATCTGACACTGTGTACTTTTGGACAGTGGCCGTCGCCACTACTCTCGGTGCTACTTCTGCATCGTCGAATTTTACCACAGGCTTCTTGTCCCAGGATGACTGGAGTCCAAGTCTGTGGATCGGTAAAAATACCTCGGTAGTGCCTGTAGCCTTGTCCGCCGCATTCACCGCAGCATCTTGGATCTGGACGTCTGAACTAGACCAACCAAACGCTCCGCCCGGAGACTATGCCTTCCGGCGCACCTATGTCTCGCCTCCAGGCAAAAATGCCGTATCCGCCACCGTCGTCATCACCGTCGACGATCTCCTCACTCTGTATGTCAACGGCGCAGACATCGCGTCCTCCCCAAACGTCACCGACAGTTGGCAGACTGCGCAGATAATCCATATTCCAACGCTCAACGCCTCCAGCAATCTCTTTGCTGTCCTGGGCACCAACCTCCCCAATGGCAACGCGGAAAACCCTGCGGGCCTCCTCGCGGCGGTTCAAATTACCTTCGACGACGGGACGCAGGACATATTCGCCTCCGATTCCACGTGGCGCGCGACAGGGAGCCCAATTCCAGACGATTTTCAATCCCCCGCGCTGGACGACTCCTCATGGTCGCCTGCCTCATCGCTCGGCACGTACGGCGTCGATCCCTGGGACACCCAAGTCATCCTCGCGGCCCCAACCACAACCATTCCCTCTCTCTTAACGGCGAGTTGGATCTGGGCAGCCGAACCAGATCCCCCGAACGCGCCTGTCGGCGAGGTCGCGTTCCGCCGGACCTTCGCGACTCCGGCTGGAAAGACAGCTGTGTCGGCGATTGTCGTCGTCACCGCAGATGATTTGTACACCCTCTACCTCAACGGCGAGATGGTGGGCAGCGCACCCAACGAGACGAATGCCTGGGAGATCGCGACCCTGTATCGCGTGCCGCTCAACGAGACGTCTAACCTGTTTGCGGTGCTCGCAATGAATGTGGGAACGGTGGACAACGCCGCGGGGCTCCTCGCAACGATTACCATCCAATACGCGGACGGATCGGAGGATTTCATCGTGTCGGATTCAGCATGGAAGGTTACCGCCGCAATTCCCATCCTCGCTGACTTTGCGCAGCCGGGCACAGACGACTCCGCCTGGGCGTCCGCGGCGGAGTTGGGTGTGTACGGCGTCGCACCGTGGGGCACCGGCGTCACTGTATCCGACCCGCTTGGCGAGCACCCCGCGCCGCTACTCCGCAAGTCATTCACACTTGACAGTGACAAGATTGTCGCCTTCGCACGCTTATACTATTCCGCTGGCGGCTTCGCGAGTATCACGCTCAACGGCCTGCCCGCGTCCGACTACGTGCTGAGCCCTGGATTCACGAAGTATGACACACAGGTGCAGTACGTCGGGCTCGACGTTACGGCGCTCCTGGCCGCTGGGGAGAATGTACTGGCTTTAGAACTAGGCCGGAATTATTACGGGATCACGCAAGTGGCGTTGAGCGAGTGGAACTGGGTGGATGCGGCGTGGCACGGGGAGCCGGCGTTCCGGTGCGTGTTGAGTATCGGGCATGCGGATGGGACGACCCAGCGCATTGTGTCGGATACGTCGTGGAAGACCGTCGAGGGGCCGACGAGGCTGGATGATATTTACGGCGGGGAGAATTACAATGGTAAATTCGCTTCCACGCACGTCGTTGAGTTCACTGATTCTGTTGCTGCGCTCCAGCGAGCTACATCATCCCTGGGTACGAACTCGCCGGATTCGACGACTCCGCATGGGATAATGCAGGGATTATGTCCGGGCCAGCGGGTGCGCTTGTCAACGCGCGTCAGCCCCCCACACGCCTCCTCGAATCGCTGCGCCCTATTTCAATAGCTCAACCCGTTCCCGGGATATACGTCGCAACTTTCGAACGGGTCGTAGCAGGCTGGGCACGGATCACCGCCTCGGGTCCGAAAGGGACGCTCATCACGGTGCATTTTGGGGAGAAATTGAACCCGGATGGGACGGTCATATACTTGGGTAAGGCATCCCTCGCATCCATCATTCTTGAGATCTGCTCAGTGTTTAACACATTCGGAACAGATGTAGCGCACAATTTTGCGAACAACTGGCAAACAGATCGCTTTTGGCTCGCGGGGACTGGGGGCGCAGAGATGTTTGAGCCCAAGTTTTCGTACAAAGGTCATTGAAATCCTCCCCCCACCCAAATCTTTGCACTAATCATCACCTTGTGCTGTTTTCAGGCTTTTTGTACGTGCAGCTCGAGGGCTGGCCTGGACCGTCGCCCCCAACAGCAGACGACATCATAGGTCAAGTGGTGCACGACGATTTTGAAACGTACGGCGACTTTAACTCCTCGAGCGAGCTGTTCAATCGGATCCATGCGGCGGTGCGGTATACTATGCTCAATAACGTGCATTCCATCCCTACCGACTGTCCAACCTTTGAAAAGAAGGGGTGGTAAGTGAACAATAAATTTTGATTCCGTGCCGAGCCATACTTACTTCTATATGCCAACCAAGGTCAGGGGATGCGATGCTCGCAACCGTGCGTCTAATCAATTGTCTTGTCCTGCACAGCTGACCATCCGGTGTAGGAAATGTTCTTGTCGAACTTTGGCAGCTCAGAGCTTCTGGCGAAATATGTGCGCGATTTGCACGAGACGCGTGTGGATGGCACAGGTCCGCCGGATGTTATCGGCCCTGACACGGGATTTGGATGGGACACGCAGGCCCCGACGTGGCAGTGAGAATCTATGCACACACCAGTGTTTCTGCAATCTCATCCTGCGGTCTCTAGTTCGGCTCTCATACTCACCCCGGCGTGGATCTACGAGTACCGCGGGGACAAGCGCGTGTTGACCGACCATTACGATTCGATGAAGAGCTATATTGAATTTGAGCTAGGGCGTTCGCCGGGGGGTATCAGCACGACGTGGTTGGGGGATTGGAATACACCCGTAAGATGCTTCTCAGCCGCATATTGATGCATCCATTCACAATGGTGAATTCAGGAAACCGACCCTAATGGCGCAAATCCACCTGAAGACCTGCGCGTTTCTGCAACAGCATTCCTGTGAGTATTTTCTTTTTCGGGTCTGTAAGAGAAGCGCTCATACATCTGTAGGTACCAGATGTTTGTGACTATGCAAGAAATCGCAATCATTCTGTCCGAGCCCAATGATGCTGCATCTTTTGCTGGGAGTGCTTCTCAGGTCAAAAGTGCCTTCAATGATGCGTTTTTTAACGCGTCCTTGGGACATTACGCAGGCGTCGGCGATAGCGGATACCGCCAGTCGCACAATATTCTCGCCCTGGCTTTCAATCTCACGCAAGATAGTGAAACAGCTGTAACCGTGGCCAAGAGTATCATCACCGACGTCACCAGTCGCGACATGCATCTGAACACCGGAGCGCTGAGCACCAAGCATTTGTTGCCCGTGCTCACCGCGTACGGCTATGCTGATGTGGCACTTGCACTCGCCCAGCAGACGACCTTTCCGAGCTGGGGGTTCTGGATTGAGAACGGCGCCACGACCACGGTGAGTTGATCATCTGCTTTTTTTCTGGGAAGTGCTCAACATGTATTCGGTAGTGGGAGCACTGGCTCATGGCAGCGCGTTCGCACGATCATGTAAGTTGACTCAGAAACCAGTTTCTTTTGCTAATCAAGGTGTAGTTCTTTCTTGGGACGTTCGAAGATTGGTTCTTCAAGTCAGTCCTGGGCATCCAATCCACCTCCGTTGCCTTCCAGACTGTCGATATTGTCCCGGTCGCCACAGAAGCACTCGAATTCGCGAGCGGCTGGATGCTCACACCGTTTGGGAACTTAACCGTTGCATGGACACGCACTGCAGCGTCTCTGACGCTGGACCTTAGCGTCCCTGTCGGTGTAACCGCAACAGTGAATTTTGATACTGCCAGCGAAGTGACTGAGAGCGGGGTCAATGTGATGGGGCTCCAGGGCATCAGCGTTTTGCCTTCAGCTGATGGGCAGCCTCTACGACTCGTAGTCGGGTCTGGACGGTACATTTTTGTGGCCAGCTGAGCCGTATGCATGTGCAGTTACTTAGCTGAGAGAGAATTTGTTTCCACCATGAAAATATGAGAATTGGAATGCAAAAGTATGGGCCATATAGTGTGTCAAAAGTATTTGATACAACTTTGGAAAAAATCACATCTTTCAGGGGGGACAACTCGAGAATCAGCACAAAAAAAAGACAACCCAGAATGAAACACACCTTGTAGATTAGGACAAGTTTAAACTTCACAACTCCAGGAAACACAACTAATTTGCAAGGAGGTACAACTTGGCACATTGTGATGTACAACTTTAAATCTGATTGACACAACCAGCAACTTATCAAAATACAACTTCATTCTGTAGCAACTCAGACGGTAGGACAACTTCATCTTATCTTGCTGCATGTCAAATATTATACAACTTTTCAAGTGTACATGCCAAATGAATACAAGTTTCCTAGCAACAACTGTTACTTTAGATGCTTCTTCCGGGGGACAAGTTTTATTCAGCAGGGTGCAACTTCCAAAAGCCATGGATACAACTCCCCAGCCATCAAATACAACTACGCTCAGTTGAGGAACAACTTGTCAGAGACAAAATACAACTCGAGAGAGACGGGTTGACAGATCCGCGCTCCCATCAGTGGCGGTGAGAGTCTAGCCCCACACGTGATTGGAAATGTGTTCGTTGATCACTCCCACTTCCTTCATCTTCGTTGCTTACTCTAACTGTATGCAATTTGGTGCTTCTTCCTCCCTCTCTATGATCAATTCAGTCACCATCTGCATTGCCTCCACACAAATTACTTTCCTAGAATAAGATCACTTGGAGCTGATGGCATTGTCGGAGTTTGAATTTGAGGCTCTCACGATCAATTTCAAGTTGCAGCTTTGAAAGTTGTGCAAAGACACAAGTTGTGATTGTCTGAGGCAAAGTTGTGTCTCCTCATGATTGAAGTTGTCTGACATCAAGTTGTAGTTGTCTCCAGCTGAAAATAAGTTGGGTTTACAGTTGGAAAAGTTGTCCATGACCAAGTTGCTGGCAGGTTGAAGTTGTACCATCACTGCAGATAGTTGTCATTCTGAATCCCAAAGTTGTGCCTGGTGGGTTTAACAGTTGCACCAGTTTCCCAGTTGACCTACACAAAGTTGCACCTTTGCAAAGTTGGGTCAAGGCCAAGTTGTGGCTAAAAGCAAGTTGTCACAGGTGAAGATGTACCATGAGAAAGTTGAAGTAGTGTCTATAAAAGTTGCACCAAGATGAACATGCCACCAACAAAGTTGTGGGCCAAAAAGGTTGCACTCTGGTAACATGTAAGTTGTATCTGATTTTTAGTCAAAAAACATGCAAGTTGTCCAAATACTTTTGACACTGTATGTCTCCCATACAAAAGGAACGAAATCAAGATGATAGGAAGAATTCTGTTAGGTGTACTTACCGGTAGTGATACGATTGTACGCAGAGTTGGTTTGTTGCGTGGCGTGACCTGCGCTCGGCTAGACTATGCATCTTCTTCACTGTATATATTTGGTGCATTTCCCGGACCATCATCGAGCGGATTAATCGGTCGCCGGTTCCCGGTCACATATCCTTCAGCCTGTTTTTTTTAGTTGAACAGCGTCCGTCACAGGAGCAACAAGGACATCGAGAAAAGGACATTCTCCAGGATAAGTATTCTGATTGTCGTAGTGGATCTTTGCAAGACCCGTCGATGTCCAATAACATCAGCTCTTATCGGCCTGATAAGGTTCAATGCCGTAAGTCGTTGTGGAGTTTGAGCCCAAAAGATTTTATTTCTCCTCCCAGTGAGAATCCCAGCTAGGGAAATCGAGACAGCTCGATTTCCCTCCAGAGATTTTTGGGCTCAAATTCCACGACGAACGGCGTTGAACGTTGAACAGTCGAAACGAAAGCATTGAGAAAAAAACAAGGTATTGTGTCGAACCCCACAACCTAGTCCCGAATCGAACGGGCGTTCTAACGACGGCAGTTGGTTACAATCGTTTGCAGATGCGGAACCACACCGCTGCCAGGTCTTATTCTGCTTGAAAAGGTCTCCAGAGTTGCATTACCTTTCAACTTGCAAGAATGCGCTCTTGATCGTGATCTAGAGCAACGCATCCTCCATGGCCAAAACGCGAAGTCCTCACGCAGGAACAGATTTCTCCCCGCGCCGTCAAAAAAGACAACACGCTATCCTGCATAGTGACCTAGTACCGAATCGAACAGGTGTACTCTACCACTGGAAAAAGTAGGAGCACTGCATTTTAGTACCTAGGCACTGATTTCTTGATTTCAGCGCTGATATTTAGTGTGTTTGTCGCAAAGGCCGTTTCTGGAAGATAAGCTGGTATAGTTGCCTATAAGGCCGAATATGTCTGTAAGATTTTTTGGGGGTCTATCGAGTTCAGAAAGGCGCTATCCTCGGTTATAAGTACTTACGCAACTTATAGGGGTTATAAGGTGTTAGGCCAGTTATTGGAGCTTATAACTGCCTACAGTCGTCCCCCTTGCTGAAGGCCAATACGGCGAATTCTTCCCACCTTCTTCGAGAATCATATAGCGCGCCCGAAAAGAAAAAAAAACAATGTTGATTCACAATACTACATTACGGTACAGGACAATAAGAACTGCACTGTAAGAAATGATTTGTACAGAACTCAGAATGTAGGACATACCACAGAAGGGCCTGGGGATTGACCTGTGAACCGACGAGGCAGTAGCGGAGAGCCAAAAGTACATTTAACCAAATCCTCTGTGAGTCAATCGGCATCAATGTGGCTCAACTGTGATGTATCGACCGCAAGTGCACACGATGACGAACCGACGTCGTTCGCAATCATTACCCTCCGCGCCTGTCCACACCGAATCATCACTGAGAAACTTCAAGTTGGCGTGGAAGGTGGAGGTGATGCCCGATTTTGGACTTATCGTCAAGAATGTCCGCTATGGGGAACCGAGCGTACGAAACGGTGCTGATGTAGAAGATTGTCATGCGATGTGGCGGTTGAAAGGAAGAGAGGTGGAGTCACGGAGTCACGTCGTGGTGACTTATATGTTCATTCCGGAAATATGACATCACTTTATCGTAAAGCAGCTCCACCAAGTCTTCCCCACCATCTCCCGAGCGACTCAACTTCTCCTCCTCTCCCCGCCCTCGTTGCAATCGCTCTCGGGACGCCTGTGGCCCTGAAATACCTCGATTCAACTCGGACAACAACCATGTCTCTGACTCCAAGTCAAAGAGAGAAGCCTTCAAGCAGCTCTCAACTGGAGTCGACGCAAAGCCCGCATTAGCCCGGCCCGGACGATCGCGTCCCTCGTGCGCCGTCGAGCGCACGCCCTTCTCTGTTGTCGCGACAATTCAACCATACTTTGGTGTCAAATTCCGCCTAATGCACGCACTCTTGGACTCTCAGAGAAGATAGAGAGGAAATAATGTCGGTGAGTTAAACTTTTTTCAATCTTGTGACGAGTCTTTATTCCTTCCCTCTTACATTTCTTCAAGGTTGTCGTCAATTCTGAGACCGCGGAACCTCTCTCGATGCTGAAGGGTCTACCTCTCAAAATCTGGCTCATTTCCTTTGCTTGGATTGACCCTGGTCGAGTTAATAATCCAGTGCATGCGCCGTACGTCAATTCCATAGATCTCGCACAGTGTTTAACTGCGACACCGTCCACGCCGAAGGCTTGGGTGCTCGGCTCGCTCAGTGAGCAAGTGGCGCGCCTGTCCCATCTTATCTTCCGATGTTAACATGTGTATATTTCAGGTCTAGCCTGTCATTAGTGATCACCACGGGCGGGGTCACACGGACTTCCGTGAGTGGTCCCGAACCGAACTTCATTAATTCAGCCCTCTGCACTGGTAATACTGTGTGCGCGACGGCTGCGGCGCAAAGAGGATGCCATTATTTCACGTCATTTCTCTTGTGTATTGGGGACGCACTCATCCAAGTATCTGATTCAGTCGATTTGTTCACTTGCAGTCAATGTAAGTCGACCATGTTATTCCTCTCAAAGCTTATCAACACCTGTGCGTTTGATAGAGAATCTGGAGGAATCGGCAGGGACTGCATCTGTTCATTAGTGTGACCTTGTGTATTAGTTACCTGAATATGAGCTTTTGGGTGTAGATCTTAGGCACTGTAGAGTATCAGAGCATATGTCTAGATTCGAAAATTTCGGGCTTCCATCTCGGGAAAGTTTTTGGGTTGGTTGGTAGCCTCATAATGTCGCAAGATACCTCGAGAGAACATAGAAATTTATAGTTACTTATAAGTACTTACAGCCTGGTCATAAATCGGGTATAACCAGGGTGTAAGCTGCCTCTAAGGTCCTATAAGGGCCCTATAAGGGCCCTATAAGGCTGTAACCCTTCGTAACCCCTTATAGTCTCCCGGGCCCTTTTGCGACATTGGGAATCAGTGCTTTTTTTGCTCACTTTAAATTAGTGCCTTTGAGGTACTGATTTTCAAAGCACTCCATATTAGTGTGCAACTACCTTGCGCCTCCGATTTTCCTCTCATCGGCTCTGGCATCCGATTCGGTGGTATATAATGTCTCATATTACGCCACTTATGTAGGTTGCTTTGCCTCTTGAAATTAACAGGATGAACTCGTGCTGCTTCGCTCCCCTATTCAGGAGTCTGAGACGGACGGAGCTTTCAATCCCGACACTGTCCACATTGGTAGGTGATTTCATTTTTAACCTCTTGCCATTCTCCATCTCTCTAGTGTCTGAACTATACTATTTTTTATCGCTTACCTGGCCACCCTATCTAGCTGGCCACTTGGCATCCACAGCCACCATACTTGAAGATTTTTCCTACTGGTGAATGAGGGATCGAAGTATAATGCATGACAAAGGTTTGGACCAAATTTGGCCCGAAAGTGATGGGTTGATCGACAGCTATGACATGTCTGATCTTGATCCCGGGGGTGAGACCATCAATTTCTTACGTTTCAGCCGCGTGCCGGACTTGTTTCGCGCCGTTCTCCACCAATTCTTCATCGTTTCAGAACCTTTTGTGCTCATTCTGTCCGCATCCATCTCAGAATTCATACAACGCGGAACTACGTGACTAAAGGTCAAATTTGTGTCCATACCCTCAAGAAAGTGGCACAACCTTTTCAAGGTGCTCCGACTGGCCAGCCCTGTAGTACATGTCACTATTGTGCTGGCGCTTTCGAACCTGATACACAGCATATCAAGATGTAATGCATTGGCCTGGGATATATTTCAAAATTCCCCACCTTCTCGTTCCCTCACACTGCTGCCTATTACCCCAACCCCCCCAATTTTGGTGTCTCAGATGTTCGGATTTTTTGGGGCACCTGCAAGCTCTTTTGACTAGACTTAGGTATCCAGGTATGTTCCAATGCTTCACATGGAGTCATCCGTACCTTGATTTATGCCTCTGACAAATGTCCTTCGTGCGGGACACTCATTTAGTTGGGACTCAGGATTTAGGCGGTGTCCCATGCCATTGACCCAAATTTTTCCACTGCTCACAAAACTTGTGTTAAGATTTGGGAGAGCAGTCGTACTCGGGACCAGGATAATAGTACCAGAAGTATTTCGTGTTTGGCTGAGCTCTGCAAACACGTAGCGAATACAAGCGGAATGTACGCTACTTATATACCTATGGTTATGTAACTATTGTTCCGAACATCCCCGCAAGATTGTATCTCTAACAACTTGTATCTCCACCATTATGACATTCAAAGGTCCCCATGACCCTTCTTTATGATTCCTGGCACATGCGGCCGCTCTAGAAGTCCTCTGTGCATTATTCCGCGGGGTGGCCAGCTAGGGTGTTATTTGTTGGTGTTGTACTCGCGTCCGAAATAAATTTATTGCAACATCAAATCTGCATATATTTTCCCAGAAGTTGGCTTGAACCCTTCGTAGGAAGTAGGCCTTCAATCTCATATACCATGTGCCTGATATCCTGATTACAGCTGGAGATAATCATGCGTAAATGCTTAGGTCGCGAGCTACCCGATAAAAAATAGTACCGTGGGGCGCGGCAAGCCGTGGGATCTGCGACACCATGAGAATCCCTGGGACCTTGTTCGTTATTCGGACCATGCCGTGTAATGCTACCTACCTACCCACCTACCTACCTTGATGTGATACCCCGTTGCGGTGTATTTCCCACTTATTCCACACCCGGAGTCTCCTGGACCTCTCTGAGATAGGCGCTTCAACAGCGGGGAAACTCGTATCTCTTTTGTTGTTGGAAAGGGACAGTTTGAAATGGAACTGAACCACTTTATAAAATTGCGTGTGTCCTTGGCAGCCTAGGAGTTTTGCTGAATGGGGCGGGGACTTGCACTGGTTGCGATTTTACGGTGTCGGACTTCTTGAAAAACTGGAGGTAAAATATTCCCCCTCCCCGTCAAATGGTCTGGCCCCCACTGTACTATTGTTCCCTCTCCGGATGCGACTCGTAAATCAAATACTTTTTTTTGAAAGTGCCGGTGAGTAATGACATTGAAAACCGAAATACCGATTGAATCGCTGAGGCTTCGAAGTTCGACTTCGGTATTGGCATTACCTCCAAAAGCTCGATTTTAGAACGATAAATAATGCGATACAGCTTAACTGCTTTGGCATCTGTGGTAAGATTGAGGTCGCAACATGAGCGCGTTATCGCGTTATCACTGATTGCAAGTCAGGTTGGTCCCGGGAACGAGTTAGTGGAGGTAACGATTGGGAGCAAATCCTCTTCTCCCACGCGACTACATGATCATAACAGAGTTAACGGAAGTTCGCAGTCCATCCGTCAAATATCTAGCCGTGATTGTTTTTTACCGCCCACATCTGATACCCATTGCTCCACCCGGCACGCACCCCTTTGACGCCCTCCTTGATTATAGTTGGGCGGGTGTAGATTTGCCTGAAGGTTTCCCATATGCTGTTCGCGACTACGTTCTTCTCCCGGAACGCACTGCTCTCGGCCATAAGCTCCGCATGCGCCTTCCGCAACCTGTACTAGTAGCAGGGTACCTGGCTGTTCAAATGGTGCGCGGCATGAAGGCCGTCGTTTAAAGGATGGATCCACCATTGCTGGCAGAACCCGTCGTTGGTCCGGGAGTTCCCGAAATGCCCGGTCATATCCATCCCGAGATGCTCGCCCAACTCTGCCCACCAGCGCGTCACCGGCAAGATCCCCAGCCAGGGGATGACGTAGTACCATCCGAAGCCCACCCAGTTGTCGAAGAAGTGCACGGCGGCAAGGACGACTATCCAATAAATGGCTTTCGACGGATAGCAGCTGGGGTGCATCCAGAATTCAGTGAAGAGCGTGTTGAAGTATTCGTAGTGGAACCAGCCCGTAAAAGGGAGGCCAAACATAAGCCATGTCTTGCGTCCCGCGGACATCTGGGTATCGCCGATGAACCCGTAGTCGATGAAGCGCACGACGTCGGCGTCACGGACGGGATCGCCCAGGTATTTGTGGTGCTCGAGATGGAGCGTGCGGAAGACCTAGAAAGTACCCCATGAATACAATCAGCAAGGCTATCTCTGCAAAAGTTCTTTTTGAAACTTACCTTGAGAAGGCGAAACACTGGAAACGCATACGTGAATTCGAACCATTCATGCGCTCGCGGTACTGTGAACAAATTGTTGTGGGATGCTTCGTGCACTAGATGCTCAAAAGCCCGCAGACGCGAAGAGATGATGAGGGCCATCAGGAAATACATAGCGCATCCGGCTGTGCTGCTGAGGCGCGCGCAAGAATACTCAGAGACCGCGATGCAGCCAGCAATGGCAAGGTAATTCCCCAGAATTGCGTAAACCCCCCACATATTGCTCCTCTGTGCTTAGCAATTGCGGTTAGGGCGAATGCAATATAAGCGAGTGATGCTCACGCCTTTGTGCCGGTTAGTTATAGCCAACGCTTCCTTGTAGGCGATGTCGAGGGCGTCAACCTCGAGTTTGGCATTTCTCGTTGGTTCGGATTCGACGGTTTCGTCCATCATAAGTGGGAGGTCCTAGTGGAGGTGAGGAGGTTTCTAGGCCGCATTTTAAGGGGGAATCATATTACCCGCCCAACATCCTAGATACCGGGCTGTTCGTTAAACAAAATTTCTGTACACACATAAAAAGATGCCTATCGATCATTTTATGTCTAACAATATGGATGTGCGGGAGTGGGCGCCCTGTTCAATATTAGTGTTCATGCGAGGCGATTGAAAAAATCCCCGTATCCGCCGCGCTTCAGAGTTCGGAGCTCAACTACGTCGGTTTAGCTTTTTCAAAAAATCCACATTCTTCAACACAGTCATTACTCACGTTACCCGATATGATACGGGAGCGCCACAAAATTACTCTGTAACCGTTCCAATATTCTCCCAGTGGTTTCTGCAGACAAAGATGTGCTTCAGTTCATAGGCACGTGAGTAAATCTTTGTCCTGTGCCTGCCTTCATTTACTGTCTTATTTTGTATGGTCAGTGATCACACAGGTCACAAGCCCGAAAATCTCCGAAAATTTTCGTCAGTCACCGGGTCACAAGGGTTCAATATGAATGGTTCCCACCAGCACAGGGCGGCCCAGCGGGGTATTTTCATACCAACTTTTTCGTTGTGGCCGGTATACGAAAGGATCATTTCGTTTTATGATGTCACACACAAGTGCCGTACAAATTGAACGAAATGGCACAGTAACGCTAACTCTCATGTAGATCCAGGATTGCCCTGCGCCAGCCGCGAGAATAATTATCCCATTGGAGTTATTCTGCCGGAGAGCAATGGCACAACAGCTCAATCTGAGCACTTCATGGCACCTACCATTACTCAAGTATACTTCAAAAAATCCTACCGTTTCTTGCATGTATGACACATAGGCGGCAGCCATCACGGCTTATTGAAAAATAAGCCACATGGCCCGCTCTTGACTCGCTGATCTTACGCGGTAATCAGCGAGCCAACAGCGGGCTATAAACCACTGTGACTTATTTTTCAATAAGCCGTGATCCATCGCCTGTGCATGCACGCATGTTTAGTGCATTTCCGGTTCAGTCACTCTCGGCGGATCTCAATCGCCGTGAGTCCGTCTGTACATCCTTTCATATCCACCGTACACACCGGGGAGACCGAGTTGCTCCCCGTAATGCCGGACCCTTTGAACATTTTCAACAGTACCCAATGGGGAAAAGGTGCCCACACAGGGTTGAAAACGTGCACGAGGCACCACTTTCTCAGTACGCCAGAGAAGAGGTGGAGGTACTTACACAATGTATCCGTTACAGTCCGTCTCTGCACTTTCCACTTTCCTTCCACCATGAATGTTGTCAAGCTTCGCTCCTCGAAATTTATTTCCACGGTGGCAATCCGGCTGTACCGGATACTTACCGCGATTTCTCCCATCACCGCGAGCCTCAACAGCAGCCGAATTTTTTCAAGTTGCCGTCGCGGACATCAGCGGGCCTACACAAAACTGTCTAGTTCTGCGGCATTACGATCGGATCTCCTCTCCCTGTCCTGCCACTTGCCTGCCATGGATATCTTCAAACTTCGCTCCTCGAAATTCATTTCGACGTTGCCAATCCGGCTCTACCGCTCCCTCCCGGCGGTCATACTAGGGTTCCTTTTCAACATTCTGGATTCCGGTGCGTGTGCAAAACGCCCTCCGTTCGTAGTGTAACTGAATCTCTGCTCAGTCTCTATCGGCATTCTCCTCTTTCCTGCCACGGATGGTGCTTTCAGGAGGCTCCAGTTGCAAGGACTGTCGATGTTCATTATGAGGTCGCTATTTTCCATTTTCGCACTTGTCCAGAGCTCATGTTGATTGCAGCACGCTCGCCTCGCAAGTCGCTATGACGCTTGGTGGCTCGCGCTTTCCAGGTGCTCTGGGTGCCATGTTGATGGAGATACTGCCATTTCTCCGAGGGGTGGCAAGCGACATTCGCGGTGCTCTTGGAGACGACCATCCAGGTTTGATACCGACCGTCATGGCGGCCTATGCATTAACCTCGTTTCTGACCGGATGTGCCTTCTTCGTCCTGGGATTACTGAGGTTGGGTACTGTTGTAAGTTATGCCACAGTTGATGCCCGTCCATTCTGACCCGAAGCTAGGTGGCGTACTTCCCGCAAACCGTCCTTACCGGCGCGATCGGCGCGATCGGGGTCTCCCTCTTTGTACTAGGGCTGGGACTACCATTTCCGTCCACCGCAACTCCCCTCTCTCTAGAAAATGCGGCTTCCACGCTATTCGCCAAATCGCATCTGGGTCTTCTCGCTGCGTCCTTCTTCCCGGCTTTCGTGCTGTCTGTTACATTGCGGTCTCGGCGCCTCGAATTGTGGACGCGAAGCCTGACCCGATCAGCATATTATATTCCCATCTATCTCCTCTGCATTCCCGGCGTGTTCTGGGTCGTTGTTGCATCGTTACATGTCTCCAAAGACCATCTAGTCGCTACAGGTTGGCTCTTCACCGTTGACTCAACGGCAACTTCATCTGGTGGAATCGTGTCGAGTTGGAACTACTGGACGCTCTTCAACTTCGTAAGCTTCGAGCGAATTATATGCGCCACGCCCTCAAATACGCAATAATATATCCAGAAATTGGTAGAATGGCGGTCGCTTAATAGCGCCGTCCAAAACATCGTTCTGCTTGTGGTCATTGGGTACCAAGCCGACACACTTCATTGCAAGCAGGAATTCTAACGTCCCTTTAGGGTTCTCAACCTTCCCATATTTGTTCCCTCCCTCGCATTCTCGCTCGATGTTGCCTACGACATGAACCACGAGCTATTGGGTGTGTCTCGGGCTGTCACTTGGAATAATGTGTGTACTCAAGAGCGAACGTCTATCAGGGCAAGGAGCGGCAAACATCCTTGCAGGCATTTTCGGCACCGTACCCAACATCCTCGTGAGTGTTCCACTATTCTGGTGATTTCTAACCATCTCCAGCAATTCTCGTACTCGGTCTACGTCACTCGCGCAAACGGCGGGCGTTTCGAGCTCTGTCTCATCATTCTGCTCACGGGCGTACTCTTCCTTTGCGCGGGCTCGTTGCTGCCGTACATCCCCACTATCCTCGCATCGGCGATGGTGCTTTTCCTGGGCATTGAGCTGTTCCTCGGGGCGACCTGGGAGGCCTCCGGTTCGCTCACCGCCATGGAATTGGCTGTGGCGATCGGGACTCTGGTGGCCTGCACGTTTCTCGGATTTGCGGAGGGCTTTGGCGTAGGCATCGGCGTGGCCGCGGTGGTGTATCTGATGTACGGTTTCGTTGACTCGGTGGGAATCCATTCTTTCGTTATCGGTTCAGTCCAGCCAGTTAATCGTTACTATTCGATCTTTCACCAGCCCGCGAAGAAAGAGCGATGGACCGAGTGGCGCGACGTGCAGCAGGAGAAGAACGACCCCGTGGTGGTGTCAGAAGCCCGCGCCAGCACCACTCGGGCTGTTGAAGAAGAATCCTCCGATTCGCTGCACAGCATGAATGCATACGTCGTGATCCTCTCTGGGTACATCTGTACGCTTGCCCACACCGATAATACATTCTCCTATTCGCTGACAATGATTGTATCCCCGAAGTCTTTGCGTCCATACCGTCGATGGAGAAGGAGTTTTTCGAGTCCAAGGTCACTGCGGAATTGATAATCCTCGACCTCACGCGCGCGCACCGCATCGAGACTGCAGCGGCGCGCTGTATCACCCGCTGCGTGCGTGAACTTGAGCTCAAACAGAGGACTTTGGTCATCTGCGGGTTGACGAGGAACAGCGGCCTGCACGCGGACTTTGCGCGGGCGGAAGTTCCGCTCGCATTTGATGTTGGGGAGAAAGTAGGCGAGAAGGAAATACGGGTCTTCGCGACGCGAAGTACGTGCATGGCGTGGTGTCAGGACCAACGGAACAAGTGTTTGCTCTCAGCTCCCGGTATTTCTTTTTAGTTTCAACGTGCGGGACGTGTCTTCTGACGGGCCACGGAGTAGAGATGGACTCCCAGGCGATGGAGAGCGCGTTCAGGAAGTTCTGCCACTTGTTCGACTTCAATCTGTCTGACGTACTTGGGAACTCCATTGATGGCCATCCCCACGCCACACCATCATCGAACCTGGATCGGTTTGTTCAAAACGGCGGACACATTACTGCCCTCCGCCCGGGTGAGGCACTTCATGCAGGTGCGGAGCCTCTGTACCTATGATTTTTCGGTGATTTTAATCTGTTAGATTCAGGTGTGACATTTGTGGTCGACGGGCAGATAACCCTCGTTAATTCCACGCGTACTCCCGATCCCGAAATTCCCGGGACGCGCCCCTCATTTCGAAACCTTCTGGCCATGATCCCTCGTCAGACGGTACATGCTCTCGGTGTGCCTTTCTCAGGATGCTTCCGGCGCTGGCCGCGGCACACATGGAGATCGGGAGACGTGTTGGACCTGCGGAGTGGTTCAAAATTCGGTGTGTCGGTAACACAAAGCGTCGTGGTGCAGATAGAGGGGGAGACACTGAGCGCGTGGGCGCAGATGAGGTGCGAAGGATTTATAACCGCTGCCTAAGGTCTCGCTGCAAGCTTGGTAGTGAGGACGAGGCACTATCAGCTTGTGGAGCCAAATAGCGGGGGGGCGAAATCTAGACACCTGAATTTCTTGACAGAGTTATGCGCCGGCGGCATCTCGTCTGACTGGCGGAGATTATTCTGTTTGACCATCATGCCAGCAGTGTAAAATCAATTAGACTTTGGAATGAATTTGACTCGTTTCGTTATTATTCATCGGTTACGAGAGCGCGCCCCAACACCTCGGTCCACGTGACCGCGTTGAACGCATGACAGAATGTGAGCCGGCATCGCCCTTTGTCAATCTGGGGGCGCGGAACAGAAATATCCAATCGAGACAGTATGACTCTAGATCTCAGATAGAAGCCAACTTGGGGAATGTAAATACGCAGAACATTTTGTATGGTAATTCGGCAAGTCGATCCGAGAGCGGGCTTAGCGGAGTTTAAAAAGCTTCAGACAGACAGACAGACAGCGTGATTTCATAAAAAGGGAAAACCGGTAACTCCTAAAGGATACAAACTTGTAATGAGCGGATATCTCTATTGTTGATAGTGAACAATTGATCGTAACCCACAGAGAGCGGTACAAATATCCCCGCCAGAAAGTGAGACTCTGACGCAGCTGCATGCAGGTACCTCCCCAGAAGGCGAGAGCTTCAGTGGAAAGGTTGAATCACACCAATCATCCTAACCGTCACATCTCATGGAGCTACCGTAGTTCCTGATTCCCCGGGGAAGGGTAGGAAAAGTTGCTCCGAGCACCGCTGATCCAGACCCTGAACGGAAGCTCTGGGAATGGTTGGAGGCATAGGTTGTGGATGTCTTGTCTAGCAGATCTCCGATTTGTTTTATACAGATTTTGGGTTATGCCTGTACCAGATCAACCGGTGGTTCCTGCGACCGAAACACACTTGGACTTGGTCCCCTCGACGCAGTGGTGGTTCACTCTGGACCAAGCACAAGAAGACACGAACGCGGGCGCGAGTCCATGAATTAATCAAAACAAAATGCGAGATGCCAGACAACACAAGATCTTGAGCTGAAGGAAGACGTACGAGAAGCCAAAACCGCACCACAAAATATTGATTCTTGCGGGTACAGAAAGGCCAGTTGAACCAAGACCTAGTAACACAAAAACCCAGATAGATACATTAGAGCAGCACTAGTACCACGGCGTGTTCGTGTTTGACGACGCACTTGCCATCGTGGACAAAATACTAAAATTCAGTAGTCCAAATCCCCAACCCCCAAATCCACGGCGGAAAAATGTAAGGTAATCAAGCCTCTCGATGAAAAATCTCAGCACGGGACGAAATCGAAGAATTGGTGCGAGCCAAGCAGCTTTCCACCGCCGTCGACTTCCGCGCCGACGGTATAAAAATTGAATTGCTGGTCCGAATTCAACTGAACGCTCCAGATGGAGTACGTCGCATTGGCCGTCGCGGCCTTGGAGGGGCGCGGAACCTCGATTTCCACGACGATCGGGCGCCCAGAGTCGTCGGACGTTTCCGCCTCTATGAAGACGCGCGTCGGTGTGATGGTGTTGCGCACCTATGTCGGCGGTGTCAGTCTTCATGATATATAAAATGCTTCAGTCAAGAACCCACCGCAAGGTCGAGGTGTCCGGTAATCGAACCGTTAAAGTTAAAGTCGATGCACGAGGACGTAGAGATGACCACACCGTCCTGCAGGAGGAATCCAAGGCCGCCTTGGTCTTCCAGCTTGTCGTCCACGGTAAAGCGCATTTGTGTTATGCCGGCGGCGGCGTCGATTGACAGGGGTGTAGCCGAGAAGGCATAATACACCCCAGAGTGATGTTGTTCGTACCCCAAGGTGATCATCCCAGAGCATACGAACTGTGCCAGTTGTATCTTGTGACATGTTCCAGAGCTACGAAATCTCTGGCTCAGTGGTGCATCACGCGAGACGGAGAATATACAATCATACGCGAACTCGTCCACCCAACCGAAGCGTGTCTCCGTCAAGGTTAAACCCTGCGATTATGGGCTTGACAGGCAGCGGGGTGACAACTTCGGTGAGCTGGATGCCGCGTGGCACTGTATCGATCATCTTCGCAAACAACTCTGCGCACGTCGATGCGAAGAGTTCTGGTGAGTTGGCAAATCTTCGGCAGGGGTTAGTGAGGGTTCCTCGTAGCTCATAAACTGGACAGCTTACGCGCTCATGGTAACGTTTCCGTCGCTGCCAAAAATCCGCTTGTCAGAGTTTGTGGAATCGTTCAAACCTACTACCAAGGGATTCGGTGTGTTACCAGAAATATACTCGGTTGCGCTGCGTGCGTCAGTGAACGGCGCATGAATTTGTGAAGCAAATACATACATGTTGTTGTCAAAATTCACGAAACTGGAGTCAAAGTGCGCGACAGATTCGGTGCTGTTTGGGTCGTTCAGCTCCGGAACGATATCCGGGAACGGCACATGTTGCACGCCGCCGAATGTGCCTGGAAAGACTGAGTTACGGTAGCGACTTTCTGGTGACAGTACGCACCCGCATGCTACGAGGCCGATCATCTCCGTTTGTGTGAACCCCTGCCGGGCAAAGGACGCAATGTGGGAATCCAGGCTTTCTTGCGGTTGAGGAACGCCAGGCGCGTTCGGCTCCGTTGCATCTACGCGTCCGCCGCGGAATGCAATTTTTGGGCCCCCGCTTGCACGGAGTTCAGCATACTGAGAAACTCGCAGTGGACTGAATTTCACCAATTCTCGACAGCGATGACTGCACCAAGGTAGTGTTGCCGCGACTCGCCAAGTCGAGTCGCGACTTGATAAGTCGACTTAATTTCACTTTTGACTCGACTCGACTCGACTTGGTCATGGTTGAGTCACTCGAAGTCACTCGAAGTCGACTCAAGTCGGCCAAGTCGATTCCAAAATATCTTAAACCAGAGAAGGACATAATATACATATATTCAAGTCGTCGAACACCATTTCAGAATGTTTACAACACCTGTCAAGTCATATCATCCATTGTTTTCCTCTGGCATCTCCATATCTGCAACCGCTAACTCGCAGCTATCTAAAATTTCCCACCTGATTCCTTCCCTCTGTGTTCCATCAGTTGACAATGTGAAAACGCGAAGCCAGTCCTCCTCATCATCTGGAACAGCCGCCGACTGCCATTCAGCCATAAAGTTCAGCCTTTCCTTCTTATAGTTGAACTTCAGCATTTGGAGTGCCTCAAAGAGTAGGGCGTTGGTACAGTTCCGTTGTTTAGTATCATTCTCAGCTGATGAGGAGAAACCCTCTCAGAAGGCACAGAAGTGGCCTGGATAGGTGCGTAATCGGCGAAGAGGCAGAATATCTTGGGCCATGTAGTTTTCCCACGATTCTAAATATTGGTTTGAATAAGTGGTCCTTTGTTGTTTGAAATTTAGGAAACAAACCATCCAATACCCGATCATGTCAGTCGACGCCCTGGGTGGGAGAGCACTGGTGATATAGCGGTTGATTCTCGCTCTTTTCATGATATTTCTGTCATTCAAGGTTCAAATGTCCAATTCATGAGCGAAGGCTCTATCATGGACCTCGATGTAAGTAAGGTTCCAATTTAATTCTGCACGGCACCTGAATCCTCGGAATGTCAGGCGATGCTTGAGCTGATGATCCACTGTCTCTTCCGGCGGGCAGCAGGCGAGGCTGCATTCTATGCTGCAACACCAATTCTAAGATGTGGTTGTAGTAAATTGCTGGGACCTGTAGTGATTACATGTGATGGATGGTATTTGGAGACTGATGATGTTGACTCGGATGAGCTGCCTGATCTCATTGATGCTGATATGTAGGCGCTCAAGGAGTACAACGTATATTATGTTGTATGAAACTTGTATCTTTTGGCTGTGTGATAGAAGGATGCTGCTATCTCAAGATCTTCCTCCATGGTATCATTGACCCCACTATTGCAAACATCAAGCTGATCATGCTCCTCTACAAAGAGAAGGTCGAGTGGCAGGTAATTGAGAAGAAGAAGGAGTGGACAGAGGAGTTTTGGGTTGCAGTTGAGGGTCTTGTGGCAGAGAGCGTTAACTCTTAAACATTACAGGATCAGACAGTGCTGATATTTGTAGATTGTGGGGGGTGCGATGTGTTTACCGAATTCCATATATCTACCATACCTATAATTTTAGCAAGTGGCATATTTGGATTGGTGACAGTCAATTGTTCAAGCTGGTTTTTTGGGCCATAGTAATGTACATTGTCCAAAGCGGAGACAAATGTAGTGGGCACGTTGGCGGGGTGAGAGAAGAAGCGAGCACAGCCTTGCACAGCCACAAAATGCGGGGGTTCACCTTTACGATCAAAATTGATCGTAAAGGTGAACCCCACGTATTTATGCAGCCTCCCCCACAACTTATGACCACAGGTGAATAATTGGAAGCTAATATACAATGTATTCTAAGACCTTCTATGGAGCTAAACTCTACAAAAAGAGGTAATTGCCATTACAATGTGCTCCTTAAGTTTTCAACCAAAATATTCCCTATGAGTTCAGTATTGCCAGGGTTCTCAGGATTTTTGCTCCAGGCTGCTCTTCTGTAATATGGAGATGAGTGGGTCAGTTGTCTAAGTCCAAAAGCGCATACTAATTATATTTGTGAGGAAATTAGTTGTCCCTTAGTTTTTCAAAATGGCAGTTCTAATGCATCAAGAACAGAGGGGAATTTGGTGTCCCGTGTCCCTTAGAAGTATCAGTTCCTGTTACATGGTATTTTCCTGGGTCTAATTGACACTAGGTGCAGGGAAATAATATATCTTCGGCAGCATTGCTGCAGACTGCCGCTGAAATTGCCGCAGCATGCAGCAGGGGCACTGTTGCAGCAATGCTGCAGCAAAATTGGTTTGCCCGGTCTTTTGCTCTGATTTTCATGAAAGCCTCAAGTAGCCTTTACCAAATCAGATAAGTAGTGATCATTATGCACCGGTAGTACCACCGGGATCATTAAATATCAAGAAGATATCCAACGGAAGATGTTGGCTTTGGGGGCGCTAGATCCTGGTAAATTCTGCTGGAAACACTCCGGCTGCGAATATTTAACCTATATTCTTTGAGGCTAACAAACTCAGTGGAGAGAGAAGGAAGGGAGCGGAATCTGGTGGAAGACCGTGGATATTCTCCATCCAGGGGCATCCAGTGGACGACCCCGGATGCAGGTGGATACCGTGTTGGCGTCCACTGGCATCCGGCAGATTGGGCCACCTGTGGCGGTCCGCATGTATTACTGAAAATAGGGGGTCTTTTGTTTGGAAGACCTTTTTGCACTTTTGGCTTCATTGAAGGGGATATAATCATAGTAGGAATCATATTTTGAAGAGATTTGGGTGGAGAAATCAGCGGGAAGTGATATTTAATTCAACCAAAGTTGCTTTACATTCATTTTTTGATCGTAAAGTGAACACTGACCCTTGTCGCTGTGTGAGGATCAACTTGCTGGGTGAGGCCATCGCGGCGTGCGTGGCAGGACCTCGCACTTAGTCTCTATCAAGTTAAACCTTATCTGAACACCTCGAGAGCACAGCTTGGGATCACAATCCAGACCCAAAGGCAATGAGACCCCAAGTTTCGCACATCCGCCCCACAATTAAATAAACAATGGGATATATTCATGCAGGCCATGATGGAGAGAAAGACAAGAGTATTAGGTTATCAACAAAGTAAGAAATAAACCATTTATATCCTCACTGAACTCCGATGCTCATCTAGTGACGTGACGGAGGTGATTCGGCCGCTATCAATTTCAACTTCGAACCATCCACTTACCCAAAGCACATTTATGCCAGTCAAAAGTCAAATATGAAGACCTTTGACTACAATACAAGACTACTTCATCCAGAGCTTCAAGCGAAGAGATCTCTAATATTTTCTCCTCCTGCACTTCAAAACACAAGATTTGGTATCTCCGAACCCTCAAATGTTTTCAAGCCCAAAATGTTTTCAAGTCCAGGATGTTTTCAAGGTTATATGATCAAGCACGCTGTCAAGAGGCACCAAGACGCATTCAAGCTGACACAATCAAGCATGATGCAGCGGCCTCAAATTTTGTGCCTGGTATTCAAGTCCAAGATGTTTTCAAGGTTACTGGCCCTCATTTCTCGCCGTCTTCCAGATAACTGTCTCTTCTTATCTGTGGTCTGATAGCTATCTGCTACTCTGTTATGACTGCGAACAAGCCAACATGGTTTATTATTTTCCCCTTCACCATAGCATTGAAATATATTTTATAACTTTACTTTCCATCGTTTGAATTGCCGTAGTCAAATACCTGAATAGGAAGCGGGCGGGGTGCAGCTTTTCTGCTGGCAATGCCGGAGACATGTCCCGAAGGGGCACATCAATTCTTAACAAAATCTTAAGGCCCTGTTCGGGATCCCCAGCTAGCTCCAGGTAGCTACATGTACAGCTAGTCATCACACATGTCACACGTCATGAGCCCCGGACCGAGGGTCCGAGCTCTACACTCGCATGCCATTCACCTCGACTTCCAGGCCATCGTTGACAACGACATGCTCGGGTATCTCAAGAAATAGCAGGTTTTTGAATGGCGGGTTTGCCTTGATAAATTCTCAAGTTGAAACAATGGACTTCCATATATATAGTTTATTACCACATCCTTCCCTTAACTTATATGGTATCCTGCAGCCTCTAACTGTAGCTACCTGGGGATCCCGAACAGGGCCTAAGTTTTGGTGGTCTCCATTGTTTCAGTAAGATAATCACTGAAATCATAAATGTACTGAAACTTAAGAAAGCGCTAAGTTAATGGTGCAGCCGTGTACGGTAGGTTCGGTCCAAGCCCCGTTCGGACGACGCCGCGAGATGCCGTGAGATGCCGCGCCGACCAAACGTCAAAAAAAATAAGCTAAGTACGCGGGCCTTCATCAGAAGAGGCTTGCTTCAAAGTCCGTCAAATCGGGGGGTTGGTCTTTGCTTCCTACCATCTCAACGCGGCCTCGGACCTTCAGGATCAGCTGGCAGGTATTTTAGTTCATCAATATACGGACAACTCTACAACAGAGTCTGAAGAAATTCATTGAGAAATGAGTGAGTGCTGGAGGGCGCAAGTGGGCCCAAAACACACTTTTTTTGTGATGTTTCTGAAATATTCATTTCTTTATGGACGTCCATGATATTTCAAGTGAAGCATCTATTAGGATGTCTTTACAAACTGCAAGCCACACCTTGGCCATATTTCATTAGTATTGTGTGCTAGACAGCAACCAAGTGCGAAACATGTTGGTTGTGGAATGTACTGCCTAGCAGCAAATGTTACGACCACCAACATCGCAACAGTCCCCGATGGCACCGGGGTGGTCCTGACGCCATGCATTAGTGCGGATGTCACACAGCAATGGGGGATACGAGACGGGGATGGCACGATTCGATTGGGGAACCAGAACTTGTGCTTGAATGTGAAGATCGGAAGCGGCCTCGCCCCGCAATACACTCTACGATCAACTCGACGGCTACTTACTATAGCTGCAGATTGCGGACTGCGTTCCAGGAATTGTGAACCAGAACTGGATGTTGAGCCAGATCTCTCAAGTACTGTTCTAATTCGAGCCGTCGTCTTGCTACATTATTTAATCTATTAATTCGAGTTCAACCTTCTCTCATCGACCAGCTCAGACCGAGAACTGAATACCGCAGCATGCCTGGGCCGGCCAATGCCAGTGTCTATGTTCTGACACGTAACATTCAGTCAAAGTGTCATCCCGACTGTGCACCGGCCAGAGCGAGCACTCGGATGAATCATAATACGGCTGTCAAGACATGCGGGAGCAAAGCTCCGACTAGTAGGCGGATATTCAAGTTGTCACAGGCCCCGGTGGCGTTCCGATACATCACAAATCTCTCGAGGCACGATGTATCAAAAGCTATCGCGAGTCTGAGATCTGTCATGATGTATCACACGAGAGATGGCAGCGTTTGGGGCAGTTCTCTGCTCCCGCGTGCCCCCTCGTTTGAGGACAGTTACGCGTGTCGTACACCACGTCCGAGCAAGTGTAGACGCGCAAGACATCATTGACAGTGGTAATATTTGGGAAATGGTTGATGTGGGCGAGGAATGACGTAGGCAGGCTGGCTGAATAATTATAATCAGAAACGCATCGCAGCCTAAAGACAGAAAAAGGAAAAGAAAAAACCCGTCCGACACGAGGCCCGGGTCGCACAGGGGATTTATATTTGAACCTCGGCGGGATGAGAAAAAGCGGGCGGAGAAGGAGGTGAAGCGTTCAGGCCATTATTTCCGCCAGTTGCATCCGAATATACGGTGCGTTGAGGTGTAAA
The DNA here is from genome assembly GCA_014925785.1 of Mycena galopus ATCC 62051. Classification (NCBI taxonomy): domain Eukaryota; kingdom Fungi; phylum Basidiomycota; class Agaricomycetes; order Agaricales; family Mycenaceae; genus Mycena; species Mycena galopus. Next base: position 146,288 of record WIQG01000019.1, read on the forward strand.
AGAAATGGCGTCGAAGGAATAAAGTGAAAAACGACGTTTTTTGGCCTTGACTCCCGCTGTCCACAATTTAAGAATAACTTCATCCCGGCCGCGTGCACGCAGATTCCACACCGAATCGGTACGAGGAAACAACGGAGATGCATTGCTTGATACAGGATGATACACAGGTGGAAATACTGCGAGTCGTAGTCGAGGAGGCGGAACGCCGGAGAGGGAAATCGAGGAGATAGCACCACCACCGAATCCGCCTCCCATACCTGTGACGCAAGGACGGAACGATGTACACCACAGATAAGCAGGGACGGGAGGGGCAGGGGAGCGGAAGGAGAGCGCGCCGCCGGAGAGGAACAGGCGGGAAGATGTGCAGGTGGTGGACGCGGAGAGAGTGAGTGAAATGGGGTCGAGGCTACATTGAAGGTCGATTGGGGTACGAAGGTGATGAAAAGCCGCGGGTGCGGAGACTCTGGCGGAGGCACATAGAGGAGAGGACGGGCGGTGCGCTAGATTGGGTGGGCGGTAGATCACACCCACCCGCGCGCCCCCGTTCCTCTTCTGCCTGTTCACGCCCACGGTGCCAACCATGCGGCTCTCCAGATATGCGACCGCTTGCGGGCGCCTGGTCTAGAAATACCGGCAGGCATCGAGCTGCACTGCCAGCAGCCCATTCATTCGACGCTCCCTCCCTCGACCATCGACCCGCGATGTACCCCCACGCCGCATGCGCGATGAGCAATGCACGGAGGCAGCGGTGCCCTCCGTCCTGCGTCCACCCTTCCTCAGCCGGTTCCTTCTCCATCTTTCTTGCTTATCCGCACAAGACACGAGACAGGCGCTACAAGCGGCATGCAGCGCACGACGGGCCGCCACCTCCGCTACCGTAGCGGGTCGTGCGCGAGAGATCCAGGTCGCCCTGCTCCCGAGGCAACGAACACGATTGAGGGCGCCATGACGCGGATGCGCACCACGCACGCACTGGGGTGGGCGTGCCGGATTGAGGCGGGTGGGTGCGGGGAAGGAAGAACTGGGGATGGGATTGAGGTAGGCAGAAAGGAAGGGAGAAGGGTGATCGCCAGTGTATTCCTAGTCCGATGTCCACCAAACTCGTTTGCGAATCCACTCCCGACCCTCACAAGTATCGCTCGCGTACACCCTCGCTCGCGCTCGTGGACGCCCACCTCCCTCATCCGCTTCGGCCCCCTCTTCCCTCCTCCCTCCCTCCTCGCCCTGCGGCGGTATTTGGCCGCGACACCGTGGAGGCGACGCATGCGCGTTCTCTGGCTCTTCAAGATACTCCTCGTGCATGGATGACGTGCGAGCGTGCACCACGTAAGCAGGCGAGATTAGCAGTTGACGCGAAGGCTGCAGGACATGGAAGATGGGACATTGGGGTAGCGTTTCCACTGGCAAGGACCGAGACTCGGGCGGACAAGCATAAGCACATGAGTGAGGGGAGCGATGAGAAACGGACAGTGCGGTCAGCGGGATAACGATTTGGGGCCGTGAGCGCGCGGGTTTGGTGGACGGCGGCGAAAGCTGCGGCGGGAGCATGGCGTGCGAGGGACAGGCGAGGAGACTGAGGCGGTAGTGTTACCGTGGTCGGGTTCAGAACCGATTCCGAACCTGAACCGGACCTGAACCGAACCCCATGTCTGGTTCGGGGTTCGGAGGTTTCTGGATTTTCCCGAACCTGTTCGAACATGTGCGAATCCTTAGTCAAATTTGACCAGGAAAATTTTCAAAATTTCAACATTTTGCCTTGCAATGAGGGATAAGTGCTACCCTCATATTAAGGAAGACCTTTGGTGCCTTGGGAGGCCTGAATACATGGCGGGAAGCTCAGTCGTTGAGTGATGCAAATGCCATCAAAGTGATCAGAAATCTGATATTTACTGTGCTGACATTTATACCTCCCAAAAAATTCAAGCAACAGTGTTCTATTAAACAAAACATACCTTGCACCCCATGGGAAGGCTTTCCGATCCAAAATATAGATGTCTGGTGCGTGGGAAATCTTTCGGGTTCGAACCTGTTCTGAACCCAAAAACAGACCGGACCTGACCAGACCCAAGGTCCGGTTCAGGGTTCGGATTTTTTTGGAAAGGAACCGGACCGAACCGGACATCGGCAACACTATGGGGCGGTACATGGTAAGGATGAATGCGCGATGTACGAGGGTCGGGAGAACTCAATGTACGGCTGGGCCTGGGCCTCCACAACTACTGCTGCCGGGAGCGTGGGTCCGACGCGCTACAAGTCTTGACGGGGACCACACACCATCATAGGGGAAGTCAGAGTTGCCGATTCTCCTTCGATTCACGGTCGATTCGGGCAACAATTCTGATTTGATTCTACTCACTGAATCGAATGAGAATCGAACGGCAACCGTGACCGACCCGATTCTGAACTCGATTCTGGGGTCGATTCTGGACCATCAAACCGTGCCGCCATAAGAATCGGCCCAGAATCGAGTCCAGAATCGGCGAGTTCCTCCTCCAGAGGAGGAACTCCACAGAATCGACTCAAAAAGTCGATTCTGGTACAGTTGATTCTGTGTCGATTCTCGCCCCAGAATCGAATCAGGAATCGAACTCTGAATCGACGCGGAATCGAGTACTCTGACTTCCCTAATACTGCACGAGAAATGTCAAATATGTCATTGCCACCCCCACTGTCGCCACTGCCGCCAAGGGTGGCAAAAAGGCGGCAGTGGTGGCACTTTCACTCTGCCCCCAGGCTTTGGTCGATGTGCTCACGAGCATCAAAGTTTACGACACCGTACGTTCCAACGCCGCGACTCGATCCTGTCCCACCAATCTTGTCACGATGATCACTCGTGGAGCATACAAGCGCTGCCTCTGTCATGTTACGCAGAAAAATCTGGGGGAAAAGGCTTGGATGCAAGTTTTGAGCCCCTGAGTCCGTGCGTGTCCTTTGTCTGGCTCGGGGGGCGCAGCACGAAACAATCTCCCATAATTGCTCCCATACCAACCGCGATGACTGCGATGTTATGACCCTGCTTGGTGCCGTTGATTTTGACATGGATCGTGCGTGCTGTGGGTGCAATGGATAGTTATCTCAGGTACTGTACAATTTCATTCAATTCAGCAGTCACGTGTCACGCACCCCCTGTGCCGCGACGAATTTTCGTCTCGGTCACGGGTCACGGCGCCCAATGCCGAATGTAAAATACGTGACACCCGGGCCAAACCTCTCTTAGAGCTGCAAAAAAGGCTGAATTTTCGAAAATTTCCGTCTTGAATGCCGGAATTTTGTAAGTGTCACGCCAAATTTTGTTGGGTGCCGAAGTGCCGAATCGGTATTTTCGGTCACGGGTCACAACCCGTGCCGAATTGAATGAAATTCTACAGTATGCTCCTGCCTGCTATTGGGTTAGTATCCAGAGATAACTCGACCATCCATAGAGTAATTCGGCCAAATTCTGTCACCTGTGTCAGACGTTCTTTGAAGCTCGTTTCCATTGCATTGAAAGGTTTAAATCCGTGCCATTTGGACCAAAACATTCCCTCGCGGAGATTGTCAGAAGTTCGACCGGAGCGAGCCAAAGACCGATCTCTTACAGAAGCGCAGGCGTTGAGCCTCTTCCGTGATGGCCAAGAGAGCTCGGCATTCTGCTCCGACACTGAGTGGCGGATCGGACATGGATGCGGTCGTGGGCGAGTTGTCGAGCATCAGAAACAGCAGAGCGAGGTGGTGGCGCGAAGGAAGAGCGGCGAAGCGCTCATCAATCAAATTATGACAGCTGGATTAGGCGCCCGCTCTGCGTTCCTTGCAACCGCCATGACGGCTCCATTGCATCTCCCGCAAGTGCTGGAAATGCTACGTAGCAATTGTTCACGAAAACGCCGCGATTGTGCTCGCTTTCACTCGGGTCTATTGCCGTCAATCTGGATTTTTGGTGCCAGCAACTTGAGTCACTACCCTCCACATTATAAGTACCTCTGAGCAACATTAAGGCCTCGATTCCCGTGGGTTTGAACCTATCTAACCTGAGCACGGATTTTTTTAGGAGGAAGTTAAGCGACCCAGATTGAAGTTCAGGATGCCCTCTTTGACTTCACAACTTGAACCATCCAAAAATACACAGGGGATAGCTTGCTATAGAGCCTGCAAAACTGCGATTTTGTGCTGTTTTTGCTGTTTTTAGCTGATTTTAGCTGATTTTGGCCACTTTGTGAGCTCTATAGCGAGGGAACCCCTGTATATTTTTACATAGTTTAACTTGTGGAATCAAAGGGGACATCTCAAGCTTCAATATGAGCAATTTAGCTTCCCACCAAAAAAATTCCTGATCGAGTTGAAAAATACCGGTTTCTTTGTTTCAACCATTTGATGGCGGATCAAAACACGTTGATCTTATCAATCTGCCGCAAATGCTGCCGCCGACTATCTCGACTACCTGACATCTTATTTTGCGCTGAAACATGCCTCGGTCATCAAGATATGGTGCAAAACCCACCGGTCAATCATTTTGCCCACTTAGTGTACCGCATATTGTGAATTGATGGGCGTTGAGGCGATTCTAGGAGAAAGATTGGAGCAGCACTTGCAAAGATATTTAGGACTTGAGAAGATAGGGCAGCCAGGTCAAGTTGCGGGGAGTATCAGAGACTCTTGAGGACATTTAAGGTTCCTAAGTAGACTTCAGCAGACAGCTCGGAGCCGTAGGATAACCAGGTCAGCTTGCAGGGATGATTAGAGACTCTTGGGGGGGATTTTAAGGCTCTCGTGTGGACTTGAAAGGAGGCAGCTTGATACCAGAGCCAAGGGAGGCCAAAAGGGAAGGGAGATGGAGGGAAGAGTGAGCGACCAACCGTTTGATGGGCGTTGCGAGGTTGCCACATGTCACTGACATGACGGAATATGATCCGGCGGAGCTTGAAAGACTGGCAACATTTCGCTCGACAGTTTCGACTGTGATTTTGTGAACACTGAACAGTCCCGGAAGCTAAATGGTAATCCACATGAGCTCAAGTTCAGATTCCGCAGGTCGGTCGATTTTGATGCCTTGCTAATTCGTGCAATTTGCTGATGTGTCGTCGGTCGAATGGGATGCGGACTTGAATGCCATCGTGATTCGCTGAAGGTTCGAAGGTATCACCCCGGAAAAATATGGGACTTTCAAGACTTAAATTTGTCTATTTCTTACCGCTACCCAACACCTGAGAAGAAAAGTCAACTCGCAGCTGGTTGTCCACGTTCTCGCCAGCTGGGAATGCCGCCTGGATTGTGCAGCTGAATTCCAGCCTCGTAGCAGCTGCAAATGGCTGCCATGTTTTCTGTTATCTAGCTGATCATCCCATCTGGGGATGACCTGACAGCACTTTGGCGGTGTAGTCTATTGTTCGCTGCGGGGGTCTGATTGAGGCGCACTTATTACGTAATTCGGAGCTTGCCGGGGCACGTGCTTCCCCCAGGCTTCTTTTCTCTCGCCATTCTCGACGCGTTTTCTCGCCCACCCCACAAGGAAATCTTTCTCTGCTTGCGCTTTTAAGTACGCGCCATATATCCGGAAGATATCATTGGATCGGCATCTACTTGCCAAAATCAAGTGTCTGCTGCTTCAAGTGCGCTCTCGGCTACCACAACTAGGACTCGTTTTGACCTTGTCTTCACCTCATTTGCACGGCATCTGCTTCGGTTTTTTGAATTGACTCGGAAAATGGACATCCACACCCATATCTATATCCGCAACGTGGTTTGCACCCCTCACTTGTCCGGAAGAAACTCGCCACCGCCATGGAGGGTTTGCAGACCGACTACATCTGGGAGTCGGTTCGGGAAATACTGTAGAATTTCATCCAATTCGGCATAGGGTGTGACCCGTGACCGAAAATACCAATTCGGCACTTTGGCACCCAACAAAATTTGGCGTGACACTTGCAAAATTCCGGCATTCAAGATGTAAATTTTCGAAAGTTCTGCCTTTTTTGCAGTTTCAAGAGAGATTTGGGCTGGGTGTCACACATTTTACATTCGGCACTAGGCGCCGTGACCCGTGACCGAGACGAAAATTCGTCGCGGCATAGGGGGTGCGTGACGCGTGACTGCCGATTTGAATGAAATTGAACAGTATGCTAAATCTAGTGCGACGCAAGGTGTGACACCCTCTCAACAGTGGTATTTCTAGCTGACAGTTGATATGGTCCCGCAGACAGACCTTTCCGACATCCACCACAAGGCTGTGGTACATTCAGAGAACGGCACGACTGTACATTCAGCTGGGTAAAGACACAGTGGACTCCACCACTGGCTAGATTGACAAGAGGCAGATGGTACCCCATCTGCTACTCGAGGTTATATTTCTCATTTTTTTAAATTCATCCCCTGATGAATTCATGGATTAGGTTGCTAGCAAATCGATGCCTCTGTAAGTTTTCAGAATGCCCAATGAGTTTGACCATTTACATTACGTTGTTGCAGCTTGCGTGTTGTAATGGATTTATTTCAGAATTGGCAGTTGGGTAACGTGTCGCGTCGCGGTTCTCCGTCTGAGCATGTCTTCATTGGCGGGGGATGCATGACACACACATTCTCCCACAGCAGGTGTGCACTTTCCCTTGTTCACATGTCTCTTTGTCAATATTCTAGTTGAGTCCGCGCCATCTTCGTCACTTAGTTACTTCGCTTAGCATAGCAAAATTTCGTGACTTTGATGAGAATTTGTGAAAGTTTGTGATTTTCATCCCTTTCTATGAAAGTTCGTGATTTGGTATCCCAGGCTTGTCAAGCGGCAACTCCTCGGCACATCATGAAGTGATGGGGATGAACACCTCACCGAGCTTGGTCGGTTAGGTTCGGGTTAGGTATTTAGAGGTTAGAGGTTAGCAGTTCAGGTTAGCTCGTTACAGTTAGAGGTTAGTGGTTAGAGGTTAGGGGTCAGGAGTTGGAGGTTACTGGTTCAGGTTAGTGGTTAGTATTAGGGTAAGGTATCCGTTCAACTTGTACGGGGTTTTGGCGTGTGACACCCTGTACGAAATGATACAGCCAGCCGCGCCAGCCTGACTTTGGGGAAATTTTCGTACAAAAGCGGCCGGATTTGGCCCATTTTTTGTGACTTTTGGACGGAACCTTTCGTACAGGTTTGCTGTGACCGCGGGACTTACGAAAAAGTTCGTACGAAATCGGCTGCGATGCGGGACATACGAGAAATGCTACAGTATACGGAAAAAATGGGGGAGGAGGAGCTGATGGCCGGATTGATGTGTTTAATTTGTCCATCTCACGAGCTTTCCTGCAAACTCATCCAAGTGACGAACTTTCAGAACATTCCATCAAAGTGACGAAACTTCGTAAACTTAAGCGAAGTAACGAAGTGACGAAGGTGGGTACTACCCCATGACCCTGCTCAGTGCCATTGATTTTGACATGGATTGTGCAGAGCCCTTTGCTCTAGCACTCGGATGTGGGGTGGGGGTCTTGTTGCGCTGCTGAATTACGATGTGCAACAGTACATGCGCCCCAGACAGGAAAAATGGGTGAGAGACGGGCTGGGCAGGGTGGTGCTCAACATTGGGGGCTGGAATAAATGAAATGAAATGAGTCAAGGAAAGGGGGAGAAAGGAAGCCAGAAAGAGAGAGGAGAACGTACCTGGCAGAAGACATACCGGTCCCATCCATTCACAGTGCTAGCAGGAACAGTGAAGCTCACGCAGCGCGCGAAACCCAGCGATAGTTCTCCACCACCTCGTCTGCAAAATGGTTGGCCCACATTCGCTTATAGGAACAGAAAAGCAGGCCAACGTTGACGCCCCTCCGCGCTCATCACAACGTCGCTGCAATCACGTTGAAAACTGGCACCACCCGACTGGACTTAAGCTGCTACTGCTGTGCGAGTTGTCCCAGGTGAGATGCCGGGGACGGCAGCGGTGGCGGTGCACTCCGGATCCGGACGACGACGACGATGACGAGCTCGAGGACGGTGACCGGATCCTCTACACCGTGTTCGCTCCGGCCGAAGAAATCCGCGCCCGCAGCACAGGTTCTCAGCGGCTTGCGGAGGCCTTCGCTCGGAACTCGGCCCCTCCTGGGACTTCGGTTTCGGCCTGGGTCGAGGATTTCTCCGACGTTTTCGACAAGGAGTCGTTCGACACGCTGCCCCAACGTCGGACGTGGGACCACGCCATTGAACTCGTCCCAGACGCGAAGCCGGCCAACTGCAAGGTCTACCCGATCTCTCCCCTCAAACAAAAGGAGCTCGACGCGTTCATCGAAGACGGGCTGAGCACCGGACGGATCCGCCTGTCCAAGTCCCCGATGGTGTCTCCGGTCTTCTTCATCAAAAAGAAGGACAGAAGCCTCCGGTTCATCCAGGACTATCGGGCGCTCAACGCGATGACCGTAAAGAACCGATACCCGCTCCCGCTGATTAACGACCTCATTAACCGCCTGAAGGGAGCTCGGTTCTTCACGAAACTCGATGTCCAGTGGGGCTTCAACAACGTCCATATCCGGGGAGGCGACGAGTGGAAGGCCGCATTCCGTATCAACCGAGGGCGCTTTGAGCCGCTGGTGATGTACTTCGGCCTCACCAACTCTCCGGCCACGTTCCAGACGATGATGAACGACATCTTCCAAGACCTCATCCTGTCCGGGGACGTCATGGTGTATCTCGACGACATCCTCATCGCTCACTCCGACCTCGCGCACCACCGGGAGATCGTCCAAGAGGTTCTCCGACGGCTCCGGGCACACAAGGTTTACCTCCGGCCGGCCGGAGAAGTGTGAGTTCAAGAAGTCATTGATCGAGTACCTCGGCGTCATCATCTCGCACAACCACGTCGAGATGGACCCGGTCAAGGTCGCCAGAGTCGCTGCCTGGCCCGCCCCGGAGAACAAGAAGGACATGCAGCAGTTCCTCGGCTTCATGAACTTCTACCGGAGGTTTATCTGAGCATTCTCGGACATTGCACAGCCCCTCTTCGACCTCATGAAGAAGAGTATAGCGTGGACCTGGACCACTGCTGCAGCCGCTGCTTTCCAAGCCCTCAAGGATGCGGTGACCGCGGAGCCCGTCCTGGTCCTGCCGGACAAGTCGCATCCTTACCGAGTCGAGGCGGACAGCTCCGACTGCGCTACCGGGGCCGTCCTGTCCCAGCCGGACGCGGACGGAAAGTGGCATCCAGTCGCGTTCTACTCCAAGAGTCTGAGTGACGTCCAGCGCAACTACGAGATCCACGACAAGGAGATGCTCGCGATCATCTGAGCCCTAGAGGAGTGGCAACACTTCCTCGAAGGTACGCAGCATCCGGTCGAGATCTGGACAGATCACAAAAACTTGGAGTACTTCCGGAAGGCACAGAACTTGGACCGGAGACAGGCGCGGTGGTCCCTGTATCTGTCCCGGTTCGACTTTGCGCTCCACCACCAGCCCGGCCGCCTCATGGGTTGTCCGGATGCACTATCCTGTCGCCCGGACCACAGAGTAGGCTCGGACAACACAGACATCACCCTCCTTCACACGGACTTGTTCCACGTCCGCACGCTGGAAGGCGTTGTGGTTACCGGGCCCGAGGTTCCCCTCCTCCGCAACATCCGGGAGGCCTTTGCGGGTGAACCAGAGCTTGAGGACCCCGTTGCGCTTGTCGCACGGGAACTCCTCAAGAACCGGAATGTTCGCTCCCCCCGGTTGTCCGAGTGGCGTATCGCTGACGGCCTCCTTCACTACCGCAGTAAGATAATTGTGCCGCGGAAAAAGGACCTCCGGCACCGGATCATTGCCCTCCACCACGACACTCGGGTTGCTGGACACGCTGGGCACTTCAAAACCCTCGAGCTCATCGCCCAGAATTACTGGTGGCTCCAGCTGTCGCACCACGTCGGCCAGTACGTCCGGACTTGCAACCCGTGCAACCGGACGAAGGCGCTCCGGAAGCAAATGGCTCCTTGGCTGTGCTATTCCCCCATCTATCCATCTCCTTTTGTTTCTCCTCTGGTCTTGCTCATCCTTTATCTCCTTCTGTACTCAATTTCCAGTGCCATCGCACACTGTCTCTTCATTTACCGCTGTTCAGCTGACCTGCACGTAGTTGTTTCTTTACAGGACGCAGTTCAGCGCAGTTGTTACCCCCTGCAGCGCAGGACTCCGCTATTCATCCGGCCAGGGCCACGCACTCTTACCTCGACATTAACCTTTCTTCAACGAAATGACTCGTGATTCTTTGAATATGTTTGGCTTTTTCTCCTTTTGCTCAAATGCTTTGGTCTCTCGGCTTTTCAGCCATGCTTTCATTTCCTCCGCTCACACGGTTTGTTCATCACTTTGCCCAGCTGACCTGCGCACAGCCTCGAAATTGACAGCACGCAGCTCGACCTTAACTGCCGGGAGGACACGCAAGTATATTTGATGCTGAATCTTTTCAATTCGTCCATCCCCTTTTCTCTTCCTCTGCTCATTGTCTTTGCCAGACCCTGTTATATCCGTGTCGAGGGGAGAGAAAGGAAGGAGAGGGGATAGGTTCCGGATGGGTTATGACTGGGCTCGGGAGATGCCGGAGGTCAACGGAAGTAAACGGGAGAGGATTCTGGAACACGGATATGGACCACTACACCACAGCTAGGTTTAAGGGTGAGCGTACTATCTGGTTGGCTAGGAATGAAGGAGGAGGGAAAGGGAGACAGCCGAGGGTTACCAGAAATGAAGGCCGGTAAACCGGAGGAGAAATGCCGAAGGCCGGACGAAGTCCAGTAAGCCAGAGGTGATACACCGAAGGCCCGGCGATGTCCGGTAATCCGGAAGTTATGTTGAAGTCCGAGGTGGAGCCCAACAAATAGGGAAGTCACAGATGTATAAGCCCGGATGTCCGGGATAGGTTTTCGACAAGTCCGGTCGTCGGACGGAAGATGGAAGTCAAGTCCGTCGGCCGGAGTACTCAGATGTTGGAGGAAGTGTCAAGACAACGGAGAATGACGGAAAGCCAAACAACGTTAATAATCAATCTAAAGTACATGATCATAATCTAGACATTTTATAGTATTAGCGGAGGTAAGTATATATAAGGAAATTGATTGAAGAACAAGGGAATAATAAAAGGAGAACATAGCTTCTTGTATAAGTACAACGGAGATGACGGATTGGGAACATAGAGCATGTGTGCATAACAGGAGTGCATGTGGAGATCTACTGCTAAGGCAGATAGACGGTTGCGTGAAAACTCGTCATCGGCCGAAGGGCCGGATGAAGTCCGATGAGAGCCAGAGCATTCCGGAGAAGACCGGAACGTTAAGCCGGAAGAGGACGGAGATGAACGGATGATAACCGGAAGTCATCCGGTCGTAGTCCGGATGTCGTCCGGGGTTGAGCCGGAGGTAAACCGGCGTAGACCGGGAGTTAACCGGGAGATGGCCGGAGGTTATCGGAATGTGAACGGATGTATACCGGAGTATACCGGAAGTGGTTGGATGAGATCCGGATGAGTCTGTGGTGGTACGGGATGTAACAGACTCTTTCCATGGTCGATTTCAGCTGCTTCTTTGGCAGCTTTTTTTTATTAGCCATAGCTCGGCTGATACACGCACAGCTTCTTCTTGACAGGGCACAGTTCATCGCAGTTGTCAGAGTTTTGGCCAGCCGCGAGGCCCCATAGTCGCTCTGGGAACAGATTTTGGAGATATAAGAATGGTGCACCACTGGCCTAGTCTGCAATCCTTCGTCCACCTTTCCTCCCTCCAATGTTTAACTCTTCCCCTGTCGGAATTGTTTCTGCCTCTTGCTCTGGCTAGACCATTTCTGTGCGCTCAGGCTACTGGGAATATTGCTAGGGTTTGCTCGCTGTCCAGTCTCTGTCCACTGATGCTGACGTACTTCACCGGTCGCTTTCTCTTGCCTCAGTCTGTCAATAGTTCTTTGAATCGCATTTATGCCAATTGATGTAATGACTCTTTCCCTTCATGTTAAATTGATGCGGAATTCGTTGTCTTGAACCCGTTGCTAATTTTTTGTCCTTGATATTTCCGATTGAACACACCGGAGCGAAGCGGCGGTTTGTCTTGTGTTTATTGTCGGTTTGACAACTGACATGGGAATAGTGGAGCTACGCCTCACACGAAGGTAATGTTTGACGCACGGAACACTGATGGTTACAAGAACAATAGTGCGTGGTAACCTCCGGAACAATAGTCGTAGTATTGTTAGTAGTTAGTATCACACGGTTGCACCTACAGTATTTAACAGTAGCTAGGACGTAGAATATTCTGTACCTCTCCTAGTGTTTTGTTCAACTTCATTAACGATTCTAAAAGGCCACTACCCAATCCGTTCTCATCATACTGAGTTCGGACAACTGAGTAAGGTTGTTCTTGTAACATCGCTAGGGAGCACATGCCGACCAACTTCTCCTTCTAAAGAAATATAAAAAGGGAATAGAGTCTGTGCACATACGAGAGCGGGTCGCGTCCCCAAATATCGGACTCGAAGGACAGCATCTGTTTCCAACGGATGGATGGGTTGGTGAAGACGGGGATGGCGGGGCGGGGGAGGCACTTGACCGTAGGGGTGTAACCCCAGACAGAGAATGTGTGATGATAAGGGAAAGGGCTATTGGGTCGAGGAGGACAGAGAGAGGACAAAGCACCCAGAAGCCGTACAGGTCCCATCCATCCGTTGTGCTGGCAGAAACACGCTAGAGCGATCCACCGCGTTCTTCAGTCCTCAAAACAAGCCAAAGTACGCTTCAGGAGCGGCAAGCCGGCGCCGACACAGACCTCCCGTGCTCGCCAAAATGATGCCACACGTCACTGCGCCAAAACACGCCAAGGCTGACCGGACTGAAGCTGCTGTACATGTTGTCCCAGGCGAGATGTCGGCGACAGCAGCAGCGACGTAAATGACGAATACACCGAGTTGGGATCTGTTCCTGCGATTCTAAGGTGCATGAGGCGCGGCTACCTGTTTAGGATGGTCTTGAAGGAGGCAGGCGTGCTGGTGGTGGCGCGGTAGACACCAGTCTGCAGAGACGCAGCCGACAAGGATGGTGGTACAGCACGATAGAAGGCGATGCGCGTCTCCCTCGCAAAGGCAGCCGAGTCCGAATGAGATGGCCTAGTGGTGGCCTTGGACGATGAATAGCAATGAATGAGAACTCCAGGTAGTATTTAGAGCCTGAGGGAGAAAAGGAGATGCACGCACAAACACGGGAGCCCAGCCCGACTCCGATCGTGCGGGTCTTGGTGATGGTGCGCGCACGGTAGGCAGGGTGGCAGGTCGAAGCCGGCCTGGAAGTGTGTCGTGATTTGGCGCCAAGCTCGGAGGACCGTGGGCTCTGATGTGAATACGCTTCTACGCTCCGTTCCTTCACATCACTCATCTCATTCATCCTGACTTCCCACTCACATGAATTTCACCGCATCCCTGGTAGAACCTCCTCCTTCTCGTGCTCAGTACTTGCATTCAACATTGTTTCTGCTCCATGCGGACGATTTCTCCTTCAAATTTGGCGAGTTTTTAAAGTTACTACTTATGTTCGCCTTATTGATCTTTTCTTTGTCCCTCCATTCGACCTCGCACCACTTAGCTCTCTCGCAGTGCGCGCCGCTCGGAATCGCAAAAAACCGAACACTCATCTCAATATATATAGATATGCGAGGCCCAGCTGGTGCGATCCACTGCACTGCTGAACAATGAAGCCAGCTTGCCTACGTGTGTCTCGGCCGTTTACATACAGACTGCACGAAATTCAATTGAAATTTTGTTGTGCACCCACAAGCGGAAGTGGAACTCCTAAGATTTATTGAAGCGAACAAGAAACCATAAATAAATACAGCATGAGCCAAAGAAATTTAACAGTACAATAACAGTCTAACTGAAAGAACAAATCAAGAAACGATAAATAAATACCGCATGAACGTTGGAAATTTGGCAGCATAGTAATAGTGTACAGCTTTCGAGGGAAACCTGACAGTACAGTAACAGTGTAACTGGGTATAAATAAGAGTTAAACTGAGAAAGGTCAATTGATGCACTGCTTACCAAGCGGCTGGAAATGCCTCATGTTGTGATAGAGGCTGTGGGTCCTGGAGCATGCTCATCCACAGACTCTCTATTTTCTGTCTCGGAAGTTTCTGTGACCAAGTGAACTGGTGCATTCAAAGTGCCCAGGGTCATGAGATTTTCTTGATATGCCTGTTCAACCCTCGCAAGCTTGGAGTCGATTTCAGTGACATCTTTGGCCTGCGATGATCGCACGAATAGCGGTCGAGCAGCTTTCCAGAAATTAGTTGCCTCAGAGGTACATCCTTGCTTGTCTGCCAAATCTCCCAGTCTTAGCATGCACTGTGCTCGGCTATGATGCACATCCATCTGGGTGAAACCAGCTAGAGCCACTTGATAAAGGTTTGTTGCTGTGTGTTCATCGTGGTGGATATTGAATATATCACCAAGAAAGAGAAGTGCTTTGTGAAGTGTCAATTTGGCCTTGGACTTGTAAGCAAAGGCCAAGTATATTGCGGGCCATTTATACTGCCATCCATCAGCTGGCCAGCATTTTATGTTGGCTAAGTGGTCCAAACAGAAACATTGAAGTTCATTGTCCTTGTCCGCAGACAACCAGAGGTATTTCTCAAATTTGTCCCTTGCTGTGTTGAATTTCCCATCTCGGAGCTCTATGCTTGCCTGGACCAAGTCACATGTGGAGAGTGTCTGTCTTATGTAATTCTCATTCCTGAAGATTTCTTGCCCGCGGCGCAAATTGTGGTACAATTCTTGCGAGGCCACCCCGATGATAATGTCAATTATTGCAATATTGAATAGGGCAGTTGCATGGAAGAGTGAATTTTCTTGAGAAGAAGTGTTTTCAACTAGGTTACTGTAAATGCTTCTGCACTGCGCATATTCAGACTTTGAGAAATGGATTTCTGCTTGTGACACTGTGATGCTCCGATCAAGAGCTCCTTCCGACATGCCGCAGATAAGAAGAAGCTCTCTAGCCCTCTCTAGTTGTTCCGCACTCTCCTGGTATTTGCCCAGAGCTATGGAGCATTTGACTCCGACCCAATTTGCTTGGGCCTCTACATATAGATTTCCCAAGAGCTTTGCTAGCCTTTGTGCCATACTTGCATGGTCCTGGGCAGTAGCATGAAGTCCAATGGCATTCTGTAGGAGACTCATTTCAAACAAAACAGAGCACTGATGTCTTATGTCTCCACACTGCTCTGATAATTTGAGTGCATGTCGCAGAAACTCGGTGGCCCTCTGGGAATCATTGTTGTGATGAAGGAAACAAACTGCAACTGCTCTATACAATTTGGCTAGCAGATGAGTTAGAGGAAACCAAGTGATTCCAAAGATGGCTCAGACTCACCCTCAAGAACTGGATCATCAATGTGATCCAGTTGACCCTTGGCCTCGCACCATGCCTCCTGGGTAAGGGTCCAGTGTCGACTGTGTAGCATTTCTATGAAGAAACACATTTCTAGTTCATGATCACACAATTCAGGTAAAAGGTCTTGGATATCATTCATCAGTGGTGTATGACCACGGCCAGTGATTCTGTGGAATGAATTGAGATTCAATACACAGTATATTGTCTCGGTGAGAGTGAAGGCCCCTGGATATAAGCCTCGTTTTAGGACTTCATACAGATTGGCCAGATTCAGGGTTATTTGATTAACCACTTGCTGCACATGTGGCCCACTATATTTCTTATAGAGATTCAACAGGGCATAGAAATAGCTCCTGATGGGTTGTATATGGGATTGGGAAGAAGGCAGGAACCTTTGAATGTATTCCCTGATAGGCATCAGCAGCAATAACCGCTTTTTGCTGCCCTGATATGCCAATGAAGTCGCCAGCAATACAGCTTTGCAGCTAAGGATATTCGCAATTCCGAGGTGTGCGTCAAGCAGTTCCCTATCTGAAAGCCCATTGGGGAGAATTGACAGGAGACTCAACAATTCCTTGCTCCCCGCAGTGATTCGTGGACTTGACAGAGAGAGCCCAATGGATGTATCAAAACTTGATCGTCAGTCAGCGCCAACAGAGAGCATAGACGTCTTTTCTAATTCCCAGTGCGACAGGACATTAGGCAAGCCCTCGTAATCGGTGAGATGGGCAATGAGGTCCACGGCGAGAGGCATGTTGCCTGTGAATCGCAAAAGTTGTTTGACCCCGTCAAGGGTGTAGGCATTATCTGTGATATCCATGAAGGTTTTTTGAGCAGCATCCCGTGATAGGGGCTGCAAAGGCAATAGAAATGGATGAGTCCATTGAACTTGTCCTGGCCTTTCAGCTCCCCGCATTGTGACCTGGTAAACATGAATAACAGCATAACTCAACAGTTGTCCAACATACCATCAATGCCAGGTTTTCCAGCTCGGCAAGCAGGCACAGGAGTCTTTCCACACCAGCACGGGTCTGTCTGGGCTCCCATACCGTTTCCAGGTTATCGAGAATCAAAAGGGAAGGTGGTGCACATGCTAGATACTGGACAACAGCTTTTGTAAGATCCAGGCCAGGATTTAATCCCAG
The DNA here is from genome assembly GCA_014925785.1 of Mycena galopus ATCC 62051. Classification (NCBI taxonomy): domain Eukaryota; kingdom Fungi; phylum Basidiomycota; class Agaricomycetes; order Agaricales; family Mycenaceae; genus Mycena; species Mycena galopus. Next base: position 162,768 of record WIQG01000019.1, read on the forward strand.
GTGTAATCCAATAAGTGCAGCAAGTTCAATGCTTGTGGCTGCTGCTTCAGCACTGACAAAGAATCTGTGCTCAAATTTTGAAGCAATGTCTGGGTGGTGCAATGCAGCTCTTGCAAGGCTAGTCTTGCCCATCCCACCACCTCCCAGGATAGCTATTCTGGGTGACTTCTCACTGAGACAATTAAGGACAGCTTCCAACTCTTGTTCACGCCCATGGAATATTTTGGGCTTTGCCAGCAACATTGAGAACGAATTGGAGCTTGGAGACAAAGCCTATGAGAAATGGATGAACTCTTGATAATATCCTACCTGTTTTTCGACTCATTAAACTCCCCCAGGATCTGTGCTCAAGTTACAACAACATTCTAGTGCCAACAATGTACTTGCCGAGCTCCTCTCCGAAATTGTCCCGGTATCAGAAAGTGTTTCAATCAGCTTAATCAATTCCTTGTGCATGAGGTCAGCTTTGCATTGAAAATCCCTGACATCATTGAAGATCTCGGCCCCTGTTTTAGTCTACATGCATTCTTCAATCCACTGTGGATGAATAAAAATGCCTCTTACATTGAAGACCTTGATCGCTTGATTCAATCCTGCCTGACAGTCTTGGAGTAATTGCTTAATCTCACTACTCCGGAACAAGTTCTTGATTTTCTTTCCCTCTTGCTGTGTTTCAATATATCCATATATCTTGTGAAGTGTCCTATATCAGCAGTTTTGTTAACATTTGTTAAATGGTGTCTCGGTAACAAACAGGGCTTACTCCATGAATGTCCCAATGTTATCCAGCATGGAAGGAGAAAGACAACCAACAGTCTCGGAGTTTACGTGGAGGTTGAGGATCCCATACACAATTTGGTGAATGGGCTCCATAAGCTGCGCACATTCAATTTTGTTTCTTTTGACATTCTACAATACATGAGCTGCGGCACTGAGGAGGGAAGCAAAACATACCTGAACCATGTTGATCAGGCTCTGAATTGTGTTGGCAATGGATTGCACGAATGGTGGCCCAAATGCATCATTGAGCTCTGTGAGAAGCAGCAGGGCTGGGGTCAAACAAGCCGTGATGTTGTCGATGCGAATTTCGATGGCAGTGGGCAAACGGGGCATAGTAAGGGTGGATCACAGCAACTGAGCAATCCACACCTTATATGCCCTCCCCCTCTGCATCCACTAGAGATAGTGCTTAGCATGTAGCAGTAGGAGATCATGATCGAAACCATATACTTATCTTTGCACAAACACGGAAACCAGAATACAGGGAGACGGGCCCAGGAACCGGAGATATGGGGGTATCCATTATCCGCTGACATTGGAAGCACTGGATCAAATTTCCCGCAACCCCGACAATGACCATACATGCTGTACTGCTACATTCAAGGTACACTGTTGCTACTGCTCCACCCGTTGCGCAGGCCCCAGAATTGTTAAGGTTTCTATCTACAGAAGATTAGTTGCACAGTCATTTGCCGTATTGTGAACCCCAACAATGCATCACTTGTTGGCGTGCGCCTAACCGGTCGGTTCCGACCTCAGCCAAATGGCTCACTGCTCGGTTCTTGTCTTCAGTTTGGCATCTCTAAATCTCGGAATCCCACTATAGAGGGACGCCAATGTATGGCGTTCCAAATTTACTGTGATTATTCCACACATTCATTTGCGTTCCACCGCTTTTATTTCACAATTTCGAACTTCCGCCACTCATTTTCAGCCTTTTCAGCACGCAAGAAAGTGGCGGGATTCCTCCTCTTTTTTCCTACCTTCTGTGAGCAATTTTGATTCTCCCCCTTTTATTGTCTCAGGTCCAAAATTTCCCTGAACCGCCAAGTCCTCGCTGCTTTCCTTTGAGTCACCAAACCTCCGCCACCTTGATGTGCTCAAATAAAAGACTCCAGGTGTGTACATTAAGTATATCAATCCAGCTAAGCCATGACTGTTCTTGTGGAAATGGTAATGCGACGAAGAAAATGTATGACATCATGGCGTCCCTATTTGATGCCAAGCGAAAACTGAATGTCGGGGACTCAGAGTCTCGGAGTTCGAACTGGTATCCGCACGTATGCAGCGCATGCACGAACTGGGACTGTAACTGCGACGCACCTTTACTGAATCACCGGGAACTCGGATAAATGAGGTGAACAGGAATAAATTCCGAGTACAACGGCATTAAGTGGAAGCTAAATGTAGCACCGACCGTCTATAGGAAGAGACAACCGAATGTCGGGGACTCGGAGTCTCGGACTTAGGAGTGGTATCCGCACGCGGGCAGCGCATGCACGAACTGGCGATGCAACTGCGACGCACCTTTACTCAGTTACCGGCGGGAATTTGCATAAATGAGGTGAACAGGAATAAATTCCGAGTACAACAGCATTAAGAGGAAGCTAAACGTGGCACAGACCGTCTGTAGCAGGCAAAATTATGCCGTGTACGTTCCCTTCCGTAGTTGCTTATCTCATTCTCAAGATCTCTGGGACAGTCCGTTTCGGTGATTCAACATTTAGTTCGCCTGAATCTTGGTGCGGTTCGCTACTCCGAGTCAGGAGGAAACCAACAGACCAGAACATCGAGGGTTTGTATTGGGCTGGCCGGTCAATATCATGTCTTCCGAGGAGCATGTACAGGGCACTGCACAGTTCAGCCCACAAGAAGCGGCGGATAATAGATATTTGAACCACGGAAACTCAAGTGAGGTCGACGCGGTTTCATACCGACCAACATTGCACCGTGCAAAGCAATGCAAGGTTCGACAGACTACAGTGCACTCATGACGACTGCACTCCGGGCCCTGTAGTTGTGTTGCGGGCCTCGAATCTCGAGCCTCTGACCACGGCTCCGCGGGTTCCGATTGAACGACCGGAGTAATCATGCCGTATAAACTCTGAGGCTGTTTGTTCTTCCATAATCCTTTGTGATATGAAATTGAATTAAAGAAATGTACTTCAGAGATCGCCACCGATTCGTAAATTACCGCGATTGAGGTTCCTGCCCAGTTTTAATCCGGATACGCCGAAATCGAAGCGGTGCGGGCGCGGTTCTAGAGGCATAAGGGACAAACAATGCATGCTTCAATGAGCGGAATGTCAATCGATATGACGGGTGGTTAGTTGGATACAGGAGGCCGAAAATTTCATCGCAGCCAATCGTTGCCGCTTGGTTGGAGGCTCGTTTACTTTGGGAAAGATTTGAACCTGTGCCTGCGCAATAATCTGATTCCTTGGCATCGGCAAAATTGCTACCCTATGACTTGTTGGGTGAGGCCACCGCAGCGTGTGTGGCGTGACTCGTACTTAAAGGCAGTAAGGCACACACACCAAATAAAGCAAAATTTCAGTCTGGACTGAAATGTGAATTTATTTGGTAAGAATCAATACACATATCAGCCGCATCGGATTTGGCCCGTATCTGATGCAGCTGATTCTCATAGTTATTTTGTAAGAATCAATACATATATCAGCCGCATCAGATAGGGGCTGTGTCTGATGCAGCTGATTCTCATAAAGAAACTCAAAGAATCAATGTAAGTTTCTGCCGGGCTGAAATCCTTGAGCAAATTTTGGTCTTTGTTGATAAAAATAGCAGCCAATAGCATAAATAGCTCAGGGATTTCAGCGGTACAGAAACTCACTTCGATTCTTTGAGTTTCTTTATGAGAATCAGTCACATCAGATCGGCCCCTATCTGATGTGGCTGATATGTGTATTGATTCTTACGAAATAAACCTGAGAATCAGCGGCCTCAGATACTGGCCAAATCCGATGTGGCTGATATGTGCATTGATTCTTACCAAATAAATTCACATTTCAGTCCAGACTGAAATTTTGCTTTATTTGGTGTGACATTATTTGCAGGTGCGGGCCACCTCGCGTCTAGGTCTCGAGCTACTATTAAGACCTTTTGACCCTGTACTCGGTGGAAAGCTTTCTAGAAACCAGGTCGCAGTGTCTGTGGTTCGATTATAAACAGGGTAATAGGCGCTGGAAGCAGAGATGCAGAACACCGAGTGGAATGTACTGTATACTCCCAACCGAGAATAAGTCAAAATGAGGAGCCGAACTTGGAGTGGAAAAGGCGCCGCTGACGACTGTACATGACCTGGTCCCGAGTCGAACGGGCGCGCGCTGTATAATGCAACCACAAAGTCGAATCACAGATGGGGCCACTCCGTATCCAGGTCCCACACTGCAAATAATATTCAGCTCTTCAACTTGGGTCGTGGCACTAGTCTGTGGTTGAATTGTCAGGATCATTAATAAAATTATCATACCACCAGCTCCGAATGGAGCCGCGGAACGCACCCAGCCCTGTAAGTACATTCAATTTCCTCCGTTGGCCTAAAATACACAGGAGAAAAACAAAAGCATCCACGGCCGATTTGGATTTATGACCCGCTCCCGAGTCGAACGGGCGTACACTGTATATCCAAAGAAAAACATCGATGTCGTGCAGATGCGGGCCATTCCGCCTCAAGGTCTCGTACCACAAATATTCGGTGCCTATTGACCTCACACCGAGGGCATACAATTTGAGAAGTCAGGTCACAGCTTGTGTGTGGTCCAATTATAAATAGGGTAATACCATCTCGCAGAACACCCAGCTGCGGAATTGGTACTCCCAGCCCTGCGAGGTAAAAAAGTGGAACCGAGCTTCGAGTGAAAAAAGTGTGGCAACAGCCTATATGACCTGGTCCCGAGTCCAACGGGCGTACTCTGCATATTGATCGATGTCGTGCAGATGGGGCCACTCCGCGTCCAGGTTCTATTCCGAGCCGGTTTGGAGGCATGTTGCGTTGCGACTCAACTTGAATTTGTGAGCTGAGCCATGCCAACAAGTTGAGTATAGCGCAATGCAAACCACAAAACACGTTCCGTCCTCATACAGTACGTCGTGCAAACCAAGAACAGCGCAAAAAAAAAAACTCATCATACACTGCGTTCAGGCCCTATCTAGCCAAACGGCCACTAGCCGCACCGGGGCAGCGAGGCGGAGCTATCTCTCGGCTAACCGCTTAGCCGAAGCCCTACCCCGATCTGGCCCTGATCTAGCTGGAGCTGGCCGGGGGCACCTAACCCGATGTAGCCCGATGTACACATGACCCCGTGGCTATGTAGCTGGGATAGAGTGGGACAAGACAGGCCTTCGCTTCGCTCCGGTATCCCGGGTGATTAGAGAGATGTGTTGTGCAATAGGGATACTACTGGCACGAAACAACCAGCAGTATTACCCGGACGGGGTTGGCCTGGACAATCGTGTTTAACGTTGTGGTTACCAACAGGCGCATTGAAAAGAATAAAAATAAAAATAAAAACAGGGTAAATTCAAAGGACAAATGAACTGTTTGAGCGCAACAAACAACAAAGGAAGTGGTCGACTTAAAAACAATGCGGTCCCTGGCACGGAGTTCATTCTCCAAGATGCGAAGCTCGTGAGCAATCAATGGCCTTGGTGCCCCTGGGATGGATTGCAGCATTGACCAGACAGAAGCAGCAAAGAAGAGCACAAAACGAATAGGAAACCAGCACACAGAGAGCTTCAAGATTTGTGGGGAAAGGTAAACCAAGGGAGAACAGAGGTCTCGCACGACGCAAAGAAAGGGCAAACTGGAAATGAAAGGCGAGCAGGCCCTCAGAATGCTTTTATTCCTCGAACGGCTATCAATGCGCAAAAACGCAAATGACACAGAGAAAATATTGTGTTCTGCCGCGCAGTCCAGAGGTTCGCAGAAATAAGCCATTTTGGGGACCAAAGGTTCACCAAACCCACCACTCTATCTGATCAGTGAAGGCTCGCTGGTTTTCTGGAGGAAGAATTGCAGTCTAGGGCCAAAGACGAGGTGAGCCGCCCGCAAGACTCTTGTTTCCCAGTGCATGAGCGAAGGAAGACAGTTTGGCCCAACCATTCAGCAAACCTGATGCATTGAAGGAGCAAGGAAAGATTGGGGAAATAATCACGGCCCACATTGATAGCGAATTCTCAGAGCAGTTTTGAAAAACAGCGTAGAGGAACGTCCCCAGCAGAAGGTTCAAGCGTCAGTAATCCCCAGCATTGATTGAAGAAGAGAACATTCCAATTCCCGAAAATCTAAGGATGCAAGAAACGGTGGAAAGTTTGCCGAAAGAGAAACCTGTCCCTGTCCTTATATCGTCGATCTTCAGCGAGACTACGCGGCCCCTCGGCACGATTATGATTGCAATCTGGCTACGCCGTAGGCAGCAGTAACTGCGACCAGTCCAGAAGGAACTGCGCGTAGGTCAGCTGTTGAGTCTCGTGGCGGGTTTTAAATGAAAATCTGGATACATCCCGCGCATTAAACTGAAAGCGGTCGAGTGCGGGGCTCTGCCATGATCAATATCAGCGTTGCACCGTCAATTGAATGTTTGACGTCAACCAATGAGAAAAACAGGTTCGCAAATGGGGCAGGAGGGCACGACTTAAAGGACGGGAGGAGAGGAAAATACAAAGGAGATACGTCTACATGGGGTAATTGCACCGCCGAGAGGCCATTTCGTTAAAGAACGGTTAATAGCCGGACCTAGCCGAACCTCGCCAAGCACATACCCACGCATAGCCATGCATAGCCACACCTACCCCGAGCTAGCCGTGGCGTCAGCTAATATGGGCCTGAACGCAGTGATAGTTGGATCCGAATGACCTGGTCACGAGTCGAACAGGTGTAGTCTGCATGATCTGATCTTCAAGACATCGACATCATTATCTGCAGGTGCGGACATTCCACGTCCAGGTTGTTATTCCCTTGTACCCCCGATATTGGATTGCAAGGTCCTAATTCAGACTGCTAATTCACGGCGACAGGAGCTGAACGATAACTACCTCCCGTACCTCCCACGAGGGGCAAAAGTGCATACCATACTTGAACTCGTACCTTCGGGAGGCGACTCTGCGGAGTACTGGCTCGAGGCGGGCGATGCGGAGAAGTGGGTGATAGTAACTCGGGGGAAAGTACAAGCTCATTAGCGGGGCGAGTGCAAGCTCGACGGGGAGTCCATGGTCGTCAGCGGGTCGAGCGTCAAGGACCGCGAAGGCTCGACCAAGAAACGGGCTTCACTCCCTCTTGTACATCGCCTGCACGGCGCGCCACCACTCGCGACGTGACACGACCGCTCGCGCCGTGGCACGTCTTGCTCCCATTACAACGGCGCATGTGGTGGATTCGGACGCGGCTGATATTTGCGAAAAGAATCCAAAAGAAGAATACATGCAGACCTTTACCGTCGCTCCTCTCCAGCGCCAGGGCGCGCACGCCGACCGACTTCTCCTTCTAAGAAATTATGAAAGTGTGCGCACGTACGAGGCCGGGTCTCGTCGCACAGTGTCGGAGAAGGCGCCCATCGAGTGGGGATAGCGCGTCGATGCGGGCTGTTTGCAATGGATGGATAAACACGAGACGAGACGGGGACGGCGGGGCGGAGCGGACAGAGGGGCGGGGCGGGGCGGGGCGGACAGTTAGGGCGGAGAATGATGAGTGATAAGTCAAGGAAAGAAACAAGGAGGGAAAGGGGGAGAAATAAAGGAAGACATAGAGAAGAGAACGTACCCAGCGGACGTCTCAACCCTCGCTCCTCCGTCGAAGCAAGCTAAAGTATGCTTTGAGCGCAGAACAGCAGGGGACGCCTCCGCGGTTGTCACGATGATCCCACAGAGCGTGCGCCAAACACGCCGAGGACCGGTGCCACCTAACTGAACTGAAGGTGCCGTGCGTGCTGTCCCAGGCGACCGCAGCGACGCACATGACGAACACGCCGAGGGGGTCGGTGCCCGGGAGGAGCAGAAGACGCCTGTACCTGGTGAAGGAGAGGTCAGCGTTTCAGGCCGGCGCGCTGGTGGGAGCCTCTTGGCTGGTGCAGCCCACGAGGACAGGGGAGGGGTGGTAGAGCACGACAGATGGCGACCGGGGTCTCGACTCTTGGTGCCGGTGCGCAGAGGCGGTCGATGGTGAAGCACGTCGACCGAGTCGACGTAACGACGATCCTCCAAAGTATCCAAAGGAACACGGAACTTATGATTTGCTCTTCAAATGACTACCTGGCAAAAAGACACTAGTGACTGATCGACATATGCATGAGAACGATATCACTGACCCAAAATTCCAACTATTAAGAGTAGTGATAAGTGCTATGAACGAGCATTGCGGACAAATCCACTTCAAAAAAGTCTTACACAATCCTGCTCGCACACTGGTAAAACAACTACCAATCCCGACGCTACTTGACACCGAAATTGATATCATGTTCAACTGCCCGGGAGTCCTACTATGTAACGGGACACAATGCTACTTTACCAAGGCAATTAACTGCTTGAAATCTCGACCCAAACGTAAATCAACTGAAGGCAATCTAGACCGAATACGATGCTGCATCAAAGATGCATTTGACTACACCCCTACAGATAAAGCTATCTGGAAATCAATACGGTCTCGAGACATCCAACGATCGACACGTAACTTCCTTTGGAAATTTATACACAATATCTTCAGAGTTGGAGACTTTTGGCAACACATAGAAAATCTTGAGATTCTTGGAAGGTGCCCACACTGCAAGGTGGATGAGAGCCTAGAACATATCATGCTAGACTGTGATGTGCTGGGCCAACACCAGATATGGAGACTGTGTGCCGAAATTTGGGCACTCAAATACGGTTACTTGGACTGGCCCAAACTGAATTGGGGATTGCTTCTTGGATGCAACCTCACCAAGTTCAGAACGAGAGGTGGCAAAATACTGGCAAGTAAACAAAGACTATTTAGCATACTTATCAACACTTCGATGCATCTCATATGGAAATTAAGAAATAAATACCGTTTTGATATGGATGCAGATGAATTGCCATCACAGACGGAAATTCATAATCGCTGGATAGCCGCAATAAATATGGCCTTGAAACGGGATATATTATCTACAAATAAGATACACCTCAGTCGACTCGCTTTCAAGAGACAGACAGTGCTAAACACTTGGAGTGGGACCCTTTGGGATGAGGACTCATTGCCGGATGATTGGATTAAATCAGATCGGGTTTTAGTGGGTATATGACCCTTATGTACGAAGCGTGGTACCGGTTAGAACCACAGGTCGGAGCCCCACACTAGGTTTCAAAAACTGTGCGTAATTGGCATTTCCCGACGGACGACTTACTGGCAACTCTACTGATGGAACATCAGTTACCTCAGCAGATTAACTTGGAATGCTTTGCAGACTAAGTGATATCATTCAACGCTCCAAAAAAATAAAAGACGTTGTCGAATGAGGGCGAGCACACACGTGATCTCATCGTGTCTTGAATCACGCCACGACACCACCAAACACCAGGATGAGAATTTCTGCAGCAGAAGACAGTCTCTCGGCCTGCCTGCTGCCAGAAATCATGGCGAGGAAATTAGCCAGTTCAACCTACATTCAGAGCGAGTACTGCGCTTAGGGCGGATACCAGGCCCTATGTCGAGAATTATGTGGATTGTGAAACGGACATACTCAGTCGGCAACAAGATAAGTGAGATAGCGCAACCCAAAAATCAAGTCACTTATTTATTTATATAGTGTCCAGCGCACACGAAAAAGAACGCCGAATTGTTTTTTTAAAGAAAGCCAAAGCTGTTTCTAGAAGAATAGAACGCTATGACCTGGTCCCGAGTCGAACGGGCGTACAGTCCATACCCTGTAGCCAAGGCACATTATTCGCAGGTGCGGGCCACTCCGTACAGGTCTCGTACTGGTACTACGATCTTCTGACCTTGTATCGAGTGGAAAAAGTTCTGGAAACCAGGTTGCCATCTTGCAGTGTCTGTGGATCAATTACAAACAGGGCGAAACAGCTCAAAAAGGAGACGCAGAACGAACTCCCAGCGGAATGTAGTATCCGAGAAGCAGGATGAGGAGAAAATGAAAAAGGTTTTTCGAATCTCTGTTCAGGACCTGGTCCGAGTCGAATGGACGTACGCTATAATGCAACCAGAAATTCAAATTATTCACAGATGAGCCACTCCGCATCCAGGTCTCATGCTCCCCAAATTCCACGCTCCAACTTGTGTCGGAATTTCTAAACACACGACATGGCATCGAGGGAGCAGCTCGTAGTATCAGTCTGTGGTTGAATTGGCCAAAGCGTATGTAATACCATACCACCAGCTCAAAATGGAGCCACGGACCTGGGGGAAAAGAACTTTCTGGTTACTCTATGACCTGCTCCCGATTCGAACGGGTAGACTCTGCATAATCTTGAGGGAAAGCACATCATTTGCAGGGGGGGGCCATTCCGCGGCGAGGTCTTGTGCTCCCCATATTCAAAACCTCTATGTCCGCATTGCGAGTTGTGAACACACGATATGACATCGGGACCGCAGGCCGTAGTACTAGTCGATGGTTCAATCGGAGAGGAGTATCTGATCATACCACCAACCCAAAATGGAGCCGCACATGCAACTTTCGTTGACGGTCGACCTTACACCGGGGAAAAGGAATTTCGCTGTTGGTCCATGACCTGGTTTTGAGTAAGTGCATAATCGGGAAGAGAACGATCGATCCCACCGCGCGATTCCGCGTTCAGGTCTCGTACTGAGGGCAAAAAATTCCAGGCAAAAAGCAGAATCGTTGAACGGGTACTGTGCGTAATATGCAGCTGCGGGCCACTCCGCTGCCAGGTCTTGTACTCCTCATATTCAATAATTCAACATAGTGTCCGCATAGCAATTTGTAACCACACCATATGGCATGGAGGAGGCGGGCCGTAGCACGAGTCTGCGGTTGAGTTGGTCAAGGGGTAATACCCACCAAAATTGAGCCGCAGAACGGACCCAGCCCTCCATATTCAACTCCTGTTGACCTGACACTGAGAACAAAGAATCTTTCTGTCTTTGGATGACCATGGTCCCGAGTTTAACGGGCGCACTCCGCAGACATTATCCAAATAATATGACTATCACTATGCAGCGTCTTTTGACCTTGAGGGCAGAGAATTTCTAGAAACCAGGTCGCCGTGTCTGTGGTTCAACTGTTAAACAGGGTATTGATCATTTCAATAACAGCTCAAAACGATGACGCAGAATGGCCACCGAGGGGAATGGGGTACTGCGTACAAAATAAGGCGCGGAACGTTCAAGTAAATGAAAGAAAAAGCTTAGCAAAATCTTGTTCATGGCTTGGTCCCGAGTCTAACGGGTATACGCGCACAGAATTAATATCATCCGCCGGAATAACATAATCCATATGCAGCTGCGAGCCAATCCGCTGCCAGGCCTCATACTCCGCATATTGAACAATTCAACTTACGTGCGCATCACCATTTTGTCCACACGACATCGGATCGAGAAAGCAGGTCGTGATTGAATTGGCCAAAGAGCAATATCATGTCACCAACTCAAAATAGAACCGCAGAACAGACCCAGCCCTACGCACATATTCGACTTTTGTTCACCTTACTCTATACTGGGCGAAAACAAATTTCATACTGCTGGATGACCGGGTCCCGAGTGGAACGGGTGTACACTGCATACTCTGGGGGAAAGGCCCATTACTTGCAGGTGCAGTCACTCTGCATCCTGGTCTCATAAGTACTCCTCATATGTATTCAACAGTCCAAATTGTGGACACAATTTGAAATCGCACGATATTGCATCGAGGGAGCAGATCGAGGGGAGGAAGCGCTACTTATTGAGAGAAAGGAAGACAGAGAGAAGAGAAAGTACATACCTAACCAGAAGCCGTAGGGGTCGTATCCATCCTGTCTGCCCGCAGAAACACACAAGGGTGACGCTCCACCACTGCCTCCTCCGCCCGAAGCAAGCGAAAATAGGCTTTGAGAGCAGACTCAACGGCGGGTCGGCAGGCCCTCCGCGCTCGCCGGCATGTCGATACACCAAGGACCGGCACCGCCAGACTTCGGACTGGGCTGAAGCTGCTGTGCGTGTTGTCCCCGGCGAGATGCCGCCAGCGGTGGGGTACGTGATGGACTCCACGCCGAGCGAGTGGGATGCCAGTGCCCGCGAGGAGGATAGTGAGGTGCAGGTACATCTTAGGGACAGGTTGGCTTTCTAGGACGAAGTGAGAGCCTTGAAGGAGACAGGCGTGCTGGTGGTAGAGCTTGCTAGCGCGGTAAACAGCAGAGACGCAGCCGACGAGGATGTGGCACTTGGATGTCGATGCAACTTGTTACTTGGCAGCCGATGTCCGAAGAAGACGGTCCGGTGGCCTTGTACGATGTATTCTGAAAATAATATGTTACTCGTGTGCTCTGTGCGACGGTCACGGTGTGGAGCTGGGAGCAAAGTCAAACTTTGAAAGGAAAAACGCCGTGTGTGCCGCATCTGCGTCTGCCAAATTTCGCCGATGTCGTGAATAGTGGACCTAAACATCAAAAGACATTGTCTAAAATTTCCTGAAGCACTTGAAGGCAGCAGAATCCACGCCAAATTAGAAATTGCGTAAATTCATCGCATCCCTTGTTTGTATAATTGTGTAATTCACTGGTATCATATAACGCGCAAACCCAGCCGACTGCCTCACACATGGGCATGCTCGACGTGCGGCATATCCTTCAAACGTTGAAGCAGCTTCGGCTCATTCCTGCGCTGCTTCATCCCCGCGCCAGCGTCTGCACCTGCGTCCGAGCCTGAGCCCGAGTCCGAATGTTCGTCCGCGCCCCAGCCATCGTGAGCAGTGGAAGTGGAGTCGGCGGAGCCGGGGCGTGGGCTTGAGGGCGAGGAGGCGCTGGGCGGCGCGAACCGGTTGGTGCGCACGGCGGACGTGGAGGGGAGTGCGAGGGGTGGGAGGACGGGTGTAGGCGCAAAAGCGGACCGGTGGTCATTGACAGAGGGCTGAGTAGCAGTTGGTGCGTCGCCGAATACGGCAGGGGATGGGAACAGGGGGAGTGGGTTCGAGTCGGTCAGTCTTGCGGTACCTTGTTCTGGGCGCTCGGAGTCGACAGGGTTAGCGAGGAGGATAGCTGCGTGGGGGTTTCAGCCAGGGTTGCGGGTAAAGTGAGGACACCCGAGACGATGGTGCCATTGCATGCAAGCGAGAGCGGTGGCACAGAATGCGGGGATTTAACACCGCCGGTGCGCACGACGGTGCTGAGGTTGCCCGAGTCGGCGTCGGAGACCGAGGTAGAGGCAAAGGAAGCCGACAACGAGTCGACGTGGGGGGGATGCAGCAAACCAGGCTGTGCCTCGGTGCTTAGCGTCCTCAGCGCGCTGTCGTCCGCCACAGGTAAGTCGGCAAGGAAGGGCAGGTGCAGCGGGGCTAGACTGGGAGACTCGAGGACGATGCAGAGGCTACAAGCAACAGCTTGAATAAGGCGGATTAACAATAGGAAGAAGACGCATGGAGATACGCCGCCACGCTCTGCGGCCGCCTGGCCAACGTTGTCATAGCGCGCTGCACGTCTTGGGAAGGCAAGTAAGTCTTGGCATCGAATCGCTGTTTTGCTGCTGGGCCACTAGCTCCTCAGGGAATGAGCCGGGAAAAGGTGGGCCTATGCCTTGCAGCGTGGTCGGCTTTTGCGCGTTGGTACTGCTAGCCCATTCGCCTGTGGGCGTTACGCAATGCGGGCAGGGTGGTCGATTCAATACTGGGGACTAGGTTCGTGGTTGTGACCGTGGCATTGGTATTGAAGGAGGACAGTCCATTGTGTTGCTTTTATGGCGGCACAGAGCAGTTGGAGCAATGAGCATGATGACGATGAAAAGCGTTGTGGAGGCTGGCGCCAAGCAATGTCAAAAGGCGCTTGATTGCCGACTACCGAACGTGCCTTAGCCTTCTCCATCATGTCGTGTGAGTCCGACGCTTGCGAGTTGCCCGGGCCCGAGCTGTGACTAGATTTGTTCAAGATTCTTCCCTTGCGGTCTCCCCTATTTTCATAACTCTCCTGCCCGGACAGATTTCCTCGAGATCGCGTTGTTTTTCTCCGGACAGGACCCAGTCAAAAAAGGGTATTTTTCAATGATCTGCCAAGTTAGATCGCCAATCAAAAATTGTATCCGAGTCAGCGCTTGACCAGAGCGCCATTCCAACCAAGTGCTGGACCCAAGCTGGAGCGTCCACAGATTCGCATGCCTTGGCCGGGCTCTTCCTCGAGTCCGCTACTTTACTCACTCTCTCCTCTCTTCTCTCCATCTCTCGAGCTTTCTTTACACTCACAGCCTTCCTCACTATGGTAAAATCCTCATTCAGGAATCAGCCCCTCGTATTCCTCGTCCCATTCCCAGTACTGTACTATTTCGACCATTTGTTCAGGTGACGGGTGACGGAGGGTCGTGAAGTGAACAAATTTGGTACCAGTGACGGTGACATTTGGATTTTGAGGCTTAATTAGGCTCAAAAACGGTCAAAATTTCCGGTCCGGCGTCCGCCGGACTGCCATATATGGTAATTTCGTGTGATTGCCGAGGAATGAATACCTTATCCAGTGAACTTTTGAGGTGACGGGTGACATGGCGTGAACAAATGGTCAAAATAGTACAGTAGTGGTTCTGCTTTACGTGCTAATACCGGCGCTCTTCTTAATCTATTGATTCCTCGTTCCTTCGGATGCGCTATTTCTTAGCATTACTGGGGCTTGGCTGGGCCCTCCATCGTTTGCTTTGGCACACTGGTACCACATTCGAGATGCAAATGCTTCCAAACGTGTCCCATAGATGTAATATTTTTTCGTCCGCTGCCCTCGTAGTGCAATTCGGGGAATGCGATATTGCCTTCTCTCCCTTATTCTCGGGATGAAACCACAGGTTCCGTGAATAGTCGGTGCGGGCTTCAACGCCGTGTCCTCTCGCTTGCTGCCTCGTCCGCTCACCATCTTCTCGTCCTAGGCTCTAGACCTTGCCGCTCACGCCATCACGGAGTTACCTGTGATCTCATCGGTACGCCTCATCTTCTTGCATCTTGTGACCGCAGCTTTCTAGCTTCCTCTATTGACCTCCACACGTCTCGCATGTCTTCTGATGCTTCAGCCGCACCTGTGATGCCTTAGCCGCATCGAATGAGCGCATGACCGATTCGGGCTCATCTTCGACCACCATGGCAAGATTCTCTGTCTTGGCGTACTCCCTTGCTGCATGGGCTGTTTCTTTGGCCTACGCCCATGGTTCGTTGGTTCAGAACTTAGATCTATATGGCGCTCACGTTTCATCAGACCTCCGTGACAACCCTCCCATATCACTGTCCTCGCTCCTCGTCGAGAACAAGGTCGCTCCCATCGGCATCGACGTCAACCCCCGGTTCTCCTGGTTAATTGCCTCCTCCGAGCGCAGTGTCTCACAACAAGGATATCGTCTAACTGTGTCAGCGGTCACCCCTGGCGCCGCGGATGTCTGGGACAGCGGCAACATCTCCTCCGCGCTGCCCTATCTCGCAGAATACGCAGGGCCTGCACTGCGGTCTGACACTGTGTACTTTTGGAAGGTGGTCGTCGCCACTACTCTCGGTGCCACTTCTGCGTCGTCGAATTTTACCACAGGCTTCTTGTCCCAGGATGACTGGAGTCCAAGTCTGTGGATCGGTAAAAATACCTCGGTAGTGCCTGTAGCCTTGTCCGCCGCATTCACCGCAGCATCTTGGATCTGGACGTCTGAACTAGACCAACCAAATGCACCGCCCGGAGACTATGCCTTCCGGCGCACCTATGTCTCGCCTCCAGGCAAAAATGCCGTATCTGCCACCGTCGTCATCACCGTCGACGATCTCCTCACTCTGTATGTCAACGGCGCAGACATCGCGTCCTCCCCGAACGTCACCGACAGCTGGCAGACTGCGCAGATAATCCACATTCCAACGCTCAACGCCTCCAGCAATCTCTTTGCTGTCCTGGGCACCAACCTCCCCAATGGCAATGCGGAAAACCCCGCGGGCCTCCTCGCGGCGGTTCAAATTACCTTCGACGACGGGACGCAGGACATATTCGCCTCCGATTCCACGTGGCGCGCGACAGGGAGCCCAATTCCAGACGATTTTCAATCCCCCGCGCTGGACGACTCGTCATGGTCGCCTGTCTCATCGCTCGGCACGTACGGCGTCGATCCCTGGGACACCCAAGTCGTCCTCGCGGCCCCAACGACAACCATTCCCTCTCTCTCAACGGCAAGTTGGATCTGGGCTGCTGAACCAGATCCCCCGAACGCGCCTGTCGGCGAGGTCGCGTTCCGCCGGACGTTCGCGACTCCGGCTGGAAAGACAGCTGTGTCGGCGATTGTCGTCGTCACCGCAGATGATTTGTACACCCTCTACCTCAACGGCGAGATGGTGGGCAGCGCACCCAACGAGACGAATGCCTGGGAGATCGCGACTCTGTATCGCGTGCCGCTCAACGAGACGTCTAACCTGTTTGCGGTGCTCGCAATGAATGTGGGGACGGTAGACAACGCCGCGGGGCTGCTCACAACGATTACCATCCAATACGCGGACGGATCGGAGGATTTCATCGTGTCGGATTCAGCATGGAAGGTTACCGCCGCAATTCCCATCCCCGCTGACTTTGCACAGCCGGGCACGGACGACTCCGCCTGGGCGTCCGCGGCGGAGTTGGGTGTGTACGGCGTCGCGCCGTGGGGCACCGGCGTCACGGTTTCCGACCCGCTTGGCGAGCACCCCGCGCCGCTACTCCGCAAGTCATTCACACTTGACAGTAACAACATTGTCGCCTTCGCACGCCTATACTATTCCGCTGGCGGCTTCGCGAGCATCACACTAAATGGCCTGCCCGCGTCCCACTACGTGCTGAGCCCCGGATTCACGAAGTACGACACACAGGTGCAGTACGTCGGGCTCGACGTTACGGCGCTCCTGACCGCTGGGGAGAATGTACTGGCTTTAGAACTTGGCCGGAATTATTACGGGATCACGCAAGTGGCGTTGAGCGAGTGGAACTGGGTGGATGCGGCGTGGCACGGGGAGCCGGCGTTCCGATGCGTGTTGAGTATCGGGTACGCGGATGGGACGACCCAGCGCATTGTGTCGGATACGTCGTGGAAGACCATCGAGGGGCCGACGAGACTGGATGATATTTACGGCGGGGAAAATTACAATGGTAAATTCGCTTCCACGCACGTCGTTGAGTTCACTGATTCTGTTGCTGCGCTCCAGCGAGCTACATCATCCCTGGGTACGAACTCCCCGGATTCGACGACTCCGGATGGGATAATGCAGAGATTATGTCCGGGCCGGCGGGTGCGCTGGTCAACGCGCGCCAGCCCCCCACGCGCCTCCTCGAATCGCTGCGCCCTATCTCAATAACTCAGCCCGTTCCCGGGATATACATCGCGACTTTCGAACGGGTCGTAGCAGGCTGGGCACGGATCACCGCCTCGGGTCCGAAGGGGACGCTCATCACGGTGCATTTTGGGGAGAAATTGAACCCGGATGGGACGGTCATATACTTGGGTAAGGCATCCATCGCATCCATCTTTCTTGAGATCTGCTCAGTGTTTAACACATTCGGAACAGATGTAGCGCACAATTTCGCGAACAACTGGCAAACCGATCGCTTTTGGCTCGCGGGGACTGGGGGCGCAGAGACGTTTGAGCCCAAGTTTTCTTACAAGGGTACTATGAAATCCCCCCACCCAAATCTTTGCACTAATAATCACCTTGTGCTGTTTTCAGGCTTTTTGTACGTGCAGCTCGAGGGCTGGCCTGGACCGTCGCCCCCAACAGCAGACGACATCATAGGTCAAGTGGTGCACGACGATTTTGAAACGTACGGCGACTTTAATTCCTCCAGCGAGCTGTTCAATCAGATGCATGCGGCGGTGCGGTATACTATGCTCAATAACGTGCATTCCATCCCTACCGACTGTCCAACCTTTGAAAAGAAGGGGTGGTAAGTGAACAATAAATTTTGATTCTGTGCCGAGCCATACTTACTTCTATATGCCAACCAAGGTCAGGGGATGCGATGCTCGCAACCGTGCGTCTAATCAATTGTCTTGTCCTGCACAGCTGACCGTCCGGTGCAGGAAATGTTCTTGTCGAACTTTGGCAGCTCAGAGCTTCTGGCGAAATATGTGCGCGATTTGCACGAGACGCGCGTGGATGGCGCAGGTCCGCCGGATGTTATTGGCCCTGACACGGGATTTGGATGGGACACGCAGGCCCCGACGTGGCAGTGAGAATCCATGCACACACCAGTGTTCCTGCGATCTCATCCTGCGGTCTCTAGTTCGGCTCTCATACTCACCCCGGCGTGGATCTACGAGTACCGCGGGGACAAGCGCGTGTTGACAGATCATTACGATTCGATGAAGAGCTATATTGAATTCGAGCTCGGGCGTTCGCCGGAGGGTATCAGCACGACGTGGTTGGGGGATTGGAATACGCCCGTAAGATGCTTCTTAGCCGCATATTAATCCATTCACAATGTGTGGTGAATCCAGGAAACCGACCCTAATGGCGCAAATCCACCTGAAGACCTGCGCGTTCCTGCAACCGCATTCCTGCGAGTATTTTCTTTTTCGGATCTTTCGTAGCGAGAGAAGCGCTCACACACCTGTAGGTACCAGATGTTTGTCACCATGCAAGAAATCGCAATGATTCTGTCTCAGCCCGATGATGCCGCATCTTTTGCTCAGAGTGCTGTTCAGGTCAAAAGTGCCTTCAATGATGCGTTTTTTAACGCGTCTTTGGGACATTACGCAGGCGTCGGCGATAGCGGATACCGCCAGTCGCACAATATTCTCGCCCTAGCTTTCAATCTCACGCAAGATGGTGGAACAGCTGTAACCGTGGCCAAGAGTATCGTAACGGACGTCACCAGTCGCGACATTCATCTCAACACTGGAGCGCTGAGCACCAAGCATTTGTTGCCCGTGCTCACCGCGTACGGCTATGTTGATGTGGCACTTGCACTCGCCCAGCAGACGACCTTTCCGAGTTGGGGGTTCTGGATCGAGAACGGCGCCACGACCACGGTGAGTTGATCATCAGCGCTTTTTCTGAGAAGTGCTCAACATGTATTCGGTAGTGGGAGCACTGGCTCGTGGCAGCGCGTTCGCACGATCATGTAAGTTGCCTCTGACACCCGTTTCTTTTGCTAATCAAAGTGTAGTTCTTTCTTGGGACATTCGAGGATTGGTTCTTCAAGTCAGTCCTGGGCATCCAGTCCACCTCCATTGCCTTCCAGACCGTCGATATCGTCCCGGTCGCCACAGGAGCACTCGAATTCGCGAGCGGCTGGATGCTCACACCGTTTGGGAATCTCACCGTTGCATGGACACGCACTGCAGCGTCTCTGACGCTGGACCTTGGCGTCCCCGTTGGTGTCACCGCAACAGTGAATTTCGACACTGCTAGCGAAGTGACTGAGAGCGGGGTCAATGTGATGGGGCTCCAGGGCATCAGCGTTTTGCCTTCAGCTTATGGGCAGCCTCTACGACTCGCAGTCGGGTCTGGACGGTACATCTTTGTGGCCAGCTGAGCCGTATACATGTGCGGTTAGCCGAGAGAGAATTTGTTTCCAAGATGAAAAATTGTGAATTGGAATGCAAAAGGAACGAAATGAAGATGATAGGAAGAATTCTGTTAGGTGTATTTACTAGTAGTGACAAGAGCGCGGTGGGCCGCTTCGCGGCCCACCACTTCCACTAAAGAAGTTGAGCTCGTCATCTTGAAAAACTCGGCGACGTCGAGTGGGAGAAGATGCGCCAAGTCAAACTAAGTTGGCGCTGAGGCAGTGTCTGTCAGAGCTTACTGGAACGATGACGGCATGCGGCCGCGACGGCACGCTCTGGAAAACAGCTCGGAAATGTGTCGGCATTATGCATTGCCCCAGTGAACGAATAACAGCACTTGATGGTATGAGCGGAGAATTTTGCGGAGCACAAAAAGCTTCGGAGCTCAACTTAAGAAGAGGGTGATTTTCATCCGTTCAGTTGGAGAGGCGTCACTCAGATAGACTCACAACAAAGATGTCGGAAGCGGAGAGAAAGACGCCCATGCTCCCAGGGCAGAGATTGACCAAAGAGGCAAGATGCGGTGAAGTGACGAAATGACGTAGGAGCGGAGTTCGAAAAGGCTTCGGACAGACAGGCGTAATTTTATATAAAGAGAGAGATACGATTGTACGCAGAGTTGGTTTTTTGCGTGGCATGACCTGCGCTCGGCTAGACTATGCATCTTCTTCACTGTATTTATTTGGTGCATTTCCCGGTGAAACGGTGCACTTGGGTGCAGCCGTGTAATCGATATGCCAACTCAAACTACTAAACCAGAGAGCGCAGCGAACAGAGTCACTAGACACAATCCAATCCAACAATCCAAATCAACAAAATATATCACAAACTCCAACTCCAAATGTCGTGAATGTGTTCGGGGAAGTAGGGTACGTATCACCCTTCAAGAGGGTGTGCAAGGGAAGTAAAAGTAATGTCTTTGTAGCGGGAAAGCAACAACAACGGGCCATTCAGGCACTTGTTATGCAGAGCAGGGACTTCTGGCCGCTAGAGAATCAAGGGGTTCAATAGGAAGACTAATGACTGCCAGACGACTCTTGAGGGAAACATAATTCAACAACAGCTGACACCAAGCCAACGGGTAGTGATTGCAGAGCAGACCGTCAACAGACAGGCCTCACTTGATACAACGGGAACACGGCTGGCAGCGGCTCGACAACGTGGGGATAGTTACACAGATGGCGGCGGCTCTGGCTGGGAGCGGGGGCACTTCTACTGCAGGTGGCGGTGCTACACCAAGGTGGGTCTCGACCGGATGGCAGCGGCTAGGACTTGCGGGGACAGTTACACGGAAGGCGATGGCCTCTGACTACGGGGGCAATTACACGAATGGCGGGGACTCCTGGTTAGGAAATGCAGGCACTTATATCGAGAGCGGCGGCAGCACAGTGACGGGGGCAGTTACACCGAAGGTGGCAGCGAGCAGCAACTGGGGCTCTTACACGGGCCAATAGCACTCTCAGCTATATTGTCGAAGGCAGCACACAAACCACAGGCGGCGGAACCACAGCAACGGGGGCACTTCTATGAACGGCGGGGACCACTCCTGAACCACAAGAGATGATGTGGGCACTTATATCAATGGCGGCAGAAGCTGCAGAACGGGGGCAGTTACGTGGCGGCTACCTCGTTCGAGCGGGGCCACTTATGTCTCGTGCTTCCGAGGACTGTTCAAGACTTTGCTTCGTCCGGTCCTCTTCTGAATATCAAAAATATGTCTTTTATCTCAAGAGTCCACTATATTCACCCCGATTTCCGGGCAGATAGTATACTAACTAATACATGCTCAAGCGTGGTCTTTTATACAAACGGGAGGTCACTTAAGGAGATGAAAGGAATTGAAGAGGATCAAACCGTGTCACGCCGCCAACAGGCGGATGAGCAATTGTACTGCAGGGATATCCAAACCCTGAGTATTCTGTCCTCCTGCCGGAGTTACTCCACATGAATCCAGAGCCTAGCCTCTATGGCGTGCTCATCTTCTGATGTTTGTGACGGATGCAGTCCGCTTCTTCTAACTCCCGCTGACTCACGAGGTTGACTCAATCTGCCGCCAGTCGTCTTTCAGTCTTCTAGTTGCAGTGGGAACTACTGGTGTAGGGCTCTATCTTCCGGGAGGTGTGGTCCGGGGCGAGCGAGTGATTCCCAACCTCTTCACGTTGCTTTCCAGCTGCTGAGCTGCAGCCGCTAGTCCGCCATCAAATAATGTGATGTTCAGATGCTAGCTTCATGTTTATCATATGCAGTTTGCACTTCGGCCACCGCTGGCTGGTGCGCCCGCTGGGTGTCCTGATGCTTCATAGTGCGTAAGGGTATGGCCGCCAGAGAAGGAACACCTTCAGCTGACTTCTAAGGAGTGGATCGAAGTAGCGGGAAGAACTTGTACGATCCTCGGGCTAGACTCCGTATCTTTCTGTTATCATGATATCGTTCCCAACTGTTCGGTTCTCCCGCTGGTGAAGGCAGTCAACTATCGATGATTGGTAGTTCGCCGTTGGTCACCTCCGACGCATAGGGGCACAGCAGAACTGCATCCCATAGCCCAGCGTAGTGAGTTCCCACCAGAAAGCAGTACCCATAAGAGCCTTTGTTAAGTCGTCAACCCTTGTAATTGTTTAGCTGCTGGCTTTCGGTCATCAACAGCGTAGCCTACCACCTCCGGGGAGGGGTGTACGCTCTCAAATCTAATGCCTCTCCTTTCCCATACTGATAGATGTGAAAATGAATAAAAACTGGTGTTTTCATGCTTGTCCCGTTACACGCCCTATCACCGGACCATTATCGAGCGGCAATAATCGGTCGCCAGTTCCCGGTCACATATCATTCCTTCAGCCTCTTTTGTTAGTTGAACAGCGGCCGTCACAGGAGCAACAAGGTACAAGGTATTCATCCGGGATAATTATTCTGATTGTCGCAGTGGATCTTTGTAAGACCCGTAGATGTCCAATCTTGCAAAGATCCGTAGATCTCCAATAACATCACCTCTTATCGGCCTGATAACTTTCAACGCTGTAAGTCGTTGTGGAGTTTGAGCCCAAAAGATTTTATTCCCCCTCCCAGTGGAAATCGAGACAGTTCGATTTCCCTCGAGAGATTTTTGGGCTCAAATTCCACGACGACTTACGGCGTTGAACGTTGAACAGTCGAAACAAAAGCACTGAGAAAAAAACAAGGTATTGCTTCAAACCCCACAACCTGCGTAGTCCCGATCGAACGGGCGTTCTAATGACGGCGGTTGGCTGCAATCGTTTACAGACGCGGAACCACACCGCTGCCAGGCCTTATTACTTGAAAAGGTCTCCAGAGTTGCATTAACCTTTCAACTTGCAAGAATGCGCTCTTGATCGTGACCTAGGGCACCGCATCCAAAAAAATGCGGGCGTGTGTATACTGGTTTTCGTAGAATAACTGCGACGTGTGTAATTCCTCCATGGCCAAAAAACGCGGAGCCCTCATGCAGGAGCAGATTTCTCCCCTTGCCGTCAAAAAAGACGACACTCTACACTGCGGGCAAGCGCCACGGGCGTGGGTTCATGGCGGTTGATAGGCATAGGATGGACACTTGCCATGGCATTAACCATGGTGTTACACCTGCACGTCTAAAAGAACAAAGGGAAAGCCACGAGGCGAGAAAAGATCGGAATTCGGATTTTTTCGGCGATATCGGCTGACTTGTGCAAAGGTGAATATTTGTGAGCGTGCAATGATGGCGTTCCATGGTCCTTGCCGAAAATAATCTCAGTAGTGTGTTGTCATGGCCAAGCCACTAACAGCTTCAACTCAAATGGAACACATAGAAAATCATTACAGTGGCCAGTGGCCACTGCCCACAAATCCTGGTTGAATGCTGATGTTGAAATCTGAGCACCTATGCACTTCTCGGTCTGTTGGAAATTAGCTGCTCCTTCGATTCTGAATTAAATCCCTCGTGGATTCTAGTCTCGTACACGTGTGCTGTGTGAATCTCTTTTTGGTGGCCACAAATTTGTACCTTGGGGCCAGACGATTTGGCTGAGAGGTGTTCTCCCAGCCATTCGCATTACACCACGGAGCATCTACTGTTTCAGGAATTTTTTCGGTCTTCTGTTACAGCTCAAGTCCCACCTGGGTGGTGGGGACGTGGATCAAGTTCGACTCAGTCATGTAAGAAAATTCAAGCCCCCCGAATGAGCCCAATTTTTGCTCTGTCGGCGAGTCAACCAGCTCACATTTGGCACAGAGAGTCCCAACAAAGTCCAAGTTCTAGGATTGTGTACACTTAACTCTTGCTAATGCAGTGAGGTATGCCAATCAGACAGACATTGGGCAAGAGAAGTAGAATGAGGCACATCTGGTTGGAGAACTGCTGGTAACGTGGACATTGAGAGCGGAGCGACGTGCGCGCAGGCAGTAGAAGTGCTGATTGTGGAGGCATGCACTGAAGTAGTCACATATCGGGATGTAGAATGCGCCAACACGATATTTGGTCCTCCAAGCGAATAATTTGGATCAAGAAATGTGTGTGCATACATAGATTGCATGTTAAACATTGCATCTGTCTCCACAATTATGAGCAAAAGTGATTTGACACTGAGCAAAGTGCGGTACCCGTATCAGAAAACCTGAAGTTGAAGTCATGCAACAATCACGGGAACGCGACGAACAGGACGAAAGAGGCAGCATATCTGTCATGATTGAAGGTGTTGCTTCAGGTGATCTCAAATGCCTTGACGAATACTTGAATCATCATAGCTCTTCACATTCGAACCACACTGAGAGCCTTGTGCCTCATCTTTGGCAAAGCCTCCATCTTCTTTAAGTGCCAGTGTCCCCAATGATTCCAAGACACTCGGGTGTTACAATAGATTCATGTGTCCCCTCTCGAGAAGACTTGCGTCATCCCGGTTTCAGGCCAAGGTGAATATGCCTGTTGCTTGCTGGATTTGACTTGCAGGGGCCGCGGCAACCGTGCGCTTGGCGTCACCATCTTATCAGTCGGCTAATCAGGGTAATCTTATCAATCCGTCAAACGCAACGTGGCTGAAACTTCGGAGCTTCCCGGGGAACAAAGGGAATGTGCACGGCCATGGCAAATGCCATGGCAAGGGTCGGTCCTACGCCCATCAAAGGCCATGAACCCACGCCCACGGTGCTTGCCCGCAGTGCTAGCCCGCATAGTGACCTGGTCCCGAATCGAACGGATGTACTATTTCCGACTGGGTAACCGGCCACACTAGCTAACCGGCCACTTGCATTATATAAGGGGGTATGGTGCGAAATCCTGGGCTATTGTGTCTGTGGGATGGTACAGGACCTATGAGGATGCTGTATGCCAAATTTAGACCCAAACGAAGTTGTTGCTCAAAAGCTGTGGCGGGTTTTCGATCAAGATGATGGGAGATCAACGTCATTTCTTATCTCCGAACAGCGTGCCGCGCTTGTTTCTCCACGAAATCTTCATCAATCCACAAGTTTCAGGGCTTGTATTCATCCCTGAGTCCGCGACAATGATCTGGGGTCACACCTTCCGCCAGATGTCTATCCTTGGGCTCCTGGTACCTCGAATAAGACCTCAATCTCACCTGGAGCGGCTCAATCTGGCCACCCTTATAGCAAACCACCCGCATGTGTGACAGACCTGGAACCTGGCTGGCATGATTGAAACGGCTAACCCTGTATTACCCCAGGTCTATAGGTTCTTGGGTGTGCACGTTCTTGTTCGCGGTGAGCTATCACCCAGAATTACCAAATCTCACTTGCCCTCAAAGTTGAATTTTTTACGGGGGGTTATCGCGATAAAGTGGGCATCCTTGGCACTTGAGTACGTTCTAATCCTTCCTGTGGAGTCATCTGGACCTCAATTCGGGATGTTGATGAGCTGTGCACTTCACAGGGCAAGGCATTCCGTTGACACCCCAATTCCACCCATCAAACCTGACTAGAAAGTGCGATACTTGTAGGACAAAAACATCTCAGATATACAATGTGGGTGTATGCAATAATATATTTGCATATTATAAACAATTTGGGATATGCTGGTGTGAATAGTACGACTACGAACATGGGATTTGATGGGGTGGCCGGTTAGGCCGTTTATCGCCGTTTCGGAGTTACCGCCGAAATAAATTCGGCAAGCGACGAAACCGGGATACAAAAATTCTGATAAGGGTCTTAAATCACGCGTGGGATGCATATCTGCGTTTCCCAACCCATATCCCGACACCCACCTGACAATATGCCTGCGTTGGAGGCCCAAAGTGTTAAGGTGGCCGGTTACCCAGTCAGATATAGTACTCTACAGAGAATGACGCAGTGCATCGTTTGCAGACGCAGAACCATCTGCTGCCAGGTCTCGTTGTACTTATAGTAAGCGCGGTGTCAACTTTTCCGACTGCCAAAAAAGACATTGTGATAGTTTTTTTAACTGCGGGAAACCCCGTCCTTGCCGACTTGAGAAGATGTAATTACGAGTTCAGATGGAACGGAGAGAATTCTTTGAGAATATTGAGAACGCGGGTTTCCTGTGTATTAAGCGTCCGGAAGAGTATATTCGAGTCGAGACAGAGACCATAACGGCGAGAATTCGGGCCAGAACACACAAGAAGACCTGAAACCGTCGTAACCAGAGGAGATCTTGCTGGAGGAATGAGCGGAATTTGTCTCGATTGAACAGCGATCTCGCTGGAAGCGCAAATGGCCATACCAAGCACCCAGATCCAGCAGGCACACAACGAAGAAATCAGCATGATGATGGTTGCGAGAAAGGGGCACGTGGTGTTTGAGTTTCCCCGCTTTTCTTATTTGGCTTTCCTCTCACCTCAGGGTTTTCTCCGCAATCGAAGCACTGGCGAACTCTCAGGCACATGCGAAATTAGTGCTGGCGTCGATTTGGTCATGCGGATCCCTCAGTGGCATTCAGCAACTTTCCGTCGAATAAGCCTGAGCGTTCTCAGAATTCCAAGTGAAGCACGGATCTTTGCCTGTCATGCACCTGCCCATTGGAACGAAGACTAGAGCGTGCACTAACTAGCTTCTCTCGAGGACGAGCGTGCTCAATCATCGACAACGACATCATCCCCTACGCCGCCGCCCACCGAAAACTCAGCGTTTATGCCGCCCCTGCGCTCGGGCTACTCCACTGTGGCAGTGTATACTGTTCGATTTCCTTCAATTTGTAGGGTCACAGGTCACAAGCCCAAAAATCTACGAAAAATTTCGTAGGTCACAGGGTCACAAAGGCTCAATACGAAAGGTTCCCACCAGTTTAAGACAAAAATTTCGCTCCGGGCGGCCCTGCGGGGCAATTTTATACGAATTTTTTCGTAAGTCACACGGGTCGCAGCCCCGCATACGAAAGGATCAATTCGTATGTGGTGTCACACGCCAAATGGTCCTACGAATTGAAGGAAATTGAACAGTACCCCGTTGGTCTTTGGAGGGCCACTGCCACCACATCCAACGGTGCTCCACCTGGGCGCGTCCACGCCCGCCTTCTCCGCTTCTACCTCCGCAGTTGGAGCAGGGGGTGGTGGGCGAGGAGCGTAAGTGTTGGCAGAATACTGAAGTAAGGGTGTATGTGTGTGTGCGCGGGGCATGGGCGTGGGCGGAACGGACGTCGTGCGGGAGAGAGATGAGAGGAGAAGAGAGGGTGATGCCCGCAGTGACGAGGACGCCGACCGAGAGGGAGAAGCCCGAGGAGCGCAAGCATTTTTACGACGTGAGCGCTGCGCCAGGGGAGGAGATCGTCGTCGGCTGGGAATGGGACGATGCGAATGCCATGTATCGGGGGAGTGAGGTTGCTGGACAGGAGGTGTGCCTGGCTTCGCTTTTCTTTTCTTCATTCCTTCGTTGCTACTACCGTCTGTCCTTTGCGTTGGTTATCTGTTTTGATTTCGCATGTCTTTCTTGGGTACCTACCTTACATTATTGACTCGTATCCTCCAATCATCGTTTCCTCTTGAATTTACGGTTTCTTATTTCACCTAAGACTTGATATCCCCCTCCTTTCATTCTTTTCGTTTCCTCCGTGTATATCCGTGTCCCTTCATATTCCTTGCCTTTGGATACATTCCCTTATCTTCGCAAGCCTTTGGTCATCCCATTCACATTCTTCGTCTCATCCCCTTCTCTTTTTTTCTTCATACCTTTGACTATCAATATCATTTACATTCCTCGCCCCTTCTTCTTCTCCGTTCCTAATTCGTCTCTTTCACAGACTCTCTATTCAGCCGATGCCTACGCAATGCCACCTCACCGCGCAGCTCGCTAACATTCTGCACGCGCTCGGCGGAACCGGGGCGGAGTGTGCATGCGCATTGACCTGTGCCGCTGCTTCCACCCTCGTCGCACAGGGTCCCCTTCCCTTTCATCCCACGTACCGGGAACAGAGAAGGAGCGCAGGACGACGCGGGGGAGCGAGAATGGCGGGAAGGAGAAGTCCACGTCGGTGGATGGGGGAGGAGTCGGGGAGGTGCCGCGGAGGGGGAGAAGGACGCGGAGGTGCAGCCAGGGGAGGGGGAGAGGAACGCGGAGGAACAAGAGTGCGCATGCATTATACGCATGATGGAGTGGGTGGTGTTCCCGCTTGTGGAGCGTGCACCGGGAGCTCTCAGGTTTATGCTTTTCCTGGGCAGGCGAGGGGATGGATGTCGATACCGACATCGAGGGGAAGGACACGCCGCGTGCGCAGGGGTCTTCTTCATCCTGGTCCGCGTCTCTGGCGCCGCTGCGATTGACCTCGTCGGCCTCAACACCTTTTCATCTCTCCCCATCGGGAGTGTCGACATCTACGCTGCCAGTCGCCACACCCTCCTCCATTTCGTACTCTTCCATCTTCGCCTCGACAACGGTGAAGTCCTCATCCTCCACCACTGCATCGACGCCGATGATCAAGCCCAAGCGTCTTGCGGGGCCAGGTCAAGTCCCGAGGCGCCGCAGCACGACCCGCGCTGGAGCCCGCTTATTAGTCCTGCATGCGGCGTGCGCGCAGTCGAGCGTGTGAGGAGAGCGGGGCGGGGTCGTGCTGGGTTGCGGGGAGATGCTCGATCCTCTGCTATATGCTCCGGGGTATGCGGGGTATATAGGTGCGGGTACGGGGGAGGGATACGCGGGGGACGGGTATGGGTACGGGTATGGGTACGGGTATTCAGGTGCAGGGTATGCGAGCACGAGCACCGATGCACATGCGGGCACGGACGGGGACGCGTACGCCGCCGGCGCGAGCGGGAGCATGAGCAAGCCGTATACTGTTGTCGAGCGCACTGCAGGATGGCATACACGAGGGCTCGGCGCACATTTAGAGAAGACCATGCGCGCAAACCGTATGTGCAGGAAGACGAGACGGCACGACCGGGACTGGGCTCGGCGACAGCAGGTGGGAGCGGGTGCAGGAGGCAATCTGCTCGCCGAAGATCCGCAAGCGCTTGGAGGACGGCAGGACGAGTCGATGGACGTCGATATCGTGCCCCCCGATGTCGGGTGGTCGACATGGATGCAGGCGGGTCTTTGGTGTGCCTCGTTTCCAGGCTGACACTTTTGGGTTGCGTGTAGACGAGCGAATACCTTCCCATCTGCTGAATCTCTCGCTCGCCCCGCCGCTGCACCCGCTGCGCTTCGGGTCGCCGCTAGCGCCACCGTCCTGTGTGGTACCCCGTGGGTGCTGCTGCGGATGCTCCATGTAGGCGTGCATGAGCGCTGGATGTCGGGGTTCATAGAATTCTCCTCGAAAGATCCCGGCAGTGCAGTTGCTCGGAAGACATTGACGCGGCAGAGATTGGACGGCCCAGCACTGAGATTAGGTGAATTCGGAATTGAAGTATTTGAAGTATTTGAAGTATTTGAAAGCGTTGGCGAAGAAGACGAGCTAGATCAAGCTGAAAGGACCCCATGAAGGCGTCCATGGCGCTGGCGAGACCGGCGGGAGTGTATGGCGGGCGGGACAATGGGCGAGTACTAAGAGTGGACGTGGTGGATCAAGGGATGATTGATCTCAGGATTCTGGACTCCTTCCCACGACCCCCCCCCCCAGAAAAGGAAGTTCCCATCAAATTCAACCATTTTGCATTGCTCGACGCACCTGCAACCCAGGTCATGTCAATCTTACTTGGGATGCACAGTTAATATCTCATACCCTCACTGTGGAGGCATTTTTGGGCCATAACCTTGTCTATGGTGCATATGGTTCAAAAAAATGAGATCTGCCTTGGTGGTTTGGGCTCAAAAACATGCTCAGAAATGAGTAGAAAGTGAAGAATTGACTATGGGAATGATAATTTGATGTGGGTTCGCAAATAAAGAACAGACTGAATTTATTCAAGAGGTAGCTTGGTATTTATACAAGCTGCTTATCTATGAGTCAGAAGTGAATTGGTATTGTAGTTAGGAGAACCATGTGTTTAAGAAGGCAACGGTGAAATAGAATAAAAGATAGGAGGTAGACCACATTGTTGCATGTGGAACAACATTCACATGTTAATGAACACTGCCACGGGTTGTATTTCCCACACTTCCCTCAAGCCGTGGACAGTTCAAGTGCGCGAGCGAAGTGCTTAGCCTTGGCGCTAGGCAGGGCCTTTGTGAGGGTGTCGGCAGTCATGTCATCCGTTGCACAATAGATGAGCTTGATTGCGCCAGCTTCGATGATATAGCGGATGTAGTGATAGCGCAAATCAATGTGCTTGGTGCGTGCATGATAATGCCCGTCCTCCGCAAGTTACTGTCACTGAACAGGGTGGTGGGCAAGGTCAAAGGGCGAAAGATTTCCCCGATGAGTTTGCGCATCCACATTGCCTCCTTGGCAGCGTGGGTTGCGGCAACGTACTCGGCTTCGGTGGTTGAAAGCGTTACGAGTTCCTGTTGCTTCGAAGACCAGGAAACTGCGCCACCGTCGACGCTGAATACGTACCCAGTGATGGCCCTGCGATGATCTTGCGAGGCGCCATCGGCATCAACATAGCCTTTCAGGCCGCGCTTGTCTTCCCCATAAACAAGATCCAACTTTATCGTGCCCAGAAGATACTGGTAGATATGCTTCACAGCTTCCCAATGGGTCCAGCCAGGATTATGGAGAAATTGGGCGACGGTGGAAGCAGCGAACGCAATATCGGGCCGAGTAGCCTTGGCGGCGTACGTGAGAGAACCGACGGCATTAGCGTACGGAACGTTCTTCATCCGCGCAATTTCCGCGACGGTTGTGGGACACTGGGCCTTTGTCAGAGGCACATTGGGGTCAAGAGGCATCGCCCTCGGCTTCAAATCGTTGAAGTTGAACCGTGTGATAATTGCCTCGATGTAGGCATGTTGCGACAAACGGATTGTACGCTCGGCATGATCCCGGGTGACCTTGATTCCGAGAAGCCAACTAATTGGCCCCAGGTCGGTGAGCTTGTACTTCGCATTCATTTCGACCTTGAACTTCCCGATCTGTGTGAGAGAACTTCCCAGTATCATGCAGTCATCCACATGAATGGCAAGGACCAGAAGATGTCCATCTTCCTCCTTGTAGAATACGCCATGATCGGATTCACAGCGTCGGAACTTGAGGTCCGCCATAGCTTCGCAAAAGAAGTCGTACCAATTCTTTGCGCCTTGCCGAAGACCGTAGAGAGATTTGTGTAATTTCAACACAAATGTCTTTCTATCCTTGGTCGCGTAGCCAGGAGGTTGTTCGAGATAAATACGCTCATCCTCCGCAAGAACTCCATTGAGAAAGGCGGCGTCAAAGTCGATCGTGTGAACCGGCCAGTCATTGCGAGCTGCGATAGCGAGAAGGAGCCGAAAAGAAGACAGTCTAGCGACTGGTGCATAAGTTTCGTAGAAATCGACCCCGTGAATCTGGGTGAATCCCTTTGCAACTAGTCGGGCTTTGTATTTCTCGATTTCGCCAGAGGCGTTCTTCTTGATGCGAAGAACCCATTTCGCTCCAACGACGTTGGCGCCAGGCGGGCGCTCGATGATAGACCACGTGCCGTTACGTTCCAATGAGGCGAGCTCGATCTTGATCGCCTCTTCCCATTTAGGCCAATCCGGTCTCTTCTTCGCTTCCTCGAACGTCGGTTCAAGTCCTTCAGCACTGGCGGTAACAGCGGCCATCGCAAAGTCTTCGACTCCAACCAGTTCCCAGTCATCTGAGGCAGCTGCCTCTTCCGGCACTTCCTGCATGCCTTTCGGGATAGGGGGGTCTGCTTTGCGGTTGCTGGTGACTCCATCGCCATCGCGAAGGCGTCGAATGTAAGCAGATTCTCTGCGCACACGCTTGGGACGGCCCTCGGGCTCTTCCCCTTCGAAGTTGTCTCCTAGAAAATTATTCTGTGGCTGAGCTTGCTCTTGTTCGGCTGGTTGCAGGTCATCGACATCTGGAACTTCCTCAATTCTGGGCGGAGGATCATGCTCGGCTGCTTGCGGAGCTTCAACGGGCGCTGGAACCGACTCGTTCTGGGCAGGTGGACGCTCGATTACATTCCACTCCCCCTCGAGCGGTAATTTTGTCACAACCTCATCTTCTTCAAGATTGAAGCTGATGCTGCGCTCAACTCCGACGGTGCGACGATTTGGCCAGTATATGCGGTGAGCTGCGCTTTCTTCGTCGATTCCCACCCAATGCTTCCGCGCATATTCAGCTTGGAATCATTCTCGTTGTGCACAAGAACTTTGCAGCCCCAAGGATGCAAATCAGCCAGAACTGGCTTCTCTCCGAAGACAATTTCGTGCGGCGTGGTCTCGCCAATTGCTCGAGTCCAGGTGCGATTCTTCAAATACACTGCGTGCATGAGTGCTTCGCCCCACAGGAAACTCGGTAAGCCGCTATCATGAAGCATAGCGCGAACCTTGTTCAAAAGGGTGCGGTTGAGTCGTTCAGATACCCCGTTATACTCGGGCGTGTTGTGGACAGTTAGACGTCGAATGGTGCCTTGGATTGCGAGGTGAGCATCGAATTCTTTGCTCCTGTATTCCCCTCCACGATCCGAGCGTAGGCACTTGATCTTGACATTCTTCTGTGTCTTCCGCCAGGCTTCCTCCGCAAGATAATGCCCATAGACTCGTCTTTATGAGCCATTAAGTAAGCGCGAGTGTGCCGGCTTTTGTCGTCCGTAAAACTGACAAAGTACTCCTTGTGGCGGATAGTGCGAACGGGGGCAGGTCCCCAGACATCCGAGTGAGATTCGTCTCCAAGTTCCTTCGCGCGGGGAGCCTCCCGGAATTTCTGGATTGGCTTCCGTGTCATCTTTGCAAACTCGCAAGATTTGCAAATGGTGGGTTTACTCGATTCGTCCAGTTCAACTCCATAAACTAGTCCCTTGCTGACCAGTTTGCGAGCGGCTTCGTGCGCAATATGTCCCATCCTGCGATGCAATTCGTCGATGGTGACCTTTTCTTTTGCAGCTCCAGCAAATTCAGGTGCGGGTTTGGCATGCGGCGTGAAAACTCGGTAAAGTCCGCCCTTCTCGTTGATTTTGCCTACGGGCTTTCGGTCTTTGTCAAAGATTCGACAAGCTCCGCCTCCAAACCAAACGTGCGATCCCGCAGCGTCGATTCGGCTGATGGAAACCAGAGTTACTCCCATTGTAGGTGCATACAAGACATCCTTCAAAAGAATTCTTGACGGCTTATCACCCTTTGGCACAGTGATATACATGTCGCCTTTTCCAATTGCTGCTACCATCCATCACTGCTGCGGACAAGAGGTCCTTCCAGGCGATTGGAAAAGGCGACAGGTATATCACTGTGCCAAACGGTGATATACATGTCGCCTTTTCCAATCGCCTGGAAGGACCTCTTGTCCGCAGCAGTGATGGACCTCGGGGTGATTTCCACGAAATTTAGGAATCGTGCACGATTCCCCGAGAAGTGCTTGGATGCCCCTGAATCATACAAATCTATGTCGATGAGGCTATTCCCAGGTGTCTCGGTGCTGAGCATTGCTGAGTCGAAAGACGTTGTGTACGCCTCTTCCGTCCCAATCGATGATTTATCCAAGAGTCCAATATTGACTGCAACTTCATCAAGGGCATGTTCTGTAGGCGCGCGAGCCAAGAACTTGTCAAAGAAGGTTTCACCAACCTCAACCCATTCGGTAGAGCTATCTGAGCTCTCCGAACTGCTGTTGGTTGCACTGGTAGCGTCGTCTAAGTCGTCCGCTTCGTCCTCCGAGTCCGAGACATCCTGGAGGTCAGGCATCTCGCTATATTCATCCTCCGCAGAGTGATCAAATAACTGGGGACCCTTGGGAAGCCCATCGAAGACGTCGGAAAAATCATCTGAGTAGATGGAGGTGTTGTCGAGCTCAAGTGAGTCTTCCTCGACATTCTTGCTGTCCGAAAATTCGGTGGATATGTTGAGACCTTGTTCAACAAAGTCCAACACGCTGGCTTCTGTGTGGGCCATCCACGCGCCGTCATCGTCAGCTGCACCTGCTGCGTCCTTCGATTTCCCTTTACCCTTCCCTTTACCCTTTCCCTTTGGACCTTGGCCAGCTTTGCCGCCACCTTCGGCCCAGCAATCGGCCTTATAATGACCCTTCTTCTTGCAATTGAAGCACTCGGCGTCCTTCTTAGAATCCGAACCTCCAGACCGACCCTTCCCACTGGAAGAATCATTGGAGTAGAAGGCGGCGTCCTTGTCGTCCTTCCTGCCGTTCTTCTTCAGAAGTCGGCGCTCGTATTCGTCCGTGACGTGAGCATGAGATCATCTGGTGTAAGGGTTGTTCCCAGTACGCTTGACGTAGCGCTAACTGCGGAAATGTAGGGATCGAATGAGGGAGGTAGGGAGCCGAGGATGATTGCGTAGAAGTCGTCCTCGGTCGGGGGTTGACCCATTGCCGCGAGATCTTCGCGCATGGTTCTGAGCTTTGTGAAGTGGGCACGCAAATCGCTCCGCTCGTCACAACGCTCTTCTTGAAGCCTGCGACGCAAATCAACAGATACCATGCAAGATTTCTTCTGGAATTCGTTTCCGAGTTCCGTCCAAATGTCGCTGGCCGTAGGTTTGGTTCGGATCTTCATAAACAGTGAGTCTGGGATCGTCCCTGCGATCTGCTGCTTCACGATCGCTTCACCCTGCTTCCACTCCTTAAGCTCTCTCTTCCACGCAACATCCGTGATTAGTTGTGCAGCATTGAGCACAACTTGAATTGGTGCGTCGGCCGTGCCACGAACGGACACGAGTGGGTCTGGTGGTGGGCCTGAATTAGCATCGAGGTGCTCGCTGAGACCCCGAGCATCAATAGCCCAAGAGAACCGATCTTTATAAATGACCCAGTTCGTTCCAGTGACATCAAGCTTTGGGATACGCAAGAAGTCGTCGCCAAGTTTGGTGGATGTGGGAAGAGACATGATGCGTGAATAGATTTATTCAAGGGGCAGTATGAGGATGATCAAAGTGGTGAGGATTTTGGTTAGTTGCGATGGTCGGGGCCCATAACCTATGGGAATGATAATTTGATGTGGGTTCGCAACTAAAGAACAGGCTGAATTTATTCAAGAGGTAGCTTGGTATTTATACAAGCTGCTTATCTATGAGTCAGAACTGAATTGGTATTGTAGTTAGGAGAACCATGTGTTTAAGAAGGCAACGGTGAAATAGAATAAAAGATAGGAGGTAGACCACATTGTTGCATGTGGAACAACATTCACATGTTAATGAACACTGCCACGGGTTGTATTTCCAACATTGACTTCTCAGAGGTATGGAGGACTGTGGTAAGCTGAGCTGGCTCCCAGGTGCAGCGTCAGTGAAGAGACATCAGGTCTTGCCGTGATGCCGCAAGCTCAATCACGTCTCGCGTAATAACGCATCACTGTCCAAGATCCAGAGATCGATCACCCCTTGTGGTGGATGGTAGCAAGCATCAACATTCACGTGATCGCTTCTTTGCCTCGAGGTTCGGAATCTCGGCATGGAGAACAGAGGTGCCGTGGTGCCGATCAGAAAAAGGTAAAGGGGTGGATGCGGAATTCATCAAGTGCCCAAACATCTGGCCTATGTCGAATGGTTTAAACCCTTTCCTACATCGCCCGAGGCACACCACCTCATGTACAAGTTCAAGAGATCCATTAAAGATGGTGAACGCATACATTAGCAAACCCTGGGTCTGGCCGTAGTCAATGTACCCACTTACGTAGCGCCATGTAGCGCCATGTAGCGCCTGTAGCGCCACTGTAGCGCGTGTAGTTTTTTTTTGCTGATCTGCGTAGTGCTGTGTAGTGCTACGTAAACAGGGACCTTCACTACGTAGCGAGTGCAGCGACCCAGGGTTTGCTGATGCTAGCTAGTATTATTCCACTGGACAATATTCACTGGAGTGTCTACTTATTACCCAAGTTGGTCCTGTCGCCCCGGAGCGTTGGACATCAAGCAACGTGTTGGAGCAGTGTTCGGCCTTCTACGTCAACTGCTTCACTGACCGTCATGTTTATACCACGATATTTTAGTTTCAAAGATGTGAATGTGTATCTTGTTGCCGCCGCCCTGTTTACATTTGAAGCTTTCTCTAGGACAGGGGCCCCGGGATAAAGCTTCTTTCTACAATACTACCATACATTCCGAATTCAGGTAATATTTCCGAAGTCTGAGTAATCCTCCAATCCTGTAAACCTACCCTCAATTCGGACCAATTTGGTCTTCTTGGTCTGTCTTGGAGCTCTTTGGCATCGGGCAACCAAATTGGAACAAATTAGTGGTAATTTCGGAAAGGAGGTTTTTCCTGATGTACTGTAACCCTCTTATCTGCTAGGAGACGCTCGGAGACAACGCAGTGGGAATCACTTATATCCCGCCCAGTTGAATCCCTGACTGCTGGACACGAACCTCCAAGTATGACGTATCCCTCCACGTCCCTCTTCTTGCTCTGCGTTTCTCTGTCTGTTTGAGATTCAATTATGTTGTAACTTACCTTTCCCTGGTTTCAAGAAATGCCACTGTCTTCCGCTTCTCCTTGAAGGCAAATGAGGCTCTTTCTATTCTTGAGTCTTGACCCATCATTTTTGGCAATATTATGGAAGTGTGCTTCTTGATGTCCCTAATCTAGTGAGAATACATCTGAAAAGAAGGAGTGCGAAATATTGACGAATTTGGAAAACTGTGCGCATTTGGGTGTACAGCCATATGCATACTCTGATTCACAGTAAACGATGTCGTTAATTCAGGTACCGCCCTTCCTAATCGCGGGATCATGCATGCTGTCCGTCACGCCCCAAAGCTACATTATGTGCAAGATTGGATGCTTCATGCTATCTCCAAATCTGCCGACCTCGCCGCTGCCCGCAAGAACGAGGAAATAGGAAGGCCAAAAGTATAAAAGCCACAGCGACAGAAGCTTCATCCGCAGCGAGTCGCACCTTAAGGGCTATGAAACAGTTCACCAAGCTTGCCATCGTCGTTGTTTCGGTCCTTGTTGTAAGGCTTTCCAGCCGAATGTAATATCGATGGAAATTATTCGACTTACTATAATTTGCAGACGTCTGCCGTCGCGACTGTAGATCTATGCTGCGCAACCATCGAGACGACAAGCTTCGGACTTCCGGCGGATATCGGCTATGATGGGCCCGAGCCGTTTGACATATGTGAGGGTTGTACACCCCGCAATAGCTCTTGGTATGACTCCGCCCGCCTGGTGATAGACTGCACTCACTCCTAGATTTTGATTATAGTGAACTCCTTGCAATGACTTGTGACACATCGTTTCTGGACAACACAGTTGCAATCAACTGCGTCCCATCCGATTTCGTACGTTCTCGTGGACTACACACTAGATGATTGAGTGTTCACACACAATTTTGCAGACGGTTCCTCCTGGCGGCGTAGAACTATGCTGCCCGTATGTCGTATCCACAAATAATGTGCTGGCAAAGCAAGTACTCGAGGAGGCAGGATATGATGGAAGTGTACCTTTGGACGTCGCTCTCGGCTGTATTGACACCGATTTTTGGTTCGCTATCATTCCTTTCAGAAAACATACCTTCAGGCCTAACGACTCATCGCAGCCCCCTTCTCGATCTGAGATGCCAGGGAGGACTCCTGGACAATACCGTCGGAGTTACCTGCATCCCAGCCGCTGCCTGAGGCTGAAACTCTCCCAAATTTCAAACCATTATGCCGTTCTCTCTTTTCTGGAATGCTAGTCGTAGTCAGCGTGATGGGATTTCGTCTTGGAAAAAAATTTATTTCGAATCTGCTCGTCTTCTCCACCATCTCTCCCCAGAGCTCTCCGGGCATCTAGGGCCGAATGCGACATCCATCGGATCCATCCCCGCAGATGAGGGTCCGCCTATTCTTGTCGATTCATTTGCGGTTCCTATTATGCATTCAGAAATATTGAGCTGTAACATCTGTAACATAATTAAATCCTGGCTTTCCTTTCAAGTTTGGGGGGAGCTCGATTCGCCCCTGGCACTTTCACCACTCCTGGGCACTTTCCCCGGTCCTCATCATCTTCCGTGGCTATGAAAGCGAAATCCCAATATGTCTTTGTCACCATCCCGTTTTCACTGGCAGTGTTCGCCCAAAGGGCTTAATTAATGGCTTAAATTTGTTCAGCTGGACTTCGAGGCCTTTTTAAGGCCTTAAATCCTCACGTGATAATCCCGTGCTTGGTTCAAGTTTGGTTTTTTCTTTCTTTCTGCGCACGTGCGCCGGCAGACAGACCTAGGATTGATTATACTCGCGTGGTCCACAACATGAACGACGAGTCTACCGAAAACAAACACTTGTTGGTTGCGGCCACCGCATTCTGCGTGGCGTGACTCGTACTTTTTAAATTTTCACTTACCATATCTCATGTTTCTTATCCCCGCGGCTGAGTACGTGGTACTTAAGTTCTTATACTGACAACAGATCACGTGCGCAGAACCAATTGACGGTGCCGATCATGTGCACTGCACGTAGTGATGGAAAAGTTCGGTTCGGTTCAGGTTCGGGGTACTTTTTCCCGAACGCTGAACCTGAACCTCAAGTTCGGTTCAAGGAATTCTCGAACCTGAACCTGAACCTCGCGTTCGGGGTTCAGTGCGTTCGGTTCGGCGTTCGAGCACGTTCGAACGCCGAACCGAACCTAAATTCCTTGCCAATCAGCAGTTTTGTATTTAATGGCACCAGACGCGCTAACCGTCTTTATTGCGTCGAATCTAGAGGTGAATACCAATATTTCGAAGTGTATTGCACTCAAATCACAGCATTTTAAATGACAAATCATATATATTCACCTACTGTGTACAGAAACTCAATACCTATCTGGACCTCTCTCTGCTGCGGCCGAAGCTTAGTACAACGCGCTACGACTGGCGGGACCGCGAGCAATACGACCCCTGTCAAAGGTCGATGCCGGCGGCATCGCACCGCGCGCATTCCACCAGTAGGCTAGCCCAACCAAAATTAATATATTATGATAAACAAAGTAGACAGCAAGACGCACCGTAGACACCCTGCATTATCAGATGTACATATCATATTTGCAATCCAAACATCTCTGAAGGACTTCGGAATCCATGTTACTTAGTTGCGTGGAGAGAGAAAAAAAGACTTTGTCCCCTCAGTCCGACCTTGTGATATGCGAGTGAAAGGCTTCAAGCTGAAGCCACCAGCAAATGGACTTTCGGAAAGTTTGACAGCTGAGATGGATTGCGGAGACCTTGAAGCATCGGGTAGGGGCGGCACGATCGAGGACTTGAAGCTTTTACCACCATTGAGGACTTCGAACTTTGAACTTGGAATGCTTGAAAAGATCCCCAAGCAATGAGCACACCAGTGATTAAAACACGAAAAGAGGAAAAGGATATGGTGGAAGGAGAGAAGCAGGGAACGACGACGTGGCAACACTGCTGGTGTCAATGTGGGCAGGTAGAATGCGCGACGCGCCACTGCAGTGACGTCGGAGATTGCCGCATAATTTCCCACCACCCGGGCCGGGTTCGGCGTTCGAACGCGTTCGAACGCGTTCGGTAGAATTTTGGATCTAACTGAACCTGAACCTCCAGTTGAGGTTCAGGTTCGGTAATTCAATGAACCTGAACCCCGAACCTGGCGTTCAGTTCGGTTCGGTTCAGGTTCGAACCGATTGTTTGAACCGAACTTTTCCATCACTAGCTGCACGGGACTCTAATTTCGGCATCACATCATGCCGAATTCTTCTCCGCTTCTTGGCCACGTGTACCTGCGCTAATTTTTCCCTCTTGCTTCACGCTACCACCGACCCTATAGCCTTCGTCGAGGTAAGTGCTTTGGCGGCAGATGATAGCCACGCCGTCATAGAAAGAAAATCACATGTGATCTGTGTATTTGAGATGAATGAATCATCGAAATTCCGCGGGACACAGCGCATAAGACCAATCCTGGCCGACCCACTCCTGAAGCCTCCCAGGCCTTAGAACAACGAAAAACACAATTGAAATAATGTCAAAATGGCTGATACAATCCATTTAAAAAGCAAGGTCAGCATACATTCTTGAATCATCGTCGAGTCAACCATTTGTAGGCCTCTAATCAGGGTTACCAGCACATGGCTACGCGTGCAACAGGTCCCAGTACTGACGAACTGCTTTTCTTGCTCGTTAGAGTTGCGCACCCAGATTCCAGACCCACATGTTGAGTTCCGAGTTGTCTGACAGTTTGCAGATTGGTCCAAATATAATACACGCTTCTCTTGCTCTGCGTGTCCTCGCTCCGGAGTTAACCAAGGCTCAATTGCTGGCAATCGGCCGTGTATCACAGTTGCAACAACCTGTAACTGTATTCTGATACACCAACAGATAGTAGAAGACCATAGAACAGACTATCCGACGGACTTCTAGACAGGACCGCGCTCGCAGCAACGAGCAGGATAAGTACGGCCAAGCATTCAAGCACCACCGAAATCTTCAATCCAATGCTCCATCTGTTGAAGACGCTGGACCCGAATGTTCATTTCCTCTTGCACCAGCTTTCGATGAGCTTTGCACAAACGGGTCATGACTTGTGGGTACTTCCTTTTGTCCGCAGTCCCTGTGATTGTTCCAGCCGACATCGAAGCCCTCGGAAGCATAGGGACTGAGGCGATAATTCCGCTTATGAAAATTTAGTTTCAGCTGGGACGACGACTATGGGCAGGGTCAAAACTTTTGATTAAGCTGAGTACAATGGCCATCAATGTTGCATGTACATGCTAACGACCAGCGTTTAGCGACCTGCATGGGCTATACCGGACTCTGTTGGGCTGCCAAGGTAAGGAACGCACACCAAAATACAAATTGGGCAAATTTGTGGGTGCGGAACATGCGCTGACACTCTTACACGAAACGGATCAAGGCCTGTTATTACATTGTATCAAAAAACATAGGCTAGAAATCTGCGAAGGACCTTCCCCAAGATCACTGTTGTTTTTTCCAGGTGGTAAGGCTCGAAACGCGTCCGTGCGCCCTCTCCGAGTGTCCAAAGCAGGTTACATCGGAAAGCCTGATCTACCTCCCTTAGATCTGGCTCGTTTTCCTCAGTGTCAAGGGTCGAAATCTGCGCCGGACCTCCCCCAAGAACCTCGTTGTATCTTCAAGGCCGTATGACGCGAAATGCGTCTGTGCGCACTGTCCGAGTGTCAAAAGCTGGTTGCATTAGAAAGCTTAATCCACCTCCTCAATTCTGGCTCGTTTTTCTCAGTCTCAAGGGTAGACATCGTCTCTTGACCTCCCTCAAGAGCTCTGACATATTCACTAGGTGGTACGACACAAAACGCGCCCGTGCGCCCTGTCAAAGTGTACAAAACAGGTTGCCTTAGAAAATGTGATCCATCTCCCTCAAATATGTTGCGTTTTCCTCAGTCTCAAGGATGAACATCTTCGCTGGACTTCCCTCAAGAGCCCTTTTGTATTTGCTTCATTTGAAATATCACGACGGTCTATCAATAAATAAATATCTCAGAAGCTTCACAAAAAAGTGTGTTTTGGGACTACTTGCACCCTCCAGAACTCACTCATTTCTCGATGGATTCCTTCGAGCCCTGTCGTAGAGTTGTCCATAAAATGATGATCTAAAATAGTTGCCAGCTTACCCCGAACGTACGAGACCGTGCTGAGACAGTAGAAAGCAAAGATCAGAAATGCTTGGAAAATGAAGCTTGAAATGTGACATCACACTGACAGTGACAAGCTTGTGCGGGCCTTTTGCAAACACGAAACACCAACAGCAGATATCCGAGGAAGCTAAAAGAAAGTTCAATGATGAAGGAATGGCGCAGGGAGAACAGAATTTTAACACCAAAAAATTTGAACAACTGAGAGTAAAATCGGAAACTGTTACGTAAGAAAATACCCAGCCACCGTGACAGTGATTTAAGGTTCATTAGATTCCTTTCTAATGAAAGAGTCAAGTTTAGAGTACAGCCACTATTGAGGCTTCAAAAATCTAATGAATCTAAAGCACAGCCACTATTTTCATTACGGACGGAAAATGTCGACCGTAAAAAAACGAGGTCGGAAGAATGACGGACACGAAATATTATGAACGATTACTAAGTACTCGTAATGTAGGAACATACAGGTGGTTATCCATATATAGACCTACAAGATGTGAACGGAGCACATATTCATTCCAGGGGGTGATGGCTACAAGACGCTGAGCATCTGTGACTGGCTGACCCTTGAATGGGCAGAACCACTGGTTAAAACCCTGTGGGACCTGGTTGGAGTTCTCCCCTCCCAGGTATAAATCCCCAATGTCCACCAGTACACAAGAAGCTTGTCATAGGTCTTCCCTTTCCCGAATGCATGCATAGAACCACTGCCTGACGTCTTCAACTCCCGAGGACGGTCCACAGTCGAGCCAGGTGGCGTGTTCAACTTCCGAGAGAAGGTCCACAGCCAAGCAATATGGTAGGTTCAACTTCCGGAGGAGAAGTCCACACCCAGTGGGAGGGAATACGGGAGAGTATTGGATTCGGAAATTTTTGGTTTCAGAGAATGTGCAAATAGTTTTGGAATAACAGCTTGAGTGGAATTTGCACAACAGTGTTTGCGTTGTTTAAACCACAGCGACAAGGGCTTGAAGGCAAACGATAAGCATAGGTGTTGAGTCGAATACTTGAAGTACATTGTAAGCCAGTTCTCCCAGTAGCGATGTTATTTCCCTTCTTGAAAGTAAGGCGCGAAAGAGTTCCAGAGGTTCTGGAAATTGTTGAACCAAATTCAGTAGTTCACCATTAACCTTGTCCAGAAACTCTTGAGTCAAAATAGAGCCGCGCAGCGGACCCAAACGGAGATGCAGAACGAGGATCGAGTGCTCCCAACTCCGAGAAGTCAAAATGAGGAGTCGAACTTGTAAATGAAAAAAGCGCTGTGACTTGCCATGACCTGGTCCCGAGTCGAACGGGCGTACTGCATATCCTAGAAGAAGAGGATGATTAATGTCGCGCAGATGCGGGCCACTCCGCGTCCAGGCCCTATTCGGAGCTGGGGTGAAAGCA
The DNA here is from genome assembly GCA_014925785.1 of Mycena galopus ATCC 62051. Taxonomy (NCBI): domain Eukaryota; kingdom Fungi; phylum Basidiomycota; class Agaricomycetes; order Agaricales; family Mycenaceae; genus Mycena; species Mycena galopus. The sequence goes on from WIQG01000019.1 coordinate 205,616, forward strand.
TGTCGCGTTGCGACTCGACTTGAATTTGTGAGCCCTCCCCTGTACGATACTTATGTGGAATGTGCAATTGATCGGTCATGGTTGTCAACAACATATCAAAAATCTAGTTCAGTACTTTTACAGTGGTGCAAACGACAAAGAGCGCTAACAGAATTGCCAAAGCATGACCTAGTCCCGAGTCGAACAGGTATATTCAGCATAACCTTTCCAAGACACCGAAATCATTGTTTGCAGGCAGGCCACTAGGTGTCATCCGTACTCCCTATACTTATGAACTGGTCCCAGTCGAGTAGCAGGAGTACGCATAAATGTTGAATATGCACATGATAAATATCTGGTGTGCAGAAGCGGCTTACTGATTGTGACCAAACGACGTGCAAATAAGTAGATAGACAGTTTGCGCTGGGCAAAGCCGCACACAAAGTTCGGGTTCTCAAGGTCAAGATATCATAATAATCGAATGCCATTGCCAACTGACCCCCTGCATATGAGCTGATTCAGACTAGATACACCCCAAAAGTACTTATCCTATCCCCGACTCAGTGGTTTTGACCAACAAAATTCCATGCACCCGCATCTCCACCCGAGACAATAAGCAGCGCCACTAATACCGCCTTACCAACTTGCATTTCTTGCTTCAAGATTTTTTCTTTTTCTTCTTCGCAGCTGCGAACCAACGGCCAAATGATGCGTAGAGGACGACGAACACACGCCCACGGTCGGTGCGGGGGTGGTGCGCGCGGTGCAGGCACGAGACGTCGGTGTACGAGTGGGGAGTGAAGCCGAAGTCCGCTTCGACGTCCTTCAGGGTGGACCCTTCCCCGTCCTTTACGCTCGACCGGCTGACGAGCATGTAGTCGCCCTTGCCGCCGCAAGAGTGTCCCGCGGCCGAAGTTGTACGCCACCCAGCGTCGAGCCTGTCCGCTGAGGCCAGCGGACGCCGACCGACCTCTCCTTACTAAATAATAGTGAAAAGGGAATGAAGTGTGGGGACGTATCCGGTTCCCCGGCCCACGGTGTTGGAGTCGAAGAGCTTGGGGGAGCGAGAACGGTGCCCGCGAGCATAAGAGGCAGGTACCTGTTAGGCACAGGTAACCTTTTAGGACGAGGAGAGGAGGGCCTTGAAGGAGGCATGCGCGCTGGTGGTAGGACTTGGCTGGCTCGATCGACGGCAGAGACGGAGCGATCGCGCGTGACGAGGATGGGAAGGTGGTAGTGCGCGATGGATGGCGACAGCCGTCTCGCCAAGGCAGCCGATACGCGCAAATGCGAACGCCGGAGCGCCACCCTGAGTGAGATCCCCGGGTCGCGCGGGCTTTAGTGACGGTGTGCACACGGCGGTTGATGACGTGGCCATAAGAGAGCACGCACACGTGATCTTATCGCGCGTTGTATCACGCCACAATCTGTGCAGCGGGAGTCAGTCTCTGGGGCTGCTTGCTGGCAAAATTCATGTTGTGAAAAAAGAGGCAAGTTAGACGTACATAGCACCGTAGAATTACTGTAGTATTTCGACCAAGTGTTCAGGTGACGCGTCACACGGGCCGCTGAACTGAACACTTTTGGTGTTGGTGACGGTCACATCCAGGTTTCGTCGCCCAAATGGGCAAGAAAACGTCAAAATTTTTGCTCCGGCATTCACCGGATTACCATATATAGGAATTTGATCGTGATTGCCGAGAAATGAACACTTTGGAAAATGAACACCTTAGGTGACGCGTCACAAGGCCTGAACACTTGGTCGAAATAGTACAGTACGACCAAATCGACAGTCACGCGTCACGCACCCTGTGTCGATGTCGAAATTTGGTCGAGGTCACGCATCACGCGGGCCGTTGTCGAACCTCCAGAGCGTGACATTCCCAAAAGGTGGTCCCGGGATGCCAAAAAGGCGAAAGTTTGCAAATATTCCTGTCCGATTGTTGAAAATTTTTGGGGTGTCACGCAAAATTTCGGCCGGTGTCGAAAATCCTGGGACTGGAATAGACCAGGTCTCCCGACAGCCTTTCTGCACGTTTCGATCTCCTCCTCGATCTCGCCACGCCACTGATGGCTGATCTCGGTGATATCCGGTTTTGATTCCGGCAAGGTCAAAAACAGAGTTTCTGTGCGTTTCAATCTCCTCCTCGATCGCGCACTGCCACAGTCCACAGGGCCTGGAATATCCGGCGCACCGCTGTCTCGAAAAACCAACTCTCCTTCTCTCTCGCTCGCACACTGCCACAGCACATCTTTGGCGAAAGAAAACATGTCGCTTATCGTAGCAATCATCGAGATCCACAACTTCTCATCTGTATCGCACTAATTTGGTAATCCATACCCACAGGACTGAACTCCCTTTTTCTCTCGTTGAAGGCATGCAACACGCACAAAATCTAGGAGTTGGGAATGCCGGGCTTTTTGCTGCCATCAAATGCTGCCATCAGTCTCGGCCGCAAATCGGCATGCATTGGCGGACTTTGAATTCTCAGCCATCTCTGGCACATAGGCACCAACGTGTACCAGCGCCTCTCCTGTCCGCTTCTATCCAGGCTTCCTCTTCAGTTTTACGATACTCTTAGCTTCATTCTCAGACTTTTTACTGAAGAAAATGTTGCTTCAAAATTTTTCCATCATAGTTTCACTGATTTATTTAACTCACTTGCTGAACCACTGAAAATTGCTTATTTTCACAGGCAGTTTCAGTGACCTATATCTATGCATGCATGGAGCACCCCTGAATATTATGGGATTTATTTTGGTTGCCCCAGCGATGTCCCAAGAGAATTGGGTGAGATGTCACTCCATGTCACATGGTGCTCTTTCATTTTATCATAGAATTCAGCCCAGACGCTCGAACGGACTAGGTAATCTGAATTAAGCATGGCTCAATAAGATCTAAAAAAATTGCTGAATAGCACCAGGCAGTGTGTCGCGACAAACAGCGCTGAGGATACTTACACTGCTCCTCGGTTGCCGTTGATGGCCTGAAGGTGTTTGTTTGGCAAAATGCCGTGATCAATACCCGATCATGCCGCTGATCCCATCAATCCCAACTCCCAGATGCTCCCGCAACACGAGCGGCGAATACAACTTGGAGATGGAAATTGGTGGATTAATTTCGCCCAAATACCATTCGCTGCTGGCCAGCACATCTGGAAAGAGATTTCTGTGGGATAGAACTGACCATTCTATATAGGTCTATATAGGTCGCATAGATCGCGTAGACCCGGTACTCGCCTAGACGCGTAGGGCAGTTCTCCAAAAGGTAGCACTGATAGACAGTGTCCGAATTTGTCCAGATCACTGGTGAGCGCCTGCATGGGGATGGCTCAAATGATTTCATCAACTCGAAACCATACTACACGCTGGCAGATGCTGACGTGGACTTGTCAAAATTTTCTTCTCCGACCACCACCTCACCACTCCTTTCCTGCTTTTTGCCTCCTCTACCGCCCTCATCTTCTGGTTCGAGCAATTTGGGAGCCTTTCAAGCTTCAAGCCAGGAACGCGTCAAGCCCCCAAGTATCTATATGCTCATGCTCAAGCACTGCTCAACGGCACCTCTCAGGGTGGAAAGAACTGGCAGCAAGGGATCACAGCAGCTTCTATCCTCAAGGCTTGGTCCTCTCGGTTCCAATCAACACTGCCAGCCTCAATTCCAAGCCATCAGTCAAGCTCCAGATTTGCGGGTCTTTTTGGCTCTCTACGCTTCCTTCACGAGGGCCTCGACACCTGCCCGCGCAACTCTCATGAGCCACGTCCAGACCCGGATCCTTGCCCTGCCTTTGATTTGTATTGGTACCACATCCTTCCAGGCATTCATGTATATTGTTCCCATTCCGTGCCTCAGCTGTTTTGTATTTAATAACGAAGTCTATGAATCGCTATAATTTCATTCTACGAGTGCAGCGGTAAATAGGGAGCAATCGGAATATGGGCTGAAATAGGTAGGTTTCGTTGTCGGATTACTGCATTTGGCCCGCGTAGCTCATTTTAGCCGAAATATGCGGTTCTACGCGATCTATGTAGAACACTTGTTTCTATAGCGTGTCCCATAAACCCCGACCTCATACGCGGTTTATGGGCCTACGCGGTCTATATAGGCCTACATAGAAGGTGCGGCTTTTCCAGATGCATTATATTGGTGTATGGCTATCCTTTCGCGCTTTGCTCCGAGTCCGTTCAGACCACCTTCCAGCTCCGCTTTCAACAACCACGTTCGGCTTCGGACGCAGAGTGAAGAACATTACGTCCAACTCCTTCTGATGGGTTTGAGGTTGTCTCTCGCAGACAGACGCTTCAACTTATGATCTTGTATCTCAATGTGTTGAATGCTTGAGGCGAAGGAAACAGCCAGCTATTTCTTCACTAGGGTTAGGGTGCAACCTGTGTCTCCTGCTAAATTCCTGGTCCACGCATTTCAATCTAGTATGAACCTCTCTGATAGCTCTACCAATCTTACTGTGATGATTTAACAATAGCCAAACCTCTATCCGCTGTTAGCGAGTATTTCGTCTTCGGTTTGCGTCCACCCTAGGTCATTTCTTCATTCACTTCGTCTTTGAGCATTCATTGGCGTGTCACACAATTGCTATTTGTCCAGGAATTTGTTTTTGATCCTTCGGGACCGCAACCAGGTTACTATCCTCAGTATGAGTCGCGGTATGGGTCGTCTCACGCTCATTTCGAGGATTTGTTCGACGAACCTCACGTGAGTGCTTCACATGATCGGGATGTTCTAAACCACTTATGCTGCAATATGCCACTTCACCAGCTGGTTATTGAATGTGCTGTACACTCGGCAAATGCCGCAGAGTTGCGTCCTTTCTCTTGCTCCAGTCATGTGAGTGCTCTAGTTTCCGTCTCGCATTTCCTTAGCTTTTGTTCTTCCTGTCGAACTCATTCACTTACCCACGATTGGCTTCCTGTGGTGGCTGTTTGTTAGTCAAATTCGCACAGGTTGTGTCCTCCTACCTGTTTATTCTGCACCTTTAGCTGGATCTTCTGTATACCTCTCCATAACCACATGGTTCCGGTACGGCCTCACTCCAAACACGGTATGACTCCAATTTTCTTTGGCTCTACTTAGTGGACTCGGGGAGGAGCGGGACGAGAGTCCTCTTTTCGAGGCGCCGGATTTTCTTCTCTGCTGGTGTACGCGGCTAAGTCTAAGTCTGCCCAGATCTTTTGTACGCATAAGGCCAGGGTCAGCGCGCGGAAAATCGAGCCACCGAACTTGTGGGAATGCATTGATTTAGTCAGCCGACTTGGTAAAGTTGCTTTTCTCTACGACCTGTTGCAGTTGCAGTTGCAAGCAAGCTTTCAATCAACGCTTTTCCTAGTCTCTCTCAGCCAGATGCTATAACTGAACACTCGTTCCTCACTAGTTATAGTCTGTTAGTTACCGCGCCCCGATGACAGGTGATCTGCGTTATCACGGAATGATGGCGATGCAGAACCAAACAACTCATTTATATTCACGCGTTTTGCACCATTTGACGTGCTTGTTGAGGCTGGAACTATTGTGTGAACTATTTAAGACTTCATATCTCCCACTGAACATTGTTGGATCCTTTCCGATTTTTATACCATTGAGTCAAAGGATTTCGGGGATTTCGGCATTCATTTGGCCGTAACCTGAGGAATTTATTCAGTCTGGTGAATTCTCCTCAAGTCTTCACTCAAAAGAACACCTAGGAAACAGGAGAGGATCTCTTCACTTTCCCCACTGCCTGAATCTCAATGAATGGACTTCGAACGCGTCAAGTCGCGTTGTTGCACTATGCACGTGCTTTCCCAAAACGGATGCTTATATAATAACGCAGGACGCCCCTTGTGATGGCGTGGTAACTAATAGACTACGCTTTTCCTTCCGCCCCCGTTTTTTTTGCGCTGTTCGGGTCTTCTTCCCTTCCTAAATTGCAACACTTTTGGCGTGTTCTTTTCGTCGCAGAGCTAATGCCTACCCAGAAAAATCCAAACATGTCTCCAAAATCACTGGCTTCCACCCCCAGAGGTCCAGGTAACTTTCAGGTGTAAGTTTGTGCACATTGATAAACAGTGAGTTTAGTATTCATTACTCGGTCTCGGTCCAACATTTCGTCTGGCTATGGTATACTTTAACACCCCTGCTTTCTGGTGAATTCGGTCGCAAGAAGTAGCACTGGGGGCAAGAACCGACGCATGCGACAGCCACATGCTTTAAATGCATGTGCTTCGCAAGTAACGATCTATGAAGCAAAAGACGTGTGACGGTTCAACAATCATTCTTTACCAGACAAAGGAGGGACAAAGAGTAGACAAAGAGCAGGAGCAGTTTCCCAGGTGCAGGGAATCCTGCCCTGCCCTTTGTCTTTTCTTTATCTGTCTTTTGTCTAGCAAAGAACGATTGTCGAGCTGTGACACGGACTTTGTGTGGCGTGTGACTACCTGCGGAGCACATGCGTTTAAAGCACTTGCATTCCGCATGTGTCATTCTTTGCCCCCGGTGTAGGTTTCTTTCCTCACTCCGCGCGTGCCTTTTTTGTACCATCCCATTGTGCACGGGATTGGCCAGGAGATCTCAAGGCGAGTTGCGACTGTTCTAAGTCACTTCATATATGCTGCCCCGACTTGAAAATAGATCTCGATATGTTCATTCGTTGTTGGTGAGTATCCGTTTGTCTCGCGTGCTATTTCATTGCTAACCCTTGCGCAGGAGGAAGGTTTTCACCCTACACAAGGAATATCTGAGGTACATATTCAATCATGCGAGCTTCCGTTTCCCATTTCTTGTTTATTTAACGCGCAAAACTTATTGTCATCGCAGATACACGATATTCAACACTGCGGAACCTTCTTCCAATGTGTATATTCCAAGGTTTGGACGGCAATGGAGGTATGCATAGCATACATATTGTAGTAGCACATGTATACCCATATCGGCTGGAATACAGGGAAGTTCGGCATGAGCTCTTTACAAGTCGAAGGAGTTGAGTAGGGGGCCACTCTTCACCAAACTTAGCAGCGCAGTAGCGCCAGGGTCTTGACCAACCTAAGGTTGGTAAAGTGTGGCCCTCTACTCAACTCCTTCGACTTGTAGCGCTCTTGAAAATTCCGACTTGAGGCTTGGTCAATGGGTTACAGGACAGAATTGTAGCGGCAGTTTCTTAGTCTCTCTCAGACAGACACTATAACTGAACGCTCGTTCCTCGCTAGTTATAGCAGTTTCTTAGGTTCTGGAAGCCATTCTCAGTTCCATGCACTTTGTGGTAGCCTACAGTTCCCAGGGAAGTGGTAAAAGTGCATGAAATGTTTCAACAATATTGTAGAGTCAAAGGCCATTGGTATATAGGTAAGAACAAGATAAGTATAGCTGGTTTTGTTTCAGCCAAGGCCCCAAATGAACCCAGCCCCAGGAATTCCCGGAGGGCCCTTTGAATGACCTGTGCCTGCCTTCATTTACTGTCTTATTTCGTATGGTCAGTGGTCACAAGTCACAAGCCCGAAAATCTACGGAAATTTTTTGTAAGTCACAGGGTCACAAGGGTTCAGCACGAAATGTCCCCACCAACACGGGGCGGCCCTGCGGGCCATTTTTATACTAATTTTTTTTTACAAGTCACACTGGTCTGCGGCCGGTATACGAAAGAATCATTTCGTTGTTGATGTCACACACCATAGTGCCGTAAAAATTGAACGAATGGCACAGTACGCTAGCAACTCTCATGTGGATCCAGGATTGCCTGCGCCAGCCACGAGAATGATTATCCCATTGGAATTATTCTGCCAGAGAGAAATGACACAGCAGCTCAATCTGAGCACTTTCATGGCACCTACCAAGGGGAAATCAGGATTAAAATTCCGCACGTGGGAAGGGGGGGGGATCCAGGGTGGCCTGAAAAAACCTTTTAGTGTATATTGTCCAGACTTCCAAACAGCCATTAGAGCCTCAGGGAGGTTTTATTTGATTGTCAAAGACACACCCTGATGTCTAGAAAGGGTCTCGGATGGTACCAAATATGGTTGGGTGGTGAGGTCAGATTTCTTGGAACTCTCGCAGTTGAGATGAGTTCAAATATTGCTGAAAGCTATGGGAAAATATCATTGGGTATCTTCCAAGTCCAGGAAAGTGGTAGTAAGCAAGTTGAAAGGCAGCTTGGGATCGAAAAAGACTTTTCAACCCTATATCCATTTTTCAAATCCCGATTTTCCCTTGGCACCTACCATTACTCAGGTATACTTCAAAAAATCCTACCGTTTCTTGCATGTATGACACATAGGCGGCAGCAATCACGGCTTATTGATAAATAAGCCACATATGGCCCGCTGTTGGTTCGCTGATCTTACGCGGCAATCATCGAGCCAACAGCGGGCTATAAAACACTTTGGCTTATTGAAAGATAAGCTATGATCCATGCTGCCTGTGTGCATGCACGCATGTACTGGATTATTTCGTTCAATTCGACAGTCACGCGTCACGCACCCCCCTGTCGATTGCGAATTTTGGTCGAGGTCACGCGTCACGCAGGTGAGTGTCGAATTGGTCAAACGTCACGAAAATGGCTGGAAAATCAGTATAAATTCAAAAATAAATCTGTACAGTGCTCAGTGTCTTCAGAACGCCAAAATTTCACAGTTTCTGTTATTTGTTTAAGCCTCCATTGAGTCTTTCCGTGCCAAACTGCTGTGTTCTGGCCCAAATTCAGGCCAGAGGAAAACAAACTGAAAGAAATAAAGAAGGTAAGGTGAAAATATTCTTAGGATGTACTAGGGCTCTTGGCTAATGGAATAGCATCATTTTCGCTGAATTTCGAATTTTTTGTCCCGGTCACGCTCAGTTGGGGGCCTGTCGAAATGTCGAATAGGTCAAATGTGTCACGTGTCACACCCCCTGTCGATTTGAACGAAATAATCCAGTAATGCATTTCCGGTTTAGTCACTCTCGGCGGATCTCAATCGCCGTGAGTCCGTCTGTAAATCCATTCATATCCACCGTACACACTGGGGAGACTGAGTTGCTCCCTGTGATGCCAGACGCTTTGAACATTTCCAACAGTACCCAATGGGGAAAAGGTGTCCACGTAGGGTTGAAAACGTGCCCGAGGCACCACCTTCTCAGTACGCCAGAGAAGAGGTGGAGATACTTACACAACGTATCCGTCACAGTCCGTCTCTGCGCTTTCCACTTTCCTTCCACCATGGATGTTGTCAAACTTCGCTCCTCGAAATTTATTTCGACGTTGCCAATCCGGCTGTACCGGATACTTACTGCGAGTTCTCCCATCAACGCGAGCCTCAACAGCAGCCGAATTTTTTCAAGTTGCCGTTGATTGGCCGTCGCGGACATCAGCGGGCCCACACAAAACTGTCCAGTTCTGCGGGATTACGATCGGATCTCCGTCTCTCTGTCCTGCCACTTGCCTGCCTGCCATGGATGTCTTCAAACTTCGCTCCTCGAAATTCTTTTCGACGTTGCCAATCCGGCTCTACCGCGCCCTCCCTGCGGTCATACTAGGGTTCCTTTTCAACATTCTGGATTCCGGTGCGTGTGCAAAACGCCCTCCCTCCGTTCGTAATGTAACTCATTCTCTGCTCAGTCTCTATCGGAATTCTCCTCTTTCCTGCCACGGATGGTGCTTTCAGGAGGCTCCAGTTGCAAGGACTGTCGATGTTCATCATGAGGTCGCTATTTTCCATTTTGGCACTTGTCCCGAGCTCATGTCGATTGCAGCACGCTCACCTCGCAAGTCGCTATGACGCTTGGTGGCTCGCGCTTTCCGGGTGCTCTGGGTGCCATGTTGATGGAGATACTGCCATTTCTCCGAGGGGTGGCAAGCGACATTCGCGGTGCTCTTGGAGACGACCATCCGGGTTTGATACCGACCGTCATGGCGGCCTATGCATTAACCTCGTTTCTGACCGGATGTGCCTTCTTCGTCCTGGGATTACTGAGGTTGGGCACCGTTGTAAGTATGCCACAGTTGATGCCCGTCCATTCTGACCCGAAGCTAGGTGGCATACTTCCCGCAAACCGTCCTTACCGGCGCGATCGGCGCGATCGGGGTCTCTCTCTTTGTACTAGGGCTGGGACTACCATTTCCGCCCACCGCAACTCCCCTCTCCCTAGAAAATGCGGCTTCCACGCTGTTCGCCAAATCGCATCTGGGCCTTCTCGCTGCGTCCTTCTTCCCGGCTTTCGTACTGTCTGTTACATTGCGGTCTCGGCGCCTCGAATTGTGGACGCGAAGCCTGACCCGATCAGCATATTATATTCCCATCTATCTCCTCTGCATTCCCGGCGTGTTCTGGATCGTTGTTGCATCGTTACATGTCTCCCAAGACCATCTCGTCGCTACAGGTTGGCTCTTCACCGTTGAGTCAACGGCAACTTCATCTGGTGGAATCGTGTCGAGTTGGAACTACTGGACGCTCTTCAACTTCGTAAGCTTCGAGCGAATTATATATGCCACGCCACTCAAATACACAATAATGTGTCTAGAAATTGGTGGAATGGCGGTCGCTTAATAGCGCGATCCAAAACATCGTTCTGCTTGTGGTCATTGGGTACCAAGCCGACACACTTGATTGCACGCAGGGATACTAACTTCCCTTCAGGGTTCTCAACCTTCCCATATTTGTTCCCTCCCTTGCATTCTCGCTCGATGTTGCCTACGACATGAACCACGAGCTATTGGGTGTGTCTCGGGCTGTCACTTGGAATATTGTGTGTACTCAAGAGCGAACGTCTATCAGGGCAAGGAGCGGCAAACATCCTTGCAGGCATGGTCGGCACCGTACCCAACATCCTCGTGAGTGTTCCACTACTCTAATGATTTCTAACCATCTCCAGCAATTCTCGTACTCGGTCTACGTCACTGGCGCAAAGGGCGGGCGTTTCGAGCTCTGGCTCATCATTCTGCTCACGGGAGTACTGTTCCTCTGCGCGGGCTCGTTGCTGCCGTACATCCCCACTATCCTCGCATCGGCGATGGTGCTTTTCCTGGGCATTGAGCTGTTCCTCGGGGCAACCTGGGAGGCCTCCGGTTCGCTCACCGCCATGGAATTGGCTGTGGCGATCGGCACGCTGGTGGCCTGCACGTTCCTTGGATTTGCGGAGGGCTTTGGCGTAGGCATCGGCGTGGCCGCGGTGGTGTATCTGGTGTACGGTTTTGTTGACTCAGTGGGAATTCATTCGTTATCGGTTCAGTCCAGCCAGTTAATTGTCAATGTTCGATCTTTCACCAGCCCGCGAGGAAAGAGCGATGGACCGAGTGGCACGACGTGCAGCAGGAGAAGAACGACCACGTGGCGGTGTCCGAAGCCCGCGCCAGCACCAGCGTGGACACTCGGGCTGTTGAAGAAGAATCCTCCGATTCGCTGCATAACATGAACGCACACGTCGTGATCCTCTCCGGGTACATCTGTACGCTTGCCCACACCGATAATCTATTCTCCTATTCACTGACAATGATTGTATCCCCGAAGTCTTTGCGTCCATACCGTCGATGGAGAAGGAGTTTTTCGAGCCCAAGATCACTACGGGATTGATAATCCTCGACCTCACGCGCGCGCACCGCATCGAGACCGCAGTGGCGCGTTGTATCATCCGCTGCGTGCGTGAACTTGAGCTCAAAAAGAGGACTTTGGTCATCTGCGGGTTGACGAGGAACAGCGGCCTGCGCGCGGACCTTGCGCGCGCGGAGGTTCCGCTCGCATTTGATGCTGGGGAGAAAGTAGGCGAGAAGGAAATACGGGTGTTCGCGACGCAAAGTACGTGCATAGCGTGGTGTCAGGACCAACGGAACAAGTGTTTGCTCTCAGCTCCCGGTATTTCTTTTTAGTTTCAACGTGCGGGACGTGTCTTCTGACGGGCCACGGAGCAGAGATGGACTCCCAGGCGATGGAGAGCGCGTTCAGGAAGTTCTGCCACTTGTTCGACTTCAATCTGTCCGACGTACTTGGGACCTCCATTGATGGCCATCCCCACGCCACACCATCATCGAACCTGGATCGGTTTGTTCAAAACGGCGGACACATTACTGCCCACCGCCCGGGTGAGGCACTTCAACCAGGTGCGGAGCCTCTGTACCTATGATTTTTCAGTGATTTTAGTCTGTTTGATTTAGGCATAACATTTGTGGTCGACGGGCAGATAACCCTCGTCAATTCCACGCGTACTCCCGATCCCGAGATTCCCGGGACGCGCCCCTCATTTCGAAACCTTCTGGCCATGATCCCTCGTCAGACGGTACATGCTCTCGGTGTGCCTTTCTCAGGATACTTCCGGCGCTGGCCGCGGCACACATGGAGATCGGGAGACGTGTTGGACTTGCGGAGTGGTTCAAAATTCGGTGTGTCGGTAACACAAAGCGTCGTGGTGCAGATAGAGGGGGAGACACTGAGCGCGTGGGCGCAGATGAGGTGCGAAGGATTGATAACCGCTGCCTAAGGTCTCGTGCAAGCTTGGTAGTGAAGACGGGGAACTATCAGCTTGTGGAGCCAAATAGCGAGGGGCGAAGCCGTCGTCGTGCGATCACGCTAGTGAAATATAGACACCTGAATTTCTTGACAGAGTTGTGCGCCGGCGGCATCTCGTCTGACTGGCGGATATTATTCTGTTTGACCATCTTGCTAGCAATGTAGAATCAAATAAACTTTGGAATGAATTTGAGTCATTTCGTTATCTTATTATATTTATCGATTACAGGAGCGCGCCCCAACACCTCGGTCCACGTGACCACGTTGAACCTATGACAGAATGTGAGCCGGCCTTTGTCAATCTGGGGGGCGGAACGGAAATGTCCAATTGAGACAGTATGACTCTAGAGTTCAGCTGGAAATTAACTTGGGGAAGTTGAATTTCCCAATAAATATGCAAAGAACATTTTGTGTGGTAATTCGGCAAGTCGATCCGAGAGCGGGCTTAGCGGAGTATAAAAAGCTTCAGACAGACAGACAGACAGCGTAATTTTATAAAAAGGGAAAACATGTAACTCCTAAAGGATACAAACTTGTAACGAGCGGATATTGCTATTGGATGATAGTGAACAATGAATCGTAACCCACAGAGAGCGGTACAAATATCCCCTCCAGAAAGGGAGGCTCCGACGCAGCTGCATGCAGGTACTTACCCAGAAGTCGAGAGCTTCAATGGACAGGTTGAATCACACTAATCGCCTTAACCGTCATATCTCATGGTGCTACCGTAATTCCTGATTCACCGGGGAAGGGCCTCGGGAAATCGCCGTATCACGGCGTGCCGTGGCGTGACTGCCGTGCAAGCGTGCACCGTTCAAAAGCGTGCGTGTCGATTCACGGGCCTTCCAAGGGCTTTGGACCACTTGGCCTTGTGAAATTTATAAGTACGTACTTTGGAACAACTAACAAAGCCTCCGGTACGAATCAACATCTATGATTGAGCCATTTCACTCCAATACTGCAACAATAGTACTGGTCAGTAAATTCTGATTCAGGTTTTCCACTACTTAGTACTAGTTACTTTTAAAAATCCCTGTGCGTGTGGCAAGTTAATTATAAGTCAAGCCGCACTTTCCGTGTCATTCACGGGCTCATGCCACCCTTGTGCACGCCTTACACGGCTCACACCACGCTAGGCCACGCTCGTGCACGCCAGTGCCAAGCCCTGGCGTGCATCAGCTTGGCATCAGCGTGCATTCGCGTACGACGCGTACTTTCGCGTTAGCTTCGTTTTGCTCAGTTTGCGACAATTCTGCTTACTACCTGGGCCAAATTTTTACATGGGTATGCACCGTATCATTATCTCCCTGGTGTACCTTTGTCAATCTTGACAAAAAGGAACATTTGCCGATCTGGACAAGGCTGCCGCAAACTTCATGTTCAAATTCTCTTGCTCATCCACACTAATCACTTATTGTCTGAGGTCTTTTATGCTTTTCAAAGCAGCTGCCGAATTCTGTTCCACGACACATGGCCCACGTCGTGCTATGACTCTCCACTCAGACCTTTACTTTATAGACTTGTATCATGTACATTGTATGAAACAAATTCAAGTTGTAAAATAAACAGGCACTGGTGAATTGTCGAGTGCTGGTGACTGGTAAGTTACGGTAAATTCACGTGCAGATCAAGTACAGTGAATTAATTCAGTTCTTGTAGTACAAAAGTGGACTCGATTGATGTCGGCTTCTTGCGTTGACAGACCTCTCCCGGGAATATTCTTACAAACGAATGCACTCGGGCCAATCCTTTGAATTTTGTGCATCGAAACTGGAAGGATAACATGAATCTAGTCAAAGATTGAGATCAGTTTGCATGCTAGCACGCCAACACTGCCACGGTGACACGCCACGGCACGTCATGACACGGCGAAAAACCGGTGCCCACCGGGGAAGGGTAGGAAAAGTTGCTCCGAGCACCGCTGATCCAGACCCTGAACGGCAGCTCTGGAGGCAGAATTTGTGGATGTCTTGTCTAGCAAACCTCCGACTTTTTTTATACAGATTTTGGTTTGGGGGGTCTTCTACTATTCAACATTCGAAACAGGCTCTATCAATCCTGTGTTCAATTCGTCAAGAGTCCTTGATTATTCTTGCCGATTTTGGGGACCGCTATTTAGATTTATCCTTTCAAGTGCTCCGAGGCACTCCCGTAGTACATCTCCTGGGTCACCTCTTCGCGCGTCAAATCTCGAATAGTTAGTCGCCACCACCTTCCGCTGAATTCTGAATTGGAGTGGCAATGGAGTGGACCCACTTCTGATTTGTCCGTGAACAACGGCTTGATTCAACCGACGGGACCACAGGGTAGAGAGTTAATCAACGTCGAACTGGCAGGAATGGTATATTTACATGTGTGAATCACATGCGCAAGGTGGGTCCGGCCAATTGGCCTTTGAAGAGGCAGGCCTCCGCTTCAAGGGCTTTTTGTTTTTATTTTTTGCATTGATATAGCGCGCCGGACTTGTTCTTCTTACTTAACTGAGCTGCCGTCATGTTGAATGATGAATTGAACGTGGGTGACCGGACTCACACGAGGAACCACGGAGAATCCGAATCCGAGTCTGAAACTGGTCGTGGCCCTGATACAAGGACCAGAACAGCGGAATGGCGGTGTTGGTAGGTAGGAGAAAATCCGTGTCGCATGCCAAAAACTGGTCTCTGGGCCAGGATTCCCTCGCCGGTGTTGGCTTGGTAAGTAGTCCGGTGACACACCTACCGACCGTACAAGCGCGAGCTAAACCAAATAAATGAGGTAGCTGCACCAGCGAGGAAGGAAGGAAGTGCGGGGGGGCGAGCACTCAAAACAGAGCTGATACCAATCAAATAACCGGGGGCTGACTTTGACGGAAGTGACAGACGAAGTGGGTACGGAAAAGAAGCGAGACGAAGGCGAGGTGGTCGTAGACGTAGGCGTCGAGCAGACGAAGCGAAGCGGCGGCGGGAGCGTAGGCGATGTCGCGAACGACGTGACTCAAAGCTGCGCACTCTGGGGCAGACAAGAAGTGATTTATTGGGAGAAGATCTAAGTATTTATACAAAATGGACAGGAGTAAGTGGAGCAAAATAAGTAGAAATGAAACTCAGCAGGAATCAGGGGGACCGAGATAATGCAGAAATAAATAGCGAATATAATCGAGGAATGGAGGAGGTGCGCGACTGCGGCCGGGAGACCGGGAAATAAGTGAGATAGTGGAGCAGTATAGCGGTGCGAGGCGCTGCGAACACCGGGATGGCCGAAATACGCGTGAGTCGGGGGTGTGAGGAAGTGAGACGGTGGTGGAAGTAAGAGGGGCGCGTTGTTTGGCTCGGGGGATGTCCAAGGGGGGATCGGGATTAAAATTCCGTACGTGGGGAGGGGGGGGGGGGGGGTCCAGGTTGGGGTGAAAAAAACTTTTCCCTATGTAAGGTTTGGAGCTTCAAAATACCTAATAAACCATGAGGGAGGTGTTGGTTGGTTGTAAGAAACACATATAAATGCCCAGGGAGTGTATAGAAGAAATTTATCAGTCTGAACCCATGTTTTCTGTGATTCAAGCCAAATTAAAGCCAACTGTGGTCAGTTCTCAGGTTAGAAATTATTCACCTCTTGGAGTGCTGAGTGTTCAATTTATCACCAACAATCATTAGATGATATAAAAAAGCATTATAAAGTTCAAGGAGGTGGTGGGAAATAAGTTGAACAGCGGCAGCTGGACGCGGAGAGATCGGCCCGGCCCTAGGGGTGGGAAACTCCTTCCCTATTAGGAAGGAGGGGGACGGGGGGGGGGTCAGCTTAGGGCCGAAAAAAACTTTTCGACCCTATATCCGAATTTCGAATCCCGAACTCCCCTTGGGGATGTCGACAAAGTGATCGGTGATGGGTGGGCGCTTGTGGGCGTTTACACGCTTGGCGCGCTGCCATGCGCGACACCGGATGCTTGTGGTTCGTAGGCAAACGCAGCACTAGAGACGGATAGAACCGTATGAAAGTAAATATATGGAATATTCAGTTGCGTCGTATTTTTGGCCAGCGCTATGTAGAACCGACTGTATTTCAAGTCTTCGGAGAGATGGTATGTATATACTTAGTAGTATATTCAGCACGATGAGCGGGGATTGCTCCCATAAAGCAGTTTCTCGCATCGACCTTCTTGGTTGAGCCGGCCCCAAAACCCCCCCCCCCCCCCCCCCCATGAAGTGAAAAGAGGCAGAGTACTGAGGATGCAGAAACTTGTGTAGGTTTGAACTTGACATTCAGGAACTTAAGTTGTGGTAGACCACTGGAGGTATGTTTATTAAGGAGATATATGGCCCATGGACAGTACTTAGCAAAACTTAAGAACTCCTCGGACTTGAGTGCTACTTTTGGTCTGGACCACATCGAACTTGAGTTAAGCTGCTTAAGTACTTGCTCCGCTGCTGATTCTGCAACTAATCCTCTCGAAAATAACAATTCCAACCCTCATACCTCCCAGAAAGAATGTAAGTCGACGTCTTGGCTTTTTGCGTGTCAAATCATATTAACCGCTACCATACTCAATCAACTCGTTACCAACGCTGCCTTATCCACATAAATTTGAGATGAGGGGTTCGGCGTTCCCACAACTAAAATAATGCCTGTACCAGATCAACCGGTGGTTCCTGCGACCGAAACACACTTGGACCTGGTCCCCTCGACGCAGTGGTGGTTCACTCTGGACCAAGCACAAGAAGACACGAACGCGGGCGCGAGTCCATGAATTAATCAAAACACAAATGCGAGACGCCAGACAACACAAGATCTTGAGCTGAAGGAAGACGTACGAGAAGCCAAAACCGCACCACAAAATATTGATTCCTACGGGTACAGAAGGGCCAGTTGAACCAAGACCAAGTAACACAAAGACCCAGATAGATACATTAGAGCAGCACTAGTACCACGGCGTGTTCGTGTTTGACGACGCACCTGCCATCGTGAACAAAATACTGAAATTCAGTAGTCCAAATCCCCAACCCCCAAATCCACGGCGGAAAAATGTAAGGTAATCAAGCCTCTCGACGAAAAATCTCAGCACGGGACGAAGTCGAAGAATTGATGCGGGCCAAGCAGCTTTCCACCGCCGTCGACTTCCGCGCCGACAGTGTAAAAATTGAATTGCTGGTCCGAATTCAATTCAACGCTCCAGATGGAGTACGTCGCATTGGCCGTCGCGGCCTTGGAGGGGCGCGGAACCTCGATTTCCACGACGATCGGACGCCCAGAGTCATCGGACGTTTCCGCCTCTATGAAGACGCGCGTCGGTGTGATGGTGTTGCGCACCTATGTCGGCGGTGTCAGTCTTCATGATATATAAAATGCTTCAGTCAAGAACCAACCGCAAGGTCAAGGTGTCCGGTAATCGAACCGTTAAAGTTAAAGTCGATGCACGAGGACGTAGAGATGACCACGCCGTCCTGCAGGAGGAATCCAAGGCCGCCTTGGTCTTCCAGCTTGTCGTCCACGGTAAAGCGCATCTGTGTTATGCCGGCGGCGGCGTCGATTGACAGGGGTGTAGCCGAGAAGGCATAATACACCCCAGTGTTCCGCCCGCCGCTATTGGTGAACCCGCCGTCGAAGGGCAGAGTGATGTTGTTCGTACCCCCAACGTGATCGTCCCAGAGTATACGAACTGTGCCAGTTGTATCTTGGGACATGTTCCAGAGCTACGAAATATCTGGCTCAGTGGTGCATCACGCGAGACGGAGAATATGCAATCATACGCGAACTCGCCCGTCCAACCGAAGCGTGTCTCCGTCAAGGTTAAACCCTGCGATTATGGGCTTGACAGGTAGCGGGGTGACAACGTCGGTGAGCTGGATGCCGCGTGGCACTGTATCGATCATCTTCGCAAACAACTCTGCGCACGTCGATGCGAAGAGTTCTGGTGAGTTGGCAAATCTATTCGGCAGGGGTTAGTGAGGGTTCTTCGTAGCTCATAAACTGGACAGCTTACGCGCTCATGGTAACGTTTCCGTCGCTGCCAAAAATCCGCTTGTCAGAGTTTGTGGTATCGTTCAAACCTACTACCAAGGGATTCTGTGTGGTACCAGAAATATACTCGGTTGCGCTGCGTGCGTCAGTGAACGGCGCATGAATTTGTGAAGCAAATACATACATGTTGTTGTCAAAATTCACGAAACTGGAGTCAAAGTGCGCGACAGATTCGGTGCTGTTTGGGTCGTTCAGCTCCGGAACAATATCCGGGAACGGCACATGTTGCACACCGCCGAATGTGTGCCTGGAAAGCCTGAGTTACGGTAGCGACTTTCTGTGACAGTACGCACCCGCATGCTACGAGCCCGATCATCTCCGTTTGTGTGAACCCCTGCCGGGCAAAGGACGCAATGTGGGAATCCAGGCTTTCTTGCGGTTGAGGAACGCCAGGCGCGTTCGGCTCCGTTGCATCTACGCGTCCGCCGCGGAATGCAATTTCTGGTCCCCCGCTTGCACAGAGTTCAGCATGCTGAGCAACTCGTAGTGGACTGAATTTCACCAATTCTCGACAGCGATGACTGCACCAAGGGCAACGACGTCGGCGACTGAAAGGGATTAGTGGAGGGAGTCTGAACTACAAATACAGACGTACTGGAAACGTAACGGTTGGATTGGCCTGCGAGCACGTTAATAGTGTTCTGAAAACCGTCGCCAGCATCCTGCAAGAATATGGTGCATTAGCATTAACTATGAGTTGCATCCACTGAACCGCACACCTCTGGTCGCGCCATTTCTTCCAAGAAACGGATCGAGCCGTCCAAGCCCCCCGTCCCGTCTTCGACATTGTGCGTCGCCATATCGTGATACGCCTGTAGAAAATCAGCTAGTTGTCGGAATTGCTGAGGACTGGACTACATCTCACCGTGCGGATCCAGTCGGCCGAGTCGGCCCTTCCTGAGTTGCCACTGCCATCGAAGATGAACAGATCACAGGGATTGACGAAGCCCGCGAGCGATTGCTCGAAACGCATTTCATCGAGCGCTTCAAATTGGGGCGAAGGCCAGATGTATGCGGTGGCAGTCGCCAAGAGGGCAAAAAGGGCAAGTATGAGCATGACTGTTAACATGAATGCCCTTACCGCGTGCTGGCGCTTTTTAAGGCCACAGATTGCCGCAACACTGGAAGTTGACCGGTGCGAACAAAGTATTGAATTGTTTACGGCATCTTACAGCTGTTGGGATCTTACAGCTATTCTGTAAAATTCAGCGAACCAGCGGCAAGGGGGCGCGTATCACTTCGGGGGAGGCGCCTATCTTCGCCTGTCGTCAAGGGTTTGTGGGGTTTGTAGGAGTTGGAAAATGATGAATGCCATCGTGTGGGTGGAAGAACCCGCACAGAGTCAGCACCACGAGAGACCAAAGATGTTGGTCTCGGGCCCAATATTAATGCAACTTATTTTTTGGATGTTTAACAAATCTATGGGCCACTTTTGCACAAGTAAATCGGCTGGTCCCAACTTGGAATGATAAAGGTATCACAGGAATCCAAGGTCAGCCAGAATTGCGTCCCTTGATCGGTCGCCGAATCTGTCTCAAGCTCAATAATGAAGGAGGAGCAGGATGTATAGCCGCGGTCCCGTTGAGGAAGCATGCGGGCATGTATGGCACATATACTGTGCAAAAAGTATTTACCTGTTCACTCACGGAACCAAGATGCAGCTTGACCAATCAGCCACAAAAATCGGACAACTTACACCATGCAAAGCGCCAGATGGAAACTGGCGAGATTTCGGAAAATAACACGCTCCGTATGACTAGGATGACACTGATATCGATCTCCCATATCAACAAAATGACAAGAGTCTTGTGACCTTGCGACCTTTTTTCTCTTGTGTGAAAAAAATAAAATCACAGAAATGATGCCTAGAACAAAATAGGATGGGTCCCCTAAAAAAATTTTGAGCGTCTTGTGAGATTTTTGACACGACCTGTGGTCTTCTTGACTTGTGCCTCGTTTGGACCTTGTACAAGCACAAACAAGTAAACTGTCAAAAACGTGCCAAGAAAATTGAAATACCAATAATTCCTCATCACTTCTCCAGAGCGCTGCGACAGTGGAAGCCGCCTCCTTTGCCTTGGCCCTGCTAATGCTTAAACATGACTCACTGCATTCCGAGGACGAATCGACCGACCCTGCCAAGCTGTGCAGATCTTGGTCAAGCTCTGCCGATCCGCCTTGGCAAGGTTTGCCGACGTTTGACCGAGCTTGGCAGAGCTCTGTCGAGTTCCCCCCTGTGGAGCTCGACCTCTCTCCTTAATCTGTCTCAAATCTTCTTCTGTGCGTTCGATAGTGTCCGTAGACTGTGTAGTTTGAATTAGATGCAGAGCGACTTGATTACAGAAAGTTTAAAGCCGGTATCTGCACCCGAGCTGTATCGCCAAGCTGCCACGTGCTGGCTCAGTAACGTCACCATTACTGTAACTAAACCTCATGGCAACCGCCAAGAGACTCCCACCGTCGAACTCAGGTCTACGGGCCGCTGGAAGAGCGAGTAATGTACCCTCAACTAGCAAAGCCATTGGCGGCCACCGCTGGCCACCAGTGGTTACCTGACCTTCCGTCCGGTGTGACAAAATTTAACTGGGACACGAAAATGCGCGACCTTCTCCCCGGCGAGTGGATGACCGAGGACGAGTTTTCAACCGACAAGGCCGATCTCAGAGATCTTCTTTCGCATGTGACGGGGCTCCCTACGTGAGTTCATCTTCTAGTTTCGTCTCTTTTACCGTCGCCGACTCTTTCTTCTCAGACACGATGGCTCTTACTCCCCGGAGGATTCCCCTCGCGACCTGGTTTTGCGAATGAGAGACCTTCGCGCAGCGTATGAGTTACGCCAGCTCTTCGAGTACAACAATCAGGTGAATGACGTTGCTTTCTAACATACTCATATTCAATCCAAGAAAAACAGATGTTCATAACTGGTTCCTATGTTGTGTCAAAATTGTCGGGGATGGCCTATCAGGACTTTGTCGAAAAACGCATAATGCTCCCTCTCAACATGACATCGTCCAGCTTGCACCCGGACCGACTTTCTGGAAGCGATAAATTCTCGCAAACATGGACACCCTCTCGACGTCGCATTCCGTTTTTCTTGTCTACAGAGCAGGAAGCAGAGCTCATAGCCGGCGCAGGGGGTGTCATTACGACTGCAGAGGATATGGTGCGATTTAACGTGTTTATTGCCTCCCTGGTTTACCGTCGATCTGCAGTTGGTATGGGCGCAGCTGATTCTGAATGGCGGGGTGGATGCTCAGACGAACACCACAATTATCCCCCAAGCCACTTTCGATCTCGCAACCACTGGAATCTCGGTCTTCCTTCACGAGGGAACTGGACCATTGTCCGTGGGTGGGTACGGACTTGGGTGGGCGCGTTTGGCGTACCGTGGTCATGAGGAACGTATTGCCTTCTGTTCACCGATCATGAAGTTTCACCGTATATCCATACGATGGTTTTGCTGTCGTAATCCTCGCCAATACAGCTGGCAGCGGCACGCTGAATGTCGCTTTCGGTTTGGCCGATCACATTCTCGGCCTTCCTGAACCCACTGCCAGCGCTGCAGCTGCCCCTGCACCTTTAATGAGTCCTGCACCGGCGGCCGCTTCTCTCGCGTCACGGTCGAATGTATTGTCCGCGCTCACGGGGACCTATTCAAATGTCGGCTACGGCAACTTCACTCTCTGCAGCGCTTCCCAATCGACATCTACCCAATGCGCTGCTGTGGTCGAGGACTTCGAAAAAGTCGACGCGGCCGCGGGCAAGCTCAGCAATTCCTCCGAGCTCTACAGCACCTGGTCACGGTTCTGGGGGACACATCTCCGGCTCACTCCTATCTCTGGAAACGACTATATCGGTGAAATGACCACACTCTATGTCGATGGCTACGGTGCCGACCACACTCCGTTTGAAGATCCTGTGTTTGACTTCAAAATTTCTTTCATGGAGGAGGAAGGTAAAGTTGTGGGACTTGGGTTTTTCGTCGCCGAGAACGAGTCGTGGAGGGCCAAGAGAGGCGGTAGTATCCGCGACGTAGCGGATGTCTGGTTTGACAAGTTAGACTCATAAATATCATGATTTTATGCCCAGTTTAGTTCTACTTCCGTGAATTCTTCGTCTTTTTTCCCTGAAACTTTTCATCCGAGTAACATCCCAACTCACCCAAACCGGGCTTATTTTTCTGCGCAAATCTTGTGACGGCCAGCCTCGACTTCAGGCCTTGTAACAGGCGGTGGAATGTTGCTGTATTGCAACCTTTGCTCAAGTCGCGACGTGCACATCCTCCCAAGAACCTGAACCGTTGACGAAAGAACCTTGACACAAAATAGTGGCTGTGCCTATTTTTATTAGATTTTTGTGACTTGAATCGTAATTTCATTAGTCGGTACATCTTTGTGTTAAAGTTCGGCGCGCCGTATGGTAAGCAGGAATTTACTATAAAGGAATGAGCCTCAGTTCGTGGTAGAAACTCAGTATATATTGATATGTACCTATAAAGGAATGACTAGTAGAATGTCAGTAGATATTAAGTGGTATATAAAGATCGACGTACACCTCAGTTCGTGGTAGAAACTGAGGCGTTCTTTGTTCTCTAAGCGAGTGATGAGCGGTCAAGTATAAACAGATCCAAAGGAAAGTGATAAGTCCGATAAGATATTATACTGCCGGTAGCGTGAATTCTAACACTCCCCCTCACGCCTAGGCGGGACTCTCTTCTACACCAAGAAGCCCCCGGAAATAAGTGAACTTTGGGCGGGCGAGGGACTTTGTGAAGATGTCGGCAATCATGTCATTGGTAGAACAATAGACAATATTCGCGTGGCCGTCATTCACCGTCTGGTGGATGAAATGGAAACGATTGTCGATGTGCTTCGTGCGAGCATGAAACGCCCCGTCCTTGGTCAACACGATAGCGGACTGGTTATCGCAGAATAGAGTTGTCGGCTTGGTGATAGGAACGGAAATTTCGGCGAGAAGTTTCTATAAAAGCATTTTTCACCGAAAATTGCGTACACTTTTGAGGGAGGTTCGTGCACGAACCCAGGGTGCAACATGGTCAGTGTTTGCACACAGTTTCGTGGTCTGTACTCTTCATACGTACTTAATTCTCTATGCAGTACAAGTTGAACCCACTTCACTGTGGTTGAACAACATACACACAGGTGAAAATGAACTTTTGTGGTCCATACACTCTACGACCAACTTTCTCGGCCCTTTCCCAATGGGGAGACAAAACCGGCCACTTCATCAACCCGCCAAATTGAACCATCAACCGGCAGGTTTTAACCATCAAACCGTAACAAACCATCAAACCATCAAACCAATTGAACCGGGCGATGAAGGGGCAGACATGGGAGCAATCAATTCATTGAGTTCTATTCCTTCTGGTGGAGAGTTCTCTCAGGCACAAGAGGAGAAATATATTATTCTAAGACAATGACAAAATAATATCAAAATAAATCAGGGCGAACGACACGGACATGCGCCAGAGCAAACAGCCAGAGTGCAATGCAGTCATTGTCGTCGGCACTACCCAGTAAGTGTTGGACTGCATTGTAAAGAGTGATTAATTCGTCCTCCCCCATTGTCCCCGGCAGTGGCTCCACAATCACACTGCTGAGGTCGGTAAGAGCGGGAGGACCAATGCGGCCAACCCAGGACATTGCACCCTCAGCTGAGGGGTTGTTGCGCTGTTGTGAGTCAAGAAGGGTGTCGTCGCGAAGGCCCTCCCAGTCGATCCCATACACCTCCAACTCTTCTTCACTCATCACATCGTCCGGAAGTTGGTTTCCTCGAACACCATTGATGAGCATGTCGAAAACAAACATATCCGCAGGGGATCGATTGGGTCCCCAACGAATCTGAATGCGGTGCTGGTTCCACGATGTCGAAGATAAGGCTTGTCCGGAGGTGGACAGAGAAGGCCAAGGTCGTGCGGGTAATAGGTGCCGAGCCGTAGAGCGAATCCCCCGAGCGTGCGATCAACAAAACTGTTCTATTGGTAGCAGAGTCAATAAGATGATAAAATTGATAACTTAGCTCAAAGCTCAAGTGTGTGTGCGAAGGGTTTGAGTCAAAGAGTCAATTCTAGGTAGCGTCGACGTGGCGGTAAGGTAGGAAGAGGAAAACTGATCGAAAAAATACAAACAAATAAGTTATGTGAGTGTGAGAGTCCGTTGTAAACCCGTCCGCTAAATTACCTCCGCCGCATACAGCACACCAGGGGACGCGCAAAGACTGATAGGGAGACACACTGCCCTACAACAGCGTCGGAAATGGGTGCCAAATCCATTCCGAATGTCAATCCCCAGCGCGATCCGAGTGAACTGCGGCCTTGGAAGTAACATTTGCGTCCGGATTGCTACTGAATTGGGAATGCAATTGAAAGCGGAAAAGCAACGAGGAAAATATGAGGGATTAAAGAACTCAACTGTGGTAGGTAAAGTAAGTACGTGTTTCAACTGTGGGAGAAATATTCAAAGGTAATATTGACGTAGTGTATCTTGGTGGTGCAGCATGAATAAAATTATTTGCGTGATTATGGACGCGTTCTGGGACCTGTGGAGGCAAGAGGTGTTGTTTGGAGGTGAAAAAAGCGCGGTTAACGCGTCGTGGGTGAAGAACAGAAATAGTACGCGTGATGTTCACGTGTTTAGATTGATCACGTAACCGGCCCGTGTACCGAAGGCGACGAGCGAGGTAATTCGCACTTCCACAACGACTGGGCAAAGAATGCGAGCTGGCTGTTGATCATTGAGAGGAAGAGGAAATGTAACAACCAAAGGTGGTTGATATTATTGATATCGAGGCCATATCAGATTTCAAAAATGGTGAATCGCTCCGCCCAGGCTGCGCCCACCTGGACGGTTACATCGACCCAGAGACGTTTGATGCGAACATTATGGACACTCCTAGGAATTTGTTAGCTCAGGCTCGGGATGAGGGCTCGAAAATAATTGAACCTTCCCCAGATATATGATCTGCGGCGAACCCCCCGGTGGACTTCCATCCAAGCAGCAACATACAGGTTCTCAGTTCCGTGGTCGCCCCGAAGGCGAGAGGGAACACCGTATTCTTGGCAGGCGGCGAGATACAGATCGAGTACTGTTGCTGCCCGATTATTGTCGCTGGCCCTCAGCCCCGTTATGAGGCGGGAATACCCATCGATAAACCCGTGAATTACAATGAGCCAACGAATGAGTCCTGTTAATGTGATATGAGGACAACATTTAACCCCTTCGGACCCAAATGAGACTCACCGTGCTGACGGTCATGGTGCCAAAGAGAATTTGGCCCAGGGAATAATTCTGCCTGTGTATCCGGATTCGCTCGAAGATTCTTCGCACAGGGTCTACGCGGAGCAGAGACTCCCTGATGCGTTCACGAGGAATCCGATGGCCGAGTCGTCGAAGCATACAATTGAGGATTCCCAGACCGGCGCGTCAGAAGTGAGATCGCAGTCGATTAATGAGAAGATCCAGCTCATCATCCGATATGGTAGACAGTGGCCCGGTAAAAGAGATGGCCACAAAATCCATCACGTTTGCAGACGGTTCCGACCCGGTGAACATCAGTGGCCAGGCAGCTCTACGTGGATGTGACTGGAACCCGCAGACCTTCACCAACAAGACGACAATCTATGCTGGGGCAAAGCTTTCGTCACAGTACCGGTGGTCTGGGGTACCCTCATGTTCGTATTTAATGTTGAATTGTAATACTGCGTCCTCATTATCTATCCTCAGTGGCAACAGAAATAGCAGAGTCACGCCTTTATAAAGTCTGGTGCAGTGCTCAGTTCCTGTGGTCAGTACTCGGACCAGTGGGGACGGGCATTGAACCCGACCCTGCATCCACCTTTCCTGCGGAGGTTGATGCAGCGGCGCTGAACCAAACTACCCTGAGCCAAATCAAAGGAGATAAATTTCGGGACAAGTGCTTGACGGTGCCTCTGCCTTTGACAGAATAGTTTCCCCTGTCTATACACTGAAAATTTTAATCCGCTTGATCTCTGGATGGTTCGATCATTTGAGAACTAATGAGCTCAACACGAGAACAATAAGTACAAAGTAGGATAGAAACAAACTGAAGCAACCAGAAAACGATGGCCCAAGGTTTCACTAAGCCCAGGACTCTTCCAAAAACAATTCCTCAGCCCTCCAGTACACTCCTAGAGCACCCACCAATATTTTCGGTAATTCTCCCGCCGTGGTGGCAGCAGCACGCGCTCTTCCAGCGAGCCTCACATACTTCGTCACTATGTAAGATGTCAGGGATTTGGCAGATGGTGTGTAAGTTCGTCAGGTTGTCACATTCCATATTTTGCGTGTTGAATGGGCGAGCTCGTCAGATATGATCAAGCTCACGCAAGGAGACTGGATAGACCAAGATAGTTTGCATGGAAATTGTACAGATTACCGAGAAGAGGAGACGCGTGTGCACGGCCGCGTATTTACAGGCTCAGGTATATTCTCCTTCTTCTCCGAGACCCTACGCTTCTTGGAGTCAGTCTTTGCGATCGCCGCCGCCGAGGGATGTTTCCGTTTTGCAGAGCCAACAGTGAGTGTTTCACGCTGACCTGGTGGAAGCCCCCCACTTGCCGCCAGAGTCTTCACGGAATAAACACAGTCGACGAAGATGCGGAAGCTGTACATGCCGAAGTTGGTTGTGTTGACGTCTTCGCGTACATCTGACCATACTATTTCCCGGGCCTGAGGTGTCTGTCAGCAGTCGGGAAGAGTTTCTGTCGAATCTGCAAACATACCCCGCTTGGCTAGTTGTCTGCTGCTTGAGCAGTAAAAGGCGAGTAGGCTGTCAAGTTCTTGCTGCCAACAGGGATTTTGATCGAGAAATTTGGGACAACGGTGTAGGTTTGATCGCGGTCCACTCTGAAATCATCGAGTTTCTTGACTGTGGGTTCAGACGGCGTGTGTCCGGACGGTACTGATACAGTGTCAGAGCAAGGAAATAAAGATTTCGAATATATACCCACCTTCAGCGCGACCATTTGGCCCTATAACCGCGTTCGGAATGAAAAGTCCCAAGTCGTGTGCACGCTGCAGCATATCCGCATCGAAATTAACCGTCTTACGGCGGTAGGTAGTTATGCGGGTGAGGTATCATACATGGCCATCCAGATTCATGCGAAATGGGGCTGAACTCGAGACATATAGAAGACGATTCTCTGGGAGTGCCAAGTCGACGCGCGATCGGTCGTGGATTTTAACAGCGTTGACGAGGCGTTCCCAGGTTGCATTGTCGTCACACACGTAGAACACGGGCATTTGGGATGGATGAGGGGGGACAGGAGGATGTCGGTGGCCTCTTGAGCGCCGCTGCCATTAAAAGCTGACTGACCCGCCTTGATTGCGGCAAATATATTGGTGTATGATTTGCGCTCCCGGATGTCTTCCCGCCAAGATACCAAAGCAGCGAGGGTCGCCGCCGGTTCTTGGTGGTATACAGGTCCGTGTTTCGAGTTCCAGATCATGTCCCAGATCTAGATCCTCAATAATTATTAGTTTCTGTGGCGAAAAACAACATACTGGAGATCCGGGCTCCAGGTTACCTTCAGGTGAGCGGTGAATCTGCATAACATGGAATTGGATCATAATGTTGTGGCCGACAAAGATAGGAGTATATTTGGGACGGATGAAAGCGGCCCGGATTATTCATGACCACCATCGAACGGGGTGGACGCCAGGAAACTCAGTTGAGGAACAGGAAGAGTTGGAATGGAAAGAGTTGCTAGAGACGCTGGATGTTTTGCTCCGGGAGGGGGACATTGACGAGTCCTTTTTGGATGATACCACTAATTCCCCCCGAAGCGCGCGCACTTCATATGAAGTGGGAGCTGTTCAAGACACATGTCTCGACAATTCTAGCCGCTCATAATCGTTGAATGTACATCATTTGAATAGTAATATAGACCTGCACCTATACTATTTTTCACTTGGGCGTCCTGCACCACACAACTTCCACCCAGACACTAATCGTGTTTGTCTTCCTCACTGGCACTGTTGCGGACCCAACTAGATGCATTTCACGGGCTATTTTGAGCCCGTTCAATGCGTTTGCTGACGAGTTCAACATGAGTTTACAGTCTTTGCGGTACAACAGGCACCGACATTTTTTTTTTCCGTTTTGGGCATTTTGTAGTCTTTACGACCAGGACAATTGTTGCGGCCTCAGTTCTCATCTGTTTGACTTCTCCATAGGCTCGTTCGAAGCGCAATTAAAATCTGCACACAATGGTCCCTTTGTATATCCTCTTTTGCATGTAAATGTGCTTCTTGGGCCGTGAAATCCGATTTTTGGTGACTTTTCTGAGAATTTCCTACTAGAACAGGTGTTCTGCCCTAATTTCTTCGCCTTTTTCCTTGTGTAAAGGCTCGTTCAAAGCGCATTTAAAATGCGCACATAACGGTCCCCTCAGATTTCCCATCTTGCATTGAAATCCGTTTCTTGAATCATGAAATCAGATTTTTTAATTTCCTCACAAACATAATCAGTATGCGCTTTCAGACTTAGACAACCGATCCACTCGTCTCCATAATATGGAAGAGCAGCCTGAAGCAAAAATCCTGAGAACCCTGGCAGTACTGAACGCGTAGGGAATATTTTGGCCTGTAACTTAAGGAGCACATTGTAATGGCAATTACCTCTTTTTGTTCAGTTTGGCTCCATAGAAGCTCTTAGGATACATTGCATATTAGCTTCCAATTATTCACTTGTGGCCATAGGATGTGGGGGAGGCTGCATAAATACGTGAGGTTCACCTTTACGATCAAAATTGATTGTAAAGGTGAACCCACGCATTATGTGGCTGTGCTCGCTTCTTCTCTCACCGCGTCAACGCGCCCACTACATTTGCTTCCGCTTAGAGGGGAATTATCATGGACGTCGTGCAAGGTATATAGGTATATATTATTTCAGTGATTTGGAAGAGAGAAGAATGATGGTTTGACTGCTCTCAGTGATGGGTTGGGCATCACTCATTGGTCGAGCCTAAGGTGCGGAGTTCTCGACCCCTCCTCGTTGAAGAATTAGCCGCAGTGGTGATGGTTTGATCGATGATGGATCGACGGTCTTCAGTCGGCAATATCAGTATTTTGCCGAGGACCACAGCCTCCTTCAAACACCACCTACACCATTAGTTCACGTAGTACAGCAACCCATCACTTCGCCAAGGGAGTTAGTTCCAAAAGGAGCACAATCTTAATGTACGCACTAAGATGTACGTTTTGAGGTACGCCCACGGTTCAGAATGTACAGTTTGGTGTACATCTTACGCGGTACAACCACGGTCCAACTACCACGTTATTATTCAGTAATAAATACCGTCATAAGTTTCCGGAGCCAAAGCAGATTTTTGGAAGCGTGAGTGAGAGCGACGTACTCTGATTCCGTAGACGAAAGGGTGACCAGAGGCTGTTTCTTGGAGCTCCAATCGACGAGACTGTTTCCAAGGTAAAACGCATAACCGGATATGGAGCGACGGTCTAGATCGGATGACCAGTTCGCGTCAGAATAACCGGTAGGCGTGAGATGTGTTCCGCCGAGGACGAATTGGTGATGACGCACGCCCGAGAGATACTTCAGTACACGAGTGAGGGCTTTCATATGCGTTGAGCGTGGCTCTTGCATAAATTGAGAAAGGCTCGAGACGTGATAAGTAATCTCCGGATGAGTGATAGTGCCGTACATCATGTACCCAACACCCTTGCAATACACAGCCGTTTCCTCAGCAGAAAGAACCTGCGATGAAACACCAGGTGCGCCAACACTGAGGTCAACGCCTGGTTCCATCGGCGTCAGGTTCAGGGCAGCGTCGGACAGGCCCATTTGAGCAAGAACTTGCTCAATATAGGCAGTCTGACTCAGGGAAATAGTCCTGGCTTTACGGTCGCGCGTGATGTGAATACCGAGAAGCCAGTTAATTTCCCCGAGGTCGATGAGCTCGAAGTGGTCATTCAGCTGGGATTTAATTCGGCTGATCTGCGCGAGGGTTTTGCCGACTATGGTGAAGTCGTCCGTCGCCGCCGCAACGATAGTGAGCTTATCGTGACTGATAAATACAGCATTATCGGCTTGGAGGACGGTATAGCCGAGCGAGATGAATGTCTCGCGAAGCTTAAGGTACCAAGTCCGGCCGCCTTGTTTGGTGCCGTACAGTCCCTTGTTCAGCTTACAGACAAAACGGCGCCCGGGGGAAGCGGATGGAAGGGGTTTGGAAGTGAATCGTTCGTAATACTGTGGAATTTCCATGTAGATTGTTTCATCAATCGGAGCATTGAGGTAGGCGTTTTTGACATCCGCCTGATGGATTTCCCAGTTCTGAACAGCGCCAAAGGTCAAGAGGACACGTAAGGTTGCGTGGCGAACAACGGGGGCGAACGTGTTGGTGTAATGGATGCCATGGACTTGCGTTCGGCCGTTCGCAACTAGCCGCACCTTGTATTTACTGACGTTGTTATGCGCGTCCTTCTTGATGGAGAGTACGCAGTGGTTTCGGATCACGTTGGCGCCGACTGGGGCCTCTACGATGTCCCAGGTATTGAGCTTGTCGAGTTGAGAAAACTCGGCTTGAGCCGTGGGAATCCAGAGCTGAGCGTCCGGGCCGGTGATAGCTTGGCGTAAGGTCATGGGAACATTCTCGGTGACCATCGCATACTCCACCACGTACGTCCTATCTTCCACATCGTCGTCCTCCAAGAACAAGTCCGAGTCATCGTCCGGCTCATCCTCGATGATCGCGAACATCGCCGCCACGTCTTCGGTTGCCGATCCCGCATCGCAAGTAGGGCTTCCGCCCGTAACCGTCGCGACGGTTCGACGGCACCCGTCAAACGGGTGCCGTGCCCGTCCCGTCGGCGATTTTTTTGCTTCCTCCAACGGCCCGTCGAACGACGGCCGTGACGGCCGTTGAAACGGGTGATTTGATTCGAGGTTTCAAACCAAGGAGGTAGGCGATTATTTCGTGCAGGGGTCCATCCAGCTTAAGGAGACTATCTGTTGAGTGCAGTGCCCCATTTTTGGAGCCAGAATCCGAGGACGAATAGGTTTTATTGGGATTTTCAGCAAAGCCCACAAATGATTGCCGAATTGCCGAGGTTCAACCTCACAATGTTTGCGCGGTTAAAAGGGTCAGTTGGCGTGGTAATAAGAAGATAACGTTCAATCAATGATATAACTGTCAAAATCGATCGATGCGCGAGTAAAATCTGCAATGAATAGCAAAATAAATCGGACGCAACCCGTTACCGTTTTTACGGCCGTCACGGCCGTCCCGTTGCCCGTCCCGTCCCGTCAGATGTTTGAAGTCAAGAAAAACGGCCGGCGTTTTGACGGCCGTTGCCGTCACAGTAACGGGCGGAGGCCCTAATCGCAAGCCTCGGTATTGAGATTGTGGTAAAATCCCGGTCTTTTGCGCTCGTGTTGGCCTCGCCCCGTATTCGGCTCGGGCGAGCCTAACTTCTCGACTTCCGTTTGACGCTTGCGGGCGTGGGGAGGAGGTGGAGGCGGTGTTGGATCGGATGGTACCTCGGGCGGTGTGACTTGAGTTGGTTCGGGGTTGGGCTCTGGCGGTGGCGGCGTGGCGCGGAAATTCTCAGGGATCGGGGGTTCTACCGTATCAGTGAGTCCCCTGTTTTGTTCATTCCCCTCTGCGTCCGCGCTCGAGGGCGTCTTCGATGAGCTGGATGGCACCGATTGATCGACAAGATTGTCGTCATCCCACTCCCCCTCAATTGAGGTGGTGCCGGGAGTCAGTGCGTCCTTCTCGTTGAAGTAGACGTCCCTCTCCACCATCACCCTTCGCGTACCCGGCCAGAGTCTGAAGCCTTTCGCCCGCAGGTCATAACCGACGAAATTGACTTTCTTCGCACGCCTCTCGAGATCGCCGGCATTTTTGATCTTGACCCATACCGGCGTACCCCATTCCAACAATCTGGAGAGATTGGGTTTCTTGTGGGTCGCCTTCTCGATCGGCGTCATGTAGTTCGGTAGCGCGGAGGTCGGTGATCGGTTGCGGAGCCATACCGAATGCATCCACGCCTCCGCCCACAAGTATTTTGGGAGCCCAGACTGGATCAACATCGCCCGCACCTGCTCGATGTGGGTGCGTAGCCCACGCTCGGCGATCCCATTCTCGCTGGGCGTGTCGTGGACCGTGAGCTGATGAAATGTCCCGGCCTTCTCAAGGTACTTCTCAAATTCCGCCGCAGTGAATTCTCCCCCACCGTCCGTGCCCAGGATCTTTATTGTGGCATTGCGGGGGACCTTCGCCCAGGCCTCATACTTTAAATAGATCGCGAAGGCGTCGGACTTTCTTTTTAGGAAATATGCGCGCTCTTCGTGGCTCGAGAGGTCCGTGAAGTTCATGGCGTATTGCGCCCCACTGATCTACGGCACCGTCATCTTCCCCTTCAGGTCGGTGACAACCTTCCCGCCATACTCGGTTGGTCACGCGTCCTTTGCTACCTTCGGTATGGGCTGACGTTTTGCTTTAGCCTGCACACACCTCACACCACTCGGCCCTCGATGTGAGGTCAAGGTTCACGCCTGTGATGGTGCCCGCCTTTACGGCGTTTCGCAGATCGTCATGGTTGACGTGCCCCATCCTTCGGTGGAGTTCCGAGATGGACATCTGTCGGGACGCTAGGTACGTGGCTATTTCTGGGTGCGCGATCGCGGCGGTAGCTGAGTTGGTGGCTCGATACAGTCCTCGTACGATAGGGAAGACCGCGACAGTTTTGCGCGATGGGTTAGGTGATTTTACCACGCATTTGCCGTCTTCGGTATGGACTGCGTAGCCGGCACGGTCGAGGGAGCTGACGGAGATGAGGGTGTAGGCCATGTTAGGTGAGTAGTAGGTGCTCTTTAGCGTCGCTCGTGTCGGTTTCTGACTGGGTCCCATAGGGAAGTGGGTCCGATAGTCCCCTTTCGCGGTCGCGCTAAAGGTGCGGCCATCTGCGGCGCGTATCGGGACGGGGGTGATCTCCTGGAAGGTGATGAAGCCGGCGCGGTCAGGGGAAAAGTGGCGCGTCGCGCCGCTGTCGACGATCATGTCGACGCTGGCGGACATGGACGTGGTGTGAGCCTCGTCCTCACAGAAGTCGGACGTCACGGTAAAGGCGACATTGTCTTCGTCGTCCTCCGGCACGCCGATTATCAGCGCGATGTCATCGTCGTTGCTGGTACCGGCTGCGGCCGCCGTCTTCGGCTTCTCCTTGGATTTCTTCGACGCTTCCTGTTTGATATACCAATCAGGTTTGTCGTGTTCTTTTCCTCCGCCCGGCGCAAAGCAGTCTGACTTCGTATGCCCCTTCTTTTTACAGTTCGCACACTTCGGCTTTTCGCCAGATTTACCCCCGCTCGCGCTCTTTTTGGCCGCTGACATCGCCGCATTGTCACTGTCAAGCTTCTTGTCGACTGAGCGACTGATGTACTCGTTCGTCAGCTCCGTGATCAAGAGATCGGAGTCGACTGCACGTGGTGGGACGGACATCCGGGCGGCGGCAGAGATGGTGGTAACGAGGGTGCGGTAATAGTCTGGGATCGAGGCGCGGACGTAGGCGCCAAATTGGAGATCGGTGAGTGGATTCCCCATGTTTGTTAAGGTGTCCCTGAGGTCCTTCATATCCGCAAGATGTTTCTGCAGATCGTCGTCGTCGCCACATCGCATCTGTTGGAGCCGGTTGAGGATATTAAGTTGTGCCATGTCGCCTCGGTTCTGATTGAGGTCGACCAGCTTCTCCCATACCCGGTAAGCCGTGCTCTCGCCCTTAATTTGGGAGAACCGTGTGGGACTGACTGTCTGGTAGATTATGTCTCGCAGTTTGGATTCCTTCATCTCGTAATCGTCCTGCAGTTTCTCGTGCTTTTCGACTTCGTCCTCGGACAACGCAATGGTAGTATTGGCGTAGTACCAGTCCCCAACGATGTCTTGCTCGATTTCGGCGGGTTTTCGTGCCGTCCCAGTGAGGTGGCGATGGAGTCCCTTGGCCTTAGCGTGAGTTTTTGACTCTCTCAGAGTAAAGAACCCAATTGGATGAGTCGTCAAGCAGTATTGGCAGTGTAGGCTTCTTGCCGTTCTCGTCGTAGTCTTCTCGGGGGGCCATAACCTGTTAAAGTTCGGTGCGCCGTATGGTAAGCAGGAATTTACTATAAAGGAATGAGCCTCAGTTCGTGGTAGAAACTCAGTATATATTGATATGTACCTATAAAGGAATGACTAGTAGAATGTCAGTAGATATTAAGTGGTATATAAAGATCGATGTACGCCTCAGTTCGTGGTAGAAACTGAGGCGTTCTTTGTTCTCTAAGCGAGTGATGAGCGGTCAAGTATAAACAGATCCAAAGGAAAGTGATGAGTCCGATAAGATATTATACTGCCGGTAGCATGAATTCTAACACTTTGAGCCTAAAATGTCAGTAAATGGTACTGATATTTTTAGTGGCTGTAAAAATTTCGGTTATGTAACCGAGTCCGATTTTCTTTCCTACACAGTCTTGTAACTGTTATCGTCTCTAATTTGGTCATAGTTCCTTTTGTTCTGTTGAAGCAATGAGTTCCATCATTTTTCGTGACTTGTTTGTAAGTCCTCCGTCTATAATGAATATTTCACTCACTTCCTGTGGGCACCGGAGCACGTTGTTTCACAGGTGATGGGCCCAGGAATTGTAGATTGAACAAGATGGGCGTACGGTTTGATGTATCTACTGATTCGTGCTGGAAACATGCGAGGAGCATGGGCATGTGTCCCATGCGATCCAGGAGCCAAGCCTAATCCAAACCCTAGATCTCTTGTATTGGGAAAGACTGTCAGCGTACTTGGGACTCAACCACTAGGATACCGCATATGCTCAATACTTTATACCCATCTGCTTTTTGTGTACCAAGGTAAAAGAGAGAAAAAAATGAGTACTCGTCCTGCCGCGCATTGTGTAGGCCTTACCCACCAAGTAATCGTTCTATTAATATCTTCACAATGGGGTTTTCCGCACCTCAATTTTTACTTGTACGCGTTTTTCGATACAGTGAACTTAGTGGCTGAGTGAAGGGAGAATAGTGGCTGCATCCCAAAATTCATTGGATTTGAATCTAATGGTTTCTGACTTTCCTGACCTGGCGACGGTTGAATTCTACCAGGAGACATTTTCTTTTGGCTGGCTTTCCTTGGCTTTTTGTTCTTCTCTCTTGGTTTTTCCTTAGCTCTGTTTCAAATGGTCATGCTCTCCCTCTATCCTCTTTTTTCTATTCCCTCCATCCATACTAGTACATGTCTCAAAAAAGGATTTTTGGTGGATCCACATCAAGTTCATGAATGCTCCTAAAATACATTCACCACTACCTAAAGTGGGAGTTTCAGTGTTTTTTTGGTGGCTCCTTGAAGAATCCACTTGGATATTCTCAGACGCAAGTCACAGCCTCATTCTGGCCCCACATAACCTTGAAATCAATTATTCTTCATATCATTCTTCAATGAACTTGGGTTACATTTGTTTTCCGCGCCGAGACTCAATTCGCCATAGTTTATTTCTTAGACTAGCTGATTACACTAAGTATACACACTTGCAACCAAAATTCATTGAAACTCCTCAAGCTTGGGCAGCTGCGAACATATTTTCGGAGTTACAAACACATCAACTGAGTCCGTTAAAGAATGAGAGATTTAAAACTTTCCTGGAGCGAAAATCTGGCCATACCTTGCTTCTTAGACCAACTGACTAGACTCTACAAGGTCCCACCAAAAAATCAGTGAAACTCCTCGAGCTTGAACAGCCATGAACATATTTGTGGAGTGACAAACAAGCATCAACCAAGTCCGTTAAAGAATGAGAAATTTAAAACCTTCCTGGAGCAGGATCTGGCCATACCTTGTGTCTTAGACCAACTGACTAGACTTTACAATGTTCCACAAAAAAAAATCAGTGAAACTCCTCGATCTTGGGCAGTCGCGAACATATTTGTTGAGTGACAAACATGGATCAACTGAGTCCGTTTAAGAATGAAAAATTCAAAAATTTTCAGAAGCCAGAATCTGGACATGGCTTGTTTCTGAGAACAACTGAAAAGACTCTATGAGGTTGCACCAAAAAATCATTGAAACTCCAAGCTTGGGTAGCGTTGTTTTTTCAGAGTCACAGTCAACCATTGATGATTGAATCTAATGATTTCAGATCTTTTCTGACTCATTGAGGAAGAACCTCTTCCCCTTTACAGCCTTTTGCGGAACTTAGGGCGCAGCCTATTTTTTTTTTCCTTTCTTTTTCAATGCATTTTACATCGGATAGCTCTCCTGAGCTCAATTCTGAACCACTTTCCTTTAGAATATGCTCATTATGTTTCCATTGAAAGGCCAGAGGGCATGGTATTCTCGGATTTTTTGATGGCCAATCAAATTGCTTGATTGGGAAAATATCCCATGTTTCAAGTAGGACAGCTGTAGCATTAGCTACCATTGTTCAATTGGTCTGATTTTTTGATACAATGGACTCACAGATGTACCAGGGGTCAAGTTAAGTCACAACCTTCATTTTGGGATAATTTTGCTCTCTGGCATATTATCGGTAGTTCTATGTATCCTTCATCAATCTGTCATTACCGCTCATGGACATTCAGTATTCAGTCGAGGGCCGCTCCCCTTGCATCAAATATTGATTATCAATAGATTCCATTATCAGTGCTCCCGGTGTTGTTTATATAAATCCCACGACCGCTCATCAATGATCATCCATCCACGACAACCTCCCCCAGAATGACCCCCTCACCCTCTCTTCCTCCTCCACTTCACCACCGCAGACACCTGCAACGCCGACAACTGCCTCAGGGCCCTCCTCGACCCAACCATCACCTCGAGCGCCCTCTCCTTCTGCAACTCTTACACCGTAGGCCTCTTCAGCACCGCCGCACCCACGCCGACCTTCGTGCCCACCTCGTGCAGCCCGCAGCGCGTGTCCAGCGCGTGCTACTGCACCGACAATATCGCGAACCCGAGCTTTTATGGGCAGGCCTTCCAGCAAGGGGCGAGGAATGTTGATATTCGTCCTTGGGTGCTTGCCGTGCCGACGGGGACGCCAGGGTGTGTGCCTGCTGGGAGTTACTCGACGGCAGACATGGATGGGCCCATATGGGACGATCCGAAGTCGATGTGCGTCAGCCCAACTTATGTATTGTGAAGTGCTGACCAAGACCTCCTCTTTGCGCAGTGAATGCAGCTTTGATCCGGTTATTGGAGGGCTGTACACCGTGTCGCAGGACATCCAGCTCTGTCCCTCGACGAAGTACACCCTCCGGTATGTAAATGCTACTGCCCATGTTCTCGGTTTCCCGGCTAATAGTCCATTTCCCTCAGCATCGCCACAGCCTGCGATTTCTGGACAGGCCACGGAGACTTCGGCATCCAGTTTCAGGTCTCCGTCTCAGGTTCCGTCTTCCTGCCTCGGGGTTCGGTGTGTCCCGTCTGCCAAGCCAGTCCCAGTCCCATCGGAGACGATGATTGCCGTTCCTTTGCTGTTTACGAGGAGCAAAGCGCGGTGTTTACTTCGCCAGCCAGCGGGAAGGGCAGCTTGGTGATCTCAGTGCGGCAGGCGGCCGGACTGAACGCCACGCAGGTGCCGGCATTGTTTGATCAAATCTTTGTCAATCCGATTGGGGACACAAGTGAGCTTGATCCGTCAAACCCTTTCTGACGATGTACAAAGACAGTACCACAAAATGCCTGATTTTTGCAAATACGGCACTTTCTGCTGAGATACAGCCCTCTTTTTTCATGTACTAGTTTGATGAGGTCCTAAATTAGTAAAAACGTGAAGACAAATTTGCACAAAAGCAATCAACAGCGACAGAAATAGTAAGCTTAAAACTTAAACATCTGTTTTCCAGGCCTCGCCACGGAAATATGTGAGATTCGCTTCAAATATAAAACACTTTATTGGTCACGAGTGATTGTTCTATATACACATCCTCTGGAAAGCGGGTTCTGCTCACATAGTAATGTGGCTTTATACTCGATAGACCCATGATTCCTACTTCCAACAAAATGCCAACCCCGGGTGACCGGGTTTTAAACATCTGCGCTGCTTTGATGTGTCGCAAGCCCGCTGGCCAGCCTGTTGTCCGGTTGGTGCTTCCTCAATTGGGTCCTGTGGGCCCTGGTCCGTCCGCGCAGCGGGAAATGCATTCCGCATTCGGCGGACCTGGGAATCGAACTCAGAGTGCCGCCAGTCCCTCATGTGATTAGATCACGGGGTTGGCATTTTGTTGGAAGTAGCGCTAACCATCAACCCAACACTACTCCTAGGGACTAGCGTGGATGATCCGGATAGACATCCGGATAAAAACCACGAATCACGGATAATCCGTAGATATTATTTGTTCCTATTGTTTTCAGTTGAAATTTCTTCACTCTTGTTGTTTCTGCGCCCGTAGATCATGGTTGTGAGTTTCAGAACTGTTTAATTAGTTAAAAAACC
Source organism: Mycena galopus ATCC 62051 (assembly GCA_014925785.1). NCBI lineage: Eukaryota > Fungi > Basidiomycota > Agaricomycetes > Agaricales > Mycenaceae > Mycena > Mycena galopus. The sequence continues at coordinate 244,523 of WIQG01000019.1, forward strand.
TCCTCCAATTTTTTTTTTAAAGTCTGGATAGGAATTAGTCTGATCCTCCTGCCAATTGTTACAAAATCCTCTGAATATGGTTTCAACAAAATTCTCGTCGATGCTTGTTGCAAAATAGATGGCTCTCATATGTTTGTATGATGAGTAAATATCATTTGCCTGCTTTTAAATACTCATCCACCGCACGACCAGAGCAGGAGAGGTAAAGTGATTGAAAGTTGTATCCATCACTAACCGTGGGAACCGCTATCCACTGATAAAACAATCTGTGGAAGAGTGATCAGTGGATGTGGTCCAGATAAATCCGTGGATCGGCCGATCCACGCTAATTGCACGCTAGTCCATAACGACTCCGTAAACCTCGTGCAACTTCATCCACTTTCGCTTCTCTGTAGACTCCCCAAGTACAAGTGTCACCCTCTCCTCGTGGGTTTTGTGGTGTGATCGAGGTGCTTTTTTCGTGTTTCACGTCAAACGTGACACTTAAAAAGGAATTTTTTTCTTCACGGATTATTCTATTGAGAAACCCCTCTTCCAAAGGAAACCCTCTGGAAACCGCAGCCTAAAATATAATGTTATTTGGAAACCCAGATTCTCGGGGATTCCTCGCCGGCGGCTGTCCGGAAAGACCACCGGTGCCGTTGATGGACGCGACCATATAACTTTCATTGATTTCAACTATTGTATTCTGTTGAATCGCTCATGACAGGGAATTGAAGCAACTAGACAGTTCAACTTCCGAGGAGACACAAGGACGAACCAGAAGACCACATGGACAACCAGAGACGTGGGGTCGCACAAATTTAACCCAAGGCAGCCTGAATGTTGTGACTCAGGACATTCGGACAGAGTGAAGCGATGCAGGTACAACTAGCGTGACCGACATGCCGAAGTTTCAAAAAAAATAGTCATCGCAATGGGGGAGGCACACGGTGTGGCACTACCCTTTATAAGTACATGCGCAACCTGTTTCGAACCATCCTTACACAAATTTCAACAAAACAGCTAACCGCCGAGCAAAAATAAACAAATTCCGCGGCAGAATTTGTTAGAACCATTCAAGACATCGTGAATGCGCCTCAATGAGATCGACTTTTGGTTGAGCCTCTTTGAGTCGAGGCATACAAGTCGTACAGTGGAGAAGGTGGTGTTGACACGCCGACCCAACAACATCAGACTTCAAAGTGTGATCGCTGATCCGGAGGTCCGGCTAACAGCGGAGGGGTTCGAAGTTTGAGAAATAGAGATACTGTAGAATTTCATTCAATTCGGCACCGGTTGTGACCCGTGGCCAAAAATACGGATTCGGCACTTCGGCACCCAACAAAATTTGGCGTGACACTTAGAAAATTCCGGCATTGAAGACGGAAATTTTCGGAAAATTCTACATTTTTTGTGGCTCCAAGGGGGATTTGGCCCGGGTGTCACGGGTTTTACATTCGGCACTGGGCGCCGTGACCCGTGACCGAGACGAAAATTCGTCACGGCACAGGGGGTGCGTGATGCGTGACTGCAGAATTGAATGAAATTGTACAGTATAACAAAATTCTGAGTGGACGTGGTTTCACAGATTGTAGCTGGTATGTTCCTTGAGCAAATCCACATGCCGAGTCTCTGAAAGTCAACAGTTTAAATAAAAGACTTGCTCCCATACCCAGCTTACGAGGCAAAGCTTCATGAAGCGCATCTTCGTGTTCTTGTCATATCTACACAGAACATGCAATAGAAAGCGTGCTCTCCAACAGGTTGGTTGTCACAACAATGCATTTGAGTACCCACATAGCGCCACCGTATGCACTAGATATTCTTAGACCATCCCTGTTGAATTTACTCACTATATACATAACCCAGGCAGTCATGTTCAAATGTTGTTTGGCCGACTTTTTGGGTAAAGCATTGGCTCTCCTGCTCATAGCAGGCGGTCTTGAGAGCACTCAGAATTTATTCAAGGGCCAAGGCATATCTAGAACAAGTTAATGTAGGTGCCAAGATCATTCCTTTAAATTCCTTTACTATATAATCCAAACACAACTGTTGTTTGGTCAGGTTGGTATGACAAAAACAGCACTTCCGTGCGCACCACCGCAGCATAAAACGGACTTCAATGTAATAGTTCCTTCTTCTTATTTTGTTTCATTGTCTCTTTGCCGCCACTTCACCGATCGCTTTCACAGTGATTACTCGGATTTGGCCCGATCTCCTTTCCCTCTACCATGCCCGATATAGTCTACTTGACTCTTGGCCTTTGTCTTATTACGAGCAATTACACCTGCCTTGCCCGAAGGATGTGGGGCCCAGGAATGATACTGTTTCGGCTCCTCGCGGTTCGACGCTCACTTGGCGAGCCCTGGAACTTGAACGGCGACAGTTTCCTGCAGATTCGGGCAGGGAATCTGGTATCGGCACCTCCCCAGGCCGTCGAGGACCTTCATGCGATGTGGAATCGACCCGATTGTGCGGGTGACAGAATTGCGGAAGAGCAGTGCAGAATTTGTTCCGTCGGAGTATGAGTTCAAGACCGTCCATGTAGTCTATGAATTCCCTTCCCCCTGGAATTTTATCGCTACCCAGGGAACCCGCAAGTCTTGCTTCCCCGAGCGCCCATTCAAATTACGCACGCCGGTCGACATATCCTATCCGCCCAAGATCTCCCAGTTGCACCAGTCCATGTTCCACGAAGGCGTGAGAAATACGCTACACCGCCTGGTGCTCCCAGAAGTGGTCGGCTGAACAAGGGAGGTTGATGATACCCTCCACATAGTTAAATATATATGTTCGTTAACGATTTATGAACTATATGTCTATGCTTTTGAATAGTGAGATTTGGGTTGCATTCCGCTGCGGTGATCCGATTGTTTTCCCATGGGTAAAACGGCCTGGTAAAAAGTATTTGAGGTCCAAGCTGTTTTACAAGGTGTTTTCACAACCAGTAAAATAAAGCCAAATTTTCCCTTTGTAAAATGATCTCTTTGTATTCTGGTAAAACACTTCTCTCACTATGTCTTTGGTGGGAGAAATGTTTTACCACATAAAAATGAATCATTTTACCGAAGATAACATTTGGCGATGTTTTACTGTGTATGAAAACAAGCAGTAAAACACGATGGACTTGAATACTTTTTACTAGGTCATTTTACCCACGGTAAAACAAAGGGGTCTCCGCAGTGCATTGGACTTGTAGACTGCGCATCCGATGTCTTGAGTGCTTTTCTTGACCCCAAATATTAGACATATGTAACTTCTACTATTTGGGACCCCCTAGCTGGCCACCATAGCTAGCTGGCCGCTTTGTATCTACAACCACCATGCTTGAAGATTTTAACTGCCGGTGAATGAGGGATCGAAGGGTGATGCACGATGAAGGTTTGGACCAAATTTGGCGCCAAAATGATGGGTTGATCGAAAGTTATGGCATGTCTGATTTTGATCCGCCGGGTGGTACCATCATTTTGTTACGTTTTCACCGCATGCCGGACTTGTCTTGCCCCGTTCTCCACCAATTCTTCGTTGTTTCAGGACTTTTTGGGCTCATTCTGTCTGTCTTATGCTTATCATTCATAAAAGAGGGCCATATATGAATTTGAGCCAAATTTGTATGCGCCATGTGCTCAAGAAGGTGGCGCCACCTTTTCAAGATGCTCAGGCTGTCCAGCCCCGTATTATATGACACTACTGTGCTTCTACTTTGGAACCTGGTAAAGGGTATCACAATATGGAATGAATTGACATGGGATATGTCTAAAAAAAATTACGATCTGGTTTCCTCACGCCACTGCTTATTACCTCAAACTGCCCAATTTTGGTGTCCCAGATGGTCGGATTTTTTGGAGCAGCTGCAAGCTCTTTTTCCTGAACTTAAGTATCCAGTTATGTCCCAATACTTCTTATGAAGCCGCCCGTATCTTGATTTGGGCCTCTGTAAGATGTTTCTCGTGTGGGACACTCGTTCAGTCGGGACTCAGGATTTTGGGTGATTTCCTTCCCCTTGACGCAGAATTTTCCACCGCTCATAAAACTTGTACCTGCAATCTTACGGTGTTGGATGGTCCCTACGATCACCCTCTATGATTCTTGATGCATGTGGCCACACTGCAAGTCCTCAGTTCATTATTCCGGGGGGTGGCCAGCTAGGGTGTTATTTGGTAATGTTGTACCCCCGTCCGAAATAAATTCATTGCAGCATCAAATCGGCGAATATTTTGGCTGGAGTTGGCTTGAACTCTTCGTAGGAAGCAGGTCTTCAATATAATATAGCTGCTACTTGACATCCTCACTGTAAAAGAAGATAATTTTGCATAAATGCTTACGTGGCCAGCTACCCGACAAAAAATAGTATAGTATCTTAATACTGCTGAGAACGCAGATGCCCTGAGCATTGGTAATTGAGGTTCAGACGAGGCCCGACTAAATTCGAATTGTGCTTGTTTGCATGTTCGTATGTTCGGTCCTCAGAGTTGCGTTGTGCCACAAATACTCTTTGGTTCGTGAAAAAAAAAAACCATGGCTTCGTCATGTGCTACAGAAGCCTCTCGCATCCTTTGGAAATACTTTGACCATCACAGAAGGATGGTTATAATTCCAACAATGTAGTACTCAATTCAATGCACACTTTGGAATGCTGAAGTCTTACACAGATGAGGCCAAATTTAGCTTCTTTAGATGGTTCAATTGTGAGAATAAGGAGAGCCCCACGCAGCGCTTCACGTACACTAACGGCGAATTAGTTGACTTCAAAAAATCGATTACTCTTGATAATCAGAGGCATAAAAATGGGTTTTGAATGTTCTATTTGAGATATAAAACATCGCCAGGAGTGCATAGTTACGAGGCATATTGATCCAAAGTTAAGGTGCGATGCTGGATCCGGAAGGAAGTGAATGGGATCGACCTCATATATAATTTACTGGAAGTCGCGCGCCCAACGATGCGACGGAACTGGTACCTGCAGATGTAGGAAGAAAGGAGAAGGACGAAGGACGAGAGATAGTCGGTCTTGGATAGGGGATAGTTTGCCATCCAATAGCATTAATATTACTTATCATATTCCTTTCCGGACTGCCATCTCTACTCAGGGATTGTAAGGACTCGGTAAAACTGCCGCAAGTACCGCCTGTATGCCGCCCTTGGTGGCAATCAAGTGCCGCCCTTTTGGTATTATATTTTATCCATGGCGTAATCTCTTGGCCACTCCGTTTTTCAACAAATGCACGGCCCCGGCGGCTCGTACGTCGAGCAGATAGATACTTACTTACTTATGCCGCCGATGAGTCAAAGGTAACGAGAGAAACACCTGTTGTAAGAGGCGAACAAGCTCATGGCCGGTGTACGTCTGCAACTCCGGGGGACCTCGGATTGGAGCCGTGCGAGTCGTATATGTGCGAGTCGTATATGTGCTTCATTTCACGAGACTTCGTGTCCCTCATTCACGCGAATTCATACATTGAAGCAGTTGAAAGAATTTCCGGCTCACCGTGGTAATAGGTGCGGAAGTAATCGTGGTGGTGCGTCGCTCAGTACAACAGAACCCGCTTGCGTGGTGACTACTCACGTGCGGTTGAATGTATTATAAAACGTGAGAGAGTTCCAGATCGCATGCGCGCTGAATGCTACCGACCATACTCAGGACGCACGCCATCACGTGCATGGCTCAAGCTCTTTATTCTTCATCGTCTTTGAGGGGCATGTCAAGCGCCGCAGGAGGCCCGCAGCTTGGTGGCCACACTATTTGCACAGGAGGCATATTTCCACACCCATAGTCTTCGTCCATCGTGCAGGAGCTAGTCGCGGGTACAGATGTGGCTCGCCATCCACACCCACGGGACTTGCGCAATTCACATGCACTGGCCATATATATCCGAGAAGCGTGGACGAATACTACGCCTCTACCCTCGGAATGCCTCCCGTCTCTCCCAAGATCCTTGCCAAGACTCTTGACTACACCGTAGTAGTGGCGAATGCACTGCGGGATGTGGCGTCCGCAACCCAGGTCCCTTTCGTCAGCAATGCTTGCACGTTGACGTTGAGAATCATTCCTATGTTGCAGGTACGGATTTTTGACACAGCTTGCATTCCTGAACACATCTAATTCAAAATACAGAACACCAAGTTTCAAAAGGACAGATGCCTCAGGATTGTCGAGGACATTCATCATGTGCTCTGTATACTCGTGAACCTGTCTGCCTACGCAGATGACATTCATTCCCCAAAGATGCTCAATCAAATCGCGCAATATGTTTTGTGGGTCGAATTTGTTGCATCTATTCATTTATTTCCACTGAGGTTTGCTCTGATCCCAGAACTCTCCAAAAAATTGATTCGTGTTTGAGAGCCCAGCGTGAGCTCGGTACGATTAAGCGGCAGTTTAAGCAAAGCGAACTCGCCACGCAGTTCGGTAATTGTGAGACAGAGTTAAAGGCAGTTTTAGGGAGTTTCACGGTTGGTCGAACTGTTCAGGCTGGCATTAAAGTTGACTTTGCTTTCGAAGATGAAGCAAGGCGTCAACCTCGCTTCTACTCTTGTCGAGTTCAGTCTCGAGGCCGAGACACGGCACCAAGAACTTTTGGAACTCATTTCATCTCGGAGTGGCTCATTTGACACTCTGTCTTCAGTGAGCTTTTCCCAATAATTTGTAGTGCTAACTTCATAGTGGAACTTCTCAGATTGGTCAAAAATCCCTGAACAATAGGTAATGTGCTCAAAAAGGAATAGAAATCTGTCCTGAATACTCTGTCTTATCTAGTTCTGGCTCGTTCTCGTTGCTCCCTGCTTCCCCCAAAATATTTCATGGAAGGGAGTCGGAGCTTGAACAGCTGGTCCATACCCTGCTCATTACGCCTGCTCGCGTTGCAATATTGGGTTCAGGTGGGATGGGAAAGACGACCTTGGCTATGGCAGCCCTTCACAACCCCGGAGTGGTTGACAAATACCCGGCCCGTCACTTCATTACTTGTGATTCTGCTCACACGAACGATTCGCTGGTCGCAATCATCGCTTCTAGTATCGGGCTCGAGGCGTCCCACGGGTCTATCAGACGCATAATCCACCAGTTTTCCACAGGCCCAGCATGCCTGGTCGTACTTGATAATTTCGAGACACCATGGGAACCAGTGGATGGTCGGGCAAAGGTTGAGGAGTCTCTGTCACTGCTGACTGATATACCACATCTGGGACTTCTTGTATTACCACTTTCCTCCAAAAGCTCTCTGCTGACTCGTTTCTCAGATCACAATGCGTGGCACCGAGAGACCCAGCAAAGTCAAATGGACTCGCCCATTCCTGCGCCCTTTGAGTCCCTTACTCTTGACGGCTGCCCGTCAAAACTTCATTGAAATTGCAGACGAAGCTCACCATGACTTGGAAGTTGAACGGCTATTGAACATCACAGATAACGTCCCCCTGGCGGTTCAGCTGATTGCCACTGTTGCGGGTTCAGAAGGATGCCAGGCAACCCTAGAGCTATGGGAACTGGAGAATACTGCCATGCTATCTGCTGGTTATGACAAAGATCGAATCTGGAGCTTTCTATTGGTATATCTCTTTCGAGTCCCCGCATGTCGGCCTCACCTCATGCCGTGGAGCTTCTCAGTCTGATGTCACTCCTCTCGGATGGGATTTCGGACATTGATCTAGCGCAAAGCAAAATACCCATTCCTGATCTGCCCGAGTGCAAAGCAACATTGATCCGCACCTCACTTGCCTATGTTGATCATGCTGGGCAATTGAAGGTGTTGGCACCAATCCAAGAGTATGTCCACACGGTGCGACCTCCGTCCAGCCTGCTGGTGCAGCCTCTTCATGCCCACCTCAACAAGCTCCTTCAGCTGTGGTGGAATTTCAGAAACGGCTCGTCATCTACCAGCAGCTTGATCCCTCGGCTGGTGTCCAATCTGGGAAATTTACATAATGTATTGCTCCACGGACTCAATGGCGATTTTGCAGACCTTGCAGAAACCATGCACTCTATAATCTTACTCAGTCGCCTGAACGTAGCAATGAATCGTGGTCTCACCCCACTCATGTCCCGACTGCCAGTGTTGCTTCCTGGGATAGATGACCATCAACTTCATGGGGTGCCAGTTTTACACCATCGATAACCCGACAGAGCTGATGGATGAAGCGGTTCAACATTTTCGCACAAATAAAGATCTGGAGGGCGAAGGTGAGTACTATTTGTCACAATTTGCTGCCTTGAATGCAATTCAATGCACACACTTAGCTCGTCTTTATAATGCGGCTGCATTATATTATCTTGCTCATGCCAGGAATCGGGAAAAGGCGCAAAATTTATATGGTTCTGCAGTCTCCGTGGCGTGCCAATGCAATTCTGGGGCGGTACAAATCCGCGCCATGCTAGGCCTGGCTATGATACATTGGTTCAATGGAAATTACTCCCAAACGCTGAAGCTGGCCCGTGAAATACACCGCTTCTCCGTGGTTGCGGGGAACATCCAGGGCGAGCTCTCCAGCATCCGCTGGCAAGCCATGTGTTACACGTTGCTTGGGGACTTCAAGCATAGTATACAACTGCTGGGCCAGGGACTGGAGCTGCTGGCCGGGGCAGGTCTTAAAGGCGGGGGAGACGAGAGTCGGCTGATGAATTCCAAGGCAGATGCATACCAACTCAAGACAGAATACAGTGAGGCCCGACAAATTCATGGTGTCATATTGCGCCAGTCTTCGGCGATTCTCACGCCGGTGACACATGGCTATGTTCTCGTCAATATTGCATTCCTGGATATTGTTACAGGCGCCAGCGCGGATATTGCAACGCGCAATCTAGACGCCGCAGTCTCTATCTTCCGGAACATACAGTACTCACGCGACATCTCCTTTTGTGATTTGTTTCGTGCGGACCTGCTGCTTCGTGAAGGCGATGCTGGAGAGGCACGTGTCGAGTACATACGACTTTTCGCCGGTGTGAAAACGACCGAAAAGGACATTGCCTGTGCGTGCCTGGCTAAGCTGGCAGACCCCGCAAATTATATGCACATCGTCACTGAATCGGCACGATGGGCTGGTGTCTTTCTGGCATTCACGATGCCTACATCGGCATGGAATATGGTGGCGATCCACCAGGCGTTGCGGTGCCTGGGAGATGTCCTCGCACGGCAGGGGGCCGATGACACAGCTCTCAGCATTTTAACCGTTGCGCTGGAAGGTTTCACATGGATGGACGTCCACCAGAGTATGGCCGAATGCATGCGGACCATGGGCGAAATTAATTTCGGACGCGGAGAAATTTCCAAGGCATCCGCTTTGTGGAAGGATGCCAAACCACTGTTTGAACGGTCACTGCAGAGTAAAGAGGTGGCTGAAATGGACACTAGGCTCGTAAAGATCGAGCTCCCTGACAATGAGGTCACGCCACCATCACATGTTGCACTGGATTCGGACGACCAAGTTGAACTTGATGGAGATCAGCGGGGAACTGTAAAGGTTTAATTAAATGCCGTTGGGTTTGCGTATAATTATGATATTCATGCTCCGTGGCTCTTCGTAGTCACACTATTTGTGTTTCCCAATCCAAATCTGAGCATCTAGAGAATCCATTTACTTATCCAATTATATCTGATTCAAAACAGATGGAGCGCAGAGCCGCCTCCGCCGTCCCGGCAGAGCAGGCCGACCGACTTCTCCGTCTAAAAAATTATAAAAAAGTGTGGACTGTAGACGTACGAGACACAACTTGGCGCCGGTCAGAGTCGAAGGGCGGTGCTTTAAGTGGATGAGGTCGTTTTGCAGATGGATGGGGCTTCAGCCCAGATGTGGTTCAACTTTTTGCAATGGATGCATGCATGAAGACGAGACGTGGGCCTCGACAGTAAGGGCGTAAGCGACGTCAATTCTCAGCTTTGATTTGCCCTATTGAGAGAAAGGAGGACAGAGAGAAGAGAACGTACATACTACATAGCCAGAAGCCGTAGGGGTCCCATCCATCTTCGGAGGCACAGGCCGGTGTCCTCAGACGCAGCAGCCCAGTGCAGTGCGGTTAACCCTCCAAAGACAGCGGCGCGTCCTCCCTCTGCGGTGCGCGCGGGGAAACAACGCCCGGACCGCCGTTGGCGGAGCGCAAGCCTGGGTTGATGTGTATGGACCCGGGGACAGCGGGGTTTGACGGGTACCAGTGTCGAACTCGCCTCGATCTGCACGGAGGGCGAGGCGTCCTCGGCGGCGGCTGGGGCAGGCATGGGGCTGAGGATGCGCTGGACGAACTTGGAGTCGGCGGGGCCGGGGCGCGGGATTGAGGGCGAGGAGGGACCGGGCAGCGCGAACCCGCTGGCGCGCACGGCGAACGTAGAGGGGAATGGGGGGTGGGAGGACAGGTGCGGGCGCGAAAGCAGACTTGTGGTCTTTGATAGAGGGCTGCGTAGCAGTTGGCGCGTCGCCGAATACGGCGTCGGAGACGGAGATAGAGGCGAAGGAAGCCGATAACGAGTCGACGTGGGTGGGATGTGCCTCGGTGCTCAGCCGCCTCACTGTCAGCGCGCAGTCGTCCGTCACAGGTAGGTCGGAAAGGAAGGGCAGGTGCAGCGAGGCTAGACTGGGGTCGGTTTCGAGACTCGAGAACGACACAGAGGCTACATGCAACAGCTTCAATAAGGTGGATTGACAATAGGAAGAAGACACATGGAGATACGCCGCCACACTCTGCGGCAAGTAGGTCTTCGCCGCCTGGCCAACACTTGTCACACTGCGCTGCACGTCGTCTTGGGTAGGCAAGCAGGTCTTGGCTGTATTAACTCCCTGTTTTGCTATCTCCATCAGGAAAAAGCCAAATTGCTATGGGCTGCCACATAGACCTACATAGACGCCATAGACGCTATAGACACCATAGCAACATTGCTATGGCGTCTATGAGTGTTTATGTGGGTCTATGTAACTGCCCATAGAGCCCATAGCAATTCGGTTTTTCCTGATGTCCTCCAGGAATGAGCCGGGACTACTAGTAGGTTCGTTGTTGTGGCGACGGCGTTAGTATTGAAAGGGGACAGTCCATCGTGTAGCTTTTATGGCTTCATATGAATTGGTCACGATACAGAATCAGAGTAATAGAAAGCCGCTTGAGAAGCATTTTAAATTAAAATGTCAGATCTGCTTTTCCTCTGCCTTATGACCATTTCCCATATTTTTGGCGTGTATGCATTTTTTAGTGCCCTACTATACAATTTCGATCAATTTGGCATGGGTTGTGAACTGTGACCGAAAAAATCTATTCGGCACTTCGGCAATCAGCCAATTTTGGCGTGACATCTTCAAAAATTCGGCACTCAAGACGAAAGTTTTCCCTTTTTTTGCACCTCCAAGGAAGATTTGGCCCGGATGTCACAAATTTTACATTCGGCACTAGGCGCCGTGACCAGTGACTGAGGCCAAAATTTGTCACAGCACAGGGGGTGCATGATGCATGACCGCCAAATTGATCGAAATTGTACAGTAATCTCGTTCAGCTGATGTGTAATTTTTGCTTCGTGTTGATTCACATGTTGTTTCAGTGTAAGTAGCTAAACGGTTCAGCCAATGATTTGAGAATGCCGCGGCTTCACGATCAACGCTTAGTTGATACATAAGTAGTGAGTTTTGCAGAGGGAAAAGTTGGGGCCGTCACTATCATACCTCTAAACCACGTTGATCATGGGAGTGTGTTCTCATGATTTTTTCCCTTGGGATGTCGGAGCTCTCGTCTGTTCTCCGGAGTAGTAGATATTGAACAAATATTGTGGCGGGTTTCAATATATGCTTCCGGGCTCTGGTGTTGGATTCTTACGGAAAGGGTTCTGAAATGGGTGTGTTGGGTGATTGCTTCGAGGCTTCGTATTTGATCCGCCTGCAGCTACGCCACCGTACAAACAAGCAAGGTACGAGCTAAAAACGGTTTTTAGTGTCTGTCTACGAGAGACTAACACCACGTGTACACGTCTCTTATACAAGTCAACCAAAATAATTCACTCCCTGAGCACAATTATCCTGTTGTGAAAACATCCCAACGAGGAATTGGCCTGATTTTTCGTAGGAGGCTGGCCGGTTTGTATACATTTCAACGGGTCAAAAGACAATCCAACACCTTTACGGCCTCGGACAAATTTTGGGGTGAACTGCAAAAAAAAAATTGAAGGAAACACATGGGATAACCTGTAGGCTTACTTTGTTCCTCAAACTGAAAGTGGGTTACAACTAAGTATCTGGACAAGATTTTTGGAGCTGTGGGCACCACAGTGTGCATCAGTGGAAGGTACATTCCGAGTGAGCCAATTTGCCAATTTTCCCTCCAACAGGTTCAGCCTCCCGCCTTGGAGAGAGACATAATCACATGGCATTCAAAAAATCTCACGAGAAGAGAAGGAAATAGAAGAGAGCAGAAAACTTGTGTCATTCAAATTTGTCATGCACCACTTAAGCCTGGGCCAGAGCCTAAGCCTGTGATCAATGTGCTCAGAAACAACACTAAAACAACTAACTTTATATCCTTTCAGATACAGCAATGGTACGCTCGAAACAGTAAGGATACTATTTCCGAACACCAGAACCAAGAGGACACAAGAGATAAAGTTGAGACTAGGTGAATCCGACGAGTGTCAGTCCCTGACCAGGGCCTTGACAGAGGTTGGAGGGAGAGGAACAATCTCAAGTAGAGAGACAAACACCTTGCCAAAGTAAATATCACTAGGTTTACACCCAAATAATATATACTTCACAGAGTCTAAGAGGATATGAAGCTTCTCAGCTATGAAACGACTAGGTCTTATCTCAAGTAGAGACACAGACACCTTGCCTAACTCAACACCACCAAGTCATGCACTCAGCAGTATAGACCAGCCGAAATCTTGGTAGATGTGAAGCTTCTCAGCTATGGAACACAGCAAAGTATTGGTGGTGGTGGTGTCCGAAGATGCAGGCGGAACTCAGTGTCCCTTTAGCAAGTGTGACTAGAAAATCCGTAGCAAGTCTTGGCTGTCAAGCCCGTAGCAATAGTGTTCCCGTTCCCGTTCCTATCGTTCCCGTTCCCATTCCTGTTCCAACTTAACATTCCAATATAGTGTTCCCGTTCCAATCACAACTTTAGCATTCAAGTCACAACACTACTAGATCCCTTTATACATTATACAACTAAGAACTTCCGGCGACGGAGTCTAGTGAAAGGTTTCCCCAAATCCAACCCAATCACAGGCATATAGCCCACTAACCGGCGGGTGGTTCGGTGCCCGCAACTAAAACTACCCAGGGTATATATGTAAAGTAAGTCTAGCATGTGAAAGTCTGTATTCGTGTCCATTATTATGTACAAGGGCCGAGTCCGCCCATATCCTGCTTGTTCAGCTCATCCCAAGTCCGTTTATCTGTCGGAACATGTTCTGCCCTCGAAGTCCCATTGGTTGGGCGACAGAGATTGCTGAAGTCGTCTTGCTCAGACATCCGGCATGCTCATACATGCATGTGCTGCAATGATGCCATTATCCCTTAGCGATCACAGGTGATGCCTTGCCATCTCCTGTGAGATATGGGTTGCCCCCTTGCTCTAAAATCCAGATTTGAATAGTAGACAGTCGTGGCTTCCTAGCCATACCCATATTGCATGGGTTCCCATTATGGGTTCTTGGAGACTAGCCGGACTGGTTTGCCTGACCATCAACAATCCCATCAAAACCTCGGCTACCACTTTGGGTTACTCTGAAACCCATCGGTCAGCAACTCCCCTCTGCCCTAGCTGGTCAGATGATCAAACACGTCGACATTGCAGGATACAAACATCCCACATCACAACACATCAGTCCGAGTCCCTCCGAGTCGAAGTTAGCAAAGACTTCGATGTCGAAGTTCATATAAGGTGTTTGTGGGCTACACATTCCTTTACATGTTTCAAGGCAGGTGTGTGCCAGCCATGTCTCAGTAGTCCCGATACATAATGTGCTACCCTGTGCATATATCCCTGACCAATTACTCCAGACTTGAGCAATTGCCCTAAGGTCTTGGATGTCTTGACTGGTCCGAACCTGAAATGCGCAAAACCTGTGTTGTTTAGGTATGGTTCATTTGCAGACAGTTCACCTGACCCAACCCAGGCCCGACCTTGGTGGGCGGGTCAGGCTTAGGATTTTTTGAGGCCCTGACCCGCTCAAGCCCAACCCTGGCCCGGGCTTTGAGGCCCGACCCGATCCGCACAACATTAGCTGTACGTATCTCTTCTATCCCTCCGCTATAGGCAATCACACCGTACCGGGAGCCATCCTCGGTGCATGCCGAGTCGCTGTACTACTTACACGTGATACAGTCCGTATCCAGCCGTATTTCCGCAAACTTGCTCAAACTTTGCTGTGAAGGGTCGGATCATTTCGGACTCGCTTCTACGGATGTCCTATAAGTGAGTTCCATACATATCAACCCAGCCGCAACATGTCATCTGATGTTTAGGCCCTCTGAAGGTGGCCGTACCGCATGTTATGACGGGCCGCGGATGTTATGACGTGTTGGTACACTTGGAATTTCACAAAACACAAGGTTTCCAAAGATTTTGCCCCAAAGGTTCCGGAGAAGCCACGACTGAAGGTCATCCACACCCGCGCCGAGCCCATATCCTCCACCCCTGTGCCTGTCGCAAAGCCGCTTCATTTTCTTATCTGACACTGTGTGGCCGATGTCGCACAACTTTAGTCTCTCGTAGACAGACGCTACAAACTATAATTACCTCGTACCTCGGTTGTTTGTAGTCTGTTGATTCCCTCGATCAGTTGATTGGAAGCCGGCGTATTACCAATCTTCGCATGACATCACATGTGTGACAATCGACGCGTCGCGTCTTCCTCGCTTCTACAGCCTTCTTCTGGTCTACGACACGCATACTCTGCCTCGGATACTCACTGGGGTATGAAATGGCCCAAAATACGCTGCAGGAACGCACCAAACGATCGTACAAACGGACCCCCACACCATTACCACTGCCAGTCATTCCTTCTTTCGCCACATCTGCCTTTCCGAGCCCTGTTACCCCTTCTCCCTCTTCCGCATCATCACAGATCCCCTTGAGAGTCTCGAAATGCACCAAATTCGAGAAAATTGATGATACTCTCAAAACCTCCGGATTTCGCACTATTGGAAACCTCTTGGCTGCTCTTTTCCATCCCCGTACTCGAGGAGAGACAGATAAACGAACACACCGTCACAGGCTGGCCGTGGCCGCTTTCCTGCAGGGCCGAACTACCGTCACCATGGCGCATATCATTGATCTAATCTATAATCACCACAAGAGTCGTCCAAAGAAGACAGACCCGGATTACCTTGCCAGCTTTTCCCCTGTCAAACTCCCGAGCGAGATTGGATGCGCGCGGCCGTGCCTGTCCTCGTGGGCCACACGATTAGTCGGAGATCATGCGTACTTCAGAGTTGGGAAGCTGGCACGGAAAACTCAGGCAGCAGGAAGAACTCGGCGCCACCTGCGTGCAAGAACAAATGGGCGGACTGAGAGAACGGAAGTTGTAGAGTGGGAGGACATGGAATTCACGATCGACGGCCTCAGCGCTCAGTATCAACAGGAGGATCCATTTGTTTGGTACCTCACAGAGTCACTCGCGGCGTCCCGGAAGAAGGGCAAAGTTGTGGTGAAGAAAACTCGTCCTCATCCCATCGTACGTCATCTCGAATTCGAGCACGTTTAACTTTTTACGCCGGTTCACAGAAACAAGTCGGGGTAATCAGCTCTTTCATTGTATGCCGCAACCAGTATACCAGCGGCGATCTCGCCCTCACGCTGGGAATCTGGCTATTCGTGTGCAAAGCCCATGTCGATATCAAGCGAGTATTTTGCCACTTCGGCTTCAGCGTTAGCGACACCACGGCGCATCATGCGCTCAACTCGATGACGGACTCCGATAGAGACAAGATGCAACGCAAGGTTAGGGATGCAACGGAGAAGGGTGAAGCCGAGGTGGGGAAGATACTCGATAATATTCAACGCTATGACCGCATTTTCGAGCATGGACTGGGCCAGGTCAGCCAGCTCAAGGTTGGGACGGCCTGCACGGCGTTCCATTTGCAGAATTGCAAGCCGGGTTCATTCCGTGCTGATGACCACGTCGCACGAGTCATCGCTCAGGAACGCCAGACAATGACGACGGAGTCAGTGTATAGCAGCATCGACTGGACTCACAACCACAATGTCGCCGACCTGCATTTCGTTCGGGTTCTTGCCGACTTCATCCCCCATCTTAACCACCTTTCTTCACAAATCTCGGTGCGCTTCCGAACCACCTTGGCGAAGCACCGCTTGGACCCCACGAAAGCCATTCTCCAGCCTCTCGGGACCAACTGCGAACGCGAGGTAGAGAACAAGGGCATGTACAACAGCATTCTCGACTTCGACCAGCAGGCTGGAATTGAACCTGGCAAGCACAACAATATTCTGTCCTGGTTTCGTGGTGATGGTGCGTCACACGCGACAATTATGCGTTTGAAGAAGACGCTGGTCACGACACCTGACATCTACCACTCCCTGCGCAATGTGCTGAGTACTCCCGAAACATGGCATACAAAAGCCACAGACCTCAATTCCTGCGCTTCTAATCATTACGGCCCCGCCTCCTCGAAGGATCCGTCTTCTTTATCACGCAGTTCCAATGCCGCCAACATGAAGCGTCCAACCGATCTCAAAAAATGTGATTTCTATCCAACAAGTCGTAGTATGACGATGATATGGGAGGCACGAGTTCTTGACTGTTGGAGGTTGGTTTTTGCTCGTCTTTCGCACTATGATATCTAATGCTAGCATCAGGCTCATTTTGGAATGCAGTGACGATCTTCTTGCTCATTTTGACAATCTTGCCGCCAAGGATAAACTGCCAACTCTTGAGGAGCTGCTTGTGCACGCTACAATAATGCGAGAGCGCTACGCCAGTCAGGCCGCTTACGATCAGTCTCTCGATAAAGCTGAACAAGAAGACGCTGCAACGCGCACCAAATTCCCTATGGGATCGTCATGGACTCCACCGTGCGCACCGGAAACTGCTCCGTCAGCTCCGCCCCAAACAGATACCGAGATGCCTGATCTTTCAGAGATCCCCGACGACGACGTGGGCGAGGCTCAAGATGAGAACGAGGCCACAGCAAGAGAGCCCCGAACCACCGAAGCAGACGAGGTTCCCAGCAAATCAACTAAAGCCAAAGATGGGCCTAAGGCCCATGAAGAACTCCCCGGCTTCGACGGCGATCGAGTTCTCAGTAACTCAGTGCTTTTCATCATGGAGTTTGGATGGTGGATAGAGCTAAACTACGCGGTTCCGGAGGGCGATGTTGGCCGGGTACTCGAGATTTTGAAGGTAGTAATTTTGGTGTTCTCTCCCGTATAAAGCGCCTGACATTCTTTCAGATTTTTATCTTCACATTCACCGGCACGTCGAACCAAAACTACATGGGGTACATGCTCGACCTATACGCCCTTCTCGAGTTCGAGTGCTCTCCAGATCTGAAGAACGCTCTTCTCAATAACTATCTCTTCACTTTACGAGGAGAATTGGGCAAGTTTATCGAGGGCGACCTGCTGCAGGAGTGGAATAACCGTTGGCTTGAGGACATGGGTACGCAACGAGAAGTTCTATCGCAAGACAGTTGCCCCGAACGTCCTCCACTTCCTCAAGATGAAGGAGGACATTGAAACAGCATTCAAGTTGAAGCGTCGCAGTAAAGCCCATACCTCTCCGCATCTACGTGACGAGATCCAGACTCTACTTCGATTATACAAAGAGGAGGAACTGCACCAGTTTCGTTCTGGACGTTCCATGGGGCATGCTGCCGTCAACCGATTTGACCGAGGCTATCAGCGACTGGATGGCGGCAAAATGAACGAATTTCTGGAGCGTAGCGCAGAATATGCGGAAATGCTCCGGGACATGGAGAGTTTACGGACCGGTAACTCTCGCGCTGACGATCTGATCAAGGATGTTGCCATTTCATCCCCCAATTCAGACTCAGATTCCGACTCCAATATATCCTGGTCAGACAGCGCTCCGCCTTCGCCCCATTCCAGTCGACCCTCCTCGCGTCGTTCAGCTGGTAGTTCGACTTCCAACGCCTCTCGTGCTGCTTCAGATTCTGTCGAAGAGTGGGACAACATCGATCATAGCAACGACATGCTTGTGAGCGGTTCGCCAAGTCACAATAGACCCCGAGACGGGCATACTATGTGATGACTGGTATGAACCAGAAGAATTCGAGGCTCTGCTGGAACGGTTATGTGGGCCGGAGGAAGCAGCAGAAGAATCCGAGGATGAGGAGCCGGAAAGCGAAGATCCGGAGAGCGAGAGCGAGGGAGACGATGAATTCGATGGGAAGGAACCGGAGTATGAAAGCGACGCAGAGTAAATTAGAATTGCGTTCCAAATACAAGAACAAGTGCAAGAAAACATTCAATGAAAGCAAAATACTCCTTTACTCCTGGGCATCAGCTGCCTGCCGCCTGCGCGATGTTCGATACGGGGCTGAGTAGGACTGAGCTATCTGTGCGGCGCGGAGCTGGGGCTGTCTCGGAGCCCTCTCAGCAGTTTTCTTGGGGGTTGTGTGCGTGAGGCGCGCTTGTTAGTAACTTCCTGCAAGACACGTCTCGGGCGCTTGGCAGCCGGAGGGATGGGTGATGAGCGCGGATGTGCATTTACCTCCTCCTGTTCATCCTCCAAACTCGAGCTATTGCTGCCCTCATCGGAACCATCCTCCAGCTCGGATTCCTCGCTATACACTGCCTTCTTCGCCCGCCGACCCGCTCGTTGCTTGGCGTTCTTCTTGGCCCGTGCTAGGTCGCGTTCCGTAATGAATGAAGTGCGCAGATGATGTATGACTGCGTACAGGCGAGCGAGATATCCACGCGAGAAGGTCCAAGAAGTCGCAATATTTTCGACCTTTTCCAGCGAGTCCAAGCAGAGGAGATTGTTGAGGAGGGAATTAATAACAGAGGTAGGGAAGTAGGATGATTTGGGGCGGTTTTGGTGGACTGGCTTCCTATGTTCCGCATGGTAAACAGTCTTCCCGAAATCCACCAGCGCTGAAGCGGCTTTTTCTCTTTCTTCGCTAGCCTGAGCTTTTTATCGAGGGGTGACGCGTTGACGAGCGCTGGAGCGATGAATGGAGGTAGTTTTACACCAGATGGAAGGGGCGGTGCCGGAAACTCGAGGGCAATTTCGTTTCGGGTAGCGCATAGAGAACAAGGGAGAGGTCGGTTCGCAGCGATGCAGTCGAGAGTGGCAGTGGACAGAGGAGGATTGCCGTAGATGCGGTTCACCGCTGCGTTATAACAGGTCTTTTCGGTTAGGAGAAGAACTTGAGCATGCTCGAGGAGCTTGGGTGGCTTCTTCGTGCGTTTAGCATTTTTTCGTGTCGATTTTGACGCGGTGGTAGGAACGGCAGACGGGCCTAAGAAACGAACATATAATAAGAAATGGTACATCCAAGGAATGGTAAACTCACCTGCGAGTTGCCTTTGGGCCGCAGCTAGAGACGTGGGCTGGAAGAATACAACACCGCGGGCGGCAGTCTCTGCGCTTCTGCCCACGCACCCCATCTGCTGCCAAATTCCGTCCACTGTATCCGCCATTCCGTACGCAATACTGTCAAGCAAGGACCGGACATTCAATCCATTTGCGATCGCCACCGTCGCGATCACGGCCTGACATTCCGGGTCCTCCTCGAGCTGCCGAATAATCTCCTGATTTTCCTCGAAGGTTCGCAGTGAATGATACATCTTGATTCGCTGTAGTCGATGTGGTCCGGGAGGGAGACACTTCCAGAGATACAGAAAGACACGCAGAACATCGTCGATGGTACGGCAATGGATGACTGCCTTGCGACGAGAATTCAGGTACGGGAGCAGTTGCGGAAAGATCTTCCCTCCGACACCCTTGGTCGCAGGCTCCAGGATGATTTGTGTGTTAGCACGCTCGTTCGACGATCGGAACATGTGGAAATCGGACCCAGAAAAGCCAAGGCTGGAGCAAATGGATTTTGTGGCAGCGCCGGGCTGTACAGTCGCAGAAAGCGCCATGATGGAAGCAGAGGAAGGCAGACGGCCGCGGAAAAAAGGCCCGATATGCTTGAAGTCGGTACGAAAGTCGGCGCCCCACTCATCGATGAGATGTGCTTCGTCCGTGCATCCGTAGATAATGTTGGCCCGAAAGACGTCCCAAGCGGTAATTTGTCGCCAAGCCTTGTCGCGGAGATGTTCGGGGTCGACAGAGATAAGACTCCAGGTTTTGCAGTCGCGAATTTCGTGTACGAGATTGCGGCCAGCGATACGCGCTTCGCTTACGGTCTCTTGGCAGTACGCAAGGGCAGATACATTGAGTTTGCTCAGCTCAAAAACCTGAAAATAAACATTATGAGTCCATGACGATTGAATTAAACGCACTATGTTCGCTGCAAGACCCTTTGTCGGTGTAACAACAATTCCTACAGGTAGCGCTCGCGCGGGGAGGTCGGCGTAGAGTTCGGGATGGGCAGCCAGCTCCTTCAGAACCACAATGGGGACGGCAAACAGAGCCGATTTTCCGCCTCCGGTTGCCATACAGCAAAAGATATCTTCGCCATCCAAAATACGGACAATAAGCTTCAGTTGCGCGGGATAAAGGCCATCCTTCCATTGAGGTATACGCTTCTTGACGATTTCGGTGACTGTCTGTACTCCTTTAGGGTCCGACCATCGATATCGAGACACCATTGGACGTGGTAGGGTTCCAGGGAGGAGAGGAAGAGCGAGGAGAAGTAATGATGCAGAAGTAGCAAGCGTGGGAACAAATCGTGATTGGTAATAAGCCGACTTCCAATCACCTGCCGCGCGGTAAACTCCAGACTAGCACAACTTCATCCCGAGTTTGCGCCCATAGACATGGAGAAGATCATCGCTCGAGCAGCTCTCTCGACTCTCGAAGAGCCGGTTCCCGGACTGCAACTTCTGCTTCATGATTCCCGCTTACACGCGCTTCTCAGCTGCGCTCAAGCAGTGGTTGGTGGGAGCCGAAATGGACGGCTTGTTCATGCTCCAGACGGCATTCCCTGGAATCATCACGGATGCCCTCGCAAGCAAGTTTCGCGTGGACAAGTTGACGTGCGCAATTGTCTGCCAGCAGACTGTTCAGTATATGCGTTGATGGTCGAGGAACCCATTCGGCGCATGGTCTCCGAGTCGATCGACGAGGGTCGCGCAACTAAAGTAGATTAATCACTTATTTTATAACAAATTGCAATACTAAAGTAGATTAATCACTTTATTTTATAACAAATTGCAATACCTTCGGTTCTTTCCTGGTAAATTACAACCTTCCTTTGACAACTGCTCATTGATGTCTTTCCGTTTTTGTTGACTGGTGAGTTGAGACTTTCCTCTGGAAAATCTGAGGAGAGCTAGCTCGTCCCTCCAAATTGTGACTGGAGCAACAGCAGCATGGCACAGTCTGGAAGCGCGCGGGGCCCATATATGCGCAACCCCGAGGTCACTCGATCGAAACGAGTTGTTACTATTCATTTTTGCCTGGAGTCATAAACGTTGGGTGACAGAGTGAGTCAGAAACGTGAATCGATGGTGGATTCAAGATGACCTCACCGAGAACCACCACCCCCTCTACCCACATAAACGTTGGGTGACAGAGTGAGTCACACACCGACAAAAGTGAATATTACGCTCAGCTGAACAAGGTGCTGAAAATGATCGTTTCGGCTGCAAAATAAACGAGGCTGAAAATGTGGCCGAAAGTGACGGATTCAGCTGAGGTGAATGAGTTGCCGACATCGTGAGATTCAGCAGCATCTTCGGCCATGCTGAATATAACAGTTTAAGTTTCAACTTTTTCATGGCCAAAAGTGGGACCTAAAATAATCATATCAGCAGCGGTTTAAGCTTGAGCGAAAGGAATGGTTTCGGCGGTGCCGAAAGTGTGGCTGAAAAGGTCAGTTTCAGCTGCGTCGAAACAATAAGATTCCGCCCGGCCGAAACGGCGGGTGAAAACAATAGTTTCGGCCACCGTTTAGGTGTGACCGAAATGACAACCGAATGCAATTGTTTCGGCTAGCACCGAAAGCGAAGCCGAATGTGTTGCTTTCAGCTCGAGCCGAAAGCAATCTGCAGGTGAGCGGCCGCTTAATTGCAGGTTGTCGATCTGTAGGAAATTTAGTGCTAGAGCTGGCGCAACTCATCGATGCAGTATGACGTGTCTTCTCAGCGTCTTGGGAGTTTGGCGGTCTGGGTGCCATTCGGGTAGAGTCCTCAGAGAAAGTCATGGATTCGTGGCCACACCCGAGCAGGGGACGCGCCTAAGCAGAGGTGGGTGAGACTAAACAAGGCGCCCAAAGCTGGGAGATCTCTTGAGCAATTTTTATAGCTTGAGATGGAGAGGATTCTTGACACGAATTGACAGTCTGAATTGTGAGCGCTGCGAGTGTTTGGCGCAGTATGAGGTGTTTTTGCATCTTGAGGCGTTGGGGTTTGCAGTAACTTGATAGGTCTTGTTCGATCCATCAGACTTTTTACAAATATCTTGTGACCTTGTACATGGCCAAACAAGGTCGAAAAAGGCCACAAAAGGCCACAAGACCACAAGGCAACAAAGTTAGAGGGCAATTTCACAAGGTCACTCGTTCAACTCTGGCCAAGGGCGTAAAAGGGCGTGAATTGTGAAAATTGAAATACTTATAGGTACCGCATGGTCGCCAAAAATTTTGAGGGGACTCCTCACACCTCTCACACCCTGCTCCGCTCTTATTTGTGCACTTTTGGGAGATTTTCCTCGCACTTTGAGCTTGTGAGCTTGTGGCACAAGCTCACAAGGGCCAAAAGGCCACAAGATTTTTGTAGAATGGCTGATGTCGCGCCCGATTCTGTGAGATAAAGGTCGAATGAACCGTGGACGCACAGGAGTTCACGTTCGGGGTTGAGGCCACTGGCGTCGGCAGAGCGGGAGCGACAAAGAGTATTGGCGCGGGTAAAGGAAGGTAGGGACAAGGTGACGTGGCTGGTCAGAGGATGTAGCCAAACAAGGACATCAACACTCCCCGTCTGAAACTCCATGTACAGAAATTCTAATGCCCAATTATAATTTTATTGGGCCCAAGCTTTTTTGTCATCTCAAGCAAATTCTCAAAGAAAATAAAAATGCGTGGACTTGCTACGTTTTCAACAGAAAATCTGAGAACAGATTTGACAAAGGTTTGATAATTTGCTCGATTTAGCTCGATGTACCTCGATTCCTCGATGTACATAGCTCGATGTGCCTCGAGTTCCCTAGCTAGACTTCTCACTGGGATGCACCCTCGATTTCTTTCTAAAATCACATATTCGCCGTTGATTCTGACCCGCAATGAATTCCGAGATGGTTACCACTCCAAAAGCAACGATCCAAGGATACCGTTAATGTTGATATACATTTTTCTCTTCGACAGCAATGGTAGTTCCGAGCTGCACCTTACACTCCTTTCAAACTAAATTATCGGTGATGTTTATCTCTAATATCAAAGTTCGTAATCACACTTTAATTTCGTCCTTGATTGAATCCCGCATCATCCGATGCAGACACAACACACCGGTACGTATCTTACAAGAGGCCCCGCCGCTTCCCTCAACGCTAGTCGACTTGAATTTCGTTCTAGAGAAACAGCTTGTCCACTAAGCATAAATTATAAGTCGTACATTAAATGTGACCGACGCTATTAATGCTCGTATATATAGAGCTTGGATGCTTAATCAAGTGCCGAGTTCGAAAGCCCTTATGGATAGTGAGCCGGAGCTGCGGAGATAGAAAGCTCGGGCAGGTCCAAATTGATATAAAGAGGGCAACGCAGAAGACCCCTGGCTTCATGCCCGGTTTCATCTCCAGTTTACATGAACGTCCAGCCAGAAATGGATCCAGTGCTGAGTGACGCGCCTCTATTGCTCCTACCTGCCGAAGTCGCCAAACAAGTCGAATTGTGGCGATACTTCGTAGCGGGAACTTCTGCGGTGGGTTCCATGGACAGGCTTCAACACCACCTTATATCTCTCTGTTAAGGTATTCATATGGGACATTTTGAGCAACTTGAAAGGTGACTATACATTACTTTTCAAGTACAGGCCATGTTGGCCAGTAGCGGCTTATTGTCTGTCCAGGTACGTTCAAATTGGAGTTCATGCGGCCTGTCCCTTCGTCATCAGGGCCGTCGGAAATCCCATCCAAGTTCTCTCGCCTGAAAACAAGTCCAGCTGCAGAATACATCATGTTGCAGCAAAAAGTTTAGCATCCGCTCGACGCACGTTTTCGATACAAGGACTGGTCGCAGGGATTTGATGTTTTCCCGTGTAGGTACAGTACTAGGACCGATGAAGAGCGCGCACATAGCTTCATGAATTTCTTCCTTGGGAGGAGGCAGAACGGTCTGGAGAGATGCAACGTCCTGCGGGAATATTGCAATATTGCCTTTAGAGTAACGTTACGATATTGCGCGGCTGTCGTCGGATCGGTCGCCGGCTTTCTCGCTGAACAAATATGTGATCTGGTGCAGCGCGAGTGCGCGGTCATCATGATATCATAGAACGTCGCATCTGCGAAAGCAGCCTTGACTACTCACCACATTCAACCCCAACCTGGACAGAGTTTTAACCCAGGTCCCTACACAGAGCTAGACACACATCTCTGTGGAGGTGCTTAGACAGACCCTGTGTTGCTCTGGCAAGCTCGGGCCAGCTCTGGCCAGCTCTGGCTAGGTCTGTGTAGCTGTGTGCAGCTCAGTCCAGCTCAGGGTAGCTCTGTACACTCAGCTGCACAGAGCAAATATGGGTTGTATATCAGGATTGACACACAAAATATCAACAGAAGTGCCTCATTTGGAAAGGCAGGAGCACAATCACATCACGGATCAGTGTCCAAGTTTTGGGGCATGATTTTATTTGTAGGGAAACAGACTGGCTCAATTGGTCTTTCAGTAGCTTGGAAAGTTGTTGTGAGGAGAAAGGCAAGGTGAAAGCCGAGGAGCGGAGGAGGTGGGAGCGGAGGCAATATTAAAATCATCAAACGCAAATCAGATGTCATAATATCTCCCCTGAACACGATCTTCGGCAACAGCGATCATCACCATCAAGTTCTGCTGGTCGCCAATATGCAAGAAACGAACCTAAGGTCCATCTAGCCCACTTCAGGTGCCTACACTGACCTATGCACACCTCGACTCACCTAGCCTCAGCTAAACAGAGTTTGTCTAGGTTTGTCTAGGTGCTTCAAAGGTGCCTGACCACAGCCTGAACACAGCCAGACATGGCACCTGAAGAGCTGGACAGAGCTATACAAAGCTGGGCATAGTAGGCTTTGTAGCCAGCTACAAAGGGTCTTTCCGGTCAGCTAAACAGACCTCCACAAAGCTGGGCAGACCTTGCCATACTCTGGATCAGCTGGCCAAAACTCTGTCCAGGTGGGGGTTGAACATAGTGAGAGGAGGCATAATATATCAGTACAGTAGTCCAGAGAACGGTCCCCATAAATTGTTTCGCAAACTTAAAGTCAAAAAGCCGATGTCGATTCGAAGCACTTGCTGCTGCAAGAAAATGATCGGAGCCGGAGTTCACGCCGAAACCCACAGCAAAGTGTGGCAATGCTATCGATCGAGCATTGATTGGAATCGAGTCAAACGAGAAGACGGCCGGAGACTCGAGAAGATCTTTGAGGATGACAGACGTCGGGAGTGAGATTTCGTTGAGCGGTGCAAGGTCACGTATCGGGATACATATTTACAGTTGCGGCAAAAAAAAGAGAGGACCCAAACCGCCGCGGCCATCATTCAATCAGATTCCTGAGTGGAGGAACATCATCTAGGGTCCTTACTGCGCAAGTAAGCAAGTGGGAAGTCTAGTGTGCAGGGATATGCGCAGGAAGTCAAGCCATCAGAAGTATAACCGCCATCGACATCCTCAAACTCGGCCCCCAGTTTAAGAATGCAGTCTGACCCGACAAAGCAATCTGAGTCTGCCTGAAATTCCGCTGACTATCGCCTCAGCGAGTAAATTTTGCCAACGGTTTTGCACTAAGCTCCCGGGAATGAAGATTTGAATTTTTTTTTTTATCAAGGTGGACCACCCACCCAAATAAGGGAACTGACATTGGCTGAACCTTTAGGTTTAGCTACTTACGAGGTAGCACTTCGATTGATTGTGAGCTGTTTTGCTACAAGGACAAACAAAAAAACTGTCATTGGAAACTTGTCATCCTCCCAGTGTGAACTCTTTCCAGGAAATTTTTTGTTCTGGGTGACCCCGACCCTGATCGTCCTCTTCATTAAAACTTTTGGATACCTCCTTCTCAACCGCACAATGTGTAGACGTTAAATTGCTGCTTAGTGGATGTGTCATTTTTGTTTTGTGTTCGGCCACGGAACTCGGGCGTTTTTCTCCGCGATCACCATTGCAAATCAATAGGGGAAGTCAAAGTTCGCTTAGGGAGCGATTCTGCTGTCAATTCAAGTGTCGATTCTGGTGTCGATTCTTGATACCAGAATCGATGATTCTCATGAATCCACGAGAATCGATTCTTGATGAATCGTCGACAACCTCGATTCTCCGGTGTTTCTTGGTGGAGAATCGACGTCAAATGATCTCTGGATCGACGGGAGAATCGACCCATGAATCGAGGTCTGAATCGGCGCTGTAAGCGAACTTTGACTTCCCTTAATCAATTGCCAGTGCCACGTCAGCTATCGCTTTCTTCCTTTTGCCCTCCATATCCAGTACCCTCTGCAATCTCTCTGTCTCCGCTGTTTTCGACCGCAATACTGCTGTCTCCGCTGTATTTCTGGACTGGGTCCTCAACTCTGGGATCCACACCCACAATTCTCAAGTCTCTGGCCTGCTGACGCTTCCAAGCAACATGGGCGTCCTCTCTGTCTCTGTGAACAGCATTCTAGTAGCTCCCTCCTTGCCCTCCGATCTGGTACTGGGCTTGGACTGGTTCTCATTTGTCTGTAATTCCACCTCTGATACTGTCGTGCACTTGGCGTCTGGCTCGCTTGAGCTTCGCCGTCTATCTCCCGCAATGGTTGACACGGGCGTAAATCCTTCGAAGGCCCCATTTGACTCAGGTGCGTCATGATTTCTATATTGCTTGCATAAATAGATTCATCTCCTTCTCAGTTTCATCGTCTACCGCCACGATGTTCCGGGGAGACATCGATGCGAATCCATCGTCCTCCTCCTCACCAGTGTCCGGGGGTGGAGCTGGTGTCGTATTCACCCCTCATCTGCACTCCGTACGCGAGGTGCAAGTGCTGTAGCTGCGAGTACGCTCGCAGCCCTCCGAACACCCCGTATGCAAGGTGCATTGCATATAAATTATCAATTATCATGTCAATATTGAGCAACAAAGAAATGATTCTTTCGACGATGAACCCTCTGTCTCATATTCTGATGACGATCCTTTTGTCCACGTCAATGTGCATGAAAAATCAGCTGTGTTACAATTTCTCGTTCTTCGCCAGGGTAAGAGATTCAAACAAAAAATGGAAAACGGTAGATATGCTACGCGCGGAATTCCTTCCTCATTGCTGTACCAACGTGTGTCTCATACTAAAGTCTGAAGCAACTGCCGCTGGCTTGAATGCAGTTTCTCTTTCAACCAGTGAACTTGCAGAGTGCATGAAAACTCTCAATTGTCGCACCACATCTAAGAAAAGGAAAGCAGTTAGTCTGCCCGATCATCCTCACCGCAAGACTCCACATCTATCTCCCGAGACATCTCCGAGCAAAATTTAGACTTTCGGATGTTGCGGTTGCGAGTTGATTGGAATTGGTGGAGCTCGAGTGGTTTTCTTCGGCACTTAGCTCTTCCCAAGGTTCAGCCCCCTGCATCGGAGAGGCCTAATCCCACATGATACCAAATAAGGAAATCAAACTCACGCCGCCAACACTGGATCCTTCGCGGGTGTTGTCGATTTCAGGGACAAACCTTGATTCTCAAAAAATTTGCCTCCTCCGTCACCTTCGCTCTGACACTGCGGTCGCTTCCTCCTCGCATATTGTATATCCTCCTGCGTATCTATCCTAGTTGCTCACGAGGGCGACAAGTCTACCTTGCCAGCCAGCAGACGCCGCTCTACCTGTCACCCGAATTGATGCAAAGAACTGCGTACGATTCGAAAACCGATATTTGGTTCTTTGGTTGCCTTCTCTACGAGCTTTGTGCTCTGAAACATCCATTCCACGATGCTAAAACCGAGGTTGAGCTAAAATCTTACGTGCGGTGAGTAGTTACTACCTCTTTACAGGGTCCCCTTACTCACAGATATGAACGGTCGAATACCGCTGCTTCCCCCCGGCTACTCTCAGGCGATAGGCGCTGTGATCAAATCCATGGTAGACGTCAATGTTCTCTCTCTTTTTCTAAAAAGTATAGCGACGCAGACCGATGCCTTTCTTTTATTGGCCCACAATACCTTTTCAAAAGCAGAGGACATGTGTTACATATGCAGGCGCCCACATGGCACAATTACTCTCGTTCGAGTCAAGTCAATCATGAATTGCATTACAGGAGCCTGGGGGTGAAAAAAAAAAGCCTTGCCTCCTCCTCTTCCTTTAATCGTCAAGCAAGACTACGGAGACCTCTTTGTAAGGATTGTAGCGATACATAATCCACGTCATTGCAAAATTATTTGCATCCACAGGCGATCGAAACAGAAGGTGGACGTACTGCGCATCTTGTTTCTCAACCATCAGTGGCCGAACCAGGACATCCTTCCGAATCAGTTTGAGCAGCCCATCGAGGATGCCATAGAACAACTCCTCGACTTCGAGCGCCTCGTCTGTAAATATGGGTCCAAATCGCACAGTTGTGTACGCCTCTTTGACTTCCCCGTACTGAACGCCGGTCGACGGGGATGATGTGGGGGGCAGGTGTCGCTCAGCAGGCGAGGATGGAAACGTTGGTACAGAAAATTGGCTCTGTACGGCCGTGAAAATCCTGGCAGGATTCGTATCCGGAGATTTTCCAACCTTGATCTCGGAGAGGATATCTGCTATAATGTCCACGGGAGGCCGTTCGGCTGCGTTGTGTTTAAAGCAGCATTGAACCAACTCCCATAGTAGCTCAGGCATGGGAATTCCCGCTTTATCACGCGGTTTGGTTTTATATGGAACTGTCCCAGATGATTCTGCTCCAGAAAGCGCGACGATTACGCCGCCATCTGACATCTGGGCAAATGGTATCTGGCCTTCGGTCCAAACCTTCATACCGAAAGGGTTGTCAGACCAATCGATACGCAATAGCGTGAAGGAACGAACCTCGCAACAAACACAACCAAAGGCCCAGACATCGGAAGCAGGTGTTCGCTTGAAAGGGACGTCTGGAAGGAGGAGTTCCGGAGCCATCCAACGCGTGGATCCGCTGTGCGTCGAGCTTTTGATGGAGGTCTCCAACTCGACAAAGGCGGCCAGTCCGAAATCGGTCAGATAAGCTCGTCTCTCGTTGACGAGTATATTTCGCTGAACATCATTAAATAATTGAACGGCATATAGCACAGATTGTACTTACACCACAAAGATCACCGTGCACAATGTTCTCCAAGTGGAGATACATCAAGCCTTGGATGACGTCGTCGAGCTGCGACGAAAGGTGAGTTTTGTATCGGTAAAGAGACCGGAACGCTAACGCACAAGCGTGAGGGCATACCGAGAAACTGGTGAATGTTCCGCCATATAGTTGAGTGCGCTTCCCTGCGGCATCCAAGATGACACCATCGCCATCGTTGGACTCGGAAAGGTCGTTGAATCGACCCCGAGGAACGGGACAACATTGGGGTGCTTCAAGTAGTACCACACAAGCGCCTCTCGGGCAAATTTCTGGCGGAGAATGTGTCGCGCTTCATCAGATTGATCTTGGAAGATCTTCAGAACTTTCAGAGCGACCTCGACTTCTTCCCCTTGAGAGTTTGTGTATTTCCCGTGGTAAATATCAGCGAAGCCGCCGTATTTGACTGGACGGTCGCTTAGCAGCATCACTCCGTCAATGGCAAGTGCCTCGGGAAGGATCTTTAGGAAATCGGCGAGGACGTTAAGTAGTCGGTGAGCACGCCGCCGAAAGACCTTCTCGTCATTTATTTGGTCGCTCGCTGGCAGTCCACGGTTCAGAATCTGACAATGATTAGGATGGGAATTAACAGCTGGACAAAACGCACATGATGAGTTAAATTTAGGACTGAAAAGGCCTCTCGTTCTGGAATTCTTGGAATTTCGTGCTTGTAGGTTTTGTCTTGAACCAACCGTTGGAGGATCCCGGCAATCTCCGCATTGTCATTGTCGGTGCAAATATTGATCTGAGATTGCTCTATCACGGGTAGATCGGAGAGGAACTGCGCGGACAAATGTTTAGAAGAGGTAACGACTCGTAATTGGGTGAAAAAAATACCTTCAGGATGAGTTTACGGTCTTCGGCCGCTTCGTGTAGCAAATGGAATATTTTGGCAGTTCGCATTCTCAAATTATGACCGAGTTCTGGCGTTTCGGATAAAGAGGGCGCGCGGCTCCACAGCTCAGCCCATATGCTGGCCGATGCTTTTCAAGGAGAGTCGTAAACGCCAGCCAATGACCCACCTCTCGGAAACTTCGTCGGCGGATTTAAATATCCCTTCGAGCACAAGGAGGAAGAGGTTCTGAAAAAGTTAAGCCTGCGACCTTTCATAAAATCCGGAAGGAAATCATGTACCTGATTGAGCCACGGTAATGCGGGAGAATTCCCGGAGTATATGACCGTACCTGTTCCAGATACGGACAAAGTATAGACGTGGTCCATAATGCGCAAATCACCTCCAGAAACCTCGCAGAGGAGGCTCGGTGTGCTGATCGCTACGACATCGAAGGATTCGGCGTCCTTCAGCCACTCGATCATGTCGTACAGTTCCTTCGCTTGGTCAGAATCGCGGACGCCGTGTATTATAACTACAGCACGGGTCATTTCTCCACTGCGCTGGCTCTCCGAGTCGCTGTTTCCGGCCGAATTCCTCTGGTCGTTGTTCCTCATATTCTCCAACGGTGCGAGAAGAAGGTTCTCGACACGATATCCGAATCGATACAAATACTCGTGGTTTTTATTCCTGGGTGGGTTGAGAGCAAGAGCGATGCGATCGGCCTACAACATGGTTGTGCATATTGAATATGAGAGAGTAAGTAAACCTTACTTTAGGCTCATAACAATACTCGAGTGAGGTGTACCTGTGACACAGTGCTGCCAATTGTTGCTTGAATTCCGGCCACGTCGTTCCTAGAGCGTGCAATAGAGGCCAGAATATGGTCTTCGCGTTAGTGACGTCGACCAAGATCGTTCTTAGAACAGGATCTGAGGCGGGAAGTAAGTCATAAATGTGGTGTGCACAGCTGGTCATCTTTGTGCGATCGACTGTGATCCACAACGCTTTTCGCATGCTTGGGTCTCCGATCAGATGCGACCAGTGAAAGACATCATCATGCAGCTGCGCGGGAAACGTCACTGGAACAAACGGTATGTCGAGCGGAACATCTTCGTCGGAAAGAGCAATAGCACTTCGTTGGCGCCAACGGAGGTTTCCCTGCAGCTCCGACCAGAAATGCGATACTATGTCCTTGAAAATTCGGCCATTTGGCCTACCGGTGGCCAGAATTGAGTCGCGCCATAATTTCGACTCGAGCCATGGGATGACTGGGCGAAATCAGATGCGAAGTGTGTACCGTGACGGAGGAAAGCCACGCACCTGCTATCTCGGCTCGATACCGCAATAGAATAGGGTAACAACCCCACTCCACCAGGCAAAGGAGATCGTGAGTCCCAATGCAAACCTAACCTCGCAATTCATCAGCACGAAAGCATCGAAGGACAGAACTTACAGCGAAGAGCGCCTTCACAGGTTGGAGCAGAGAATCGTTCCACAACATAAAGCTACGAAAGCGGTGAGCGTCAGTGCTGGAAGTAGGCGACTGAATACTATGCAAGATTGACGGCTAGACCCCAAGTCTGTGGCCAAAAAGGATGAGCTTCATGGGACCACATGTATGAGATCGTTCTGACCCCGGAGACAAAGAGCAAGGCAATATATAGACGGGGTGCGAACTCATGTCGCTCCACCAAGGCCACGCAGATAAAAGCACTTTGGAGTATGCGAATCAAGGTAAGGATGCCTGCGTCGGTTTCTGAGCTCAAATCTCGCGAATCTTTGAGACACTCACAAGTCACCAGGTCCAATACGAGCACACCAGTCAAAACCAGCCGGTATTGAGTGTACACCATGATACCAGTAACTATGTGCGATGAGAACTCCCATGCATGGCTGTAGAATTTGTCCCATGGCCAGTGGCGAAACATACGAGGTGTGCCCGCGGTTTAGGTCTGGATGTAAGGTTGCCAGCGGTGCAGCGACGGGGAATACTTTGACCTGCCGTTACCTAGCAACCTATCAAATTACATATGCGGGTCGGTGGCGGATCATGGGATAGGCAGTGTGCCGGCGTCAGATCAGCCGAACTGGTCCGACATGTGTCGACTTGGTGTAGAACATCCGATGACACTCCATCAGAAAAACTGTTATAGAGCAGTCTTCCGCCATCAAACTTCATCAAATCGCTTGCCTCGGAACAATCCGCTACGTAATTGATAACTCCGCCTACTCCTACTCTGTCTGAAGACGCGCTATACTGAGTTGGAATCAGCCGACAGAATGTAGGAACAATCATTTCCTGTTTTGGACATCGCCATTCGCGTTGTATTTAGGCGACATGCCGCCTTGCATTTCTATGGCCACATGGCGTGATGTCTGATACAATCCGACCGCATTCCATCAGACATTCTGTTGCCATGTCGCCTAAATACAAGGCGATGTCCAGAATAGGAAATGATTGGTCCCACATTCTGTGGGACCAATCATTTAGGCCCCCGGCTACTCCCTACTACAGTGCGCCTCACGAGGTCACGACTACTTACCCGATTGGGCGTAAAATGATGGCCAATTTGAAACCACATCTACTGTGGGCACAATATGTTTGCTGATCCAAAACCAGGCTTAAAGCACTCCTACAGGGTGACTGTCTGTGTGGTGTACAGGAATAATTGCTGGGACTGATTTAAGTTTTCTGACCCTGGAAAAAAAGACACATGACATAATCATTCCCTAATCGGGAAATAGCTCCGCGATAAGAGCTTTGCGGCTCGCGCGCTTCTGCCAGTACTATACCTACATACACGGCCTCTAATGTATGCTACAGTCATTTACCTCGTCCCATCAATACGGCGATATGCCAGCCATCCAGTCACCACATACTTCACGCGAAACGAACAGAATAAACGGGAAGAAATGACCTAACGCTGAAAGAAATTGAACCTGCTGGAAATAGCACAAAATCCCTTGAAGTCCTAAGTGAGGAGCACCTCATTGAAAGCCATCCCGGGTCGCATAGGCAATGACCATCAGCAAGGGTTAGTGTAAGGTTGTCATCAACAGTCTTGAGGATTGTGCAGACCATCGTAAGCATATGATGTCAATTTCCGGAGCGAAATTTCGCCACGGTTGTTTGACTGAAAATTTAAGTACAAACCTGGGTCGATGTGCTTTTGACAACCACCAATCCTGTAGGACTGCGAAAAACCGAAATGGTGAATTACACGGTACAACAAAGTCGAATTCACGATTCACGAGGATTTGGAGTGAAACCAAATTTCACAGTATGGAGTGAAAATTTCGTTTCACTACATTTAGCATGAAATCAATTTTCACTGCCTTCTAACGTGAAATTCACCCTGCCAATTTTGTTCATACTGATGATAATCCATCTTTTTGATGTTGTCTGGCACCAAGGGGTATGGGAGTTGAATGTATTTCATATTATCTTCCTTAGGTGCTCCATTCAACATGGCCCTCCGGGCGCCCCTGGAACCTGAGGCACCACATCACAAACCGCGTGGCTGATGTGTTGGGACCATTACGTACACTATCCCGATTGGGAAAAGGTATATTGCCATTTTGGAACAGCATTTTGAAAAAGCAACATTTTGAGTGATGAGGATGAAATGGCAAGTGCGGTAGAGTCAGAATGGGGTTATGCCCATTTAAGAAAATTTTCGATTGCCATATCAGGACAGGATTTCCAATAAGACTTTGCGGAGACCTGTAACCTAAAGGTTCCAGGAATTTTGATTTATCACGGCCTAGAATACATGTTGAGTCATAGAATACTGTGGTATTTCGTTCAATTCGTAGGGCTGTTCGGGGTGTGACACCATCATACGAATTGAACCTTTCGTAACCGAGCCCCTTTAGGGAATTTGATCTGCCAGCAGCCCTCGGCTAGCCTCGGCTAAGGCCAAAAACGCCTCTGTGATGCAGTGACTTACGAAAATTTTCGTGGATTTTTGGGTGTGTGATGCGTGACTCTACGAATCGAACGAAATACCACAGTATGTGCTGAATGATTTGAGAGTGAAGCGAGTAATTATACCCTAACACGTGATGAGTAGGGCTAAGAAATGCGGTAAACAAGGACAAAGAGTTTGTGCCGTGGCTGACAATCCTCGAATAAAAATTCATTCAATTCTGGGTCAATTAGGAAGATAATGGTACCAAACGATGCGCTTTCACGGCACAAATTGCGAGTACTTTAGGAATCGTTCATAATCTTTGTGGATCACGACCAAAAGTCCCTGGCAAACCCTTGTCTGATTTACTGACGTTGATACTTTTAGTGGCTGTCCTTTAAATTCAATAGGTTCAGTGCCATTTTTCCATTAGCTTTCTTTAAAGCTCATTAGTTTTTGGTGGCTGTGCGCATCGTAATCCAATTTTTTGATGTGTCGTGTGTTCAATTTTCTGAGCAACAACATCAATATTAACACCCAGAGTTTTCCCTTTTTAAATAAACTTATATCTCTACCTGCATTTTGGACTCGGTGAAAGTGCCGCCGGTACCGCCCTTGTGCCGCCCTTTGCCGCTCCCTACCGCCGTTGGCGGCAATCCAGTGCCGGCCCCAAGGGCGGCACTTTTGTCACGCTGCCGCCCATTTGATGAAACCTTTTATCTGTGGCTTAATCTCTTGGTCTCATAAATATGCACTGCTGGTAATGTTTTATCCTTCAAATAGAGCATTTAAATCCCGTTTTTAAGGCTCCGACCACCTAGGGGAAACACTACGTAAGTTTGGAGATTCCATGTGTGGTGCATCGGACGACCGAGTGCATGCTTGAGATTAGGTTTGGTGCTGATGGTCAGGGCGAACTCAAACCATTCCAGTCAGAATCCCTGAAATATCCAGCATCTGTCAAGTGCAAAATGGCGAACAAACTAACCCTCTTCGTTGAATTATGGCACCAGGTGCTGGGTGGGTGGGCGTGTCAGGTATGTCAGGATCCGATTAAAGAGCCACACGAGGCGGGTATAATTACTCGCAAGAAGACAGGACAAGAGTTAAGTAGATGATATCCGGCATAGTAGAGGAAAAGGGAAAAGAAAGGAGATCGGGCCAAATATGGGTAATCACTGTGAAAGCGATCGGTGAAGTGGCCACAACAAGACAATAGAACAAGATAGGCAAGGAACTATTACATCCGAAGCCATTGAAGTTGCTGCTATGTTGCGGTGGTTGCGCACTGGAGTGCTGTTTTTTGTGGCCCAAACCTTACCAAACAACAGTTGTATTTGGATTATATAGTAAAGAAATTTAAAACAACGGGCTTGGTGCCTCCGTTAACTTCTTGTGGATATGCCCTGCTCCGTGAATAAATTTGGGAGGGGTCTCAAGAACTCCTGCTGTGACCAGGAGAGCCGATGCCTTAGCCAAAAACTCGACCAACTATAACATCGTGAAGCCTTACCTCGTAAGCTAGGTATGCGAGCAAGTTCAGTATTGAAACTGCTGGCTTTGTAACACCTGGCAGGTGTATTTATTCCACGAACCTACTGTCTATGATCTGCGAAACCGCGTGCAATTGGAATTTTGTGATATGACTACTTCTCCAATATCATAATAATTGAGAAGATAATTAGCTTGCACTAGCAGGTGGGGGCAATTTGCGGATGCCTTACCAGCAAAAATATTTTTTGGGAAAAGTGCCGCCCTTGATTTCCCTGCCGCCCCCAGTCACAATTATGTCACACTTCCGCCTATGTTACAAAGGAAAACTTCTGTCCCTGCCCGCTCCCAACTGCTGCCCTTAAGAAAAAGTGCTGCCCCCTCCTACTGACCCTACCGCCTTTGCCGCCCCTTCTGCCGCCCCTGCTGCCGCTCCCTTGCTGCCCCCTCGAGCAAGTTTACCGCCAACAAAGGGTAAATTTGCCGCCACTGCCGCCCCTTCAAGCATGGAACCCAATGTAAATCTCAGGATTTACGCCTCTCCCATGGTTGAACCCAGCCTGATTAACCTGTAGAACTCCAAAACAATGTGCTACTCTATGGTGGAAATGCATGACATGAGAAATTGAAGAGTTGAAAATCTGAGCGCCGCCCCCACTGCTTGGCCCCTGCATTTTGACACTGCCTTCCTTGATCCATTGAGATGTGAGAACATTCTGAGAAGGCGGTTCCCTGCGTACTAAAATTGCAAATCGATTGAGCATAGAAACGAGAAAAACGGTCCAGATCTGACTGCGCAGTGGGTGTTCTATTGACTGCTCATCAGAGATGATGATGTATCATCAATATCGTGCGTTTAGATATCCCCCTGCGGGCCCACACTGAAAATTCGAGAAACCATTCCCTGTGCGTTTGAAGCCCCGAGAAAATGAGTCGATAACCAGGCAAAAAGGTGAAGAATTGAGCCCAGAACAAGTGTCCTACTCAAAAAGCAACAGGAAAAGCATAAGATTCTCGCCAGCGCGCTCCTATAACGATGTTGAATCCTGTATAAAAGATTATTAGAATGTCATCTTCTGCGTATTTGAAATGCGCAGCGGATGAGCCTATTGACAAGGAAAACGGCCGAGAATTGAGGCTGCCACCACTGTTCTAGTGGCGGGGATAAAAAAATGCCCAAAATGAAAAAGAGATCAGTTGTGTACTGCAAAGTGCTGCAAGGTTAAAACTATTATAATCAATTGCTCAGTGTTGTAAAGGACACCACGTATACGGTCGGCGGGATGGTCGCGGATGGTTTTGACATTTGAGTTTTGATTTTTGATCTTCGCTTATGTATGTACGGAGTTCCGAGATTGATGCGGTAGTACACGAACACGTGAGGACCATCTCGCATGGTTTGGAGCGCGACCCAACCACAAAACATATTGAAGAAATATTGCCCAGAAAGTGAGCAGGGAGTGCTGTGTAATTCGGCAGGAAATTGATCTACAATCATTCTTCATTGTAGATCAATTTCACGGGCATTACTAAATGTAGGATTTCTATATAGCACGAGCATTCTTTTCCTGGCGAACCAATGGAGCCATCACATTGAATATAGCCCACCCAGAAAGAACCTCCAACTTGGGAGAACCTAAACTTGTATATATATCATTTGCAACCACTGTAAAGTCTTCCGACACCCAACGCAGGGCGTCCTCTCGGGGAGTGTCAATCAAGGCACGGAGTTCATCAATAGCCTCTTGCGTGACAGGGATGGCCAGATTCTCCAGTCCGTAGTCACCGGGCATGTCAAACACAACACTGGGAGCAACACCAGAAGGTAAAATCCGGTTGTGCTGCTTCCGAGTCCTCTTGTTGTTGAAATAGTCGACAAACTCGTCAAGTCCTATCTGAACAATTTTTGGCCAAAGCCATCGAAAAAGATTTCTAGAAAGTGTCACTGAAAACGCCTTGATATAGATGTAACAACGTACGTGTGCACAACATCACCGGGAACAAGAGGAATACGACCTTCCTCTAAGACTTCACAGATTGAATGGCCATTGAATTTCCGATCATAAGACCAGGTGGACTCAATCGGAATGTTGCTCGAGCTTTGGACAGCGACTACAGGCTTCCACTCCTCTGGTGAAAGCTCAGGGGCAAAGATTTCTCTGAAGTTAAGTATTTCAGTACAAGCGTGCACTTTGAAAGGGAGAAACAAACCTCAAGGTCGTCTGGAATGCTGCCAACCAACCCAGTTCACTACCACCATCAAAGGTAACTTGTACCGAAATTGCTTTTACTGACATGAGAGTTTGAGCAAATGAGAAATATCAACACACACCTCCATATGCCGAAACCATGTCCAGAAATACGTGTCCCACTATGTTGCTCAGGCAAGAATTAGGGAGAACTACGAGCCAGAGGACCTTCCCAACGTGATCTCTCATTCCATAAACATTGATTCCAATACCTGCTCCCATCCGAAGGGCCTTTTCACCGAGTTTTTCGTGGCCGTCCACATGAATCTCTTGAAAAATCCCCATGGCATTGAGAGCGGATCGTTTATTCTGTCCCTTTCGCCGACCAGGTTGGCGCAGGTCAGAGGGTCCCTGACCCACTAAACCTTTCATTGTTACACGGACAAAATCACTGGATTGAAGTTGAGTTTTCTGGCTACTTCAACAAATATGGAGGGGAAAAGCTTACCGAGGTATTGTGAGATTCAATCTCAAAGAAGCAATTATTTTCACTGTGTCCGGGCCCTGCCCTTAGAAGACATCGCGGGCAATAATATCGGCGATCACGGTCGTTGCTTCCTCAACTTCTGTGAACTTGCGTGCTGTAGGTACACTGAACTTTCTATTGAGTTTCTTCAACTTTGTCAACCTGGGACATATTGTGTGAGGTTTTGTTTCAATGACACGGAGAACGAACCCAATCTTTATTTGATGCTCTTCTTCAAGATAACGAAGGCGTGTATTCAAGGAAAGACCTCGCCGGGCATACTCGAACAGGATTTTCTTGAGTTCATCATCTGGTGGAATTAATATGACAATCAGGAATTTGAACAGTGCTACTCGCAAACAAAAAAGACACTCACATGTACCATTACTGGTACCATTTTTTCCAGAGTGGTTTACCATGTCAAACGATGGGATGGCAAGACGGGGTTGAGAAAGATTCATTTAAATGGTTCAGGATGAAATCAGACAAAAGCGGAAGCAACTTCCCGCGAGAGAAATTGTTTGGTTATCATTCATGCTATCCACTCAGCTACAATAAAACAATTGTTGAAAATTGGACTGTGATCCGATTATGATTCATGCCAAGCACTCAACTACAATAAAACAATTGTTGAAAATTCAGGGAGGCGAGTTGTGATCCGGTTATGATTCATGCCAAGCACTCAACTACAATGATACAATTATTGAAAATTCAGGGATGCGGACTGTGGTCCGTAAATTATGTCATTGTGCGCTAGCGACTACAATAAAACAATTGTATGCGCTATGCTATCATATGACCCAATCAGAAAATTACAATAAGACAATGGTTGAACTTACAGATGGACGGGGTTTCACGCAAATTAACTAGCAAATGCACGCAATTTCGTTGAATGCACAGTATATTTAAACCCCCACAAGTCCAACTGAAATCTGCATCTTTCTGTCTTTCCATCCCTTCAATGGCGGAAGACAACCAAACCGATGACAACCCCGTTCAACATTGCACTGGAGAAAATACTTGTCTATGTCACTTTGAATATAAAACCAGCATTGGCCGCTGCCACAAATGTGTTCTCTTGGCCAATAGTCCCGCAACAGAGCATCCTAGAATCTCGGTATGTTGTACTGGGTTTTACTATGGTGTTGATCATTCAATTTTGGGTTTGCGATTGTTTAGGGTATACCACAATGTGTGGGGTGCGGGCTCAGCTCAGATCGACTGGCCAGTGACTACTGTGGCCTCTGCGACACCAAGAACAGTACAACATTTTAATTTTAATTTTCTATGCTCTGCTTATTTCTTTACAGGGAGACTGGCATCCGTCCCACTTGTCCCCTCCTCGTTGTCTCAAGGTAGTCAAATTTTACATCTACTCTGAA
This sequence comes from Mycena galopus ATCC 62051, assembly GCA_014925785.1. Classification (NCBI taxonomy): domain Eukaryota; kingdom Fungi; phylum Basidiomycota; class Agaricomycetes; order Agaricales; family Mycenaceae; genus Mycena; species Mycena galopus. The sequence goes on from WIQG01000019.1 coordinate 284,394, forward strand.
TATCAGTTGACCATGTTCTAGCCCAAAGTATTTCAACATCCATTCAAAATCGTGGCCAATACCATCGCAACACTTGGAAAGATGCCGCCAATATCAACGAGTCTGGCATTCGCGCACAAAACTCCACGGTACCTATCACTGGTACTAGTATAGCAACCCTCAGGAGCAATAACTTGGCGAGTAATGAATGCCTTGTATTTATTTTGGAGCCATTTGTTGGTACAAAGCCTTGCACATACTTGTCTACTTTCGAAGTCATTCGTGAGGGTACCATCAAGTTGTGTGGTGTGTTTTCAAACGAACCCGGGGCCCATCTCACCTGTGACGGAGAGCAGTCGGCTTGTTCCGGCACACGGGTTGTTCGGTAGTCAGGCGAACGGGTAACTGGCGTAGATAGTAAATTGACTGACTTCTACTACGTACATGCTGCGTTTATATACTAAGAGTCAAGATTACATAACAGGAACAGGAACGGAGTCAGGGATGATAGAAATGAAGAGAATCAATAGAAAATACTATGAATCAAGGAACTGTGGAGACGCGTGACAGCGCACGGACAGAGAGGAGTCGCGAGATGTCGTGCCAAGCAAAAGAGAGTGGATACGGAGAGGGGAAATAAAACACGGTCACTGTTGTGGCAGAAAGTGATGGGATAAGTGATGGTGGTTGAAAAATGGTGATGTGATATCGAACCGTTACAGACGCCCTCCAGGCCGCCGAGTGCGGCGGGCTTACTGCGTGTCCATCTCGACGTCGGCTGGGGCACCACTCGGGGCATCGTCCGGAGTGAGTTTGTTGGCAGTGGTAGTGGCGAGTCGAGCGACTTCGGCGTCGGCCTCAGCATCAGCTTTGGCCAAGAAATCGGTCTCGGATGGAGTGTAGGTGGTGGTGATCTCGCCATCCTCGGTGGCCACCGATTCAGCGCGAGTGGAACGAGGCGGGCCCATGGCCCCAATACGAGCGACAGGGAGTGCAGCGACTGCGGCGGCAGTGAGGGGGTCAGGCGCGGCGAGCGGCTTGTTCTGACGAGCCTTCTTGGCGGCGCGGCGCAAGTTCGCCTCGGTCTCGGCGTCGTCCTCAGCCATACGCTTGGCCAAGGCTGCACGGTTCTCGGGGGAGTCGATGTCGGGGACGCCGCGGAAGAGACGCTTCTCCTCGCGAGAGGCCTGAACGCGTTTCTTGTGCCCGGCAACACGACGCAACTCGCCCTCGATGAGGTCGTCGTAGCGCGAGGCCAGAATCTGCTTGTGGCCGGGGCGCAGAATTTCGCCCGGGTTAATCTGGTGGTCAAGAACCTGGTTCGAAATAAGGTAAGTTAAAATGTGAGACAGGAGTCCACCATAGCGCACCATGAACTCGGCGAGAGTGGCAGCGACGGCCTTCGCCGGATAGACGACTCTGTTGAGCTTGTCATCCCAAACAGCCCAACCGAAGCCGGAGGCAGCGTCGTTCGTGTTGACAAGACGAGCGAACTCCTCGTAGCCGTAGGGGTTCCAGTTGCGGCGCACGTTGGCGTCGTAGAGCACCATATTGTGTAGGGCGTACTGCTGAACCGTTTTCGCAGGGATCACGGCAGGGTCGTCGAGCATGCGAAGAACAAAGCGCTCGTTGTCGAGGCGAGGAAGGCAAGGGTGGGCTCTGTTGTACTTGTCCCAGTCGGTGGAGACCTTCTTCCATTCCCAGGTGGACTGAATCGGCATCGTGTAGCGAGCAGATGATTGTAGGTGGGTAGAAAGTGGGAAGAGGGAGGCGATGAGATTCGTCTCGCCCTCCACTCCTTTTATACCAAATGTCTCAATAGAGACACAGCCTGCTAGGAGCACCTCCTCATTTTTAGGAGGTGTTCCTGAGCCGTACGGAAGTTCCTGGATGCTAGACGCACCCTGGAGCTCGAGGTATTCAGGGAGCGCGGCTAATTTGTGAGCCTGCTCGTAAGACATCCATGTCTTATCTCCGGATTTCCACAGAATCTCGAAGATAACTTCGGTGCGTCGACCATAGTGGTTTATAATACGATCAACCGCCCATTCATTGGTCTCATAATTGTGAGAAATACCCAGCTGGCATTCCAACCGGCCAGGAAACCGTCTATCGTCGTTTGGAAGATGAATCCGCAACAGGGAGGCATGAAAGACATCGTGCACTCCGCGCTGTCTCAGGTTCGAAGGCAGTTCGATCTGGAATGAATTATTTCCGTAGTCTCGGATAATCAAGTAAGGACCAATGTATTTGGGGATTAATTTGCGTGCCAAGCCCTTCTCGAACTTCAAGTTCTTGGTTGAGAGATAAACGAGATCCCCTTTAACGAAGGGGCAAGCTTGGCGCTTCCCATTTGCGCTTCGAGTCTGTTTGACGCGGGCAGCAAGCATGCTGTCATGTGCTGCCATAATGGCTAATCGGCGTTGAAGTGCGAAGTTGGCTACTCCAGGGAACTCGCGGTTTCGGTCCACGTTCCACAGCAGAGATCGGGGCATCCGTCCATTGCTAAGGAAAAAGGGAGAAAACCCGGTGCTCTCGGATCGAGCCGAGTTCATTGCAAACTCGATCGCGGGTAATTTGGACACCCAGTCCTTCTGCTTGGGATCAATGCACTGACGAAGCATTTGAGTAACAGTGCGGTTGGCACGTTCAGTTCCTCCGTCGGTCTGAGGGTGATAGGCACTCGACATTTTGAGCTTGGTTCCAACCAACTCATGGAGTCGTTTCCAGAAAGTGCTGGTGAAGAGCACATCGCGATCGCTCACGACGTACTTCGGTAAACCGTGGAGTTTATAAATGTGTTCAAACATCAATTCGGCGATCTGCCGGGCTGTGTAATTTATGCGGCTCGGGATGAGGTGAACCATGCCGATAAGCAAATCAATTACAACAGTAATGGAGTTGAACACTCCATCTCGGTTCTTTGACTCGGGCAACGGCCCAACGAAATCGATACCGATGGCTTCCCACGGTTGTGATGGAGGGTTCAAAGAGTGTAGCAAGCCGTATGGCTTCTGGTTGCTCGGTTTGCTGCGCATGCAAGTCTTGCATGTCTCGCAGTAGCTGCGAGTGTCTTCAACCATGTCTTTCCACCACACTGAATCACGAAGGTAATCCAATGTTTTCTTTAGCCCAAGGTGAGCAAGGATCGAATGCGCGTCGGAGATGATGAGTTCCCGAAGGTTACGACCCTGGTATTCGACACGGGGGATGCATAGGACACGATGATCTGTGAGTTTGAGGTATATCAACCCATTCTCAACCTCAAAGTTGCGGTAACTTTTAGGATCATCCAGGATATGTTTGAAGAACGGATCCTCAGCATATTTGTTGGTAATGAACTTGGGAATATCCAAGCCATGCCATCCACTGTTCACTGCACGTAAAAGGGACTCATCCATGTGTTCTAATTCATCTGCGATGTCTGCAGATGTGTGATCTGGTTCATCCGGAATAGTAATTTCGGTTGGTTGAATCTTATTCGAGTCACGTGCGAGGGTAGACCCTCGCACGTGACCAGTTGCGTTTTGATCACTCGGTTGAGTTTTATTCAAGGAATTAAAGGAATTATTATTTGTACTCCCGCCCTCCTTTGGGTCGATACGGGAGGTAGACGCAAACGGTGCAGGTGCCCTGCCTTTAGGGTCTTGTACCACAGGCTCGGTGAAACGAACATTTTTCGATGGTTTATCCTGTGCAACATTCGCCGCACGGCTCATTGACCGAGTCACCCTGTCCGAGGACAGCGCCTGCGCTTCACGTCCTGCGAAGACAGGCATGGAAATCGAATTGATTTGCAACACATCATTGTCAATGATGTCATGGTACGTATATTCAGAGCGCGACCGGACTGTGCCCGGCGCCTCATTCGAATAAATACGCGAAAGTGCATCGGCAAGGACGTTCTCAGTACCAGGTACGTACTTGACTGTAAAGTCAAATGCCGAGGTGGTCTCAATCCATCGGGCTTGACGGCCTGACAGGTTCTTCTGATTCATTAAATGAATCAGGCCTTTGTGGTCCGTAACCCAGGTGAAGGGACACCCTTGCAGGATATCACGATGCCTAAGCATCGCCTCAATGCCCGCAAGCATTTCTATTTCATGTACTGGGTAATTCTGCTGAGCAGAATTCAATTTAGCTGAGAAGAACGCCGCAACCTTGGCATTCTTCCAGTCCGGACCTTGGCAAACAACTCCAGCAATACCAGAGCTGCTTCCATCTGTAACCAACCAAACAGGCGGCTTGTCGGGTCCGTACTCAAGAGGCTTTCGGCGGTGCTCGCGGCTCTCTTGAACGATGCGTTTGACATCCTCGAATGCTCGTTGGTGAGTGTAACCCCAACGATAAGGGACTGCATCACTGGTTAAACCGTGTAAAATTCCCATATTGACACGAGCACGAGCCAGATCCTCGGCGAGGTATCCAACTGAGCCAAGGAAACCACGAAGCAAGTCGCGGTTGGTTGGGACTTTCCAGTTCAGAACCGAATCAACCTTATCGGGGTCCATTCGGATTCCTTTATCGTCGACCACACGCCCTAGAACTTTGAGTTCGGGTAACAAAAGCTGCATCTTCTTCGCATTTAAGTAGAAGCTTTGCTCTTTAAGTATGTCAATAATTAATTTGACATGCTTTAGGTGGTCCTCAAGCGTATCCGAGTAAATGACAATGTCATCCAGATAGACGTCCATGAACTGGCCGATATATTCAGAGAATAAATGGTTCATAAGGGACTGATAAGTCGCTGGTGCGTTACAATCCCCCTGTTGAAGCACAAGGCTAACCATATTTCCATCTGGTGTGCTAACGGCTGTTCGTTCGACGTGTTCTGGAACAACTCGGATCTGCTCATAGGCATCTTGGCCATCGATGAGAGAGCGATATTTGCAGCGCGCAACTCGGCGCAGAATACCCTCCATGTCAGGTAGGGGCGAAGTCATTTTCTTGGTGTTCGCATTACGAGCACGCAAGTCCACAACCACCCGCAATCTTGGGGGGTTGGATTTTGCCTTCGGGATCAAGAGCATAGGAGCAATATTACCGGAGTTGGAAACTTTCCATCTCCCAGCATTCAGGTACGCCCTCCGCTTCTCGTCCCATTGGGGCCTCAAAGCTTCGGGGCATCGCGAAGGTCGCCAGGGTAAGATCTTATTTTCATCAATCAAGGGGATTGTATGGTTAATTGCTCTCAAGGGAGGTAATGGAGTTTCCGAGGCTACAAGGCAAATAGACTGCGCATAATTTAACAGCTCTTCCCGAGCGGCTTGTAGATTTCCCTCTGAAACATCTAGAGCTCCAGCGAATACTCGCGCGGTTGAAACTCCTTCAAGAGGTAATGGGTCAGCGCTGCCGACGCAGACTCGAGAGGGGTTTAATCCAATGCTTACCTGGTGTTGAAACAACCAGGCTGTCCCCAAAATCATATCGTAGCCACTGAGATTGGCCACGAAGAAGGTGCGCTTGCTATCAATATCTTGATAGCGACAGTTCACTGTTGTAGAGTGATTGATTTTGGAGCGAGAGCCTTGAACTGCAAGCTGAAGAGTAATTGGCTCTGTTAATTCATCGCGTTTAAGCTTTAGCTGGTCTGCGACCGTGGTTGAAATTAAATCTCCGAGTGAACCGGAGTCTACCAAAGCGCGAACTGGTTGTCCATTAACCAGAACCACAATAACCAGTGGTCGAGCGACGACTCGGTGAGGAATACGCGGCATAGAGGCCGTGCGTGCAATTCCTTTGAAGCTATCCGCAGGAATTTGCGCTCCCCCACAGAAGATAGTGGGGTAGTTTTCCGGTAAGTCAAATAGTGGCCCGAAATAATTTCGGGACCGGGTGTCATACCAGCCGTTCCGAGCGTCATTGCGCCACAGCCTGGTCTTTTCGACTTGCCGTTGCACGAAGTGAACAAGGTTTAAATGTACGTTCATTAACAGGGATTCGGGGAGTATCCTCCGAACCACCGAATCATCATCTGGTATAAGAAGTTCATATTCATCTGGCCCTTCCAGATCATCAGGTTCTCGCAGAATTCTGCTAAACTGGATCTGATGGAAGGCAGGAAGGTCGAGGGAAATCTCGCCAAAGAACTGCTCAACTGCGTAAGTGAGTAGTTCATCAATCAGAACTTTGTGCAATTCACTAGTGACATAATTGTCCAAGTCCAGATGAGAGGCTCGTTGCGAAGCATAATAGCTTGCAAGGCTGAACTGCGGGACCCGAAGATATCGCACAGGTAATGCTGTAACATGCTCCGTAAAGGTATCATGAACCATGTACATTTCCTGGGATGCCCGGGTGACAGTAAAACGTGGTGCGTGCCACCTCGGGTCACCCCAAGGGACTACTTCGAAGTCCCCTGGGTAGGGTTGCAAGAATTCAAGGTGAGCAGCGACGCTTTCCCCGAGAATGTCCCCAATAATATACGGATGGGGTTCGGGAGTCCCGAACCCGCATTCTTCGGGGTCCTCAGTCTTAAGGAACTCTTCCCAGGCTTGTAGCCGTTCAAACCAGGTCTCATTGCTTAGGTACTCGGTTTCAACGTTGTCAGCTACCGATTCATCATCAGAATCGGAGACCGAATGCAACGAAGGCAGGGTAGAACCACTCTCTGAGCCGGATTTATCCGAGTCAGAGACCGTTCGAAGGGAAGGTAGGGTCGAGGACCGGTCAGAAAGGTCACTCGGCCATTCAATATTAGGATCCGAGGATACCCATTCAAGCTCGGAATCGGGCACCGACATCAAATCGTACTCTCCCACGGTTGGGTTTCTGGGCTCGGCAGCGCCTTTAAACCAGGCGGTTAAATCGAAGTTCTGATCCCGAAGTTGAAGCTTCGGGATCCGGGCGATAGTATCGCAGGCATTATCGGTGATGGAGATTCTTCCTGCACCGCAGTCCTGGATTTTGAACCTTTCTATGTCCTCCGGAACTTCGCATAAAGCCAGGAGCGCACCATCAATCAGTGCGTCACCCAACTCCGCAGTGTACCGTTCTTCCAAAGGAACGTTGCATGGGTCCAAGCCCATCAGCTCGTGGCGTCGTTGGGCGTACCACAAGCCCAGCATGAATTCGGGGTCCTCAAGGAGATTTGAGTCAATGAGTACGTCTTCATCGGTATGATGATCAAAAATGATATGTTGGGTCTCATTTAATTTATGGACGCCGAATCGTTCGGTCCAACATTCCTCATCGGACACGGGGTCTTCCGCAGGATACGGCTGGGAATAGTGCAGCGCGAGCATGGCCTGCTTGGAATAAAGATCCCCAATTGGTTTAGGTGTGGTTTCGTGCACCTGGGAGTCGAAAAATTCTAAAGTTTGAAGTTCAGAACTTTGTGTGGCTGCCCCGCCCTTCTCGACTACCAATTCGTCAAGAAGCACGGCGCCAACATGCAGAGTTTCGTGCACCTCGGTGCTCTCATACAGCGCATCATTGACAATAGAAGTCGACCCGACCGGGATGGACCCAGTCCTGGAAGTTCCAGGTGGTTTCCCCTTGGTCTTCGACTTCATCGTTGTGTTTTTATCGCAATTTCGAGACAAATGCCCAGGCTCCTCACAGGTGAAGCAAAGGCCCTTAGCAAGCATCTCATTGCGACGCTCAGCTGATAATTTCTTCTCAGGGTACTGAGTTTTATCATTAATTCCAACTGAAGAAGTACGTATAGTACCCCCTTGAGGAGCTGAGCCAGAACGCCCTCCGCGTCCGCGGTTACGGAATCTAAAACCGCGAGACTGGGGGGCGCCGTTGCGATTATTCTGCTGGTTCGATGAACCAGCCTTTTGTCCCGCAGCATTTTGCCGAGGGGGAGGGTTAGAAGGAGGTTTATTCCTCTTTTCTCCGGCTTTCAACAAAATCTCAGAGCGTTCGGCGCTCTTGACAACCTCCTTCCAAGAGGATTCCTCTGGATCGAGCTTGTCACGGTACATTTCCTGCTGGATGTCTCCACGGAAACTGTTCCAAAGCTTTACAACTTTTTCTTGATCATCGGCAAGACCAATGGTGTTATAAATTTGGGCGAACTCAGCTACGTGAGCCGCGACGTTCTTCTCATTCTGATAGCAACGGCTCAATTTTTTCCGTTGCTGATTGGGGAAATCAGGTGGGAAAATAAAATCAAACAATTCAACAAAGAACGTTTTCAAGGTAAAGGACTCTTCGTCCGGTACGACTAATTGATTATAAAAATCCGCAGCCTTGCCCTTTAGATGGTAAGAGAGGTAGAAGATCTGATCCTCGGGTGGGACTCTACCCATTTTTACATAGGCAGAACCTTCGCGCACAAAACGCTGGAAGGCATTATAATCAACGTCCCCATCGTACTTGGTAGGGGCAATTGGTTTAAGGAGCATGCGGGGCTTGTTCCCACTGCTCCGTCTCGAAGACATTCGATGGTGGCGCGAGGCACCAGAGGTACGTCGCCCCTCATCGCTCATTTCGTCGCTACTGTTCGAGCCGTGTTCGGGGTCAGAACCGGGGTCCGAAGAGTCGTCCGACGGGTCGGGATTCGGGGGCGAGGAACCAACACGTTCCGCGCCTTGAATGGCTTTGTCCAGCGCACTCCCGACCGCAATTCGGCCGGGGGTCGCCCGAGACTTGTCTTGGGTTGATCGAGTGGGGGTTTTACCACCACGCATCAAGCCCGCAATATTTTCGTGAGCAGCCTGCTTAGTTCGATTCTTGGTCGGCTCCTCGGCAGGCTGACGCTTTTCCTTGCGCTTCTTTTCAGCAAGTTGTTTCTTCAACTCGATGATTTCTTCATCTTTGGTCTGGCCAGACACGTCGGCTGTCTCATTAATTGAGACGCCTTTAGAAGCGGCAAAGTGCGGAGCAGGGCGCTCCGCCTTAGGGGTTGGAATTTTCACGACGGGTACGTCCTGAAAAAATCCTGGAGGCACCGATTGGTCCTCCTGTTTAATTACCCGATTAATTTCGGCGTAATTATCCAGCGCCTCGCGCTGGGCTTCGAAGTCCCTTTCAGAGAAATCCCCAAGGAAGCTGACGTTCCCCCAGTTGCGTGGGTCGACGCCTTTTCCAGTGGGCTTGGAAGGACCTTCACCCGCTGGGATCGCGGGTGAGGTTGGAACAACAGGTTTCACATAGAAACCGTTGTTCACGCTCCCGAAGGCCACAACATTGGCCCGGGGAGATTTGGCAATCTCCTGAACTTCAGGAGACTGTAGAGCTGCAGGGACGATCGCCGGAACGACCGGTGCAGCGGTTTCAGGGGAGTTTTCAACTCTCCCCTGACTCAGCGCCCTTAGTTTCGCATTCGTTTGGTCCGCCAGTGCTTGGTAGCGACGGGCAATGACCATTAGTTCTTCTGGACTCAATTCAGCAGTTGCATGAGCAACAGTAGATACAGATTTATTGTCCTCTCTATTAGTAGTAGAATTATTGGTATGATTGCTACTAGTAGAACTAGAGCGCACGCTATGCGTACGCGCCGTCTTACGGTCAACAGGGGTCCAGCCCCCTTCATCTGCAGGTTCATGGCTTTCTTCAGCCGAACCAAAATCCACCGTGCTGTGGAGCAACGGCGTCGCGGAGAACGCGCCACTGATACCCGAGGTATCAGCCGTGACATCGGTCTCAGAGAGAGCCGGTAAGCCATCTGCCGCGTCGGAAGCAGCAGAGGCGGTGGAGTTGGCAGTCCCTCCACTGTCGAGTCCAGGGGTATGCGAGGGAGACGGGGAGCGCGAAGTATTGGTAGTAGCAGCAGACATAGTAGCAGAGCGTCGATGGCGAAGTGGTGTGGACCGGTTGATCAGACCAGAGGGGACCAGCAGGGCAACGACGAAGTTATCGAGAAGTTAAAAAGATGTGACGGAGAGCAGTCGGCTTGTTCCGGCACACGGGTTGTTCGGTAGTCAGGCGAACGGGTAACTGGCGTAGATAGTAAATTGACTGACTTCTACTACGTACATGCTGCGTTTATATACTAAGAGTCAAGATTACATAACAGGAACAGGAACGGAGTCAGGGATGATAGAAATGAAGAGAATCAATAGAAAATACTATGAATCAAGGAACTGTGGAGACGCGTGACAGCGCACGGACAGAGAGGAGTCGCGAGATGTCGTGCCAAGCAAAAGAGAGTGGATACGGAGAGGGGAAATAAAACACGGTCACTGTTGTGGCAGAAAGTGATGGGATAAGTGATGGTGGTTGAAAAATGGTGATGTGATATCGAACCGTTACATCACTGCACTCTAGAAATTGTGGACAATGGAATCACCAGTTTCAACTCAAGCTGGGAGCAGGATTCTGAAGAGAGTCTTGCCCGGTTTGTTTCATCCTTCTGTACCTGTGGTCAAGCTGAAACAAATGAAACAGTGCGGATATACGCTTCACAAGAACAAGATATGCCGTCGCTTCGCTCCGGCCGACTGCAAGGTGTGCAAGGGGTACCCGCCAAAAAATCTCCTACTTGGAGTCGAAAAAGTGAATTAAGGCCCGCTAGACCCTCCCTACCCTATTAGCCAAGCATAACCACATCCAAATCAGGTAATTTTCCCAGGAAAATGCGGCCAAAAAGATTTTTGGGGCCGGAATCTGGCCTGCATCGACGCTGATCTGGCAGTGATTCATGCTGTTCCGACATAATTCCAACACTTAGCCTCCCCTTCCAGCCCCAGAAGCACCCAAAAAAAAAAAACAGAGTTTTTCTTTTGGCCTTTATCAAGTTTTCTGTGTGTTCTGAACAAATTCCAAAAAGTGAAATAAGGTGACCCAGACCCTCCCTACCGTATCACCCGGTGTCTCGGCTGTCTCCGCCGGGTGCCCCTTGAAGGTGTGGAGGGTGAGTTAATTCAGGTTGTTGTTGAATTACTGCGGTGTCTGAGTTCTCTGCACGCGAGTCAGTTGAACTCGTACCGTACAGTACAATAGAGTAGGACAGAAAATATGCTATTCAATATGTAATAGACAGAAATCGCAAAGTACGCTATCAAATGTCACAACTGAAATGAAATCTGGAGGAGGGTAGAGGAGGGTAGATGAGGACGGTTCACTCGAAGCCCACCAGCCCGCTCGGAGGTAGAATTTAACCACAGTAATTCACGGATCCCAAACACTAGCCAAGGGGGACGGTGCGATAGTTGCGAGTGTCACCAACCAGTGAGCAAGCTGCGGATCGGCGACCCAAGAATGCCATCGCTCGGACTGCCGTCGATGCGGTGGCACCCACCCTGAAGGCGGGATTACTCAACAATCTGGAAACTTGTGAGCAAAATCCGCCGGCCTTGGACGAAGCCAGACGAGGGAAGCGAAACATAAACCGCCCATTTAAATAAATTGCTTACCTCAAGAGGCACGCTGCTTCTTGTCGCCATAGAAGCTGGGCGAGTAGACTACAGTTGAATAAGATCTATTGAGCGATCCTTCATGGTCTGATCAAGTTACGAACTCACATTTTGGCCACACATAAACGGACCCAGAAGCCGATGTTGTCGGCATGGGCTGTGATCTATGAGACAAATGACTCGAACTTGACTACAGATCAAGGAAGTACTCGGAAGAAATGATGGTCGCTCACTGTGAAGTCAAACCCGGAATTCGCTCAGCCGCTGGTACACTGGATATGACCGAACTAATAACGCTGCACGTGGAATATTACGCACTCAGAGATCTAAATCGGAGGCGCTGGGGCGCGTTTGATTGGAGGACAAAAAGCCTGGTTTGCTACTCATCAGGAAAGCGCTGAAGAAAATAAGAGCACGCTACATACAGTTACACCATTCATCTAGAGGGACAGCGTGGCAGAGCTTGTTGAATTACGGAGAACGACAGGGATAGGTTGATCTGCGATGAAGGATCACATTACGGACACGACGGAAGACGGGACGATAATTCCTATGGCATTAGAAATCTGCTTCCCATTTGCGATTGCGTTTAATGGTGTTCAGTCGATTCATAAGTTCGTCCGAGAGTTCGATAGTCTTGATCCCCCAGCCGAGAGCTCAATCTGGCAGACATTGAATGAACCGGGAACGTTGCTTTATGAGGCGAGATGGAAGCGTGACCAGTGTTGCGATTGAGTCTTGCGACGATGTCAGCTTGAATGTGGGAGTTCCAAAGCTGTGGAGTACGAAGACAATGAGGCAAGAAGAAAACGATGAGCAGCTGTTTTGATGATTGATTTGGACGATGAGGCACAGCGACCTTGATCAGAATGACGGAGTACCATCTTGCCACGAGTCTGGATGTCGACGGTACGCCCAATGCGTCCGGAGGCATTTCCGGCGTGGTTGATATGGTCGTCAACTACAAGGGACACTCCGAGCGCATCCAACTCGCGGTAACGCGGCTCGGAAAGCAACACGTCATCCTTGGCTACTCCTGGCTCCAGAAGCACAACCCGGAGATCGACTGGGACACCAAGGAAGTCCGGATGACCCGCTGCCCGACCAGCTGCGGCACTTGCCGGGACGAGCTCCGCGCTGTCCGTCGCAACGCGAAGATCTCCGCCGCGATCCTCCGGCAGCTCCGCAAGGGTCCCGTCCCGTCTATCTGCGCCATCGACTCGAAGGAGTGGTGCGGAGACGACGGGTACGATCCGGACGACGACGGAGATGACTTTCCGGACCTCACTCCGGACCCGGACGACGATGACGATGACGACGACGAGCTCGAGGAAGGCGACCGGATCCTCTACACCGCGTTCGTTCCGACTGAAGAGATCCGCGCGGGTAGCACCGTCTCTCAACGGCTCGCAGAGGCCTTCGCTCGGAACTCAGCCCCGCCTGGGACTTCGGTTCCGGCCTGGGTCGAGGATTTCTCCGACGTTTTCGACAAGGAGTCGTTTGACGCGCTGCCGGAACGCCGGACGTGGGACCATGCCATCGAACTCGTCCCAGACGCGAAACCGGCCAACTGCAAGGTCTACCCGATCTCCCCCCTCGAGCAGAAGGAACTCGACGCGTTCATCGAGGATGGGTTGAGCACCGGACGGATCCGCCCGTCCAAGTCCCCAATGGCGTCTCCGGTCTTCTTCATCAAAAGAAAGACGGAAGCCTCCGGTTCGTCCAGGACTATCGGGCACTCAACGCGATGACCGTAAAGAACCGGTACCCGCTCCCGTTGATTAACGACCTCATTAACCGCCTGAAGGGAGCTCGGTTCTTCACGAAACTCGACGTCCGCTGGGGTTTCAACAACGTCCGGATCCGGGGAGGCGACGAGTGGAAGGCCGCGTTCCGTACCAACCGAGGGCTCTTTGAGCCGCTGGTGATGTACTGGCCTTACCAACTCTCCGGCCACGTTCCAGACGATGATGAACGACATCTTCCAGGACCTCATCCTGTCCGGAGACGTCATGGTATATCTCGACGACATCCTCATCGCTCACTCTGACCTCGCACGCCACCGGGAGATCGTCCGAGAAGTTCTCCGACGGCTCCAGGCGCACAAGCTTTACCTCCGGCCGGAGAAGTGCGAGTTCGAGAAGTCGTCGATCAAGTACCTCGGCGTCATCATCTCGCACAACCATGTCGAGATGGACCCGGTCAAGGTCGCTGGAGTCGCCGCCTGGCCGGCTCCGGAGAACAAGAAGGACGTGCAGCAGTTCCTTGGCTTCACGAACTTCTACCGGAGATTCATCCGGGCGTTCTCGGACATCGCGTGGCCCCTCATCGACCTCACAAAGAAGAGCATCGCATGGACCTGGACCGCTGCTGCGGCCGCCGCCTTCCAAGCTCTCAAGGATGCGGTGACCGCGGAGCCCGTCTTGGTCCTACCCGACGAGTCGCGTCCGTACCGGGTCGAGGCGGATAGCTCCGACTACGCCACCGGGGCCGTCCTGTCTCAGCCGGACGCGAACGGAAAGTGGCATCCGGTCGTGTTCTACTCCAAGAGTCTGAGTGACGTCCAGCGCAACTACGAGATCCACAACAAGGAAATGCTTGCGATCATCCGAGCCCTAGAGGAGTGGCGACATTTCCTCGAAGGTACGCAACATCCGGTCGAGATCTGGACGGACCACAAAAACCTGGAGTATTTCCGGAAGGCGCAGAACCTGAACCAGAGGCAGGCGCGGTGGTCCCTGTACCTGTCCCGGTTTGACTTCGCGCTCCACCACCAGCCCGGCCGCCTCATGGGTCGTCCAGATGCGCTGTCCCGTCGCCCGGACCACAGAGTGGGTTCAGACAACACAGACGTCACCCTTCTCCGTCCGGACTTGTTCCACGTCCGTGCACTAGAGGGCGTCGTGGTTACCGGGTCCGAGGTTCCCCTCCTTCGTGACGTCCGAGAGGCCTTCGCGGGTGAACCGGACCTTGAGGACCCCATCGCGCTTGTTGCACGAGAACTCCTCAAGAACCGGAACGTTCGCTCCCCCCGGTCGACCGAGTGGCGCATTGCAGAAGGGCTCCTTCACTACCGCGGTAAGATCGTCGTACCGCGGAATAAGGACCTCCAACGCCGGATCATCGCCCTACACCACGACACTCGGGTCGCCGGGCACGCTGGACGCTTCAAAACCCTCGAGCTCATCGCCCGGAACTACTGGTGGCCCCAGCTGTCCCGTCACGTAGGCCAATATGTCCGGACCTGCGACCCGTGCAACCGAACGAAGGCGCTTCGGAAGCTACCCCACAGAGAGCTTCACCCGACCGAGATTCCGGAAGAACGCTGGGACACCATCTCGGTGGACTTCATCGTCGAGCTCCCGGACGCGCACGGGTTTGACGCGGTCATGGTCGTGGTCGACGTCCTGGGTAAGCGGGCCCACTTCAACGAGTGCCACACCGGCCTTGGCGCAGTCGGAGCCGCTCGGCTCTATTACCGGAACGTCTGGAGGCACCACGGAACCCCCCAGAAGTACATCTCCGACCGCGGACCGCAGTTCGTCGCGGAATTCACCACGGAACTGTGGCGCCTCATCGGGATAGAGCCAGCGACCTCCACAGCCTACCACCCACAAACCGACGGCCAGACCGAGCGCGTCAATCAGGAGCTCGAACAGTTCGTCCGGATCTTCACGAACTACAAACAGGACGACTGGGACGAGCTCCTTCCGGCCGCGGAGTTCGCGTACAACAACCACGTCCATTCTTCGACGCAACAAGTTCCGTTCATGACGGACACCGGAAGGCTCCCCCAGATGGGGTTCGAGCCCAACAGATTGCGCTCGACCGTGGAATCCGTGAACGAGTTCCAAGACCGGATCGCGTCCGGAGTTTCGGAAGCCAAAGCCGCGCTCGTCAAAGCCAAGGACGAGTTCAAGCTGTACTACGATCGCCGACGCACGCCCGCCCAGAGATCAAAGTAGGCGACCGAGTCTGGCTGGACGCCTCCGACATCCGGACGACCCGTCCGTCCGTCAAATTCGCGGACAAACACCTCGGCCCCTTCAAAGTCGTGAAGGCCGTCGGAAAGGGTGCATACATACAAGCTCGAGCTTCCCCCGCGGTACTCCCAGCTCCACCCGGTCTTCCCGGTGGTGAAACTCCAGCTCGCGGAACCGGATCCGTTTCCCGGACGCCCTCGGAACGACGAACCTCCGCCCGTCCTTCAGACGGACCGCGACGTTCAATGGGAGGTCGAGGAGATCCTGGAAGCGAAGGTCCGTTATGGCAGCCTCTGGTACATGGTGCAGTGGAAAGGCTATGGCCCGGAACACAATAAATGGGTAAAGCACTCTGACGTCTTCGCCAAAGACGCCATCGACGCCTATTATCGCCGCTACCCCAACGCCCCGCGCCGGATCGCCTCGGCCGCATTCGACTCGCTCTCGTTCCGGAAGCGCGACGCCCATGTCCGATTCATGCGTCGAGACGCCGCATTCCAAGGGGGGGGTGATGTCAGGGGAACCGCCCGTCCGTCCGTCCGTCTGTCCGTCCGCCCGGCTCCGGCCCATCGCACTGCCCGCGGCCTCGTCCGATCCTTCGTCCAACGCCTACTCCGCATCCGGCCTCGCCCGTCCGTCCTGCCTCACCCGAACGTCCGCCCTCGCCCGGAACGTCGTCCTCCGTCCCTCCGGACTCCATTCCCCTTCGTCCCCCTTCGTCCGGCCGCTCGCACTCGAACGTACTATGCGATCAAGCTCGGGATCACTGCCGATCACTTCACGTGCTACTGGCTAGTACTTATAAAAACCTCGCCTAGCGTGGGAATCCTCATCCTTCCTTCTCTTCGGATTCTCCCGCTAGGTGCGTATTCTAGAACTCTGTATTTAGTACCATGAATTGAGTTTACTTCGGATTCTCCCGCTAGTTCCCACGCTCACGCGCCGAGCTGAGGTTGCCCTTACAAAGTCCACCCAAACTCTTGCAGAATCTCTTCACATAACGCCACTAAATGCGTCAGAACACGAAGAAGACGCCAGGAATTGTTGTGCTTGGTTTCTGTTTGTGCACACACCGGAGCGGCAATTTCTGTGGGAAAGTGGTTGCGATAGCTGCACAATCCAGTTGGTGCATACCCTAGAGGAATTTATTTGATGGGCTTGTACTGTCCAAAATCCTGGAGAGTCCTTCATAAACACGAATTTAGGGCCATTTTAAAGTACAGAGCGGATAAAAAAATAAAAAAATAAAACAGGGACATAGCTCCGACATGAGGGCACCTGAAAATACCGCCACCGTCTATAACTATCGACGGGTCTACCCCTCCAAGACCCATCAATAGTTATTGAGACGTGGCATGGCCACCAAACGTGTTTGGTGGCAGCTGCAGCACCCAGCCATGGCAGAGCAGCCATGCCACCCAGTAAATACCTACTATTGTTTGGTCGCTTTTTTCGACCAAACAATGCCACATATGCCACGGAACCGCCATGTGTGCCACAGAACTGCCAATTGGGCTGGATATTGTGCCATGGGTGCCACGAGACCACTGACCCAGGGTCAGTAAAATTTTGTTACCCAAATAGTGCCATGGGGGCCACAACACATTTCGACCTGGGATCAGTAAAATTTGTTACCAGAATAGTGCCATTGGTGCCACCAGACTTTCTGACCCTGGATCAGTAAAATTTTGTTACCCAAATAGTGCCATCAGTGCCACCGGACCTTCTGACCCAGGATCAGTAAAATTTTGTTACCCAAATAGTGCCATCAGTGCCACCAGACTTTCTGACCCAGGATCAGTAAAAAAATGTTACCAAAATAGTGCCATTGGTGCCACCAGACTTTCTGACCCTGGATCAGTAAAATTTTGTTACCAAAAGTGTGCCATCGGTGCCACCAGACCTTCTGACCCAGGATCAGTAAAAATTTGTTGCCCAAATAGTGCCATAGGTGCCACCAGACTTTCTGACCCAGGATCAGTAAAATAATGTTACCAAAATAGTGCCATCAGTGCCACCAGACCTTCTGACCCAGGATCAGTAAAAAAAAAAATCTGAGAGGGAGGGATATTCCCCAAATAATGCCATCAGTGCCATGGACCATCTCTTCACAGGATCCAAAAAGTCAAAGAATGCCATGAGGGTCACACCCCATCGAACTCAGGATCAGTCAGACAACCTTCAGAAAAGAGTGGTGTGTGTGGCATTCTAGCTTTGCAGAACACAGAGAGGAATATCCATTCATTGTCTAGATGAAGTGGCTCCTAGTCCTCATGCCATCAGTGCCACCCTATTATCAAGTCCAACTATCTGTCAACTCCTAGTGATGCTACTTTCTCTAATACTGCAGACAGTTCCTCTCCTTCATCACTGGATCCATCACCCAGAAGCCATCTTTCCTGAGATCCTTCATCATGTTCCACTCCTGTGAGCTCATCAATGTTCATCCCTGTTGTATCAGGCTCCTCCACCCATGGCATCAGTGGCATTGGTGGCACTGGCCCTTGTTCTTCAGGATCTGGCCACAGTGGCACTGGTGGCAATCACCCAGATTCCAGGTTGAAGGGTCCCTCTGAAGGCAGGGCCCACCTTACCACTTCCGACTGGCTAACCGGCCACCTTAAGGCTTTTGGGTAATATAGAAATGAAGGAATTGAGAGACTGGCCATTTTACCATAACAGAACGTAGTCTAGGATGTTGAGAGTGGATTCTGTGCAGAGATGGCCAGTTGGTGATGTTTTGATTGATCGGCGAACATTTTGCCGTGGCAAGGTCCGAAAACAGCCAAAACGGGCTAGCCGGCCAGGCGTGGGAACCGCTCGATCAATCTCACTTTCGTGCACGCTGAGCTTTCGTCTGGGAACCCCAAATGCAATTGGCGAGTTCCAGGGTTATGAGAGAACTAAATAACACAAGGGATGGTCCTCATCTGCCTTGAACTTGCCATTAATGCCGAATTTATACATGGATTTATGGAAATGTTTTTTTTTAATAGATTTCTATATTGTAGTGCGTCGGACAGCTCTTCATGGCTGCACTGACCATCCAAAACTAGAGGGCATTTGTCATAGAGGATCATGGAGGTGTTTTGGAGGCGCTAAACTCAAATTCCGCCACAGTAAACGAGGGATGGCGATCAGTCCAGCAATGAGGACGACGATGGACAGTCAAGGTGTGCCCATATAAAGGCAAAGTGAGCTGTATGGCCAAAATAACCGAGTTTCAGGGCTAATGAATGTATATGCATGTACATATACCACTGGCCCCACCCCAAATCCTCCCAATCCTTTCCAAAATATTGAAAATTTCCAGGCTGCGCAAAGTAGTAGTTTAGCGTAGTCGAGCACGCTGACAGAGATGAAAAATCGAGAAAATCCTATTGGCATCGTCGGGACAATTTATTACCCATGGAGAATGCACACCCCAATTCCTAAGACCATAGCGCGATGATAGGACTAGATACATCATCGACAATGGGCCTTCAAAGGCTGTTTTCACGCTTTGATCCCAATATTCAAGCCACTGAGACAGCAGATTGAGGCTGGAACTGTTTTTCGGTGATGTAGACGTGTAGCCATGCTCTTGCTGAACAGAACGACCCCAGAACATCCTAGATCGGTGCAGCGGTCGTGGAGATAGTGATGGATCTGTCCAAACAGTGCTGTGGCCGAATTAAGAAATGCTGTGTTCGGCGTTCCCACCCTGTCTGGCAATCACCACAGCATGACGTCAACCCCGTCAATCCACATCATTTTTGATATTCAAAGTCGTCTATGGTTGCCTTTCAATATGGGAACCAGATCTAGGCAAAAAATATATGCCACGCCCTTATATTGCTTGAGTGGCTGGTTAGGCTGACTGGCCGGGAAGGCAGTCGGCAGTAGTATTCTTTGTTGCCTGGAGCCACTTCCAGTGGACATCATCAAACCTACCCCGACAATTATGCCAATACAGGATCCTCTGCCCTTGTTCATCCTTCATATAGGTCACAAATTGATGGATCTCAATATTCAGCCGTTGAATTTCTTCCCTGGCCCACTGGAGTTTGTAATATGAGTCTAGGAGCTGACGGGCTGCAGGTATGGCCCAGGCACAGATGGAGGAAGTAGTGTCAGGATTCTGGAGAAGGTCGAAGTCTGCCAGGAAGGTATAGTTGACCAGGGCTTTGTCTTGTTCTTATCCTTTGGCATTGGAAAGAATGTTGGTGGCAAGAAAAAAAATTGGATGCTTACATCATTCCTGGCTTACCAATGTCAATCATTTTCCCTGGAGTGCTAGCGATGCCATGCAAACATCCAGTGGCACAGGTGGCACAGGTAGGACCAATGTCTTATAGTGTCTGCTTCAGTGTGTGCCATGGATGCCATCCAATTTGGCTCCCTGTGCCACAAATGCCATCTGATTTGGCCTCCTGTGCCATGGATGCCATCTGATTCAAAAAAGAATTGTTACAAGTAGAAGTAGATAAAAAAGGAAGGGAAGAGTGAGAAGATTGGACTACTATAGCCATGGATCCTGCCAGTATTCATTGTCTGAACTGTATGCATACTCCTACAAAATCAACCCCTCCCCTGAACAGTGAACACCAAAAAGAGCCTTTACCTCCTCCAGGGTGTGGCCTGCTGCCACATAGGTGGCAACTTGAGGATTGTCCGCAGAGTCGATGCCCGACATCAGAGGTACTCAAGGGGAGGGGGGGCAGTTGATTGAGAATGGAGGATGAATGGCTGCTCACACCCCTCTCAACAGGGGCAGGGTGGAGCCTGGGAGGGGTTGGTGTGTGAATAGGCCTGGAGGCTGAGGGCTGAACTGGTGGCACTGGTGGCACTGAGTGTCAACATGGTGCTGGGAGAAACTGAAGTAGCTGCATTGGGAGTAGGTGGGGTGCAGGTGGCGATGGTATGGTGTGGTGGGCTCTTGGGCATCTGGGAGGCTGCAGGCACACAGAGGTTGCAGGGCTTGCAGGGTGGGTGTGCTCCCCAGCGCCATTGTAAGCATGCCAAGCCTCCCAGAATGAGTACCTGGTGGTGCCCCCCCAGGGGTATATTTGGACATCCGCTTCCTTTTTTGTGTCTCCTTCAGGGCTGGCCCAAAAAAAAAAAAAGTGACACACCAAAAGGTGTAGACACCGCAGTTGTCCAAGGCAGCGGGGCTAGAAACAAGGTAAAATGAAGGGGCTTGGATCCGGGTAACACCGGAGTCAGTGTGAAAGGGTGGCGAGCATCGATAGAGCAATGGCATTGCAAGCGAAGAACAAGTTGATATTGGTCACAGGGCTTGATCCATTTGTTTTTCGCGTACTGTGCCCCCCGTGCCACTGGAAATCCTTGACCATGCCACTGTTGCCACCTAAAATCCTTGATCTCAAATTATTTTTTCGAGGCACAGCCACTGGTGCTACATATGCCACGAGTTTTGTAAACAAGGAGTCTGTAAGCTACTGGCCATTGTGCATCACATACCCGTCTTTGTCCCTCCACAGAGCATCAGAAACCTTTTTCTGGAGCTTGTCCTGTTTTCTGTGGGTCCAAAGTGCATATTCCAAAGCATAATCTCTTTTTTCTTCCGTCTGATAACCCTGCTTAGTTCCCTTTTGAGCATTTGCTTTCTTCCTTTTCTCCCGTTTTTTGAATGCTAGAAGATTCCGATTTCTAATTGGGTCAGTCAAGTAGGAGAGGGCGAGTCAATGCAATTACTTCTCTCTGTAGCCTTTTTTTATTTTATTATTATTTTTGGTGGTACGCTAGGAGAGGGGACAACCAACAAAGTTGGCCTCCCCAAACCGAGGTAAGTATGGAGGGCCATCGGACTCCAAGAAAGGGACTGAGTGTTCCCACCCCTGAGGAAATGCTTTACGCACCAGGCCTAAGCCGAGTGTGGGACTCGCTCCTGCCTACTATCTATTCCGGCCGCATCTCCCAATGGGCGGGGACGGTGGTCTACGTGACCTATCAGGAGCTATACCCACTAAAACCTCATGTCCTCTCAGCCAATCATCTGGCAAAAGATCTTCGTCTTTGAGGACACCCCTCCAGGTCTCAAGTACCACTGAGGGTGCAATAGAATATTGCTTGCCATATTTCAACATGTTTGTAAGGTTACGGTCAACCTCAATGCATTCATTAATCTGGAACACCCATCGGTTATGGACCTCGCGGTCCGACGCAGGGTCGGTGCCCTCTCGACCAACCACAAACTCGCAGCGGAGTTTCCAGATGAGGTGAGTAGACTCGGTCATGATGATTTATGGAGTCTGCTGTCCGTCGGCGAGTTGCATCCATCCACAGTGAAGGATGCAAGGTCACAGCCAAGGATGGCCCCGAGAGTGGTGGCCTGCCACACATGACCTTTCTTGGTCCAGACCTCTTTTGCAAGGTCCCATATTATAGCTTGACCCGGGCGGGTGCAGTGGAGTAGAATATGTTCCAGGTCATCTGAGACCTGGCACGTAGGACACATTTTGCGCTCCTCAAAGCCTGGAATGTGTCTCCAGTATTTGCCTATGCGAAGAGATCCATGCATGCATCTCCAAAGGAAGCTCCGAATTTGCCTTGTAATATCCTTGTGTTTGATGGACTTCCAGATTCTACTTGCTGTTGGTGAACACCCATATAACTGAGTGACTGCTGTCTGTACCATCTGAACATGTTCGTTTGTGGCTTTCCTTTCGACTGCCACTCGTAGTGACTTAATCATCTTGTAGGCGGTGGCTTGAGTGAGACTTGAGAGTTTCATCCCTCTGAGCACGGTCTCAGGTCGGGGTGCAGTGTTGAATGCCGCGTTTCCTGGAAGGGAGAGGCTGATATCTGCTAGGTCATGTGCAGTCACGCAAACAGCTTTATCGGGGGTGGTCTTGGCGACCGAGAAGATTGTGTGGGCTGTCCTAATGCGTAGTTCAGACATCAGGGAGAGTAGAATGTCCCCGTTTGCCACTCTGAGCCATCCCTGGTCCTCCCAGGTATGGAACTTGTTGAGTATCTTTAGCATTGTGCCCCTACTGCTAATGACCTGGAGCGGAGAGTTGATTGGGGTGTTGCGAAGGACCCATATGATCGCTAGTATAATGGCGCTTGGCATTGTTTGGTCGAGACCCTCGGGGACTTTAGAGCCTGTATTCCGGGGGTCACCAGTAGAGAATATTATTCCAAATGCAGCCTTTGCATCTGCATCGCCGGACTTGCTGGCTGCAGTGTCGATATAAATCTCAAGTGGGGTGTTGGATGGGTTATTTGCTATGATGGGGGCTGGGAGGGCGAGTTCCTCCAGCAGCCCGTCCTGTCTGGCCCTTGGTTTAGTAAACACTCGGAATCCTTCAGTTAGAGTGCGTATTGGTGGGGAGTCGCAGAAGAGCCGCATGTCCTCAATATCGGCAATGTCAGGGAGATTTGGGGCCGTCTGCGGAGTTCTCGGGTCCCACCTGGGGTCAATCTCACTCAGTCGATTTTGGGCTGCATTGGTGCATGAGTGTGGGTTGAGGCAGCCATGTTCTCGGTCATCTGTGCAGAAAGGGCATTCACAATTTTTATCTGGGATATGTTGTGGGCTATCCAGCTGCAGCAAAATATCTACAGCATCCCCTGTCTTATGGGCCTCATGGTTTCTTCTCAGGCACTTACATTGGGGTTTATTATTGAGTTGACGTACATCGGATCTCTCACCAAAGTGGTGGAAGAGGGGAAGCATTTCCCGTATCTCTCGGGCTGGACTCGGTGTGTCAAACGTGATGCCAAACTTTTTCCACCATTTCTTTCAGGTGTGTAGGGAGTTTGTTACGCAGTGGGGAAATTTTTTGCAGGAACATATTTACGTGTGAGCCCTCCTGTACTTTTGATGTGGTTCTGTCATTCTTTGCAATGCGAGTGTCTGCAACGTAGGCCCATGCCGCCCTTTTTACTGGGTCAAGTTCGAGATAGGACTTCAGTCTCATGATATGAGAGCTTCGTTCAGTGATTTGAGGTCAAACATATTTTTCCCACCCACCGATACTGGGGCCATTAGCATCTCTTTCTGCACAGGGGAGGATTTGGCACCGGCCCACATAAACTCCCTCTGTACCTTCAGTAGGTGTTTCTCAACGGATTTGGGCATACCATTCATCTGTGCAAGGTATTGGGTCTGTGACCCAATCGCGATCTGTGCAACATGGCGACGGGCCTCTATTGTTGGGTGGGTTCGGTCCCATCTTTCTAAGGTTGAGTCTATTTTTTCTAGTTTAGGGGTCCATATTGCATGGTTCTCAACTTTATTTCCGATTCTGGCACCAAGGATACGTACAGACTCCTTGTCCTTAGCGATGTTTATATTCATAGGTATTGGTTCATCTTCATTGAGCTTCCTGGTGGCAATCAAATTGTGACGGTACTCCTCTGGTCCAATTGGTATCACTTCTGTCTTACTGACATTGAATTTTGCGCTCGAAGCTTTGCACCGCACATCCAGCCGGTGGCAAATCCGGTTCCTTCAACTATACCGTTTTGTTCTATGTCATTGAAGATGACTGTCATGACTTTCAGGATGTTGAATTTCCTGTTTTCAGGTGTGGCCCCTTCTGACTCTCTCATTGATTTTGCATGTGCTGCATTTAGGGTTTCCCACAGTTCTGTTTGGTGGCCGTCAATTCCTGCGGCCCTCCCTTTAGCGGATGTCTGAATTGCGTGGAGGATCTGATCTCTGGTGAGGACTTCCCCAAGGGCTTCCATACCTGGTATGTTATCTGGGCACTCAAGGTTTGATAGGACGTCCGTGATGGCATGGTCCTTGTCCTCTGGTATCTCCTCTGTTTGGTCATATTGTAGGTCATTGTGGTAGTTTCTGGCCAGCTCAGCCATCCCATCTGAGCGGCTGCTGGTTACGTCCGGGGTGGTGTCCGTTCGCCGTAAGAAGTCTAATGTGTCCCGTTGATAAGCCGTGAATTCGCCAACACCTGAAAATAAATGTTTTCCTTTGTGGATACACGCGCATCTGGGTCTATGACGAGTCCCAAGTCAGTAGACCTGGAACTACACGCTAGAAACCAAATCCGGAACCGGTTGCGGATGAGTATCCAGAAAACACACATACTGGGTGCCTCCGACTAATATGCCGCTGGTTCTGGATCCTACTGTCGTACAATAGGAAGGAGGTTGCAGATAGTCCAAACGACCATTGGGGAATAAAATATCCATTCTGTGCCTATTTGTGGAACTCAAAGCAAGTTCATCTTGAATGAGTTTCAACATTGTTTGTCTATGCTTGTACCAATGAGGTGACGTGTTCGATCACGTGATGACCCAGAACCTCTCAGACCGGAACGGGCCGGATCTGGATGTGGTGTCATACACCCATCAAATATCGATCGGCTTAATATGGCAACCGAGTTCGAACCCAATTTAGGAAGAAGGTCCTTACTTGAGCTATGAAGGGGACCAGGGTGTCTAATTATAGGCAAAAGACCCAAGGTTCTGGATTTCCAAGAATCCTTCGAGGGGCACAAGTAGTGTGCCCAAGAAATCCAGAATACTAGGACCACTCGGGTGCCAAGTCAGGGCCCCGATCGCGTCAGAAATAAATCAGACAAATAGGGAGCCTGCTCAACCATGTTCCACCTCGACGGGTAGACGGTCTAGGGTAGCTCTTGGGCTATACACAAGTTCAGGGTGTCTATAAAGAGGCATTTTGAAGGGCTATCCAATCCAACCCCAATGTCTTGAGGAACTAATCCAGAACTAACATTTTCAGGATCTGAAACAAATCAGTCAGCAAGCTTGGCGATCGTTATTTCATATTCTCGAGTGACGGACATGGTTACACCGATGATTAATGTATTATGTTTGTAAAGTTATTTTTAGATGTACAGTATATAAGGTGGGCAGCTTGTAGGGAGAAGGCACGGACTCCTACCCGGAAGCGTAAAGCGGAGAGACTAGCGGTCTGCTCCAGCGAGTACAGAAGGGCGGAACCTCCGGCTTCATTCATCAAGGCTGTCCTTGGGGACGTGCTTGTATTTTCGAGTTATTATCAATCTATCAGCTTTTTCGGGATATTCCCTTGCGTGTTCTGCATGTACGTGTGTGTGTGTTCTACGTGATCCTGCGTGTACGTGTACGTGTCCTGCGTGTCCTGCGTGTTACTTGTGTGTGTCCTGCGTGTTTTGCGTGTCCTACGTGTGTTCCGGATTTGTTGCGTGTTGCATGTCAAATTGGTTCACTGCTCCTGTCTTACGAGGTTAGAGTGGGTGACCCAGAGTTGCAAAACTATAAATTGAACCATTGTCTGCAGACAATCCTGGATTTGCTTGCTGTGATCCGCAAATATTAAACAACTGTTCCCGTGTATCTTCTATCGGTACACAAAGACCCGTACTCGGTCACACTCTCTGGGATTGCATCCGGAATCACTAGTGGAGTTTGGTTGGTTGTTGTTTTAGGGCTTTGTGTTGGTTTCAGGATTTGTGAATCCTGAACTAGAGCGCACTTATTCATTGCATTCAGCCCATCGTATTTGCATTGTAGTGGATTTCACCCATAGACCGCCGGCACACGTTTCACCGTGGCTTTGGGTCTTTGTGAACTCTGACTGAAAACTTGGTTATGCTGTCAAGCTCGTTTCGGTACCGGATCTTTGTGGCCATCCGGTTTTTGGCCATTTGCATACTAATAATCTTGTCAACCTCGTGTTGCAGATTTGAGGCTTCAGTAACACGCTGCTGCTGTCTCCTTGATCCATCGTTTAGCACAGCAGTCCGTTTGCGTTGGAGTTTCAACTTTGCCTCTTCTAGGGCACCTATAGATTCTTTTGCCCTCCTGTGGCCAAAAATTCCAAGAGTATCCTTGTACTCCTCCCACTTCAGTTGGATCCCCATCAGGCTTTTTTCGAGCTCATCTTCAAGCTGCAGGCCTTCAGTGTCGGCAAATTCCAGAAACTTCTTATCTTTCAGGATGAAGGGTGGTGGGGCGTATCTGCCTCGTCCAATATATGGTGCACCTGGGGCATGTAGATCCACACACACAAGGCTGTGTGGTCTGTAAGGTCTCCGGTGTCCAGGATGTCCCAGTGTCTGTAGGATCGCATACCAGAGGATGGGACATATATTCTGTCTAGTCTGGAGAGTGACTCACCATTTGTGGCCATGTAAGTGTAGGCTTTCTCATTGGGGTTGACAGCTCGCCATCCATCTGTTAGGCCCAAGAGTCTTTTGAATCTGCCTAGGGCATAAATTGCCCCTGCATCATCAGCCTTGTGGGGCATTCTGTCAATGGGATCCTCAACCATGTTTGTATCACCAAGAACCATGTTGGGGAGTGGCAGATTATATTGTGTCATGAAGATCCGGTACAACTCGTCCCAGAATTGCTTGTGAGCTGGCAGGGGCATAGATAGCGAGTATGGTGTGTATGCAGTCATTATGCCAGGGCACTGTTACCATGATTGCGCGTCCAGGAATGAGTCGCCAAGTCTGCACTCCTGCTATGTTAGTCAGTTGTTTGTTCAGGACAATTGCTATCCCTTTCTGGTTTTGCAGTTTGGGGTCGGGGTCTGTAGAGCTGAAGACCTGCATTCTCGTTTTCAGAATTTGATGTTCATTTATTTCCTCAGTTTCTGCATCAAGGAGGTGTCTTTCCCCGACTGCAAGAATCCCAATGCGGTTGTCAAAGAGGAGTCTATGTATGCTGTGCCATTTGTGTTTACTGTCCTTTATGTGGTCCGCTCCTCTGCCATTTATGTTCAGTACCGCTATTCTGACATGAGCTGAGGTGGTCTTTGTAAATTTGGGCGAGCTTTTTCATGCTGGGATTTCCTCTTATTGTTGAAAAAAGCTGGAGCAGATTCTTCATTTGAGGGAAGGCGCAAAGGTCCGCTGTACTGCAGACATGATTGATTGTTTCCAGTGCGTGGGACGTTGTCGTCCTCAATGTTTAGAATGCTGAATTGATTTTTAGTGGTTGCAACTATGTCCATCCGGCTAGCAACTGTATGCCGGCGGACGGGGCCTACCTGACCTCCAAGGCGAGCATATGCTGAAGTACTGATCCCCACATGTAGGTGGGCCATGTGAGTTGTTCCCTGCAGCTTAAGCCTCTCGGCGCGGCAAGCTCTGACCTAAATAGGTCTCCGCTTTAGAAAAACAACCACCAGCTTCCTTGTCGCATAACAACAGTGGGGCTCAAGCAGGTAGTTATTGTCGCAGCATGCTCTATCCAATATCGCGGCGATCCCAGTATTGCGCAGGCTTGGGGTCACGGACGCAAGTGTGCTGCCTGGGTCCTCATTTCCTTTCCGTAATTTCTAGGAGTGGGGCGTAGACCATCGCCAGTACTAGTTGAGGTCGAAAGCTGACCTACTCCGTATTTGTCATGACGGAGTTGTTACTCCGTATTTGTCATGACGGAGTTGTTACTCCGTATTTGTCATGACGGAGTTGTTACTCCATATTTGTCATGACGGAGTTGTTACTCTGTATTTTTCATGACGGAGTTGTTTGTGGAGCTTATATGCAGTCAAAAATGCAGAGGAAATGAGAGTTAATTCTATTCGAAGTTGGGTATACATGCAGTAAGGACTGTGATTACAACGAATATTTTCAGTAGAGATTTACGAGAGTCGCGCGCGTGAGTGTCAAAGAGTATATATATGTAGTATGGGAAGTTAGTAGCACCCCCCGCCGTTGCCGCGGCCCGCACCTCCTCTAGAGTTGCCTTGGCCGCGACTCGCACCACCAGGGGGGCCGTTGTTGCGCCCGCGGTTGTTGCGTTGGCGCGCCAGGTTGGCCGCGTCACGCGTTGCCCGCTCCGCTGCCACGACGGTGGCGGCGGTTGGGCCCATCCAGCCGGGAACGTTGGGGAAGGGGCAGAGGGCAGTGGGGTGATCCATGGAGCAGCAGATGCGGCAGGCGGGGCTGAAGTCCAGGCGCACTGTGCCTAGGCCACTGTACGGCGTCACCACCTTGGTCCCGACGCGGAATGCGTTACGACTTGAGCGATAAGTGTTGGCGTCCGTCGTGGTGATGGGGGCGTAAACCCGGTACGCAGTGCGGGGGCCATGGCCGCTGGGGGCCTCGATCTTGATGGGACAGATGTACATCCCATCACGAACGTGATCAATGATCTCTGCGTGGGTGGCGTTCCGGGAGATGTGGTCGCAGTGGGTGGCTATGAGCTGGACGAAATCGCAGCACGGACGATGGCCTCGAGCGCTTTGGCAGGACCCTCCTCATCATCCTCGAAGTCAAGACCCACGACCGTCCCAAGGTACTCGGAGGGGGTAGGATTCATGGAGTAGACAAAGAAGGTGAGGTCCGGGGCAGAGACTACGCAGATCCTTTGCAGGCACGCGTTGAGGAAATCATTGAGACCGGTGATGATGAATATGTTGGGGCCGTTGCAGCTGTTCTTGTTCTTCGGTCCACCTGGTCCAACACGGAAGTAGCGAGCGCGAAGGTTGATGAGGTCAGAGATGTAGGCGGTGAGGCGGCGGGCTTCAGCAAGGTAGTTGGTGCTGCCGCCCGCGATGGTCAGGAGGGAGGTCGGGCCCTCGGCCTCGAGGGACTTCCAGATTTTGAGCTGGTCTTCGTGGACCGAGTCGAGGAGGACATTGTGGTCGATGCCAGTGGGGACAGGCCAGCCACCCTCAGGCTCAGACGTGATGAAGAGCTTGGGGGGCGGTTGTCGTCCGTCATGTATTGGGGGTGCGGCCCTTCCATCTCATCCCCCTCATCGTTGTGTGCGCCTGCAGGTGACATGAGAGTTATGTATATATGGGCAGAGTTCTCGGAGACATACCTTCGGCAAGCTTTTCAGCTGTGTGCTCTGCAATCACCTCGTCCACTGCGCGTTGCTTGTTACGTGCGGGCTTCGGTGGAGACCCTGTGCCCTGGGTCTTGCGCTTCGACGATGTGGGCTTGGTGGTGTTGGAGGATGATGCAGCTACTGCGTAAGAGGCGGGTGCCGCATCGTCCTCTGTGGTGCGTGCCTCATCGCCCGTGAGCTGCTGTCGGGAGGTCGAGGCGCCCTCTGTGGCGTTGGTTGGGGCGTCGGTGGGGAGCAGGCTAGCGGCAAGAGCGCGCACGCCCTCAGCCTGGAAATGAGGGTTGTCGTCGTCCTGGGTGTGGGGTGGCGCATCGTCTTCTAGGACAACGTGCGGGTTGTTGGGGTGGCCAAACACGGCAGCGACTCCCTCGATGGGCGACAGGATCTCCGTCGCGTTGGTGACAGCAGCGAGATGACCCAGGTCAGTGTTGAAGAGGGACGGGCGTCGTTCGCCGACTGCCGCAAGGAAGGGCGAGCCTTGGTCACCTGCTATACGTGATCATTAGTTGGGGTTAAAGTAGGGAGTTCAGGTACGACATGCCTGCATCCTGTTTCGCTTTCCCCTTGCCTTTGCTCCCTGTGGGTTGCCCCTTGGTGGCATCGGCCTCGGATTCGTCCGAGGTGGGGGGCGGAGGGGGTCTGGAGGCGTCGGCGACCAACGCCAAGAAGGGGACAGAGGTTTCTGCAGGAGGGAGTGGGATATGAACGTGGAGGGGTGTGTCTGCGCGCGATTCGACCTCGTCGGGGGCGGTGAGGGGGGCGGGTGCTGCGGCGGAGGAGTCGGCAGCGGCAGCGGCCATCTCTTGGCGCGACGGCACCCGTCCAGGAGCAGGGCTCGGCGTACGGAGGGTGGCGTTGGTGGCCGCGTCAGACGTGTCGTGAGACGGGGTAGATGCGGCGGCCAGGAGGTTATTGACTGCAGCCATCGGTGTGTTTTTCGCACTGCGAGTGGTTTTAGACTTGGGCGGCATCGGGAGTAGAATGGATGATCAGGGACGAGATGGTGGGGGGTGAGGGAAAGTGGAGGTTAGTAGAGGCTTACCTCTTTGTTGTTTCCCCTCGTCTTTATGTTTCTGTGGCTCCCTGGTGGATACCAGGTTCCGCATGGTGAAAGAATCTTTAATAGGTTAGTTTTTGATGGTCAAATGGCCAAAGCGACTTACCCGTCGCGTATCGGCTCGTACTGGTGCGATTTCTTTGTAGTGAGCTGGTTCTCGGATGGGCGTTAGCTTGCGAGGATTTCGTGACGCAGGGCGACATACAGAAAAGGAGAGAAGTCGGCTCTTGCACCTCGTCCCGTGAGGTGGCATCGCGGCTCGGTGTTGTTCCCGAGGATTCTGCAGATAAGGGTGTAAAAGAACAAGGTAATGCACCTAAGGCGATATA
Organism: Mycena galopus ATCC 62051; assembly: GCA_014925785.1. Taxonomy (NCBI): domain Eukaryota; kingdom Fungi; phylum Basidiomycota; class Agaricomycetes; order Agaricales; family Mycenaceae; genus Mycena; species Mycena galopus. Next base: position 314,833 of record WIQG01000019.1, read on the forward strand.
GTTGACCGTGTCGTAACACCTCGTGCATCATCTAAAGTTGTTCGTAGCAGATTTACCCTCCGCTAATCATTCATAGATGGGGTTTCCCGCAGCTCTCCGCGCGGCGTCGTACGCAGAATGCGTTATTCTTCTCAGGAATCTGCGGATACGCCCGCAAGCGAGAGATGAGCAGACGTGAGCCAGTTTACCTTCTGGGGGCTAGAGACTCAGCTTAGAGGTGCCCACACCTCCAAACCCTTCTCCGCAACTCCCCTCCTTGCCGGCAAAAAGCGGGGCTCTCATATCACACACGGTGGTACGAGATCAAGGAACCTCTCCTCTCCCTGTAGCCTTTGTCGGCACATTTTTGCTTATCCTTCTGCTCCTGTACACGCTCAGGGTCGGGCTTGATGCTGGCTCTATATCTACCCAGCTTCCATGAATATATCTTAAACAATGTTATTTGCCACATACCATGCCATCCGAATTCTACTTTTCTCTGCTTCCTTATGGCTGCAGCAGATGAGTATGGATTGCAGTTAGCTGACTCTGTGTACATACTTTTCACGATATTTGGCCTGTGCGAGCCGTCTGGCAGGTGGGGTACGTGATGGCACCGGTGGCACTGGGGAGTGTTTCTCCCTCTCTGGCATCCTAAATAGACAGCAGGGCATTCAGAATGAGCCAGAAGGACAAGGAGATCACTTACTAAGTCAACTGGGTCGAAATTTTGAGGTTGAGAAAATTTGGTGTCGTGGTAAGAGTCAAGAGGTGGGGTACCCATATGGAAGTAGCGAACCTTTTGGGCTGTTCGATGTTTCAACACATATCACATCACATGCTTAAAGAGAAAATGCAAAAATAATTGTGGACATCCAAGTGATGTGTTACTTTAATTCTGCCGATTCAGATTGAGTGGCTGGGGGCTTGGGATGAGATGCGACACGAAAATGTGGTGGGACGAGTACATGATCACAGCGGGCCGAGTTACGGGATCACGGTGTCACAGCCAAATTATATGATGGCACCGATGGCACCAGCCATTTTTTACTTGGCACTCATGGCACCACTCAGTTTATTCCATGGCGCTCTTGGCATGATTCACAAACTCAGTCAATTTCTTACAAGGAGTTCGTGGCATCAGTGGCATTAAATTGGAGAAAAACATGTCAAAGTGGATGTGCTACGCCTCAGCCTTCAGTTCGTCAAGAGTCGAGAATAATGCCACCCCCGTCGCTGCCCGCTTCAAGCCCAAATGCTCCTCGCCCACCTGTGAATCTGTAAGTGTCGCCAAAAATTCCTCCTCCGTCTGGAACCTTGCTCAACCCATCAGAAGAGACCCCCCTGTATACTGAGTAAAGGAGTACCAGCGTTCCCCCACTGCAATGGGTATGTTGGAGTGGAAGATGGCGGCACTGGGAATGAGAATAGTGGTGCCAGGGTGAAACCCGAGGATAAGCCCCAGAAGATGAGATGACCTCCCCTGGAAACAATCCTTTAGGGAAGGGAGGGAGGTAGGTGCTGTGCACGTACCAGTCGTTCATAACTCCGGGAGGCTGTGGCCTGAGCCTCCTCCAGAGGGTGGACAGCGGCATCATGGATGTCGGTCACAAAGCCCTTGTTGGGCATGCTGCCATAGAGAGGGCAGACCTTCCGGTCCGAGTCTACAATGGGATGGGCAGTGTTGGAGGAAATCTTCTTAGACAAGGGAGAAAAGAGAGAATACAGCACAACACACCTTCCACTCAACTTCACAAGCCTAAAGTGTTTGTGCTTGTGCTTATCCCCAAAGACGTCCAGCAGCCTGTAGGCCCACCATTGTCATGGAGCCCAATAAACCCGGTGGCAGTAATCCAAGTGGGGGAGCCTGGTAGGAAGAGGGTTAGCGATGGAATCCATGGCTGTCACATGCAAATCAAGATATGGGCGGGTGGCATGGGTGGCATGGGTGGGTCTTATTCATTGGGAGACATTGCCGTCGAGTTCTGGGCTCAGATCTTGATGGCAGTGCATGGTTCCCCAGCAGGAGTACCATGGAGGGTCTGGGTTCCCCAGGAAGAGTACCACAGATGAAAAAGGGCAGGGAAAACGACAAATACAGGCAGGCACGAGTTCCGGGCACAAATCTCAGCAGCCAACCAAAGCCCATGGGTGTCTGTGTTCCCCCGCAGGAGTGCAAAGACAGAAAAGAAGGCGGGTGCGAGTTCTGGGCACGGATCTCAGCAGCCAGCCAACCCCATGGGTGTCTGTGTTCCCCAGCAAGGCAGGCACGAGTTCCGGGCACGAATCTCAGCAGCCAGCCAAAGCTTGCAGGTGTCTGTGTTCCCTGGCAGGAGTACAACAACAGAAAAGAAGGCAGGCATGAGTTCCTGGCACAGATCTCAGTGGCCACCCAAAGCCCATGGGTGTCTGTGTTCCCCAGCAGGAGTACATGGACAGAAGAGATGGGATTTACCTTGGAGCTTGAGGTTGATTCACATGGCTCCCCCAGAGGCAAGAAAGGCAGACGGTGGCGAAAGAAGAAAAAGCTGAGTCAGTCCCAAAGAAATGACCCCAATTTGATGAATTTTATGTTACTGTGCCACCAGTGCCATGGCTGGTTGAATTTGGGAGTCAGTGCCACAGATGCCACCCAGCATCTGTGGCAAACATGACAGTCCCATGCTTGATCAGGACTTGCACAATTTTTCTTTCATTAGAATGCTAGAAGAGCCTTGAGGGCCTGGAGGAGAAGGAAGAAAGATGGCATAGGTCCACTGGAAGAGCATGTGATGTGTCAAGACACAGCCACGGTTGCCCATCAATTGACACATGACTGCTCAAGAAATATATGTTGTTCAGCATGAGTGGAACAAACCTCTAGCAGCAAAAATCCAGAAATATGGTGGTTATTATCCACCATATTCAATTGATTTTTTGATCCTCCATGTAGGCAGTTTAAGCTTCTGAAATTGTTGCAATTGAGATACTTTCTTTTTGGGGGAGTGAAAAAAAGATTCCCACTCAGATGTAAGGGTATAGCATTCCAGCAGCCCCAAGAATTTAGAGAGAATTCAACAATACCCCAAATATTGCTCCTATGTCACCAAATGTTGGGAATTGGGCCTGAATATGGAAAGAAAAATTGATTCAGGGATGAAGACCTGTATTTGGAAGAACAGTGTACATACATTGGTCTGTAAGACACCCACAGCGGACCAATGCAGGTATACAGAAGATATGTCTCAAAGAATGTGATCCACAGCTGATAATAATTTAATTTGCCTGGAACTCCATTGGGGAGCACAGACAATGTAGGCTGAAAAAATAACTATAAGAATTAGCTGATACAATGGGGCCAATGGAGTCCACAGATACAGTGGAGGTGCCTTTCTCCTGGAAGCACACACTATTGCCATGGGAAATCTGCCTCAATTAAGCACCTGAAATATTAAGTCGATGCATTCAGCATAGACTTGAGTCTGAGCAGAAGACAGGGAAACTTGGAGTAGAATGAGAGAGGGGCAGTGGCATTGGTCCTATTAGCAAATCCGTCTGCCCATCAGGCTTGTTGCACTTATCAACTGATTGACAAGTAAACATCTGGCTTTCCATACCAATGGGTGAAGTAAGGAATGGCATCCACAGCAAGGCAACAAACAGCACAGCTGAAATTATCACTACCAGTTGATAACTATCAACAGGTCTAAGGAAAATTCAAACAATTCACTGATTCTGGGCCAGAAAGTCCGGTGGCACCGATAGCACACTTTTGGTAACTAATTTTTACTGATCCTGGGTCAGAAAGTCTGGTGGCACCTATGGCACTATTTGGGCAAGAAATTTTTACTGATCCTGGGTCAAAAGGTCTGGTGGCACTGATGGCACACTTTTAGGAACATTTTTTTTACTGATCCTGGGTCAGAAAGTCTGGTGGCACTGATGGCACTATTTGGGTAACAAAATTTTACTGATCCTGGGTCAGAAGGTCCGGTGGCACCGATGGCACTATTTGGGTAACAAAATTTTACTGATCCAGGGTCAGAAAGTCTGGTGGCACCAATGGCACTATTTTGGTAACAAATTTTACTGATCCCAGGTCGAAATGTCTTGTGGCCCCCATGGCACTATTTGGGTAACAAAATTTTACTGACCCTGGGTCAGTGGTCTCGTGGCACCCATGGCACAATATCCAGCCCAATTGGCAGTTCTGTGGCACACATGGCAATTCCGTGGCATATGTGGCATTGTTTGGCCGAAAAAAGCGACCAAACAATAGTAGGTATTTACTGGGTGGCATGGCTGCTCCGCCACGGCTGGGTGCTGCAGCTGCCACCAAACACGTTCAGTGGCCATGCCACATCTCCATAACTATTGATGGGTCTTGGGGGGTAGACCCGTCAATAGTTATCGAGCGGTGGCGGTACTTTCAGGTGCATGAGGGTATTAATCGGACAGGAGAACATCTAGAAAGCATGGTCATTCGGCTGCTGCACGGTAGAGGTAGTGGAAGTAACATTGAGAATGGTGTGGCAATGGCATGATGATAACACGGGGGGAGCGTGAATTAGGCAGCAAGCAGGGCATTCTAGGAATACTGGTGAGTGTACTTCGGGTATGGAATGCGCTCAGCTATAGCCGGCAGACAGAGGAGCCAGCAGTGGAGCTGAGGTAGCTAGTGGCACTGCGCAGTGCGTGTCAGAAACAGCTTTGCAGGTGTGCAAGTAGTGGAATATTCGGGCTGTAGCTCGTCGAGCACGGGAAAGGGACGGACAACACGCAACAGGGGTGGTGGCGCAGGCGCAGGCAGCGCGCGCGAAGATGGTGCTGCTCGGGCACGAAGTTAATCCAGAAGGTACATCAAGTAGCCTCAAGCTTGCAGAAGCAACGAAAAGGGCCGAGCCTGGGCCCAGAACAGGCTTTTGTGCAGCATGGGTAAGCAAGCAGCGGCAAGTGAGCGGCAGGGATAATAGCGATGCGAGTGAAAAACTATATCCCAGCTACCGATGCTACCATGGGCGATTCTGTATCGTTGGAAGCGCCCCTGCAGCGCTGCAGCAGTGAGCGGACTCAGTGTGCTGGCATGTACACCAATGTCGCCAAGAATGTGGGAGGTGGTAGGGCCTCGATGGCACATATGGAAGTGGAGTAGTAGAGCCAGAGAAATCCCGGGGCCAGCAAGAACCGAGAAAAAAAAGCGGGGGTGACACGGGAATTGTGAGTGCAATATTGAGTTTGAAGCAATGCTGTTTGAGGTGGTCCCAGATCGATGTCAAAGGAGTCATGAGGCCAGGTTTAAGAACATCCGCCAGCCAACAACAGGTTTTATGCAAAAATTGCTGCCGGGAGGTAATACTACATGGCGAGTGGCGGTCATCCTGCGACAAAAAGGAGGATCGAGGGCACAGAAAGGTGGATGTGGGTGGGGGAGACCGATAACGATAGTCTGGCGAAAGCACAGAACCAGCATAGTGCTAGGAGCGAAGGGGAGCAAGTGGAGGGAGGAGGAAGACGGTGTGATGGGGACGGTGTGAATCTAACATGTGTCAATAAATCGACCCATTTGGTCGAGCGCCTGCGCGCCATCAGTTCTGGTGGTCAGGCGGGCCAACAGTGGGCGCGTAAATCGAGTCAGCGCAGTGGGCGCGCGAATTCAAGGTGAGTTGATATATTAGCCTCACCCGTAGATCAGAGGTTTTGATATATCACCTCCCTCCGCTAATCAGGGGACCTGTGATATATCAGATCCCCGTATACGCCTGAAAACCCAACCCTTCCCTTCTTTGGTTATTTTTTGCAAAGCTCATGCCCGCTTCAACGTCCACACTCTTTTTTCTTGTAACGTCATTATGGGCCGTCCTCACTCCTTCCCTCCACAAATGCGGCTGCCGCACCAGCGGGAGAGAAGGTGTTCTTCGGAATACACACAAGCAATAATTCTAGTATGGTGGACACCGAGAAAATTTTCTGTTCTAATACCCAGGCTTGCTCGTCTAGCACGTTGCCTGGCTGACAGTAACTGCCCAAGACTGCATCAACGCTTGGTCGCCACCGCTTGCTCCGCAGCTTCCACATTGCCTCCTCTGGCCACCATCACGACCTCCTTCCCGCTGAATGGAACGTACTGCCTAGCAGCAAATGTTATGACCACCAACATCGCGACTGTCCCCGAAGGCACCGGGGTGGTCCGGAAGCCATGCATTAGTGCGGATCTCACACAGCAATGGGGCATACGAGACGGGGATGGCACGATTCGATTGTGGAACCAGAACTTGTGCTTGAATGTGAAGATCGGGAGCGGCCTCGCCCCGCAATACGCTACGCAAATGTCAACCTGCGTTGTTGGTGAGCCTCGTTCCCTGTTTTTGTTTTATCTCGAGGTTTCGTTGAGTGCGATATGGATTTCCCCAACGATAGGAAACGCCAATCAAAAATGGATACCCATACCCAAGCCCCCAGGTATGGGCCCAACTGGTTACGAGTGAGTCGGTTTACATGTCTGACAGTCAGAAGGTGTCCTCTTACCTTCATACTCGCGTATGGTTAAGGCCTGGCTCAACCGGCATGGTAATATACCAGGAAGGTGCGTCTTGACTACCTGAAAACCTGAAAATCAGATACGCACTGACCTGCGCATCCTAGATTCCGCCGCCACGAATTGTCTGACTGCCGGTACCGCTGGTCCGGTCACCCTCACAGGGTGTACATACACGACGGTATCATTGGCGCGGGAGAACAGGACTTTACATTCGGTGCAGGGAGCTCTTCCGTCGGGAAAGGTACTCCAGGGTCGATAACTGCCCTCAATGGAAAGTATTGTCTCGATGTGCTAGCGCAAATCACAAATTTAAACAACACGAGCATTGATTACTTGGGAGCGAATCCGTGCAATGGGTAAAACATTACGCTCTCGTCAAACAAAAACCGGCCTTTTTACACTATTTATAGATCCCTCACTCAGCAGTGGCAGGTTAACAATGATTCGACGATTAGCCTTGCCAATACCAACAGGTGCATCTGTCAGCCCACGAAAACGCTTGATCTCAATACCAAGGTGCGTCAGTTGATGCTCCTGGACCAAGTTATGATCAACTCGAATAGCTGCAGATTGCGGACTGCATCCCAGGAAATGCGAACCAGAACTGGATGTTGAGTGGCTGAGCCAGATCTCTCAAGTACTGTTCTAATTTAAGGTGTCGTCTTGCTACATTATTCAATCTATTTAATTTAAATTCCTTCGCTCATCGACCAGCTCAGACCGAGAACTATATACCCCGCAGCATGCCTGGGCCGGCCAATGTCTATGTTCTGACACGTTGATAGGGCGTGTACCAAAACACGCATGAAAACACCAGTTTTTATTCGATTTCCGAACTATCAGTAGAGATGAAGTGAGGTATTAGCTTTGAGGGCGTGCACCTACCCCAGGGTGGCAGGCTACACTGTCGATGACCGAAAGCTAGCGGTTAAGCATTATTGACTGATTGACTTGACAACGTAACTCTTCCGAGTTACTGCGGATCGATTGAAAGGCATTACACTAGGCGGTGAGTATGGTCTATGGCCATCTACTCTATGCGTTGGAGGTGAAATCACAATGGGAACAACAAACAATCATTGATTAAGCTGCAGATCATGCAGCTGCCACAGTAATTCTATTAAAAACCAAGAAATACCTATAGAAACAGAAACCGGACAACCATCCAGGCATGGAGCTGCGGTATAGATATATACCAGCAGCCTTAGAGTTGTGAAGCCGTTGGATGGTCTGAATAAGACATTAGGTTAGGAAATTGCCTCTGGTGGCCAGAGACCTGCAGCCGCCAGTGACATTGAAGCATGGTTGCATTAGAAATTGGATAATAAAGATGACAGATATCAATGCCTCAGTAAAGGTAGACCTAGACCGCATAGCGGCCAATCATGCGGCCGCCACACTCCCGTGGTTACCCGAATATCACATGGAAACTTGGTCCTGCTCAAGGCAGCAAGAGAACAGAGACACTAGGGAACGGTCTCTGGCGGCCAGAGATATGCAGCCGCCAGAGACAGGAAACATTGTCGTACTAGAAATTAGATACTAAAGATAAGATATTAGGTGTCTTACTAAAGATCAGCTCAGACATTGCAGTGGCTCGATCATGCGATCACCGCATACATGTGATTATTCAAATTATTACAAGGGACTTGGTCCCGTTAGAGAACGCTAGAGGAGGAGAAACCAAGAAATGGTCTCTGGCGGCTCAAGACATGCAGCTGCCCGAGACAACTCAAGACCTCATATCCGTAATTGTATAAGGGGCAGTGGCGTGCTCAAGATAGAGCACATGGAATAGCTCCGGCGGGGGCAGTATTGTGAATACTCGCAATTTAATTGGCTGTCCACCTGCTAGAGGTTTGATCCCAGAGAATTCCGAGTATCCCCTTTTATTATCATAAAGGGTATATAAACCAGCCATACCATTTGTCTTAGTAGCATACTATCCCCTAGATATCAGGACAATATAGTGGATTTGAGATCAGTAAAGATATCATAAGAACTGCAGATGCAACAGATAAGAATAGAGGATATAGGACACTTGAAAAGACCATCTCGGACGCCAGTATAAGAGCCGGCTCAACCCTTTGAAGTGAAGTGCCAGGTACTGAATCCCGTGCGGGCTCCTGCTGCCCTCGACATAGATAAGGAAGTGGTGCCGCCGCCTCCCGTACTTGTACATTTGGGCCCTGCCCTCCCACTTGTCTTGTATAAAAGCCAGTGTTGTTGAAGCTGCTGCCAGCTGCTCGTTCAGACCACTCCGAGTAAAAGTCTGTCTGAGGATATTCATCCTGCACTACTTTGCCTCGGCGCGCCAACAGTCAGTATTAGGGTCCATACGCTCACAGATTCTTGAAAGTCTTGAGTTCATTTTGGAGTCTTTGATCCCTCGAACGGGTGAAGTCCCTGCTCTAGCATATCATATCAAGTGCTCAGATCGCACAGTTATTGCCATCCTCAATTACCCCCGTTGCACACCCTTCTTAAAGAGTGATACGTACTCTACTTCCCCGAACAACAACATGAAGTATTAGATTGGAGTTAGTGATATATTTTGATTTTGGGTTAGTTGGTGTTAGTGATTCGTCGCCTCGCTCGCTCTCTCTTATCATTAGATTTCACGGCTGCACGCTAGTGCACCGTTTCAACGTAGCATTCTGTCAAAGTGTCATCCCGACTGTGCACCGGCCAGAACGAGTACTCGGATGGTCATAATACGTCTGTCAAGACATGGCAGAGCAAAGCTCCGTCTAGTAGATGGATATTCAAGTTGTCACAGGCCCAGGTGGCGTTCCGATACATCACACATCTCTCGAGAAGAGATAAAGCACGATGTATCAAAACTATCGCGAGTCTGAGATCTGTCATGGTGTATCACACGAGAGATGGCAGCGTTTGGGGCAGTTCTCTGCTCCCATGTGCCCGCTCGTTTGAGGACGGTTACGCGTGTCGTACACCACGTCCGAGTAAGTGTAGACGCGTAAGACATCATTGACAGTTGCGAAATGGTTGACGTGGGCGAGGAATGACGTAGGCAGGCTGGTTGAATAATTGCTTAACCTTTAGGTTAGGCTACTCATACATGCTTGGAGTTCTGGCAACGGAACAAACAAAGGACAAACAGCTTCTGGTCATTTCAGAATAGTCAGTGGGCCTATCAATTGGCAATTTGATGACCCAGCGATTGATTGAGCCGCGAGCCTAACATTTTTGGGGATGAGCAACTTAGCTTTTGGTCCAGCAGTAAGTAACTTCTTGGTTAGTACAGGTTGCGTGCATATCTGTTGGAAGCCGTGTCCATAGATTGGGCGCGAAATAACAAGTATTTTTAGAGTTTTCCCGACAATTCAGCGACGATCGACCAGTGATCGCTGTGTGTCGGGAACACTGCTCCCTTTTTCCTCCTTGCCTTCCACCACGTCAAACTCGGGATCCTTCTGCAATCGACCTCTCTATGTTCGATGCTCGAGAAGAAAATTCTAGGCTATCATCGGACTGGGTGCTCAAAAATGGGATAAAAACGGCCCATTCCGTCGCCTCCAAGGTCCTTTCCGTTCCCGGTATCGAAACGGGTTTCTCTGTGCACATGAACCTGTCGATAGCAACTCGCCTACCCTATGATGCTGTCCTCGGTCGGGACTGGATACAATACTGCCAAGAAACTGTGCCCAATGGTGATCTAAGCCTTTTGTCTGGAATTATTGACCTACGGCATTCTCCCCTCAGTACGGTACCTCTGTGGCCATTAGCGCGCATCTCTGATCTTGAGCAGCAGTACACTCGAATGCTGTCCCATCACAGTCTGAAAAAACTCTGATTTCTTGTGCTGTGGAACAATCTGCTTTTCTGGATCAGAGTGCGTTCTTCAGTACATTTTCTTTGAGATCTAGACCGCTCACCTTTCCGTGTCTCCAGATACGCCCTACGATCCATCGGTGATCGGTAGACGCATCCATGATGATTCCTCTTCCTCATTATGGCACCGTCGACCCAATCCCGGTGCCGAGGAATCAACATTTAAGGCCGCTCCAGAGGTGTATATGCATTCGTCAACTGCATACCCAGAGAATGTAAACACGTACAATGTAAAACCGTCCACCGTTCATCATTCATCATTCAATCGTCATTTTTCACTGTTCACCATCCAATGCATGTGATAATCCAGCGGATGTTGAAGTCGTGACACCTGTTCATCCACCGCATGTGCAGTTGTCTGCACACCTACCCGTTCAGCATGCGCAAGGGTTCAACGGAATCTCTGATCCGGGCTCTGCCAGCGCGCTTGAACGTGCTCCGTATGTGCAACTGAGTTTGGAAGATAAAAAGCGTGTTTTTGATCGTCTCATTGGTTCAAGTGTCGCTGTGTTGAGGCCTGAGATGGTTTGTCGGCATGAAAAAATGTCCCGGACCTGGGGACAAAAGGACAAAGACGCTGCCACTTTAGGAGCAGACTTTCTGTCCCACCAATGTTCGAAGGTCTGTCTCATTCTTGGCTCGGAAGCCAAACGTACCACCAACACAGCTTTCCTTCTTTCCACACCATCACGCCATCACGTGCATAGACGGGTCTTTCTTCCACCGCTGTGCTACCGAGATGTTCATCGACTGCATTCCACCAGCAAAGAACGACAACGACCTTCGATGCGATGTAGAGGCCAGTGTCACTGAGGTCTCTCCTACGGAGAGCCCGAAATCAGGCTGCGTCGAAACGCGCGGCTCGGTGTTCTCCGCGGGCACTGTCCTCGTCACCAGCGCTGCCCATACATGGATGGGACTGGCCTTTCTCCGACCACTGGGATGCCCAAGACGCAGGCAGCATCGCAAGGGAGCGTCGAAACGCACTAAGCGCTTGCCACCGTCATAGTCCTCTCTCTGATCACGCAGCTCCGACGCTGCACCTCCTCTTCAATATTTCCGCCCAATCGGCCCTCATCTTCTTGGCGCCATCTGGCTGTCGCGAGTTCGAAAAGTGTTCGTCGAGCTCCAGTGGCAGTAGACTACTACTCCCCGACAAACGGCACTGAGTTCCACACACTCACACAAGACATGCCTTCGCTTCGCTCCGGCGTATGTGTAGACCGGCGGCTAACTGTCAGGTAAAATAACCGTTGAACAGATTGCGTGTTGAATGTCGAACCGAAGTACATATAGACATTCATTCGAAAAAGGCACTCTCTCCAAGTGCTCGGAGGCCCTATATTTGCTATTACGATACACATCTACCTACAGGCTATTGGGAACCATTATCTGTAGTGAAGGTTACCTGTGGTGTGGGTGATTCAGGTTCATATGCTCAAATAAGTAAATCAGCGTTGACGTGTCAGCCAAATGAATACGTACGAACGCCGCCGATGGATTTCAAGTCGATGCCGTCTGTGGAAAATCATGTTAGGAAGACCGAAAAGTATATTAGCGCACTCAATACCTACATACAATGTCGCATAGGAAATGAGCGTAGCGAAACCGGTTTGACACGTGGGTTCGTATGTTGAAGTGCCACAGAATTAATAAGTCGTTGAGCCGATCAGATCTGCCTGCGACATGTCCGGAGCAATTAAGGGGATTCAGTGAGGGATTGGGCAAGATGCCGACGCACCAAGGCTTGAAAGGCTGAGTCAGCTCCATTTGAGACCTAAAATGTTCATCAGCGACTCGCCACGTCTTAGGACCTGGAAAAGTCATATATCCGCGGCTGGGCGACGCACTGAAATGCAGAGAGGTCAGTACAAATGGGAATACTTTGTGAAGGACGCATCGGGTTTGGCAGCGAAAGGCGAAGTTATTCTCGAAGCGCCCTACCTCAAAGATATCAGCGGGGAGAGCAGGAACGCATGCGCAGTGCGCTGAAGCAACGTACCAAAAATGTGTATGGAAGTTGGTGGAAAAGACAAAAAAAATGGGCGTTCAGCCTCACACAGCACAAACGCATGGCCAGAGGATGATTCAACATCTGAGGTGTACTCGCAGCGACGTGAAGCTAAATTAGATCAGTAAGTCAGTGATGTCGGCTGCGGGTTTGTGCGTACTGGGGATGCAGAATCAATGGTAAGACGAGGGGAAAATACGCGAGCAGCACAGATAGCTAGATAATATGAAGGTAAGGATGAAGATTTGCACCATCCAAATCTCAGTGACTCGCTGGGAATGCCATAGAATTCAAGACGAGACCTGTAGATCTCGCCAGGAGGCCGGTGGAAGAGGAAAGTAGTCTCAAGAGCCCGAGAGTCTAGTCCCAGATCGAGCCGTTTGAGCGGGTGGGCAAAAGAAGTGATAAGGATACATACAGGTCTAAAGGTTGTACATTAGACCTGCTTCCAACACTGTTAGCAAAATTCGATCTAGGATATAGAATAGGTGATAAGAGTGACAAACGAAGGGGAAACCGAAAGGCCGCAAAGTGTGCAGACGATGGTGCATATATGAAAGGGACGGAACGAAGGGAACGGCGCTCATTATTAGAAGAGGGTGCGCAAGGCGATCTTGAGCGGCTTGAGAAATCGTTCAATGAGCTTGGAGTGCCTTTGCATCCGAAACTTGGGGTGTCTTGCGTGTTCCCGTCTTGTGTCTAGTCAGCAGTATTTGGAGGTTTCGGCGAATCTTCCGGCGATCCCGAGGTACTTAGATCCCATCTTGAGAAATCTTTTGCCTTCTGGGTTGAGTCATACGTTGGTCGTGATTTGACGAGGCGTCGTCAAGAGCAATTCACGAGGTTTGAAGATGGCAAGCTCTGCAGAAAAAGCTGATTGAGAGAGGAAACCAGGCTTGAAGCACAATTTGAGCGGAGGAAGAATGCGAAGGATAGTGTGATGATGATGGGGGAAGGAACGTAAGGTGATTAGACGGACGCCTGTCTTTTGAGTGGGCCTTGAGCGCACGAAAGTGGGCCGCGGCATTGCCGGCATGGAGCTCGAAGCCAAGGTCGGGAGCATGGTTGGGAAAGAAAATCTAAATGTAGTTGATTGCAACACACATACCGAATCATGGGGTCTCGAGGCATGGGAAATAAACAGAGCGAATTGGGTGGGATTCGGAGCGAAGACGGGAGCAGGGAACCAAAGGGGTATCTTCGGATCGCGGCAAACATGTACATTCTGATTCGACGGACCTCGATAATATACGAGTAATGTACTTTGTGAATGAGGACCTATCGAGCCGACCGGCGATGTGCAAAGATTATGAGGCTGCCATGAAGAGTGAGACAGTCTCCGATAAAGCTGATGCAATACCTCTCCACTCTCCACTCTTTCCTCGCCACCACACCAACATCTTTTCTTCTCCGCGACCATCTCGCTGCAGCATGTGTGCACTGCGATTCCCGTGGGGAAGGGTGCACAGAGTCTGTATGAGCTCCGTATTTGGCAGGTGCGTGGTTCTTTTTTTGAGTTCTACTTCCCTCCTTTCCATGTAATTTCCCCTTCGCTCGCCTCCTTGTATTGTTGCGGCAACTAACTGGCAATTCTTGCAGCTCATGGATAACCGGTTGATTTAATTGAGATGGTGTGTGCCGGGTTTCTTCATTTGCTTCCTCTGCCCTTTCAAACAATTAATGAATTTTCGCAGCGCTATTATCAACGACTGCCTAACCGGCCAGACTAGGTAACCGGCCACTTGCTTAATATAAGCCGGTGCAATGCATAATTCTCGAATTCCTGGAACCTTTAGGTTACAGGTCTCTGCAAAGTCTTTTTGGAAATCCTGTCCCGATATGGCAATCGAAAGTTTCTTTAAATGGCCATAACCCCATTCTGGCTCCACCACACGTGCCGTTTCATCCTCATCACTCAAAATGTTGCTTTTTCAAAATGCTGACCCAAAATGGGAATATACCATTTCCCAATCGGGCCAGTGTACGTAATGGGCCCAACGCATCACGTGTCGGGTGCATCAAGCTGCAATTTTACAAAGTTGAACTTGCGTTGAACAAACACAATTAACCATACGGTTCCAGGAATGCCCGGAGGGCCATGTCGAATTTGGTGATTGTGGGTTGAACCACGACCTACAGGGTCCTCGTATGTCAAATTCGAAGGCGAGGGGAGGCGGCAATCAAACATTGTGGGAAGGTTTCGAACAAGATGCCGGCGTGGGGACATCATTTCTTATCCCCGACCGGCCTTCTCGCTTGTCTTTTCCTTATTGCTCTCCCAATTCCTGGCCAATTCACAAGTGCGGGAGTCCGTTCTCATCCCATGGTTCGGGGCGATGACCCATGGCTGAAGTATCCGTGAAAAGAGCTCCCACTCGCCGACTTGATTCTCCAAGCAGACCTTAACTCTATTTCGAGTGTCACGAGCCGGCCACCTCTGTAACGAACCAGCCATGTTTTCTGGGGACCTTGGATTTAACCTTGTCACTTAAAATACCTCATAATATATCTTACCATGTTGATTGGGCTTTTAACTGTCTGACATCCCATTCACGGCGGGCTAACACCGAAAACCACCCAATTTCATTGACGCGTACAGATGGACTTTTTTGGAGGGGTTGTTGGGACATGAGGGACATCATTTGCTAACAGGTACGTCCTACTACGCCTCATTGCTGCATATGGATCTCGATTTCACCCGCTCAATGCCCTCTGTCCTTTGCAGGGCACACCATTTGCTCCGCACTCGATCCCGGTCATTCTCCTTGTCCGGCAACGGAAAAGGTTGTGGTCCCTATGCATGTTAGATTTACACTTTGAGATTATGGAATAATGTATTTCTATCCAATGAATGATTTGGGCTGCACTGGGGTGAATAGTATGAGTGCCAGTGAAGGATTTAGCCGGGTGGCCGGTTAGGCCGTTTTCCCGTGTTGAGCATCGTGCCGCTAAAAGAATTCGGCATGCTATGAAATGCTGATGTAAATTCGCGAAAAATATCTCAACTCACTCGCGGGATGTATGCCTTGGATTTAGACCCTACATGCATGTATCAGTCCGACCATACGTATGGAGCTGTGGCGAAGAATGCTAAGGTGGCCGGGAAGGCAGTCTCTGATAATACCGCTTCATCGAGGCTCGAGGGCTCATGCACAACAGATTCAAGTAGTCAACATGTTACGCCCCGTACACCGCCGATGCGATTATCGCTGCCGAGTGCGCACTGCAATGAAATCGGCGGTCCATGGCGCAACAGATAGCTGCGGCGGATACCTTTATTACAGGCCAATGTCGTGCCACTTCTATGTGCATCTCACACGGGACGCGCCCAATTCGTGCTGCGTACTTGTCGAGATTGCGCTTTCAACCAACTCTCGACCATCTTCGCGGCCCGCAGACGTCTGGTCTATCGGGGCCATCAGTGTTCTCACAAAGCGTGTTTTATGTGTTTTACAGTACTGCAGTACCTGCCATGCTCATTCAATCACTTCATTTTACTACAACAATTTATCCTGCCTCGAAAATCCTCAAGGTTAAGCTGCCGCCTCGGAGAGGCTATATCCATGTCATCATAATCAGAAACACACCACAGCCTGAAGACAGAAGAGGGAAAAAGAAAAAACCCGTCCGACACGAAGCCCGGGTCGCACAGGGGATTTATATTTGAACCTCGGCGAGATGAGAAAACGAAGCATTTAGGCCGTTATTTCCGCCAGTTGCATCTGAATATACGGTGCGTTGAGATGGGAAAGAAATGACGTCGAAGGAATAAAGTGAAAAACGACGCAGGGCCATCGTTTAACGTTCACTCTCGAGTTTTTTGGCCTTGACTCCGACCGCTGTCCACAATTTAAGAATAACTTCGTCCCGGCCGCGTGCACGCGGATTCCACACCGAATGGGTACGAGGAAACAACGAAAATGCATTGCTTGATACAGCATGATGCACAGGCGGAAATACTGCAAGTCGTAGTCGAGGAGGGGGAACATCGGAGAGGGAAATCGAGGAGGTACCACCACCACCGAATCCACCTCCCATACCTGTGACGCAAGGACGGAACGATGCACGCCACAGATAAGCGGGGACCGGAGCGGGGGAACGGAAGAAGAACGCGCCGCTGGAGAGGAACAGGTGGGAAGATGTGCAGGTGGAGAACGCGGAGACAGTGAGTAAAATGGGGTCGAGGCTGCATTGAAAGTCGATCGGGATACGGAGGTGATGAAAGGCCGCGGGTGCGGAGACTCGGGCGGAGGCACATAGAGGAGAGGACGGGCGGTGTGCCAGATTGGGTGGGCGGTAGATCACACCCGCGCGTCCCCGTTCCTCTTCTGCCTGTTCACGCCCACGGTGCCAACCACGCGGCTCTCCGGATATGTGGCCGCTTGCGGGCGCCTGGTCTAGAAATACCGGCAGGCATCGAGCCGCACTGCCAGCAGCCCATTCATTCAGCGCTCCCTCCCCCGACCATTGACCTGCGATGTACCCCCACGCCGCATGCGCGATGAGCAATGCACGGAGGCAGCGGTGCCCTCCGTCCTGTGTCCACCCTTCCTCAGCCGGTTCTTTCTCCATCTTTCTTGCTTATCCGCACAAGACACGAGACAGGCGCTACAAGCGGCATGCAGCGCACGACGGGCCGTCGCCTCCGCCACCGTAGCGCGTCGTGCGCGAGAGATCCAGGTTGCCCTGCTCCCGCAGGCAACGAACACGATTGAGGACACCGTGACGCGGATGCGCACCACGCACGCGCTGCGGTGGGCGTGGAGGATTGAGGCGGGGTGGGTGCGGGGAGGGAAGGATTGAGGCGGGGATTGGGGTAGGCAGGGAGGGAAGGGAGAGGGGTGATCGCCAGTGTATTCCTAGTCCGATGTCCACCAAACTCGGTGGCGAATCCACTCCCGACCCTTGCAAGTATCGCACGCGTACGCCCTCGCTCGCGCTCGTGGACACCCACCTCCCTCATCCGCTCGGGCCCCCTCTTCCCTCCTCCCTCCCTCCTCGCCCTGCGGTGGTATTTGGCCGCGACGCCGTGGAGGCGACGCATGCGCGTTCTCTGGCTCTTCAAGGTACTCTGTGTGGACGGATAAACGGAGGGACGCGCACCACATAAGCAGGCGAGATTATCAGTTAACGCGAAGGCGGCAGGACATGGAAGATGGGAGATTGGGGTAGCGTTTCCGATGGCAAGGACCGAGACTCGGGCGGACAAGCATAAGCACAAGAGTGAGGGGAGCGATGAGTAACGGACGGCGCGGTCAGCGGGATGATGATTCGGGGCCGTGCGCGCGTGGGTTTGGTGGACGGCGGCGAAAGCTGCGGCGGGAGCATGGCGTGCGAGGGACAGGCGAGGAGTCTGAGGTGGTACATGGTAAGGATGAATGCGAGATGTACGATAGTCGGAAGAAGTCGATGTACGCCTGGGCTTGCGCCTCCACAACTACTGCTGCCGGGAGCGTGGGTCCGACGCGCTACAAGTCTTGACGGGGACCACACACCACACCAAACTGTGCGTACGTATTGCGCAAAGTTGGCGCCCAAGAAGACAGGGTGCCGCGCCGAAAAGGACATGACCAGGATCTGCATGTAGGGGAAGATAGAGAAACCAGCTGGTCCGCAGGACACGGAGGGAGGCACCGGGGCAGGCGGGTAGTTTACGAGTCCCCCGTCCGGGACGTCGACGGCTAGTGCTCCCGCTCGCAGCTCGTGGGCTGTGCCATCGTCCTACGCTCGATGCGGGTGCGAGGCGCTGAGTGATGCGGCCGTGGGCGAGTTGTCAAGTATCAGAAACAGTAGAGCGAGCTGGTGGCGCGAAGGAAGAGCGGCGAAGCGCCCATCGATCAAATGATGTCAGCTGGATTAGGCGCCAATGCTGCATGACACACCAGAAAACTGGAATTTTCCCCTCGGCTGACATTGTTGCGGAAAGCCATGGTTTCGGCTGCAAAGAAAATTGGGTGGAAAATGTGTTTGAAACTGACTTTTACAGACGAGCTGAATGTGTTACCGATTAAATTGTAAGTAATTTAAGGGCCGCTGGATGAAGTGCTTTCAGCTAAATTTTCTTTTGGTTCGAAAGTGCAGCTGAAAGTGGTCATTTCGGGAACTATTTCAGTTAAGCTGGAATTCATAATCTCGGGTCGACTGAAGGTGTAGTTGGAAAGAATAGTTTCAGTTGCTGTCCGGCCGTTGCCGAAAGCGCGGCCGAGTCTTATTGTTTCGGCAGCTCTGAGCTGAAAACAATATTTTCGGCTGCACTTTCGGCCAGGAACCACCGAAACAATGAGATTCAGCTTTGCTTTTGACTGGTCCGAAGGTACAGCTGAGATTATTGTTTTCAACCGTGCTTTCGGCCGATCTGGAATTACCACTTTCGGCCGTGCTGAGTTTCTCGGCATCGGTTTCGGAGGAAAGAAGAATGTAGCTGAAATTGCTACATTCAGCAACGATGAAAATGTAACGTAATATACAAGTTTCGGTAACTGATTCAGCTTTGCTAGAGCTATCATTTTCAAACGCGTTTTCAGCCCAGTGTTATATGCAGCCGAAATCAAGACATTCGGCAACGTTATCAGCGGTGGGGAAAATTTTGAGTTTCCGGTGTGTGAGCTAGAAATTCAGCTGTCAAATATGACATTGCCGCCCCCACTGTCGCCACTGCCGCGAAGGGCGGCACTTTCACTTTGCCCCAGGCTTTGGTCGATGTGCTCACGAGCATCAAAGTTTACGACACTGTACGTTCCAACGCCCCGCGACTCGATCCTGTCCCACCAATCTTGTCATGATGATCACTCGTGGAGCATACAAGCGCTGCCTCTGTCATGTTACGCAGAAAAATCTGGGCGAAAGGCTTGGATGCAAGTTTTGAGCCCCTGAGTCCGTGCGTGTCCTTTGTCTGGCTCGGGGCGCAGCACAAAACAATCTCCCATACCAACCGCGATGACTGCGATGTTATGACCCTGCTCGGTGCCGTTGAGTTTGACATGGATCGTGCGTGCTGTGGGTGCAATGGATAGTTATCTCAGGTATGCTCCTGCCTGCTATTGGGTTAGTATCCAGAGATAACTCGACTATCCATAGAGTAGTTCGGCCAAATCCTGTCACCTGTGTCAGACGTTCTTTGAAGCTCGTTTCCATTGCATTGAAATGTTTAAATCCGTGCCATTTGGACCAAAACATTCCCTCGCGGAGTTCGTCAGAAGTTCGACCGGAGCGAGCCAAAGACCGATCTCTTACAGCAGCGCAGGCGTTGAGCCTCTTCCGTGATGGCCAAGAGAGCTCGGCATTCTTCCCCGACACCAGTACTGATACCGGTGGTACGGTGTGTTGTGGGAAATAGGTGCCTGTTGGCGCCGCGTGCATGTGGATTTTGCCTGCGCAGGTAGGTAGGTAGCTATGCCCGCAGCCGAAGCGTATTGCCAGCCCTCTAAAATATATCCAGCGTGTCTGCACCGCTTGCCAGTGGTGCGATGCATATGGTGCACATCATCTATTCATTCAGGTGAGATTCAGTTTAGACCTGTGTGCAGCATACTGTACTATTACGACCAAAGGTTCAGGTGACGGTGACATCCAGATTTTTTTGATGTGTTTAAAAATCGCCGTAATTGAAAAGAAAATTTTTCGGTCATCTCGGTGAGTGGAAATTCTAAAAATAGTGAACCTTTGGTCGTAATAGTACAGTATTTGACGAATTCCGGGGTAAAGTAAAACATAGAAGGAGCAGAACCATCATGAAAAGGGAGGTTCGCTGAATCAAGTTTCACAAATTTAGCTTACAAATTGCTGCTTCGATGGATTGACGCACATTGAGCGCAATTGGTCAGTTCAATTGCGTCTCGGTTAACAAGAAATTGATGTCGGCATCCAGGCGAGTGGAGCTGGTCCACCCGCAGTGTGAGTCATTTCCCGCACTTCAATGCAGTGAATTCAGAACTTTTGCCGACGGTGGTGGTACGCGAACTTGACGCGAGTAACATCATCATTTTGCGGCCCATGATTTCCACTTCACACTCAGTCAACTCACAGTCGTTAAATACCCGCGGCTTCCACCGATGATCATACCAATTCCTCCCTTTTTCCAGTCTTCCCAGCTGCACAGGATGGTCTTCCTGCCCTTTGTAGCGTCTCTCATCTTGACCGCGACCCTTGCACGGTCGTCCCGACTTCCTCGAGACAGTGGGGGCAACGGCACCGTCATTGATGAACAACTTTACTCCCTCATCGAAGCCGTTGTGGAGGCCAATAACATAACCGGTATGTCAGTGGGCATCGTTACGCCCAATGGCCAAGTGGAATTTGCGGCATGGGGGAACCGGACCGAGAGTGGAGAACAAGTAACGTCTGATGTAGGTTACATTCCCCGCCCACCGGAGAATCATCCCTGACAATCCATAGACGATCTTCGGCATAGGCTCATTATCCAAAGGCTTTCTATCTGCATCACTTGGTATCCTCATGCAGGACTTTGCGGATGGCACAAACACGACCGCTCTCCCGTCCGGTGTGACAGCATTTACCTGGGACACAAAAATGCACGACCTTCTCCCCGGCGAGTGGATGACCGAAGACGAGTTTTCAACCAAAAAGGCCGATCTCAGAGATCTGCTTTCGCATGTGACGGGGCTCCCTGCGTGAGTTCATCTTCTAGTTTCGTCTCTTTTACCGTCGCCGACTCTTTCCTTGCTCAGACACGATGGCTCTTACTCCCCGGAGGACTCCCCTCGCGACCTGGTTTTGCGAATGAGAGACCTTCGCGCAGCGTATGAGTTACGCCAGCTCTTCGAGTACAACAATCAGGTGAGTGACTTTGCTTTCTAACATACTCATATTCAATCCAAGAAAAACAGATGTTCATAGCTGGTTCCTATGTTGTATCAAAATTGTCGGGGATGGCCTATCAGGACTTTGTCGAGAAACGCATAATGCTCCCTCTCAACATGACATCGTCCAGCTTGCACCCGGACCGACTTTCTGGAAGCGATAAATTCTCGCAAACATGGACACCCTCTCGACGTCGCATTCCGTTTTTCTTGTCTACAGAGCAGGAAGCAGAGCTCATAGCCGGCGCAGGGGGTGTCATTACGACTGCAGAGGATATGGTGCGATTTAACGTGTTTATTGCCTCCCTGGTTTACCGTCGATCTGCAGTTGGTATGGGCGCAGCTGATTCTGAATGGCGGGGTGGATGCTCAGACGAACACCACAATTATCCCCCAAGCCACTTTCGATCTCGCAACCACTGGAATCTCGGTCTTCCTTCACGAGGGAACTGGACAATTGTCCGTGGGTGGGTACGGACTTGGGTGGGCGCGTTTGGCGTACCGTGGTCATGAGGCACGTATTGCCTTCTGTTCACCGATCGTGAAGTTTCTTATTTCGTTTGTTCCAGGTCATCTTCCACAACGGTGGTGCCCCAGGCGTCTCCTCGGTGTGCACCGTATATCCATACGATGGTTTTGCTGTCGTAGTCCTCGCCAATACAGCTGGCAGCGGCACGCTGAATGTCGCTTTCGGTTTGGCCGATCACATTCTCGGCCTTCCTGAAACCAACGCCAGCGCTGCAGCTGCCCCTGCACCTTTAATGAGTCCTGCACCGGCGGCCGCTCCTCTCGCGTCACGGTCGAATGTCTTGTCCGCGCTCACGGGGACCTATTCAAATGTCGGCTACGGCACCTTCACTCTCTGCAGCGCTTCCCAATCGACATCTACCCAATGCGCTACTGTGGTCGAGGACTTCGAAAAAGTCGACGCGGCCGCGGGCAAGCTCAACAATTCCTCCGAGCTCTACAGCGCCTGGTCACGGTTCTGGGGGACACATCTCCGGCTCACTCCTACGTCTGGAAACGACTATATCGGCGAAATCACCACACTCTATGTCGATGGCTACGGTGCCGACCACACTCCGTTTGAAGATCCTGTGCTTGACTTCAAAATTTCTTTCATGGAGGAGGAAGGTAAAGTTGTGGGACTTGGGTTTTTCGTCGCCGAGAACGAGTCGTGGAGGGCCAAGAGAGGCGGTAGTATCCGCGACGTAGCGGATGTCTGGTTTGACAAGTTAGACTCATAAATATCATGATTCTATGCCCAGTTTAATTCTACTTCCGTGAATTCTCCGCCTTCTTTCCCTGAAACTTTTCATCCGAGTAACATCCCAACTCACCCAAACCGGGCTTATTTCTCTGCGCAAATCTTGTGACGGCCAGCCTGTCTAGCCAGCCAGCAGTACCTCAACACAGCCTTTGGCCAGGGTCTGGCGAGACGTCTGAATATGATACAGCTGGTAAGGCCGACCCGCGGCACGGCCCGCTACCAGGCTAGGGCTTACGATGGAACTATGAAATAAATTTTGGCGCGGCCCAAAGCTTGCTCGGTCGACGCTTGCGTGCTGACCAGCTCGCATTGGGCCGCAGTATCCTTTCGGGTAACTCGTGCTGCCTACCGTGATGCTCACTAAGTTAGCTCGGGTCCATTGTAACTTACCAAACTCGAGCACTTATTGGCAAGAAGTCAATTCAGAGTGTCTCCGTGACCCGCCGATCAGTCAAAAAAGAAAAAAAGACAGATTGGGTGGTGTCTTTTTTTGTCCAAAAAAAAAAATTTCTTTTGAAGGACATGATTCAGCATGATTATGAGTTTAGCAGCAGCAATCATCGGTCAGATACACGGCAACGACCGAGCCGAGGTTCCTTGGCAGGGAACAAGTGCACTTACGCAAACAAGATGACGAAAATGTGATCCTCCGCAAAAAGCACTTTGATTGCGACCACTATAAGAACCCTTACCTAAAGGTAGCGGGAATGTCGCCTACCCGTTGGCTGAATGCAGTGACACCTTATGGCATGGAGAAAGCGGGCCGTAGTACCAGTCCACTAAGGGAAAGGTTTTTTTTCTGTCATTGGATGACTCTGGTTGAACGGGCGTACTCTGCAGACATTATTCAAATAATACCATGGTGTGTATAATATATCACAATCACTATCACTATGCAGCGTCTTTTGCTCTTGCAGGGCAGAGAATTTAGAACCCAGGTCGCAGTGTCTGTGGTTCAACATCCAACTATAAAACAGGGTTAAATAACAGCGAGACGCAGAATGGCCACCGAGGGGCATGTAGTACTTCGTAAAAAATGAGGTGCGGAACTTTCAAGTAAATGGAAAAAACCTTGGCAAAATCTTGTTCATGACCTGGTCCCGAGTCGAACGGGTATACGCTACACAGGATTAATATCATCCGCCAGTAATATATTTTACAGCTGCGGGCCACTCCGCTGCCAGGTGTGCTCCTCATATTCAACACTTCAACTTGGGTCCGCATTGCAATTTGTAACCACACCATCTTGCATCGAGGAAACAGTTCTTAATCTGTGGCCATGATAGAATTGGCAAGGAGCACCAACCACATAGTACGACCAACTCAAAATGGAGCCGCCGAACGGACCCAGCCCTGCATATTCAACTTCCGTTGACGGCTGACCTTACGCTGGGGGGAAAAACTTCGATCATGATCCATAGTCCGGTCCCGAGTCGAACGGGTGTGCACTGCAATCCGGACGAGAGCAATCGATGTCGCCGTGCCATTCCGCGTCCCCGAGGTCCTATTCCGAGCATATTGTGGTTCGGTTCAAGCCAGAGACGCTGGCGAGCAACCAGTGGAATGTAGTGCTCCTAACTAATGTTGCCGCAAAACTTGACTTGAGTTTCAGAAGTTGACAAGTAAGTCACATGTCGAGTCAAGTCAAGTCGAGTTACAAATGCGAATTGATTTGACTTGGAAGTCGCTTGGAGTTGACTTGAGTACGTTCGTCGTTTTAACACCCGGGGTCCTGGGTAATAATCAATATGTTCCATGTATTCTATGTACACCCCTAGTTCTTTCCATGTCCATATCACTCAGCATCAGCAGGGATTCACTTTAATACATAGGTTGAGCCTTTGTACGCACATGGTCAGAAAGAGCTCAAGGTTGGAGAGCCTTTCAAAGGTAGATAACTGAATACATGTTTCTCTAGACGATTGTCGGCCACAAGCCTGAGGGAGAAAATGAGACGCACGCACAAACACAGGAGCCCAGCCCGACTCCGATCGTGCGGCTCTTGGTAATGGTGCGCGCACGGTAGGCGGGGGGGGCAGGTCGAAGCCGGCCTGGAGGTGCGTCGTGATTTGGCGCCGAGCTCGGAGGACGGTGCGCTCTAACATGAATACGCTACTAAGCTCCAGTTCCTTCACCTCACTTATCCCATTCATCCTGACTTCCCACTCACATGAATTTCACCGCATCCTCAGTGGAACCTCCTGCTTCTCGTGCTTAGTACTTGCATCCAACATCGTTTCTGCTCCATGCGGACAACTTCTTCTCCAAATTTGGCGAGTTTTTAAAGTTACTACTTCTTATGTTCGCCTCACTCATCTTGTCTTCGTCCCCCCATTCTATCTCGCACCACTTAGCTCTCTGGCGGCGCGCGCCCCTCGAAATCGCAAAAAAACCGAACACTCATCTCGATATATATAGACAAGATGTGCCTGCGCTTCGCTCCGGCGTAAGTGCAAAGGCAAGCATTTATCACTTACATCATTTACATCGCAAAAGTACAAAATATTGTAGCCATAGATGTAGAGACTGAAATCAGATTTTGTAAGAGATACAGTTACAAATGTGCGACCCTTCTCCTTCCTCGGCCGCGGCTGCAGGCTAAGCAACACGCTACTGAATATTTGTGAAATAATAGAGGCCAATGAAACAACGGACTCGAGATTCGATGGCCATCAGAAAGTGGCAGAAAGTTAAATTGCAAAAGACATATCTCATTCCAAACTCCTACAACGCTTGGAGGTCAGGATTGCCGGCAATGCATCGTGAACTACATTGATCCTCACCTAGGTAAGTAACCAGCTTTCAATGAGGAAATCAGAAGTGGGCATGCTGTGCTCGACGAAAGGACTGGGTCCGGACTGCGAACGATAAATATGATATGTATTCAGTAAAAGGGAAATGAGAGATATCGCACTGCGCAGGAAGGGAGAAACTGCACCCACAACGTTGACGTTCTTCGGGGACGCCTTCGGACTGCGAGACAGGGGGCGGTGAATAAGAATTAATTGAACTCGACAATGTGCAAGACGATAATATCTGGTAAAAGCACTCACCAGATCGCATAAATGCGTCCCTGGCGCCTTAGCTTGCTCACAGGAGGGAAATACAGCGAAAATATATTTGATTGAGCGGACACAACGAGGACGCATCCAACGCCGATGTGGCATGACAGTGGACACGATCGACAGTTCTCAGACATCGAGGGCGATGCTCATCCACCCCACCTAGAAAGACGGAGTCGACGGTGTCGCAGAATGAAGACCATCTGAATGAAAATTTCTTGCCGCGTTGGATCTCGGCACAGGAACTCAGATGATCCTCCCGAGCTGTTGTATGGCGCCGTCGGTGTGCATGGCGCTGAGTTCTACGTGACTGAAGCGCGAAACTGAATCCCGCAACATGCTGGGACAGAAAATGGGACTGCTATTCTGAAGAAGCGATGAGAGACAACTCACGACCCGAAAAACCCGCTGGGCTGTCCGCGTGGACACGGAAATTGCATGCGACAATCCGACCCTGAGCGAAAGATCATTGCTTTATTTGAGACCGCGGCGAAAGTCAACCTAAGTTGAAATACGAGAAATGTGCGAGAGAAATAGATATATACCTGTATGACTTTAGATACTGGACCAATCTTGAGAGCTCGATAAACAACCTGAAGGTCAAAAGGTAAATACCGAGCCTCCCAAATCCAGCGGACTTACAGGGAGCACCAGAAATCGAGATGCGACTCGGACCGGCCAACATCGCTTAACAGTCGGTTGAAGGTAGTGTATGAACCGATAAGCAGACGGTCTTTAGTAAAGTGTACATGTCTGAAATAGGAGGCACACCTATCCCGAGCCGCATGCAGAGGGCGCAAGTGGGCTTTCTCTGCGCATTAAAAACTCAGGAACGCAGTGCACTGCGAATGGTGGTCAGCGCAATGTGTACACGTACCTGAGGACATCAGGACGATGTCCTATATGTGGCTCAGGCTTACCAGTATTGTGTGCTTGAGCGTTGACTGAGATTTGCGACCGACTGAGTTTTCTGTACGTGGTGGTCTTGATGTTCATCCGGTCTTGCTGTGGGCTTGATCTAGCAAATATTTGAATAGTCCAACGACAGAGGGTGGGACGATAATTGAGGATAGGCGCATCAACCGGGAGAAGAGTAGTGAGCGGTCCGTCGTCGTCATTACGATACTTTCTCAATCTTGCAGAGCCTCCCTCGGGAAACGTAGCTACGGTGTCTTGGGAAGACTTGATAGAACAGCTGTTAATCACTGTATTGAAGGAGGGAGAAACACTCTTAGATGGCGGTGGAATAGAGACAGGGTGCAGCAAGCTTCAGCGGAGTTGCGGTTGCATTGTCGTCTCGATCTTGAGGCTTGGGTTTGATGCTATAAAGGTCTTGTGGAGAACCTGCTGCAGGTTGTGCGTTGTATTGGAGGGCAGAGGAACGTTCTCGGAAGACGGGATGATGATGGGGAAGAGACAAAGCAACGTCCGACAGATCACCCTTTTGAGCGGGTCTTGAGCGCTCCGCTCACGGGCATGTGGTCTCTTCAAAATGGAATTCTCGTCATTGAACACAGCCCATCAGAGTTGAAATTAACCAAGCGCCCGGGCGTCTAAGTTATTTTGTGATCGAAAGGTCAGCTGAAGCAACAAATGGGGTATTTTCGGGAGAACAAACATGTACATTCTGATTCGAGGGACCTCGATAATATACGAGTAATATGTGAGGCCCAGCAGGTGCGATCCACTGCACTGCTGAACAATGAAGCCAGCTTGCGTATGTGTGTCTCGGCCATTTACATACAGACTGCACGAAATTCAATTGAAATTTTGTTGTGCACCCACGAGGGGAAGTGAAACTCCTAAGATCTATTGAAGCGAACAAATCAAGAAACCATAAATAAATAAAGCATGAGCCAAATAAATCTAATGGTACAATAACAGTCTAACTGAATGAACAAATCAAGAAACAATAAATAAATACCGCATGACCGTTGGAAATTTGGCAGCATAGTAATAGTGTACAGCTTTCGAGGGAAACCTGACAGTAGAGTAACAGTGTAACTGGGTATAAATAAGAGTTGAACTGAGAAAGGTCAATTGATGCACTGCTTGCCAAGTGGCTGGAAATGCCTCATATTGTGATAGAGGCTGTGGGTCCTGGAGCATCCTCATCCACGGACTCTCTATTTTTCGTCTCGGAAGTTTCTGTGACCAAGTGAACTGGTGCATTCAAAGTTCCCAGGGTCATGAGATTTTCTTGATATGCCTGTTTGGCAATGCTCGCAAGCTTGGAGTCGATTTCAGCGACATCTTTGGCCTGCGATGATCGCACGAATAGCGGTTGAGCAGCTTTCCAGAAATTAATTGCCTCAGAGGTACGTCCTTGCTTGTATGCCAAATCTCCCAGTCATAGCATGCACTGTGCTCGGCTATGATGCACATCCATCTGGGTGAAACCGGCTAGAGCCACTTGATAAAGGTTTGTTGCTGTGTGTTTATCATGGTGGATAACGAATATATCACCGAGAAAGAGAAGTGCTTTGTGAAGTGTTAATTTGGCCTTGGACTTGTAAGCAAAGGCCAAGTATATTGCAGGCCATTTGTACTGCCACCCATCAGCTGGCCAGCACTTTATGTTGGCTAAGTGGTCCAAACAGAAACATTGAAGTTCATTGTCCATTTCCGAAGACAGACATTTCTGTCCCTTGCTGTGTTGAAGTTCCCATCTCGGAGCTCCATGCTTGCCTGGACCATGTCACACATGGAGTGTCGGTTTTGTGTAATTCTCATTCCTGAAAATTTCTCGCCCACGGCGCAAATTATGGTACACTTCTTGAGAGGCCACCCCAATGATGATGTCAATTGTTGCAATATTTAGTAGGGCAGTCGCATAGAAGAGTGAATTTTCTTGAGAAGAAGTGTTTTCAACTAGGTCACTGTGGATGCTTCTGCACTGGGCATATTCAGACTTTAACAAATGGATTTCTGCCTGCGACATTGTGATGCCCCGATCAAGCGCTCCTCCCGACATGCCACAGATACGAAGAAGCTCTCTAGCTCTCTCTAGTTGTTCTGCACTCTCCTGGTATTTCCCCATGGCTATGGAGCATTTGGCTCCGACGGAATTTGCTTGTGCCTCCTCATATAGATTTCCCGAGAGCTTTGCTAGCTTTTGTCCCAGACTTGCATGGTCCTGGGCAGCAGCATGGCGTCCGATCACGTTCTGTAGGGGACTAATTGCAGACAAAACAGAGCACTGCTCATTTATGTCTCCACACCGCTCTGATAATTTGAGTGCATGTTGGAGAAAATCGGTGGCCCCTTGTGAATCACCCTTGTGATGAAGGAAATAAACTCCCACTGCTCTATAGAATCTAGCTAGCCGATGGGTCAGAAAGGAAAGGAGTGATTCCACCGATGGCCCGGACTCACCCTGAAGAACTGGATCATTGATATGACCCAGATGACCCCTGGCTTCGGCCAATGCCTCTTGTGTCACAAGGGGCCAGTATTGTTGACTGTGTAGCACTTCCAGCAAGAAACATATTTCCAGTTGGTGATCACATAATTCAGGTAAAAGGCCTTGAATATCATTCATCAGTGGTGTATGACCATAGACAGTGAGTCTGTGGAATGAGTTGAGACACAATACACAGTATATTGTCTCGGCAAGAGTGAGGGCCCCTGAATACAAGCCTTGTTTCAGGACTTCATACAGATTGGCCAGATTCAGGGTTATTTGATTAACCACTGTCTTCAACTGTGACCCACGATATTTCTTAAAGAGATTCAACACAGAATAAAAATAGCTCCTAATCAGTTGTATATGGGATTGGGAAGAAGGCAGGAACCTTTGAATGTACTCCCTGATAGGCATCAGCAGCAATATCCGCTTATTGCTGTCCTGATATGCCAATGAAGTGGACAGCAATACAGCTTTGCAGCTAAGGATATTGGCAATTCCGAGGTGTGCATCAAGCAGTTCCCTATCTGATTGCTCCCAGTGGTGATTCGTGGACTTGAAAGGGAGAGCCCAATGGATGTATCCAAACTTGATCGTCGGTCAGTGCCGACAGAAAGCATAGACATTTTTTCTGATTCCCAGCGCAATAGGACATTAGACAAGCCCTCATAATCGGTGAGATGAGCAATGAGGTCCACAGCGAGAGGCATGTTGCCTGTGAATTGCAAAAGTTGGTCTACCTCGTCCACGGAGTATGCACTATCTGTGATATCTATGAAGGTTTGTGTAGCAGCACCATTGGACAGTGGTTGTAAAGGCCCTAGAAATGGATGAGTCCATTGCACTTATGCTGGCCTCTCAGCTCCCCGCATTGTGATCTGGTCAATATGGGTGAAAGCCTAACTGAACAGTCACAGTACATACAATTAGTGCAAGGTGTTCAACCTCACTGAGCAGGGAGAGGAGATTTTCAATTCCTGCTCGTGTCTGTATGTCCTCCCATACTGTTTCCAGGTTGTCGAGAATCAAAAGAGAAGCTGGTGTCCTTGCAAGATACCGGACAGCAGCCTTTGTAAGATCCTGGCCAGGATCTAATCCCAGTTGCAATCCCATGAGTGCAGCGAGTTCAATGCTTGTGGTTGCTGCTTCAGCACTGACAAAGAATCTGTGCTCAAATTTGGAAGCTATGTCTGGGTGGTGCAGTGCTGCTCTTGCAAGGGTGGTCTTGCCCATCCCACCACCTCCCAGGATGGCTATTCTGGGTGACTTCTCACTGAGCAAGTTGAGGACATCTTCCAACTCTTGGTCACGTCCATGGAATATTTTGGGCTTTGCCAGCAACATTGAGAAAGAATTGGAGCTTGGAGACAAAGCCTATGAGAAATTGATGAACTCTCGAAAATATCTTACCTGTTTTTCGACTCATTAAATACCCCCAAGATCTGTGTTCAAGTTACAATAACATCCTAGTGCCAAAAATGTACTTACCGAGCTCCTCTCCGAAATTGTACTGGTATCAGAAAGTGTTTCGATCAGCTTAATTAATTCCTTGTGCATGAGCTCAGCTTTGTTTTTAAACTCCCTGACATCATTGAAGATCCCGGCCCCTGTTTTAGTCTACAAGCATTTCTTCAACCCACCGTTGATGAATAAAAATGACTCTTACAATGAAGACCTTGATCGCTTGATTTAATCCTGCATGACAGTCTTGGAGTAATTGCTTAATCTCACTACTACGGAACAAATTCTTGATTTTCCTTCCCTCTTGCTGTGTTTCAATATATGTGTATATCTTATGAAGTGTTCTATATCAACAGTTTTGTTAACATTTTGTTAAAGGGTTTCTCGGTAACACACAGAGCTTACCCCATGAATGTCCCAATGTTATCCAGCATTGAAGGAGGAAGACAACCAACAGTCTCGGAGTTTATGTGGAGGTTGAAGATCCCATACACAATTTGGTGAATGGGCTCCATAAGCTGCGCACATTCAAGTTTGTTTCTTTTGACATTCTACAATATATGAACTGCTGCACTGAGGAGGAAAGCAAAACATACCTGAACCATGTTGATCAGGCTCTGAATTGTGTTGGCAATGGGTTGCACGAATGGTGGCCCAAATGCATCATTGAGCTCTGTGAGAAGCAGCAGGGCTGGGGTCAAACAAGCCGTAATGTTGTCGATGCGAATTTCGATAACAGTTGTAAGGGCAACCTCAGCTCGGCGCGGGAGTGCGGGAGACTAGCGGGAGAATCCGAAGTAACTCAATTGACAGTACTAAATACAGGTTTCTAGAATACGCACCTAGCGGGAGAATCCGAAGAGAAGAAAGGATAAGGATTCCCACGCTAGGCGAGGTTTTTGTAGGTACTAGCCAGTAGCACGTGTCCGGATCAATCGGCAGTGGTCTCGAGCTTGATCGCATAGCACGTGCCAGTGAGAGCGACCGGACGCGGGGGGTCGGAGGGGGACGGAGTCCGGAGGGATGGAGGACGACGTTCCAGACGGAGGCGTAGGCTGGGGCATAGGACCGAAGGCCGGATGGTCGGGCGAGGACGGATGGATGGACGAGGCCGGACGAAGGATCGGACAAGGAAGTGGGGCGGTGCGATGGGCCGGAGCCGGACGGACGGACAGACGGATGGACGGACGGGTGGTTCCCCTGACATCACCCCCCCCTTGGAATGCGGCGTCCCGACGCATGAATCGGACATGGGCGTCACGCCTCTGGAACGAGAGCGAGTCGAAAGCGGCCGAGGCTATCCGGCACGGGGCGTTAGGGTAGCGGCGATAATAGGCATCAATGGCGTCTTGGGCGAAGACGTCGGAGTGCTTTACCCATTTATTGTGTTCTGGGCCGTAGCCTTTCCACCGCACCATGTACCAGAGGCTGCCATAACGGACCTTCGCTTCTAGGATCTCTTCGACTTCCCATTGAACGTTGTGGTCCGTCTGAAGGACGGGCGGGGGTTCGTCGTTCCGGGGGCGTCCGGGGAACGGATCCGGTTCCGCGAGCTGGAGTTTCACCACCGGGAAGACCGGGTGGAGCTGGGAGTACCGGGGGGGGAGCTCGAGTTTGTACGCCCCCTTTCCGACGACCTTCGCGACTTTGAAGGGGCCGAGGCGTTTGTCCGCAAATTTGACGGACGGACGGGTCGTACGGATATCGGAGGCGTCCAGCCAGACTCGGTCGCCTACCTTGATCTCTGGGGCGGGCGTGCGCCTTCGATCATAGTACAGCTTGAACTCGTCCTTGGCTTTAACGAGCGCGGCTTTGGCTTCCGAAACTCCGGACGCGATCCGGTCCCGGAACTCGTTCGCGGAGTCCACGTTCGAGCGTAGTCCGTTGGGCTCGAACCCCATCCGGGGGAGCCTTCCGGTGTCCGTCATGAACGGGACTTGCTGCGTCGAGGAGTGGACGTGGTTGTTGTACGCGAACTCCGCGGCCGGGAGAAGCTCGTCCCAGTCGTCTTGTTTTTAGTTCGTGAAGATCCGGACGAACTGCTCGAGTTCCTGATTGACACGCTCGGTCTGGCCGTCGGTCTGCGGGTGGTAGGCGGTGGAGGTCGCTGGTTCTACCCCGATGAGGCGCCACAGTTCCGTGGTGAACTCCGCGACGAACTGCGGCCCGCGGTCGGAGATATATTTCCGGGGGGTTCCGTGGTGCCTCCAGACGTTCCGGTAATAGAGCCGAGCGGCTCCGACCGTGCCAAGGCCGGTGTGGTACTCGTTGAAATGGGCCCGCTTACCCAGGACGTCGACCACGACCATAACGGCGTTGAAGCCGTGCGCGTCCGGGAGCTCGACGATGAAGTCCACCGAGACGGTGTCCCAGCGTTCTTCCGGAATCTCGGTCGGGTGGAGCTCTCCGTGGGGTAACTTCCGGAGTGCCTTCGTCCGGTTGCACGGGTCGCAGGTTCGGACGTATTGGCCGACGTGACGGGACAGCTGGGGCCACCAGTAATTCCGGGAGATGAGCTCGAGGGTTTTGAAGCGTCCGGCGTGTCCGGCGACCCGGGTGTCGTGGTGCAGGGCGATGATCCGGCGTCGGAGGTCCTTATTCCGCGGTACGACGATCTTACCGCGGTAGTAAAGGAGCCCTTCTGCGACACGCCACTCGGACAACCGGGGGGGGCGGACATTCCGGTTCTTGAGGAGCTCTCGCGCGACAAGCGCGACGGGGTCCTCAAGGTCCGGTTCACCCGCGAAGGCCTCCCGGACGTCACGAAGGAGGGGGACTTCGGGTCCGGCTACCACAACGCCTTCTAGCACGCGGACGTGGAACAAGTCTGGGCGAAGAAGGGTAACGTCCGTGTTGTCCGAGCCTACCCCGTGGTCCGGGCGACGGGACAGCGCGTCCGGACGGCCCATGAGGCGTCCGGGCTGGTGATGGAGCGCGAAGTCAAACCGGGACAGGTACAAGGACCACCGCGCCTGCCTCCGGTTCAAGTTCTGTGCCTTCCGGAAGTACTCCAGGTTTTTGTGATCCGTCCAGATCTCGACCGGATGCTGGGTACCTTCGAGGAAGTGCCGCCACTCCTCTAGGGCTCAGATGATCGCGAGCATCTCTTTGTCGTGGATCTCGTAGTTGCACTGGACGTCACTCAGACTTTTGGAGTAGAACGCGACCAGGTGCCACTTTCCGTTCGCGTCTGGCTGGGACAGGATGGCCCCGGTAGCGTAGTCGGAGCTGTCCGCCTCGACCCGGTACGGACGCGACTCGTCGGGTAGGACCAAGACGGGCTCCGCGGTCACCGCGTCCTTTAGGGCTTGGAAGGCGGCGGCGGCGGCAGCGGTCCAGGTCCAAGCGACGCTCTTCTTTGTGAGGTCGAAGAGGGGCCGCGCGATGTCCGAGAACGCCCGGATGAACCTCCGGTAGAAGTTCATGAAGCCAAGGAACTGCTGCACGTCCTTCTTGTTCTCCGGAGCAGGCCAGGCAGCGACTCCGGCGACCTTGACCGGGTCCATCTCGACGTGGTTGTGCGAGATGATGACGCCGAGGTACTCGATCGACGACTTCTCGAATTCGCACTTCTCCGGCCGGAGGTAAAGCTTGTGCGCCCGGAGCCGCCGGAGGACTTCTCGGACGATCTCTCGGTGGCGCGCGAGATCGGAGTGAGCGATGAGGATGTCGTCAAGGTATACCGTGACATCTCCGGACAGGATGAGGTCTTGGAAGATGTCGTTCATCATCATCTGGAACGTGGCCGGAGAGTTGGTGAGGCCGAAGTACATCACCAGGGGCTCAAAGAGCCCTCGGTTGGTACGGAACACGGCCTTCCACTCGTCGCCTCCCTGAATCCGGACGTTGTTGAAGCCCCACCGGACGTCGAGTTTTGTGAAGAACCGGGCTCCCTTAAGGCGGTTGATGAGATCGTTAATCAGCGGGAGCGGATACCGGTTCTTTACGGTCATCGCGTTGAGCGCCCGATAGTCCTGGACGAACCGGAGGCTTCCGTCCTTCTTTTTGATGAAGAAGACCGGAGACGCCATCGGGGATTTGGACGGACGGATCCGGCCGGTGCTCAACCCATCCTCGTTGAACGCGTTGAGTCCCTTCTGCTCGAGGGGGGAGATCGGGTAGACCTTGCAGTTGGCCGGTTTCGCATCCGGGACGAGGTCGATGGCGTGGTCCCACGTCCGACGTTCCGGCAATGCGTCGAACGACTCCTTATCGAAAACGTCGGAGAAATCCTCTACCCAGGCCGGAACCGAGGTCCCGGGCGGGGCCGAGTTCCGGGCGTAGGCCTCCGCGAGCCTCTGAGAGACGGTGCTGCCCACGCGGGTTTCTTCAGCCGGAGCGAACGCGGTGTAGAGAATCCGGTCGCCGTCCTCGAGCTCGTCGTCTTCGTCACCGTTGTCGTCGTCCGGGTCCGGAGTGAGGTCCGGGAAGTCGTCTCCGTCGTCGCCCGGATCGTACCTGTCATCTCCGCACCACTCCTCCGAGTCAATGGCACAGATAGACGGGACGGGACCTTCGCGGAGCTGCCGGAGGATCGCGGCGGAGATCTTCGCGTTGCGACGGACAGCGCGGAGCTCCTCCCGGCAAGTGCTGCAGCTGGTCGGACAGCGGGTCATCTGGACTTCCTTGGTCTCCCAGTCGATCTCCGGGTTGTGCTTGAGTAACCGAGGATGACGTGCTGCTTTCCGAGCCGCGTTACCGCGAGTTGGATGTGTTCGGAGTGTCCTTTGTAGTTGACGACCATATCAACTACGCCGGAAATGCCTCCGGACGCATTGGGCGTGCAGTCGACGTTGAGGACCGGAATTGGCTGGGAGAGCTTCCGGACGGGAAGGTTGCGGGAGATCACGTACTCCGAGTCGATGAAGTCTCCGGTCGCTCCGCAGTCAACCAGACCAGACCCTTCACGGACATCGTAGCCGCGGTCTCTACCGATTGCATCTCCAACGGAATGTGCAGGGAGTTCCGGCCCTCTACGGAATCAATAACGTACCGCCGGGGTAGTTTGCGTTCCCACCTCGGACGGCGGACGCGGGGAAGGGAAGGGGGAAGTTCAGTCTTGGCCTCCGGGGCGGGAATAGGGGGTGCGTCTTTCGTATCAACTGCTGATTTATTGGGTATATCTTTGTACAAGCAGGAGTAACGATTGGGGGACGCGACCGAGGGCGCACCGCTCACTCGGCCAGGTCCGGAAAACCCTCTGGCTCCGCGTCTCTGGCGTCCGGCTCAGCCGGAAGCCCAGCAGTGGTAGAGAGGCGCGCAAAGAGTTCTCCGAGGAGGTCGTCACCGAGTTGACAGACGACCTCGTCCAGGATGTCCGCGTGCCGGACATCCGAGGGAGTCGGGCAGTCTCGAGCGAGGTGTCCGGCCGCGCCGCAACGGAAGCAAGTGCGTGGCGTGAAGCGTGCGCGGGTCCGGTCGACATCCATTGGAATGCCAGGTGGAAGGGCGGGCGCCGGCGCGGCTTTGGGAGCTGGCGTGAAGGAGGGGACTGGGAGGAACGTCCCAGTGCGAGGGCGTGCGGCCGGAGCCGGGGCGCGAGTCGGAGGTGCTCCTGCTCGGACACGGGTGAGGGCGTCGTACTGGCGGAAGGCGCGGAGGCGCCATCCGGTGTAGTCTAGCAGCGCCGGAGCGGTCCCGGACGTGGTGATCGCCGTGTTAATCCGCGGGTCGAGCCCTGCGCGATACTTGGTGACGCGGACGAGCGGGTCCGTGTACCCGGCCGTGGCGGCGAGTTCCTCAAAGTCGTCCGTGTACCGGTAAACGTCGCGGGAGCCCTGGTAGTAGCTATGGGTCTCCAACCGGAGGAGAGCTTGGTCTTGCTCGTTTTCCTCTACAAACCGGAGCCGGAACTCGGACTCGAATTCCGCCCAGGACGGGAATGGGAACGGAACGATTGCGGACTGTCGTTCGGCCCATCGTCCGGCCGCGTCTCGTGCCATAAAGGACATGGCGTACCGCACGAGTTTTTCCTCGACGACCTGTCCGTGGACCATGAAGGCTTCCGGAACTAGTCGGAGGTATGTGAGGACGGAGTGGAGGAACATCCGTCCTTGAGTCCGGTCGCCGTCGAAAACGGCTGGGGGGTTCGGTCGGAGAACCGATTTTGCTGCAGGGGTGAGGGTGGTGAAGTCTGGACCCGCTGCCGGAGCCGGAGCAGCAGGGACGGGGGCAGTCGCGGGTGGATTTTGGTTGTTGTGTAAAACGCGGAGGAGTAGGGTTTCGATGTTCGCGAGAGAGCTTTCTACCGCTGTCAGCCGGGATTCGGGGTCGGCAGCCGGGTCCGGGATGTAAACATCCGGGAGCTCGGGTGGCGCGGACCCGTTTCCGGGCGTCGGGGCGTCCATCAAGGAGGAGGGGTCGAGATTGGAAGTGGGGGAGGCCGGAGCGCTAGCGTAGCGGTCCGAGTCCGAGTCTACACCGAACTTCGCAATCTTGACCGGTTGATCCCTTAGATCCTTTCTTCTGCTGTAAGGGCAACCTCAGCTCGGCGCGGGAGCGCGGGAGACTAGCGGGAGAATCCGAAGTAACTCAATTGACAGTACTAAATACAGGTTTCTAGAATACGCACCTAGCGGGAGAATCCGAAGAGAAGAAAGGATAAGGATTCCCACGCTAGGCGAGGTTTTTGTAGGTACTAGCCAGTAGCACGTGTCCGGATCAATCGGCAGTGGTCTCGAGCTTGATCGCATAGCACGTGCCAGTGAGAGCGACCGGACGCGGGGGGTCGGAGGGGGACGGAGTCCGGAGGGTCGGAGGGGGACGGAGTCCGGAGGGACGGAGGACGACGTTCCAGACGGAGGCGTAGGCTGGGGCATAGGACCGAAGGCCGGATGGTCGGGCGAGGACGGATGGACGGACGAGGCCGGACGAAGGATCGGACGAGGAAGTGGGGCGGTGCGATGGGCCGGAGCCGGACGGACGGACGGACGGACGGACGGGTGGTTCCCCTGACAACAGTGGGCAAACGGGGCATCGTAGGGGTGGATCACGGCAACTGAGCAATCCACACCTTATATGCCCTCCCCCTGGAGATAATGCTTAGCATGTAGCAGTAAGAGATCGTGATCGAAATCATCTACCTATATTTGCCCCAAACACGAGAGAAACCAGAATACAGGGAGACCTAGGCCCAGGAACCGGAGATATGGGGATATCCATTATCCGCTGACATTGGAAGCACCGGATGAAATGTCCCGCAACCCCGACAATGACTATACATGCTGTACTGCTACATTGGTAAACTGTTGCTACCGCTCTCCACCCGTTGCGCAGGCCTCAGAATTCTTAGGTATTTATCTATGGAATATTAGTTGCACGGTCATTTGCCGTATTGTGAACCCAACGATACATCACTTGTTGGCGTGTGCCTACTATTTTTTATCGCCTACCTGCAAGAGGTAGCAGATCGTTGAATCGGACACACTGATCATCACACGTAAGGGACCCTCCCTCCCCCCAAATGCGGTAAACACAGCTTATTACTGCTTCCGTCCCTGCCACACAACAAAGCAGACGCGGCTTGCCTCCTCCACTGTAGTAGGGCCTCATCTGGTCTTGGTATAGGGTCTAGTGTCGTACTAATTAAGAAGAATCGCAACTAGGTCATTCCGCCCGCCTCAGTCCGCACCGTGAACGCGTCCGAGGGAGCCAATAACATCGTTGTAAATAATGTACATACAGCATATTCCAATGGGCTGCAAAATTATGCAGCGACGAAGATGATGTGTTCATGTCGTTAATTGTGGAGGTTGTAGGCGTCCATAAACTTCTCAAAATTGACTTGGTTTGGAAAGATGACAATTTTTGCTGACGACATTTCCAAAAGGAGTGAACAAATGTCAATCATTACGGATGTTCATCAGTGTGGGCGATTCTACGATCTGCTACCTCTTGCCTACCTGGCCACCCTAGCTAGCTGGCCACTTGGTATCCACAGCCACCATGCTTGAAGATTTTCTCCACTAGTGAATGAGGGATCGAAGTACGATGCATGACGAAGGTTTGGACCAAATTTGGCCCGAAAGTGATGGGTTGATCGACAGCTATGGCATGTCTGATCTTGTTCCCGGGGGCGGGACCATCAATTTCTTACGTTGGTACGGTTCACTTCTCCGAGTCAGGAGGAAACCAACAGTCCAGAACATCGAAGGTTTGTATTGGGCTGACCGGTCAGTCTCATGTCGTCCAAGGATCATGTACAGGACACTGCACAGTTCAGTCCACAAGAACCGGCGGACAATAGATATTTGAACCACGGAAACTCGAGTGAGGCAACGTGGTTTCATACCAACCAACATTACACCGCGCAAAGCATGCAAGGTTTGACGGACTACAGTGCGCTCACCGCGACTGCACTAGAGGCCCTGTAGTTGTGTTGCGGGCCTCGAATCTCGAGCCTCCGACCACGGCTCCGCGGGTTCCGATTGAACGACCGGAGTAATCATGCCGTATAGACTTCAGAGATCGCCACCGATTTGTAAATTACCGCGATCGAGGTTCCTGCCCAATTTTAATCCGGATACACCGAAATCGAAGCGGTGCGGGCGCCAGGCATAAGGGACAAACAATGCATGCTTCAATGAGCGGAATGTCAATCCCTGACGGGTGGTGAGTTGGATACAGGAGGCCGAAAATTTCATCGCAGCCAATCGTTGTCACTTGGTTGGAGGCTTTGGGAAAGATTTGAACCTGTGCCTGCGCAATACTCTGATTCCTTGGCATCGGCAAAATTGCTACCTTATGACTTGTTGGGTGGGGCCACCGCAGCGTGCGTGGCGTGACTCGTACTTAGAGGTTTTTACTGCCCATACACCGATATCTAATTTACATCAAGGCACATTATTTGCAGGTGCGGGCCACCTCGCGTCTAGGTCTCATGCTGCTATTAAGATCTTTTGATCCTACCCTCGGTGGAAAGATTTCTAGAAACCAGGTCGCCGTGTCTTTGGTTCGATTATAAACAGGGTAATAGGCGCTGGAAGCAGAGATGCAAAACACCGAGTGGAATGTATACTCCCAACCGAGAAGAAGTCAAAATGAGGAGCCGAACTTAGAGTAAAAAAGGCGCCGCTGACGACTGTATATGACCTGGTCCCGAGTCGAACGGGCGCGCACTGTATAATGCAACCCCAAAGTCGAATCATTCACAGATGGGGCCACTCCGCATCCAGGTCCCATACTGCAAATGATATTCAGCTCTTCATGAGGTAAGTCGCTGTCGGGGTTTCATAATGTATCATTTGACATGCCAGCAAATGTGTAGGAATATTCACCGCGTTTTCTTGCTTGATCTCGCCCGCTTTCGACAGGGACTTGAGGCACATGTTCGCTCAGACCTAGGATTATATTCCTTGATGCACAAATGCTGCACAAATTTATATTTCAACATCGCACACCCCCCATCGACTCACGCAAAGCTTTGATCAAAAATGACTTGTATTGCGTACCGACATGCCATGCATGAGTGCTTATACGAGTTCCCCCTATTTAATGAGCGCAAATACCAGTTTTGCACAAGCTTCCCGCAAGTGTAGGTCTGACAACAGCCAGAGAAGAATAACCCTAAAACGAGTCAGTCAATATGCAGCATTAGAGACACAAACTGAACCCAGGGTGAATGGGGGCATCTCCCGTGGACCACTGAGACTCATCTCTACACCTCAGGCAGCATATACATCCCATCGACGTATTGCTGTGGCCCGTACACATCGAAAGTTGCCTCTTGAGCTAACTGGACGGCGAAGGCATCAGATGACGGATCTGAAGCTGGGCAACCTCGAGCTCGACGAGAGGATTAGAATGATATATGGGTTCACCATGTTCAAGTGGTGGATGTCGAGATATGAGGCTCCGAAATTGGGTGCTTTACAATGGTGTTTTGTGACCAAAACGCGTGACCACCAACTATTTTGCAAATTGCAATAATAAAATTATCATACCACCAGCTCCAAATGGAGCCGCGGAACGCATCCAGCCCTGTAAGTACATTCAATTTCTTCCGTTGGCCTCAAATAAACTAGAGAAAAATAAAAGAATTCACGGTCGATTTGGATTCATGACCCGCTCCCGAGTCGAACGGGCGTACACTGTATATTCAAAGAGAACCGTCGTACCACAAATATTCAGCGCCTGTTGACCTCACACCGAGGGCATACAATTTCAGAAACCAGGTCACAGCTTGTGTGTGGTCCAATTATAAACAGGGTAATACCATCTCGCAGAAAACACCCAGCTGCGGAATTGGTACTCCCAGCCCTGCAAGGTAAAAATGTGGAACCGAGCTTCGAGTGAAAAAAGCGTGGCAACAGCCTGTGTGACCTGGTCCCGAGTCCAACGGGCGTACACAGCACATCGATCTATATCGTGTAGATGGGACCACTCCTCGTCCAGATCCTATTCAGAGCTGGTGTGGAGGCGTGTTGCGTTGCGACTCGACTTCAATTTTGTGAGCTGAGCCCATGCCAACAAGTTGAGTATAGCGCAATGCAAACCACAAAACACGTTCCGTCCTCATACAGTAAGTACGTCGTGCAAACCAAGAACAGCGCAAAAAAAAAACCACCATCGTTGGATCCGAATGACCTGGTCCCGAGTCGAACAGGTGTAGTCTGCATGATCTGATCTTCAAGACACCGAAATCATTATCTGCAGGTGTGGACCATTCCACGTCCAGGTGTTATTCACTTATACCCCCGATATTGGATTAAGGATACCCATTGCCAGTGATTGCAAATTTCTAGAAAGAATGAATTGCAAGGTCCAATTCAGACTGCCATTTCACAACGACAGGAACCGAACGATAACGACCTCGAGGGGCAAAAGTGCATACCGTACTTGAACGCGTACCTTCGGGAGGCGACTCTGCGGTGTACAGGCTCGAGGCGGGCGATGCGGAGAACACGGATAACCGCGACGGCACGACAACCTCGAGGTGGGCGATGGCAACTCGGGGGAAAGTACAAGCTCGTCAGCGGTGCGAGTGCAAGCTCGACGGCGAGTCTACGGTCGTCAGCGGGTCGAGCGTCAAGGACCTCGAAGGTTCGACCGTGAAGGACCTCGAAGGTTCAACCATGAAGCGGGCTTCACTCCCTCTCGTACATCGCCTGCACCGCGCCGCCACCCGCGAAGGGACACGACGACTCGCGCGGTGACACGTATTCCTCCCACTACAACGGCGCATGTGGTCCATTCGGACGCGGCTGATATTTGCGAAAAGAATGCAAAAGAAAAATACATGCAGACCTTTGCCGTCGCCTGTACACGGAGTGAATCCTCTTCTCCAGCGCCAGGGCGTGCACGCCGACCGACTTCTCCTTCTAAAAGATTATCAAAGTGTGGGGACGTACGAGGGCGGGTCTCGTCGCAGTGTCGGAGAAGGCGCCCATCGAGTGGGGATAGCGCGTGGATGCGGGCTGTTTGCAATGGATGGATAAACACGAGACGAGACGGGGACGGCGGGGCGGAGCGGACAGTAGGGGCGGGGCGGGGCGGACAGTAAGGGCGGAGAATGATGAGTGATAAGTCAAGGAAAGAAACAAGGAGGGAAAGGAGGAGAAATACAGGAAGACAG
This sequence comes from Mycena galopus ATCC 62051, assembly GCA_014925785.1. NCBI lineage: Eukaryota > Fungi > Basidiomycota > Agaricomycetes > Agaricales > Mycenaceae > Mycena > Mycena galopus. The sequence continues at coordinate 356,785 of WIQG01000019.1, forward strand.
AGAAAAGAGAACGTACCCAGAGGACGTCCCAACCCTCGCTCCTCCGTCGAAGCAAGCTAAAGTATGTTTTGAGCGCAGAACAGCAGGGGGCGCCTCCGTGGTTGCCACGATGATCCCACAGGGCGTGTGCCAAACACGCCGAGGACCGGTGCCACCCGATCGAACTGAAGCTGCTGTGCGTGTTGTCCCAGGCGACCGCGGCGACGCACATGACGAACACGCCGAGGAGTATCGGTTCCCGGGAGGAGCAGGAGACGCCGGTACGTGGTGAGGGACAGGTTAGCGTTTTAGGGCGGGGAGAGGATGATCTTCAAGCAGGCCGGCGCGCTGGTGAGAGCCTCTTGGCACGAGGACCGGGGAGAGGTGGTAGAGCATGACAGATGGCGACGGGCGTCTCGACTCTTGGTGCCGGTGCGCAGAGGCGCGTCGTGGAGGATATACAAGACGGCGGTCCCAGATGAATTTTGATGGGAGGCAGATGATGTTGATGTGAGGCAGATAGATCCATTCTGAGGCAGATTAGATTATGTGCGGCAGATCCGGGCAAAAGAGATAGATATCTATTTTGGGAATCTACCTCTCTTGATCGACCTCGGCTGCGCAAACCCACGTGAGATGATCGACCGCGAAAGAAAAATCTCTCTCCTTGCTACCACCACCATCTCCTGCGACAGGCCCGACGCGTTTCCGACGCGCCAAATGACTCTCAACGTCGACGACGCCACGCACGCCGCGGATGTGGAGCTGATTGACAGCTTGCCAGTTCGTGCTCTGGATCAATTCAGGGACCATGTACGTTGCTGCGCTTCTTGGATGTGCTCAGCACTGTTTACGCCATTGGTACAGGTTTACTCGCCTTATTCTGACCTGTAATTCTCACCACAGCGCGCGCGAGCTTGATGAGCGGACCGCCCGGGAGATTGAAGCCTCCATGAAGAACGGGATCCTCACAAATAGGCAGAATGAAGCGTACCATCGCACAGCTCGCGGTTTTCAACGACAGACTAAGGCAGCACAAAAAGGTTCGAGAAACCAACGAACTAACCCAATACTCCCAGGGAGTGGCTACGCAGATCGCGGATCTGAAGGAGACTCGGCGTCAGGCATTGGCGCAGGAGAAGGAGCTCCGGGAACAGCTCAAGACTGCGAAGGTCCCTGCGGGCGGCTCCTCGACGAAACGCGGCCAGAATACCAATGCTAGCCGTTCAGTTATCGTCTCAGCCAGCTCTACTAGGCGCGTAAAAACTGTGCCTGCCATTGCGGGTGCGTTTTCCGTTCATTCTTCACCTAATTCCCTGTTAATAATCGAATGTCTGGTTCAGCATCACCTTCCGCGATCCTTAGCATCGACGACCTCAATGATTCTCTGCTGCAACCGGACATCGCTCCACCGCCAGGTGCAATCTTATCCAAATTGCCTCGTCTGTTGTGTAATTCTTTTTTGTCAGACCTCGCGCCCCTAGATGCTATGCCTGCGGTCCAAGATGCATCGCAGTGGCAAATGTCTGACTGGGAGCGGGAGTTTGCAGCGCTGGCGGAACCGTCCTTTTCGGAACCTGCCTTTTGGGCACCGTATGAACCGACCATGTCTTCCCTCTACGAGACCGCGCCCTACATTCCCAACTACCTTGGCGCAGGTGATCTTAACAGAAGCGTCGCGGCAGAGACATCTGCACACATGGTTCTGTATCCGGACATGCCCATGTTCTCCGGATCGGATCCCACAACGCTGGATGAGCTTTTGAGCCTCAATTCTTCTTTACTGGGGGCAAGTATTGACGGTCCTTCGGGTTCCTTTGGCGACAGTCTCGGTGGAGGTGACAACATTCAAAATCAGTTGCCGGCGCTCCGCGCTCCCCCGTCACCATCTGAATCTGGCTCGCCTGCCCACGCAGTGCCTACGATTCCTCAGTCTTCAGAAGCGGTACAGAGACCAGGTTGACGAGTCCAATATTATCTCTTCCATCCGCGTCCAAACCCGGTCTGCGAAGCTTCAACAATCCAAAGTCGACCCCGCACCCAAAAAGCGCCCCAAACATAGTAAAGTAAGTTCTGGATATCCTTATCGCGATATTAGGCTCATGGGTCCGGATATATAGTGATTAAGCACTTGTAATCTCGTACCGCTGATTGCGGCGTAAAAAAAAACCGGTGTTCATTTGTCTTTTCCCGATGGTGTTGAATATATTCTCCTGTTGGTTACTTTGGTTTGCTACGTATGTGAATACAAGTCGCCATTACACCTTCAAATTCAGTGCCCGGTCGCGAGTATGCCGTCAAGGGACACAGATCCCAAAATAGACATCTACCTCGTTTGTCTTCATCTGCCTCACTTAAAACAATCTACCTCGCATTATCATCATCTACCTCCCATCAAAATCCATCTGGGACCGCCATCTCGTCGATACTCCGCGTCGTGCTGTCGCGCCGACTCCGCCGGGTCGACGTTCCGAATGAGGGCAAGCACGCACGTGATCTCATTGTGTCTTGAATCACGCCACGACACCACCAAACACCAGGATGAAAAAATTTCGGCAGCGGAAGACGGTCTCTCCGCCTGCGGGCTGCCAAAAATTATGACAAGGAAATAAGCCAGTTCAACCTACATTTATTGCGCCTGGAGCGGATACCAGGCCCTATGTCGAGAATTATGTGGACTGTGAAACGGACATATTCAGTTGGCAACAAAATAAGTGAGATAGCCCAAACCAAAAATCAAGTCACTTATATATTTATATAGTATTCAGCGCACACGAAAAAGAGCGCCGAATTTTTTTAAGAAAAAAAAACCCAAAGCGGTTTCTAGATCGCTATGACCTGGTCCCGAGTCGAACGGGCGTACAGTCCATACCCTGGAGCCAAGGCGCATTATTTGCAGGTGCGGACCACTCCGCGTACAAGTCTCGTACTGATACTACGACCTTTTGACCTTGCATCGAGCGGAAAAGGTTCTGGAAACCAGGTTGCCATCTTGCAGGGTCTGTGGATCAATTACAAACAGGGCGAAAACGACTCGAAGAAAAGAAATTTCGCTGTTGCTCCATGACCTAGTTTTGAGTGACTCCATAATCGGGAAGAGAACGATCGATGCCACCGCGCGATTCCGCGCTCAGGTCTCGTACTGAGGGCAGAACATTCCAGGCAAAAAGCACAATCGTTGATGCCCTGGTCCCGAGTCGAACGGGTACTGTCTGTCAGCATAACATAATATGCAGCTGCGGGCCACTCCGCTGCCAGGTCTTGTACTCCTCATATTCAACACTTCAACTTGGGTCCGCATTGCAATTTGTAACCACACGATATGGCATGGAGAAAGCAGGCCGTAGTACTGGTCTGCGGTTGAATTGACGGCCTTACACTGGGGAAAACAATTCCGAGGTCGCTCTAGGACCTGATCCCGAGTCGAACGGGCATGGGCTGCATATCCGAGGGTAATGAATGTCGCTGGGCTATTCCGCGTCCAGGCCTCGAGCTACGAATATTTGACCTGTGCACTGGGGACCAGGTCACGGTGTGTGGTTCGATTCTAAGAAAGGTGATAGCAGCTCAAAACGGAGATGCAGAACGAGCACCAAGAGGAATGTAATTTGTACCCCTACTCCGTGAAGTCAAAATGAGAAGCAGAAGTTTGAATGAAAAAAAAACGAAGCGGATTGGACTTTTGTCCATGACCTGGTCCCGGGTCGAACGGGCGTACTCTGCATACTTATTAAGAGAACGATGAATGTCGTACAGATGCGGGCCATTCCGCGTCCAGGTCCTATTTTGCTGGGGCGAAGGCATGTTGCAAACTCTCATTCTCTCCCTTCTCTCTCTCCCTGATTCGCGCCCTCTCCGTCTCGCATTAACACAGAAGACAGCGCTTGTCCGCTCACTCTCGAGGCGCGGGATGCAAGTACATTTTCTGCCTGTGTGTATGCATGTATTTTTGGAGAAAGGGTCAGCCGCGTCGGAATCACCACGTGCGCAATTAACAGCAGCAGCGGGAGGAACACGTGTCACGGCGCGGGAGGTGTAGGCGGGAGACCTCGGTGTACGAGAGGGAGAGGGAGTGCACACTTGACCCTTCACGGTCCGCTCGACCCATTGACGAGGCTGTACTCGCCGGGCCCGAGAGTGTTCCGCCCGCTCCGAGATTGTCCCGCTTCGAGAGTGCCCCGCCGTCGACGTTGTACCTAGTCTCTCGCAGGCAGACACTTCAACGGACGATCTCGTACCTCGATGTGCAGATTCGCCCGCCGCTGAACCGGGAATGTGATTGATAATTTACTCGATTTAGCTCGATGTACCTCGATTCCTCGATGTAGCTCGATGTGCCTCGAGTTCCCTAGCTGGACTTCTCACTGGGATGCACCCTCGATCTCTTTCTAAAACCACGTATTCGTCGTTGATTCTGACCCGCAATGAATTCCGAGATGGTTACCACTCCAAAAGCAACGATCCAAGGATACCGTTCATGTTGATATACATTTTTCTCTTCGACAGCAATGGTAGTTCCGAGATGCACCTTACACTCCTTTCAAACTAAATTATCGGTGATGTTTATCTCTAATATCAAAGGTCGAAATCACACTTTAATTTCGTCCTTGATTGGATCCCGCGTCATGCGATGGAGACACAACACACCGGTACGAATCTTACAAGAGGCCCCGCCGCTTTCCTTAACGCTAGTCGACTTGAATTTCGTTCTAGAGAAACAGCTTGTCCAGCCTCCACTAAGCATAAACACTAAGCATAAATTATAAGTCGTACATTACAGCCTTTTGCGGAACTTAGGGCGCGGATTATTTTTTTTCCATTTTGGGACACTTTTCAGCATCGCGCGTCGGATGGCTGTTCTGGGCTCAATACTTCATACCTATGCATGAAAAGTATATGGATAGAACCGCATTAGCAAGGCGGAGGGCATAGTGTCTTCAGATTTTGATTATTATCCCACACAGAATTATAATTTGACACTGTGGGACACTTGGCAAAACCTCGCATCGGATGCTTGTTCTGGGCTCAATACTTCATACATAGGCATGAAAAGTATATGGATAGAACCGCATTAGCAAGGCGGAGGGCATAGTGTCTTCAGATTTCGATTATCATCCCACACAGAATTATAATTTGACACTGTGGGACACTTGGCAAAACCTCGCATCGGATGCTTGTTCTGGGCCCAATACTTAATACCTAGGCATGAAAAGTATATGGATAGCACCGCATTAGCAAGGCGGAGGGCATAGTGTCTTCAGATTTTGATTATCATCCCACACAGAATTATAATTTGACACTATGGGACACTTGGCAAAACCTCGCATCGGATGCTTGTTCTGGGCTCAATACTTCATACATAGGCATGAAAAGTATATGGATAGAACCGCATTAGCAAGGCGGAGGGCATAGTGTCTTCAGATTTCGATTATCATCCCACACAGAATTATAATTTGACACTGTGGGACACTTGGCAAAACCTCGCATCAGATGCTTGTTCTGGGCCCAATACTTACAGCCTTTTGCGGAACTTAGGGCGCGGACTGTTTTTTTTTTTTTCAATGAATTTTGCGTCGGATGGCTCTCCTGAGCTCAATTCTCAACCGTTTTCCTTTGGAATATGCTCATTATGTTTGCATTGAAAGGCCGGAGGGCATGGTATCCTCGGATTTTCTGATGGCCAATCAAATTGCTTGATTGGGAAAATATCCTGTGTTTTGAGTAGGACAGCTGTAGCATTAGCTACCATTGTTCAATTGGTCTGATTTTTTGATACAATGGGCTCACAGGTGTACCAGAGGGCACCACATGCCGGTATTTTTAATGTGACCTATAGATTAGATGCAATCTATATCACAACAACACCGAATTCTCCTTTCAATGTTTTGAGCCAAATATAAGTCATATAAAAAATACCGGCATATGGCGCCCTCTGGTATATCTGTGAGCCCATTGTATCAAAAAATCAGATCAATTGTACAACAGTAGCTAATGCTACAGCCATCCTACTCAAAACACCGGATATTTTCCCAATCAAGCAATTTGATTGGCCATCAAAAAATCCGAGAATACCACGCCCTCCGGCCTTTCAATGGAAACATAATGAGCATATTCTCAAGGGAAACGGTTCAGAATTGAGCTCAGGAGAGCTATCCGACGCAAAATGCATTGAAAAAAAAAAAAATGAGCTGCGCCCTAAGTTCCGCAAAAGGCTGTAAGTATTGAGCCCAGAACAAGCATCCGATGCGAGGTTTTGCCAAGTGTCCCACAGTGTCAAATTATAATTCTGTGTGGGATGATAATCAAAATCTGAAGACACGATGCCCTCCGCCTTGCTAATTCGGTTCTATCCATATACTTTTCATGCCTAGGTATTAAGTATTGAGCCCAGAACAAGCATCCGATGCGAGGTTTTGCCAAGTGTCCCACAGTGTCAAATTATAATTCTGTGTGGGATGATAATCGAAATCTGAAGACACTATGCCCTCCGCCTTGCTAATGCGGTTCTATCCATATACTTTTCATGCCTATGTATTAAGTATTGAGCCCAGAACAAGCATCCGATGCGAGGTTTTGCCAAGTGTCCCACAGTGTCAAATTATAATTCTGTGTGGGATGATAATCGAAATCTGAAGACACTATGCCCTCCGCCTTGCTAATGCGGTGCTATCCATATACTTTTCATGCCTATGTATGAAGTATTGAGCCCAGAACAAGCATCCGATGCGAGGTTTTGTCAAGTGTCCCACAGTGTCAAATTATAATTCTGTGTGGGATGATAATCGAAATTCGAAGACACTATGCCCTCCGCCTTGCTAATGCGGTTCTATCCATATACTTTTCATGCATAGATATGAAGTATTGAGCCCAGAACAGCCATCCGACGCGCGATGCTGAAAAGTGTCCCAAAATGGAAAAAAAATAGTCCGCGCCCTAAGTTCCGCAAAAGGCTGTAAATGTGACCGGCGCTATGAATGCTCGTATATATAGAGCTTTGATACTTAATCAAGTGGAGTTCGAAAGCCCTTATGGATAGTGAGCCGGAGCCACGGAGATAGAAAACTCGGGCAGGTCCAAATTGATATAAAGAGGGCAACGCACAAGACCCCTGGCTTCATGCCCGGTTTCCTCTCCAGTTTACATGAACGTCCGGCCAGACATGGATCCAGTGTTGAGTAACGCCCCTCTATTGCTCCTACCTGCCGAAGTCGCCAAACAAATCGAATTATGGCGATACGTCGGAGCGGGAACTTCTGCGGTGGGTTCCATGGACAGGCGTCAACACCACCTTATATCTCTCTGTTAAGGTATTCATATGGGACATTTTGAGCAACTTGAAAGGTGACTATACGTTACTTTTCAAGTACAGGCCACGTTGGCCAGTAGCGGCCTATTTTCTGTCCAGGTGAGTTCAAATCGAAGTTCATGCGGCCAGCCTGGGGCTGACTTTGGGTAGAATCACATCCGCTGTGTATGTGATTGGTTTCACAATTTTCCTGAGTAGGTGGGTAGCATTCCGTCGAATACCCTTCTCAAAGGTCACAGCCTATCCCCTTGGAGGATGCCGGACTTTTGAGCATGGACTTGAAATCCTCTATCCCATTGCCATTCCGTCTACATCGCTCCTCTTCTTCTTTCGTGTGCGCGCTATATATGGCGGTGCCCGCATAGTGACAATCATCTTCGGCCTCATGTGGGTCGTAGTGCTCGCAACTTGCATCGTTGTTCCGTTTGCCACCGGTGGCGTTAACATTGGAACCACCCGTTACTGTATGATTAGTGAAGACGCCCCGTACTCTGCGATCGCGGGCATTGCTCCAGCAGTGTTCGACACGGCAGTCTTCATCGCAATTTCGTACAGGCTGATTGGAAATACTCATATTGAGTACTCTTGGACCGAAAAAGCACGCACATTCCTCACTGGAGCGTACCTCCCATCTCTCTCCAAGTCCCTCCTCGTCGACGGCCAGGTCTACTATATGTGAATGGAATTGATGTATCATGTACGACTCACTGAAACCTTATTTTCAGGATTACCGTGGTCAGCAACACTGTGACATCCATCATGGTTTGCGGTCCTCCGATTGGGGTCACGTACCGCTGCCTCCTTATCCTTCCTAATTTCATGCTCACTAGTGTGATGGCGTGTCGCGTATACCGCCACACCAGACTCAATCTAACGCAGCAATCCTTTCTGTTTCCCACCCACATTGCCCCAGATATTGGAGTCGAATTGGCTACTCAATCCAAGTCGCTACACTTCGTCTATCCCACGCAGCAAATGGGGACAAAGGATTGCGAAGTTGGAGAAAGGGAGGATCATGCATCAGAAAACGGGCAGTGTTAAACTTATGGTTCCTTTCTTCCAACCATGATTTGATGGTCACACATACATCTGTAGGGTAATATCTATTCCTACATAGTATAAACATTTTTATATTATTTGGTTGCGACAACTGTGTTCGAAGAATCTATATGAAGTTTGCTTAATCAACTGCTGTCTCAACATAAAATCACGTTCAGCGAGTGTTCAAGTTAACAGTCTGCATTGGAAGGTCCCTGAGACTACATTGCTTACTGCAGTAGAATACACCTGTTAACCATTCTGTCAAACCTTGATCTTTTACAGCTCTTTGCAGTACAACAGGTGCCGTCCGTTTTTTTCTGTTTTCACAAGTTTTCATGAGAACAGCTGCCCTGAGCTCAGTTCTCAACTGTTTCCCTTCAAATTAGGCTCATTCGATTCACATTGAAAATCCACAGGGGATAGAATACCAGTATTTTTGATTCTTTCACGTAATATAATTTCTTTCGGAAAAACTTGGTGCTCAGTAGGACACCTGTAGCACTTGGAATACGGCCTTGATTGGCCTAGTTTTGGATATTCTTATACATGATAATTCTATTGATCAGGCCGGGGAGCCACGTATTCCGGGCCCCTGATAGATTCTTCACATATAAAAACAGCGTGAATAGAACCCCTTCACCCACTTTCCTGCTTGAATTTATTTTCATATTCTGCTGCTGCGGCCTTAAATATCTCGGGAACTGCTGCTGCGGGAGACCGTCTTCTACTTGGGTTCGACTCAAACTACTGCTTCAACCCTGGAAATCCACTCCTCAATGAACTGCCACTGTGCTCTCAACGCTGAATCTCGCACTGATTGTGTCCTGCCTGCTGCCTTCCCGCCCCTGATTGATTTTCATCTCAGTCAACCTCTTCAATCAACATCAAAGCCCAGGTTTACCTCGAATCCAATTCGTAGTTCTGTCAAGATTTCGTCTTCACATCCATTGCTCCCGTTCCATCTCCGCGCATATCGCAGGACATCACCACCACTCAGCCAGGCCGTCAAATCCACTTCGCGGGTCAATATTCAATTCAGAGCTCGCGGTTGGTTTACTTTGGCATTCAATTCAATTCACGGCTCACGGCTCAAGGTTCAACCAATCGTCGACCAAAATTCAATTTGCTGCGTGTGAATTGAATTCCATTGCCAAATCGCGGTATTGATACACGTCGCAGCTCAATCGGAATCCACTACATTCAACCCCCACCTGGACAGAGTTTGGCCAGCTGATCCAGATAATGGCCAGGTCTGGCCAGCTTTGTGGAGATCTGTGTAGACAGCTATATAGGGGTCTTTCCAGCTGGCTAGAAAGACCTCCACAAAGCTGGCCAGACCTGGCCATTATCTGGATCAGCTGGCCAAACTCTGTCCAGGTGAGGGTTGAACGTAGTGATCATTCATTCAATCTACACTTCAATCAAAGTCGCCCTCTGCACTTCAATACCGAGTGTGGCTGTTCTATATAGACATTGTCGAGCGGCTTACTGTGATTTCATCCGTCCCGTGCCGTATCAAAGTACAACGCAGCTAATCTTTCGGAGGATCTTTGCAAACGCCCCCTCGTCGGTGCATGCATGCGTTCCAACTTTCAACTTCCAACTTCTCAGTCTCGTCCTGCCAGTGGGCGCCAATAGCGATCTGGATTCGGGATCCGTGCCTCGATCAATCCTCAATCAAATTGATTGGTTGTGTCCTGGAATTACATGACTTTCTCTTGCTGCAATTACTGAGTCGGGCTTGGATGTCGAGAAAGTAATATTGATAAGTAATATTAATGTTGTTGTCGCAGGGGAAACTGAATTCTGAATCCTGTAATATATATCAGATCAAAGAAGACAAATCAACCTGCATTATATTAATTTTGTTTTCTCTCGTCATTGTTCATTCCTTCCCTTCAAGTCCCTTCTGCATCATTTCTGCATCTACATCATAAGTTTCCGTCGCCTCGCCTGGGGCGGTGTCCAGTCACCCTCTTTTTAAAATGAAGCTGCTCTGTCTGAAGCCATTTCAAACTCCGTTCGTCACAACTGGCTGCTCGGCTGCGAAGCGGCCTCGTATTCCCTTCTTGGTCCGGCAGATGGTGCCAGGACCCCTGACAATGCCTCTGGAGGCTAGGGCCCGCGCCGGACAAAAATTTGAGATTTTGACCCTAAAACCTAGGTCCAAACCGGACAAAAATAAGGGGTTGGAGCCGGGGTACCCAGGCCCCGGGTCCGGACAAAAGTGTCGACTCAGGTCTGTCTGAACATCAGGTATGTGCCCGTATGGTCTTCATATTTAACTCTCTTTTTGTTGGCGTGTTCGAGCCCCGGGGAACACCATTTTACAAATCCGATATCCGTCAGAAGCTTTAGCTATACAAAGACAATCACAATTTTTTTCTGCATCCCGCCATTACATTACCCCGCCATCTGGTGTACGCACTACTTATGCCTCCTGAAGCCCTTGACATCGATGCACCCTTCATCCCATCAGACTGGATTGGGAAGAAGAAGGAATACTTGACAGAGCACTTACCTTTCGCCGTTGTAACGGCCAGAAATGCCGTATACAAGTTTCCAGCGTGCGCAATAAAACTATGGTGCCGGTAGCGGGCTCCAGGCGGGGTAATATCGGATCAAAACTGCGTCAACTGACGAACGGAGTTGGAAATGGCTTCAGAGAGGGTGATATAAATGCCGGCATCTCCTTCACTGCGTGAGTTCGATCCCATTCGCATCCAACATCGCACCTTAGCCTTGCATAAATATGCCACTCCGTTTTCAACAAATGCACGGCCCCATAGGGTTAGTAAACCAGCCTATGAACCCGTGATGGCCGTAACGGCCGTCCCGTTTTCCGTCCCGTCCCGTCCAACTTTTTCCAGTTATCTCAACGACCGTGAAAGCCACGGCCCGTACCGTGGAACACCCGTCGATTCCACGGCCGTTGCCGTCACGGGCACGGGTGGCAGCCCTACGGCCCCAGCCGCTCGTACATCGAGCAGATAGATACTCACTTACTTATGCCGCCGATGAGCCAAAGGTAACGAGAGAAACACCTGTTGTAAGAGGCGAACAAGCTCATGGCCGGTGTACGTCTGCAACTCCGGGGGACCTCGGATACTGGAGCCGTGCTAGTCGTATATGTGCTTCATTTGACGAGACTTCATGTCCCTCAGTCACGCGAATTCATACATTGAAGCAGTTGAAAGAATTTCCGGCTCACCGTGGTAATAGGTGCGGAAGTAATCGTGGTGGTGCGTCACTAACAGGACCCGCTTGCGTGGTGACTAACGTGCGGTTGAATGTATTATAAAACGTGAGAGAGTTCCAGATCGCATGCGCGCTGAATGCTACCGACCATACTCAGGACGCACGCCATCATGTGCATGGCTCAAGTTCTTTATTCTTCATCGTGTTTGAGGGGCATGTCAAGCGCCGCAGGAGACCCGCAGCTTGGTGGCCACACTATTCGCACAGGAGGCATATTTCCACACCGATGGTCTTCGTCCATCATGCAGGAGCTGGTCGCGGGTACAGATGTGGCTCGCCATCCACACCCACGGGACCTGCGCAATTCACATGCACTGGCCATATATATCCGAGAAGCGTGGACGAATACTACGCCTCCACCCTCGGAATGCCCCCCATTTCTCCTAAGATCCTTGACAAGACTCTTGACTACACCGTAGTAGTGGTGAATGCACTGCGGGATGTGGCGGCCGCAACCCAGATCCCTTTCGTCAGCAATGCTTGCACGTTGACGTTGAGAATCATTCCTATGCTGCAGGTACGGATTTTTGACATAGCTTGCATTCCAGAACACATCCTATTCAAAATATAGAACACCAAGTTTCAAAAGGACAGATGCCTCAGGATTGTCGAGGACATTCATCATGTGCTCTGTATACTCGTGAACCTGTTTGCCTACGCAGAGGACATTCATTCCCCAAGGATGCTCAATCAAATCGCGCAATATGTTTTGTGGGTCGAATTTGTTGCATCAATCCATTTATTTCCACTGACGTTTGCCCTGATCCCAGAACTCTCCAAAAAAATTGATTCGTGTTTGAGAGCCCAGCGTGAGCTCGGTACGATTAAGCGGCTGTTTAAGCAAAGCGAACTCGCCACGCAGTTCGGTAATTGCGAGACAGAGTTAAAGGCAGTTTTAGGGAGTTTCACGGTTGGTCGAATTGTTCAGGTTGGCATTAAAGTTGACTTTGCTTTCGAAGATGAAGCAAGGCGTCAACCTCGCTTCTACTCTTGTCGAGTTCAGTTTCGAGGCCGAGACACGGCACCAAGAACTTTTCGAACTCATTTCATCTCGGAGTGGCTCATTTGACACTCTGTCTTCAGTGAGCTTTTCCCAATAATTTGTAGTGCTAACTTCTTAGTGGGACTTTTCAGATTGGTCAAAAATCCCTGAACAATAGGTGATATGTTCAAACAAAGAAGAGAAATCTGTCCTGAATACTCTGTCTTATCTAGTTCTGGCTCGTTCTCGTTACTCCCTGCTTCCCCCAAAATATTTCATGGAAGGGAGTCGGAGCTTGAACAGCTGGTCCATACCCTGCTCATTACGCCTGCTCACGTTGCAATATTGGGTTCAGGTGGGATGGGAAAGACGACCTTGGCTGTGGCAGCCCTTCACAACCCCGGAGTGGTTGACAAATACCCGGCCCGTCACTTCATTACTTGTGATTCTGCTCACGCGAACAATTCGCTGGTCGCAATCATCGCTTCTAATATCGGGCTCGAGGCGTCCCACGGGTCTATCAGACACATAATTCATCAGTTTTCCACAGGCCCAGCATGCCTGGTCGTACTAGATAATTTCGAGACACCATGGGAACCAGTGGATGGTCGGGCAAAGGTTGAGGAATCTCTGTCACTGCTGACTGATATACCACATCTGGGACTTCTTGTATTACCACTTTCCTCCAAAAACTCTCTGCTGACTCGTTCCTCAGATCACAATGCGTGGCACCGAGAGACCCAGCAAAGTCAAATGGACTCGCCCATTCCTGCGCCCTTTGAGTCCCTTACCCTTGACGGCTGTCCGTCAAACCTTTATTGAAATTGCAGACGAAGCTCACCATGACCCGGAAGTTGAACGGCTATTGAACATCACAGATAACGTCCCCCTGGCGGTTCAGCTGATTGCCACCGTTGCGGGTTCAGAAGGATGCCAGGCAACCCTAGAGCGATGGGAACTGGAGAAGACTGCCATGCTATCTGCTGGTTATGACAAAAGGTCGAATCTGGAGCTTTCTATTGGTATATCTCTTTCAAGTCCCCGCATGTCGGCCTCACCTCATGCCGTGGAGCTTCTCAGTCTGATGTCACTCCTCTCGGATGGGATTTCGGACATTGATCTAGCGCAAAGCAAAATACCTATTCCAGATCTGCCCGAGTGCAAAGCAACATTGATCCGCACCTCACTTGCCTATGTTGATCATGCTGGGTAATTGAAGGTGTTGGCACCAATCCAAGAGTATATTCACACTGTCCGACCTCCGTCCAGCCTGCTGGTGCAGCCTCTTCGTGCCCACCTCAACAAGCTCCTTCAGCTGTGGTGGAATTTCAGAAACGACTCGACATCTACCAGCAGCTTGATCCCTCGGCTGGTATCCAATCTGGGAAATGTACATAATGTATTGCTCCACGGACTCAATGGCGATCTTGCAGACCTTGCAGAAACCATGCACTCTATAATCTTACTCAATCGCCTGAATGTAGCAATGAATCGTGGTCTCACCCCACTCATGTCCCGCCTGCCAGCGTTGCTTCATGGGATAGATGACCATCAACTTCATGGGGAGTTGATCACTGAAACTTTCCGAGGGTGCCAGTTTTACACCATCGATAACCCGGCAGAGCTGATGGATGAAGCGGTTCAGCATTTCCGCACAATTAAAGATTTGGAGGGCGAAGGTGAGTACTATTTGTCACAATTTGCTGCCTTGAATGCAATTCAATGCACACACTTAGCTCGTCTCTATAATGCGGCTGCATTATATTATCTTGCTCATGCCAGGAATCGGGAAAAGGCGCAAAATTTATATGGTTCTGCGGTCTCCGTGGCGTGCCAATGCAATTCTGGGGCGGTACAAATCCGCGCCATGCTAGGCCTGGCTATGATACATTGGTTCAATGGAAATTACTCCCAAACGCTGAAGCTGGCCCGTGAAATACACCGCTTCTCTGTGGTTGCGGGGAATATCCAGGGCGAGCTCTCCACCATCCGCTGGCAAGCCATGTGTTACACGTTGCTTGGGGACTTCAAGCATAGTATACAACTGCTGGGCCAGGGACTGGAGCTGCTGGTCGGGGCAGGTCTTAAAGGCGGGGAAAACGAGAGTCGGCTGATGAACTCCAAGGCAGATGCATACCAACTCAAGACAGAATACAGTGAGGCCCGACACATTCATGGTGTCATATTGCGCCAGTCTTCGGCGATGCTCACGCCGGTGACACATGGCTATGTTCTCGTCAATATTGCATTCCTGGATATTGTTACAGGCGCCAGCGGGGATATTGCAACGCGCAATCTAGACGCCGCAGTCTCTATCTTCCGGAACATACAATACTCACGCGGCATCTCCTTTTGTGATTTGTTTCGTGCGGACTTGCAGCTTCGTGAAGGCGATGCTGGAGAGGCACGTGGCGAGTACATCCGACTTTTCGCCGGTGTGAAAACGACCGAAAAGGACATTGCCTGTGCGTGCCTGGCTAAGCTGGCAGACCCCGCAAATTATATGCACACCGTCGCTGAATCGGCACGATAGGCTGGTGTCTTTCTGGCATTCATGATGCGTACATCGGCATGGAATATGGTGGCGATCCACCAGGCGTTGCGGTGCCTGGGAGATGTCCTCGCACGGCAGGGGGCCGACGACACAGCTCTTAGCATTTTAACCGTTGCGCTGGAAGGTTTCACATGGATGGACGTCCACCAGAGTAGGGCCGAATGCATGCGGACCATGGGCGAAATTTCCAAGGCATCCGCTTTGTGGAAGGATGCCAAACCACTGTTTGAACGATCACTGCAGAGTAAAGAGGTGGCTGAAATGGACACTAGGCTCGTAAAGATCGAGCTCCCTCACAATGAGGACACGCCATAGCTTTCGTGGACTCCATCACATGTTGCACTGGATTCGGACGTCCTAGTTGAACTTGATGGAGATCAGCGGGGAACTGTAAAGGTTTAATTAAATGCCGTTGGGTTTGCGTATAATTATGATATTCGCGCTCCGTGGCTCTTCGTAGTTACTCTGTCTGTGTTTCCCAATCCAAATCTGAGCATCTAGAGAATCTATCAAATTATATCTGATTCAAGTTTAGGTAAAAACAGATGGATGAAATATATTCATTGAGTGTGGAGCGCAGGTAGGTGTGACGGGATTATCCCGTCGTCGAGGTTTTCTGCCGCCGAGCCTGTTTGCCGCGCCACCCGCCTGCGCGTCGAGCTTGAACTCTGCAGAGCCGCCGGCCTCGTGCGCTGCGCAGAGCCGCCTCCGCCGTCCCCAACGCGAGCACGCCGACCGACTTCTCCTTCTCACAAAGTATAGAAAAGGAATGAAGTGTGTGTAGACGTACGAGACACAAGGAGTCAAAGGGCGGTGCTTGGATGTGGTCTGGATGGATGGATGGATGAAGACGAGACGACGGGGCGGCGTGGGCACTCGACAGTAAGGGTGTAAGCCCAGATGCAGAATGAGCCTTGATGAGGTGACGTTCGCCCTGCCTCCTCCGCCCGAAGAAAGCGAAACTTGTATGCTTTGAGTGAGAGGAGACTCAACGGACGAGCCCAAGCCTGGGTTGATATGTATGCCCCAGGACAGCGGGTGTGTTGACGGACAGCGGTGTCGGAGTCGCCTCGCTCTGCACGGGGGGACGAGGGGTCCTCGGCGGCGGCTGGGGCGGGTATGGGACTGGGGATGCCTTCGACGAACTGGGAGTCGGCGGGGCCGGGGCGCGGGCTTGAGGGCGAGGAGGCACCGGGCAGCACGAACCCGTGGGGGGGAGTGCGGGGGGTGGGAGAACAGGTGCGGGCGCGAAAGCGGACTTGGGGTCGTTGATAGAGGGCTGAGTAGCAGTTTACGCCGTCGGAGACGGAGGTAGAGGCGAAGGAAGCCGCTAACGAGTCGACGTGGGTGGGATGTGCCGCGGTGCTCAGCGTCCTCAGCGCACTGTCGTCAGTCACAGGTAAGTCGGCAAGGAAGGGCGGGTACAACGAGGCTACACTGGGGTCGGTGTCGAGACTCGAGGAGGCTACAAGCAACAACTTGAATAAGTGGATTGACAATAGGAAGAAGACGCATCGAGATACGCCACCACGCACTGCCGCAAGTAGGTGGCCAACGCTTGTCATAGTGCGCTGCACGTCGTCTTGGGTAGGCAAGTATCTTGACTGTATCCAGCATCGTCGACTCGCTGTTCCGCCAGCTCCTCGTGAATGAGCCGGGACGAGGTTCGTGGTTGTGGCCACGGCGCTAGCATTGAAGGAGGACAGTCCATCGTGTTGCTTTTATGGCGGCGCAGAGTCGTTGGAGCGATGAGCATGATGTCGAGGAAGCAAAGTGTCGTGGAGGCTGGCGCCAAGCAACGTCAAAGGGCGCTTGGTCGGCCCGCCCTTTCCATTGGGCACATGATTAAATTTTTATTGCCGACTCCTATCCTCGGATCAATCTGAACGCTTCTGAGTTCGACCCGATCAAGGACGCGTTTGGAAACTCATGCCGAGGGCTGCTACGGGCGACTTTTAGCCTTGGTTCGGGGGGAGGAAGAAGAAGAGACCGATGTCCGAGAGAGTGACAACGGTTTGACGGTCCCAAAGCCGGATCGAGCGTCTGCCGCGGCCGACTCTGACGTCCTGATGACGAGGTGCGTTCTTTTGCTCTGTTTTCCTCTTGCATTTCTCTGACCATCTTGAAGTGGGCGTGATAGCGTTTCGATGGCGTACGTATCACCTGTTTCGAGTTCTCTTCCAAATGTCCAACAATGTATTCAGGCGACTGAATAGCAATGCCTGATGCTGTACGTAGTGTTGTGCCGGGTCTGGCCTCAAGCCAAGCCTGACCTCTGATCCGGGCTTTGAAGCCTGACCCGAGCCCGACCCTTCCCTGGGCCTGACTAGGGCTTCGGTCGGGCTCAGATTTTTTGCAGCCCGCGACCCGGGCTTTCAGGATTTTTGAGGGCATTTAGAGCTCGGCTTTGTTCGGAGAGCAAGTCCGACTACATGCTTCAACTCATACTCGACATGGTAAGTATTAGGCTACATACGCGACGTTGACATCAATCGTGCCAGTTCAACTTCTTTCAAATTCCTTCATTGAAAATCATTCTTCTAGCAAGTCTAGGACTGGTTGGATGAACTTTTAGGTTTAGCTGCCCTGGGGGAAATGGATTTTGTGCCATTTCACTACAAGAACAAACAGAAGATTTTCATATGAAATTGTTCACGATACAGAATCAGAGTAATAGAAAGCCGCTTGAGAAGCATTTTAAATTAAAATGTCAGATCTGCTTTTCCTCTGCCTTATGTATGAAGGTCCTTATTGGACAAAAGGCTTTTTCTGTGTTTATTACCTTGAGATCTTCCAAGAAGTTCAAAGATCTACAAAGAGCTGAAAGCTTTCTCAAGATCTTTGAAGATCTCTGAAGATCTTCAAAGAAATGAACTTTTTGAGGGCACATGTGAGTAAGATCTCTGAATAAATAGATGCCATTTGCACATTGAGACATCTCCGTTGATCTTGCAAGATATTCCACAATCTTTAATGTGAGTGATTGTTTGTCTTTGTCAGAGATCTTGAGAGAGATTGATGGAAAACTAGGACCCTCACAATTGTTGTTCTTTGAAGAAATACAAAGAACACTTGAAAGTGCAATTGTCTGTTGGGCTGGGTTCTAATTTAGTGATCCCATCAGGCAGTGTGCTGGGGTCCTGGTACTCCGTGACAATACTCATATGGGCTGATTCATGTGTCAAAGAGCGGACAACTCAACATTGATTGATATTTGATCGGGACAGTGATTTGTTGCTTCGCTCTCTCCCTTATCATTAGATTTCACGGCTGCACACTAGTGCACCATCTCACTGCAAGATCCCAAGGCCCAAGCTCCTGAAACTTGCTCGCCTGACTTGCTGAGTTCCTTAGCTGTCTGACCATCTCATCCTACTTCTTGTCACCTCATGCTTCCTGGAAAAGGGTAGAGAGAGTGTGTGTGTATTTGTGCTGTGTGGATCTCATTTCTTGATGTAGAACCACAGTAAGGGAACAGCTTTCACTTCAAACTAATTTGTATTATGATATCTGACAGCCGTGCAGATAAGATGTTCACAAAAGGAAGGTGGTTGAACTGGGTAATAACTGCTGACTCCGTACCTATCACACTGTGACACATTGGTAGATGACGCCGTTGAGACCCCAACACGAAATTTTGATTGCGAAGGCAATGAATAATCAATGAAAATATGCCCAAGATCTTGAACTTTCTCTGAAGACTTCGAAATTTCAGGTGATGCACCTCACCTTTCCGAAATAGGATGTTTGTTGTGGATGTTCAAAGAAGTCGGTCAAAAACTGTGGTGTGGCTGTGCAATAAAAAGATGTCAATGGATTGAAGAACCAATTTCTCTGTAGATCTTTGAAGATCTTTGGAGACCTTTGATGTCGACGAAATTCAGTTGAGATCTTTGCAGATCTTGAGATTTCTTCAAAGATCTCAAGAAAACGAGTCCGAAAAGTGCACAAACTCATGTTTTGTCCTATAAGGACCCTCAAACTTATGCCCATTTCTCGTATTTTTTGGCCCATATACATTTTCTAGCGCCCTACTGTACAATTTCGATCAATTTGGCATGGGTTGTGACCCGTGACCGAAAACATCTATTCGGCACTTTGGCAAGCAGCCAATTTTGGTGTGACATCTTCAAAAAATTCGGCACTCAAGACGAAAATTTTCGAAAAATCCCCCTTTTTTTGCACCTGCAAGGAAGATTTGGCTCAGATGTCACAAATTTTACATTCGGCACTAGGCGCCATAACCAGTGACCGAGACCAAAATTCGTGACAGCACAGGGGGTGCGTGATGCGTGACCGCCAAATTGATCGACATTGTACAGTAATCTCGTTCAGCTGGTGTGTAATTTTTGCTTCGTGTTGATTCACATGTTCCTTCAGTGTAAGTAGCTAAACGGTTCAGCCAATGATTTGAGAAAGCCGCGGCTTCACGATCAACACGGAGTTGATACATACTATCAGTGATTAGGTAGTGGGCCACCCACAAATCTATCATGAGAGCATTGAGGATGATGGATGTTTGGCATGTAGGGATCGAATACGACCTTGAAAGATATCTCACACTAAATTTCAGCCCAAATTGATGCTTTGATCGAAAGTTACACGACATTTGATCGGCATTTGAAGCGTGTGAGCCATCATTTCTTAACCTCATGTTTCGGCCGAGGCTTGCCTCAGCTCTTTCTCCACCAATTCTGCACCGTTTCGCGACTCCCCGGGCTCGTTATGCTGCCCTGATGTCGCGCGTCAACCTCTGACCTATATAACAAAGTTAAACATGGCTGGAGCGTCCAGGAGACTGAAGAATACTTGGTTGTTATTCTGACTGGCTCCAGTGAACAAGACTCATATCTCAAGATCCATTCTACCCACGGGGCTGCCGAACTGCATGGGCCAACTTGGCAGATATAGCTTGTCCTTAACCATTACTCGACCTTTTTAACTATTTAATTTGTCTCTCACTATGGACCATTACCTGAAACCACGCAATTTCCGCAACACAGAAGTCCACCTTTTTTCGATGAGTTGCTGGGCATTTGGAAAGGATATATGCAGTTGGGTGTGCCCCTCTATGTCTTATTGCTTCACTTGTAGGTTATTTTGGACTTATACCTCCCCTATCTCCGACTAGGTTGCTGGTTTAGTGACATCTGTCATTCTGGGCAATTTCCTCCCTTCCAAGATATGTTTTTATACCCTTTCCGTATTCCATATGCACATGGTGACTATCCACAATCCTAAACAGAGATGTAATCCTCCAACCAGGATAAAATTGCCACCAATTGGAGCCTCAGCGACTCGTCCAGCGAGGTGGCCCACTACCTAGTTTTTTACTCCTTTAGGCATCTCGATGGGAAGAAATTCAAGACATGCCAAGAATGTCATGTAAATTCGGCCAGCCATGTTTAGACAACTTTTAATAGATGTTAATTCAGTATGGCAGCAGAGGGTATTATAAGTCCTGAGGAACTCCTGGCCAGAGCCGTAAACTCTAAGGTGGCCCACTACCCAGTCATATAGTAGTGAGTTTTGCAGAGGGAAACGTTGGGGCCGCCACTATTATACCTCTAAACCATGTTGATCATGGGAGTGTGTTCTGATGATTTTTCCCCTTGGGATGTCGGAGCTCTCGTCTGTTCTCCGAAGTAGTAGAGATTGAACAAATATGGTGGCGGGTTTCAATATATGCTTCCGGGCTCTGGTGTTGGATTCTTACGGAAAGGATTCTGAAATGGGTGTGTTGGGGGATTGCTTCGAGGCTACGTATTTGATCCGCCTGCGGCTGCGCCACTAGAGAGCTTGCGCAAAAGCCGCACAAGCCGCGTGCGGCTTTTTTGTATTGCGCAGAGCCGCATGGGAAAACTTTGCTTTGGTGATTTGTAATACATGCATATGAATAGATTGTATAATTTTCTACTGCGGTAGCCGTCTGTGGGCATTTGGTATGTTGTCAGGTGAATGGAACGGCTATAGATATCATGTCAGTGACATCATAGAACCTGAGTGGCAAGGCGGAGTGGAAACCAAGCACTATTGATGCGGTCAAATGTTAGACTTCCCACGCATGGGCCACCACAGCGTCCACAGAATACACAGATTCCGACATTACAGACCAGTTTTCAACTTCAACATGACATTTGTTAACGTAATAATTCAAATAACCCCGCGGCTCTGCGCAATGCAAAAAAGCCGCAAGCGGCTTGTGCAGCTTTTGCGCAAGCTCTCTACTGTATAAACAAGCAAGGTACGAGCTAAAAACGGTTTTTAGTGTCTGTCTACAAGAGACTAACGCCACCGATGATCTCAACACGTGTACACGTCTCTTATACAAGTCAACCAAAATAATTCGCTCCCCGAGCATAATTATCCTGTTGTGAAACATCTCAACAAGGAATTGGCCTAATTTTTGGTAGGAGGCTGGCTGGTTTGTATACAGTTCAACAGGTCAAAAGACAATCCAACCCTTTATGGCCTCAGACAAATTTTGGGCTGAACCGAAAAAAAATTAAAGAAAACACATGGGATAACTTGTAGGCTTACAGCCTTTTGCGGAACTTAGGGCGCGGACTATTTTTTTTCCATTTTGGGACACTTTTCAGCATCGCGCGTCGGATGGCTGTTCTGGGCTCAATACTTCATATCTATGCATGAAAAGTATATGGATAGAACCGCATTAGCAAGGCGGAGGGCATAGTGTCTTCGAATTTCGATTATCATCCCACACAGAATTATAATTTGACACTGTGGGACACTTGACAAAACCTCGCATCGGATGCTTGTTCTGGGCTCAATACTTCATACATAGGCATGAAAAGTATATGGATAGCACCGCATTAGCAAGGCGGAGGGCATAGTGTCTTCAGATTTCGATTATCATCCCACACAGAATTATAATTTGACACTGTGGGACACTTGGCAAAACCTCGCATCGGATGCTTGTTCTGGGCTCAATACTTAATACATAGGCATGAAAAGTATATGGATAGCACCGCATTAGCAAGGCGGAGGGCATAGTGTCTTCAGATTTTGATTATCATCCCACACAGAATTATAATTTGACACTGTGGGACACTTGGCAAAACCTCGCATCGGATGCTTGTTCTGGGCTCAATACTTAATACCTAGGCATGAAAAGTATATGGATAGAACCGCATTAGCAAGGCGGAGGGCATCGTGTCTTCAGATTTTGATTATCATCCCACACAGAATTATAATTTGACACTGTGGGACACTTGGCAAAACCTCGCATCGGATGCTTGTTCTGGGCTCAATACTTAATATCTAGGCATGAAAAGTATATGGATAGAACCGCATTAGCAAGGCGGAGGGCATAGTGTCTTCAGATTTCTATTATCATCCCACACAGAATTATAATTTGACACTGTAGGAAACTTGGCAAAATCTCGCATCGGATGCTTGTTCTGTGCTCAATACTTCATACCTATGCATGAAAAGTATATGGATAGAACCGCATTAGCAAAGCGGAGGGCATGGTGTCTTTAGATTTCGATTATCATCCCACACAGAATTATAATTTGACACTGTGGGACCCTTGGCAAAACCTCGTCTCGGATGTTTATTCAGTGCTCAATATTCCATAACTATGCATAAAAACTATATGGATGCGTTCACATTGTGAATGCGGAGGGCATGCATGGTATGGTCAGATTTTAATCATAGGCACCCACAAAATTATAATATGACATTGTGGGACACTTGGCAGAGCCGTGTGTCGGATCCTTGTCCTGGGGTCAGTACTTCATGTACAAATATAAAAACCATATGGATGTGATCTGAGTGGGAACTCGGAGGGCATGCCCATAGCGCAGGCAGGGAAACAAAGAGACTGTCACCTGTAACAGCCTGTGGCTGTGACTGACCGCATTGGGACTGGTCGCGTCGCGGAACGGATGTGTCTGGCGAGAATCTGAGTGACAGGATCTCTTTATGACATCAAAGAGTGGGCAAGTGCTCTTTAGTTTTGCTTTCTGATTGCGAAAAGGAATGAGATATTCATGGAGCGGGAGGTAGGAAGTAAAAATGCATTCTTGTGTGTTGGACAGCATAATGCATGCGTCGTGGGCTGCGTGAAGCCATCCGTAGTCTGTCGTGCACTCCGTAGTATCAACCTGTGTAGCTGAAACGCACCCCAGGTCCACCGAACCCCGTGCTCACTTGGGGAATGTGATCTGACTCAATGCGACCTGTTCTCAATTTAAATTTCCTGAATGCCAATAATCGCAATCTGAAGAGGCCATGCCCTCTGCCTTGCTGATGAGGTCCTATCCATCTAGTTTTCATGCATAGGTATGAAGTGTTGATCACAGAACAAGCATCCGATGCGAGATTTTGCCAAGTTTCCTACAGTGTCAAATTATAATTCTGTGTGGGATGATAATCGAAATCTAAAGACACCATGCCCTCCGCTTTGCTAATGCGGTTCTATCCATATACTTTTCATGCCTAGATATGAAGTATTGAGCCCAGAACAAGCATCCGATGCGAGGTTTTGCCAAGTGTCCCACAGTGTCAAATTATAATTCTGTGTGGGATGATAATCAAAATCTGAAGACACTATGCCCTCCGCCTTGCTAATGCGGTGCTATCCATATACTTTTCATGCCTAGGTATTAAGTATTGGGCCCAGAACAAGCATCCGATGCGAGGTTTTGCCAAGTGTCCCACAGTGTCAAATTATAATTCTGTGTGGGATGATAATCGAAATCTGAAGACACTATGCCCTCCGCCTTGCTAATGCGGTTCTATCCATATACTTTTCATGCCTATGTATGAAGTATTGAGCCCAGAACAAGCATCCGATGCGAGGTTTTGCCAAGTGTCCCACAGTGTCAAATTATAATTCTGTGTGGGATAATAATCAAAATCTGAAGACACTATGCCCTCCGCCTTGCTAATGCGGTTCTATCCATATACTTTTCATGCATAGGTATGAAGTATTGAGCCCAGAACAGCCATCCGACGCGCGATGCTGAAAAGTGTCCCAAAATGGAAAAAAAATAATCCGCGCCCTAAGTTCCGCAAAAGGCTGTAATTTGTTCCTCAAACCGAAAGTGGGTTACAACTAAGTTTCTGGACAAGATTTTTGGAGCTGTGGGTACCACAATGTGCATCAATGGACGGTACATTCTGAGTGAGCAAATTTGCAAAATTTCCCTCCAACAGGTTCAGCCTCCTGCCTCGGAGAGACATAATCACATGGCATTTAAAAAATCTCACAAGAAGAGAAGGAAATGGAAGAGAGCAGAAAACTTGTGTCATTCAAATTTGTCATGCACCACTTAAGCCCGGGCCAGAACCTAAGCCTGTGATCAATGTGCTCAGAAACAACACTAAAACAACTAACTTTATATCTTTCCAGATATAGCAATGGGCTCGAAACAGTAAGGATACCATTTCCGAACACCAGAACCAAGAGGACACAAGAGATACAGTTGAGACTAGGTGAATCTGATGAGTGTCAGTCCCTGACCAAGGCCTTGACAAAGGTTGGAGGGAGAGGAACAATCTCAAGTAGAGATACAAACACCTTGCCGAAGTAAATATCACTAGGTTTACACCCAAATATCTACTTGACGGAGTCTAAGAGGATATGAAGCTTCTCAGCTATGAAACGACTAGGTCTTATCTCAAGTAGAGATACAGACGCCTTGCCTAACTCAATACCACCAAGTTATGCACTCAGCGGTATAGACCAGACAAAATCTTGGTAGATGTGAAGCTTCTCAGCTATGGAACACAGCAAAGTAGTGGTGGTGTTGGTGGTGTCCGAAGACAGAGGTGGAACTCAGTGTCCCCATAGTAAGTGTGACTAGAAAGTCCGTAGCAAGTCTTCGCTGTCAAGCCCGTAGCAATAGTGTTCCCATTCCCGTTCCTATTGTTCCTGTTCCCATTCCTGTTCCAACTTAACGTTCCAATATAGTGTTCCCGTTCCCATTCTGGTTCCAACTTAATGTTCCAATATAGTGTTCCCGTTCCAATCACAACTTTAGCATTCAAGTCACAACACTACTAGATCCCTTTATATAACTAAGAACTTCCGGCAATGGAGTCCAGTGAAAGGTTTCCCCAAAAATATAGCCCACTAACCGGCAGGTGGTTCGGTGCCCGCAACTAAAACTACCCTGGGTATATATGTAAAGTAAGTCTAGCATGTGAAAGTCCGTATTCCTGTCCATTATTATGTGTAAGGGCCGAGTCCACCCATATCCTGCTTGTTCAGCTCATCCCAAGTCTGTTTATCTGTCGGAACATGTTCTGCCCTAGAAGTCCCATTGGTTGGGCAACAGATATTGCTGAAGCCATCTTACTCAGACGTCCGGCATGCTTATACATGCATGTGCTGCAATGATGCCATTATCCCTTATCACAGGTGATGCCTTGCCATATCCTGTGAGATATGGGTTGCCCCCTCGCTCTACTATCCAGATTTGAATAGTAGACGGTCGTGGCTTCCTAGCCATACCCATATTGCATGGATTCCCACTATGAGTTCTTGGAGACTAGCCGGACTGGTTCGCCTGACCATCAACAATCTCATCAAAACCTTGGCTACCGCTTTGGGTTACTCCGAAACACATCGGTCAGCAACTCCCCTCTGCCCTAGCTGGTCAGATGATCAAACACATCGATGTTGCAGGATGCAAACATCCCAGATCACAACACATCAGTCCGAGTCCCTCTGAGTTGAAGTCAGCAAAGACTTCAACGTCCAAGTCCATATAAGGTGTTTGTGGGCTACACATTCCTTTACATGTTTCAAGGCAGGTGATTGCCAGCCATGTCTCAGCAGTCCCGATACATAACCCACTACCCTGTGCATATATCCCTGACCAACTACTCCAGACTTGAGCAATGGCCCTAAGGTCTTGGATGTCCTGGTTGGTCAGAACCTGAAATGCGTAAAACCTGCGTTGTTTAGGTATGGTTCATTTGCAGACAGTTCAACTGACCCAACCCAGGCCCAACCTTGGTGGGTGGGTCGGGCTTAGGATTTCTCGAGGCCCTGACCCGCTCAAGCCCGACCCTGGCCTGGGCTTTGAGGCCCGACCCGATCCGCACAACATTAGCTGTACATATCTCTTCCATCCGTCCGTATAGGCAATCACACCGTATGTATGCCGTACCTTACGGCCATACGTACGGTACACGTACCGGGAGCCATCCTCGGTGCATGCCGAGTCGCCGTACTACTTACACGTGATACGGTCCGTATCCAGCCGTATTTCGGCAAACTTGCTCAAACTTTGCTGTGAAGGGCCGGATCATTTCGGACTCGCTTCTATGGATGTCCTATAAGTGAGTTCCATACATATCAACCCAGCTGCAACATGTCATCTGATGTTTAGACCCTCTGAAGGTGGCCGTACCACGTACCGTACCATATACGTAACGTGACTATTGAAAAACAGATGTTATGACACGTTGGTACACTTGGATTTTCACAAAACACAAGGTTTCCAAAGAGTTCGCCCCAAAGGTTCCGGAGAAGTGACAACTGAAGGTCATCCACACCCGCGCCAAGCCCGTATCATCCACCCCCGTGCCCGTCGCGAAGCCGCTTCATTTTCTTATCTGACGCTGTGTGGCCGATGTCGCACAACTTCATCCCGAGTTTGCGCCCATAGACGTGGAGAAGATCATCGCTCGAGCAGCTCTCTCGACTCCCGAAGAGCCGGTTCCCAGACTGCGACTTCTGCTTCATGACTCCCGCTTACATGCGCTTCTCAGCTGCGCTCAAGCAGTGGTTGGTGGGAGCCGAAATGGACGGCTTGTTCATGCTCCAGACGGCATTCCCTGGAATCATTTGCCGATCCCTCTTCCTCATCAGTTTCGAAACATCGGCCTGATGTAGGTGTTGAGGGATTGATGTTGTCTCGGGAGGCTGTAAACCTGTACACTGTTCATCGTTCATCGTTCAATGTTCAACGTGTTGTCCAACCATCCAATGAATGTAATGATGAGATCATGACACCCGTTCAATGGAATAGTCCACCGCATGTGCACCCGTTGGCATCTGATAGCATATGTAAGGATAGCCACCCGTATATTACTACCTGTTTGTCTTCGGTAAACTCGTTGTTCAGCCATTTGGACCATGCAAGTATAATAAATCCCCCCCCATCCCCACCTGTTCAGTCTGTCCAACCATTCATTAGGAACTCTGACCTGGGCTTCTCGAGCACACTGTCAAGTGATCCGTTTGTCCAGCTGAGTTTGGAAGAGAAGAAAATAGTTGTGGATTTTATTGTAATATTCTCGAAGTCTAGTGTTACTGTATTGAGGACCATGGTCGGTCGACATCAAACCATGTCTCGGAGGACCTCTGAACAAAAGCAGAAAGATGCCGCAACCTTGCGAGCCGACTTCATGTCTCACCCATGTACGAATGCTTGTCTTATTCTTGACCCCGCAGCTACGCGAGCGGGAATCGCATGAAAGCGTGCTCTTTCTAGTGCGGAATTTGAAGAATGCTCTCTGGTCCTCAATTTGCGCTCAAGTTTCAAGAAAAGGAAGTCTTCGGATGCTACTAAAGATCAAAAGAAATGTCCACAAAATTCATTTGAATGTTCTACCCCGAGTACATCTTTTCCGGTCATACTTTCTCAAGGCGAAAAAGATGAGATAGTTTGTGAATTCCGGGAAAGCACCAGCAACAATGTGCTCATGCGGTATGAGTGCTTATTTTGCGGTAAACTTGAACTTGCAACGGACGTCAAAATAAAATCGATAACTAACCTTGATATTTCTGGACAGTGCAGTTCAGACACTTCGTGTTGTCTCATCTCACCCTCGCATTGAATCTTTCAGGTGCTCCTCCCTAATAAATGCTTCGAGCTGAGTCGTATAGTACCTCGTCACTACGTAGGATGAGGATCTTTGTAGTTTGATGGGGGATCTTCGTCGTTTGATGGCGCAAGCTCGTCGCAAGCAGTTAAGCGAACAAAGGTTCGTCAGAACCTGTCCAGACCGTGCAAGTCCATCGGTACAAGGTGTAAGTTCGTCGCAAGCTCAATTCGGCAGGCCGTTGCTCGATTCCCTCATCCTGGGTTATGCGCCTACTGCTTTTTCCTTGTCACCATCATCTCGTCCCACCGCCCGCGTTCTTGCATCCTCCGGCGTACATATGCGTTTCCCAGTATCTGTGCCTCCTGGCCGCGAACTCTCTCACTTGTTCTGTAAATGGCGGACAGAATTAACAGCCTCTAGTACTGCTACCAGGAGGATTACAAAACCGCACCTGCATGCATATTCGCAAGAGTCCGCGCCACCTTCGTCACTTCGTCAGTTCGGCTAATTTTAAGAAAGTTCATCACCCCATGTAAATATAGCAAATTTGAGATATTCTTCGTCACTTGGGAGTCTTGGCTGTGAACCTTCGTCAGTTCAGTTCCTTGCTGTGAATCCCCGCCAGTTCAATATTTTCGTCACCCTGTGACACAAACCATGGCTGGTCAGAGTCCGTCCGGATATCTTAACATGCGGGGCAATTTTGTGCTTGTAAAAACTCGTCGGAAACAGTCAACAAAATATGGAGACAGTGGAAATCAAGGAAACCGGGACTTGGTGGCACCAAAATGGTGAAGATAGTTATGGTTGCCACGGAATAACTCTGACCTATGTTCTTTTGAATTTCGTGCAGCATTCTGTCAAGATGGCATTTTTGTGGGTAGGTGGTAAGTGATAGGCTAGTTACAGGAAATCTACAACAGTATATGTGGACATTGCAACACGCTGTTGATATCATTTACCGATACGCAGAATTTCTTCCAGTCATCACAAGCGTCTGTTACCTTCCACGTGGCGTCAGCACTTACATATAACCCACTACAGAACAGAAGCTAGGAAATGCATGTGTCACTTCGGTGCATTAATGATGAAACTACCTGTTCTGAGGAGACCGTGTTTGAGGGAATAGTCGAGCCGTCTTTTCGGGGATTAAAAGAAAAGTAATATTGAATGAAGCGGTGTCGGGAACGATGCTTGATGTCGCCTGGAGCTGTTCAACCCACTAGCGATTGGATGTAAAATATAGGAAAACATCAAACGAGAACGCACAGGCACAGTCATGCGATGGCGTGGGGCCCAGTCGGTGGGAGGTTCAAAGTTCTCACACCCAATATCCAGAAAAAATTGGCAGTGTTGTTAAGACGACACCCGCAGCACACTCACTTGCCGTCAGAACCCTACATCTGCGCCGCGAGCACATGATTTTAAACCCAGATACTGTTAGAGGACATCAACGTCGCAGACGCGGTGTAGCGGTTAGTTGAGGGAACGTAGTGGTTAGTCGAGAGAATGTGGTGGTCAGAGAACAAAGAAGGCAAGTGACGAGTGTGACAAAAATGTTGAACTGAGAGACTTTCGCGGCGGGAAATCTGAACTGACGAACATTCACAGCTGGGAGTCCCAAGTGACAAAAAATCCTCAAATCTTCTAAATTTACATGAAGTGACGAATGGTCTCAAAATTAGCCGAACTGACGAAGTGACGAGGTTGGTATAGACTCTATTCGCAAACAGGGCACATTGAATCAAACAGTGCACATTCCCATCAAGGCACCCTGTTTGACTTCAAAGGGGGCACTTTCCGCTTTGGGCATGTGTCATGCTGCGGCAAACGCTTCGCGTACTTCACCAGTTTTTTTCCCTCCTCCCGCTGACCCCCATTTCCCTTCCCCGGACACCTTGCAAGCACTCTGCGCATCCATTGCCTCCTGATGCCAGCACCAGATCACTGAGGAGAGTGAAGTAACCTGCTGTGCGTATCATCTACCAATACGGTTATGCTGGGCGAGAATTGCTTCTCAGATTTCGCGCGGCTCGGCGGCGGTCTCATGCACACTGGAAAATTTGACTGAACCTATCGGCAACACGCAGCGGAAGTGCGAAGCATGCGGGATTCGAGGAGAAGGAGGCACGAAGGCCCCGATGACAGATGTTTGAAAAAAGCGGGATGCATGCGTGCATACACGGCGGCGGTAACACAGCAGTTCATGCGGAGGAAGGTGCTTTCATTGCACCGTGCAATTCTCCTGATTGATCTTCCTTCTCGTTGCAGCATCGGATTCTGGCATACGCTGAAACGGTGCACTTGGGTGCAGCCATGTAATCAATATGCCAACTCAAACTACCAAACCAGAGAGCGCAGCGAACAGAGTCACTAGACACAATCCAATCCAACAATCCAAATCAACAAAATATATCACAAACTCCAACTCCAAATGTTGTGAATGTGTTCAGGGAAGTAGGGTATGTATCAACCTTCAAGAGGGTGTGCAAGGGAAGTAAAAGTAATGTCTTTGTAGCAGGAAAGCAACAACAACAGGCCATTCGGGTGCTTGTTATGCAGAGCAAGGACTTCTGGCCGCTAGAGAATTGAGGGGTTCAATAGGAAAACTAATGAACGCCAGACGACTCTTGAGGGAAACAGAATTCGACAACGGCTGACACCGAGCCAACAGGTAGCGATTGCAGAGCAGACCGTCAACAGACAGGCCTTATTTGGTACAACGGGAACACGGCTGGCGGCGGCTTGACACCGCGGGGACAGTTACGCAGATGGTGGCAGCTCTGGCTAAGAGCAGGGGCACTTCTACTGCAGGTGGCGGTGCTACACCAAGGTGGGTCTCGACCGGATGGCGGCAGCTACTACTTGCGGGGACAGTTACACGGAAGGCGATGGCCTCTGACTACGGGGGCAATTACACGAATGGCGGGGACTCCTGGTTAGGGAATGCGGGCACTTATATCGAGAGCAGCGGCAGTACAGTGATGGGGGCAGTTACATCGAAGGTGGCGGCGAGCAGCAACGGGGGCTCTTACATGGGCCAATAGCACTCTCGGCTATATCATCAACGACAGCACACAGACCACAGGCGGCAGAACTACAGCAACAGGGGCACTTCTATGAAAGGCGGGGACCACTCCTGAACCACAAGAGATGCGGGCACTTATATCAATGGCGGCGTAAGCTGCAGGACCGGGGCAGTTACGTGGGGGCTACCTCGTTCGAGTGGGGGCACTTATGTCTCGTGCTTCCGAGGACTGTTCAAGACTTTGCTTCGTCCGGTCCTCTTCTGAATATCAATCCACTATATTCACCCTGATTTCCGGGCAGATACTATACTGGCTAATACATGCTCAAGTGTGGTCTTTTATACAAACGAGAGGTTAATAAAGGAGATGAAAGGAACTGAAGAGGATCAAACCGTGTTGTGCCGCCAACAGGTGGATGGCCAATTGTACCGCAGGGATATCTAAACCCTGAGTATCCTGTCCTCGCGCTGGAGATACTCCACATGAATCCAGAGCCTAGCCTCTATGGTGTGCTCATCTTCTGATGGTTGTGACAGATGCAGTCCGCTTCTTCTAACTCCCGCTGACTCACGAGTTTGACTCGATCTGCCGCCAGTCGTCTTTCAGTCTTCTAGCCATGGTGGGACCTACGGGTGTAGGGTTCTATCCTCCGGGAGGTGTGGTCCGGGATGAGCGAGCGATTCCCAACCTCTTCATGTTGCATTCCAGCCGCTGAGCTGCAGCCGCTAGTCCGCCATCAAATAATGTGATGTTCAGATGCTAGCTTCAT
Organism: Mycena galopus ATCC 62051; assembly: GCA_014925785.1. Lineage (NCBI taxonomy): Eukaryota > Fungi > Basidiomycota > Agaricomycetes > Agaricales > Mycenaceae > Mycena > Mycena galopus. Next base: position 388,510 of record WIQG01000019.1, read on the forward strand.
GTTTATCATATGCAGTTTTGCACTTCGGCCATTGCTGGCTGGTGCACCCACTGGTCGTCCTGATGCTTCGTAGTATGTAAGGGTATGGCCGTCAGTGAAGGGGCACCTTCAGCTGACTTCTAAGGAGTGGGTTGTAGTAGCGGGAAGGATTGTACAATCCTCCGGCTAGACTCCGTATCTTTCTGTTATCGTGATATCATCATCATTCCCAACTGTCCAGTTCTCCCGCCGGTGAAGGCAGTCAACTATCGATGATTGGTAGTTCCCCGTTGGTCACCTCCGACACATAGGGGCACAGCAGAACTGCACCCCATAGCCCAGCGTAGTGAGTTCCCGCCAGAACGTAGTACCTGTAAGAGCCTTTGTTAAGTTGTCTACCCTTGTAGTTGTTTAGCTGCTGGCTTTTGGTCATCAACAGCATAACCTACCACCTCTGGGGAGAGGTGTACACTCTCAAATCTAATGCCTCTCCTTTCCCATACTGATAGACGTGAAAATGAATAAAAACTGGTGTTTTCATGCTTATCCCGTTACATGCCCTATCAACGCTTCAAACCCATAGTAAGCATCTTTGTCCCTCCGATGGCTTTATTTCTGACGATGATCTTATTAACGAATTTTGCCGCCATCAGCGCTCGTTACCGATTCCTTTGGGTGCAGGTACGTTTTACCATCTTTTCATGCTCTTATAATGACATCCCCTCTTCCACACAATTTTTTTTTGGAAATGCCTCATATTCGCAACATATCTGCCAGGTAACTTTTGCGCCAAAGTCCGGTGAATGGCAGGCGACCGTGTCCGGATAAGTAGCTCTTAGAAATTTCAGTGTCCACATATTTAAATACAATATACATGCCTGACTTTGAACAAGATTAATGACTCTGGTCACCCTGATTTGCCAGCATGATAACTAGGACGCATTTCGACATCGATCATGGCGCTCTCTACGCCTTACGCCATACCTGTCAAATGCGACCAAGTGTTTGTCGAAGCATGACATATGCCCAAAGCGGAAAGTGCCCACTTTGAAGTCAAACAGGGCACATTGATAGGAATGTGCTCTGTTTGATGCCAATGTGCCCTGTTTGTGAATGTGCATGCAGGTGAGGTTTCGTCAATCCCGTGCTACCAGTTGGTAGGGAAAACTGACAGTCTGTGGGCCAATGTGAGCCGTAATTTCAGGGTCTTTCAGCGGGGTTGCACTGACGGTCGACCGTGCCTAGTGAAGGGGTACAAAGTTATTCTTTGGATGGGGGTTTATGTTGCGCACTGCATGCTTTCAAGTAAGTGAAGTTCATCTCATTCTCTCTTTCATTGGGGTCTCGCCTAAATCACTCTCGCTCCAGCAGGGTGGAAAGCTTCTGAAGATTCACTGTTGCCAATCCTAGACGAGTTCCATTTTCTCATCTCTGATTTTCATCCTCCCCAGCCTGATTTCCAGCCGGAGTTGCGATGTGATGTACTAGTTCTGTGCTTGGATGGCGACCTTGGTGGGCTCGGCTGGACCCTGGTTCATATAAGTTTCATTATCACTTTTCATTTAATTGCCGCTCACATTTTCTGCGCAGTAGTGGATCTTCTAGTCTTACAGATCGCACAGATCGTCACCCTCCCTCGCCTTTCAATCTAATTCTTGTAGGTATCATGAGTGATTCATTTTCTCGCTGGCTGACTCATCCTTCTCATTGCTGGGACAGTACAGAGAAGTAGAAAAGCTGTAGAGTAGCTGTAAAGTAGATATAGGATGTGAATTATATTCTACAACTAAGAGCGATATAGAAATTATTGCGACTTGATTTGAACGCTTGAGTTGAAGAGCTATAACTGTGCAAAAGCTCGTGGTCAAACCAGTTTGAGCTCAAGGTGTTTTTAGTTGACCTACAGTTCAGACTCCTAAATACTTGTGGTATAACAGCCAATCCCGTGTACCAGTAGAGTTTGCAGAAGCGAGCTGTTTGAGCGTTCACGACTACGTACTAAATCGAACCGTGCGACTGTGGCTAAGTTCACGATGATGTCTCAAAAAAGAGGTACAGGGATTTTCTATGTTGTGTTGTCACTCCCGGGAACGTGGTCAAACTCTAGAGCAAATTTACATTTTTTCTGATAGTGAAACGCGCGAGTTCGGCAAACACGGAAGGGACTTTTGATGGGACCGAGGGGAATGGTCTCGAAAGGCGGGAGAGGACGTTGTTCACCTATTATGTCTCATCTGACGAATTTGCACATACCCTTTTCGAGATCTTTATAGAGAGGGTTATTTTCTATTAGCCAGAACAATGCATTTCTGATGTTTTCACGGCGCACCAGTAATGGCGACCTCTTCAACATTTCGTGAGTTACTTCCGTGTCTGGCGAGCCAACAAGAATGACACAGATCTCGTCCTGCAGTCTTTGGAGAGGGACAGGCATTGCAGCCAAAAACGAACTCGTATCCTGTGGCAGGATGCAAACATTTCCACGCGCAGCAAGTTGGCCGCTTGGACCAAGGGTAATTTTCTACAAAGCCCTCACATACTTCGTCACTACGTAGGATGTCGGGGGTTCGTCGGTGGGGTGCAAATTCGGCAGGTTCCAAAGCAAGCTCGTCGTATACCATATTTCGTGTTTTATACTCTCGATGTTAATCTGGCAGAATATCCTGAGTATGACTGCCCACTTGCCATCAAAGACTTCCTGCGTACTAATTCAGCAAGTAACCAAGGAGCATTGTATAAGAGCAAGCAAATGCGGAGCTTTTCAGCACATCAGATGTTTTTGAGCTCACTTCGACTACACTTGTGGATGCGGACAATCTTCAAACAACTTACAAGCAACGTAAACTTCAGGCTCTTCGGAGGCTGAAAAAACAAGAAACGGGGTTTGTGAAATTTCCATCCGGTAGCACGCCATTACATACCTCAAAGAATCCACGAGTATTTAGACTGTTGTGGCCTACCCTTTTTCCGTATGGTGTTCGAATGATTGACAACAACAATGTCAGGCTCTCCCCAGAATGCGGCTTTCGTCAAGTGGACACTTTGCTTCATGTCCAACATTTGCTCAGTATTGCGGACCGGCGTTTTCAAGTCCATAAGTCCTTCATATTTGTCATGAGTAACATAATTCAGCGACGTCAATCTTCCTTTAAATCTCGACTTGCCGTAAACCGTTCCTGGTTCCCTTTGGTTCAACAATTGATGCAGAAAGTGGACGATGAATCCATGGAAACATATCGCACAGAACTTGAGAATAATCCATTTGCAAAACCAATATCCGAGGGTGAAAAGGCTGCACCTCAACTGATGAAGTGCCTCAATTATGTCTCCGACCATGTTACTGGTTCTGTGGGGGATGTGAACAATATGAAGCAGGAGACAAAGAGTAAAATTATCTTTGATGGCTTACCCCACATTTTCGCAACGGTTAATCTCGCCGACTCTCATAATCCTATTGCTCAGGTTCTTGCTGGAAGGGATGTTGATTTGGATCAGATATTGCAGTGCCTTGATAAAGCAGATCAGGAAGGGGCACACACGCAAAAATATTGGCTAGTAATCCAGTCGCTGGAGCGGAATTCTTCCACTTGATGATTACAAAGTTCCTCGAAATCATTCTTGGCACAAAAAGAGCTTCCAAAATCGGAGTTCTCGGTGAAGTAACTGGCTGGTATGTTGTTGTTGAAGCTCAAGTACGAGGATCATTGCACTTGCATCTTCTTGTATGGATTAAGGGAGCCCCAGCCTCTCCATTGGATATGAAAGAACGGATGAACGCCGACCCGGAGTTCAAACGAAAGCTCACTGCTTGGTACGATGACATTATCTGCCAAAGCTTCCCCAAAGATACGGTGCCGTATGTTGCTGCCAAGGGGATGCCGAAGCAACTACCTGTGTTGAGTCGCCCTTTAGACCCGAAGTCTCCGAGCCATGTGCAAAACCGAGATCAGCACCACCGTGATTTGTGCGAGAACACAGGACTTGTACACGAGCACAACGCAACCTGTTACGAACACATCCCTCGCCGAATAAAATTTCTCGTTGATCCAGACAAGGATTGTCGGTTTAATCTTCCTCGCCCTTTGGTTTCCGAAACACATTTTGACGAAGATGGAGACCTTATCATTAGATGTGAGAACTGACATTTGAATGGCCATAATCCAACCACAACCTTGTGTTTAGGGTGCAAACCGATCTGAAGCAGATTGCGTCTGGTACTGTTACAATGGCACTCATTGAGTATATGTTGAATTATACAATAAAATTGCAGCTGGATACCTCTATTGTATTCTCCGCACTCTGTGCTTCCATCAAGGCCTTGCACAATGATCCTCCCAAGGACGTGGATGGCAAAACTGATGCTGCTGAAATGAGCCGGTTAATGATGGTGAAAACAACTAATGCGCTGGTCGGAAAGCGTGAGCTGAGTGGCCAGCAGACAGCAAGCCTCCTATTGGGTCGTAAAAATCATTATATCTCTGATGTATACCAAGAGCACTGGTGGTCCGGTCTTTTGCGAGATAATGCACGTGATATTTTTACGAACCAATTTTCCAACTCGCCCAGTGCAGGAACACGGAAACGAGTCTGATGCTGAACATCCTGAACAGTTGGTCATCCCAGACGAGGAAGACGACACAATGGTAATGATCACATCTCGAACACTTGAACAGGAGATGGACAAGGAGAAGTAGTTTTCAAAAATGTTCAATGATATATTTTATCGCCCCGCCGAGCTTGAATCGACCTGTGTCTGGGACCTGATGAGAAACTATGTTAAAGAAAAGAAACCCACTTCAAAAAAGCAGCGGAAACTGTACCTCAATTTCAAGCCAGGCCACCCTGAGTACACGACTCACTGCCTGAAGAGACTGGATCAACCCGTAGTCCCGGTCATAATGGGGTATCGCGTTCCGCGGAACGACCTGCAAGAAGACAGATTGAAATACGCAGCGATAATCCTCATTTTATTCAAACCTTGGTCAAACGTCAAACTTTCCCCGGCAAAATTGCCTGACGTTATTTGGGAAGATGCGTTGGACAATTTGAAACCAACCATGTCACCAGAACGCAGTCGAATAACTCTCAACATGCAGCTCCTGTATCAGACTCGAGATGCCCAGTTTGATTTTGCGGCGAAGCGGGGGGAGCGTTTGGCAAGCCTTATGGCGGTTGCAAAGGATTCGGGAATTCCGTTGGACCAAGACGGCGAAGAAGAATTCGACCCAATTTGGGAAAATGCAATGCAAGTTGCAGTTGATCCAGAAGAGATGAATAATGGAGACAAGACGCGCCGCCGCTTCACTACGGCAACTGGTACGAAGAAGCAAAATTGAAATGAATTGAATCAGGGTGTATACGACAAAATAGCATAGGATGCCCAATGTTGCCGCCCTACGAATTCAGTTGAACCCGAGAAGCAGACAAAATTGTTGTGTCAACAGAAAGGGTTCAAGTTGCGGTTGTCGACACAGAAGAGGTAAGAATAGTGAGTTGGGATGGAGGAGGAGTAGATACAATACCGTCCAGAGAAACAGAAGAGCCAGCGAACGTGAGAACAATCCAAAGTAGAGCCGCATTCGGAGAGACCAGGGGTACAAAGCTGAAATAACATCGGCACAATGGAATTCGTTGTTGAAGCAAATTGTAATGGCCATCGTGAATAGTGGAATGCACAGAAAGATTGGGGATCGCGCCGAACCATAAGCCCCAGTGAAATTTGATCTGGATGCGAGAGGTGAATATTTCTGTGTTGTACGAAGTGTTTCGTCCGGAGATTTTGAGCGGGGATTGCCCTCCCTGCAGGCATGTAGAATCACGAGCAGTTTGAAGCGATCATCTCGGGCAAAGATCAGAATCCCACAGGACAGTAGCGCCACTTTTATATGTCGAGGATCTTCCGGGAGGACTACGTGGCCTCACGGCAGAATGAATAGAATCGCACTGTGCCGCAGGCAGCAGCAACTGCGATCCGCTGTTGATCCGCTGCGTCCTGTCAAAAAATACTCAACTGCGCTTAGGTCAGCTGTTCTGTCGCAAATGAAAGAGCTGTGTTCAAAAACGCAGCAAGTCGAGGACTAAAGGAGTTAATCCAAGAGGAAGAGCAGAGAGAAAGTAAAAGGAGGATGGATATATGGAGAAAGAGCACAGCCGAGCGAGGAAATCGTTATAGATCGGTTAATGTACAGTTTGGCAAGAATATACGGGCAACAAGGGACGCAAACGAGATAGTGACCCAAGCCGGCAACAGTGGCTTCTATTCTATAGCCAGATCAGTTGTTTCACCTGGAAAATTTGAGTGAATGACAAGAAGTGGGAATGAAGACGATAAATTTAATGCCGATATTGCTAGTAAGGCGTTGCTTAAAGAGTTTGATATTGTGCGTAGCAGTATTTCCTCCTTGAGCCAACTTCCCTGTAGTCTCTCGCAGACAGACGCTTCAACAAGCGATCTCGTACCTCAATGTGTTGAAGTCTGTTATTAAGCGCAGGGGTCCCCTCTTTTCGCATCGTTTTGGTTGTAAGGCACATTTTCTGGCAGTTCTTACAATGTAAATATGTTTTGGGGACCAACTGACAACAATCTGTCTCTTCATATCTTTCACAATTGGGTTTGAATTAATGTGCTAACTCATCCTTGAATGTGCTGTGACATCTATGTGACAATTACTTCCCAACTCAAGGGGGAATTGATTTTCAAAAATCGTATATCCACTCGGAAAGTTTTTTTAAGCCAAGTTTCAGACCCCCCCCTCCCCCCTATATAAGGAAGGAGTTTCCCACGGGTATCGGCGGACCGGTGCTCCGAGTCATGTGCACATGCATCACCCCCTGATACCCACTTCCCCGAATAGGCCAGCACGAAATATATTCTGCACAAAACTTCGGAAGAGCTCTGGCAGTGATGATATCAGTAAAAGAAGAGTGATGGGGGAGGAGCCAACGGCATTTTTCTTCTTGGCCATGATACAGTACAGGATCGGTATTGAGTCACTGTATCGACTCGCATTCAAGCAAGTGTCGAAAGCGATTGATGGCGATTGATTTAATTGCCGCCATCGCGATCGAGGGCGGAATTAGGAAATTCCCATCAATGTCCGGGATTTTGTTGCGGCTGCGGGTGGAAACTCCCTCCTGAAGCTTCTGGAGCCTCGGATATGATTAAAAATTGTTTCTGAACACATTTGAACTCTGTTTGAAAGGTATGTCAAAAAGTTTTTTTAAGCCTCTCCAGGACCCCCCACCCCCCACCCATATACAAAATTTTATTCTTGAATCCCCCTTGTCCCAACTTGACTCTCCTGTAGCGGCGTTGTATGATAGGCAAAAAATCCAGATAAATTCATGCCGGTACGAAAGACCGATATAATCCTACTAGAAACATAGTCCAGGGAGAAGGTGTGCGGCAAAGCCCTCAAAAGTTGTTTACATAATAAGGTTTTACTCTGATCAGACCCCCGCACTTACAAACGGACTAACTTCCCTGGCAAAACCTGGCTCACAACCAGTTGAATTAGCGGACGACCTTGGAATGCTTCTGCAGACTGAGAATCGTTATACGAAACACTCTAAAAAAAAGAAAAAAGAATAAAAAAGCAAAAGGACAGGCTGATCAAACAGTGTTTGGAAGCAGCACAGAAGAGAAGTGATTCCAACACTCACACTCGATCAGAGTCGGACCGAATACCCCGAGCACTTTGTACCACACTAACGGACGAAGCAAGATGTGCTAAAGAAATGTCGGAATGATTTCAACAGCGGCGAGACTTGAACTCACCATGGACATCTTTACTTCAGTATCAGAAATTGTGCTTAGCTTTGATCATCAAGCACACTTTGAATGACGAGCAATCGAGGACTTTCTTATTATTGGCTGATAAGATTGGCAGGGAGCTGCATAATCAAAGAACTGACCCGCCTTTAACATTGGTCTGTACGGGACCTGGGGGCACCAGGAAGTCAGTGATATTCAAAGCCTGGAAGGAATTTTATGATATCATTGGTTATCCAGAGCATTTAAGACTCACTGCGCCCACCGGGGTTGTTGCTAGCGATATTGGCGGATGCACTATCCATTCCGAAGCGAGTGTACGAATCTCACCCGCAAAGATGAAGGCTAATCCGATTTTACGCAAAAATCTGGAAGAACGAGTTGCACCTCTTCAAACATTAATCTTGGATGAAGTTTACTTCTTGAACGCGCCGGACCTGGCAAGGATTTCAGAATACATGAGTATGGGAAAGGGAAATATTGATCACATTTTTGGCGGGCTGAATTGAGCGAGTTGCGGAGACCCGTGCCAGCTGCCTCCGCCTCGAAGAAACTCCATATTTGCTGGCGGACTTGTTCAGTGCCATCTGAACGATAATTTGAATGACTTACACGAGCGCACACGCCAGGAATTTAAAGGAATACAAGTCTGGCATCAAGTTGAGGATGTAGTTATATTGGACGAAATCATGAAATCAAAGAATGATCCGGTATTATTGGATATCCTGAAACGCTTGCGGAAAGGTCTGTGCACGCAAGAGGATAAGGAAATTCTGGACAAATATGTGTTATCGAGGCCAGAATGTAGTCAAGAGACGAAACAACTTACAGATGTTAAGAGATGGATTGAGGATCCTGATCAAGCCTGTCCCCTCATTGTGTATACCAATGTGGCTCGAGATGGTCACAACTTGAAAATGGCGGAGGTATTTGCAAAGGCGACGCGCCAAATGTGCCACATGCACCATGCAATGGACACCCGGGGGCGAGGAGCCAAGAAACACCAACTTTCGGGCTTGGTGGCAGAAGTGGCCTGGTCAATACTGGTTAAAGACGCCAACGACTTGGGGGGAAAGGTCCCTTACGTGCCTGGGATGCCGATCTTTTGCACGGAAAATATTGCGACCGAACTAGGTATATCGAACGGAAGTCCCGGAATACTCGTGTCCTTGATCTATGAGGAGATAGATGGTCGATGATATACCATTTCCGCTGAGGTAGACTTCAAAGCATATCGCAAAACCGACTGCAACGCACCTAATCCGCACAGAGTAACTCTCAAACCCATCGCTGACCAGATTCACTTCCGCCTCCGAGAAAATATACACAGCGACACGGTCGCAGCTCCCGCTCATCCCAGCCTTTGCTTTCACGTCGCGCAAGGACGCTTAATGGACGTCTGCTGTATAGACTTTGCATCTTGCCCATCAATCCAAAGCCCATATGTCATGCTTTCCAGAGTGCGCATGCTCAAAGGTCTGTGTATTCTTCGTCCGTTCCCACTGGAGCACATAAAAAATCATATAGCGGAGGAACTCAGAGCAGAATTACGGCGTACTGAGCTCAAGGCAGAGAGAACAAAAGCTTATTGTCGCGAGCGGTTATCTTGGTTCTATGACTTGATACCAGAAGGGAAAGTGAAACTGTTGGTTGAAGGAGACATCGAGATGGAAAGGGTAGAGTTGCCAGATGTTGCCATGATGCAGCTTAGCAACTAGGAGGAGGAGGGCGTTGCTTCTAAGTTCTAACTCGAACCGCGATAAGTACCGGATGACACCTCGCCATGACCAAAGCAGATACCGTCAACAGCTTGTTCTTCCATCCGTGCCGCCAAGACGTCGGTCGACCCCATGCCAGGAGCAACGAACAACGACCACGACATACAATGCGGCGCAGAGGCCATTGCCACAAGGCTGCGTCGAAACGCGCTGGTCGTTGTTCTCCCCGGACGACGTCACTGTCGCCGGCGTTGCGTGTATCCAAAGAGGTGCCCAACGCGCAGGCAGCATTGAAACGCGCCGATAGCCCTTAGCAGCTGGAATATGATTGAAGTGATGGAACAAACCGAACAAGTAACCTCGATCCGAGTTGCACGGGCATTCTGATTTGGAAAAAAGTCAGAACTGCTTCCCAAAGGTTAGGCTGCCGCCTCGGAGAGGCCATATCTATGTCATCTGCTGCAAAGGGTAGTAGATGTTTTATCTGCCACACTGATCCGAACCCCCCCCAAATTGGGAAGTAAGGCCGATAGAGCCGAAAAGCCGATTGTTTTACTGGTTTTCAGATACTCCAACTTTGGCTATCATGAAAATGTATACTCATTGAGCATGACTGGGCAATAAGTATGTGAGATGGAATGTTTCAAAGCGAGCTCGATGATTTCACGATACAAATATATAGCGTGGTCCAGAGCGATCCATGTCAACCTCGCGTGGCGGCCACGCAAGTTGACCCCTTCGGGTGTCATACGAAAAATTGGAATGATACAGAGAAGATCTGGAATGCTTCAAAGCGAGCTCGATGATTTCACGATACGAATATAGCGTCAGAGCGATCCATGTCAACTTCACGGGCCACGCGAGTTGACCCCTTCGGGGTGTCATACGAAAAATTGGAACGGTACAGAGAAGATCTGGAATGCTTCAAAGCGAGCTCGATGATTTCACGATACGAATATAGCGTCCGAGCGATCCATGTCAACTTCACGTAGCGGCCACGCGAGTTGATTTGTGTGAGGGATAAGATCTTATTGAGAAGATCTGCTACCCCTTGATCTGCCGCACCCAGGGGCGGCGCACGTCAAAATACCAACTAGGAACTCCACAAATTTGGGACGGTGTGCTGACGTCCTCCCACCTTTTCTCGTCCAAATTCTCCTACCCGCCCAGATCCGTATGGCATGCGCCGCTCATCTCCCTCTTCCACCTTTGCACCTCGACGAACGCAAGGTTCCTCGAAACTTGCGTCATGCCGCTAAATGGAATTTGACAGCGGCCCGCGCGCGATCTCTTCGCACGCAATAGGTGCCAAACTTCACGTATCGTGCATCGGCCCTCTGCAGATATCCCGCCCTTTTGCCGCTCCTCTACGTACTGCGTAGTCCTCATACCCCTCCCCTCCCCGTCCCCATCCCAACTCGGCTCGGCCTTTGTTTCTGGGAGGCGTCTTATCTTTTTGCGTCCAATAACCTCGTGAGCTACCGTCTCATACTTGTCTCGAAACACGTAAACCCGCAACCCATGTACGCTTCCATGCTCGTTATCCTTTGCATCCACACACTTTTCATTCGGGCTCAAAATTCCAGTTCGCCAATATAGATTTCGGTGTTACATCTCCTGACCGATGTATCGTGCTTCCAGGACTCGCATCTTTCTGCATATAGCATCATCGCCCCTCTTCTTCCGAAGCAACACCCGAACACGGGCGGCCCACCACTTCGATTGAATTGAAGCTAGTGCTTGGTTGAGCGCTCAAGTTGGCCGCGGCGGGCAGTTAGGTTGGAAAGGTCGGAATTTCAAAAGGCTAATTTTCAACCTATTATGCTACTGTTTTACTACGGACAAGGTCCGCACGAAATGTCAGCTGCAACTTGAAGCTGATTGAAAAAGAAAAAGTGTGGGTGGATGGCTGAGAGTTTCGAGGAGATTCTGAGATAATTATTGTTGGACTTGTGGGTATCTCTACCTGGCGTCGAATTCGGCTCCGTTCCCCAACCACAAAACCAAACCCCGAGCCCTGCGACCTTCTCGAGGGCGATATCAGCAAGCATCCCCAAATGCACGGTCCACCCACCTTACAAATAACGGCGCTATAATAGGGCACTCGATACTTCGGATGGCCTCCACTACAATTCGGATCAATTGTAAGGATCCATGATGCACACTGCGGATCACCAGGCATAAATTAGTTTCGATATGTGAAGTATGCGGTTAAGTTTTAGATCCGGCGATATTGCGTTTCTGTTGGCTTGAAATGCCTCGGGCTTGCCGTATATGGTAACACCGAAGCATTTCAATGTACCAGAAACGCAAAGTTTCAGATCAATCAGATACGTAACCTAATCCGTTTCGAAATTTATGTTGCCTTGAAATTTAGGGCTTTGCGGTGTGAAGTCTCTCAGCATCCTGGTGGTCCCGTGTGCCGGAAATAGACCATGTCCTCATCCCACTCTCCAACCCTTCCGTGATTCTTATTTTTCCTTTATTTCAAGGCAGACTCTGAGATTGGTGCTTCCTTTGTGAGTCATTCTGCTGTCTGACTCGCTCCGCTGGAATCTGATTTCGTTGACACGCTGACTCTTTACAGTAATGTAATTTCGTATGGATTTAAAGCGGCCGTACACATTTGGAGATCTGTTCTATTACGTTCGCTGTCCACCCACGGGGTGTGTGGTAAGTTTTTTGGTGTAAAATTCAATAGCCTAGTTGTGTCTCGCTGGCTGCACTCGTACGAAAGTCCCTCGTAATGGCTACAAGTTCAAGGAACTCTTCCGGGTGTGTGGACGTGAGTCTAGGTTCTCGGCGACGACGGCCATAGGAAGGGCACGTAATGAGAATTGTTACCAGTGGAGCACTGTTGATACCAAATCTGTGATCGGTTGTTTCCCCAGTTTATTTTTGCCTTGAGGATTCGCAGGACCTATTCTCCTGTAGACAGACGCTGCAAACAATTTTAAGCTCGTACTGCGTTTGTTTGAGAAGTTGACTCGTATCATTTGAATACAATTCCACCGGTGGGATATTAGTACATCCCGAATCCCGCAGCTGGAATTTGTCAGTGGATCATGTGTGTCCGTCTATCCGAAATGGTTTCGAACTCCGACGACTTCTCCGTCAATTTGCCTTGGATCACGACTTCAACGGCAATTCAATTTCAACCGAAGTACGCGCCTCGCCGCATACTTGTTTGGCTAAGATCAACTAAGCATTGAGGCATCAAATCTCAAAACAAGATGTCCTGTTCAGTTTAACTTCGGTACTCAGCTGATTCAAGGACGGAAGACATGTCCGGCTTTCAATCTCGGCATCTTTGGGCGGGAAACGGTCGGTCCCGTTCAGACACCTAGATCTCTTCTCCGGCGAATTAATTGAAGCTGTTCCTGGAGGCTGGACGCCTAGAGGACCTCTGGTAACCCCGGCAGCCTGATTCCTTCAGGAAAATCGTTTGTTTTGGTGTCTGGATTCAGTATCTTTAAAACAAAAATTTCACAAGTACCCCAAAATGCCGCTAATTATCCGTTTTTAGCCCCAAAAATGGTCCTTTGTTACCCGTTCTTTAAACCTATGAAAAACCGGGGGCAAATCAAGATCGCTGTTTTCGAGCAGTGTCCGCCCTAATTCCTAAAGCCTTATCCTGTTCCTAAGGCCTAAGGCCTTAGTTACGCCTTAGCCCTTAGACTAAATCAAAAATTTTGGATGTTTGAGTTAAGGCTTTAGGAAACAGGTGGCCCCCGGTAAATAACATGAAATATTTTATTTAATCCGATCATAATTTTGATTGCACAAATGCCTCACAAGTCAAGCCCTTTGGCAATGTCAGCTACCAATTAACTGGTTAAATCAAAGCCTGAAGAGCTCAAACAGCTGACCTTGCAGCAATTTGAGAATTCCCTATGGAATGAGCATGGGCTGGGCTTTGGTTTGAGATTTTACGTGAGCTCCTTCTACCCATGGACCACGATGAGTTTTGGGACAACTGCAATCCATGACTAAACAGCGCCAAACAGCGCGTTGATGGCTCGAGTATTGCCGGTACCCACTCATTGCTCCCAGCTCACAATTTACCTGGAAAATCAAAAATATTTATATACGTTCTACTGGATAATTTCCTTCAAATCGACAGAGGGTGTGATGTGTGACCGCTTTTACCTATTCAACAGTTCGATACCAGCTGAATTTTGGTGTGACACCCTCAAAATTTCGACATTTCCCACCGAAACTTTCTCTTTTTTACATCTTTCAGGCAATTTTGGGCTGGGTGTGACGCTCGGGAGGTTCGACAGAGGCCTGCGTGACGCGTGACCGCGACCAAATTTCGGGATCAACACAGAGGTGCGTGATGCGTGACTGTTGATTTGAAGGAAATAATCCAGTATGTGGTGTACTCTAACAGGTTTTGGAAGCGGATTAAAATTTGCCTGTTTATTTTTGAAATCAGCGCTGTAATGCCGCTCTTTTGCCCCTTATACCTCCGCAGATTTGCTCGGAACAAAATAGACAGCATTTTGAGACACTGAACTTGATATTTGGGCGAGATATTTGGGTAGATGGCTCAGTACTAAGAGGCGTATTTTGACCTCATGAATCGGTATTGCGCGTGACGTCACTGTGTGACTGAACAAGCGCGCTTTCCTTTCGATGCGACTGTGAGCGAGAGGCGGAGAAATAAAACCAAGAAAAATGTCACATTGGCTCATAATGCCTCCAAAACTATCAAAATACACTCTAATCGATCTGCGGACTCAATGAACAACGAAAATCCGCTGAACTCGGATCTCAAGCGGCCAGAGAACCTTGCTCGTTTTCACCACTTTTCCAGCAGTTCTCTGTGTCTTTTTCAATTCAAGCTGTGATTCAATATATCCCTGATTGCTTTCAGGTGTTTCCAGGTTTTTCCTTGACATTCCTGTGTCATACAATCATGATTTCTGTATAACCTCTGGGGTCTGTGTTGCATGTGGAATAAGGAATCGGCGGGAGGATTACTGCAATTCCTGTATATAATGGCAAATACTTTTTTTTTTTTGGCGTGATTCCCAAAAAGGAAATTCTCATCGACTATGTACTCTCCTTCCGTCTTTTCTTTCGCCGCAACTACATCATATTCAGTCTACTAAACTCTCGGGTAATGCAGGAGGTCAATTATCATCCGGCTAAGGCCCTTTTCGCCTCGCAGTCGCCGTAGAATCCGGCTCTTCTCGGAATTATCTGGCCACTGCTGGTTGAGCAACCACACCGATTTCTCCACCCCACGCGAGCCACGAGCCGGTCTGCCTACGAGATGATGTATTGCAGCGACGATGTCACAGCCGTTCACTTGTCTGTTGATCAATTACAACGAGGGAATGTTCACAATGGGGTTGAGCAAACTTGGTGGAGACATTGAGAAACCTAGGCCAAGGTCTGTCGCGTGTTCCTGTGTTCGTACACTCCAAACTAGATGTAATTTGTGTTTTAATCCATCGATATCTCTGCTGTTGATGCTGCTCATCCATGTCGACGGGAGGTACATGCACACCTGCGCTCGGCCTCCCGTGGTTGATCTTCGTGCTTCCGCAGCCGAAGCTGGCATTGGCGCTCCCGGTCACGGTTGCGGGCGAGATGTACGCAGTCTGGGGCTGCATGCGGTTATCTGGGGTCGAGAGGCGGTAGGGCCTGCCAGCTCAGAGCCCGATGCACGGCAAAAGTCGGAGACATTGGAGTTCGCTCTCCCGTGCTCCCACTGCAGCTCTTGCTATTTAAGACCTAGCTGGGCCCCTACGGCGCATTTGTGATACTTGATTCGGCCCACTCATCACGCCGGACACGGATGGGTATGTTGGACGACGCTATGTGCACGGCACCCACCAAGTCTCTGAATCCGTGTCACGGTGGATTCCGAGAAATGTACAGGTCTGCTGTACAAGGTGCTTGCGCTGCCGTATCTCTGACAGCGCTTTGTCAATATTTTTGTGTAGAAAATGCACGGAATTGTCATAAGATCACTCGAGAATCTGTTTACAAACTCAGAATCCATTTGGGAGGCTCTTGTAGTGAGAGAATATCCAGAAGGAGAGCGGGGTAGAATGGGTGTGAGTGAGGTGCTCACAGAATGGCTTGGCTTGTAAAGCACGGGGGGGTACCTATCCCTCGAGTTAGGGTCTGCGCAGCTACATAGGAAGTACTTGAACTTACTCAGGTGCGCTTCATGTGCTCCGCATATGCATAACCCCTTCAACAAAATCCATCTGTCAGCAGAAGTGATATTTGGTGGTTTCGGATGGTGGGTCGCCGCGAATGAGGTGGATAGTTCATGACCCATAAATTGAGAATTCTATACTAGTGGTTATTCCAATTACACCTGCAAAGTTCCAAGCCCACCGCAACACCGGGTGGTTTGCTATAGAGGTGGCTGAAGTTGAGCCACTCGAGATGAGGCCGAGACTTGTTCGAGGTACAAGAAGATGGGAGAGGCCGGTTATCGTGGAAGGCATTATGCTAGATCGTCGTCCTGAATCCAAGGATCAAGAAAAGCCCCAAAACTTGATCGGTGAGGAAATGGTGGAGTAAAAGCCCGACAAGTAGGGCTGCGACCTGTACCTGTAAAACGGGTACGGAATGGGTATGTACGGGTCGCCTGTACCGTACCTGTCCCGTAGAGGAGATGGCAGAAACCCCATACGGCCGGGTCCCGTACGTACACGGGTTACGGCCGTAAGATAGGGGTTTTTGGTTCATCACTGTTGATCAATTCGGTAAGCAGTACATATCGACCTCAAGGCATCAGATAGTGTCCTGAGGTAAATAAGTAAATGTTAGGGATAATTAGAGGTGTTGTCCACACTCCATAGCCTCACATACCTGCATAGAAATACACAAGCACTCGAAGCCGATCACTAGCCGAAGTGATCCCAAAGCGGAAGTGGCGGCCTCAACTGGACTAGAACCCTGCCGCAGCTCGGCTTGAAGCTGGAAACATCATGGTAATAATCCCGCAAGTCGCGGCAAGAAACGCGGCATGGTACCTCGCGCCCAAGTAAGTGATATTACTCGACCCGTAAAACCCGTACACGGCCGGGTAAGGGTGACCCATACTGTACCCGACCCGTAGAAGCGCAGATATGAAGTGCCTACGGCCGGGTCCCGTACCCGTACGACGGCCCGTAAACCCGTTGTTTACGGTGACGGGTCACAGACCTACCGACAGGCGCGCGGACGCTGGTCAGAGATAAGAAACGATGCCTCCATACCATCATCCTGATCAAACTGCCATAGCTTTTGATCGCCGCCTTCGTTTGGATCCAAATTTGATGTATGGCATCCTTGTAGGTCCTGTTCCATCTCGCAGAGGGAAGATCTCAGGATTTCACACCCTAACACCTTGCGTTGCGCAAGTGGCCAGTTAGCTAGTTTGGCTGGTAACACTGTCGGATATACTGTACTATTTTGACCAAGTGTTCAGGCCTTGTGACATTAACCGTCCTTTAAGCAAATGGCTCCTCGGCTGTGCTATTTCTCCATATATCCATCCTCCTTTAGCTATTCCTCTGCTCTTCCTCTTGGATTAACCCCTTCTGTCCTCAACTTACTGTACTTTGAACACAGCTTTTTGATTTGCCGCGGAACAGCTGACCCGTCACCCGAGTGCATTCTTTCTTGACGGGACGCAGCGGATCGCACTTGCTGGCTACAGCGCAGCGTGATTCTCGGCCGCCAGGCCACGTAGTTCTAACTTCTCCCAGACAATTCTCGATATATAAAAGCGGCGCCGCTGTTGTTCGTAGTGCTGATTTTTGCCCACTTTGCTCGTACTCAATTTAACTCTACGTCTGATGTGCTTTCTTGACACTTCTACTTCTGTCCGCTGCTGAGATTAACTGTTCTTTAACAATTACCTCGGCTATTCTTTGTATCTCTTTGCGCACATCCCCATCTGGTGTATCCTCTTCCTTCTGCCTCACCTATGGTCCTCATTTCTGGGCGTCAAAGTTGCTCTGCGCAGTTTCATTTCAGGGTTGAAAACGCCATGTGGCTCAACAGCTGACTCGGATGCGCAGCATTTCTTAACGGAATTCTGTTAGCTAGGCTGTTCATCGCAGCAGCTCCACGGCCCACTGATTTTAATCAAGCCGGGAAGCCACGTAGTGCCCCCTCTCGATATATAAACAGGCAGCATTGCTTTCGCAGCCCGCTGATTTTAATCAAGCCGGGAAGCCACGTAGTGCCCCCTCTCGATATATAAACAGGCAGTATTTCTTTCGCAGCCCACTGATTTTAATCAAGCCGGGGAGATACGTAGTGCCCCCTCTCGATATATAAACAGGCAGCATTTCTTTATGTAAGCTCGGGCTAGCAATCTTTCGCCCCC
This sequence comes from Mycena galopus ATCC 62051, assembly GCA_014925785.1. NCBI lineage: Eukaryota > Fungi > Basidiomycota > Agaricomycetes > Agaricales > Mycenaceae > Mycena > Mycena galopus. The sequence continues at coordinate 406,325 of WIQG01000019.1, forward strand.
TTTTCGCCGCTCAATTCAGTGCCGCTGTCTTCAAATCAAAACACTTCTTCTGATCTGAACGCTTCCGTCTTCGTCTCGGGGTCTTCCTCTACTATCTGGAAAATCAAGACTGCTCTGCTAATGCTTGGCTATCTTCTCGCCTGCTCTACGGCATTTCTTCCACTAGGGATATCGCTTGAAATCCTTCTCGGCTCCTGGTGGCACTAATCCGATCTGTCCACTTGGGATTATAGTGAGGATCAATTTCATTTCGTTCTACGCTACCGGATGCGGTTATCCCTCTTTCTGGTTGTTCACAATCCTTCGGACTCCCAGGAACCATGGGGTAATATTCTGGGTGTCCAGCTGCTGTTGCTACTTTCATGTTCAATCTCTGTTGTCTTTCGTCTATGGCTGGTTGATCGACTGGACTACTCCGTTGCTCTGCTTTTCGGCGAGAAACTCCTGGGAATTTTATCCGTGGTGTCTACAGTTCGTGCTTGATTCTTGAGGGCAAGGCATTGCAATGCACTGTTATTCAAGTAATTATGTCTAGACTCTTTAGCGCAGGTTTATCATGTGTGACGATTTTTCGATCTTCTATTTGAAATGATTTGTTGTATGCCGGAGCGAAGCGGAGGTCGTCTTGTGTCACCTACGGTGTTCACTAGATCAAGTGTTCAGTGCTCAACAATCATGATCAAATTTGCATAGTAATCCGGCGAATGCCGGGGCGAAAATTTTGACATTTTCTTGCCTACTTGGGCGACGAAACCTGGATGTGACCGTCACCCACACCAAAAGTGTGCAGTTCAGCGGCCCGTGTGACACGGCACCTGAACACTTGGTCAAAATAGTACAGTAATACAAAGGGGACATTTATAACGCAGAAGTCGCGAATATGGCCGGCTTTAGCAAAAGTAGACGACGGGAAAAAGGAACTTGTGGCCGTAATCTCAACAAAGGAGCTCAATTGAGTATATCAAGGAATATCGGTGCTTTCCGACCCACTTTAGTACGGCGGGTTCTTGATGTCGTCGTTAGCGGCAGCCCTGATGCATGTCCTGGCATAATCCCGCCCCATTGCGCATGTGGGTCAACCTCAGGTGTGAAATAGTAAGTGTCTTTGGATCATCTCGCCATAATGATGTCACCTTGTACCGTGTATTTAAGGGTGGCCCTCAAGGACGGCAGGTTCAGTGAAAAATGACAGCGTCCTTCCAAGCTCTTACCATCTCCATAGTCGGCGCAGGCATTGGCGGCCTTACAGCAGCAGTAGCATTGCGAAAAAACGGACACCGTGTACAGGTTGGTGAATTCACCAGCTGTATGACTTCCCCTCAATCTTCGCAGATATTCGAAGCCGCGCAGAATAAAGCTGAAATCGTCGCTAACTTGGGGGTGCAGATCAACGCCTTGAGGGTTCTTGATCATCTCGGAGTGTCGAGGGACAATTTGAAGGGTGTGCCGATGCGAGGGGTACACTTCCACATTTTTCCTAAGCTAGCTCCATATTGAACTTGCTGGTTGCAGAGTATGCTCTTCAGCTCTAATGGTGGAGAAGGCATCGCCCACCCCTGGCTCTTTCCTGCGACCGGCGAGAACGTATGTTGTCTTCTGGTGTCCATGGACGTCTTGACTGATGAAACTCAGGGATTGATCTGCCATCGGAGTGATCTGTACGAGGAACTCAAACGCCTAGCGACCGGCGAAGGCGAAGGACCTCCCGCGCAACTGCGTCTCGGAACCAAGGTCGTCGCGTGTGATGTTGAAGAAGGAACGGTGACTTTGGATGGCGGCGAAGTTGTCTATGCCGACTTTATCCTTGGCGCCGATGGGATCCATGTTTGCACTCAGTCCCCTCCTTTTGTCTTTCGCGGCACTCACTAGGTATCCAGTCTGTTATTCGTGCCCAAATCTTGGGAAGCGTCGGAAAAGCACAAAATTCAGGTCTCTCCTGCTTCCGGGTTGTTTTTGATGCTGCAAACCTGCGGGACATCCCCGAGCTTGAATGGCTTTACACCGGTGTTTTCTCCGAGTCCGCCCTTCGGTGGGTACTCAAGGAAAAACCATTCCGACTCTTGTTCGTGTATCCCCGCCTGGGATCTCTCCTCAACGTTACGGGATTTTACACAGATTCGAAAGACGACCCTGGCAGGTCATTTCATTGATGAGCACAGTCGCATACTCAATATCTAAGCTGCAGCCTGGACTCCGACTGCAACTCTGGAGGAATTCGTCGCCAAATTCCGCGACTTCGATCCCAAATTCTTGCACGCCCTGGATCTCCCCATGCACAGCCCGATCCACAGATGGACGCTACGAGTACTTCCCCTCCTCTCCACCTGGGTTCTTGGCCGTGCAGCCCTCCTCGGAGACGCCGCACACGCCACCCTACCATTCCTAGGCCAAGGTGCCGGAATGGGGATCGAAGAGGGTGGTGCCCTCGGATGTCTACTGCCTGCCGGCACTAGACGCGAAGACGTTCCGGCGCGACTCCGGGCCTACGAATATCTTCGAAAACAACGTGGGGACTTCGTGAGTACTGAGTCTATCGAGCAGGTGTCCAAGTGCTTTGCCTTTCTTGGATGTAGGTCACTTGCACATCAGGCCTCTATCTACTCATATTCCATGACAGCCGAAGAAATCCATCGTTACCTCCTCGCATACGACGCGGTTAAAGCAGCGGAGGAGTGCTACCAAGAGGCTTTGGGTGGGGGGATCTCTGGTGAAGTTCGAACCCATTTGACCCCGTAATTCGTTTACTATTACGAGTACTTTAGTAATTGTTCATAATATTTGTAAACCACCATTTTTTGTTCGCGAGTTTTTACTGTCCGCATTTATCGACAGTGATACTTTTAGTGGCTGTGTACAATGTTCATTAGATTTTTGAAGCCTCACTAGTGGCTGTACTCCGAACCTGACTCAATCCGCATTTTCATTAGAAACGAATCTAATGGCTCTCAAATCTTTGTCACAGTGGCTGAGTATTTTCTTATGTAACAGATTCCGATTTTACTCTCATCTCTTCAAAGGTTTCAGTGTTAAAAGTATGGTCTCCCTGCGCCATTCATTTATCATTGAACTTTGTTTTTGCTTCCTCAGATATCTGCTGTTGGTGTTTTGTGTTTTCAAAAGGCCCGCATAAGTTTGTCGCTGCCGGTGTGATGTCACGTTTCAACCCTCATCTTCCCAACACTCCTGATAGGGTTTCGACAGGTGTACAACGTCCACGGTCCGTCGTGAGCTACCAAAATATCTACGGCATGGGATGGGAGATGGGATGGCCGTCAACGGTGAACAGAAGCTGCTGTTTCAGCCGCGAGCAAAATTGGCTTATAGCAACATCTAGTATGCCGACTCAATGGTCCATCCATCATAATAAAATACTGAAACCCCATTCAAAGATGCTCAGCGAGGCATAACGCACTCATCCATTCTTTAGTTTAGAGACTCCCGAGGCTTGAATTAATCTCCTTGCATTCCAAGCCCATATGGACGCTCGTACGGAGTCAAGCGAACGACGCAAGGAATATACACCGGTCAGCTATCGTGCACCCTTCGCGCTGCTTCATCGGTTTCAATGGCTGTGTCTCGGTGTAGCGCCCCTGTCCAGCCGGACAGCCGGTGGATCAGTAATGATTGGCAATCAGTGATGACCGAACCTCGGCCATCACTTCATATAAAGAGAACGACCCTAGTAAATAACTACAACTTTTACTCTTACCTTATACACTCGACGACACATTCAATCGCAAGATTTGTGAAGATTCGTTCTGTGTGAAAGTAAGCACTATGAGTTCTTACACTCAGAGCTTTCGGGCCAGTGGCCGAGCCTCGCGTATCCCTTCCTCTCGAGCCAGTTCCCCGGTATCTCATGCCATGTCTGATATCCATTCATTTGTACCTTCTTCCCGAGCCAGTTCTCCGGTTTCCAACCGTGGATTTGACTCCCGTCCATCAAGTGCCATGTTTGTCATCGAGATCCATGACTCGGATTCAGAGCCTGAGGTTTCTCCTGCACAACCAGAGACTCAATGAAGCACCTCTTTACCCACAACTGTCCCAAAAATCTAGGAAACACCCCCAGTTGTCCCTCACAAACCTGCCCCGGCCAACTCTGTTATTGCTCGAGGCACAGAGACGCAGAAAATCAGGATCACGCAGGAAGAGAAAGTCGATCAGATAGTGTATTCTACCACTGTCCCGCTGTCATTTGACCATCCCTATACTCCAACTGTCATTCTGCTTGACCTTCTCGCGCTCAACACATCTGTTGATGACACCTAGCGGCAAATTTATGCCAATAGATAAGTTCATACGAGGAGAGGTAGGTCGCATTTCAAATAAGTCTCTCTAAATTTACTCAACTTTCATGTAGAACCAGGAGTCCTGGGATGGATCTGGCGGGCATACCAAAGCATAACCATCCCATACATCCGCTGACCAAACCAACGGCAGAAGATAAATTCAAACTGGGAACGGCGATTAAAGCAACTGGAATTCACGGGCTTACAGTTCAGAAGTAGCTCAATGGTTGGTCCTTCCTGTCATTTCAATTTATAGGGGCTCAGGGAATATTCAGCACCCTCCATCTCGAGTATCTACGGTGGAAAAGGGGTCGGGGAGAGTAGTCCAGCCTCATTGAATACTTGGAAAGTTCGAGATTTTATTAATGCAAAGAAAAATGAGAACCTGAATGGATTGGGGTTCAGCGGTAATTCGATGGATTCAACGAAGCAAGGAGTGAACTAACATATTTTAGGCGTGCTTTACCACATTAATACACGGGAGACCAAGGTTCCAAAGGTATACTGCAATGTCCAAGAACGGGTTTCGACTCGCTGTAACCATGCATCCGCAAATTGCAATACTGATCCACAAGATGCTTTCTCTTAACATCGACTTCACTTTGAAGCGAATTGAAGGCGAATCACTGCAAGTTTTGGACTCAATTTTATATATTTGCTGATGTTCACTTGTAAGTTACACACTGGCGAGCCTCTACTGCGAGATAAAAACGGGCACCGGTTTTTCGCCGTGGCGTGGCGTGGCGTGCCGCAGTGGTAGTGCTGGCGTGTCCCAACGTGCAAGTGTAGGCTTTTTTGAGGGAGTTCGGATTTCTTGGGTAAGATGACAACCAGCAATTTCCTCTACTCCCTGTAGCAAGCTACGTTACCAATACTTCCTTTGCAATTGATTTATCTGTAATCTAGTTTTGTATCTGGGGACACTGAGCAAAGGTCCCAGTAAATGGAACCTGGCCAATATGGTTGGATTGGACCTCAGAACACCCATATGAACTGTAGGGAAAGTTGCTGGTGCCTGGAAGTGATGTTGGAAAGTGGAAATCATTATTTTATTGGCATCATTTGAATCCCACGGTTGTGTTCGTGTTCATGTGTGAACGTGGCCACAAATACGCGTTTTTTCCGCTGATATACGTGTATTTAGCGTCCTAGATCGTCCTTTAAAGAGATAGAATTGAAATGACACAGATCCGTTCAGCGAGGATACACAAAGTTCTCGATCGCGATCGAAATTTCCTAAAATGGCAACACTTCCGCGCACGCACCAGAATTGTGGAAGTGGGAAGGTCTTTCATCAAAGAAAATCATCCAGGGTTAGTACCGGATGAATGGTGGTGAACATAGGTGAATATGCGAACATTATGAACCAGCACGGCACTGCACGGCACTGCACGGCACAGGTGCACGGTAGCGTGCGCTGCCGTGGCGTACCGTGCACTGCCGTGCTGTGTACCGTGCAAAGGCGTGCACTACCGTGCTGGTTTAGGAGTTATTCTGAATCAACCTCAATAGCCGACGGAGAGCCCAGGAGAGCCTAGACCAAAATTGTGAATAAATAGCTGTCAACATCAGATCGTTGCAGAACAAAATGTAGCCGCTCATGGCACACAATCCTAGTCAGCTAAAACCTTTGTTTTTATATTTAAAAGACTTCCTCAAACTCAGTTTTCATTCATTTAACAGCCCAGGAGAGCCTGGACCAAAATCATGAATAAATGAACATGTTACTTCCAAGCTCCGAGTCAAACAATAAGCTCAATCAACATGATACTTCGGAGCTTGAGTCAAACAATAAGCCCAAGAAACTCACTAATTTCAAGCACTGAGTCGATTTCTTCCAAGCACCGAGTCAAACAATAAGCTCAAGGAACTCGTTAATTTCTAGTGCAGAGTCGAAAGACAATCTCCTTGAGGCTAGGGCCAAAATGGACCCATGTGGGATCTGCATTGTGACAATACAGTACTGGCAGGGAATATTTTGACCAAAAAGTCATCTTAAGCATTATGATCGGAGTAAGATCATTTTACTAAGTTTGGCTCCGTAGGAGTCATTGAAATAAATCATATACTAGCTTCCAATCATTCATAGGACTCCAGAGGATGGGGGAAGCTGCAAAAATATGGGATTTCAGCTCATGTTTGCTACTAAATACAAATGTTATTATTATTTGGCGCTGGTCCTCAGCCTGATATACCCTGAACAGTCTCGACAGGCCCCTGGTCGCCGGCCGACCGCGACCTGACTGCACCCGATATTGCCCGACTGCATTATGGCACGATACACGTTCGATCCAGCCCGACCGCACCCCGATAAGGCTGTCAGGCCCGATAGCAAAATAAATAAATTTGCGACAAACAGCCTGAGTACGGAGTAAATATTGTACAATATCAATGCATACTGTGAGGCCGGCAATTCATTGGTTAATTCATTGATTGGTGGGAGAAATGCCTTGAGTGCAGCTTGAGAGTGTTTGTAGCGGGTGAGAGCAAGTTAAACGATGCGTCAGTCTCACATTGGGACACACCAACACTGCCACGGCAGTCACAGCACGGCACGGCGTGGCACGGCTTTTTCCCGGGGCCCGACAAAAACCAATGAGGCCTTTGCACAGCTTTTCTCTGGGTTTTTCGACGCCGTCCGGCGTGTCAAAGGTGAAGTCTTCAAACTCGCTGCCTTCTATCCGGATGCAAATGTCGAATTGTCATGCTAGACAGTGAAGTTCCTCAGGCTCCCGGCCTGGGTGCAATCCTTTCAATGTACAGCAATCTTGAAATCAGTGGAATCTGGACCAGTGAACCAATTAGGCCTCTTCGGCACTGCTTGAAGACATGCTAGTGCGTGGGAAAACGCGTGTCCTTCCGTGCGCGAGAAAGGGAAAGAAGAGGATGGGAAGAGCTAGGACGCATGAATGAATGAGCCCTCGCAAAGATTAAGTACAATAACCGCGGCTTGAGCTTCGACTTCATACCGGTATTGATATTAATAGGCCCGAAAGGAGCGAAACGAAACGAACGGAATGAACAAGGCCCGCATCGTATACGATGAGCCCCGGCCCATCCCGATCGGTGTCAACGAGTCACCACAACCCAAAAGCACAAACATGCACCAACTGGTCCGTTCGCGAACACGAATACGAAACCAACGAGGGGAGCGCTTACCGACCACGTGCACCACAAGGCGAACACAATGAGCCGGCCCGACGCGAGAACGAACGGGGAGGAGGGCACTGCGGAAAGAGAATAAAAAGAAAACCGGTCACGCTGACGCTGAAGAGGAAGGCGAGCGAGAAAATTGAGGGAGAGAGGCGGGCAAAGAAAGCAAAGAGCTCCAAGAAGCCGGGGATTGCGCCCAGTAAAAAGAAGGTACGGGTGGAGCAAGCTACTAATGGAGCCACAACCGTGCGAGCCTTACGGTCGCGAGTAGTACTGTATTGAAGAGCCTCCTCGACTCCCCGCAATGGAAATGGCCTAAATAGTTCTCCAAATCAATCTTCTAGTAATTTTCCTGTGTTACGTCCATTACTCACTTGTTCGGCACTAACTTGGAAGTGAACGGGTGAACTTGGCCATAACTGATGCCATCTGATGGCATAAGTTACTTTGCTTGATCAAACTTGGGCGGCCAAGTTAGCGCCAAGTAACTCTAAGTAGCTTCAAGTAACTTCAAGTAACAGCAAGTAAATGTGCAGGTAGATGTAACCAAGGAAACTGAAACAAGTCTAGGTATTGTTTCTTCAACTGTATCTGAATCATTCGGCGGTCCGCACCCAATAGCACCCAATAGTAATTATTTCAAATCCCAGGCTGTAACCTAATGTGCTCTATATGAATAATGTGGGTAGCCAAACAAAGTAGAAGACAGACTGGCTTTTTTATTATCCTTTCAGCTTTCCAACTCGAGATCATTGGTGCATTCCAGATCTCAGGCCATGCACGAATCATCAGTCCATTCCGTGTCAATGAACAGGAAATTCAGGCTTTCTGGGCTCAGAAACCTACGCCCATTTCCGCCAGTTGCGGAATGTGTCCATTGTACAGTGTGCTTCCACCCATTTAAACTTCGAGACAGGAACAATATACAATGTTGTTGAACTTCGTGTAAACAACACTCACAGACGCTCTGGCAGAGTGAGAATGATAATTAGCAATGTTTAGAGTACTATTGAGGTGTTGGGGAGCATTGGCTGGGGTCCTTACATTGTTTTATCAGAACCGTATAAGTTAGCTGTCAACAAGTTACTTTCGCCAAGTGTGGGAAAAGTTAAGTAAAGTTAAGTAAAGTTAGCCCCGCCAAGCCAAAGGGGCCATCAAAGTTAAAGTTGGAACTCACAAGTTACTTTTTTCACTCTCAAACCAATGGGCAAACCACCGTGAGCGCAACTTTCGTGAGATTCAGCGCGGCAGGAGCGATCAAAGAAAGGAGGTGGCCAGCGGCGGGGTAAGAAGAAGGAAGCATCTGTATGGCCATAGATGTGATGGGACAGCGACGCAGTGCCGTCAAAGTCCAATCTAGTCCGGGCGGAACAAGGAGGGTCGTGAAATGGATGGTGAGGGAGGAGAGATGAGGCGGTCCCGATCAGGAATAACATGATAGTCGAATGTTGTCCTTGCCCAGGATCCGATTCCATTCAGGCTTCTTCTCTTTTGCGGAGAATAGGCGTCGCGAAGTCCCATTACCAGGTTTCGGCTAAATGAACTCAAAGGCCTTTGTTTTCCTGGGACTGGAACAGTCCCCAGGTCTGGTTTCAGATATACTGATCTCTTTGATCTCCCCCAAATCACGCCACTCCCACTGATGGCTGATCCGCTGATCGCCGAACCTCAATGTCGGAGAAACCAAGTTCTCCAAATTTTCGATCTTCCCTCAATCGCGCCTACCGGCAACACCTGTCCTTTTTGATTCGGCAATTGATTTTTCAAGGTCTGCACATAGGCCCCTTGCGCTTCATGATCTGCTAGACGAGGTCGGCTTCGATCGTACGTCCGTGACCAACTTTATCTAGTTAATAAAACACTGTTTTCAATATTGTAAAGATCCTTATGAAAGCCAATGGTGGTAATAAAGCCTTCTCCCTAATACTTCGTGCCATTGTCCCCTTGGAATTTATTATTCCGTGATCTTTGTTGGCTCAATTTGGTTGGTGTGTGGTTGATGGCAGAGAAAAGTTCATTCTATTTAACGGTTGGGCTGTTAAATGAGTGGAATTTGAATAAGGAAATTGGTTCTGTACATAAAAACGAAGCCTTTGGCTTCCTAATACTTTGTGCTGTTGTCCCCTTGAATGTATTATTCCGTGGTTTTTGTTGGCTGGTATGTGGTTGATATTGTCGGAAAGTTTGCTCTAATTTCCTAGTGGGCTGTTAAATGAGCGGAATTGAATAATGGGATCCATTCCATATATGAAAACAAATCTTTTGGCTTCTTAATACTTTGTGCCATTGTCCACATGAATTTATTGTTCCTGATCTTTGTTGGCTGGTGTGTTATGATGGTGGTGGAAAGTTTGATCCAAATTACTAGTGGGCTGTTAAATGAGTCAGATCTAAATAGGGGAATCCATTCCATATATAAAAACAAAGCCGCTGCCTTCCTAATAATTCTCTGAACTTGAGACAAATATCAAACACTACAACAAAATATAGCTCCTGCTGAACCATTTGGCACGTGATCCCATGGTCTATAAAAATTCAGGGGGGTTCCCCGGGTCTATTCACCTCAATAAAATACCTAACTCCCTTTCAAACACTCATTTTCCCTTGCAGCGGTGAAAAATTGCAGGTCCCCATCAATTGACTGATCAATTGAAGCTCGAACCCGCGGTGCAGTCAGCACTGGATCCGAAAGCCTGTAAAAATTCAGAGAGGTCTCTAGTGATCTACCTACCTTGGTAGAAGTCCAACTCTGCTTCTCTCCTTTAAAACACATCAAAACACGCACTTTATAACCTCACTGAACTCCGATGCTCATCCTGTGACGTGACAGAGGTGATTCGGCTGCCATCAATTTCAACTTCGAACCTGCGGTGCTGCCACCACTGAGTCTGAGATTACGGAAAAAATCCTGGTATGTCCCTAGGACCTTATTCAACCGAAGGAAATAACCAACTCACCTGTGAATATATTATTTCCACATGCAATGACAGCTCCAAACCACCATCAACTCAGCCATCAGCTGAACTTCAAACCTGCAGTGCTGCCACCACTGGACAGAAACTCTGAAAAAAATCAGAGACACTCTCCCTATGTACCTGGATGCCATTAAATATTTAGATCTCAACCATGAATGCCCGGATATGTAAAGCAGTCCCAGGGTTGCCCGGAGGGCCTTATGAATTTAGACAACACAGTTCAGCATTCTGCTATACTGCGATGCCCATTGCCTGAGCATGCGGTCCGTTCCTTGGAGCAAACACGGCCCATCCGGCCAGGTCCCTGATGGATTATTTAATTCAATTCGACAGGGGGTGTGACCTGTGACAAAAAAAACCATTTCGATACTTGAACACCTTGGCGGCGGGACATAAAAGCGGAGAAGAGGCCGATCTGCTAGATCGCCGGTTCGATAGACCGTCCGCGTCACAATCACGAAGGTTGAACTCGGAATACGCTTTCAACACGTGATTGGTGCTACGCCTGACTACTGTACCAAGTTGTAGGGAGGCAACGGTCACGGTCACGGGCCGCCCGTTGCGTTGCCTATTTTCTGGTGAGTCACGGTAACGGTGGGGACTGTTGCCTCAAAATTATCGTGACATAGCAGTAACAAAATCTCACAAAATCTCACAAAATCTGCTGGCCCTGGAAACAAGGTAAGATGGTCAGAAACTCATCCATAATCTCTCCTCCAACAAAGAGTGTGTCCCCAGGATCCCTGAAATGCGGATAACCTGCCTCAAAAAAAATATCTGGTTGCCTCCTCAAGCAACGGTCACGCTCACGGTCCCTGCCATTGCCTAAAGAATAGGCAACGGCCTTGTCACGGTACTCAGGCAGTTGCCTCCCTACAACTTGGTACAGTAAGAGAAACGGCGACAAAGCGGTCCACTCATCCTCTTCGATCCTCCTTCATCCTTTCTCAGATCACCGAAACTATCAGGATGTCGCCTTTCAGCACTTTTCCCAACCCTCCCGGTCTGGAGGCCAAACCTTTCACCGTCGCCATCCCCGACGCCGACGTTGCAGAGCTCAAGTCGCTCCTCAAGGCCTCGCGCCTCGGTTCATCCGCGCCCACTAACAGCAACCCTTTTGACCACTCTTTAGGCGTGTCCCTGGACTGGCTGAAGACCGCCAAGCGAACGTGGGAGACGAGCTTCGACTGGTGAGTTGGCAGGAGATTCCAGGCTCATACAAGAGGCAACTGATATCCAACCTGCAGGATGTAGGCTTGCTCAAGAGAAGAGAATGAATTCTTTCCCTCAGTTTATGACCAAAGTTCCCGTATAAATCGGAGGAAACGAGTATATCCATGATATTCATTTCATGGCTTTGTTCGGCAAGAAGAAGGACGCGGTCCCTTCAAGTTTGATCATGCTCCACGGCTGGCCAGGTCCGTCTCTGCTTCCACTTGATCGAACACGGCCGAAGCGAGTTCCAGGGAGCTTCATCGAATTCATTCCTGTCCTGGGAATTCTCTCCGAAAAGTACACGCCCGAAACCCTTCCTTACCACGTAGTTGTTCCCTCTTTCCCTGGTTACGGCTTCAGTTCCGGTCCTCAATGGACGGAATTCATAATGGTGGATGTCGCGAAAATCGTCAATGATCTCATGCTTGGACTGGAATTCGATAAATACGTTGCTCAGGTCTGTGATTCGATAGCTTCCTTGCATTTGACTGCAGGCTCACCGCATTAATTTGCACATAGGGTGGTGATGTAGGCTCTGGTATTGCCCGAATCTTAACGATGAACCACGATAACTCCAAAGGTCCATTTCTTCTCTGTCCAGGCCTACGTTGAGCCAAACTAATCTCTCCCTCAAGCTATCCACCTAAACATGTTCAGCACTGGACCTCCCGAGAACGACGACCATTCAATCCTGTCGCAAGCCGAGCGCGAAGCGCTCGACCGCGGTGCGGTCTTCCGCCAAACTGGTTGGGCCTACGGCATTGAGCAAGGTACTCGTCCGAACACTCTTGGATTTGCCTTGTCGTCAAGCCCGTTAGCTCTTCTCGCCTGGTTCGTTGGTTCTCTCCGATGTCACTGGATTCAATTTCCGCCCGCTGATGGCATTGTCGATGAATGCTACAATCGAGGAGGAGATGCGGGAGTGGTCGGATGAGAATTCATCTATGGATGAGATCCTGACAAACGTCTCAGTCTACTGGTTTACGAGCTCGATTTCCACGTCCTTCTATCCTTGCAGGGAGGTTCTTGCCCAGCGTTCCTCCTTTGCTTTAAAGCTAATATTATTCACTTCCTTTCAAATCAGTCTATCACACGTGGACCCAGTTATTACAAGTACCACGAAAAGCCTGTCGGCTATACTTGGTTCCCTCTGTGCTTTACTCCCCATCTGTTTTTTCCCTTCCTGTCGCTAACTCTCTTTTCTTTTCCACCCCCAGCGAAATCATCCCTCCCCCGGAGTCGTGGGTCAAGAAAGATTGCAACCTCGTCTTTTATCGTCAAGCGAAATCAGGAGGACATTTCGCGGTGCTGGAAGTCCCGGAGGTGTTGTTGAAAGACATGCAAGACTTTGTGGCACAGGTTTGGGGCTCGAATGGCAATGCTACTGCTAACTTGTAAAATCTCATGTAAGTATAAGCTCGAACGATGTATGAGCATTGAGTATTTAGTAGGTGAACTCGAGGATTGACTCCATGCTTTCCTCTTTCTAGATCCCTAGTCAAATCGCACGGTCTTACACCAGAATTTGGTCAATTTTGCCCCCCTCGCTAGACTCGAGCCAGCCGATATTTCTGAGCATTGATGTCAGTCAATCAATACAGCAGCACTGATCGAACAATTGATCGCAGACGCAATTCGTATCGCGAGCTAGGTTCTGTGTCGATTGTTTTCAAGGTGTAGGGTTGTTTCTTCAACAGCGGTATGCAACCAATCACTTTCCCTCTCATTTGAAGCTTCCTGGTGGTGGTATCAATATCGACCTTTCTTCTCGATTCAGACCAGGCCGAATCTCCTATTGCGCCCCCGACCAGTGTCTCGCACAAAATTCCGGGGTGTCTGGACAAGTACTCCCAGACAACACAGCATCACCCCGCGAAGTTGTCCATCGCTATCCAGTGCGGTCTACCCAACCCAAATTACTCTCCATGGATTCCCGAGATTGTTCGACCCTTCGTGGATGCCATCACACCAAGACTGTGTCTAGACTAATGCACTGTGCAGTACTCTGTGCTCCCGACGGTTCATCGCCGTACGAGCTGCCGCGGCTCACACGAATGATGATGTAGGAGAACTGAGAAACAACCATGAACAGGGCACACGGAGTGAAAGGGAAGAAAAAAGTGAAGGCTTACCACCAGACCCTAAGTTACGGGCGGAACGGCAGATCAATTAATCCTGCTTGTGGAATCAAAAAATGTTGAAAAAAGACCTACAACGGTAGGTGGGGCCTGTGGAAGCATCGTAGGCACATATTGAACATCAACGAGGTGAATGCGAACAAACCAGATACGCTAGGATGACGCTGATAACTGTCCCTAAACTGTTGGCAATGAGTTGCGCTATGAGCAGGAGAGTATAGACCGCCGCTATCCTGCCGGTTGAATATATACCAGCTAATGACGACAGAATACGACGGACCTGATTCTATGATCGTCGTAATAATTCCGGAAAAATTCCCTGCGAAGTTCCGTCGAATAGAGAGAATTCTGTACGAGATGAGGCCAGTGCAGAGCACATTTGTAAAGAGCGTGAGGTAGATGATCACACCAACGGTGTAGGAAATCTCCCTGAACATGGTCTTGGGGTTGAACGTGACGAGGGAGTACAAGGACCAAACGGAAACCGCTGATGAAAAAATGATCAATGGCAGGTCACGGGGAGCTCGCGAGGGAGGAAGCACACACCGAAATTGGCGAGGAAGAGCAGTAACGGAAGAGTAATTACCCAGTAATTCTTCTCCCACACGATGAACGTCCGGAAGATCTGGTCCAGTCAGCGCACAGATGGGGGAGAAGTTAAAACATGGATGGACACGCACGAGGAACAAATCTGCAATCAGGGTCACAACGCACCAACAGATGTGAACGGCCATCATCTTTGTTCCATTAAGTGGTTCTAACATGATCCCAGTGTCCTCTGTGCAAGGTCATGGGGACATGCTTCGTACATCGGTAAAGGCGCAACTCACGGATATAAATGACATATCGGGCTATGTCCAATATACAGTGCTACCACAGCGCATATCAAATCCAGAAGGGCTTTCAGTGGATGAAGGGACTCACCATCGTGATGAAGATGAATAAGGTGATTGCGGTCCCAAGGACGTACATCTTCTTCGCCTTCCGCGTCAAGATGACGCAAGATTCGATGAACACCGAGAGATAAAAGCCTGTTCAGTAGATTATTAAATCTCGCCGGTGTCGTCGATCCGTAGGAATACCATAGAGGATTGTCTCGAGGAATACGCTGATTGGCTGATTCGTTCAAACATCACTAAATGGGGTTCACGGTGGACGCACGTACCCTAGATAAGCTACTCTGTTGTTGTAGCTTGACATCCCGGAGAATCAGCCTGAGTCGAGCACGGCAGAGGCGAAGGCGGAGTATCAAGAGTTGTTTCAGCGGCGAGAAAGTCTTCAACGTTTTAATATGGCAAAGGCGATAAAGGGGAAGCGGAGACCGTGAAACTTCGGGATTCCAGGGCTGGGGATTAAATGCACGTCAAAGTCGTGCCTGAGCCAAGACGATGGAGCGGAGATAGACTTCCCCATCGGGTACGGTCGGCGGGATGGTCGCGGTTGGTTTTGATTTTTGATTTCGGCAGTTTGGACCATCAGCTCCGGCGACATCGGCTAAAGTACCATTGCCCGAGGTCAGTTTTCTGAGTGATTTCCTGTCGTATCAGCTATATGCTGTAGACAAACAATAGATTCTTCAGTAAATGCAAAGTAAATAACATCGCTGGGTGATGCGACAAGTCCGAGAAGCCCGAAGGCCGAAGATGGCCAGTATTTCGAGTGTGCCGCAGTGTATGGAGTAGCTATGGGTGTGCGGAGACCGCGGATCGATGCAGGTATGTGGCTTAAGTAAAAAACCCGAAATAGCCAGTCACCCATACGTTAGGGCCCTAGGAACGACGGGGCGTCGTAACTACACAATACCTAGGCGATATATTTTTTTTTGTCCGCAAAAGTACTCGTCATCACCATCATGCCAGGCAAATACTGTGCGCCTCACACCGAGTGCGTCCAAGGGAGCCCATTGCGTTATGCATCAAAATATACCCTGGCAGGGAAAAAAAAAAGTAGGTGATCTCTTTTAGTCTATCGGTGGCAGATGTGCACCATTGTCCAAGTAAAAAAACCCAAGTTTCACCGACCCGCGTCTTCTTTCGGACTCCTTCCATGGCCGTTCTCCAGGACCATTCGGATCTCTAATCGCCCGAGTGGACGACGAAGCCCAGCTTCTATGCGCCGTGCTTGGTGACCAAGTGCGCCAAGACACCCAGAGGTCACGTACGGCGGGGACTCAACCCGAGCGGGTTTAGCAGAAACGCGACTCCTGAACGGGAACCTGAGTGAATTAAGAGGTACGTGGTAGAAGTCGTAGAGTCAGGAGGGCGGTAATGTGGAACCGAGGAATGGAGAGGAACGGAGCGGGGTGAACGGCACTATATGACTAGGGTAAGAGGTCAGTGGAATGCCCGGGTGGGTAAAGGCAAGAAACTAGTGATGCGTGAAGAGTCAAGTGACACATGAAGAAACGCGTTGAGCGGCTCGGGAACTTCAGCAATGCACTAGGGGATTCAACAACCAGCTAGACACGGTGTGAAGTACGAGGCCACGGGCGTACGTACCTTGTGATTCGAAGTTGACAGTCGACGCGACTGCAGTGAATCAATACGGTTCGTTGGTTTCGGCGTAGAATCTGAGACAGAAGCCAAAGCCCAACGAACAATTTCTCCTCGAGAAACTCACCTAGGACGAGCGAGTGCGGAAAAAAGAGGTGAGTAAACTTTCCTCGCTCTCGCTCTGAGTATGGGCAGGGGAGGGCCCAAGCGCAAAAAAAGACACAAGGGAGGCTTGGCCCCATATTGTGCTCGCTTGGACATCCAGTGGCGACGCGTCAACCTGGCCCACCGGGGCCCAAGCGCAGCGCGTCAACGCGCTGGGGTTGGTGGAGACAAAGACGGACGCCGTGGCCCCGCGACATCGGCAGCGTCCTCCACATGCGTCGGCAGCGGGAGTAACACGGGCACAGAGGCGCGCCCACGCGTGCGTGCGTGCGCGCGAGTGGTGGGGCACGGAGGAGCGGTGCACCCTGGAGCCCTCGTGTACGAGAGGGAGTGAAGCCGCCCGCTTCGACGTCATTCACGGTCGACGTGGTGACAAGCTTGTACTCGTCCTCCGACGAGTTTCTAGCATTCCACCTCGGCTCGCCTCGAGATTATCCCGCCGAGCCTGTACGCCGTGCCGCCACGAGGTTGTACGCCGAGTCCTCCTATCGCCATCGCCGGGGAGTGCACGCCGAAGGACTTCTCCTTCTGTACTAGATAAAATTATAAAAAGGCAATGAAGTGTGTCGACGTACGAGAGCGGGTCCCGAACACAGTGTCGAAGAATGAGCCCGGAGCGGCGCTTAGAGGAAGTCTGTTTGCGGATGAATGAAGACTGGGAGGGTGGGGCGGGGCGGCTGCTCGGGCTGCACCAAAAATAAAATCAAAAAAGATATGAACAAGTCACGGAAAAGACAGAAAAGGAGAGAAGGGGGGGAACGCGAAAAGTAGAAGAGACAGAGAACGCGCCCAGAAGAGGTGAGAACATCCCTCCCGGCTGTAGGTAGAGGAAACCGAGCAGCGTCATTCAGTCACGTTCTTCGCCCTGTCGTCCGCGAAGCCAAAGTACAGAAATTCAAGAGCAGCAGGACACGGGAGATCTACATATGAGGAGACTCTGAGGGCGGTGGAGGTAGAACATGGTATCTTGGATGTTGGGATGCAAACCTCAGATGCATCTTGTCATACCCAGATGGAACACATGTGCTCATCTCTGTTCATGAGAGATGGCATCTTTCCTCATATATATTTACATGTGCTCGTTTCTATGAGCACCATATGTTCACCACATGCTACACATCTTTTGTTGATTCCTATTCAATCTGTATCTATGGTATTTTGTATTTAAGCAGTAGTACTACCACTGAATGAATCAGTTCTTCTACTCCCTCTCAAGTCCTTACCTTCAATAGGTTATGGGCCCCGACCGAATCTAAATTCCCCACATACATCTACTCTCAACAAATCTCTCTTCCTACACCATGTCTACCCCTAACTCGAAACTCAGTGACTACTTCCTCCGCATTCCTAAATGTGAACCCGATGGGAGCAACTTCAGCATATACAAAAATCGGTTCAGTTATGCTGCTGATGCTGCTGGTCTAGCAGACCATTTGCTGGACACCTACACTACTCCCGTTGCGCCCACGATGTCTTCGCCTCCGACGACAACAGAGACTACGGCCCTGGAAGCGTATGAGAAGGAATTGAAGATTCACAAATCGAGTCAGGCCATTGTGAAGCAGGCCATTGCCAGCTCCATTCCCGATGCACTGTTCTTGCGTGTCAAGGATGCAAAGACTGCAGCGGAGCTATGGAAGAAGGTGACGGAGGAATTCGAGAAGAAATCCAAGATGGTTACTGTGGATTTGAGATGCAGGCTCCAGGACGAGCGCTGTAGTGAAACAGGGGACGTCAGAACTCACCTTGCGAGGTTGCAAACACTTCGCACAGACCTCATTGGCATGGGTGCCGACCCAGGCGATGAAAATTTCACCGCCATAATCCTGGGTTCACTTCCCCCATCCTATGATCCCTACCTCTCGGCGATTACAGCAACATCAACATTGCTCACCAAAACCCTCTCTGCCGACGACTTGATCCGTGGCCTCAACGAGGAGGCAAATCGTCGTTCGCTAAAGCAGAAGTCCAAGAAGGACGACCGTGACATTGCATTCTCTGCGGGAGATCGCAAAGGTGGCCGCAACGGTGGCCAGAAGCCCAAAGTGGAGTGTTATAACTGCCACAAGAAGGGCCATGTCAAAGCGGACTGCTGGGCGAAAGGTGGAGGAAAGGAGGGACAAGGACCGCGAGGGAAGGGCAAGGCAAAGGCGAAAGAGGTCGCAAACACCGCCACAGAAAAGGACGATGACGGTGTATGGATGGCTCAGGCAGAATCAAACCTGGAGCAATTCCAAAACCAGTGGGCAGGACTCGTTACCAGGGACAGCTGCCCGCAGGGCAGCTCATCGAATTGTTGGTTGTCGGACTATGACTATGAAGACTACTTCGAGGACGAAGAAGATGGCATTATTAGCGACACAACAAACCCGGAGTCAGAAAACTCACGGGATGGCTCAGGCAACTCCACAAACTCGAAGATGCCAGACTTGCAAAGCATGTCGGAGAGTGACAGCGACAGTGAGGCAGATTCCATGCCGGATCTGCAAAGTGTCATGAATTTGGAGGATCCAGACGATGTGAACAAGGAGAACAGTGACCAGGAATCCTCCTTTGATTTTTGCTCTGCCAGTTCCGACAAGGAATATGATGGCAAGGGTGAAACGCCCACCCGAGATGGACTGGAGCGC
Source organism: Mycena galopus ATCC 62051 (assembly GCA_014925785.1). Taxonomy (NCBI): domain Eukaryota; kingdom Fungi; phylum Basidiomycota; class Agaricomycetes; order Agaricales; family Mycenaceae; genus Mycena; species Mycena galopus. The sequence continues at coordinate 425,385 of WIQG01000019.1, forward strand.
TCTCCATGCAACCACACGGACAAGATTGCAGATTGGATTGAGCTATCTGTCAATGAGTGGATCAACAATCAAGAGGACCTGGAGGAGAAAATTACTTCGTCCTTTGATTCAGCCATGCTGGCAAATGAAGCAGGCATTCCAAACGTCGAAACCGAGCTTTACGACTCAGGAGCTTCGCGCCATATGTCCCCGTACCGGCATAAATTCATCAACTATACTTCCATTGCACCAAAATCTATTACGGCTGCAGACAATGGAACATTCCAGGCTATTGGACAGGGCGACATTCGAATCACTATTCCAAATGGCAACAGTACTGCCAGCATACTCCTTAAAGGGGTGTTGTATGCACCGAAGCTGGGACTTACCTTGGTGTCCATTAGCAAAATCACAGATGCTGGTTTTGCAACGCTCTTCCGCGACGACGTCTGCAGAATTTTCGATAAGAAAAGGAAGATCTTGGGAGTTGTAAACAAAGCGAATGGGACTTACCGTGTCCACCATACTCCTGGTGCAGGAAATGCAGTTTTCGCTGCAAGCGCCATCGAAACCGTCTCAATTGATGAACTCCATCGCCGCATGGGTCACATTGCACCGGAAGCCGCCAAGCGTCTCGTCAAAGACGGCCTGGTAACTGGGATTAAACTTGATGAATCCACAGAGATTAAATCTTGTGATTCTTGTGAGTATGGCAAAGCAACTCGCAAACCAATTGCGAAGGTACACAAAGAGCCACGAGCTGCTGCATTGGGCGACATGATTCATTCGGACGTCTGGGGACCCTCACCGACAAAAACTATCAACCGGCGTGAGTATTATTCAAGTTTCACAGATGATCATACCCGCTGGTCCCGTATCTATTTGCAGCACAAGAAGGACGAGACCTTCGAGTCGTACCAGGCATTCGAGGCTTGGCTGGCAACGCAGTTCGGAGTGGATATCAAGAAATTGCACTCGGACCGCGGAGGGGAATTTTGGAGTCAAATCTTCGATGCTCACCTGGCAAAGAAAGGCACCGAGCGGAGTTTCACTGTTCACGATACCCCAGAGCACAACGGTGTTGCAGAACGACTGAACCGAACGCTTTTGGAGCGTGTACGTGCGATGCTGCATGCCAGCGGTCTGCCCAAATTTTTGTGGGGCGAGGCCATTGCACATGCAATTTACCTGAAGAATCGCACTTCGACTCGTGCCCTGGACAACAAAACCCCATTCGAGATGGTTTACAACAAGAAACCAGATCTCTCACGATTGCCCGAATTTGGAGCAAGGGTCTGGGTTCATGACCCAGATGGTAGCAAGCTGGATGGCCGTGCAAAAGTCGGCTGTTGGGTTGGATTTGATGAAGTCAGCAGTGGGCACAGGATTTATTTCGAAGGGAAGCATAACATTGCTGTGGAACGGAGTGTTAAACTCGACAGAGATGATGTGCTGGTACCCATACCAGACGATCTACTGTTTGAGGGGGAGCAGGAGGATGACAACCAGTCCTCGTCTGCAAATTCAAAACCAACTCCTGTTCCGAACCCATCTACTGCTGCACCTGCACCTCATACTCCGCCTCGTACATCACAGGCATCGTCATCCAAACTCCCAGACTCTCCATCTATCGAGAAGCTCAAACACGACTTGGCACGCACCGATCCTCTTGGTTCTAACTTCGAAGAACCCGAAGAAATTCCTACCGGGCGTGGACAACGTGTGCGGAAGCCCAGTGCATATGTTCAGGCACTTCAGAGTGGTACTGGACGTGTCAGTAATCGTCCATCAGATCCAGCAGTACCCCGTGGTTTGAAAGCACCAGCTGCCAAGACACTGGACGAGGAAGTCGCAGATTTTGCTGCTAGAGCAGAGACCTCAGAAGATTGGGAGATGGTGGATATCTTGGAGACTGCAATGGCCAGCGCGACAGCAGGTTCAGAGGCACTCGAGCCTACCTTTGAGGAAGCAAAGAAGAGGCCCGATTGGGCGCACTGGAAGGTGGCAATTGACGCAGAGATCACAGCCCTCAAAGCTGCTGGAACTTGGAAAATTGTTGAAAGGCCGGAGAATCGCAACATCGTCAGATCGAAATGGGTCTTACGCATTAAGAAAAATGCTGCTGGCGAAATTGACAGGTACAAAGCTCGTCTTGTCGCACTTGGCTACACCCAAGTCCAAGGAGTTGACTACTACGAAACCTTTGCTCCGACTGCCAAAATTGCATCCATCCGCACCATCCTCGCCATTGCCGCTCGAAACGATTGGGACATTGACATGTTTGACTTTCATTTTGCATTCCTCAACAGCGAACTCGACTCTGATGAAATCATATTCACGGAGCAACCCCCGGACCACGAATTTGCAGACCGCCGCAAATATGTCTTGCAGCTCAACAAAGCCTTGTACGGTTTGAAGCAAGGTGGTCGCAAGTGGTACGAGACATTGAGCCGCTCTCTTGCGGAGATTGGCTTCGCACAGTGCGAGTCTGACCATGCGGTTTTTTACGCACACATTGACGGTCATATTATCATCATGGCCATTCATGTTGATGACTGCACTATCACCGGTAGCTCTGTGGAATTACTCCAAGAGTACAAGAGGCGTATTGGATCTCTCTTCAAGATGACTGACCTAGGGCCTGTCAGTTGGCTCCTCGGCATCGAGATCAAACGCCACCGGGAAGAACGGACAATATCATTGTCGCAGAAGTCCTACATTGAATCCATTCTACAAAGGTTCAACTTCATTGACTCCAAACCTCTTTCGATGCCTATGGACCCAAATGTGCAACTATCGACGGACCACTGCCCCACCAGTGTGAAGGAAATTGCTGCGATGAAGCAAGTCCCATACCGTCAATCTGTTGGCTCCCTCATGTGGGCAGCAGTTGGAACGCGGGCAGACATTGCATTCATTGTTGGAGTATTGTCAAAATTCCTTGACAACCCTGGACCAGCTCACTGGGAAGCTGTGAAGCGCGTCTTCCGCTATCTACAAGGCACAATGAAATGGTGGTTGACCTTTGGCAAGGGGAAACCTGGCTTGAAAGGATACTCGGACGCAGACGGAATGTCACAGGAGCACAGGCGGGCCATCTCTGGCTATGCATTCCTTATTGATGGTGGTGCTGTCTCATGGAGTTCCAAGAAACAGGAGCTTGTTTCTCTCTCAACAACTGAGGCAGAGTATGTTGCAATGACACATGCCGCAAAGGAGGCCATTTGGCTGCGCCAATTCATTTCCAAAATATTTCGCCCACTCGAGCACCCCATTACCATTTATGGCGACAACCAGTCAGCCATTGCACTCGCCTATTCCGACATAGGCCAATTCCATGCTCGCACAAAGCACATCGATATTCGGTACCACTTCATTCGCTATGTCATTGAGAATGGTTCAATTCGACTTGTTTATTGTCCCACTCAAGACATGGTTGCGGACACACTCACCAAAGCCCTTCCTAGTGCGAAGGCAAAGCACTTTGCTGCTGCCCTTGGACTTCATTCGGTTTGAGGGGAGTGTTGGGATGCAAACCTCAGATGCATCTTGTCATACCCAGATGGAACACATGTGCTCATCTCTGTTCATGAGAGATGGCATCTTTCCTCATATATATTTACATGTGCTCGTTTCTATGAGCACCATATGTTCACCACATGCTACACATCTTTTGTTGATTCCTATTCAATCCGTATCTATGGTATTTTGTATTTAAGCAGTAGTACTACCACTGAATGAATCAGTTCTTCTACTCCCTCTCAAGTCCTTACCTTCAATATTGGATAGAGTCTGGGTGCAGAAAATACTGGACGGACGGCGGAGAGAAAAGCCGATGTGTAGGCCCGTGGACTGAGAGCGGGCCAGGATGGCGAGGATCATCAACGTCACTTATCCGAGAACACGTGATAGAATCGTGTCTTGATTCACGTCACAACATCACCAAACATCTGGCAAAACTTCTTCGCAAAGTATATGTCTCCGCCTACTTGCCAACAGAAACAGACCAGCACAGGGCGAATGTTTCTACGTCCCGCCCTACTTTTGGTTGGTTATTGTGGAGTGTCAGTGGTAGATTTTCTGGTTCTTCATCAGGTCTTTAGTTCTTAGAGCTCAATAATGACTCGCTTGGACTCCATTGACGGGAGAGAAAATTGCTTTAATTGTACAAGAAGCACACGGTCGTTATGCCGGTCTCAGAATCACGACCTGGAAAGGCTAGGTTTTAAACGAGATGGTGCTCCGTGGTTGAATTTACCAAATCATTGTATATAATGGTGGAAACTTCCCGAGGGCGGACTCGAAGAGCCCCTCTACCCACAGTAACGGCTTTACCCAGCGTCCCCTAGTGTGGACTACACGCTTTCCATTCGACTGGTATGACAGACAAGATCCAACTACAGGAATCTGGCATGTGATTCATTCATTATTCCATTTGAGTGCTGCGGGCCCCTTGGGGACTATGTCGCACTTTACAAGTGAGTGTCCAAGTGTCTATGGTGGCTGGCTGTGCGTATGTGGTGCGTGGACGCAGTGGGGTCCGGGGGGAGGGGTGGAGTATTTGCCGTGGGTATATGGTAGTTGTGACGGTTGTGATTTCGTAAGATAATAGAAGTATGGAAAAAGAGTATCTCGAGTTCTATCTAAGGTGAAGAAGAGAGAGAAGGAGGAGGAGAGCGTTACACCGTTGCTATAAAATCACATGCCGATTGGGTTGTCAATCAGGCTGACAAACTTCTTCCCACAGTGAGTGGCGTGATTTGCCTTTCTTTCTTTTCTTCCGTCTATTTCCAGCAGGTTCTCTTTGCGATGCATAGGTGCTGGGATGTGCTTGAACTTACCAGGATGATATTTGAGCAGCTAGAGTCAATCAGGCTGGCTCCCCATCGCCCTCCTGTCAGTAAAGCAGCGTCTTTATATCGGCTTGCTCTCACCTGCCGCAAATTCACCGATCCCGCGGTGACTTTACTCTGGGAAAGCCAATATGGTGTTATGCCACTGTTGAAATGCCTTCCTTCTCATAAGTGGGAGGTTTCTGAGGGGTCCTTTGTGAGTTGATCCACTTGCGCATCGGACGGCACCATGAATGTAATTCGCCAGAAAATTCGATCGCCACTCAAACCCGAGGACAGGGACAGAGTGTTGATCTACTCAAAGTGCATCAAGCAGTTTGATGACACATGTTTTATGCCACAGAAGCTTGATTCATCGGTCTTGGTGTCCTTGGCCATTTCGCTTCCGCATGGGTCTCTGCTGCCTAATGTCCGGGATCTATCCTGCCAATCGGAGTCGGCGCTGTTTCCCTATCTTGCATTTCTGGTTGGACCACATCTTAAAAAGATTTACGTCGAACACACGGGGCCGTTCTGGCACTTCGCGGCTTTGCCGTTGCTCGCGTCCAAATGCCCGTCTTTGAGGCATGTCAGCACAAATGGGCCGTGGGATGATGAATCGACAGAATGGGTTTCTGCCTTTGTCATGCAGTTAACGCAGCTGCGTACCCTGGACGTTCTTGCTCTCAACGAAGAAGCCTGCCGTCATATCTCGGGTCTCCACTACCTGGAAACCCTAACGGTTCGATCCATCCCCGAAGAGCCATTTCCTCTTGCGGATCCTCCTTTCTTTGGCTCTTCTTTCTCAGCCCTCCGCTCCCTGGACCTGCATGTGTCCAATCACAAATTCGCTACGAATTTCATGACGGCACTTTGCAACGCACCATTGCAGACACTCTCCGTCGCTGTTGACGAATCATCGACCACAAATTCCGTCCTCTTTCTCTCGACGATCCCCTCTTACATCTCTCCCCACCATCTGACATCCATCGCTCTCTTTCTTCGGGAGTGGGATTATGAGAAGGTGGAGACCAATCCGACAATGTACATCATGACGTCCGACGTCGTTCGCCCATTATTGGCATTCCCCAATCTCCGTCGAGTGGAGTTGTCGTCTCCGCGGGGATTTTCCCTCGATGTCGATTTCGTGCACGCAATGGCGTTAGCCTGGTCCGAACTAGAGCATCTCTCCATCGAAGGAGGCGTGTCCAAACCAACCATCATGGTGCTCTATTCCCTTTCTCGTCATTGCCGCCTTCAGCCTCTCTCGCTCACCGTCGATGCCTCCAATGTTGAAATGGACCATCCTGCCGGAACTCCACGGGTCATTCAGAGCGCCCTCACGTTTTGGCATGCCCAGGGCTCGCCAATAACCTCATCCGTTCATGTCGCAGAGCTGCTCTCCTCCATCTTTCCTTCACTATCCGAGATTTATGCATCGATCGACGAGGATAAATGGAAACGAGTTGGAAAATTAGTCCCCACATATGCTGCCATTCGGGCTCACGAATGGCGACTTGGTACGGCGACTCTCGATTTCACTTCGGCACGTTCACTGACCTAATTTGTAGGCCAAGCGCCTGCTGTTTCCGCCTAATGAGCTTGCTTTCTTGTAGGAACGCCCCTCCCGGCCATTTTCGCGCGGTCTGGTCCAAATTCCTGGATCATATCTCATCTTCCAAATGTTCGTCCCGTAAAAGGTTCATTCAATGCATGTCTTTTTTGTAACTGGGTAGGGGACTGGGTGATTTGAAACGGACTGGTACTTACATGGTGGCCAGCAGGTTAAGTATAGCGCGAACCAAAACTTCATTTATAATACAGTAACGCAAAAGAACCAGAGAAAAACGTAGAGGCCTTCTAAAGGGCGCGGTGCCGAGTCGAACGGACGTACCTTCCACAAGATTAACATTGTCCACATAGCTTGTGCAAGTGCGGCCTACTCCGCATCCAGGTCTACTACTCTTCATACAGTATATCTCTCCCCGCATTGCAATTTGTAACCACACGATATTGCATCGAGAAAGCAGGTTGTAATACTAGTTTGGGGTTGAAAATATTGGCAAGAAGCATTTATAATATCATACCACGCACTCTGAGAAAAATCGTCACATGCTTTAAGAAAGCTAGTCGGGGAGTGTCGCAAAGCTGCAACTCCTTCATTCCACTAGCTTTTTTCAGCATCCCGGACCCCGTCAATCACGAAATTCCAGGAAACGGATTGGGAATGCACAAGGTTGAAGAAAGTGAAGAGAGACTCAAAATTGTTGAGAGCAGAAAAGATCACGTCCGCCATCCTGTGTGATGGTTTCACATTCTATCGGACACTTCACCAGTTAATCGTCGTGACAGTCAAGGTTTCTACTGGAAATAACAGTAGTTAAATCGCCGAGGGAGGCGTTGTGCAAGGACCGCTCGTTACTTCCCCCTATTTCGTATCTCCGTACGTACCTTACAGTATATTGGTCTTCGGACCGATCATTTGTTTCGTACGTAAATATGTCATACATTAACCTTTTCTCCTAAAAACCACCACCTACGACGCGACCAGTGACTTAAGTAGTCCACCATGACTACGTCGCCAGTGAACTCCTTCCAACCTCACTCTACTTTATCACCTCTACCGAGCCTTTCCGAGCCAGAACCGTACTCTACGCCCACACGGCATTCACCCCTTTTCACATCGAACTTCCATTCTACGTGTCTACGACATTTCCGGGACCTTTCGTCGACCTAACGCTTCACCCATACCCTCGAGTATCGGACTTCCGACCCGACATTCTGTCTACCACCCCCAAACTCCGTTCTGCGACAGCGCTTAGCAGATGAACAAGATGCGTATCAAGCACCGCTAGGTGGCAGAGTGATATATCAAAGGCTCTCCGGGTAGATTAGGGCTGATATATGTATTGCTCAGGTTGGTAGATCAGTCCGATATATCATTTGAAAGATCCTCACCTTTAGGGTACTTGCAATCAGCGTCCCAGGGAGCGCTTCCCTCGCTGTCATCGACGTTGTCCAGAGTGTAGTCTCTTGTTTGCCAAAAACCTGAGCGGCGGACTTGCGAATACATCCTAATCCGGCAATTCAGCCGTTCGGGACATCCCCAGCAACGCTGGGCCCATTTCCATCTTAATCCGTCTGCAATTTTGGCCAGTATATACGAGTACCTACTGCTGTGACATAAATATGTTTCCAAATCGTAATTCATATGCCGGCTATCCAGTACAAGATCCAGTCCAAGAGTCACTCGTGCCTTAATTCCTGCTCCACCTCTCTCTGGGGATGCGTCGCCAAGGGGGAATCAAGAATAAATTTTTGTATATGGGGTGGGGGGGGGGGAAGGGGGTCCCCGGAGAGGCTTAAAAAACTTTTTGACATACCTTTCAAACAGAGTTCAAATGTGTTCAGAACCAAATTTAATCATATCTGAGGCTCCAGGAGCTTCGGGAGGGAGTCTCCACCCGCAGCCGCAACAAAATCGCGAACACTGATGGGAATTTCCTAATTTGGCCCTCGATTGTGATGGCGCAAATCAGATCAATTGCCATCAATCGCGTAAATTTTGCTTTCGACAATTGCTTGCCACCGAGAATGCGAGTCGATACCGATCCTATACCAGAAAAATTTCTGCCACCTATAATCAACTGACCTGTGTGATCGACAGAGCAGAGAAGCAGACTGAGGGAAGGTGGGATAGTTGTTGAGTGCACTCCAGTCCACTAGACAGATTGGGTACATGTTTGCTCTTTCTTTTTTTAAATATCCTTGAATGATGCATCATTGTGCTTGTTTCCCAAATAATGACTCAACCTTGTACACAAATTAGCAGACAACTGCTTGTGGGAGCCGGCACTGCCTATGGATGTTGTTAATTGTTTATTGATGTTATGATCAGAACACTCCCTGCCAAAATCTAATCTTGAGATGCCGAAGCATTTTTAAGGTGGCACTGGCCTCGGGCTGTGAAATCTTGGAAGCCAAAATTGTATTAATGCCTATGCCCACGGGACTTTGGTAGGAATTTGCAGGATTCAAATTTTTAGTCCTAGTGCACCCCTGCATAAACCTCAATTTTTGAAGGAGACAAAATTCCCACATACATCCTGTGCTCTTGCATGAATAAAAAATATCTGTCTCTTAATTTTGATGGTCCGACCTCGGCAGTGGCTCAAAAATGTGCTGCAGTTTTGGCAGGTCTAGCTGGTAACACAACTTCACATTGCGTGACATTAACCTGTTTGCGCACTAGCCATATGACCCACGTCATGGCTTTCGGACCGTGCGCAAATTTGGCAGGCAAATGGCTCCAAAAGCCATTTGCACTGCATTTGCGTCATATTTTGGCGTGCGGAGCCATATGACGCGCACGGCCCAAAAGCCATGACGTCGCTCATATGGCTTCTGCGCAAACTCTCTATTCACTTGAAAACCTTCACCAGAGGACAACACACAGCTTTTTAATTCGTTTAAAAGACTCAATACTGTTGATTGATGTTAGAAGAATGAGAGAGGCTACTGAAGTTGGATGCTGCTGTCCAAGGCAATTTCTATTCACTCAAAGTATGCTCGGCGCGTTTTGATGTGGCTGTGTGCTGAATCAGCTGGCCATCAAGCGACCCGACGGTGCGGGCTCCCACTGCTTGAAGCATTCCCGTAGCCCGTGCATGTATCCAGCCTACTTCCTTGCGTAGGCTGTCTGCCCCTCTGTGAAAGCCCGTTCTACTGCACTCTCAGCACCACTCATGCTCTCCGCCATCTCAGAAACTGCAGCACGCGCCGCATCTCCTCTTCAACGAGGTTGATCTTCTCCGCGTACCGCATGGCCTTTGCCCGCATCCTAGCCCACTTGATCCGTAGCCCTTCAAAAGCGTCAGCAAGGACTCCTTAACAGGGCGCACGACAACTTACACTCGCTCTTCACCACCTCCTCCGGCTTCCCCGTCTAACCCTCCGAGTACCAGATCCACAACATGTCCTTCCACGCTTCCGCCTGTATCTTCGCAGCTAGTGCATTCTCCGGCCCTGTGACAGGCAGCTGAGCCCTCTTCTTTTTCCCCCTCCTCTCTGCCACTCAGGGTCCCCAAACATCTTGTGCGGGCAGCCCCGCACCTCTTCCGCAAGCAGCGGCCGCAGATGTTCCTGCCATTCCGTCTGTTTCAAGATTGCCCCGAGCTTCACTAAGGCGGCACGGTACTCATCCACCGCACAGTCGATACGCAGCTGAATCGCATCCGTCCTGAATCCCGATCATACCTTCACCTTCGTCCTCGTAAATGTACTCATGTGCACACAATACGAGTCTGTTGCGGCATCACCTTCAGCGCCCCCACCGCCTGCCCCTGCCGCAGCTGGAACTCGTATTCCTGTAGCCACACTGGGCACTGGGCACGGGTCCCAATGGTGGAGGGAAGCCAGAGGCTCATATCCTGTGCCTTCAGCCCAGGCACTGGCTGCATAACCCCCACACACTTCCGTTTGGCATCCTCCCGATCCCACAGAACCGTCACCTCCGGTATGAAGAGCTGCTGGATGGCCATCCACGAATCGATCTTGCACCGTAGCTTAGTCTCGCACTCCAACCGTTTAGTCTCTTGATGCACCGTTTCGTGTCCGCTCATGTGCTTCATGTGGGTCGCCAAGTCTCGCCTAGGAACGATTCAGTCAGTGGCCGTCCTGAAAACCGTTCGCGCAGTACTCACTGCTGCTGCTCCAGCTATTTTTGCGAACTTAGGTGTATCAATTAAACCACCTAAGCTAGCATTCAGCATCTAGTCATCGCTAGGTAACACTAGTGCGCTAGGCCTCTGTTCGGTGATACAAAGGAGGGTCAGAGCGAGCTCCAGCTACTGGCTGTAAGCTAGGAATCCACATACGGCGGACGCCTTTATGAACGGGTCTAGTCTAAACTACATAGGAGGTATACCACACCCATACATTCATAGAGCACTAGTTCTATTTGACCTAGGAAGAACAACCGAGACAGAAGAACATAAGGATATTGTGCTAGCAAGGACGCACACTCAGATATTGTAGAAGAACAGGCTAGGATCGGCTGCTATACAAGCTAGCGGAAGACACCTGATACCTACAATAGGACTATGCCAAACATCAAGTAGCTAGGCGACTAGTTAGTACAGGAAGAACATATACGGTACATCCTAGGACTAGGAGACAGTACACGTGACAGGCGCGACGCACTAGCGTCACCCAAACATGAACACATTAACTATTGTGTAAGAAGATATTATCATGGAAGAATGCCGACACGTACGACGGCATGAAAAGCTATTCTAAGACGGTCATGAGACCTCCATGAATCAGCTAGGGACTATTATTGGACTGGATTCAACTCCAGGCCGGCAGGATTCGTAGTTCGGGCTTGTGATCGACGGCCTAGGAATTACCAATACCCGCCGAAACTATACCCGGAAGTCATTCGCGATGACTACCAAGGACATTTGATTATGACGACTCAGGACGGCTGCCATTTCATTGGCTAGGCAAGCATTTCTCTTTACTCATTTCTTTTACTTAAACACTATCTCCTCATTTGTATAAAAGGACAGCGCTCCAGTCACATACACCAGATTAATTGTGCCCTAGTTCGTGGCGGCAGGTTGTCTCAGGCTATTTGTGGAGATTTGTGTACAAACTCTGCTTGTAGTAGTCTATAACTGGAATCTTGATTGGTTGACTCTGGAACTTGGAAACATAAGATTAAGAGGAAAGGCGTTGTTGTCCTAGCTGACTTCATTTATAAAACCATTGGGTGTATTCTCTTGCAAAGCGCGATCACGACTTGTCAGTGACCTTGCCTTCACCCCGGATCTGCCCTAGCACCATCTGTAGTGTGTTGGACTGACTTACTGGACACTTGTGGTGTGATTTGCATAGCCTAAACAGAAGACGGAATACTGACTCCCTACTCCTAGTTGGATTATACCTTGTCAGTGACTTTGCCTTCGCCCCGGATCTGCCCTAGCACCATCCGTAGTGTGTTGGATCAACTTGCTGGACACATATAGTGAGCTAGGACCGATACAAAGTAGTCAAACGTTCCTGCTATCGGAAGTAACAGGTCCACACTTAGGGCTGCCTAGTGTGTGTAGCTTGGAAGCTATTTGGTGTTAGCCTCATATTCATTTGGATTGCCAATGAGAGGATTTTTGCAAACCTTACAATCTCTGCCCTGGTATTCTGCGACGCCTAGTCAAGGTTGCCTTGTATCCACCCTTTTCCTATGTTCACCTAGGTTGCTAGCTGAGAGCTACGTGACTGAACATTGCATTCTGAGGCGCTGTTTCTGGATAGTTCAGCCCTAGCATTCTATATTCTGTGTTATTTGGGATCCAACCCCGCTGTTCGCATACTACGAACCGGACCCGAACTCACAAGGAGAAGCACTTGATCTTTGGGAGTAGTAGTGTGTGTGTGTGTTAGTGGTGTTTAGTGTTTTTGAGCACTAGCATTGGGTGCATTCATTTCACGTGTAGCTTAAGTGCACCGTTTCACCGTCAATGTCTTGATCACGGACGGCTCAAACGACACCTCTATGTCCACCCCAGCTGCCCGTGTCTCGAGCATCATCGGCACGCACTTCTGGATCTTGTCTAGCAAAAGGGTACCTGTCGTGACCCCTCAGCATTGCCCTCATGAAATGTGACGCGAAAAAGCCCACCAAGCTTGGTGATCTTCTTCCAGTTGGGATACTGGAAATGGGCGTCCAAGGTGTTGCGCCGTGCTCCCAGCCCCGAGATGCTGGTGCTATTCACCAGACGGTTTGCGTCCACCCATCCACGCTCGGGTGCCTAGCCGTCCATCCGACCCACAAATGAAGTCAGGTTGAAGGAAAAGTTGATGTTACAGTCCTTGATGTGCACCAGTAGGTGAAATTTGGGGACCAGAAACATGAACTTCTTTTCCCCACTCAGCTGGGCTGCTGTGGGGAAGATCGTCATATGCCCCCATAGGTTTTTATACAACTGGCACGCTATGTCGTACAAAACGACGAAGTGCAGGAGCAGCGTGCCCAGCAAACTCAGGAGGTATAGGAAGTCCATGTTAAGATACCCGTTCCCAGACGTCTGTCAGTCCACTGCTCAGATAAAGCTCGCTGGACTACCATGTACCTTTCTCCCTGCTGCAAGTCACCCACGCCGTTTGGACACTTCATGTTATGGCGGGCGCAATCCACCATCCTGATCCCCGATGAAGCCGTCCCGCGCGATTTGCGATCTGGCTTATCCACCGCGTCATGCGCCACGCAGGTGCTTCGCTATGGTTCCTGGTCAGCTGGGGTCGGTGTAGTAGGAGGTCGCACGACATACGGGCTGGGGTTGCTGCCAATTACCCTTCAGGTGCTTCATATACTGGCCCACCTCTCCAAAGAATGCCCAACCCTTGCTTAGGCCCGGGTCCTCCTCCTCACTCGAGACGTCCTTTCGTTTGAGAAGAAAGTTGGCGTTGATGGCCAGAAACAATGAATACAGGAAGCCGCCGATCTCCGGTCAGAAACATGCAGGATCTCTTTACAGCTAATTGCAGTACCTAAGGCGCAGATTAAAAATCTCTGTTTTGAGATGTTTCCAAAGAATTCCCGATATCTCAGTCAGTTCTTCACCGATTCGCATGAAAACTATATAGATCTACTCAGCTAATTCATACGCAATTAGTGATAGAAAGGAATCCATGAAAATATTATGTATTTGAAATTTTCTGGTTTTGGGCTGTTTTCACACCAAAAGCTGTCTAGCATTCCGAGAACATATCCCAGTGGTCTGAAATATTGGGAAGGACAACATGTATAACTGAGGGAATTAGTGATAGAGCCAGAAACATATGAGATTCCTCAATAAATACAATGTTTACAGTATCTTTCAAGGCCAAAACTGGTGAATGTATCTGACGGAGCTGCAGGGACTGTAAAGTAATTTATCCGCATTTCTGGCTCTATCACTAATTTCTTCCAGTCATACATGTTGTCCTTCCTCAAAAATTAGGCCACTGAAACATGTTTTCAGCATGCTAGATGGCCTTTGGTGTGAAAACAGCCCAAAAGGAGAAAATTCCAAATACATAATATTTTCTTTCTATCACTAATTGCGTATGAATTAGCTGAGTAGATCTATATAGTTTTCATGCGAATCGGTGAAGAACTGACTGAGATATCGGGAATTCTTTGAAAACATCTCAAAACAGAGATTTTTAATCCGCGCCTTAGGTACTGCAATTAGCTGTAAGGCTTGCTCACGCTTTCTCGAACGGGACCTTATTCCAATTCTCGGGCAGGTTTATTCTGGGGTGAGGACATGCGGGGCAGAGAAGAGCCAGTTCACCGGCTTTCATGGTGTTGATGCGATCCTCGCACGGGTCGTGAGCGTGCAACATAAGGTACTGCCAATGTCGCGTCATCCTCAAGAATTCCTTATAGTGGTCCTGTAAGCGACTCAGCACCGGAAGAGGCCGTTGTAAAATTCGTATGCCGAGCATTTCGATCCTAGCGTCATGTGCGCAGAACGGCGCAGGGCCCGGAAAGTCGCGGCAGAGTGAGGATTGGTACCCATGGCCGGATAGAGGCACATACGCAGAAGCTGTATGGGTTTTGGCTTAGCGCTACTGCAACCGCAGAAGTCCAAGGCCACCTCGTGGATTGTGTGGCTGTCGATGATCACGAAAGCGTCCCCCAAGGCCTTTTCAGGGTTGGTGCATCGTACCCCGGGAGGGTGTCCTAGCTGTACACCCACACCGAGTGACTTCAGCGAACACCTCTCGAAATAATTGCCCGTCCATTCCTGGGGCGCCTGTGAGTTATCTGCAAGACGAGCCCAACTCGACTACTCACCTCAATGTGAGGCAAGGGGATCCGCTAGTGAATGTCCCGGACGCAGTCTTTACAATACAGACAGCCATGGAGGCAGTCCATGCATTGGTACATTGGGTCTGGCCTTCCGCACCCCATGCAGCCACACAAGATTTGCCCAGCATAGTCTCCGCGGCCGTCATACCGCAGCAACTCGTCCAGGAAGCGCTTGCGGTCATCACGCGCCCATTGGGCAGGCGGATTGTCCTGGTATCGTGGCCACATCAGTTGGTGCACGAAAACAAAGGGCAAAGAAGGGCCATTGCTGCCACTCACCGAGTCTTGCTTTGCACGAGGACTGTCATTGATGCCTAGCCCATACTCAGTGTTAAAATCCACAAAATTTGTGTCCCAGTTGCAGCACAGATTTTCGCCCCCATCTGGAGAAGGTGACTGGTCCCATTGGAGAGTGATTTTCGATTTTTTGGCAGGCGAGGCAGGTGTGGGAACATTAGACCAGCTTGACCGCGTCTTGCCATCACTCCTGAAGGTGATGGATTCCGTCAGGATGTCGCAGGCCCGCTGCATCATAGCCTGAGGCAAGTATCTGTTGGCTGAGTCATCGCTGTTGCTCCCATCATTGAGAATGATGTCTTCCTCAAAAAATGTGGACTTCCTCTTGGCCATCGTCAGGCGTTCATCTTGAGAGCTTCAAGCCTTGGGGCACGACCCAGGAACCAAAAAAGCACTCCATGTGTGCGCGTTTACGACCAGCGTCACGAGGCACCACCCATCAGTGTGCGGTGATACCATTGTGATCTTGTCCCTATCTTTTATACTTATCTTGACTTCGAACAAAAGGTTTTTGGATTTATAGCAATTTGCGGTACTTCGGGCATCCGCACAAGAATACCAATTGTTCTGGCTCCTGTCTTGAGCGGTGGCAGATGTGCCAAGTGAATTCGCCGGAACTAGATGCTGGAAGTCGGGGGGGATCGTGTAGGAGTGCCCAGTCGTGGTAGTAGGCATGAGTGGCGAGGGAGAAAAGGCAGCGGCCGTTGACCACCTTGTAAAGAAGTAAAGAAGTAGGTATCTGTGGCTGCGTCAAGAATTGCCGTTTTGGGACTTGACTCAGCTGTCCAAAACAAGGAACCGGGCAAAGGCCGAAGGCTGAAAGGCGCTCTTTTCCATGTTCCCTCACTTCACAAAGGCGTAACAGCATATTTGATTCACTGGAATGCAAGGTAATACATTAACACACGCCATCGCAGGGGATCGGTAAGTAAACATGCATCGCATAACAAGTAGTGAGTGCGCAACTAGCTAATGCACGACATAACACAGCGGAAAAATCAGGCCATCCCAACTAAATGCGACCGTGCTCCTGTCCCACTCACCGTACTGGAGTCCTGTCACTTCCTCCTCCTCCACCAGATGGATGGGGCAGCGTGTGATGGTGTTGCCGCCCCGTGTGCAAAGCCACTGCTTCTCCAATAAGAGCCTCATGCACACGTAGCAGGCAGTGTGACCACAGCGCAACCTGCCCACCATGGCATCAACGTAGACAATAATAATAAAAAGAAACATCAACACATTATGAGACCGGGTCTGATTTCGTGTTCAAGCAGAGGTAGCATGTGTGGTCCACCAGCGGGTGCTCAACAAAGCTGGGCCGGAAGTCGGTGAGGTAGAGATCGCTCTCGGTGAGCGGCATGGTACGGGCATTGTGCTTGCCTGCGCTGTGAATGAGGCGGATCCTCGCGGGGGGCGGGTGATTCACGACGAATTCGGCGTACACGGCGTGCGCCTCGGCATCTTTCCGGTCACGGCCAGCGAGGATGCGGGCTTGCTTGGCACACGCTACCTCATGCTGTTGTTCCGCCTAATTGGAAGATGGCTCGTGTGGGACACTGAGGTCTGTGGTGCTGAGGAGGTCGAACACGATGTTCTCCCAATTTGGCAGCGCCCGTAAGATCTTCTCCTGCCAGGTACGTGCCGCCTGGGACAGCATTGACTGGGGTGGCACCTGTAGCATCTTGTGCAATAGCTACTGCCGCACATGGCTCAACTCCTGCTTGATGGAGGACGGTGGCCCCTGGATGAGGCGACCTGCAAAAGAGAGTTCGACAGTAAGTTGGAGAAGGTGAGCGGGTGCTGCCGAAATACGTACGGGGCTCGCGTTCCAGCCTGAGCTCAATTTCCTCGCCTGGGTGACTTGTGAGGATACGGAAAGGGAAGGGAGGAGGGACCCTTGAGCTTGAGCCCGAACTCGGGCCAAAACCACTCACATCCCTCTCCATGGCATTCCTCTTGGGCTGCTGCTTGCATGGGGGTGAGCGTAAGGTTTACCAGAGGTAAGGGTATACCTCTGGAGGTACAGTGAGGGCTATAGGAAAGGTTGCGACATTCATACCTTTGAAGAAACTTTTCCCAACCTCCAAAGGTTCAAAGGTACACGGAGGTCAAGTACCTTTTGTGTAGGTTTGCACCCCATCCCATATGATCACCACCAAGTGGCTTTTGTTTCTCTATGTATGACACATGCAAATCTTCCATACTGTGCTTGGAATGCCGTTGGTGTTGATTCCGGCATCAGGTGCGAGCAGGACGCGTGGCAAGCGGCCTTTGACGTTGCTTTTCCGGGAACATCTCGGCTATAGCCACACAGCGACTGTGACAAAGCCAAATAATGGCATCAAAATGAGGCAGGTTACATTGGTAAGTGGTTCAATGTTTCACACCCTACCTGATTTCCCTATATATCCTCGAAATCCACATGGATAGATACACCCTCAAATGCTTCAGTTTCTCGTGCAGCTGTGCACAATGCCAAAAAGCCACATGCAGCTCATGCGGCTTTGCACAAGCTCTCTAATGTGCTCCAGGTAGCTCTGTGATCATCCTTTGTGCTCCAGTCTGCTCTATAATCAAAATATTGATCTTAGAGTTAACTGGTGCACATTATGGGTGATAAACCTTTGCAAAACTTTGTGGAAGGTTGCAAGGAGAGGTACAAAGGTATACCCCTGCAATACCTCCGGCAAGGTAAGGTATAACCTCTCACAAAGGTAAGGGTTTAAGAGGTAGAGGTAGAGGTTCACTGATTCATACCTCTACCCCTGGTGAACCCTAGATGAGCGAGAACCGGAGCTGACGGCTGATGCTGCACTCGCTCGGGAACCATTCCAAATGAGTTTGGCAACTCATCGCACAGTGGGATGGGCAGTGGGGCTCGAAGAGTTTCTCATTCGTGAATGTCTCATAAAACAAAAAATCATACACCGTGACCTACCGAAAGGGGCTCCCCAGGCCAATTGCCACCAAAAAATTCCTCGCAATCTTTCTCGAGCTCATTTGTGATCGACAGCAACCCCATCGCCCATGTGGCCTGCGCCCCTGGTGCTCCATCGATCTCGCGCTTCTGCCGGGCCCCGTCGGGCTGGCTCCACAAGGATTCCGTGGATTGATATCTGTATGCAGCCCAACGATAAAGTGTTGGCCCCATACTGGGTCATTGATTACCGACTTTTGCCCGGCCGTATCGGCGTGTTCCCGTGCCCACAGGTGCCGGAAAGCAGCAAGATGGTCGAACCAGATGGGAACTCACAGACGGTTTTCAGCTGCTTCATGTAAATGTGGCCGCCCTGCGTGTGATCAAAGGTCCCGTTGGAAGTTATCATGCACATGCTAAAGGGGTTGTTGAGCATGTCCACATGCTCGGGCGTGACGACGTTGGGGCCTAAGTTAAGGGTCGTCGTTGGAAAAACTGAGTTAACAAAGGGCCGCTCCAACTCAGGCCGATCGTCCCAGAGGCCCTTTATGGTGGTGGCCTGGTACTGGTAGAGCTTCGGTAGAAAGCGAGCAAGCCCGCCTATTACGGTGCTCAGTTCTCGCTCAAGGAGTGAAAACACATGCAAACTCACTAGACTGAAAGCCGGCCATGCGCGGGATCACGCAATTCTTGAGGATCAGATCTAGTAATTGCCAATAGCTTTTGGAATAGGCGAGGTTGCCAATATCATCAGTGGAACCTTAGCTTGGATGGCCATTCACACCTTCTGGCCCGGGCCTTTTGTGAAGCCTGCCTGTATAATGTTGCCGCGACTCCAGACTTGAGCCGACGAAGTCGACTTGGAGTCGCCGATTTAAACCGAGTCGAGTCGAGTCGTTTTACCGACTCAAGTCGACTTGAGTTGACTTTGAGTCGAGTCGTTTTACCGACTCAAGTCGACTTGAGTTGACTTTGAGTCGGTCACAGCCGGGTTGCACAGTTCGTTGAAAAAACGCGATTGGGGACAAATTGGGGACATGGTCGAATTTTGTGACAGGCGTGACGGAGTCACGCTTGGTGACATTACATGACATCGCCGTGACAGCCGTTTTTTTTTTTTCCCCTCCCTTTGCGTTTTTTCAACCTGCAGAGTACTTAAAACAGGTTTCTGGAAATTCATTCAAGAAAAGTCGACTCGACTTGATTTCAAATCGACTTAGGCTGACTCGACTTGGAGCGACTCGACTTTCCGAGTCGTGGCAACATTATGCCTGTAGAGTATAAAAATTTTCCTGACAATATAATTTATTTTTTGCTATGAAAACTGCCCGCGCACTTACAGACTTGGTCCATCACTCAACATGCCTCCTTCTTCACATTGTCCCAGTCATCTCCGTCGGGTCAGTGCAGAAGCACCACGACAGTACACCCCTTGACATCTAAGTTTGGGGTGTCTGAGTGAGCAGTTAGCAAAGAGGATCAGAGAGGGGATTCGGGACTTACATGCCGTCCCATCTAATCAAGTCGTAGTCGTCCTCGAGCAGGGCTTGGAGACATTGAGGATCGCTCCTTCTTGCGGGCATGGGGGCCTGACCAGTTGCTGGCGATGGAGGCAAACATGATGTGGTTGGTCGCGGTGTGATGACGGTTGTAGGCTCGTGAGTGGCGCGCCTTTGGCGGTCAACTGAACTCGGCAGTCTTGGCAGTGGCCACGTGCAAGCGTTTGCGCCGAGCCTTCTTACCAGCGCTTTGGCGTTTGAAACCACTAGGTGGAGGGGACGGAGGAAGGTCTGAAAGCGAAGAGAGTGAGCGGACCAAGCCGTCAGCGGAGCGCGAAGCAGGGCGTGGGTACGGCGAGAGTGGTGTGAGTGGACTCGGCAGACGCGACAAGGGGGTGGGTGGACGTGACAGGACACGTGGCTCATCCTCCTATGCATCCTCGTCGCCCATGGAGGAATCAGTAGCCTCGACATGAATATCTGCCAGCGCCATAGCCTGCCGTACATGTGGCACCAGCGAGATCTTGTTTTGGAAGAAATCCGGGACCAGGGAGGCGACCCCATCGAGCTCCCAAGGAGACCATATCACCCAGCTGCACGTGGTGTGCGCCATGACACTGCGGGAGAGAGCCAGTTAGCAGCTGCTACCCGGACAAAGAAAAGGGCGGAGAAAAGGCGGCTGCCACCCACCTCGACCGATGTGCCTCCATAGGGGCTGTGGTAAGTCCCAGTGTATCGCACACTGATGCAGTTGGGTGGACAGAAGAGAGGAGAGAAGAAAGACATGCACCCTGGTGAGAAACCCGAGAGATGATAAAAGATGAAGTGACCGTGAATGAAAGGAATGCGGTGCAGGCGCTTGTGGCGGAGCAAGTGCTTGACTGTGCCGAGAGGCGGCATCTTGTATGAGATGAGCGAAGTTGCCTACACTATCCCAATTCCGCCTTCAAGTGGCTGTTTTCCGATAGGCAAATGTTGTCGAGTGGTGCGGCTGCAGACACTTGGTAAAATGAAGTGTATCAGGTGTTCAGGAAACATACTTGACACTATGAGTGTAAGAGACAAAATATTAGCCACTGAACCCTGACATGTGAGGTATGAGATGCCCTGATTTTGTATCTGATATGCCTCATATCAGTGTTCACCTGAAAATACCGCCACCTCTCAATAACTATCGACGGGACTACCCCCCAAGTCCCGTCAATAGTTATTGAGGGTGGCATCGTGCCAGCACAAGCTCTTGGTGGCAGCTGTGGCACCTGGCCGAGCCGTGGCGGCGGCGCCACCCAATATATACCTGGCTTTGTTTGGTCGTTTTTTTTTCGACCAAACAGTGCCATATGTGCCACGGAGCAGCCATGTATGCCATAGAACACCAAATTGCATTGGATATGGTGCCATCCATGCCACGGAGCCCTGGACCCAGGGTCAGTAAAAATTTGTTACCCAAATAGTGCCATGAGTGCCATGAGGCATTCTGATTGAGGGTCAGTAAAAAAATGTGACCCGATTACTGCCATCGGTGCCACGAGACGTCCGGGACGAGGGTCAGTAAAAAAATGTGATCCAATTACTGCCATCAGTGCCACGAGACGTCCTGGACGAGGGTCAGTAAAAAAATGTGACCCGATTACTGCCATCGGTGCCACAAGACGTCCGGGACGAGGGTCAGTAAAAAAATGTGACCCGATTACTGCCATCGGTGCCACGAGACGTTCTGACCAAGGGTCAGTAAAAAAATGTGACCCTACTAGTGCCATCGGTGCCACGAGATGTTCTGACCGAGGGTCAGTAAAAAAAGGTGACCCAATTGCTGCCATCGGTGCCACTGGTTGTTCTGATCCCGGATCAGTAAAAATTTGTTTACTGTGGCAATGCCATCAGTGCCATGTACCGCTTTGACGGGGGATCCGGTGGAAAATATGACCCATGCAATGCCATACGTGCCACGGATCATTTTGAAGCAGAGGGAATGCCATTGGTGCCACCAATAATTTCCGGGAAAATAATATCCCAATAGTGCCACCAGTGCCATGAAACATCTCGCTATCCCTTATTACACAATGGGTTTCTGCACGTGATGTGCCACCGGTGCCAGTGCCATCAATGCCACCAATTCAACCCAAGTTGACTTGTGCCTTCTCAGGGGTGCCACAAGTGCCATGGACGCAATTCAAAAACTTTTTTTTTTTGGTGGTGGTACATTACTAAAATATGCGAGACGATGTGCTTTACATGTATTCAAAAAAAAAAATGCCCCCTGCAGCAGATAGGCAGGGGGCATTTTGGGCGAGCGCAAGGCCGGAGATGTGGACACCAAGTTGAGCGGGCCACAGCGACAAGACAGCGAAGTGGGCACCGAGTTGAGCGGGCCACGGCAAGGAGGATGTGAGGCAGAGGGGACGAAAGGAGGGAGGAAAAGGCCCGTGCTTTGACTACTCGTCGTCGTCTTTGTCAAAGCTGGCATTGGCGTCTTCATCAATTTCCTTCGCAGTCTTGGGCTTGGAATCTTTCTTGCCCTTGCCCTTGCCGTCTGCCCATTTCTTCGCCATCTCCTCCGCGTTCTTGGCGTGGATGGCGGCCGCTCTCTCTGTGTCCTCCTTGCGCTTCTTCCGCACTTGAAGGACTGCCGGTGGAAGATCCTTGTCGTCGTTGTCCGAGGCACCAGCCTTGGAAGGGCTCATGGTGGGCTTGGTGCCACCGCTGCCACTGGCCGTCTTGCTGGCACCTGTGGCACCCGGCTCGTCGTCCGAGTCTTCGATGAACGCAATGCTCTTCGGGACCTTCTTCTCAAGCAGCTTAGGCTTGGGGCGCGCGTGTTTGAAGGGGGGCTCCTCTTCGGCCGCATCTCCCGTCTCCCGCTTCCGCTTTGCGCGGCACGGGGGTCAGGTCCCGGTCCTTGGCATCTTGCTCTTCCTCTTCGTCGTCGGCCGGCCGCTTGCACTTGTTGGATGGGGGGGGTGGGGCCGCAGCGTCTTCGTCGTTGTGCTCGGAGGGGGTCTCTTCTGCCTCGTCCTCACTCTCTGGCGATTTCCACTTCCTCCCGCCCGATTTCTTGGCGGTCGGCTTGGACTTCGACTTGGCCTTCGGCGCCTTCTTCGTGTCCCCCTTCTTCCACACGCTGAACTCTGCCTGCACCACCTCCTGCTCATTCCGGTCCACATCCACCCACTTGAGCTCGCCGCTCAGAATTTGGTCGTACAGCATCTGAATGACCGCCACCGCACCTGTCTTCATGTTGGACAGGGGCATCATCTCGACGGTGTCGGGCCACCCTTCGAGCCAGACTCCGAGCTGGCCAATGCAGACCCAATGGTAGTTGGTGTATTGCATAGTAGCGGTGGCCACGCCGGTCTTCTCCCCTAGATAAAAAATGTATTAATAGGTGAATAAATAGGAGGTAGAATTAAGATGGTGACTCACGAAGCGACTTCTCCATCCACTTATTGACATATGACCTCTTGCTGGTCGTAGTCATCTTGCCGGTGTCCTTGTGGGGCTCCGCCTTGACAGGCTTAAGCGTGACGTTGGGGTTGGGTTTCAGGACCTCGGACTTGAGAACAGGCTTGCTGGTGGCCCACGTGTTGTAGGATAAACCGAATGTCGCCGCATCGATTTCATGGAGGTCCTTGAAGAAGCCGAGGCTCCGAGGAGTGCCAACAACAGCAGTGGTGATGGTGTCGGAAATGTGGCCCGCACTGAAGACGGCAAACACTTTGACATTTGTTCGCTTCTCGGCAGAACGGAACTTCAAAATCAAATGTTAGCCATCAATGCCACCGTTGCCACGGGAACAATTTGGAAGCTCACCGCTTTCTCAACACTATTTGCGAGGGAGGCGACATCTTGGGCAGCGGAGAGGTCATTGGCACGGGTTCCCGGCTCCTTGCTGATGTGGGCTGCGAGGTACTCAGTCTTGAGTTCCTCGAGTGCGGCCGGTGTCCACCGCGGCTTGCTCGAAGTCTTGTCTAACAGCATCTCCTGCTTAACAAGTTTGGAAATGTCGGGCATCGAGACCTCGACCTCCCTCCCTGTTGAAAAAAAGGTTAGTACTGGCATGCTGTGGAGGAAACAAAGCGCACCATCCGAATTGATCTCCTGGGTCCGCTTCCAAATCAACGTGAACCACTCGTTGTACTTGCGGGACTTCTCCTGCTTCTTCCACTTGTGGAAGTGGACAAGTGCCTTGCGGCACTCGTCCTCATCCAGGTGGAGCTGCTCGGAGAGCTCCGCTGCGCGCGCCTCCTGCTTTGCGTCCCATTCGCGCACCTCCGCGTCCAGCACCGCCCTCGCCTCGTTCACCGCCTTCAGCCTCGCTGCCGTCGTGTTCACCTCCACCGTTGATTTCCCCTTGCCCTTCGGCGGCTTTGTCTTCTTCGACGTCTGGGGCTGCTGCGGCGCATTGGGGTGTTGCTTGCGGTGAGTGGCACCGGCACCCTCGCCATCGCCGTCGGACTCACCATTGGCGTCAGCGTCAGAATCGGAGTCGCTGCTGCTGTCGCTGCTGCTGCTGCTGCTGCTGCTGCCGCCGCTCTCGTCGTCATCGTCGTCGCTGCCATCCGCAACCATGATCTTGATTGGCGGGGTAGAGGCTGGCTGGCTGGGGGGCTCCGGGGAGATGGTGCGTGAAGGTGCTGGCTGCGTTTCCTCATCGTTGTTGGAGGGGGTGGCAGGTGGCACTTGTGGCACTGTCGTGTCCTCGGCGGGGGCTGATGGTACCAGTGTTGGCTCGTCTGGTGCATGGGGGTTGGAAGGTGGCACCGATGGCACCGACTTGTCCTGCACATCGTTGTTGGGGGGACTCGAAGGTGGCACCGGTGGCACTGTCTCGTCTTGCTTGTCGTCGTTGTTATATCCGTGTCAGAGGGGGAGAGAAAGGAAGGAGAGGGGATAGGTTCCGGATGGGTTATGACCGGGTTCGGGAATGCAACGGAAGTAAACGGGAGAGGATTCCGGAACACGGATATGGACCACTACACCACAGCTAGGTTTAAGGGTGAGCGTACTATCTGGTTGGCTAGGAATGAAGAAGGAGGGAAAGGGAGACGGCCGAGTGTTACCGGAAGTGAAGGCCGGTCAGCCAGAGGAGTAATGCCGAAGGCCGGACAAAGTCCGGCAAGCCGGAGGTGAGGTGGCGAAGGCCGGGCGATGTCCGGTAATCCGTAAGTTATGCCAAAGTCCGAGATGGAGTCTGACAAGTAGGGAAGCTCACGGATGTGTAAGTCCGGACGTCCGGGATAAGGTTTTCGACAAGTCCGGTCGTCGGACGGAAGACGGAAGTCAAGTCCGTCGGCCGGAGTACTCGGACGTTGGAGGAAGTGTCAAGACGACAGAGGATGACTGAAGGTCAAGCAACATTAGACAGGAATGAATGTTTGTAATCAATCTAAAGTACATGATCGTAATCTAGACATTTTATAGTAATAGCGGAGGTAAGTATATATAAGGAAATTGATTAGAGAACAAGGGAAGAATAAAAGGAGAACATAGCTTCTTGTATAAGTACAAGGGAGTTGACGGATTGAGAACATAGAGCATGTGTGCATAACAGGAGTGCATGTGGAGATCTACTGCTAAGGCAGATAGACGGTTGCGTGAGAACTTGTCATCGGCCAAAGGGCCGGATGAAGTCCGATAAGAGCCGGAACGTTCCAGAGAAGACCGGAACGTTAAGCTGGAAGAGGACAGAGATGAACAGATGATAACCGGAAGTCATCCGGTCGTAGTCCGGATGTCGTCCGGGATTGAGCCGGAGGTCAACCGGCATAGACTGGGAGTTGACCGGGAGACCGGGAGATGGCCGGAAGAAGGCCGGAGGTTATCGGAATGTGAGCAGAGGTATACCGGAGTATACCGGAAGTGGTCGGATGAGGTCTGGATGAGTCCATGGTGGTACAGGATGTAACAGTCGTCGCGGATGTGGGTGGGTGGCACCGGTGGCACCACCTCGTCTTGCATGTCGTCATTGCGGAGGCGGGTGGGTGGCACCGGTGGCACCATCTCGTCTTGCATGTCGTCGTCGCAGAGGCGGGTGGGTGGCACCGGTGGCGCCGTCTCGTTTTGCGCGTTGTCGTCGCAGGGGCGGGCGGGTGGCACCGGCACCGCATTGCGTGTGGTCGTGGGAGATGGGGACTGGTCCGCGTCGAGGGCTTTGGCCTCCTCCCGGTCGCTAGGGTAGTTGACGAGCGGCCCCTCACTACGAGTGGGGTCTTCGAAGTCGAACTCCGGCTCAGCAGGGGCTTGAAGCTCCGGGTCGTCCTGGGCAGCCTCCAGTTGACAGAGCTGCACAAGCTCGGCTTCAGTGGGAGCGCGTTCCATATTCGGCATGTCGGGGTCGGAATCTTCGGATTCAGGGGTCGCTTTTGTCCTCGTTGGAGGCGGCACCTTCTTTTGGCCTTTGCGCCTGGAGGTGGGCTTGGGGGGGTGGCATCGGTGGCTCAGCCACTTGCCCGGCTGCGCAGACTCCGGGCGGGAGTTTCGGATGTGGATGGGCCAGCACTGGGAGGTGGAACCGTGTTGGCATTGCTGCGGGTGCTACGACGCGAAGGGGGAGATGCGGTTGGGGACACGGTTGGAGACCCTTGGGTGGCATTGCTGGAATTGGCGTTTCTTTTGCCTTTTGACATCTGGGGAATCGGGTAGTGAGTATATGAACCCACCTGCCAATTTTGACCTGCACTTACCTTTGAAGTTGTGGTGTTGAAACGATTGTGATGGTGGTGGTAAAATAAAAAAGTTTGAAGTCAAGCACGTGACCATCGTTGGGTTATGATGGGTGGCATCGGTGGCACTGACTGCCAACGAAATCAGCCATGGCACCTGTGGCACTGGTGGCCAACGAAATCAGCCATGGCACCCGTGGCACAGTACGTCTTGAAGATGTAATTAAGGGGTAAAATTCACCCGTATGGCACAATTTCTTTGGGGCTGACTAAGGGAGCTCCCTTTTGGCTTCTACCACCACCATCTGCGCTTTCTTGCCGCTGGGGCCACCATGCGACTGAACGTCAAGCTCCAAGGTAAAGTTCAGATTGTCTGTTGCTGTACTTCTGCCAGGGAACACTGAGACGCGCGGGCCTTGCCTGGCTGCCGAGATTTGTGCCTGGAACTCGTGCCTACCATTTTTTCCTTTCCTTCTTTGTCTGCGGTACTCCTGCTGGGGAACCCAGAACGTGGATGGTACTTCTGCTGGGGAACCATGCACATGTCGTCGGTATCCGAGCCCGGAACCCAGCGGCAATGTGTCTGAATGGAAACATACCGTGCCACCCGTGCCACCTGTGCCATGTACGCATCGGACTTGAAATATTGCCACCAATGCCACGCGTGCCACCCAGTCAACTGACTTGTCAACTGTGACTCGAAATGCCACCGATGCCACTGCCATCTGTGCCACCGCTAACCTTCCTACCAGGTTCAGGTTCGCTCCTTGGGATCGACATTTCTACCCTTCGGACTGTACGGCTCCGACGCTCTCCCCTTCTGAATTCGCTCACTCATTCCCAGACCCGGTCTGGCCACACCTTTGGCTCTTGGGAGGAAATTTCCACAAACTTCTCCATCACTGATGCAGTTGCTGCTGCTGCTGTCGGTGTCCAATGCCACGAGGATCTCGCAGAGCTTGACACTGGAACTCCCTCAAGCCTCTTGTCTCTGATCCCTGTGACTCCTTTTGACCAACCAACCACCCCGACCCCGACTACACGAATGCAAAGGGATAAACTTCGGTCCAAAGTTAAATGTCGCAATGCCCGTGCAGCTGTCAAGGCCCTAGCGGATCCTCTCCGTGACCCTCGTCCATCCCGTCACCAGCGACATATCCACGCAGCCGCACCTCCTATCACAGCTCAATTTCATCTCAGAAAAACTCGGATTGCAGCCGCTGGATTCATCGGGCTCCGTGACGACAGCGGCTGCACCTACCGGTTGCAGGACATTTTTGGAGATAAACCCAAGCATAAAGGCTTTCGGCTGGTGAAGTCAAGTGGAAGGTTCGTCATGCTGCTTTTTGTTTTTCTTCCCTCTCTCACATAACATTGTCCAGTACCCCTCAGCCCATTGTAGATCGCGATGGGAAGGTCTGTGCGCTTTATGGTGGTATGCCTGACGATGAGGGTTTCATGACGCACGTCCATGACCCCACTGTCCAGGCGCTGGAGGCTGCTCAGGCCCAAGCGTCCCTCAGTTATGAGCGGCTCCACCACCATCGAGGGAACTTTGCCCAGGTATCGGGCGGGGACTCGTATGGGGTTGGACAGCGCCAGCCTGGGGCATTGGTCAACGGCGTCATCAACTCCGCAATCTTTGCAGCACTCATTGCCCTACCTGCCTTCCAACGACTCGCGGGCTTTGCTACCGGTATGTGACTGGCATGCCTCTCCAGCTTTCCTCAATGCTTTCTTACAGGCTTGTTCACCAATTGGGCTCCCAACATTTTTGATTTCTACATCGACTACATGAGCATATTTTACAAAAAGTACAACCAGCTATCTCGTCCCTTCCAAAACAGCATATGGTCTGCATGCACCTTCAATCTTGGCCCACAAACTTGTACCTTGGGCCTTCGGGACTTTGCAAACCTGGTGTTCGGATGGTGCTCAATAACAGCGCTTGGCAACTTCGATTTCACAAGAGGAGGACATCTTATCCTCTGGGACTGCAAGCTCGTCCTCGAGTTCCCCCCTGGCGCCACTATCCTCATTCCAAGCGCAGCCATCTTCCATTCCAATATTCCCATTGCAGCTGGTGAGCGGCGATAATCGTTCACCCAGTACACTGCAGGGGGTCTCTTCCGATGGGTTGAGCACGGCTTTCAAAAAGAGGAGGAATTTTTTGAGACACTTACAGATGCGCAGGCGAAGCAGGAGGAGCGGTTGGGCTTGAAGCGGGCGTCGGCTGGGTCCGCATTATTTTCTACTCTTGAAGAGCTGAAGGCTGGGCTGTAGCACATCTTGTCTGACATGTTTTTCTTGGATTTGAAACATCTCGCCACTGATGCCACGGGTTCATTGAAGAAGTATCACAAATTTTGTGACCCATGCCATTGATGCCACGAGAAAATGTAACAAAATGGATCATGCCATTGGTGCCACAATGAATGCCATCAGTGCCACATGAATTTTGGCTGTGACACCGTGATCCCGTAACATGTCCCGCCGTGATCACGTATACGTCCCACCACATTTTCGCTTCCCACCTCATCCCAAGCTCCCAGCCACTAAATCTGAATCGGCAGAATCAAAGTAACACATCTCTTGGGTGTCCCCAAATATTTTTGAATTTTCTCTTTAAGCATGGAATGTGATATATTTCGAAACATCCAACAAACCAAATGGTTCGCTACTTCCATATGGGTACCCCACCTCTTGACTCTTACCACAACACCAAATTTTCTCAACCTCGAAATTTCGACCCAGTTGACTTGGTAAGTGATCTCCTTGTCCCTCTGGCTTATTATGAATGCCCTGCTGTCCATTTAGAATGCCAGAGAGGGAGAAACACTCCCCTGTGCCACCGGTGCCATCGCGTACCCCAGTTGCCAGAGGGCTTGTGCAGGCCAAATATCGTGAAACGTATGTACACAGAGTGAGCTAACTGCAATCCATACTCAGCTGCTGCAGCCATAAAGAAGAGGAAGCAGAGAAAAGTAGAATTCGGATTGCAAGGTATGTGGCAACTGACATTGTTTGAGATATCTACATGAAAGCTGGATAGATTTAGAGCCAGCATCAAGGCCGACCCTGAGCATGTACAGGAGCAGAAGGACAGGAAGAAATGTGCTGACAAGGCCTACAGGGAGAAGTAATTCCATTTACTCATGCTCTCCCCCTCTGACTTACCCAATTAGAAACCGTCATCTTATAGCATTCAAAAAGCGGGAAAAAAGGAAGGAAGCAAATGCGCAAAAGGGAACTAAGCAGGGTTATCAGGTGGAAGAAAAAAAAGATTATGCCGTGGAATACGAACTTTGGACCCACAGAAGACAAGATGAGCTCCAGCAAAAGGTTTCAGATACACTGTGAAGAGACAAAGATGGGTATCTGAGGCAGGATGGCCAGTAGGGTACAAACTTTTTGTTTATGAAACCGATGGCACATGTGGCACAGGTGGTAAAACTTCATTTTTTTTTCGAGAGAGATCAACAATTTTCGGTGGCAGGAGTGGCAGGCCGAAGGATTTCGGGTGGCACAGATGGCACGGTACCCCAAAAAAATACGGATCAAGTCCCGTGACTAATATCAACTTGTTCTTCTTCCACAATGTCTTCGCCCTATCGATGCTCCCCACCATTCCACCCTGACCCCGGCGATACACGGGCCCAAGCCACTTCCTTTTACCTGGTTTCCAGCCCGGCTGCATTGGACAACCGCGGCATCTACACCTCTTGGTGCGTCCGTTTTTTTTCCCGCCTTGGTCCAACCCTGAAAGAAACACAAAAAAAGGTCAAGCGCCCAGCGCGTCTGCGAAATATCCCTCGGGGGGGGTGCCACCAAGTTCTCCTCCTGGGAGGCTTGCCTCCCTGTGTGGCATGCCTGCTGCGACGCCGGGGAGCATGCCCACCCTTTGAGCCCCACCCTCCCTGCGTGCCTGGAGCCTCCCCGGACCCCCAAGACCCTGGCCCACTCCTCCACCGCTGCGCGTACCCCACGCACTCCCACTACTGCCACTTCAGCGTCTCCCAGCACTGTGTCGTCGCTCAGTGCCACCGGTGCCACCTTCAGCTTCCACCGCTTTGCCCATGCGACCTCCTGCCGAGCTCCACCCCACCCTTTTGACGAAGAGGGGTGTGAACAAAACTTTGTCCCCAGTAGTCGATCACCTTCCCCCCTCCCCTAGAGCCCCTCCGGTGTGGCCCAAGGACTCTGTCCCCGGCGCTGGACCTCCCCCTCAATGCCACCCAGACATATGTCATCCGTGGCAGCGGTGCCATCCACACCTTTCTCGACAATGCCCTGGCAGATTTTACCATAGCTGCAGCCCGGGGCCAAGGCACTCTTTGTGCCACGGATAATCCACGGATCGCCACCCATGTGGCAGCAGGCCACACCCTGGAGGAGGCAAGGGCCCTTGACTGTTTGGGTAATTTAGGGGGGCAGGTTTTGAAGGAGGAGTATGTATATGATTCTGACAATGAATACTGGCGTAATTCATAACTTTCCATGTAACATAATTATTTTCAAATCAAATGGCATTGGTGACACAAGGAGTTGAATTGAATGGCATCCATGGCATACACACTGAATAAAGAGGTTGGTGCCACCTGTGCCACCTGTGCCACTAGAGCTTTTCATGGCATTGTTCGGATAATGGTGGGAAATCATTGAAGATTGACATCGGTAAGCTCAGAATGATGTAAGCTATCAAAATTTTCTCCCGCCACTCAACACAGTCTCTAATGCCAAAGGAGAAGAAGACCAAGACAAATCCCAACCGTATAAGACCAAAAACCAAGATCAGATTATCAGTGGAGAGCCAAGACCGAAACGGAAACCGTACCTCCCAACTCAAAACCCTTTTCAGAAAGGATGTTGCAGCCAGGCAAAAGGCAGTAGCGGATGAAGTTGCAGGTCCGTACAGATTGTTTTACTTGGAGCCTATTTTAATTTTGTAGCTCGGACTCCCGAAATACAACAAAGGTTGGACAAGGTTGGACACATTCCAGATGAAGACAATCAATAGGAAGATGACAACGCTGTCACATACGACGATGTAGTGGATGGGTCAGTGCCCATTGATATAAGCCATAGGGGTGGAGAGATAGCGGATCTGGAGAGGGGTCTTTGGGAAGATATTCACGGAAAGAAGAAGAGGCCCGTGCTTTTTTTCTCCATTTTTACTGCCCTAATTCCGTGGACTGCAGGAGACGACGACGGGATACGCGAAACCGCTGGGATACTCTTCAGCGCCGTGTTAATGGCTTCCGCCAGCAAATGGAAGCGATGACAGACGCCTACATGAAGTTTACGGCTGCGCAGGGCGGCAGGCTGGAGAAGGAACCGCCACCGGTGCCACCAGAGCTGGTTGAGAATGCATATACTGTCATGGTCGTGGATATTTTCAGTATGTCTGCTTTCTTCTCAGAATTTTCCGCGCTAAGGGACAGTAGACACCTCCACAGTTGACGTCCCCATGCAGAGCACGGACGTCTATATATCATCTTGTTTGGTGGGGCAGGGCCTGATGCCATGCTCACCATGGAAGCCCAAACTCGCAATCACGATGCGAGTGCTTGAGATGTATAGACTGACCCATCTCAGGTGCCCAGCCTTGGGAATCCAGGCATGGATGAAGGCACTGTCAGATCTTCAGGGAGCAGCATTCAAACCCTACAGCGCGCATCAGTTCACGACTTGCTTTGATCTCTATCTTGGTATACTTGAAGAGGTGGACAATCGGGTGAATAAAGCCTTGCAGAGGGATTCGAAGGACTGGCGTCTCAAACATTGCTGCCCAGCCTGCACATACAAGCTCGAAGGTGAAGGCCAGCTGTACTTCTCTATGCTAGCCACATGTGACGGTAACAATTCCTTGAAACAGGTCCTTCGGAAGGAAAAGGGGTTCACTGAGGACAGTGTTCCTCTCCGTGGTGACTGTGAGAGGCCAGACCCCAGAGCAGCATCTGCAGCCGGAGACTATTTCATTAGCAGGCCGGATGTTGACCGGTGGGTAAAGGAACGGTTGGCTGAAGAGGTGGTTCTGCCAGTGAGTCATTTATTCGGTCTGTGGCACTCGTGGCACCTGCAGACTCGCACCATTCAAGTGCAGTCTAGCATACATGGCATTGGTGGCACGACACTCCTGTGGCATTGGCACTGTGGCACTCGTGGCACCTGCAGACTCGCACCATTCAAGTGTAGCCTAGCATAGATGGCTTTGGTGGCACGATACGCCTGTGGCATCGGTACTGTGGCACTCGTGGCACCTGCAGACTCGCACCATTCAAGTGCAGCCTAGCATAGATGGCATTGGTGGCACAACACGCCTGTGGCATCGGTACTGTGGCACTCGTGGCACCTGCAGAGTCGCACCATCCAAGTGCAGCCTGCATTGGTGGCAAGACGTGCCTGTGGCATCGGTAGCATAGTACTGATTCAAGACCTTCAGGATATTCTTGATCCTGAAGAAGCGTCTGCGTGCGAGGAGCGTTGGAAGAATCTCTCTGAGGAGCTCACTTCGAAAATGTGGGGGATCTTCGACGAGACAGGCATTTTTCTTGCATTGTGCCGGCACAGCTTCGTGCTGTTGGTGGCCGACATGGTCAGAAGTGGAGAGCTGTGAGTGGTGGCACTCATGGCACTCATGGCGCACTAACCAAGAGACAGTGCCAAGTATCCTCTGGCTATCGAGAATGTCATGATGGATGCCTTTTGCAAGGATATAGGGCTTGGCTATGACATTGGATGTGGCCATGCCAAAACTCTCAAGAACTCTCCACTCGGTCCAAAGGCCAAGGAGCACAATTTCAGCTTGTTGGTCGGAGCATTCCATGGGCATGCTCACAACCGTCGGTGCCAGCTCAAGTGCCTGGCAACCTATGTTGAAGGGATGGGCATCGAGGACTTGGAGGGATGTGAGCGTATTTTTTCAAAATCCAATGGGCTGTCCAGGTCTGTTCGGTACACAAGTGTGTTTCACCGCAAGCAGACAATCAGAACCTACCTGGCTCATGTGGATACCTTTGATATGTATGCGAACCTGAGTAACTTTTCTTCATCTAATACTCATCATATTTCTTACCATCAATTGGAAGGCACCTTTTTGGTCAACAACTACAAACAGGCAGTTGGCATACTCAACACCGAAAAAACTGTCAAGTATGCCATGGCACAGGCCAGTGTGACTGAGGAAATGATGGAGGCTCGTTTGAAAGAAGAGAAGGTGTACCTGGATAGACTATCAGTGGAACCAGCCGAAGAAACTGATCACATGGAATACTACCAACAGCTGGTCAATCTGGCGGATAGAAGGTGTGTTCTTTTGGACTGGCCTTGGAAATGAGCTCACGGCTTTTTGATGCCACCTGTGCCACTATCTCCTTTCACAAAATCTTGCTGCCACCTGTGCCACTGTCTCCTTTCGCAAAATCACCATGTGTGCCACTGAAATTGCCATATTTGCCACTCTCCTCCAATTCGTGCCACTGATGCCATTCCTGCCACATGGGTGTTTTCACCTATAATTCCACTTGTCACTGATATCATGCCACTGGTGCCACCCATGCCATACCGCCATTGCCATCCGTGCTCCTTTTGCAGAGAGAAGTTCAAAGATGTCTTTGCTGAAGGCTCCACTGCAAATGGGACCACCAGATGACATGCAAAGGAAAATTATGATAGGGCAGTGGAAACTGTGCAGACAACAGAACATCGATTGTCGATAGAGGTAAGGTGGACAACAGAGGATCCAGAGTGGATTCAGGCCGCAGAGCTTGTCACCATGCGGCGGTATCGGCGAGCCATCGATACACTCGAAGGTCTGGTGGTCAAGCGGATTTTGGAGCTCACCAAGGTTAACCAGTCAGGTCTAGGTCAGCATTTCCTTTAATTGGCAGGGGGAGTGGGCCTAATATGCGTTTTTAGCTTACAAACTCAGAGACCACATTGCTAAAGCTCTCAATGCTAGATCAAAGGCCATCCGGAACACCCTGAATCGGATGCCTCACTAAGTAACTTATTGAATTTCACTTAGCCTGCCAAAGTTAACTTGGGCTAACTTATGGCAGGCTAAGTGTGATTCGCAAGGGAAAGTGCAAGTTTTTGATGCCATCTGATGGCATAAGTGAACTTGTGTGATGACACTTGGCTCATAAGTGAGCTTAAGTACCGTTAAGTTGCAGCAAGTAAACTTAAGTTAAGGTGAGTAAACACAAGTTTCCAGTCCCAATGGCATAAACCGGGCTTCATTATTGTTTTGAACCGGTCTTCGTGCCGTGGGGACAGCAGTGATGTGTTTGGAACTTCTTCGGAGATCCCGCAATATGGCGGAGGTGGATTGATATAAGTGAGCTGAGACAATATCCAAAGGGTTTTCGCCTTGAATGCAATGATTTCTGCAATCTCAGGCTGTCTGTAGAACCTTGCTCCACTCATACCGGTGTCACCCGTTCCTTGGATATTGATGGAATGTTGAATTTTTAGATTTGAGATGAAACCACAGCATACAATGCCACAGAGGTTTATATGATTCACCCTTGATACACTTGGGTCACGTTTCTCAAATATCTATGATGCCTTGAACAAGATTTCCCCCTGATACAGACTTCACCCTGGTTGGTTGAAGTGTGGGATTTTTTAAATTGTGATGGAACATAGTCATGTCCCGCCAAAACCACTACAGAGATTTCCAATGGTATGTTCTACACCACTCCTGCTGTGTTATGTGATATCCTTGGTACTGAAGTATGCTAGGAAGATGCGACCATACCTCTATCTGCTGAATTGTTTCTAATTCAACACCGGTGCATACCTGATTCTCAGTGTAAAAGTGGGTATACTCAGAATGCATACTAAGTGCGGTAGAATACGAGAGACCAATGGAAACGGTTACGAAAGGAGCGAGAAACACTTGTTTGTCTGAGCTGTAGATGTGTCCGAGATGATCTAGAGGGGTAGTGAGACATAATGCATATCACAATACAGTATTGACAAGCCTCAAGCAACTTACAGAGCTTAGAACCTGTATTTAGAATACCACTTTGAGTCGGGCACAACCAAGTTCGCGTAAGTGAAGTGAGCCAAGTGTGGGAAAAGATCAGTAAAGTGCGGCTGCTTAAGTTTGAGTGGTAAGTGAACTTACCAAGTTAGGAAATAAGTTCCTTTTTGTGGACTCCTGAATCGGTACAATACGGCAGCCGCAGCGCTTGACCCTCCTGGCCGCCTCCTCACTTGGGCTGAAGTCATTGACTATACCTTCCTCTCGGAATTCGACATTCTCCGGAATCCAGACACTACTTCCTCCATCCATGCCTGGGCCACACCTGCTGCCCGTCAGCTCCTTGACTCTTACTACACGCTCAAGCGGGCCAGGGAAGAGATTCAGCGACTGAACATCGAAATCCGCCGCTTTGTGACCCATATGAAGGACGAACGGACCTTCCTTGTCCAGCGGGAGTCAGAGATTAAGGCACAGGATCCAGTATTGGCCTTCTTCGTTCGAAAGTATCGAAACCGACGGGGTAGGTTTGATAATGTTCACTCCAAGAGGCTCCAAGCAATGGAGGACAAGTTAGGCCCTGCCTTCACAGGGACCCTGCAACCCGGAATCCGGGTCTCGCCCCCAGTGCCACTGGTGCCAAATCCTGAAGAACAAGGGACAGTGCCATCTGAGCCATCGATGCCACCGATGCCACTACCGGATGTGGAACCTGAAACAACGGAGATGAACATTGATGAGCCTGCAGGGGGGGAGGATGATGAGGGATCTCAGGACGGATGGCTGCTGGATGATGGATCCAGCGATGAGGATGAGGGACCTGATGCTGAAGGAGAAGAACTGTCTGCAGTGTTGGAAGGGGTAGCATCACTAGGAGTTGACAGGGAGTGAGACTTTCAAAGTCGTGATCGACCAGTGGCACCAATGGCACTTGAAGTCACCACCACTGGATCACAAAGAAAATGCTTATAGATGTTCTGGTCAGCAATACTCTTTGTTGAAAGCTCTCTTAGTGATCCTAGTCTCAGTGTTGTGTGGCACCCATGTTATTCCTCTTTTCATTCTTTTTGGGATCCAACCTTGAAATGGTGGCGTATTTTTCCCCATAATCCATCATCCAAATGATCTGTGGCACCGGTGGCATTTTTAGGGTATTTCCCCCGATCCCATGGTCCATGGCATCCATGGCATAGGTTGGGTATTATTGATCCCCTAATCCGGTGTACAAATGATCCGGGGCATCAATGGCATTTTCTAGCTATGGTTCCCCCCTGATGCAGCATCCAAATGACCCGTGGCACTGATGGCACGGCTTTGGTATTATTTTTCCCCTGGTCCAGCGCTGAAATCTTTCGTGGCACCGATTGCGGTATTCAGATATGATTTTCCCGAAAATTATTGGTGGCACCGATGACATTCCCTGTCCTGCTTCAAAATGATCCGTGGCACGCTGTCAGGGGAACCGTCCGTCCGTCCGTCCGTCCGTCCAGCTCCGGCCCATCGCACTGCCCCACTGCCTCGCCCGATCCTTCGTCCGGTCCCGTCCGACCGTCCGGCCTCGCCCGACCGTCCGGCCTTCGGACCCGCACCTCAGCCGGCGCCTCCACCCGGAATGTCGCCTCTCGTCCCTCCGGACTCCGTTCCCCTCCGTCCCCCTCCATCCGGTCACTCTCACTGGCACGTGCTGTGCGATCAAGCTTGAGACCACTGCCGATCCCTCCGGACACGTGCTACTGGCTAGTACTTATAAAAAACCTCGCCTAGCGTGGGAATCCTCATCCTTTCTTCTCTTCGGATTCTCCCGCTAGGTGCGTATTGTAGAACTCTGTATTTAGTACCTTGAATTGAGTTTACTTCGGATTCTCCCGCTAGTCTCCCGCGCTCCCGCGCCGAGCTGAGGTTGCCCTTACACACGCATGGCATTGCATGGGTCATATTTTCCACCGGATCCCCGATCAAAATGGTACATGGCACTGATGGTATTATTACAGTAACAAATTTTTACTGATCCAGGGTCAGAACAAGCTGTGGCACTGATGGCAGTAATTGGGTCACATTTTTTTACTGACCGTGGATCAGAGCGTCTTGTGTCACCGATGGCACTAGTGGGGTCACATTTTTTTACTGATCCTCGGTCAGAACGTCTCGTGGCACCGATGGCAGTAATCGGGTCACATTTTTTTACTGACCCTCGGTCAGAACGTCTCGTGGCACCGATGGCAGTAATTGGGTCACATTTTTTACTGACCCTCGTCCCGGACGTCTCGTGGCACCGATGGCAGTAATCGGGTCACATTTTTTTACTGACCCTCAATCAGAATGTCTCGTGGCACTCATGGCACTATTTGGGTAACAAATTTTTACTGACCCTGGGTCCAGGGCTCCGTGGCATGGATGGCACCATATCCATTGCAATTTGGTGTTCTGTGGCATACATGGCTGCTCCGTGGCACATATGGCACTGTTTGGTCGAAAAAAAAACGACCAAACAAAGCCAGGTATATATTGGGTGGCGCCACCGCCACGGCTCGGCCAGGTGCCACAGCTGCCACCAAGAGCTCGTGCTGGCACGATGCCACCCTCGATAACTATCGACGGGACTTGGGGGGTAGTCCCGTCGATAGTTATCGAGAGGTGGCGGTATTTTCAGGTGTCAGTGTTGGTGTCGGCCATTCAGGCACCTGCCGTATCAGACACAATTTATGTGTGTCTCATACTGCTCCTGACACTTGATGTGTCAGGCACAGTGCTGATGGAACATAAATGCAGAATGTCGGCAAATGTTCCCTGACACAATAAGAATCAGGCCGTCTGATCCGGGTGATTGCCGAATAAGGCGAACTGATTCTTATTGTGTCAGCGACTTGTGCCAAACACTTATTGTGTAAGTAATGGGTAAACTGCTCCTGACACTCGAGGTGTCAGGCACATTATCAGGTCCAAATAAATGCCCTCTGATATGCTCAGTGACGGAACCGCTGACACTACTCCTGATATTGTTCGTGTCATTCAGCATCTCAGACTGCCTTATTCTGGGAGTATCAGGATGAATTCCAGAAACTCTGGTTTTGATTCAGATACTGACTGTGTCAGGTCCATTTCTAGAGACCCTGATACAAACCCATTTGCGGAGTGAGATGGGGATCGCAGCGGAAGGTAAGGTCTTCAATATGGTTTGAGGATTTTGAAAATGACCTGAAATGCCAGAATTGCGGGCATCACAATTTTCTGAGAAGGTGCCTACAAGATTCAGGAGGTCAAACCGGATCGTACTGGCCAAATTTTGAGACTTCAGAGTAAGACACAAAGGTGCAGGGCTTACTGAGATTATGTGCCTTCTGTGGAGCGTGGTGAGCGACCAAATGTCAGGATTTCTGCATATTCTGCTGGGGACCCATCCAATGCAGATGTCTACAAAAAATGGAGGCAAATGACCAATTGTAGAGGTCAGGGCGACAAAACGAACTCGGGAGGTCATAACCTCGGGCTTGCCTAAATTGGGATCACCAGCTTCTTACAATATTATCATGACTTCGTCTACATCTCCCTCTTCAAATCTCAACTCTGACTCCGAAGACTCAGAATTGGAACGCCAATGGGATGAATATGAAATTAAACTGGCTGCATACGAGACTCGACACGAAGCAAGAGGGTGGGCCTCCCTCGAGCAGCACGAAATTGTATGTTTGATGACACACTAACTACTCATCCTGCAGAGTAGAGACACTGAACACGCTATGGAAAGCGGAAGCTGTCCAGACCAAGAGGGACCAGTGGAAGGCTGTCTCCGTGCGGTACTATGAAAGACACCCCAAGGTGAAAGAAAAGAAATGACTCAAAGCGGCGGAGCTGCGGTGCGCTGGTCGTATTCTCATTATTCTATCTAATTTCTGACATCTCTACTCATGGCCTTGGTTCGTTCAGTGCAGCTAAAAACTTGCGTCGTTGTCATTGGGATTCACCAAATAGAGCCCCCCGCATCCGAGTCAA
Organism: Mycena galopus ATCC 62051; assembly: GCA_014925785.1. Classification (NCBI taxonomy): domain Eukaryota; kingdom Fungi; phylum Basidiomycota; class Agaricomycetes; order Agaricales; family Mycenaceae; genus Mycena; species Mycena galopus. The sequence continues at coordinate 464,409 of WIQG01000019.1, forward strand.
GCTTTCGGATCCCGTGCCACCGGCCACATTGGCCCAGATTGTGGGGGGCTACTAAGATGTCCAGCTGCAAGACTTTCCCGACATTGCCGACATAACTCTCAGGGGTGATGAGTTGCGCCCATTGGAATTGAGGCACAGGTACATCGCTGCAATATACTCCCCCCCCTTTAAATCTTTGGCCTCACGGACACGCTCTTTTACCGGTTCAATCGATGATTGTCCAACTATCTTGTCTCATAAGTACTTGATTTTGCACAAAATGGAATATATAAAAGCGTTGACTCTCTGGTGCAGCGGTGGGTATGATGCCTCACCTTCACACTGCCCGGATTCGGACCCAAGTGTGGACACAATGGCGGCCGAATCATTGTTGGATCTGCGCGCACAACCAAGGAGCACCTCATGTGTACTCTTGGCCCCATGTCATGTTGACGCGTTGCTGATCCATTCCGAACCAGAGATCAAACCGAAGCCTCCCGTATGGTTGTGGACAAATAGGTGTCACTCGCACCGCAATACGATAGCAGGTACACCGTCTGTCAAATAAGAAAACCATAATAACTGACGTTCCCAGTGACGAGGATTGAGTTTTCCGTACATAATACATTGCCTTTGATTCGGCGCGTGATTTTCATGTGCGTGCATGGTGCAGATCAAAGAAGATATGTTTCGTGACTGATTATCTTCCGCAGCACATTTATCCCCCACGGAATTATATATGAGAAATGATCGTTAAATGATCGTTACAAGGATTATTTGGCAAAATGCCAGGGATTTGCAGAACCACGCAAAAAAAGGGACAATCGGTCACATTGGGGGTGCACAAGTATACAAGACTAAGACTACGAAGAATGTGGCAAAACTATTTGTTGTCGTCGATGAGCTCGACCCACTTCTCGACCTTCCCCCCTCGAACCAATGGGCGTAGGACGCCAGCGCCTCTGCCTTGCTCGCCTTGCGCCAGTACTGGCACGATAAATAAAGACACGGCAAATGCCTTCGACCAGATTGTGTAGATACATACTAAACTGCTCTATACCAAAACTTGGGACTCTCAACCTCTCATGGGTTCGTAAATTCACGCCTTCGGCGAGCCATTACGGATCCCATCAATCCCAACAAATCAACTGATCTGGATATGGATTGGCTAATTCCAAGTCAGAGAAAAGCTTTCGGTCATTACCCTCATACCCACAGCAACATAGAGTATATATCTTGAAACTGGTCGAAGGAATTTACCGCATCAATACTAATCGTCTTTCACCAATATGGAAGTTTGCGTGAGATCGCCCTGACATTTGAAAAAAAAAAAAATCGCTTTTGCATTTTTTCAACCTGCAGAGTACTTAGAACAAGTTTCTGGAAATTTGTTCAAGAAAAGTCGACTCAAGTCGACTTACTTGATTCAACTTGATTCAAAATTGACTTAGGCCGACTTGACTTGGAGCGACTCGACTTTCCGAGTCGTGGCAACATTAGAAAAGAGGAACCGGATGATATAAACACGGACACACTCAGAGCCCTGACACTCCTAGGAGTTAAACTGAAAGAAATCACGCAAGCGAAAGCCTACCAGATGATCAGAAAAACTGAAATGGAAAAGCCCGCAGCTCAAACCCTGCTAAGCAGGAAGACAACAAAGAAAAACATAAAACTAGCAAAAGAAGCAGCAGCAGATGCAAACGGCAACCCACTAGCACGAAAGATTTGGAAGTCTACCCGAGACAAGGAAATCTCGAGAAATATCCGCTTCTTCATGTGGATACTAATACATACTAATACACGACGGATACAAAGCCAGCCATTTCTGGGACCCCATACCCGACCACAGATGGAAAGGTCATTGCCCTAAATGTGAAGCATCCGAAACTATGGAACACATCCTCACTGAAAGCAAAGAAACAGGGCAGAAAGAGAGATGGGACTTCGCATCCGAAATGTGGTTGAAGAAAATGGGTCAGGACTTGCAACCCACGGTAGCCCAGATAATGGCGAGCGCCGCGATGAAAGTCCGGAACATCGGGGGAAAAAGCTGTATAAGATATTCACTGCATTCTGAGGCTCCGTAGCCACGGCATCTGCCCACCGGAACTGGCCGAAGGGCATTGATGGCCCTAGCTAGCCAGCTAGCCACATGTGGCTGGCAACCTAGCCGAACGGCTACCCAGACCTCCTCAGACCTCCCCACACAATCCCCACAGCTCGCCGTTGGGGACCTAACCATAACTGGCAAGAGCTCCCAGCACGTGTGGCTAGTCGGCCCTGGCTAGGCGAGCACGCCTAGCCCAAGCATAGCCACAGCTAGCCAGAACTGGCAAGAGCTCACCGTAAGTGCGGCTATGGGGCGCCAGAATGCAGTGATTGGTGACGGAATCTGCCCACCTCATATGGAAATTAAGAAACCAACACCGAATTCAGCAGAAGGACGCTGATAGGGCGTGTACCAAAACATGCATGAAAACACCAGTTTTTATTCGATTTCCGAACTATCAGTAGAGATGAAGTGAGGTATTAGCTTTGAGGGTGTGCACCCGCCCAGGGTGGCAGGCTACACTGTTGATGACCGAAAGCTAGCGGTTAAGCATTATTAGCTGATTGACTTGACAACATAACTCTTTCGAGTTACTGCGGCTCGATTGAAAGGCATTACGCTAGGCTATGAGTATGGTCTATGGCCATCTACTCTATGCGTTGGAGGTGAAATCACAATGGGAACAACAAATGATCATTGATTAGGCTGCAGATCATGCGGCGGCCACAGTAATTCTATTAAGAACCAAGAAATACCTATAGAAACAGAAACCGGACAACCATCCAGACAGTAACAAGTGTGGAGCCGTGGCATAGAAATATGCTAGAGAAATTATAGTTGTGAAGCTGTTGGATGGTCTGAATAAGACATTGAGTTAGGAAATTGCCTCTGGCGGTCAGAGACCTGCAACCGTGAGAGCAACATTGAAGCCTGGTTGCATTAGGAATTGGATAATGAAGATGACAGATATCAGCTACCTTACTAAGGATCAGCTCGGACATTGCAGTGGCTCGGTCATGCGATCACTGCTTACATGTGATTATTCAAATTATCACAAGGGACTTGGTCCCGTTGGAAACCACTAGAAGAGGAGAAACCAAGAAATGGTCTCTGGCAGCTCAAGACATGCAGCCGCCAGAGACAACTCAAGACCTCATATCCGTAATGGTATAAGGGGCGGAATAGGAACGCAAGAGATAGGAAGGGCCTAGCTAATAAAGTTGGTACCTGATCCACTAGCACGCACTATGGCGTGCTCAAGATAAAGCACATGGAATAGCTCCGGCGGGGGCAGTATTGTGAATACTCACAATCTAATTGGTTGTCCACCCGCCAGAGCCTTGATCCTAGAGAATTCCGAGTATCCCCTTTTATTATCATAAAGTGTATATAAACCAGCCATACCGTTTGTATTAGTAGCATACTATCCCCTAGATATCGGGACAATATAGTGGATTTGAGATCAGTAAAGATATCATAAGAACTGCAGAAGCAACAGATAAGAATAGAGGATACGGGACACTTGACAAGACCGTCTCGGACGCCAGTATAAGAGCCGGCTCAACCCTTTGAAGTGAAGATCGTATAAGTGCCGGGTGCTGAATCCTGTGCGGGCTTGTTCCCAGGAGACACTCCTGCTGCCCTCGACATAGATAAGGAAGTGGCACCGCCGCCTCCCGTACTTGTACATTTGGGCCCTGCCCTCCCACTTGTCTTGTATAAAAGCCAGTGTTGTTGAAGCTGCTGCCAGCTGCTCGTTCGGACCGCTCCGGGTAAAAGTCTGTCTGAGGATATTCATCCTGCACTACTTTGCCTCGGCGCGCCAACAGTCAGTGTCAGGGTCTGTACACTCACAGATACGTGAGATTCTTGAAAGTCTTGAGTTCATTGTGGAGTCTTTGATCCCTCAAACGGGTGAGGTCCCTGCTCTAGCATAACAAGTGCTCAGATCGCACAGTTATTGCATTCCTCAATTACCCCTGTTGCACACCCTTCTTGAAGAGTGATACGTACTCTACTTCCCCGAACAACAACACGAAGTATTAGATTGGAGTTTGTGATATATTTTGATTTTGGGTTAGTTGGTGTTAGTGATTCGTCGCTTCGCTTCCTCTCTCTTATCATTAGATTTCACGGCTGCACGCTAGTGCACCGTTTCAACGCTGCATCCTTATCCGAAATCCGGAACCGCTGGCTCAAGGCAATCAACAGCAGACTCGCAGTAGATTGTGCAATGACAGATAAATATAAGTAGGGGAGAAAGGCTATTGGGATTTCGCTCATGAAATCTACTTGGAAAAAAACACTTACAGCTAATGTCGGAACCGAAGGCGCGGATGGAAATTTCTTGTTTTGGAATGTTTTCAAAGAATTGTGAATACTTACCTCAGTCAGTTTGCACCGATTTGCATAAAAACTGAATAGATATACTCAGCGAATTCATGGGCAATTAGTGACAGAGGAATTTTCGAAAATATTAGGTATTAGCTAATGTGTTTTCAGGGCATTTTCACACAAAATACCGTTTTTGTATGCCTACAACATATTGCAGGGGATTAAGATTTTGTGAGGAGCAATATTAATACCAAGTTGAGGATGTGACAGAGCCAGAACTACACATAACCTGATTCCAGCTCTTCTACTAACATTGGAGGCATTGAGCATTTTCCTGCATCTGAAAATACTTCGAGAATCACAGTTATCTGAGGATTCTAAGTGATTTCGACTCTGTCACATACTTACCTAGGTGCATGTGTTATTCCACACAAAATATTATGCCCCTGGGACATGTTCTAGACACACAAAAACGGTTTTTTGTGTGAAAATGCCCTGAAAACACAGATTACCTAATACTTGATATTTTCGGAAATTCCTTTCTCTCACTAATGGCGTATGAATTCGCCGAGTATGTCTATCAAGTTTTTATGCAGATTGGTGCAAAACTGACCGAGATATTCACAATTCCTTGAAAACATTCCAAAACAAGAAAATTCCATCCGCGCCTTCGGTTCCGACATTCGCTGTAAGGAGGAACATACCTTGGCAAAAGATTGGCCAAAGAAGAACGGGGTTTTAGTGAGTATCGGATGATTGAGTATGATGATGGTGGAAGGTGACTGTTTACAGTCACTGTGAAACCTGAGTGCTTGGCTGCTGAAGCCCCACATACCGTGTTATAGGCACGGATGCGGAAGACGCATTACCTTGCGAGAAAGAAATTTTACTGTCTGGCCGAGTTCCAAGTCCATGGCCTCACAATAGCGGGAGGGCGAACGACTATGTTGGCTTCAAAGACCTACTGATCTGGTTGTCTGTGAACCGACAGTGGTGAGAAGGATGGAGGGAACAATACATTACCCCTCCTCTCATCCCCCTCCAATTCCGCGCTCCTCAAAAAAATAAAATAGAACAAAAAAAGACCCTAAGAGGGCGGCCTCCACGACTTCTCTTTCATAATGATGGGCTTCTTGCCCCAAATGGATCAGCCACGCGTCTCCCATCGTCTGCTCTCTCCCTTCGCGACGAATCTCTTGCTGTATCTCTGCTCCTCCCCGCCGATTTACCCGCGGGCGCACAGGTACCCGTGACCGATCATACCCGCCCAATAATTCACCGGTGATAAATGTTTAAACAGATATTTTGAACGCTTGGAACAGAAAATAACTGTGCCGAGCAGGTGCCTGGGTGATGAAAGAAGTAGTGAAGGTAGTCGCGGCCAGGAGAGACGGATCTTTTGTCCAGGTGAGTTCAAGTCGTGTTGCAATGCCCCGGACTGACTATAATGACGTTGAGATAGAATCACCTCCGCTGTGTATGTTGATTGATTCACTGAGTACGTGGGTAGCAATTTTCTAAGCATACTTGTCTGATGCTCATGCAGCTTATCCCGTAGGAGGATTTCACTGAGGCTCTCGATCTTACGCTTCATATTCTCTATCCCATCGCCAACCACAATGGTTCAATATGGGAAGGCGTACAGCGGAAATACAGCCTTCTCGTTACCCGGAACAACGGGAGCAATGAAGGTGTGCACATGGCCGATCTACAGGAAAAACTGTGTTGAACTGGATGTTAAAATGAAGTCCACACTTGTCGTTGAGATATGTGATTTTTGGCAGGCCCTTCAGTTTAAATCGCCCTTTCCCGTTATCTTAAGAGGGAAAAGAAGAAGTCTGGGACAGCCCTTTCATGAATCTGAACTCAAAAGGCCACCATTGGCGAAACTCCACTGGAGCAAGTAGAGCTGAGTTCGGATCTGAGCAGAGCTATCGGAGATTAAAAAGCTTAAGACATGCTTAATTCTATAAAGAGAGAGAGATACTCCTCTCCCTCAGCCATCCGAGTACAGTTTTCCAGGGAGCTCGGCCCGGGCAACCCTCTCTTCACTTCGATCTCTAGCCGAAGACTTCTCGATAGCTCTGGGCGTGTCCTCGCCCTGGACCTCGACATTGTCCTTTCATAACGAAGTTACGAGTGGTAAGCTAGTCTCTGACAGACCAACATACCACTGACGATACGAGTATTCGCCGTGTTCCGCGTTGATCTGCATGCTTCGCAGCACATTACGTGTAATAACTCTGGCTCATAAAATACCTCCTCTCCAAAAGAAGACAATCTATGTGCATGTCGCAGCGGAGGCATTGTTCAATGCCTCAGTTTTGTGGTGGGAGGGAGAAGTCGCTCGCTTTTTTTTTTTTTGCTGCCCGAATTCTATTTCGACATGCACCCTCGATCTGTTTCTAAACAAGCGCTCGGGGGACCGCTCCGCGGTCCCCCTCCCCCTTCATTCAGAAATCTGTTATAAAAAAAAGTAGGCCAAAACCATCCTTAAAAGCATAGGCAAGTTGCAAGAGGCTTAAATTACTGTGTCATTTCCTTCAGTTAGTAGGGTCACAGGTCACACACCTCAAATCGTACGAAAATATTCGTAGGTCACAGCGTCACAAAGGTGTCCTACGAAAGGTCCCTTTCAACTCGAAAACAGGCGAAAAATCGCGAAATAACATAGCTGCGGCGGCTGCTGCGCAGTGCGAGGATCATAGAAGATACATCCGTTGATCAACAATTGACATATGATGTGATATTCCTTGGCAAATCCCCACGCGCCTCACACCAACTCCTCGACATCCGAACCGTCTTCATCGTCGTGCTGCAACCAACCCAAATAGCGCCGGTTCTTCTTTCTTATCCTCTTGCCCCCTACCTCCCTCTTCTGCATCTGCACTATCAGTCATAGGTCCCCGCGTACGCCACGCAGGTCCCCGTCATTGTGGCTGGAGACGGTGTGTGAAAAAATGGGGCTGTCGGCGGGCTTACGAAAAATTTCGTCAGTCACAGCTGTCCCAGACCCCATACGAAAGGGCCAATTAGTAGGCGAGGTCACACCCCAAATGGCCCTACTAATTGAAGGAAATGGCACAGTAGGCTTCAACGGTGAGCGCAAAGCGGAGTTTGGCAATGTGTACACTTTTATAGGCGCGCGCGCGCTTAAAGTTGATCATAGGGCCACGAGGAAGAGCTCTTGGCCGCGGCGAACCAAAGAAGATGTCTGAGTTGGACCTATGACTCGTGTTAAATTGACAGAGAAGTGATTGCGGCATTTGGCGGGCCGGCAGGTAGCGCCGAGTGATCGCCAACATTCGAGCCGAACCACAAATCAGTCCTTTAAAACTCGGTCTGACATGCAAAGGTCCCACATTTCTGAACCATTGGAGCTTGATGTTGATGACATACTGTGGCCTAGCTGTGAAATTGATAAACTAAGTTTGAATGACTTTTGCACAGCGTGGGAACAAATTATCCCAGAGCGGACTTTAAAGGCTTCAGACACACGCGATTTTATAAAGAGGAAGAATCACTGTTGGTTCTGACACGCAATGAACTCCGAGATGGTTACCACTCCAAAAGCAACGACCAGGGATACCGTTAGCGTTGATATGCATTTTTCTCTTCAACAGAAATGCTAGTTCCGAGCTGCACCTTACACTCCACTCAAACTAAATTATCGGTGATGTTTATCTCTAATATAATATTAAAGTTCGAAATCACGCTTTAATTTCGCCCTTGATTGAATCCCGCGTCATGCGATGCAGACACAGCATACCGGTACGTATCTTATACAGGAGGCCCCGCCGCTTCTCTCAACGCTAGTCGACTTGAATTTCGTTTTAGAGAAACAGCTTGTCCAGCCTCCACTAAGCATAAACACTAAGCATAAATTATAAGTTGTACATTAAATGTGACCGGCGCTATGAATGCTCGTATATATAGAGCTTTGATACTTAATCAAGTGGAGTTCGAAAGCCCTTATGGATAGTGAGCCGGAGCCGCGGAGATAGAAAGCTCGGGCAGGTCCAAATTGATATAAAGAGGGCAACGCACAAGACCCCTGGCTTCATGCCCGGTTTCCTCTCCAGTTTACATGAACGTCCGGCCAGACATGGATCCATTGTTGAGTAACGCGACTCTATTGCTCCTACCTGCCGAAGTCGCCAAACAAATCGAATTATGGCGATACGTCGGAGCGGGAACTTCTGCAGTGGGTTCCATGGACAGGCGTCAACACCACCTTATATCTCTCTGTTAAGGTATTCATATGGGACATTTTGAGCAACTTGAAAGGTGACTATACGTTACTTTTCAAGTACAGGCCACGTTGGCCAGTAGCGGCCTATTTTCTGTCCAGGTGAGTTCAAATCGAAGTTCATGCGGCCTGTCTGGGGCTGACTTTGGGTAGAATCACATCCGCTGTGTATGTGATTGGTTTCACAATTTTCTTGAGTACGTGCGTAGCATTCCGTCGAATAGCCTTCTCAAAGGTCACAGCCTATCCCCTTGGAGGATGCCGTACTTTTGAGCATGGACTTGAAATCCTCTATCCCATTGCCATTCCGTCTACATCGCTCCTCTTCTTCTTTCGTGTGCGCGCTATATATGGCGGTGCCCGCATAGTGACAATCATCTTCGGCCTCATGTGGGTCGTAGTGCTCGCAACTTGCATCGTTGTTCCGTTTGCCACCGGCGGCGTTAACATTGGAACCACCCGTTACTGTATGATTAGTGAAGACGCCCCGTACTCCGCGATCGCGGGCATTGCTCCAGCAGTGTTCGACACGGCAGTCTTCATCGCAATTTCGTACAGGCTGATTGGAAATACTCATACTGAGTACTCTTGGACCGAAAAAGCACGCACATTCCTCACTGGAGCGTACCTCCCATCTCTCTCCAAGTCCCTCCTCGTCGACGGCCAGGTCTACTATATGTGAATGGAATTGATGTATCATGTACGACTCACTGAAACTTTATTTTCAGGATTACCGTGGTCAGCAACACTGTGACATCCATCATGAATTGTGGTCCTCCGATTGGGATCGCGTATCGCAGCCTCCTTATGCTTCCTAATGTCATGCTCACGAGTGTGATGGCGTGTCGTGTATACCGCCACACCAGACTCAATCTAACGCAGCAATCCTTTCTGTTTCCCACCCACATTGCCCCAGATATTGGAGTCGAATTGGCTACTCAATCCAAGTCGCTACACTTCGTCTATCCCACGCAGCAAATCGGGACAAAGGATTGCGAAGTTGGAGAAAGGGAGGATCATGCACCGGAAAACGGGCAGTGTTAAACCTATGGTTCCTTTCTTCCAACCATGATTCGATGGTCACGCATACATCTGTAGGGTAATATCTATCCCTATATAGTATAAACATTTAAATATTATTTGCTTGCGACAACTGCATTCGCGGTAGGTTACCGAAGGTGCGCCAGCAGTTGCCACAGGGCGGCGGCGGAGGTAGGCACCAGGAAACCAAGCCGATGAGTGCCCCCTGAGCTTCAGCGAGGGGTGGATGGAGTTGAGCCTCGCACATTGACACCGCCTATACTACCGGTGCTATATTATCGCCACCAGTGCTGTCTTCTCACTACTGTGGCTCTCAACCTGAGCGGGCCGCACACCGCACAATAGACAGTGCCCCCGTCTCCCTGCCACGATCACGCACTAAGCAGCCCACCCGCATCGTATACGCTTCTGGGCAAACTATTCCCTCATCACAAAAGATCTGCCCTGCCCTGCTGTGTACACGTTTATGCTCCACAGAGAGGGCGTACGATGCGTCTCTTACATCTCGATTTCAATTATTTAATCGACATGTGTTTTAATCTTTCAGTGCACTGATCCTCTCGTACCACAACACCGCAGCACGGCAATCGCCTTCGCGGTCGCACCCCTACTTCACCGCCTCCCCAAGCATTGCGTACCCTCGAAGGCTTCGTCTCCACATGGGCATCTTCTATTCAATTGCCCTCTGCTTCCTTCTTTCAATTGAATCCCGATTTGGTCTCTCGTTGGTCAAACGCAGAACCCGCCCTGAATTACATTCTTTACATTCAAGGCTCGCCCCAAATTTCGCTCCCGATTCACGTAACGACTTGTCCATCTGCTCTGTCACACTACAGATCTCGGTTCCCGTGCACCTTCTCGTTGTCACCGGACGGCGAGCATTACTATCCTTCTGAATTCAGGGAACGCCGCGAGAGTATAAAGCCGGGCAGAATTCGCCTATACAACTCAGTTCTCCGACGCCCAACAAGCTACCATGAGCTACTATGACTCTTTTATTCCTCGGTCCACTTGACAATATATTCTTCACCCGCCTTCGCAAGCCTGACCATTGCCGGCGCACTCGTGGGAGTGCTTCTTTGTTCTCCTCGCATAATTTTTGCTCATCTGAATTCCGTCCCAGTCCCCCGCCCCCAATGTTCGTAGCCGCAGTGTTGGTGGGTCACCACCTTTGAGTGACTAGTCAATAGTCATTGACGGCGACTAGTCAGTGACTAGTCATCAAGTCGTGCCGTTGACCTGACTTCCGGATCGGACTCTAGCCGAGCGGCCATTCCCCCGTGGCCGGCTAGCCGGCTCGTTCTTCGCCACGCCCGGAAACTGCTGTTCCAAGTCAAAATAAATACGAAAAATTGTAAAATAAGTTGAGGTCACGAGATAATACCCTATAGCCGAATCTTTGACACCTGCAATGAATAATTTGGGCTCATTTTCCAGCTCATCCCCTACTCTGTGTAACAAAGAAGGGTTCTCAGGTTGAAACTGGATTCCGTGCGCCAAAGTGCCGACCTGATGTCATATTAGGTATACACGTAACGTAAGCCGAATCTTTGACACCTGCAATGAATAATTTGGGCTCATTTTCCAGCTCATCCCCTACTCTGTGTAACAAAGAAGGGTTCTCAATTTGAAACTGGATTCCGTGCGCCAAAGTGCCGACCTGACGTCATATTAGGTATACACGTAACATAATACATACAACGTAACACCCCTCGGATCGCGTTAGTTGTGATGGCTACATTTTGATAACCCCGTGAACTTTGATTTTGAAATCACTAGGATAAAACCAGATTCCGCGCGGCAAATTGATTACGAATATATGCAACGTAACACTCCACCTCGGACCGCGTTAATCGTGATGGCTACGTTTTGATTCAAAAGGGCCCTCCTGGCATCCCTGGGACTGTGGGAAAGGGGAAAAGTCGCAGGATCACTACGTCTGTCCAATGGTCTCAATTAGACTAGTGCTTTAGGCCAGTGCGTGCGCATGGCGGTACTCGTCCCAATCGGGTGGAGTCCCCGGTATCCCCCGACATGATGGGATCGAGCTAAGTTGTTCTTTGATTTTTTCATTTGCAATCCGACATTGCGCAGGTGAATTGCTATTTGATAGCTATGTTCATAGGACTCTAATAATTGGGAGTCTCCGACGCAAACAACGAGACTCGTTGAGTCCGTCTGAGTCACGGTTGCGGTGGGAAAAGGCCAGTAATTCACACACGGTGTGGAACTAAACCGCAGAGTAGATGGCGGCACACAGTTTGAAATCTCCTCCAATTGTGTGCAAGCGGCGCCTGTCGGAAAAATTGCTTAATTTTCCGTTGAAGAGAGTGTTGGGTTTAGTGGTCATTCCATCATGGTACCACAAGCGGTCTTCCACATCGACTACCATGCAAATGAAGTGCATTGCACTTGCTGAATGATATATCAAATCAGCCAACCTCAAAGAAGAGTTTCCAGTTGCCGTAGACAGGTGAATATGATCATTCATTACAAGTTCTGTGCTGTTGATCCCTAAAATCAATACAGGTGGAATCGCGTTTAAGGTGGTGGTTCTGCGCATCCTGTGAGTTACGCTATTGTCTCTGCAACATGGGTAAACCCTGATAAGTTTATCTAGATGATTAATGTACCAAGCATTTAATCCAACGCTTTCAGGATGCAGTGCTTTCATGTGAGCTGACACTCCAAGTTCTTGTAACTGACTGAACGTATGGGTTGTTCCAGTTTCCTTGTAGGTGCATAGTTCGCATCGGGATTCAGCTGTCGCATATGTTCTGCGGTCAGTCATTGCAGTGAACAAAGGGTCCAGTCTTATCGGAACTGGACCTGGCGGAAATTCAAGAGGATTCACGTAGTGCAGTATTTCACGAACAGTATCTCGGGCAAGTTCCGGATTCAAAGGCTCCTCTTTCATTTTCGCCGCCCACACGCTCATCAACGCGCTGTATTCTGACAGAACGGTGGTCCATCTATCTGGATCCGTAGACCAGACATTTAACAGGCAAGTAAACAGCGAATCATATGCACAGCTATAATTAATACGATCCCAGATCAAACCGTTGGGACTCGATTGAGTCGTCTGCAACTCAGACATCGGTATTATACCCACATCAAGCTTTTGCTTTTTGGTTGGCGGTATCGAAGATTCATCGTCTTCTTTTGCTTTCCTCTGGATCACTGACTTTCTCTTCTTCACATTGGGTTCCCATTGCCCATATATGACGGGTTCTTCAAATTCGTCCAGCCGAAGATTATAACGCAAGGCGGGATGGAAATGACTCGGATCTTGACGAGCTTTATCACCTTTCCATGCTTTATATTTTGACAGAAGATCTTTGCGATATAATCCTGTGACTGAGGACGGAAGCGCCCCTTCAAACTCGAAGATTCAAGCTTCGGCCGAAATCCCTGCAGCTACGTAGAATCAGGGCTGGCTGGAAGGTGACCGCTGGAAGGTCTTGGGAAATTCGCGCTTTATCTCGGATCAAGTTTGCTGGAGCTCTTCTAGTACACATTTTTGATTGAAAGGTTGAGCTAGGTCCTCACACAGCAAATAGCAAAATGTCCGCCTAGATGAAAAGTTGAAAGGAAAGTCTCACTTTTCACTGGAAGGGAAAGATGGAGGGATTTTGCTTGTTTCCGATGCCTGAAAAGGCCATCAGAAAGTATCACTTTCCTGTCCAATTTCCTGATTCCCCTGAAATAGATACTTCCCGCAGCTTATGAAAGTGTACAGAAAGTACCACTTTCCGTGCACCTATCACATGAGCTGAATCTTATTGTTTCCACCAAACCTGCTGAAAGTGGTGATTTCATTGTGTGTGATCCTTACCGGAAACAGCCGCTTTCAGCATGTTTGCTGGAAACAATAAGATTCCGCACATGTGATTTGCCTGTGGAAAGTGCCACTTTCCGCCGTCCTTTTCTCATTATGCGGAAAGGGCCTGTTTACACCCAAGGAGGAAAGTCACCCTGAAAGTGCCACTTTCCAGTCGGCTGTTCGGGCTCAGAGGAGAGGCAATTTCTCATGCCTTTTCTTTTACTCGGAAACTAACACTTTCTATACAGCTTTCCAACTAGGTGGAAATATTGTCATTTGCAGTGTGCCTAGCTCCCAATATTGTAACAAAAAGGTCACATGATGGACATGTTGATCATGGTGCGCCAAGCAGGTGCAAATCCACGTTCAAAAACTGAAAATCACTGAATGTTGCATAACAAACTGCATGAATGCAGAAATCCAAGTTCATGACTCAGGAACACTGGGGTCTATCTCGTGTTACAAGAGTCCATGCCTCTAGATCCCTCAAGCTTCAAAATTTCTATTCTTTGCCTCAATGCATCACCATGTTGCCTTGTTTGTTCCAACCAAATTGTAAGGGCAACCTCAGCTCGGCACGGGAGTGCGGGAACTAGCGGGAGAATCCGAAGTAAACTCAATTCACAGTACTAAATACAGAGTTCGAGAATACGCACCTAGCAGGAGAATCCGAAGAGAAGAAAGGATGAGGATTCCTCAAAATCTTAGCACATCATTGTTCACTAGCCTTTCTCGCAACCTCATGGCTCAACTTTGTTTTTTCATCACTCCGAGCGCTTGCGCCAACTTTGCCTCCAAGCTCATCCTTCGACCCCATCCATTCCTCGTTGATTCACAGTTAAAAACAATAGCTACTATTCCTATCACAACAAGGTGCATGCCTGTTCATATGGTGGCTGCATGTGATCTCATTTTTACTTCATTCGAGTTGATTCAGTGCACCACCTCGGTAATTCAGCTAATATCAATGGCCCCCCCGCTTTCTTCTGGGTTAGCATACGGTCATGCGGATGCCCTCGTCTGGCGAGTCCACTTTGTGTTTATTCCTGGCATCCCCATTGCCCTGCCACCTGGAGCTCGGGATATCTCCACAATTTGAACCAGACATATATGACTGTCTAGATTTTTTTGTGTTCAGAGCAGGGGAACGAAAAGAGAGAAAATGTGGAAACTTGTGAGGCGACAGTCCGGGTATTCCCGGTGGCAGTGGTACGATCGAGACTGTGATCAAGATGCCAAAACTCTGTTTTTTTGTGTGTGAACATACCGGCAATCACCGGTGGCAGTGGATAGATCACAACTGTGATCTAGATCCAAAAACTCCGTCTCGAGACCTGGATCTGTTCCAGTCCCAGGAATGTAGCCGTTTCGAAAATAGGATACTCTTTTTGACTAGCGCCCCACCTTCGTTTCTGCTTACTTCTGTTTGGTGGTGAGCCTCCTTCTGCTCCACATCTTCTCGTCGGTTGCTCCGGCTCCACACCCATGACCAGCTGAGGCATCAAAACAAGCTATCACGCAAAATGTGGAGCAGAAGCAGACTCACCAGCAAACAAAGGTGGAGCACTCACCAAATATACCATTTTTGAGCTGTAACCGTGTGATCGTATCACTCAAGTATTGAATGCCATCATATGACATGTCTCTTGACGACTATTTGTATATCTCTTACCTCATAAACGGATAGCAAAAGCGCAGGCTTTGGTCGAGGTTCCTCAGTAACATTTTCACAGCATGTTTTAAATATTGAATCCATTTAGAATTTCGGTGTACAATGAAAATTCACTATGGGGAAATTTGATGTTGAGGAGTGAAAAGGTAGGCATAAGTACTGTTTGTACGAAAAAAAAACGGATAGCAAAAGCGCAGGTTTTGGTCAAGATTCCTCAACAACATTTTGGCAGAATGTTTAACAGCTATTTGCGGAACGTAGGGCGCGGCTGGTTCTTGACGTTGCCTGATTTTTGTTAACAAGCTCAAAATGATTTAGTGGGTCAGATTGGGTGTTTTTGCACATATAAGAGCAGAACGTGTGCCACAGTCCTAGTAGTGCTCCAATTGAGCTAGATTTTTGTTATGGTGTACATGAAACTATTCCAGAGGGCTACAAATACCGTGACTTCCAATGTCACCTGTACTTAAAATATATGGTGAGTTGCAGCCGGATCAATTTCCCATGAAATTTCCCAGGACTAAGAATGTGAGCTGTGGATTTGAAGTACAGCTCATATTAAAAATACTGGTACATGAAGCCCTCCGCAATACACTAAAGTACATCATATTACGAATCTATGGTAATTGAATCACAAATGGTCCTCTGGCGCTCGTTCTGTGCCCAGAGGTCTAAAAACAGCCCAATTTGACCCACAAAATGATTTTGAGGTGGTTAGCAAAAATCGGGCAACATCAAGAACTCCGTATTCTCCGTCCAAATTGAATGAGCTAACTTTCAAGGGAGACAGTTGAGAATTGAGCTCACAGGAGCCAATCTTGTGAAACTCACAAACAAACAAAAAACAAAAAAAAACAGGCCGCGCCCTGTGTTCCGCAAATAGCTGTAAATTTTGGATCAATTTAGAATTTTGTTGTGCAACCAAGATCCAATATGGCGAAATTTGGTGTTGACAACAGAAATGGTTGGCATGAGTACTCTTTGTGCCAAAAAATCAATACCAAAAGCTCAAGTTTTGGCAAAGCTCCATTGGAGATAAACCTTTCCCTGGCCAATTTCTATCAAAACTCGAGTATGACCACATGCAATGGTAGAGTAGGGGACCGGCGGCTTGCTGCTGCTACCGTTCAATTAATGATGTTTTGGTTTCATTTGCGGCGTGTGATGCAAGTTCACCCATGTCTGTCACTTTCTGAGACTCAAAGGATATTTCCGTTTCCTCAACTTCACAAAACCATGGGGTGTCTCAGGGCGAGAAGTTGGGTGTTAGAAATTGAACACAGAGGTTGAGCTATGTGATGACGAGCCAATATTACCATATTTTACTGTACATTACTTATTATTATTTACATGTTCCTGCCTTTCGTACTGTAGATTATCCGGATCATGTGATCTTATGTAATCTATCTATTCTTTGCACAAAACCACCATGTCCATCTAGCGTGCACACACCTTGCGTGAGCAGTGGCCTGTGCACCTGCATAGACCACTGAAATGGTGCACTTGGGTGCAGCCGTGTAATCAATATGCCAACTCAAACTACCAAACCAGAGAGTGCAGCGAACAGAGTCACTAAACACAATCCAATCCAACAATCCAAATCAACAAAATATATCACAAACTCCAACTCCAAATATTATGAATGTGTTCGGGGAAGTAGGGTACATATCACCCTTCAAGAGGGTGTGCAAGGGAAGTAAAAGTTATGTCTTTGTAGTGGGAAAGCAACAACAACGGGCCGTTTGGGTGCTTGTTATGCTGAGCAGGGACTTCTGGCCGCTGGAGAATTGAGGAGTTCAATAGGAAGAGTAGTGACCGCCAGACAACTCTTGAGGGAAAGAGAATTCAACAATGGCTGACAACAAGTCAACAGGTAGCAATTGCAGAGCAGACTGTCAAGAGACAGGCCTTACTTGGTACAATGGGAGCACGGCCGGCGGCGGCTTGACAACGTGGGGATAGTTACGCAGATGGCGGCAGCTCTGGCTAGGATGGGGGCACTTCTACTGCAGGTGGCGGCGCTACACCAAGGTGGGTCTTCGACCGGACAGCGGCGGCTACTACTCGTGGGGACAGTGACAAAGAAGGTGGCGGCGGCCTCTGACTACGGGGGCAATTACACGAATGGCAGGGACTCCTGGTTAAAGAATGCGGGCACTTAGATCGAGAGTGGTGGCAGTACAGTGACGGGGGCAGTTACAACGAAGATGGCGGTGAGAAGTTACAGGGGCTCTTACACGGCCAATAGCACTCTCCACTATATCGTTGAAGGCAGAACACAGACCACAGGCAGCGGAACTACAGCAAGGGGGGCACTTCTATGAACGGCAGGGACCACTCCTGAACCACAAGAGATGATGTGGGCACTTATATCAATGGTGGTGGAAGCTGCAGAACGCGGGCAGTTACGTGGCGGCTACCTCGTTCGAGCGGGGGCACTTATGTCTCGTGCTTCCGAGGACTGTTCAAGACTTCACTTCATCCGGTCCTCTTCTGAATATCAAAAATATGTCTTTTATCTCAAGAGTCCACTATATTCACCCCGATTTCTGGGCAGATAGTATACTGGGTAATACATGCTCAAGCACGGTCTTTTATACAAACGGGAGGTCACTAAAGGAGATGAAAGGAACTGTAGAGGATCAAACTGTGTCGCACCACCAACGGGTGGATGGCCAATTGTACCGCAGGGATATCCAAACCTGAGTATTCTGTCCTCCTGCTGGAGATACTCCACATGAATCCAGAGCCTAGCCTCTCATTTTCTGATGGTTGTGATGGATGCAGTCCGCTTCTTCTAACTCCCGCTGACTCACGAGCTCGACTCAACCTGCCGCCAGTTGTCTTTCAGTCTTCTAGTCATGGCAGAACCTACGAGTGTAGAGCTCTATCCTCCGGGATATATGGTCCGGGTGGAGCGAGGGATTCCCAGCCTCTTCGAGTTGCTTTCCAGCCGTTGAGCTGCAGCCGCTACTCTGTCATCAAATAATGTGATGTTAAGATGCTAGCTTCATGTTTGTCATCTGCAGTTTGCACTTCAGCACCTGCTGGCTGGTGCGCCCACTGGTCATCCTTGGGCCTTTGTAGTGTGTAAGGGTATGGCCACCAGTGAAGGGACACCCTCAGCTGGTTTCTAGGGAGTGGGTTACAGTAGCGGGAAGAACTGTACGTTCCTCCGGCTAGACTCTGTATCTTTCTGTTATCACAATATCATCATCATCCCAAACTGTTCAGTTCTCCTGCTTGTAAAGGCAGTCAACTGTTCAAGACTTTGCTTCGTCCGGCCCTCTTCTGAATATCAAAAGTATGTCTTTTATCTCAAGAGTCCACTATATTCACCCCGATTTCCGGGCAGATAGTATACTGGCTAATACATGCTCAAGCGCGGTCTTTTATACAAGCGGGAGGTCACCGAAGGAGATGAAAGGAACTGAAGAGGATCAAGCCGTGTCGCACCGCCAACGGGTGGATGGCCAATCGTACCACAGGGATTTCTAAACCCTGAGTATTCTGTCCTCCCGCTGGTTTCATCTCCTTTAGTGACCTCCCGTTTGTATAAAAGACCGTGCTTGAGCATGTATTACCCAGTATACTATCTGCCCAGAAATCGGGGTGAATATAGTGGACTCTTGAGATAAAAGACATATTTTTGATATTCAGAAGAGGACCGGATGAAGTGAAGTCTTGAACAGTCCTCGGAAGCACGAGACATAAGTGCCCCCACTCGAACGAGGTAGCCGCCACGTAACTGCCCCCGTCCTGCAGCTTCCGCCGCCATTGATATAAGTGCCTGCATCATCTCTTGTGGTTCAGGAGTGGTCCCCGCCGTTCATAGAAGTGCCCCCGTCGCTGTAGTTCCGCCGCCTGTGGTTTGTGTGCTGCCTTCGACGACATAGCCGATAGTGCTTTTGGCCCGTGTAAGAGCCCCCGTTGCTGCTCGCCGCCACCTTTGGTGTAACTGCCCCCGTCACTGTACTGCCGCCGCTCTCGATATAAGTGCCCGCATTCCTTAACCAGGAGTCCCCGCCATTCGTGTAATTGCCCCTGCAGTCAGAGGCCGCCGCCTTCCGTGTAACTGTCCCCGCGAGTAGTAGCCGCCGCCCTCCGGTCGAGACCCATCTTTGGTGTAGCGCCGCCACCTGCAGTAGAAGTGCCCCCGCTCTTAGCCAGAGCCGCCGCCATCTGCGTAACTGTCCCCGCGTTGTCGAGCCACTGCCAGCTGTGTTCCCGTTGTACCAAGTAAGGCCTGTCTGTTGACGGTCTGCTCTGCAATTGCTACCTGTTGACTTGTTGTCAGCCATTGTTGAATTCTCTTTCCCTCAAGAGTTGTCTGGCGGTCACTACTCTTCCTATTGAACTCCTCAATTCTCCAGCGGCCAGAAGTCCCTGCTCTTGCATAACAAGTGCCCGAACGGCCCGTTGTTGTTGCTTTCCCGCTACAAAGACATTACTTTTACTTCCCTTGCACACCCTCTTGAAGGGTGATATGTACCCTACTTCCCCGAACACATTCACGACATTTGGAGTTGGAGTTTGTGATATATTTTGTTGATTTGGATTGTTGGATTGGATTGTCCAGTGACTCTGTTCGCTGCGCTCTCTGGTTTGGAAGTTTGAGTTGGCATATCGATTACACAGCTGCACCCAAGTGCACCGTTTCAGCGCGTACGGGTTGGTGGTGATGTGTGCGTTGCAGTGCAATAGTGGTGCAATGAGTGCCCGAATCCGACGCTGGCATACAGCATCTCCGCATGCACGGGCTTCGCACCCACGCTACTTGGCAGTGCCGCACCACAGACTCGATGGCATCCGCTGCCGCACATGATCAGGGCGTCGGGTACGGATAGCGTCGCAGGATATCAGGTGCAGGGGATGCGAGCAGGACTCAGCACCGCATTGCAAGCAGAGCAGCAGTGGCGGGTGTGTAGCTCTGTGATAGCCCCTACCTGCTGGGGGCAGGGGCATGTACGGGTGGGTGACGATGCAGGTCTTACAGCGCAATACGTGCAGTGGGAAGAGAGCAGTAGTCGCCGCAGGGCACTCAATGCCTCTGGGCCACCGCGGCTCCTGTCGTAGTGTGCGCCCGCTACCCTTCCGCACAACGAACAGCAGCCACGTGAAATGAGTGCCAAATGCGACATTGGCTTACGCCCCGGCCGTTTTGCATGCACGCGCTTCGCACCCACCCCACTCGGCAGCGCTGCACCACAGGCCCGATGGTATCTGCTGCCACACACGATCAGGGCGGCGGACATGAAGCGTCGCAGGACGCAGCTTGCGACGGTGTGCACTGTGCTAGGCCAAGGCCAGCTAAATGCCTGTGGCATCTCGGAGGCTACTGATGATGTGGTAGCTGAAAAAAGTGTTTGTGTGGTGCTACTAAGGTGCCAACGGTAAAAATAAGCACTCGGAAAATTCAAAATAGGCCAGGGGACACACCAGGGATGACAGAACTACCATGTGCTCGCCATCGGGGCATGAGATTGGGGAAATACCATGATTTTACCCCAAAACGCAGTTTTCTCCACGGCTGTCTGGGATTCAAAACAAATGCTGTGAAGGACCATTCGGGTAATACAATGGATATCGCCAAGATTTGGACACATTAGAAAAGTGTGAGCAATTTCTCGCAGGGAGATTAAGAGGTGAGCAGAGTAGCCATTGTGAGGAATTTGGCAAGTGAAAAGAGTCCAAAAAGATGGGAGAGAGCGCCGACAGGGAAATAGATTAAGTAGGAAGCCCAAATATGTGGAGAAAATCCACCGAGGACGGTGTTGAACGAAGGGTGGTCGTGGTGGAATGCCCCAACGGGGCGCTTGATGGGCGTCTATTGGCGCCGTAACACAAGATTTAGGTTCGCGAAATGTTCTGGGCCACTTTCCGGAAGTTGTGAGGAGACAGATCTCTTCAAAATAGGCGGCCCAAGTATTGAATGAAGCAATTCTCCGTCGCTTGCACAAATTTGAGACAGTGTGATTTAAAAACCTAGGTTTTGGCGCCGTAATATGAAAAAGAGGTTCAATGAAAGCAAAACATCAGCTATATTTGTGTTCTATGATCATAGAGGAGGTCGACAGGACCAACCAATCCCGAAAAAATCAACACTTGGGAATCCTCACCATAGAATAAATTTTATATGCATTGGCCAGAGACTGGGTCTTACCTCCACTGCGTTTCAGGCTACTTTACGGGCACTTTATTCAACTTCTTGTTCCACCTCAAGGTTCTGGAACTGAGTGGATTTTCGCAATTGGTTATCATTCCGGACCCAATTTATGTCCTCAGATCACCACCATACAGGCAAGTTGGTGGAAATCGATGCAGTTTTGTCTGTTACGGTGCCGCCAAGCGCACGCTTGTCAGCAGCAATTTGTCAAGTGCCTGCCAAGACTGTGGCAAGCACCGCCAAAAGTGCTTCAGTACGGTGATCGGGATGACAATCAGTGTGCCGCCCCTGGCGAAAACCTCGACTTGACGAACGACCATAGGACCCTTGACAATCCCTTTGGGGCTAGGTCCCGAAATTCCGGAAATCCTTGATTTTTGTCCAGACACTTTTTATTTTCCCACGCTTTCTGAGACTGCGAAAATCGCGTTTTCTAGCTTGGGATCACTTTTGGGATTTTTGGGTCCAGAATTTTCCTCAATTTTTGTCCGGACAGCAGGACCTAGCCTCCAAAGGGATTGTCAGGGGTCCTACGACCATTCGTCACCGGCTACTAGGGCATGGGAAAAAGAGATAATTCAATGGCATTTTGATGGTTCTACAGATAAACAAGATAATGCAACTACACAAGAAAATAATCACAAAAGAAAAATAACTACAGGGGCAAAGCAGAGCCTAGACAAACATGGTGAATGACGAGCAGTGAACGCAAGGGCAAGGCTGTTGGGGACAAGGCAGGACATGTGGCGAGCGCAGGGAACGTGCGGTATGCGGCGAGGGCGCTGTTACGCAATGCCTGGGACCAGGGACAGCGTTTTGGGAGCGGGGGCAGCACCAGCAGTGCCGACGCAGCAACGGCGGGCAGCGGGAGCATGTGGGGCACTGGGGAAGAAACTGCAGGAGGCACAGTGGTGTAGGCAGGGCCTGTGCAGCAGTAGCGGGCAGCGGGCGCATGCGCAGCACTTAGCGGGCATCCAAAAGAACCTATTGGGGCCTGAAAAACGCCGGGCGGAGGGGCGAGCGGGCGAAATAAGCGGCGGAAGGCGGGGCAGCGAGCGGCTGGGCGAGGGAGGCAAGAGGAAGTGTAGGAGTGGCGGGGGCGGTAGTGAAGGCATGTCTCATGGTGCAGGAAGGTGTATGGGATGACAGGAAGCCTGCTGAGCCCGGAATGATTTTTTGGGCAAGCGCGATGGGTGGGCGGGCACTAGTGGGTGCGAGGCGCAGCGGGAGCCGCTGAAATTGCGGCGGAGTTAGATCACATATTAACTCATGGCTAGAGCGCAATTAAGGGGGCAAAGGAGCCCTAGGTATACCAGGAAGGGCAAATGGATCCTGGGGACAGCACGGGCGATTGCAGGCCTTCTAACGACATCGCAGGGCTATCCGTTGAGATGCAAGCTTGAGTGTCAAAGACTCGATGTACGGGTTTTCACAGCAACCGGCCAAGAAATGCAGCTTTTAGGAAAAATCCGTCCCAGGGCAATAACCAGCGTAGCGCCATTTCCAAGAGAATCAAGGCAATTCAAGGCCCAAGAAGCGACAATGGAGTATCGAGGACCCACAAGAATAGCATGGCAAAAGTGCAGAGTGGGCAGTGGCTGCAGAGGCAAGGAGGAGCGGCTGTGGTGGAGGGAGGAAGAGTGATGAGAATGGATGATTAGAACGTAACAAATGTAAACAATGTCCCAATTTGGACGGAAGGATGCGCCATGCGCACGGACCATCAACGGCGGGAGGCGCGTGTGCGGGGGCAGCCAACGTGCAGCGGGGTTATAACCCAGAAGGGTGCGCTGATGTATCAGAGGCCCCGCTGGCTTAGAGGTTTTGATATATCATTGGTCTCCGCTGATCAGCGGAGCTCTGATATATCAAAACACCGTATACGCCTGAAGGAAAGAGGGATTGTCCCGGCCGACATCCACCAATATGTAGTTGCCAATTATTAGGGTGTTTCACGACGAGTTTTTTGGGCCTTTTTCGATCTTTTTTCGACCGTTTTGATCATAAAGGATTGCCAGAAAAATCACCGTTTTTTGAACCCGTGCATAAAAAGCTTCCACCCCTTTTACATAAGTAAAGCGCAAAAGAAAAGGAGCGCGCCAAAAAAAAAATCTCAGGGGCATCCTAGGACAAGGATATAGGACATCCGACACAGCGACACATCTTTCAAACCCAACACATGTCAGAAGCTGTCAACAGCAGCGACACAATTTTCAGAATATCCGACACATTCAGAAAGAGCAACACAATTCTGAGAATATCCAACCCATTGATGTGTCATTCAGGACATCCGACACACGGCCACGGGAACCCGGTTGTCGCGTGGTCGCGACTCGTCACTCACTTCCTCCCACCACATCGGTGCTCATGTTTCTCTACCATGAATGAGCTCGAGAGACTGTTGGCGCGGCTTCCGGGCGTCATCTTGGATACCTTTCGGGATGAGGTATGTCCAGGACACTTACCGCTCTCGCTGTACTGACTGCCTGCCTTCTATTAGTCATTCACGCGGAATTTCAGGGCGCGTAACCAGGAACTGTTTCTCGACACCCATTGGGTTGATCTAGACGACCTCAAATCATGGCTCCATACGAAACATCTATCTTCCTATCTTTTGGAGGATGAGAACTCCGAAAGTATCGGCATGTGCGTAGCGTGTAACATTCTGGCACACTTTATTATTAATTGTCGTTCTTCGAGTCCTCTAGCGAGCTACAATTCCTCAACCATTCACGGAAGTGGGCAGCCTTCACTCTTCACTCGGAAGCGCCTCCGAGCAGAATTATGTTGACTGAATCGTCGGGTGTACCTGTTATTATCCCGGAGTCTGGGAGAAGGTGAGCCGCCTGAATTTTAAGGTCGCTCAAGGGCTTGACCTAGATTTAGAACACGGCGGAAACCAAAGCCGTGGAGTGCCATGCATGACAATCAAACATATACCAGCTTCGAATTCCTTGCCCAGTTCCCTGACGAATACCGTGCCTTGTATGGCGACATAGAACCTGCCTATATCTGCGCTTTTTCGCACTATAGCTAATACAATAATCGACTAATTTCTTACATATATAGCCACATGTCAATTTCTACACAATTGAACCTAATCCACCAATGGCGCCCAAACGAGCAGAACTTAGTCCCTTACTCCCTTGGTCCCAACTGCCTTCGTTGCCATTGCTAACATGGCTGTTGAGAAACAAGTGCAAGATACACAGATGGAGGTAATGCCTGTGGGGAAGTGCGGTAGGCGCGGACGTTCGCGGTGGCCCGCCAATGTGCAGGGCTAAATTGCAACGGAAGCAAGATTATCGAGTTCCGCTGCAAGGAGGAGAGTTGAGAAAATCAACCAGGCAGACTGTTTTAAGCGGTGGATTCACTCCTGGAAAGGTAACGACATTACAAGGGTTATATACTAAGATCAGGAACTAAAGGAGATATCGGAACCAGCTGAAAATAAGGAACGTGTGAGCGCGGTCTTGGCACAGACAGTAACAAGATCAAAAAATCTCTAACTCCAAAGGAATGTCAAGCCAAAGTATAGCAAAAGAATCAAATAGACTCACAGGACTGTGAATCCCAAAAAGGAATATTGTTCAAATATTCGAAGCATCTGTACACGGGACGTGCCCGTTACATAAATTATTTAGATTAGGGGAGTATGAGAATGTTGGATGGTAGCTTGCAATTCCAAGCACAAAGAAGCGGGTGAAGGATTCGAGATTGGAACACAGCCAACAACACTGACACGCCGAGGTAATCATTAAAGAACGGTTAATGCTTGCCAGGGACTGGCGCAGCTCCTGAATTTCAGGATCGAAACTCGGTCCAGATGAAGGATATCACAATCATATTTCCTTCACTAGTTTGAAGTGGCCCGTGGCCTGAGTCGCATCAAGTACACGGTACCACAGTTCACCCCAAAAGGCAACTCTCTCAGGCCTTCAGATAAATGATCCGGCTTGGTAACATGGTTCAATACCAATCTCGTGGTAGGCGCCAAAATATATATACTTACGGCCAGTTCTCCGGACATGCAGTAGATCATACGTCCCCAGTGCCATAAAGCGTGTAGGCTGTTCGGAGTCCGGTGTGTCGGAAGTTCTGTAGGACCTCGTGAGACACGGAATATCGTGTCGGATGACATGAAATATTGAATGGTGTGTCACTTTTTCTGACGTGTGTCGGATTCGAAAGATGTGTCGCTGTGTCGGGTTTCAGGGAGCCTCTCCTAGGACCTAGTCCCGAATCGAACAGTCGTAAGTTCTCTGCATAAATCCACAGACATGCGCAATTCCATGTTGTGCCTACATGTCTTATTGTGTTGCGAAGGCGTCCTCTGACCATGAATCGAGTTCAATTGATGAAACTGGGGAAACAAACTCCATCCGACAGCCGCAACAAAATATCCCTACATACATATTCGACTTTTGTTCACCTTACTCTATACTGGGCGAAAACAACGTTCCTACTGCTGGATGACCAGGTCCCGAGTCGAACGGGTGTACACTACATAATCTGGGGGAAAGACCCATTACTTGCAGGTGCAGCCACTCCGCATCCTGGTCTCATAAGTACTCCTCATATGTCTTCAACAGTCCACACGATATTACATCGAGCGAGCAGATCGCTCAACCAAGCGCCAGCTTCAATTCAATCGAGGTGGTGGCGGAGGCCAAGACCTATTCTGGGGTGAAGACATGTCACGACTCGACTTGAATTTTTAAGCCATCCACCCGTACAGTATGTGCATTGTGAAACAGACTGTTCTATAGTTGCCCACAGGTTATACATAGTGCATCTACTGAGCAATCTGGTTGCTATATGACTTGGCCCCGAGTCAGACGGGCTTACCCTGCATATCCTAGGATATGGCGATCGATGTCGTGCAGATGCAGGCTATTCCGCGTCTAGGTCCTATTCCGAGCCGAGGTGAAGGCAGATTGCGACACTCGACGCGACTTGGATCCGTGAGCCATTCAACGGTACGGTACGTGGACTGTGAAAAGGACTCTTAGTTAAAAATTATTAAACGGGAATGAAGTGTGTGGATGTACGAGGGCGGGTCTCGTCCCAGTGTCGCAGTCGGAGTGGAAGGGCGGCGTCTGTTTGCAATAGAGGGATGAAGACGAGACGAGGACGGCGGGCGCTCAACAGGAACGACGGGTGAGGAAACGAGGGGTGAAGGGATAGGGTTGGAAAGGGAGAACATACATACCTGGCGTACGGGTCCATCCGTTCGTGGTGCTAGCAGAAACACTCAGGAGCAATTAACCCCGCCTCCTCCGTCCGCGAAGCAAGCGAACGTCCACTTTGAGAACAGACTTGAAGCAGCAGGCTGGCGCCGAGGCAGCTTTCCGCGCTCGCCACAATGATCCGATCCGCAAACGTCACTGCGCCAAAACCGCCGAGGATTAGCACTACCTGACTAGATTGAAGCTGCTATGCGTGTTGTTCCAGGCGAGATGCAGGTGACGGCAGCGGCGACGTACATGATGAATACGCTGAGCGGGATGCATGAGGTGTAGGTACCTGTTAGGGACGGTTAGCCTTATAGGACGAGGAGAGGAGGAGGCTGGCGTGCTGGTGGTAGAATTTGGCTGGCGCGGTGAGCAGAGACGCAGCCGACGAGGACGGGGCCAGGGGAGAGGTGGTAGAGCACGATGGTCGTCTCGTAAGTACGCAAGGCAGCCGATGTCAGGAGGTGGTCTAGCGGTGGCCTTGGGCGATGTATTCTAAGAATAACAAAATATGAGGTCCGGGATAGAGAGAGAAAAAGAGACGCAAGAAGAGACGCATAAACGGGAGCGCCAGCTCGTGGTGACTCCGATCGCGCGTTTCTTGGTGACGGTGGGTACGGAGGCCATGGATTGCAGGCGGCGGTGGCGAGGTGTTGTCGCACCAGTCAAGTCGACTATCGACGTTGCCCATGATGATGGAGCACGCACACGTGATCTCATCGCGTCTTGAGTCACGCCACAACACTCCAGGAGAATCTGTGCAGCGGAAGTCAGTCACTCGGGCTACATGCTGAAAAAAATCATGATGGGACAAGAAGCAGGCTCGACCTACGTACAGAGAGAGTGGTCCATACCAGGCCCTATGCCGAGACTTATTATAATAATATAATTCTCGGCATGAAAGGTCGGACCATGCCCTAAGCGGGGTGAACTGCACCAGATGCGTTACATACTTATTTGGGCTTGGTTTGAATATTTTTTAGGACTGCCTGGTCGGCACCTAAAGCCCGGGTTTACTTTGATTCCAATTCGTATTTCTGTCAGCATTCCGACTCCCTTCATTTCATCTTCGATTTTCTCGTATGTCGCAGGAAATCACCACCGCTCAGCCATGCCGTCAAATCCTCTTGGTGGGTCAATTCAGAGTTCGCGGTTTGCTTCCTTCAATTCAACTCACAGTCCACACTTCAATCAATCGTCGAGCCAAATAAAATTTGCTTGCTGCGATTCGGGCTCCCAATCGCAGGTCAATTGGAGTCATTCAATCTGTAGTTCAATGATTGTGGGCAGTGCAATGATCTCATACTCCTCATATTCAACACTTCAACTGGTGTGCGCATTGGGATTTGTAACCACATGATATGGCATTGAGGACGGAGGTCGTGGTCTGTGGTTCAGTTGGCCAAAGGGTACTAGCATATCACCCACTCAAAAGTGAGCCGCGGAACGGAACCATATTCGATTTTCGATGACGGTTGACCTTACACCGAGGGGAAAAATTCGATGACGATCAGTGACCCTGTCCCCAGTCGAACGGGCGCACTCCGTACATCGATCGATGTCATGCAGATGCGCCTCGCCATTCCGCATCCGGGTCTCGTACTATGAATATTCAGTGTTATTTGACCTTGCACTGGGGAAAGAGTTTCTATAAACCGGGGCGTGTGGTCCGTAATAGTAGCTGAAAACGTAAACACAAAATGCACATGGAGTGAGATGTAGTACCCCGAACTCCGAGAAGTCAAAATGCGGAGCCGAACTTTTGAATCCAAAAAGCGCCGTGGATGCTTGTACATGACCTGGTCCCGAGTCGAACGGGCGTTTTCTGCACAATTTGCGGGAAAGGGACATTATTTGCAGGTGCGGACCACTCCGCGTCCAGGTCTCTTACTACGAATATTCAGCAACTTTTCACCTTACACTGCGGCAGAGAATTTCGGAAGCTAGGTCGCGCGTGTGGTTCCATTATAAACAGGGTATTACATAGCAACTCAAAACGGAGATTGTCCAAGTCCAAGTCTTATGTCCCTCATACTCGATGCCCGTTGATCTTCCAGCTTATGCTGCAACCGAAGGAGTCTGGCGTGTGGTTGAAGCTTGGACTAGAGACACATTATATTTTTTTCCAACCAAGTGTTTGAATTTCAGCATTCGTTAAATTCATAGTAGGAAATGAACAATGGCTGACGGAGGCTTCGATCACTGACTTCCTTAAGAGAATAATCTCAGACGGGGTGCATGAAAAAACAGAATCAACCTTTCTCTAACTTCGACCAAATCGATTTTCCGCCGGACGTGACCATCATACGGGTTCCCTTAAAATAAGATTTCTTGAAGCCCATTTATTGGAATTTCGAGTCGGTCGCTCGCTGTCACCGACGCCACGGCCAATTTCCGGGTGCTATATTGTGGCAAGAGGTATTGTACCCTACCCCCCTGGTTCCTCGCATTTACTGTACCTTTACTGTACCTGGCCTGGCGTTTTCTCCGTCTCCCCCACTTAGATATATTGTTTCCCGAAGATATTGTACAAGTACTCACTAATTGGAATGAATCCCCTGCGCGTTTGCGAGGGTCTTCTGCAATATCCCGAGTAACGGACGTGGACACCGTTCATTTTAACACCATTTCTAGTTGCTGAACTACCGGCTTGGAGATAGAAAAGCCCTCTTGCGTTGTCAGTATCAAGGTCTCTCACAGAGAATACACGTAAAACCAATGGCGCAACGACAGGGTCGACTTTTCGATGCAAGATGGAGGTTTAAAAGGACGGCATTCTCCTTGGCCGAGCCCACGATGACCGGTAAGAGGTCCACCGGAACAGAGGTCATGGTTGGAAAAGGAAGTGCGACCTGTGTTTGGTTTGAGTCCCGCAACAGTGGTAGGGAACGGGAAAAATACTACGAGCTAAACGCGACGCATTTACACGATAAAGTGATGTTCCGAAGTCACCGGGAGCGTTTTAGGTGTCCGGACAATTTGAAACATCACTGACAGCGTGATGGACCCGAAATATCTTGGTGCATATAAGCTTGTTATGAGTACTTTAGTAATCGTTCATAATATCTTGAGAGCACCATTTTCCGACCTCGTTGTCTTGCTGTAGTGATTTACCGTTCGTAATGATTTTAGTGGCTGTGTGTTTTTCTTATTAGACTTTTGAATGCTCGTTAGTGGCAGTGTTATTTCTGTAACAAATTTTCATTAGATTCGTGAAAGTTCATTAGATTTCTGAGGCGGTGCATACACGTAAGCGATGAATTCGGGAGATTGCGCGATCGACCCGCTCTGCGTCGTATTTATCCATACAATAATTATCGAGAATCTGTGGCTGCCCTGAATTGTTGACAGAAATCCGAACTCCCTGAATCGTTGATAGGAATTCGAACTTGGGTCGTGGGGCGATGGGAATGCACGAGGATGAACCCACCCCCATTGCACCCACTCTACGTACTGCTTCTAGCTAGTGATACAATAAAGTGGATCCAATTTGAATTTTCACCGGGCAAATCCAAAGACATGTGTGCAGGTGGGCCAAAAATTTCTTGAATCTATCTGGAGGCTGTCGGAGGTCGTCGTCGTGATGGTGGTCGGGAAGAGAAAGGCCCGATCGTCCACCGATCACTCCGCCATCACAAGACCATGCACCGCCTTCCGCAGGCTACAGGAGGTGCGCCCATCTTGTTCTCTTGCTATGTTCTCTTGGCATCTGAGACGAGTTTCTGGAAGAGCCCGAAGCAGCCGTATATTTGTTGGGGATGGAGAGATCAGCAGTGGACTGATCCGGAAGCCGCTGAGCTCCAGGTCGTGGGGCGATGGGAATGCACGAGGATGAACCCAAGAAAGAAGATGCCAGGCGAGGGCATGTACCAGAGGCCTCCACTGACCCAACAAAACGGCGGCTGATCGTATAGAATCTTTCAAATTCTATAGAGTCCATGATCAGGGCATGCCCATGAGCTTTAATGTTTGAGCATTCATGAGGGTTCCAATCAAATCGATCGAAAAGATGGACGCTTTCTGAAGTGAAATGGAGAATGTCAGAAAACTCGAGAAGGCAGAGCAAATTCGCTATATAGGTCAAGATCAGGGCGTGGAACTATTCGAGTGAATGTTGAGGTTGAGGCGAGGCAATGATTTCTGGTAAAAGAAACCTGGTGAGCCTGCCAGTGCAATCGCAGATGAAAATATAATCAAATGCAAGGCCAAATGATAGTGCCTCGATGCAGGTGAATGCAGGTGTTCCAGATAAGGAGCGGAAATTTTGGCAATGAAGTTGGAAAATCAGGGAGGAATGTGTACTATCTATTTAGATGGGAGAAACAGAGATGTGCACTCCATGAAATATGCAGAAGTGAACTAGAATTGAGACACGAGCTTGTAATTGAAATACCCACATGAGATCCGAGTGTGAACATGGACGCATGGGTTGGTCACGAAGATTGAAACATGAAGCGAAAGGTGAGATATGTTGTCGCAAAACAAAATGGTGACATTTGCTAGGAATGTTGAATTGGAGGGAGGAACTCGGAGTAAATCGAAACATGAGCTCGGTGAATGAAGGCGGAGTTTTATCGATAGCTGCCGCAGGTGCGCGGTGGAATATTAAAACCATGGCTGAAATAGGTCGGAGATTATCGATGAATGGGTCATGGGCAAAGTGGACATGGTCGCGAAAGTTGGCGTCCAATAGCATGCCATCGAAGGTAAATTTTGAAGCCAAGAGTTTCACGACACTAGAATGAATGATTTTGCCTTCTCATCAAGAGGGGTCGGAGTGATCTTCATTGAGTGTAGGTGGGATTCGATAACTTTGGAGTTTTTGCTTTGTCTGGGAGAAAGCGAGTGGTGTTTACAATAGGGTGTTTCACACATTCCGATTTCAGCCCCAACTTGGCCCCGATTTTGACCCCAACTTGGCCAACTTGACCAAGTTGGGGTCGAAGTCGGGACTCAAATTGGGAGTGATGTGTGAGCGCCCATCAGCCCGAGATCGACTTGAGTTGGCATCAAGTTGGCATTTTCGCGTATCCAAGGGGCGTTAAGCGAAGTTGGGGCACAAAATCGGGTGCCAAGTTGGGGGTCAAGTTGGATGTCAAATCGTGGGGTTAGGCACGATTTGACATCCAACTTCGAAATCGGCCCAATTTCAGGTTCCAACTTTGTGTCGAGTTGAGATCCAAGTTGGGGCTCAAATCGGTCTCAAGTTGGGATGTGTGAAACATCCTAATGTATTCCTGGTGAGGGCATGAAATTTCGTTGAGTACAGGTACTACACGCTTCGACTCTCTAGAATACTGACTCATATATTATAGGATGTATGACGTGTATGTAGGTGATACGTTACGGATGGGAGGCTCTGGAGTGAGTAATAGTCACTTACTAGTGAAAAGATATGGTGCGGTGGTGGCGAGAAGAAAGAAGAAAAATTGACGCCCGTGGCACGAGGCTCGATAAACGGAGAAAAGTTCGGCATAGTGTCATGCCGAAGGTTTGATTGGCGACTTTGGCGTGAGACTGCATCATTGTTGCTGGTCGCGATCCGCTTCTGTTTTCTCTCTTGTTCCTCGCCGTCGCCGTAGTTTCGATATCGATCCACTTCCTGTAGAAGTGGCAGTTGAATGTGGGAATGTGGGCTGTTGAATAATTTGCACGACGTATTTAATTTAATGAGTGTTCGCTTGTACATTGATTGATTGATTGATTATTCCATTATGCTCGCTGCAGGCAAGTGGCTGCCTATGTCGGAGTCTAGTGTTACATCAACCGTATCACTAATTTGTAATCCACTGGCAAATCTTTCTTGTCCCTTCCGATTTCCACACTTTGTTCCCAATTGACGCCGCGCGATAGCAACGAAATCATGCGCGATAGTTACGTCATTTCTGACGTAGCGCGATAGCAACGATAACATGCGCGATAGCTAACGTCACGGGGTGCCTTCGTCACGTGAAGGTTGATGGCCGATGTCGGCAGGCAGAATTCAGGGCTTAATGCTATCCCTGAGTGGATACCTACGTATAGCCTTAGTACTGCGTCTTTCGGGGCAAGTGATGCGCAACTCGCAATGAGCTGCGTGTTTGATGCGAAATAGCGCTGGCGGGTGATGAAGACATGGTAATCAGTCACCGTGTGAGTAATGAAGTTAAATAAAATAAAATAGAAAAGAAAGTACGAGTTATGCCACGCACATTGCGGTGGCCTCACCCAACAAGTAGACGGAGATGAATGAATTCTTCCCACAACTCCAATGCCCCCCAGCTCAGCTTCTACGGCCGATAGGATTCGCAACTACACCGTGGTGGCCGCAAAAGCGCTTCAAGATGTTGCAGAAGCGACGGGGATACCATTCGTGGCGAGGGTCTGTGCCCTCACCTTGGAAATTGTCCCTTTGGTGCAGGTAAATCATCATGAAGCTTCCATCCTACTTACATCTTGCCTAGAGCTCTAGACCAGCAAGTTCAAAAGGAACGATGCCTCCAGATTATGGATTTGATTCAACATCTTCTTTGTGCCCTCATGGACCATTCAATTTACTCCGAGGAAATCCAGTCGCCTGGGATGCTCGAACGAATTACTGAATGCACTGTGTAGGTTTGAAGAGCGGGACATACATATTCTTAGGGTACTAATCTTGGCATGCTCACAGAACTCTCCAAAAGATTGATTCGTTTTTGAGGGCGCAGCAGGATCTCGGGGTGATCAAGCAAATGTTCAAGAAAAGTGAAATCACTGCACAATTGCAGTGTTGTGAAATCAAGTTGAAGGATGCCTTGAGCAACTTTACGGTTCGTCACAGCACAGGCCATCAGGATTTAGCATGCGAAGCTCACTATCTGTGGAAGATAAACCAAGGGAGTGGCCTTGCTTTAGCCCTCATGGAGTTCAATATTGATTCTGAAGAGCGCCACCAGGAGTTCCTGGAACTGATGTCGTCCCAGAGTGGATCATTTGACGGCCTATCTTCATTGGGCAGTTTGTACCAGTTTTGCTCTTGCTCACTTGCGATACCAGATTGGACGAAGTTCCTTGAATACCAGGTGAAAATTCTTTTCTTCCAGGGAGGATGTCCCCTTACTCCGTTTGTAGCTCCGGCTGATTCTCGTTACTCCCCGTGTCGTCAAAAATATTCCACGGGCGTGATTCCGAGCTTGAACATTTGGTTGAAAGCTTTCTCTCAGGATCTGCCTGAGTTGCGATCTTGGGCCCCGGTGGTATGGGCAACACAGCCTTAGTGATGGTTGCCCTTCATTACTCCAGGGTAGCCAATAAATACGTGGCCCGCCACTTCATTTCATGTGACTCTGCTCACACAAATGATTCCCTGGTTGATCATGATCAGTTTCTGTGTCACAATGTTAAGGAGCATTAATGTGTGTGATGCTCCTAGGTTCCTGTGTGTTATCACCCTAGCATCTGAGGGTTAGGAGGACCGATGGTGCGGGATTCTTAACCCTTAACATCTTCCAATATCTTGGTCCCTGAAGCCTGTGATCCGGCTCCTTTATGTAGCGTTGGAGGGTTGGGGGAACCAACTGTGCGGGTTCCCTAACACTTAACATCTTCTCGTATCCAAGTCCTTTGAAACCCGCGATTGGGTTTCAACCATGAGAAGGTCCCGTGGTCGCATCATGAGAGTCCCGTGACACAGACGTGTCTGTACGCGGTACAGACACATCGCGCGAAACAGTGGAACCCGGGCGATTCATGACATTGGGCCTACAGTATTGAGCAAGGTACTTGTCCGAACACTCTTAGATTTGCCTTGTTATCAAGCCCGTTAGCTCTTCTCGCCTGGTTCGTTGGTTCTCTCTAATTTCACTTCATTTCATTCAATTTTCGCCTGCTGATGGCATTGACGATGAATTTTAGGATCGAGGAGAAGATGTTGGAGTGGTCGGATGAGAATCCATCTATGGATGAGATCCTGACAGACGTATCAATCTATTGGCTTACGAACTCGGTTTCCACGTCCTTCTATCCTTACAGGGAGGTTCGTGCCCTGCGCTCCTCCTTTTTTCCCCTGGCAGAGCCTTCAAAGCTAATATTATTTACTTTCAAATCAGTCTATCACACGCGGACCCGACTACTAGAAGTACCACGAAAAGCCCGTCAGCTATACTTGGTTCCCTCGGTGCTTTTCCCCGTCTGTTTTTTCCTTTCCTGCCGTCGCTAACTCTCTTTTCTTTTCCACCCCCCAGCGAAATCATCCCTTTCCCGGAGTCGTGGGTCAAGAAAGATTGCAACCTCGTCTTTTATCGTCAAGCGAAATCAGAGGACATTTCGCGGCGCTGGAAGTCCCGGAGG
Organism: Mycena galopus ATCC 62051; assembly: GCA_014925785.1. Lineage (NCBI taxonomy): Eukaryota > Fungi > Basidiomycota > Agaricomycetes > Agaricales > Mycenaceae > Mycena > Mycena galopus. The sequence continues at coordinate 499,267 of WIQG01000019.1, forward strand.
TGTTGAAAGACGTGGAAGACTTTGTGGCACAGGTTTGGGGCTCGAATGGCAATGCTACTGCTAACTTGTAAAATCTCATGTAAGTATAAGCTCGAACGATGTATGAGTATTTAGCAGGTGAACTCGAGGATTGACTCCATGCTTTCCTCTTTCTAGATCCCTAGTCGAATCGCACGGTCTTACACCAGAATTTGGTCAATTTTGACCCCCTCGCTAGACTCGAGCCAGCCGATATTTCTGAGCATTGATGACAGCCAATCAATACCGCAGCCTCTGGCGCACTGATCGAAAAACTGTCTTTGATCGTAGACGCAATTCGTATCGCGAGCTGGGTTCTGTGTCGATTGTTTTCAAGGTGTAGGGTTGTTTCTTCAACAGCGGTATGCAACCAATCACTTTCCCTCTCATTTGAAGCTTCCTGGTGGTGGTATCAATATCGACCTTTCTTCTCGATTCAGACTGGGCCGAATCCCATTGCGCCCCCGACCAGTGTCTCGCGCAAAGTTCCGGGGTGTCTGGAGAAGTACTGGTAGGCAACGCAGTATCACCCCGCGAAGTTGTCCATCGCTATCCAGTGCGGTCTTCCCAACCCAAATTACTTTCCATGGATTCCCGAGATTGTTTGACCCTTCGTCGATGCCATCACACCATGACTGTGTCTAGACTAACACACTGTGCAGTACTCTGAGCTCCCGACGGCCCATCGCCGTACGAGCTGCCGCGGCTCACACGAATGATGATGTAGGAGAACTGGGAAACAAGCGTCAGCGGAGCACACGGAGTGAAAGGGAAGAAAGAAACGAGGGCTTACCACCAGGCCCTAAGTTACGTGCGGAACGGCAGATTAATTAATCCTACTCGCTGAATCAAAAAAAGTTGAAAAAAGACCTACAACTGTGGATGGGACCTGTGGAAGCACCGTAAGCACATATTGAACACCACCGAGGTCAATGCGAACAAACCAGAGCCATTAGGAGGACGCTGATAAATGACCCTAAAGCGTTGGCAATAAGTTGCGCGATGAGCAGGAGAGTGTAGACCGCCGCTATCCTGCCGGTTGAATATATACCAAATAATGACTACTGAATATGACAGACCTGATTCCACGATCATCGTAATAATTCCGGAAAAATTCCCTGCGACGTTCCGCCAGATGGAGAAAATTCTGTACGAGATGAGGCCGGTGCAGAGCACATTTGTAAAGAGTGTGAGGCAGATGATCACATCAACCGCGTAGGCAATCTCGCTGAACATGGTGTTGGGATTGAACGCGACGACGGAGTATAGGGACCAAACTGAAACCCCTGATGAAAAAATGTTCAATGGCCGGACACGGCTAGCGAGGGAGGAAGCACACACCAAAATTGGCGAGGAAGACCAGTGACGGCAGAGTAATCACCCAGTAATTCTTCTCCCAGACGATGAAGGTCCGGAAGATCTAGTCCAGTCAGTGCACAGATGGCAGAGAACATGGATGGATGCGCACGAGGAACAAGTCTGCAATTAATGTCACGACGCACCAACAGATGTGAGCGGTGATCACGATCGTTCCATTAGGTGGTTCTAACACGACCCCAGTGTCCTCTGTGCAAGGCCATGAGGACTTCGTACATCGGTAAAGGCGCAACTCACGGATAGAAATAACATATCGGGCTATGTCCAATATACAGTGCTAACACAGCGCAAAATCTAGAACAGCTTTAAGTGGATGAAGGGACTCACAATCGTGATGAAGATGAATAAGGTGCTTGCGGTCCCGAGGATGTACATCTTCTTCGCATTCCGCGCCAAGATGACGCAGGATTCCATGAACACCGAGAGATAAAAGCCTGATAATTAGATCGTTAAATTTCGCCGGCGTCGTCGCGCGATCCGTGGGATTACCATAGAGGATTGTTTCGAGACACACGCTGATTGGCTGATTCGTTTCAAAAATCATTGAATGGGGTTCACGGTGGACGCACGTACCCTAGATAAGCTTCTCTGTTGTTGTCGCTTGACATCCCGGGGAATCAGTCTGAGTCGAGCACGGCAGAGGCGAAGGCGGAGTGTGGATGTCAAGAGCTGTTTCAGCGGCGGGTGGCAGAGAGGTGATAAAAGGGAAGCGGAGATCGTATGCGAGACTTCGGGATCCCAAGGCTGGGGATTAAATGCACGCCAAAGTCGTGCCTGAGCCACGGCCATCAGCAAAAGCTGGGTCCGCTCTGTAGTGTTACGTAGCGCTACGTAGTGCCGTAGCGCCGTAGCAACCGTAGCGAAGGGTGCAACTACGGAGCACTACAAGGAGTGATCAATTCTTAGCTCGTCCGCTCGTCTCGTCCCGTAAATAATAATTATTGGCAAGTCAATGTGCTAGAATGATATGTGACCTTAAGCGATGCTTGACACCGTGGGCGTGGGATCAAGCCTCTACGCAGCTCAAATTATTCATGGTAAGATCCAAGCTAGTATTTAACGTGTAAAGGGCGGAATGAGTGCGTCAAATGGTGTCTTTGATGAGCTGGACTAGGTGTGAATTTTTTCGGGACACGCGTAACGCACACACAAGACCCTGAAGGTGGCGGGCGGAAGAACCCAGTTCCGTGTCAAGCGGCGCTTATCAACCCAGGACGTTTTTTGTCCGCAAAAGTACTAGTCATCTCCATCATGCCCGGAAAATACCGCGCGCCTGACACCGAGTGCGTCGAAGGGGAGCCTGTTGCGTTATGCATCAAAATTCACCCTGGCAGAAAAAAAAATGTAGGTTATATCTTTTTAGTCTACCGGTGGCAGATGTGCACCATTGTCTAATTAAAAAATCAAAGTTTCACCGACCCGCGTCTTCTTTCGGACTCCTTCTTCCATGGCCTGATGCTCTTCCCGTCCCTCGATTCCGTTCTCCAGGACCATTCGGATCTCTAATCGCCCGAGTGGACGACGAAGCCCAGCTTCTATGCGCTGTGCTTAGCGACCGAGTGCGCCAAGACACCCTGAGGTCACGTACGGCGAGGACTCAGCCCGAGTGGGTTTAGCAGAAACGTGACTCCTGAGTGGGAGCCTGAGTGAATTAAGAGGTGCATGATAGGAGTCGTAGAGTAAGGACGGCGGTAATGCAAAACCGAGGAATGGAGACGAACGGAGCGAGGTGAACAGTACCATATAACTTAGGGTAAGACGTCAGTGGAATGACCAGAGTGGGTAAAGGCAAGAAACTAGTGACACGTGAAGAGTCAAGTGACGCCTGAAGAAACGCGTCGAGCGGCGGCTCGGGAACTTCAGCAGTGCACTAGGGATTCAACAACCAGCTAGACACGGTGTGAAGTACGAGGCCACGGGCGTACGTACTTGGAGTGATTTGCTGTTGACGGTCGACGCGACTGCAGTTAATCAAAACGGTTCGTTGGTTTCGGCGTAAATCTGAGACAGAAGCCAAAGCCCAATGAACAATTTCTCTCGGAGAAACGCACCTAGAACAAGCGACTGCGGAAAAAAGAGGTCAGTACACTTTCCTCGCTCTCGTCCTAAGTATGGGCAAGGGAGGGCCCAAGCGCAAAAGAGACACAAGGGAGGCTTGGCCCCCTATTGTGCTCGGTTGGACATCCAGTTGCGACGCGCCAACCTGGCCCACCTGGGGCCCAAGCGCAGCGCGTCAACGCGCTGGGGTCAGTGGAGACAAAGACGGACGCCGTGACGAGTCTGTTAAGAATTTTCAAGTTCGCGCGCCGCCCAACTCATCTGTTCTCAAATCTAGATACCCAACTCCTCAAAAAACGCAAAGAAAGATTGGTGACTGGTTTCACTCACTTCTGCCCTGCTATACAAATACAGGAGTCGTATTTATCATTAAACAGGGATGGGCGATCTAGAGTATACGACTCGAATGTGGGGTGGGTGCTGCTCAAAGTACAGTGATGGGATATGTAGACATGGGTGATGGTTTGGTGAGTGGTTTGTTGCGAGACATCAGATGCTATCAGCATTGCTTTTGAAAAGGTCAAGCGACATCGGCCGCGTCCTCCATATGCGTCGGCAGCGAGAGTAACACGGGCACTGGGGCACGCCCATACGTGCATATATGCGCACGGGTGGTGGGGCACGGAGGAGCGGTGCAGGCCGGAGCCTTCGTGTACGAGAGGGAGTGAAGCCGCCCGCTTCGGCGTCCTTCGCGCTTGATCCGCTTCGACATCATTCACGGTCGACCTGGTGACAAGCTTGTACTCGTCCTCCGACGAGTTTCTAGCATTCCACCTCGCCATCGCCATCGCCATCGCCGGGGAGTGAATGCCGAACGACTTCTCCTTCTGCACTAGAAAAAATTATAAAAAGGCAATGAAGTGTGTTGACGTACAGTGTCGGAGAATGAGCCCTGAGCGGTGCTTGGAGGAAGGCTTTTTGCGGACGGATGAAGACGGGGAGGGTGGGGCAGGGCGGCTGCTCGAGCTGTACCAAAAATAAAATAAAAAAAGATATGAGCAAGCCACGGAAAAGAGAAGGGGGGGAACGCGGGAGTAGGAGAGAGAGAGAACGCACCCAGAAGAGGTGAGAGTATCCTTCCCGGCTGTGGGTAGAGGAAACCGAGCAGCGCCATTCACTCGCGTTCTTCGCCCTGTCGTCCGGGAAGCCAAAGTACGGAAATTCAAGAGCAGCAGTAACACGCCGGGGATCTACATATGCGACGAGGAGACTCTGAGGGCGCTGGAGGTAGAACTTGGAATCTTGGATAGAGCCTGGGTGCAGAAGATACTGGACGGACGGTGATGGTCCCGACGGCGGCGTTGGTGTGGGTGATGTCGGAGACGGCGGGGTCGAAGTTGCCTGTGTGGCCGACCTGTGGTGGACGTTGGCTGTTCAATGTGGTGGAAGGAGGGAGGAATGGAGAGAAGGTGGAGGAGTGAGAGCAATACGCGACGACGGAAACGGGGCACGAATGGAATCGCGTCCGCTTCTGTGCACATAAAACCATAGGACTCGTGCACAACGGCTAACTAAACCACCGCGACAGGTATTGCTGCCGCACCTGTGCCTGCGCCTCGAAATCCGCGAGCCACTCCTCTAGCACATGCTCCGCTCGCAAATGGACGTGTACGAAGTGGCTGTCTCCACCTCCACCTCTGGCCGCAGCGCCAACGACTCAATCAATACGTCTGCAAGTGGAATCCCCCACCATACGACACGATTCCCACCTTATCCCTCCCACCCGTACCCCATCCTGCGCTCAAAACCCAGAAAGGAAACACTCAAAAAGGAATTCCAGCTACCATATCCGGTGGCACGAAATTACACATCACAAAATCGTATTTTTTGCTCTCGACGATTTTCGCGACCTTGTCCGCGACGGATTGGACGGCCATCTCGGGATAGAGGTCACAGGTCGCGACCTCAAGGAAAGTAGGGGTTAGCCCCGATATTGAGGGAACGATGATGTACTGGGAAGACGAACCTTCGGAGACGGAATCATGAAGTGCTCCTCGCCCGCGAACTGCTTCTCAACGCCGCTGTTGAAGAAGAAAGTGACATGGGCGTATTTCTCGGTTTCTGGAATAGAAGGCGGGAGTCAGCGAACGAAGGACAGACGTGCGGAGGGGAGGTGGAAGATCGTGGTAGAGAGAGGGAAGGAGAGGGCGTTGTGGGCAGTGCTATTGGCAGGGAAGGAAGGAGGGAGTACCATGCTGAAGGTAGGAGAGAAGGAAAAGGTAGCGTAGAAGGGGAGAGATTGTGGCGGTGAATAATAGGCCGAGACACACGACATATGTAGGTGAGGACCGGGGTAAGACGAAGGGGGAGGCCCGGAGAGAATGCGAGGAATACGGAGGAGAGGGAGAGGTATCGAAGCGAGATACGGTGGAGATAAACAGGGGGTGGACGTGATGGATGAAATGGTCGGCGATAGACCGCCGCGAATGCGAAGTGCGCCAGGGGACAACAAAAACAAAAACCCATCGGCCACACGCGCCTGCTTGACATCCTTCTTCGACAGCCACTCTGCGAGGACGTTGGTCATCGGCTGGGGCGTGGAATGGGAATTCGGGGTTGTACCGTGGCATTGTGGTGACTAGGCGCGACGTGTTAGTGATGTGACAGAGGGAGGACAAGGAGAAACTCACGAGATCCTTCGGGACGGTGACCTCCATCGGCCGATCGGGGAGACCGAGTACGCGGACGAGTTCGCGCATACGGTCTGAGCGATAATTGAAGAGAAAGAGTGTGTCGCTGCCTGAGGGAATACTCAATAGTCAATACCAAGGCGCGGTGGACTAGAAAACGCACCCCTAAGACGCCCCTAGTCCCCATTCACTACAATCGGCTTCAAAACTCAGCGGTTACCTCCTTTTGATAATTCACCTTGATCTCATCCGCCACACCCTTCCCCTCCTCCAGCTTCGCGCCCTCCCCGCCCACCAGCCCATCCACAGCAATACCAGCGCTTATCGCGATCCATCACATAATATCGCCCCATGACTATTGCGAGCTGGCCGTATTCGAGCTTCTCCATGAATGAGAGGACATCAGAGGCGTAGCCCGTGGCGGAGGTGGGCGCAGTGTTGCGTCCGTCGCCCAAAAAGTGGGCGTAGGTTTCGGGGACGCCTTGCTCCTTTGCGGCTTCGAGGAGAGCGTAGACGTGCATGCTGTGTGAGTGGATGCCGCCGTCAGAGATCTGGGCGAGTCACCGAAGATTAAGGGGCATTGCCGTCCTTCGCGCGCTTGAAACCATCGAGGATCGTCTCCTTCTTGTGGAATGTCCGCTTCTTGATCGCGACACGATATCTTGTCACACAACACGCCCAGCGCCGATGTTGAGGATATCCAGAGACTACATCCAGTAACCGTCTTTTCAGAAAAACTGAAAGTCGAGGCGACGCACCAGACTTCAGAGTCACTAATCCATCCATCTGAGAGCCCCACAGCCGTCCCGTGTACTGCGAGTCTGCCCTGTGAGTGCTCCTTCCCAATGTTATCCACATTCGTGGTCGTCCCCGCCTCAATCGCGTTCCCCTCGAGCCCGGACTCCGTTGCAACGCTACAATCCAGAGTTTCACTAGTTTTTCTTGAGAGGAACAAGCCGGAGGAGGCATACATTAAACAGACCTTGTTTTTCACTTGTGTGCGCATGAAGTGAACCAGAAAAGGAGTGAGAGTGCTGTGGAGAAAAAGGTGGAGTGCGGAGGAAGTAGAGAAGCCGTAAAAGGCAAGTCTCCCAGCACGTGCTCTGGCGCGTCGCGTTCGCCCGTTGCGAGTACATCGCCATTTCTGGCATTTGTGACAGAGTCTGCTGAGACGTTACGCAGTGACATTCTCTCGACACCCAATCAACATTTCAGGGAGGTTGCTACAACGTTACGTCAACCTTTTCCTTCAAAACCTGTTCCAGAGGCCAGTTGTTGTAACAACCTTGTGATCAGGCCTGTCAAACACGACATTAAAAAATGGTCATGGGATATGATTATCTTTATTTTCAAAATGTAAATAATCACTCAAAAAGCCCTCCGGGCACCCCTGGTTCCACCCGAAAGATGTTAGCCAGACTGACAGGCTAGACTTGTTTTCTGATTTGTTGATTAATATTGCGCAGCCCAAAGTTCGCTCAGTCGACACAAAGCGTCGACCAGCTCACATTGGGCCACGCACGAGACGTGGCCAGATTATGGTGGGGTGAGTTTTCAGCCGGATGGCCAACTCCAGTTGACCTCGGTTCACCCAAGAATTTTTGTTGGGCTAAAAAACTATGCAAAGTGGAGGCCGGGAATCACAGGCCCAAAATAGCCGGAGTGGGTCCAAAAAAGGCGAAAAACCCATAAAAGGAGTGAGTGATGTGACATTGATTGACATTTAGAATGTGAATTCAGAAAATAGACCTGGACCTAAATCGGTACCAGGAATTAACATTGACAGAACGTTAGGTGTACTGTTTGATTTCGTTCAATTCATAGGACCATTTGGGGTGTGACATCGCATACAAATTGCCCCTTTTGTATGACGGCCTGTGGCAGCTGTGACTTCGAAATTTTTCGTAAGCCTGCCGACAGCCCGATTTTTACGCGCCAAGGCCGCCCCTGCCGTCTCCAGCCACAATGGAATGACCAGGAAAAGCTAAGTTGGTTGAAATCCCTCCAAACTTCAAGCTCGCGTGGCAGCATACAAGAATTAGGTGCTCATAAAATATCTTACCAGCGCCCGAGTGCCCATGAGACCGCGGCAATGGCCTATCTGAGGGCGGACATTCCCACCAGCTCCAACATCGATCCCACTCCTCCCAATGCATCCGACCTCGATTATCTGGTATATTGTGAGGGATTTTTTTCGCCATTTTTGGCCTGTTTTGGAGTTAGTTGAAAGCGACCTTTCGTATGACCCCTTTGTGACACTGTAACCTATGAAAATTTTCATATGAATTGAGGCTTGTGACCTGTGACCATGTGAATTGAACGAAATGGAACAGTACTTGGCTGGCCAACAGAAGCGCGAAATGTCTGTTGAATCTTTCAAACTAGGGGAAGAGTGCGAGAGATCTATGGCGTTGCAGAGTAATATAACCATCTCAAACGCAACGGGAAAGGGAAATAGCCGGCCGAGGATTACTGCTTTATATAGTGAGGTACGAACATTCATATAAAGAATCTGTCTACGAGAGACTAGATTACTGCTATTGGCAGTACATTGGGTACCTGAGCCAAGTCTGTAAAGGATAAGAAAGGAATCTTAACGCTCGTGGCCAAGATTTGACGCTGAAAGTTAAGCGCCAGGTGGGCGCTCCGTCGCAAACAAATAGTCGTACATCGGGAAATGGTGTGGTAGAAAAAGAAGAACATAAACAGACGCACATAAAGTCAGCGCATCTGCTTAAGATATGAGTAATGTCGGGACCTGCAAGCTGACATTTCTCTAGGGCGGTCGGTGACACCCGACCCAAGCCGGATCTGACATACACGGTGTCAGGTATTCGGGTCCTATTTGTGTAGTCGATTGGTAGAACTCCGCTGATCTCGGAATACCCGATACAGTGAGCAGATGACAGGCGGCGCACAGCAGACACCAGACAGGTTCAGGACCTCCGGGACCGCGATCTTCTTTGGCTGCAGCGGCTTGCATCAAAGCAGCCGAGGTGCCGTTTCAAGCTGTTCAATTTTTTTTCAAGACTCCTTTCTCGATGTTTGAATTTTCAATGTAAATTCCGCTCCACACGACGTCGAGAAAACAATCAACAGTGTTAATTCGTTCCTCAAGCTCTTGGCTGACTTGAAATTGAACTCCCAATAATAATGTGCTGATGATCGCCGCATCGGAGATCAAAATAAAATCAATTCGTTAGCTCAGCCATTGTCTTGGAAAGTTGCCTGGATTGTGACACAAATCAAGATTCTTTCCAATTTGTGATACCACATCGGTTTGGGGAACATCAAATGAACCATATTTGGAAAGAGCCGAAGGAAATGATGGAGACGATGTTCGACTATGCACTGATCAAAATCAAGGTCAAAAAATACTGTTATGGCAGTAAATTGGGCCTACATGCACGGCAATAATGAGGAGAATTTCGATTTTGACATCTTACGCTCAGTGGTACGACTCCGATCAAATCTCCCTCCTATTTGGGGACAGTGGGGCACTCTTCGGTTCCCGGTGCGCAAGCGAGGCGAGAGACCCGGGAAACCGCTGGGATGTCTATAGGTCTCGGGCAAGGTCGTGTATTTGGCTTTCCAACATCGCGCGCTCACAGAAAATATGGTGGAAACAACAGAGACAGGGATTTCGCAGAGATTTGACATAAACACGGATTTCCTTTCTGAAATGTGATTATGCTTGCACAAGAATCATCAATCAACACACAGTGGAAGTGGCCGTGCACTGAGGATGATCGTCCGCAGGTCGGAAAAATTCCCATATTTGGAACTTAGAGTTGTTTTCCTTTTCGGTCTAAAAGAGAGCTATTTGTCTCGAGACACGAACCAGAAGCGTAAATAATTTAAATGATACAGAGCCTCATCAGAATCATGGAGATTTTTATTCAAAGAACCTCTGGTAATTATCATATGCACGGTGACATTGCATTCACTACTTCTTCCCACACTGACTTGAGTCCACAGTTATTAAACCTGGACTGCTCAAGATTCAGCACACCAACCACAGCCAACTATAAGCCGCAGACCCACAGTAATAGCCGTAACTAGGCATTGAGTCCGGAGGGCAGTTTTGTGTTTTATGCCGGTGCGTGGATCATGTCGTCTAAACCAGACTTGAGATGATGTTTTCGTGACCAGGAAAACGATGAATCTTAGAGAATTGTTTTATAAACACTGGCGGCGGTGGTCGAGGTCTTCGTCTTTGATGTGCGTAAGCTCCCCGATATGGCTTATTATGGCATTACGAGATCTAAGCAGTTGTACCAATCAACTACGCACTCCCTTACGCTCCGCGCGTTTGCCAGATGCGAATCGCCACAAGTGTAGTTATGTAACGGTCCAAGCATTGGATCGCGTCCTCATTTATTCTTTGTTGTAAATTGTCGTGCTTTGCCCCAGTGCTTCATGTGATCTTACTTCACTCCATTTCTGTGAGTAAATTGCCCCATATAGTGAATCTGGTGTATCTTTCCCTATTTTCTTAGATTTCCGAATCTCTTCAAGTCTGCAAAATCATAAGCACACACTGTTGAATGTTTGGGTATGTTTTTCGATGTTTCCGAGGCTTTTGAACAACTTCCAGAGGTCTCCAGGATCTCTACCCCACCGAGGCAGCAAGGAACCGAACAAGCCGGAGATAAGTCCAAATGTGTTAAGATCGTGATGGGAGTTCTACCCATCGACTCAACACTCACTCGGGGAAATCCATTGAATCAGGGCGCCTGGAAATGTTCCTGAAACTAAAAGTTTCTGGAATGGGTCCGGGAATGTAGAAACGGGTTCCGAAACTTTTAGTTTCGGGTTGGCCGAAACCGTTTTGGAAACCAAATGTTCCGGCTTCTCCCGGAACTGGTCCAGGAACCCTTGGGGCGGCCCATTAGTTTCGGCCGCCCCGAAATCAAAAGTTTCGGAATCAATTTCGGCCGACCCGAAATTTTTAGTTTCGGCTCTCCCGGAACTGTTGCCGAAACCTTTCAGTTTCGGCATTCCCGGATCCCTTTCCGGAACTTTAAGTTTCGGATTGTTTCCGGGCCCCCCGAAACAACGGATTTCCCCGAGTGACTGCCCATTTTAGCTAAACCATTTACCTAAAGAATACTCACAGGGTCGTGGAAGTTTTTTGCCGGCGCGACATCGGCAATTGAAACCACCGGCAAGGCAATTGGGTGGCCATAAGGCGTACAGCGAAGGTGCACGACAGGTTCTCCGCTCCCCTCGATATGCCGACGATTCCAGCAGTCACCTACGTCCTCGGTGGTTGGGTACCTCCTCTGCGAACCAAATGCGACGCAAGTGGCTGATTCGCATTTTAGGACCATGGTGTATCCGGCGATCTCGTGCTCCAGGGCGTCATATTTGCGCAATTCGCGCATTACACAGCACTGTATAAGAAGGATATCTTCCTCCTGCGTGCTTTTGTTTGGGGGCTTCTGTTCCTCACGACATTAAAGAGCGCCCAAGGATTGTCAGTATCTATTATATTTCGTGGGTATCTTGACACTGATCTGTGCTGCAGGGGTGTCATGTGGAGTCAAAATGTCGAGCACTTTACGGACGTAGAGGGGGCCGTCGGGCTCTTCCAAACCTCTTGGTTTCTGCAAATCAACGTCTCTTTCGTGGCGGCCATTGCGTTCTATGTCCAAATGTTTTTCTGTTACCGTCTGTGGCTGGGTTTTCAAACCTCACTATATGTCTGTCCATCACTCAACTTCCACCGGATGCAGGTGATATCGAAGAATATTTACATGGTCGGTTTGATAGCGGTACTTTTCGTTTTCGCACTGCTCTCTGCTTTTGTGTCGGTGGGTTCCATTCTCTTTCAAAACCGAAGAATACCAAGCTTCCTCTAGACGGGCCTCAATTTCGCGAACGACCCTTTACAAATTGACCGATGGCGTACGCACCAGTCATCTCGACAGCCTGAGTTGTCCACTAATTTAACAACTATCGACAGTTTCGATTCATTTGGGGACGGTCGTCGCCGGAGACCTCCTTCTCACTGGAAGTACTGTTTATTTCCTCGTGGTGAGTTTTTGACAACTTCATAGGATACATTGCGGCTGATATGATTCCCCATAGCAACACTCCAAAGAAGCCCTGCCTGTGACTGTGGGTATCGTGAACGCGCTCCTCAAGTTGACGATTCAGGTGCCTGCATATTCCATTTAACGGCCGTCCAAAATCTAAAACGCCCTGCTAGTCAGCAGCTCCGGCCACCACATGCGCGTTTTTGAATCTCATCGCGACGCGGGCGCCAAAAGCGTCCATATTCGATGGCTGGACCATGGTCGCAATCATGACAAACAGTTGGCTGCCCAAATTATACACCTTCTCCGCGATGTGGACACTCAACACGCGCCAGGACATCGGGCGATCAGGTGGGCTGATGATTACGAGCACAGAGTGGCGCCGGTATCCAGCGGACGATGTCGACCTCGGGATGATTCCGGGGTTGACGCGGTCCATTGAGTTGCGCACGGAGGTGCGGACGCATACGCATACCATCCAGCGTGCGGAGGAGTATAATAGAGAGGTTGCGCAAAGCCGCATGCGGCATTTTTGGTGCGCAAACTCACCCCATGCGGCTTTTTTTTTTCTTTGCTCTGGTGGTCAAAAGAGGCTATTTGAAAGTCCCAGTGATGCTCCAGAGCAAACAAAAGATATTGCCGCGTGCGGCTTTGAAAGCCGCATGCGGCTTTTGCGCAACCTCTCTAATACCGAGCGTGGTAAGAGCAAAGATTTGTCGAGATCACCGGTCGTGTGAGAATGTATTATTCATAAAAGTCTACCCTATATTGCTGATAATTTTTTGGTCCCGGAGGAGAATGCGATGAAAAAGACACCGCTCCAGGAGTACGTCGAACCTGAAAAAGAAGATTTATTGTAGTGCAACGCAAAAATTGTCTTGCCAACCGAGATCTGAGTAGTGGTATGAATAATATTTTTACCAAGTTTCTCTGTAGCCAGCTGGATAATTTGACCCATTCGTAGACTCAGAAAAGGCCCAGAAGCTTCCTAAAACATTCCGGAAAATTGAAAACGCTTGATGGTGGATGAAAATTGTGAAAGCTGTTAACCCATGTTCAGAAGCAGGTGCAACCTGGCCGCGTCTGCGCCGACCGAATTTCGCCGATGACTGGATCGATGTCGGGAATAATGGACTTACACATCAAAAGACATTGTCTAAGAATTCCCTGAAGCACTCGAAGGCGACAGAATCCAAGCAAGAGTGGCAATTCCGTAAATTCATCGCATCCCTTGTTTGTACAATCAGATAACCCGTGTGTACTTCACTGGTATCATATAACTTCGCCCGAACCCAGCCAACTGCCTCACACATGGGCATGCCCGACGTGCAGCTTCCTTCGAGCGTTGAAGCAGCTTCAGCTTCTTCCTGCGCTGGTTCAGCCCTGCAACGGCGTCTGCAACTGCGTCCGAGCCAGAGTTCGAGCCCCAGTCATCGTGAGCGGTGGAAGGCGCAGGCGGCAGCGCGCGCTCCGCTGAATCCGTCTTCGGAGGCACAGGTGGCTCGGCGTTCTCCGATGCAGCAGCCCAGTCCAGTGCAGTTAATACATCCAAAGGCAGTGGCGCGTTCTCCCCCTCCATCATGCCCGGCGGTGCGCGCCAGCGTCCGGACCGCCATTGGCGGAGCCCAAGCCTGGGTTGATGTGTATGGACCCGGGGACAGCGGGGGTGTTGACGGGCAGCAGTGTCGGACTCGCCTCGCTCTGCACGGGTGGCGAGGCGCCTCGGCGGTGGCTGGGGCGGGCATGAGGCTGGAATTGGAGTCTGGAATTGGAGTCGGCGGAGCCAGGGCGTGGGCTTGAGGGCGAGGAGGCATTGGGCAGCGCGAACCCGCTGGCGCGCACAGCGGACGTGGCGGGGAGTGCGAGGGGTGGGAGGACAGGTGCGGGCGCGAAAGTGGACTTGCGGTCGTTGATAGAGGTCTGAGTAGCAGTTGGCGCATCGCCGAATACGGCGGGGGATGGGAGCGCAGGCAGTGGGGTGCGAGTCGGTCAGTCTTGCGGTACCTCGCTCTGGGCGCTCGGGGTCGAGAGGGTTAGCGAGGAGGATAGGGATTCAGCCAGGGTTGCAGGTAAATTGGGGACATCCGAGACGATGGTGTCATTGTATGCAAGCGAGAGCGGTGGCACAGGATGCGGGGATTCAACACCGCTAGTGCTGAGGTTGCCCGAGTCGGCATCGGAGACCGAGGTAGATGCAAAGGAAGCAGAAGAGTCGACGTGCAGGGGAAGCAGGGAGCCAGCCTGTGCCCCGGTGCTCAGCGTCCTCAGCGCGCTGTCGTCCGTCACAGGTAACTCGGCAAGGAAGGGCGGGTGCGGGGCTAGACTGGGGTCGGTTTCGAGACTTGGGGACGACTCAGAGGCTACCAAAAACAGCTTGAATAAGGCGGATTGACAATAGGAAGAAGATGTACGGAGATACGCCGCCACACTCTGCGACAAGTAGGTCTTCGCCGCCTGGCGAACGCTTGTCATAGCGCGCTGCACATCGTCTTCGGTAGGCAAGTAGGTCTTGGCTATATTCAGCAGCGTCAACTCTCTGTTTTGCTACTGGGCCACTAGCTCCTCAGGGAATGAGCCGGGAAAGGGTGAGCCCATGCACTGCGGCATGGTCGGCTTTTGCGCGTTGGTGCTGCTAGCCCATTCGTCTGATTCAATACTGGGACTAGGTTCATGGTTGTGGCCGTGGCGTTAGTATTGAAGGAGGACAGTCCATCGTGTTGCTTTTATGGCGGCGCAGAGCAGTTGGAGCGATGAGCATGGGAGGCTGGCGCCAAGCAACATCAAAAGGCGCTTGGCCGGCCCGCACTTTCCATTGGGCACATGATTGCCGAACCTTTAGGTTTGGCTCTTACACCAATGTTGTTGTTCATTCCCTTTGCCTTTAAATGGTAGTCGTCTTGAGGCTGTGTTTCACTAGCCAATGGGAACGTTGGGGCTGTGTACGCCACATTCATGCTTGGATGCACATCAGGAAAATGTTTTTGAGCTGGCAGAGCTGGCGCCAGTTCCGCCAACGTCCGCCAACGCCGCCATCACGCCAGAATTTGATCTGGCTCCATAAAAAGATACCGGGCGCCAGAATATTTTCTGGCGCCAACATGCGCCAGATTGTCTGCCAACACCACCAATTCTGTCCCCCAATTAGTGCCAGTTTTCAAATTTAAGCCAGAATCAGGTTGCATTAAATTGCTAATTACTATAAATGGTGTGGAAGCTAAGTAAATCCAAGCCTACACGCAACTACATTGGATAGATAAGTTCAAGAGTTGCATATTTGGCCGGGAAGCGGAGTGAGGGCGCGGTGTGATATTCCATCATCCAGCTGTCAAAACAAATGATTAGTGCGGGTGGCAATAGAATTTCGAAGGCAACGCACCTGGCACGTCGCTCCGAGACCGCAAAAGGTTGAATATCAAGCACATGAATATCAAGACGGATGCTGGCTGAATCTGACTGGCGGCAGTCAGGACGTGCAAGAAAGGCAAGGGAGAGATCCGGACGTGATCACACTCACCTGTTAAAATCGTGGATGATTAGGCAAAGTGTGGATACGAGTTGGAAAGGTGACGCACCTGAGCCAATTTCTCCCCAAGAACAGAGGTTGGTGAGAGCGGAACACGAGAATATGAATGTCGCGGTGAATGTCGCGGATCGGGGTGTCGTGATACTGACATGCACCATGGAGACGGGACCTGGGACGACTTGACACGGCTTGGGGCAAACTTGTCTTGAGTTGGGGCCAGATCAGTAATTGCTGTAGTGAAACTTGAGGAGGGAGGAGTCGTGGGGTCTTGAATGATTCAAGAATGATTTGCGGGTCTTGGAATGATTTGCGGGTCTTGAGATGAGAGCTGGCTTGAGACTCGCAGGCCTTGAGGGATTATGCAGCATGCCGAGGGAGTAGTATTTTGGCTTCAGGAAACAGATTGCAAACTTGAGGCGACGGAGGAAAGGGAGGAGACGACGATGATGGGGGTGGAAGAGAAGAGCGACAATTCGGACGAAAATCATCAATGACCTGTCAGACGCACGTGGCGTGCACGGACCTTTGATGGCGGACTTTGAATTGACTTGACATTTTTCGCGAATGGATGTACTAAGGCCTGCATCTGTTTACTTCAATGCCAATTTTCACTATGCAGATACATTCACCTACCATATTCCTGAAGTATTGTTTGTTCAGAGATGATTATGGGAAAATTTGACTAACACAGATTCTGGCGGAACTGGCAAGAAACTGGCGACCTGGCGCCAGGAGGGCCAGCTGCGCCAGTTCCGCCAGCACGTGCCAGCAGGTGCCAGCTCAAAAACATTTTCCTGATGCATGTTGAGCTTCACTTTTGGTGTCCATATATGGTAGTATTAGCTATATATGGTATTGCTGTGCTTTTTGGATGCGTTTGTTATGGGCTTCTTGTTCTCGTCTGTGACGCTTTTGCGTTCACTTTTGTTGTTTCTGATCCAATGTGTAATTCCTGTCTCGCTATCTCTGACTGGCATCGATAGCAACGTCCTCCTTTCACATTTTGGTTCCGACATCACGTCGCAAACGACAGCGACCACAAGCGCACGCACCTCCTCATCCCCCAGTCTGCCTGCCTCCCAGCCCCGCGCTCATGGTCACCAACCTCGACGCGTCTATCTACGCGCAGCTCAAAGTCCCTTCCGTCACAAATCCGAACCAGCTGGAGACACTGTCATTTGACTGGATACTGTGTGACGTGCCGTGCGGCGGCGACGGCATGATGCGCAAGAATCTGGGGATCTGGAAGACGTGGCAGCCGATGGACGGTAACGGGCTGCATGAGCTGCAGCTGCACATCCTCCAACGCGCGATGAAGATGCTCGCGCCGCAGGGCCGCGTTGTGTACTCGAAGTGCTCCCTCAACCCTGTTGAGAACGAGGCGGACATTGCGTGTGCGCTGAGGTCCGAGGAACAACCCAGGTTCGCGTCTTGTCCACAATTATAATTAAATGAATGCTGACGACGTAGACTTCCGCGTTGTCGACGTGTCCGTAAAGCTCCCGGCGCTGCACCGGCGCCCTGGGCTCACCGTGTGGAAGCCGACGGACAAGTCGCTCTGCACAAAGTACGACACGTACGACACCTTCATGAAGACGTGCACCGGCGGTGACATGGTCAAGGCGGGGATGTCGCGGGGCGTTGGCCGCCTGAGGACGTGGGGAAGCTCGGGCTGCCGAGATGGTGGGCGATCCCTCTCTCTTTCCCGGAGTGCGGAAATGGGACTGGGAAAGAAAAATAGACAGCCTGCGGATATACCCTCACCTGCAGGACACGGGCGGGTTCTTTGTCGCGGTGCTCGAACGCACGAAAACGAAGAAAGAGGCGGTCGAGGCTCCGTCGAGGTAAGTCGCATTTACTTGAAGACATTCAGGGCTGATACTCGTTGTACGCAGGAACTGAAACGAGAGGCAGACGACTCTGCCGAGATTCCGGAGCCCAAGAAACCAAGGCTGGACACGGATGGTGTCGCCCCGAAAGTCGAGGACGTCGCTACGAAAGTCGAGGACGTCTCTGAAGCATCGTCTTCACCTTCTCTGTCGTCTCTTTCTCCTCCCTTTCACTCACTCACGCATTTCTTTCTTCTGCATCGCGGAAGCGATCGTAAACAGCACCTGGATCCTGTCCACAGCGCGCCCACACCCGCGTCGACCTCCGCAAGAAACCCCGTCTCTGGAACGGTTTTTGGAACGTGGGTGCAGCCACCCAGGATGCGCGCGTACAGACTGTTTTGGCAGAGGCGGAGGCGGAAGTCGCCTTTATGTTTACGTGTTTTTTTTTTTTTGCTTTCGGTCATCGTGCTTTTTCTTTGCTTCTTGCCAGTTGGTCTCCATCGCACATTTTTTGGGGGGCAAATTTGCGACTCTGAGTCCTGCCGAGTTGCTGTTTGTCTCGTCGCCGCGCCGTTCCCGTGACCCAGGCAGGCGTGGAAGGAGGGGTATTATTTCCTTTTTTGGGACAAGGACTTGCGGTACCTGGCTGTGGTGTACCTTGTCTCTGGCTTCTTGTGCAGTCACTGATGGACATCGCCTTCCCCCTTGGCATTTCTCCCTGGATCCCTGTGTTTTTCTTGCCTTTATAACATTTTTCTTGTCTTGGTCGCTCTGCGTTTGTGCCTTCCGTCCTGACCCGCCCTCCCCATGCCTCACCCCTGCTGAAGCACATTGAAGGAGCGGGCCTTGTGGTAAATGGTCTGTGCCCGCATGTCTTTCCTCTCTCATTTTTCATCCGCTAACTCCCTATTCCAGCCCTTCGCCGCATCCTAGTCCAGACAGCCAGGGAGTTGCGCATGCGCTGATTGCCAGGATGTTCGCTGTCTCATCTCAATGCTATCCAGTTCCACTTTGTGAGTGCAGCCACCAGCACCGATGTGGGCACAAGCACCCCACGCCCTCGTGGGTCGGCCGCGCCATGGGGTGGATAGGGTGGGAGAGGATTGCTGGTACAGAGGATGCATAGTGCACGGGGCACTCTCGATAAACCATCACGACAACCCTAGACATTTACATCTAATTTAGCTGGCTAGCATTTGCTCATGTGGTGTATTTTTTTGGGGGGGAGAGCGACATCTCATGATGATAATTTGGCTTCGCAATTGGGTGATGCGTTGCGGGAAGGGCCCCAGATTTCAAGAGACTTTTGGAGAAGAGATCAGAGAGGATGAACGTGGTCTGAGTGATCTGAGTGCCTGGGCGTGGGGTTGGAGGGATGAAAGTACATGACAGAACTTGAAGCAAATGTATGAAACTTGAAAATTCAACTAACATGTAGGAGGGTAGGAGCAATGCAGGAAATTTTGGCTGTGGAGGTCGGGGGAGGTTTATAGAATTGGAAAAAAAAAATCCTGTGTCAAAAACCAATCTTGAACTCTGCTGGCTAATTCATTAGGATTGGCATGGCTGAAACCACAGATTTAGATTCTGCTCTTCTATAGCACAGCCGTTCTACTGTTTTTATTTTCGATCTAATTCAGCTCGTTTCCAGACTCAGATTAGTTATCTTTCCCCAACATGTTGTTTGTAGTGAAAATTTTCTCGTCCTTTGAACCAAATGCCACAGAGTCTCTTGTTTTTTTTTATGCTTGGAACAGAAGGGAAGGGTTCGGCACCTGCCGCTTGCGGCCTTACCCCACCTCATTAAATTCTGATTGCTGACTACCCTCGGATCGATCCGAACGTCCCTTAGCTTTCTCCATCATGTCGTGCGAGTTGCTTGCCAGTTGCCGCCCGAGTTCTGGCTAGATTTATTCAAGGCGGTCACTCCCCGAAGTACACACGATCTCCCACTTATTTTCAGCACTCTCCTGCCCGCTCCTCTTCTCCGAATTGGAATTTTACCCGCATCGCATACTCGGCGAAGAAGCACCAAGAAGCGGAGACCAAGCCGATCTGCTTCGCCAGTTCGATAGACCGTCAATCACAAAGGTTGCTTGAAATGCATATGCCTGCGGGTCACTGACGCTTTCAGCACGTGATTGGTGCTACGCCTGACTAAGAGAAACGGTGACAAAGCGGTCCACTCCTCTTCGATTCTCCTTCATCCTCTCTCAGATCACCGAAACTATCAGGATGTCGCCTTTCAGCACTTTTCCCAACCCTCCCGGTCTGGAGGCCAAACCTTTCACCGTCGCCATCCCCGACGCCGACGTTGCAGAGCTCAAGTCGCTCCTCAAGGCTTCGCGCCTCGGTCCATCCACGCCCACCAACAGCAACCCTTCCGACCACTCTTTAGGCGTGTCCCTGGACTGGCTGAAGACCGCCAAGCAAACGTGGGAGACGAGCTTCGACTGGTAAGTTGGCAGGAAATTCCGGCCTCATACAAGACGCGACTGATATCCAACTTGCCGGGCGTAGGCGTACTCAAGAGAAGAGGATGAATTCTTTCCCTCACTTTATGACCAAAGTTCCCGTCCAAATCGGAGGAAACGAGTATATCCATGATATTCATTTCATGGCTTTGTTCAGCAAGAAGAAGGATGCGGTCCCTTTGATCATGCTCCACGGCTGGCCAGGTCCGTCTCTCCTTCCACTTGATCAGACAAGGCCAAAGTGAGTTCCAGGGAGCTTCATCGAATTCATTCCTATCCTGGGAATTCTCTCCGAAAAGTACACGCCCGAAACCCTTCCTTACCACGTAGTTGTTCCCTCTCTCCCTGGTTACGGCTTCAGTTCCGATCCTCAATCGACGGAATTCAAAATGGTGGATGTCGCGAAAATTTTCAATGATCTCATGCTTGGACTGGGATTCGATAAATACGTTGCTCAGGTCTGTGATTCGATAGCTTCCTTGCATTCAACTCCAAGCTCACCGCGTTAATTTGCACATAGGGCGGTGATGTCGGCTCTGGTGTTGCCCGACTCTTAACCATGAACCACGATAACTGCAAAGGTCCATTTCTTCTCTATCCAGGCCTATGTTGCGCCAAACTAACGTATCTCTCCCTCAAGCTATCCACCTAAACATGTTCAGCGCTGCACTTCCCCAGACCGACGACCGTTCAATCTTGTCGCAAGCCGAGCGCGAAGCACTCGACCGTGGTGCGGTCTTCCGCCAAACTGGTTGGGCCTACGGCATTGAGCAAGGTACTCGTCCGAACACTCTCGGATTTGCCTTGTCGTCAAGCCCGTTAGCTCTTCTCGCCTGGTTCGTTGATTCCCTCCGATGTCACCTCATTTCATTCAACTTCCGCACGCTGATGGCATTGTCGATGAATTTTAGGATTGGGGAGAAGATGCTGGAGTGGTCGGATGAGAATCCATCTATGGATGAGATCCTGACAAACGTATCAATCTACTGGTTTACGAATTCGATTTCCACGTCCTTCTATTCGTACAGGGAGGTTCGTGCCCTGTCCTGCGTTCCTCCTCCTCCTCCTTTGCTCCCTTCAAGGCTAATATTATTTCGTTCTTTTCAAATCAGACTATCACACGTGCACCCGGCTACTACACGTACCACGA
This sequence comes from Mycena galopus ATCC 62051, assembly GCA_014925785.1. Lineage (NCBI taxonomy): Eukaryota > Fungi > Basidiomycota > Agaricomycetes > Agaricales > Mycenaceae > Mycena > Mycena galopus. The sequence continues at coordinate 520,370 of WIQG01000019.1, forward strand.
AAAGCCCGTCGGCTATACTTGGTTCCCTCGGTGCTTTTCCCCATAAGCCTTTTTCCTTCCTGCCGTCGCTAACTCTCTTTTCTTTTCTTTTCTTTTCTACCCCCCAGCGAAATCATCCCTCTCCCGGAGTCGTGGGTCAAGAAAGATTGCAACCTCGTCTTTTATCGTCAAGCGCAATCAGGAGGCCATTTCGCGGCGCTGGAAGTCCCGGAGGTGTTGTTGAAAGACGTGGAAGACTTTGTGGCACAGGTTTGGGGCTCGAATGCCAATGCTACTGCTAACTTGTAAAAATATTATGTATAAGCTGGAACAAGATGTCTGAGTACTATATTGAGCAGGAGTGAACATGGTTTCCTACTGCTAGATCCCTAGTTGAATCGCGCGGTCTTACGGCAGAATTTGATCAATTTTGACCCCCTCGCTATACTCGAGCCAGTCGATATTTCTGAGCATTGATGACAGTCTATCAATACAGCAGCCTCTGGCGCATTGATCGAACAACTGTCTTTGATCGCAGACGCAATTCGTATCGCGAGCTGGGTTCTGTGTCGATTGTCTTCAAGTTGTAGGGTCGTTCCTTCAACATGGGTATGCAAACAACAGATGAGAGGGAAAATCTGAAGGTTCCTGGTGGTGGCATCAATATCGACCTCTCTTCTCGATTCAGACCGGGCCGAATCTCCTATTGCGCCCCCAACCAGTGTCTCGCGCAAAATTCCGGGGTGTCTGGACAAGTACTCCTAGGCAACGCAGCATCACCCCGCGAAGTTGTCCATCGCTATCCAGTGCGGTCTACCCAACCCAAATTACTCTCCATGGATTCCCGAGATTGTTCGACCCTTCGTTGATGCCATCAGACCAAGACTGTGTCAAGACTAACGCACTGTGCAGTACTCTGTGCTCCCGACGACCCATCGCCGTACGAGCTGCCGCGGCTCACACGAACGATGATGTAGAAGAACTGAGAAACAAACATCAGCGTGGCACACGGAGTGAAAGGGAAGAAAGAAGTGAAGGCTTACCACCAGGCCCTAAGTTACGTGCGGAACGGCAGATCAATTAATCCTGCTCGTGGAATCACAAAATGTCGAAAAAAGACCTACAACGGTAGGTGGGGCCTGTGGAAGCATCTTAGGCATATATTGAAAACCAACGAGGTGAATGCGAACAAACCAGAGCCACTAGGAGGATGCTGATAATTGACCCTAAACTGTTGGCAATGAGTTGCGCTATGAGCAGGAGAGTATAGACCGCCGCTGTCCTGCCGGTTGAATATATACCCACTAATGACGACAGAATACGACGGACCTGATTCTATGATCATCGTAATAATTCCGGAAAAATTCCCTGCGACGTTCCGCCGAATAGAGAGAATTCTGTACGAGATGAGGCCGGTGCAGAGCACATTTGTAAAGAGCGTGAGGTAGATGATCACACCAACAGTGTAGGAAATCTCCCTGAACATGGTCCTGGGGTTGAACGTAACGAGGGAGTACAGGGACCAAACGGAAACCGCTGATGAAAAAATGATCAACGGCAGGACACGGGGAGCTCGCGAGGGAGGAAGCACACACCGAAATTGGCGAGGAAGAGCAGTGACGGGAGAGTAATCACCCAGTAATTCTTCTCCCACACGATGAACGTCCGGAAGATCTGGTCCAGTCAGCGCACAGATGGGGGAGAAGTTAAAATATGGATGGACACGCACGAGGAACAAGTCTGCAATCAGGGTCACAACGCACCAACAGATGTGAACGGCCAGCATCTTTGTTCCATTAGGTGGTTCTAACACGATCCCAGTGTCCTCTGTGCAAGGCCATGAGGACATGCTTCGTACATCGGTAAAGGCGCAACTCACGGATATAAATGACATATCGGGCTATGTCCAATATACAGTGCTACCACAGCGCATATCAAATCATGAACGGCTTTCAGTGGATGAAGGGACTCACCATCGTGATGAAGATGAATAAGGTGATTGCGGTCCCAAGGACGTACATCTTGTTCGCCTTCCGCGTCAAGATGACGCAAGATTCGATGAACACCGAGAGATAAAAGCCTGTTAATTAGATTATTAAATCTCGCCGGTGTCGTCGATCCGTAGGATTACCATAGAGGATTGTCTCGAGGAACACGCTGATTGACTGATTCGTTCAAACATCATCAAATGGGTTCACGGTGGACGCACGTACCCTGGATAAGCTACTCTGTTGTTGTAGCTTGACATCCCGGGGAATCAGCCTGAGTCGAGCACGGCAGAGGCGAAGGCGGAGTGTCAAGAGCTGTTTCAGCGGCGAGAAAGTCCATGCTTTAATATGGCAGAGAGGTGACAAAGGTGAAGCGGAGACCGTATGTGAGACTTCGGGATTCCTGGGCTTTGGATTAAATGCACGTCAAAGTCGTGCCTGAGCCAAGACGATGGAACGGAGACGGACTTCCCCATCGGGGTGCGACTCACAGTCACCCACTGCTACCTACATTAGGGCCCTATGAACGGCGGGCGCCGATGTCCGACCATATATTTGTAACTACACAATACTTCGGTGATATCTTTTTTTTTTGTCCGCAAAAGTACTAGTCATCACCATCATGCCTGGCAAATACCGCGCGCCTCACACCAAGGGGAGCCCATTGCGTTATGCATCAAAATTCACCCTGGCAGAAAAATAAATTGTAGGTGATCTCTTTTAGTTCCCCGGTGGCAGATGTGCACCATTGTCCAAGTCAAAGACCAAAGTTTCACCGGCCCGCGTCTTCTTTCGGACTCCTTCCATGGCCTGATGCTCTTCCCGTCCCTCGATTCCGTTCTCCAGGACCATTCGGATCTCTGATCCCCCGAGTGGACGATGAAGCCCGGCTTCTATGCGCTGTGCTTGGCGACCGAGTGCGCCAAGACACCCTGAGGTCACGTACGGGGAGGACTCAGCCCGAGTGGGTTTAGCAGAAACGCGACTCCTGAGTGGGAGCCTGAGTGAATTAAGAGGTACGTGATGGGAGTCGTAGAGTAAGGACGGCGGTAATGCAGAACCGAGGAATGGAGAGGAACCGAGAGGAACCGAGCGAGGTGAACGGTACTATATAACTTAGGGTAAGAGGTCAGTGGAATGCAGAGTGGGTAAAGGCAAACTAGTGACACGTGAAGAGTCAAGTGACGCCTGAAGAAACGCGTCGAGCGGCGGCTCGGGAACTTCAGAAGTGCACTAGGGAATTCAACAACCAGCTAGACACGGTGTGAAGTACGAGGCCACGGGCGTACGTACTTGGATTAATTCGCAGTTGACGGTTGACGCGACTGCAGTTAATCAATACGGTTCGTTGGTTTCGGCGTAGAATCTGAGACAGAAGCCAAAGCCCACCGAACAATTTCTCTTGGAAAAACTCACCTAGGACGAGCGAGTGCGGAAAAAAGAGGTGTGTACTCTTTCCTCGCTCTCGTCCTGAGTATGAGCAGGGGAGGGCCCAAGCGCAAAAGAGACACAAGGGAGGCTTGGCCCCCTATTGTGCTCGCTTGGACATCCAGTTGCGACGCGCCAACCTGGCCAACCGGGGGGCCAAGCGCAGGGCGTCAACGCGCTGGGGTTGTGGAGACAAAGACGAACGCCCTGACCCGACGATCAAGGAGTCTGTTAAGAATTTTCAAGTTCGCGCGCCGCCCAACTCATCCGTTCTCAAATCTAGATACCGGACTGCTAAAAAAACGCAAAGAGAGATTGGTGACTAGTTTCACTCACTTCTCCCCTGCTATACAAATACAGGAGTAGCATTTATCATTTCGCAGGGATGGACGATCTAGAGTATACGACTCGAATGTGGGGTGGGTGCTGCTCAAAGTACAGTGATGGGATATGTAGACAAGCATGTGGGTGAGGGTTTGGTGAGTGGTTTGTTGGGAGACGTCAGACGATATCAGCATTTATTTTGAAAAGGTCGAGCGACATCGGCCGCGTCCTCCACATGCGTCGGCAGCGGGAGTAACACGGGCACTGAGGCGCGCCCGTGCGTGCGTGCGTGCGCGCGGATGGTGGGGCACGAGGAACGGTGCAGGCCGGAGCCCTTGTGTACGAGAGGGAGTGAGGCCGCCCGCTTCGACGTCATTCTCGGTCGACCTGCTGACAAGCTTGTACTCGTCCTCCGACGAGTTTCTAGCATTCCACCTCGGCTCGCCTCGAGATTGTCCCGCCGTCGAGCCTGTACGCCGTGTCGCCACGAGGTTGTACGCCGAGTCCTCCTCTCGCCATCGCCATCGCCGGGGAGTGCACGCCGAAGGACTTCTCCTTCTGTACTAGATAAAATTATAAAAAGGCAATGAAGTGTGTCGACGTACGAGAGCGGGTCCCGAACAGTGTCGAAGAATGAGCCCGGAGCGGCGCTTAGAGGAAGTCTGTTTGCGGATGAATGAAGACGGGGAGGGTGGGGCGGGGCGGCTGCTCGGGCTGCACCAAAAATAAAATAAAAAAACATATGAACAAGCCACGGAAAAGACAAAAAAAGAGAGAAGGGGGGGAACGCGAAAAGTAGAAGAGACAGAGAACGCGCCCAGAAGAGGTGAGAATATCCCTCCCGGCTGTGGGTAGAGGAAACCGAGCAGCGTCATTCACTCCCGTTCTTCGCCCTGTTGTCCGCGAAGCCAAAGTACAGAAATTTAAGATCAGCAGGAACACGCCAGGGATCTACACATGAGGAGACTCTGAGGGCGCTGAAGGTAGAACTTGGTATCTTGGATAGAGTCTGGGTACAGGAGATACTGGACGGACGGCGGAGAGAAAATCCGATGTGTAGGCCCGTGGACTGAGAGCGGGCGGGATGGCGAGGATCAACGTCACTTATCCGAGACCACGTGATGGAATCGTGTCTTGATTCACGCCACAACACCACCAAACATCTGGCAAAAATTCTGCGCAAAAGATATGTCTCCGCCTACTTGCGAACAGAAACAGATCAGCACAGGGCGAATTTTTCTCCGTCCCGCCCTACCTTCGGTTGGTTATTGTGGAGTGTCAGTGGTAGATTTTCTAATTCTTCAACAGGTCTTTAGTTTTTAGAGCTCAATAATGAGTCGCTTGGACTCCATTGACGGGAGAGCAAATTGCTTTAATTGTACAAGAAGCGCACGGTCGTTATGCCGGTCTCAGAATCACGACCTGGAAAGGCTAGGTTTTAAACGAGATGGTGCTCCGTGGTTGATTTACCAAATCATTGGATATAATGGAGGAAACATCCCGAGCGGACTTGAAGAGCCCCTCTACCCACAGTAACGGCCTTACCCAGCGTCCCCTAGTGTGGACTACACGCTTTCCATTCGACTGGTATGACAGAGAAGATCCAACTACAGGAATCTGGCATGTGATTCATTCATTATTCCACTTGAGTGCTGCGGGCCCCTTGGGGACTATGTCGCACTTTACAAGTGAGTGTCCAAGTGTCTATGGTGGCTGGCTGTGCGTATGTGGTGCGTGGACGCAGTGGGGTCCGGGGGGAGGGGTGGAGTATTTGCCGTGGGTATATGGTAGTTGTGACGGTTGTGATTTCGTAAGATAATAGAAGTATGGAAAAAGAGTATCTCGAGTGCTATCTAAGGTGAAGAAGAGAGAGAAGGAGGAGAGCGTTACAACGTTGCTATAAAATCACATGCCGATTGGGTTGTCAATCAGGCTGACAAACTTCTTCCCACAGTGAGTGGCGTGATTTGCCTTTCTTTCTTTTCTTTCGTCTATTTCCAGCAGGTTCTCTTTGCGATGCATAGGTGCTGGGATGTGCTTGAACTTACCAGGATGATATTTGAGCAGCTGGTGGAGTCAATCAGGCTGGCTCCCCATGGCCCTCCTGTCAGTAAAACAGCGTCTTTATATCGGCTTGCTCTCACCTGCCGCAAATTCACCGATCCCGCGGTGACTTTACTCTGGGAAAGCCAATATGGCGTCATGCCACTGTTGAAATGCCTTCCTTCTCATAAGTGGGAGGTTTCTGAGGGGTCCTTTGTGAGTTGGTCCACTTACTTGCACATCGGACGCCACCATGAATGTAATTCGCCAGAAAATTCGATCGCCACTCAAACCCGAGGACTGGGACAGAGTGTTGACTTACTCAAAGTGCATCAAGCAGTTTGATGACACATTCTTTATCCCAGAGAAGCTTGACTCATCGGTCTTGGAGTCCTTGGCCATGTCGCTTCTGCCTGGGTCTCTGCTGCCTAATGTCCGGGATCTATCCTGCCAGTCGGATTCGGCACTGTTTCCCTATCTTGCATTTCTGGTTGGACCACATCTTAAAAAGATTTACATCGTACTTACGGGGCCGTTCTGGCGCTTCGCGGCCTTGCCGTTGCTCGCGTCCAAATGCCCGTCTTTGAGACATGTCAGTTCAAATGGGTCGGGGGATGATGAATCGACAGAATGGATTTCTGCCTTTGTCATGCAGCTAACGCAGCTGCGTACCCTCCACGTTCTTGCTCTGAACGAAGAAGCCTGCCGTCATATCTCGGGTTTCCACTACCTGGAAACCCTAGCGGTTGGATCCATCCCCGAAGACCCATTTCCTCTTGCGGATCCTCCTTTCTTTGGCTCTTCTTTCTCAGCCCTCCGCTCCCTGGACCTGCATGTGTCCAATCACAAATTCGCTACGAATTTCATGACGGCACTTTGCAACGCACCATTGCAGACACTCTCCGTCGCTGTTGACGAATCATCGACCACAAATTCCGTCCTCTTTCTCTCGACGATCCCCTCTTACATCTCCCCCCGCCATCTGACATCCATCGCTCTCTTTCTTCGGGAGTGGGATTATGAGAAGGTGGAGACCAATCCGGCGATGTACATCATGACGTCCCACGTCGTTCGCCCATTATTGGCATTCCCCAATCTCCGTCGAGTGGAGTTGTCGTCTCCGCGGGGATTTTCCCTCGATGACGATTTCGTGCACGCAATGGCGCTAGCCTGGTCCGAAATTGAGCATCTCTCCATCGAAGGAGGCGTGTCCAACCCAACCATCATGGTGCTCCATTCCCTCTCTCGTCATTGTCGCCGTCTTCAGCATCTCTCGCTCACCGTCGATGCCTCCAATGTTGAAATGGACCATCCTGCCGGAACTCCACGGGTCATTCAGAGCGCCCTCACGTTTTGGCATGCCCAGGGCTCGCCAATAACCTCATCCGTCCATGTCGCAGAGCTGCTCTCCTCCATCTTTCCTTCACTATCCGAGATTTATGCATCGATCGACAAGGATAAATGGGAACGAGTTGGAAAATTGGTTCCCACATATGCCGCCATTCGGGCTCATGAACGGCGACTTGGTACGGCGAATCTCGATTTCACTTCGGCACGTTCACTGACCTAATTTGTAGGCCAAGCGCCTGCTGTTTCCGCCTGATGATCTTGCTTTCTTGTATGATCGCCCATCCCGGCCATTTTTGCGTGGTCTGGTCCAAATTCCTGAATCATATCTCATCTTCCAAATGTTCGTCCCGTAAAAGGTTCATTCAATGCATGTCTTTTTTGTAACTGGGTAGGGGACTGGGTGGTTTGAAACGGACAGGTAGTTACATGGTGGCCAGTAAGTGAAGTATAGCGCGAACCAAAAGTTCATTTATAATACAGTAGCGCAAAAAAAAACAGAGAACAACGTAGAGGCCTCCGTCTAAATGACGTGGTGCCGAGTCGAACGGGCGTACCTTCCTCAGAAGGTACTTAGGTACCGCAGAAACTCGCATATTCGGGATGGGCATGGTGATCTATCTCTTCAGCGAACGAAAGGGAAGCCCACGGCGACGTGGATTTGAGTGGCAACATCGAAAGAGGGGGAGATAGGTAGTTTCAGTTTCATTTTTTGTCCCATTGGTTTTCGGTATTGATAACATCGGCGGGTCACAAGCCGGACGGACTGTGGAAGTAGACGAGGTGGGATCGAGATTCACCCGTCCTAGTCGTGTAGTGGGGTCGAGAATGGGATCGAGGGGAAAGGTTTTCTGAGGGTCGAGCATTTATAGCGCAATGGAGACAGGACGGGGCTGATCGAAATTCGGGCGAGGAGACTAAGTGCAGGACTATGTTGCTCGTATGCTCTGTGCGACGGTCACAGTGTGGAGCTGCGAGCAAAGTCAGCCTTTGAAAGGAAAGAAGCTGTCCGTGCCGCGTCTGCGTCGGCCGAATTCGGGCATGGGCTTGGGATGCCCTCGACGACCTTGCGGAGCCGGGGCGTGGGCTTGGGGGCGAGGAGGCACCGGGCAGCGCGAACCCGCTGGCGCGCGCGGCGGACATGGAGGGGAGTGCGAGGGGTGGGAGGACGGGTGCGAGCGCGAAAGCGGACTTGTGGTTGTTGATAGAGGTCTGAGTAGCAGTTGGCACGTCCCCGAATACGGCAGGGGATGGGAGTCGGTGAGTAGGGTGCAAGCCGGTCAGTCTTGCGGTACCTCGCTCTGGGCGCTCGGGGTCGAGAGGGTTAACGAGGAGTGTAGGTGCGTGGGGGATTCAGCCAGGGTTGCGGGTAAAGTAAGGACACCTGAGACGATGGTGTCATTGTATGCAAGCGGGAGCGGTGGCACAGCACAGGTTAGTTGGCAAGGAAGGGCGGGTGCAGCGGGGCTAGACTGGGATCGGTTTCGAGACTCGAGGACGACGCAGAGGCTACAATCAACGGCTTGAATAAGTCGGATTGACAGTAGGAAGAAGACACGGAGATACGCCGCCACACTCTGCGGCAAGTAGGTCTTCGCCGCCTGGCCAACGCTTGTCATAGCGCGGTGCACATCGTCTTGGGTAGGCAAGTAGGTCTTGGGCGTCGAATCGCTGTTTTGCTGCTGGGCCGCTGGCTCCTCGGGGAATGAGCTGGGACTAACTTTCGTTGTGGTGGCCACGGCGTTAGTATTGAAGGAGGCAAGAAGGAGGACAGTCCTTCGTGTGGCTTTCGTGGCGGCGCAGAGCGATGAGCATGATGAATTCGACAATATTCGAGCTCAAAGGCCGGTTTGCGTGTCGACGTAGATTGCGATGACGAGAGAAAGAAAAGTGTCGTGCAACGCGCTTGATCGGCCCGCAGTTTCCCGAACGTCCTTGGTGATACCATCGCAATCACAACGCCTCCACGGACCGAGCGTCCGTGTACAAATAGGGCCAACGTGTGGTCCAAGACACTGGACATGCTCAGCATACAAGACCTGGATGCGGAGTGGCCCGCATGTGTACAATATGTCTAGTCAAGCTGTGACCGTTTACAGTACGCAAAATACGCCCGTTCGATCCGGGACCAGGTCATGATGAATTTCGGTGGAGTTTTCTATTCCCTGCATTTGTTTTGCGCTTCCCTGACAGCTAGTCTCTGTGACAGACCAATAAACTAGTGACGATACAAGTATGTACTAGTATATTCCTGACAGCTGGGTACGGGTGAATGTCAGCCAGGAAGAGAAACGGTCCTCGGAAAATTCAGCCAACATGTCGTTTGCCGCCACGAATGATGAGAACGAGGAGTTCTACGCAAGATCAGTATTACAGACCTGGCAGCGGCATGGCCCGCGTCTGCACAAAATGCAGTTTTTGGTTTTCCTGGAGATAATACAGAGCACCCCCGCTCGAGTCGGCACCCGGTCATAAGGCTTCGGAGTTCAATCCGAGTCTAAGCGTTTATTTTGCAATAGGCTCGGCTCCGGCTTGATTTTAGACGTTGTAAAAATGGGCCGTAGGAGATTCAACCACACCTCCGAGCCCGTTCCAGATGATTCAATTATATGTCGTTTACACCATAGTTTTGATTGTGAGGAACGAGGAACGCAGAGTACAAGACCTGGACGCGGAGTGGCCCGCATCTGCACAAAATGAGCGCTGTATTGCACCGTTTGCGCAGAATACGCCCGTTCGATTCGGGACCAGGTCATGGTGAATTTTGAGGAGTTTTTTTTTAAATCTGCACTCCTTTTGATTCGCGCTTCAAGTGAAAGCTACGTATCGGTTAATATTAGTCCGGGGAATACATGTCTTTCTCTCTTTGGTGTTTTCTGTTTCTGAACCGGGCGGGAATACCAGCCGCACTGGAATCAGAGGACGCCTCCGCCACAGAATGAGACCTGGATGCGGAGTGGCTCGCATCTGCCCAAATGCTGTGCCTCGTTTTCATGACGCAGAGGACACCCGTTCGATTCGGGACCAGGTCATAGAATACCGCCGGATAATTTTTTTCCTGCGCTCCTTTTGGTTCGCGCTTCAAGTGACAGCTATGTATCGGTGAATAGTAGTCCGGGGAATACATGTCTTCTCTCTTTGGTGTTTGCTGTTCCTGAACCGGGCGGGTATACTAGCCGTACTCAAATCAGAGGACGCTTCACCACAGAATGAGACCTGGATGCAGAGTGGCCTGCATTTGCACAAAATCTCGTGTTTCGATTTCATGATGCAGAGGACACCCGTTCGATCCGGGACCAGGTCATAGAATCCCGCAGAATAGTTTTCTTCTGCGTTCCTTTTGGTTCGCGCTTCAAGTGACTTCTACGTATCGATGAATATCAGCCCGGGGAATACATGTCTTCTCTCTTTGGTGTCGGTGAATATCAGCCTGGGGAATACATGTCTTTTCTCTCTGGTGTCGGTGAATATCAGCCCGGGGAATACATGTCTTCTCTCTTCGGTATTTGCCGTTCCTCAACCGGGCGGGAATACTAGCCGTACTCGAATCAGCGGACGCCTTCACCCCAGAATAGGACCTGAATGCGGGTGGCTCGCATCTACACAACATGTCGTGTTTCGATTTCATCATGCAGAGGACACCCGTTCGGGACCAGGTCATAGAATCCCGCCGGATAGTTTTTTTCTGCGCTCCTTTTGGTTCGTGCTTCAAGTGACGGCTACGTATCGGTGAATATCAGCCCGGGGAATACATGTCTTCGGAAGTGCACCTGAGATTTCATGAGTGACAATAAGGATAGTCAAAGAGTACGGACGTGAAGCGTCTCTAGATGGTTACTAATCGTGCCACAGATGTATATAAACGCCATTCTGTTAATCTTTCAGAACGCCCTACTTCTTCCCGGGGTTCTGACCAGTAATACCCAAGGCAAGTTTTTCTGCAAAGTCGCATCATCGCTGCTTACCTTGCTCCTCGGGCGATCATTGACTTGTTCAACGGTTGATCACTGCATTTCAGCACGAGCTCATGTAAGTTCAATTTCCCTCCACTTTGTACGATTGCTGAGCTGTCGTCTGGTTTTTCAACCAGTGTCCTGCAAACTCATTTTCAACAATGTCCGAGCCGCGTACCGACACATTCCCGAGCCCGGTGCCGCCCGGGACAGACACCTGGTATTACCCTCCCGATCTAGCCGACGACATGAAAGACGTCCACTACATCTCCGCGGATGTCAAGGCCCAGCTCCTTACGAGTGCATGGGAAGCCGTGCGATCCGGAACCCCACATTATACCAACTGGGAGCGATATCTTGCATTCGTGCGCATCTACATAGTCGCTTTCTTCTGTGATTTCAGTGGACAGGCGGTTGATCTGTTGGCGAGCGACAAAATCTTGGGCTATTCCGTGTCGGCCCTGCTCGATATCCTCTTCGAGGATATGCCTCAGTCTGTCCGCGAAAGCATGCAGCGCGAGGTGCGGTGTGCGCTCTTTTTCCAGGCCGAGAAGTCATCCAACAGACGTAACGGCGAGCTTTTTCGACGATATGCGAATTCGCTGGCACAATCCCCCAGGCAATGGTTCCGCATGCGCAGCTGCGATGGGATGGCGCGCTTCTCGATGATGGCGGCTCTGGCGTGCAACGACATATTGGACGTTTTCTTTTCCGAGGAACAGTGGGAAGTCCTCGGCGAGATCGTCTGGACGATGTACGACGCGGTTGCGTTCTACAAACACCGGTCCGAGGGCGAGGTTTGCAATACCTTTGCATATATGCCCGAGATGCGCATCAAGTCTTTCTGGCTGTGTCGCGAGGTCCTATGGGCACTCGACACCGCCTGGGCACGCGAGGCCAGCTTGATACCTGTTCTTAACAATCTGCGCTTATTGGGGGGCACCGTCCACATGATGATGCGTCGCTATACATTCGTTGAGGATCAACTTTCATCAGGAAACAGCTTTTGGTCAGGTAGAGGCTCGTCCCCAACATAGATCACGGATCACTATGTAGACGCCGATAGAGCCGATGTGTCTCGGGTAGAGTGCCATAGAGACACGTCGTCTACCATCGCGACCTGCTCTCCCATCGACTCTAAACTCTTCCTGGTGCGCCGTCGCGTCCTATCCTCGACGAAGGTCAGCCAGTACGTACACATATCCGTGCGTGAGAAGCACGGCTACGGAATCACTCAAATACCTCGCGGTGCGTCAAGTCCTTCCTTTTCCCCCCTCCATCTTCTCCCTCCTGTTCACCTTGCCAGTCACCGCCGATCTCAAAGTCCTATCAGTCACTCCTCTTGGGTCTCTCATGCTCTCGCTATCCCGTCCTCTGGACTTGGCCTGGTGTTTCCCTCTTCAACCCTTTGCTAAGGACGACACGCCACAAATTGCCCCAAGTGTGTCACAATGAAGCGCAGACCCCGGATCTACCAAGCGCAATAGTCCCGGCTTTCAATCCCGCCAGTGAAGTTCGTCGCATGGAAGCATAAACTACTCAAATCGGCTCAAATCACTCCAAGATTCTCAACACTGGCTCGGTCGAACCTGTCTTTCAACCGTCAAGCTGCGCTAGAAGCCTCGTTGCCGTCTCCCCACTGCTCTTACCTGACGGCTGACCCGCGCAATAGCAAGAACCTTTGATTTCCCTGTGCTGCCCCAAATAAAAGTTGACTTGTGGTGGAATATTGGTTCGGTGGGTTTCCCTTACTATTCCGCACTCGTATACCCTGTACCCGTTGTCAAGACTCAAAATACATATTTTTACACATCTCTTCCCGCGTGAGCCCGCCTGATAGCGCCTGATTTTCTGTCTGATCTGGTGCCTGCAACGCCGTTTGATTGAGAAGCGCGTTTCCATGGGCGCTCTACCATAGAAACACGTGCTCTACGTCGCTCTATGGTGCTCTATGGCTCTACCGATCTACGGGTCTAGGGATCTACAGTGATCTCTGATAGAGCACGTACCCTCTATGATAGAGGGTACATGCCTTTGGGCCTACCGCTCTACGGGACTCTCGGTAGTGCGATATAGGCGGGTGGTCTTTCCCTGATGTTGTCTCGGGGTACCGGAGACTGAGGAGACAGTCTTGCACGCCCGCGGTAACTTCAAGCTCTGGTACCGCATCACCGCCAGCGAGCTGAAGGCCATCAGCGCGGAGGGTATTCAGCACTACAAGGACGTACTCGATCGCCGCGAGGAGTTGCTGTTCCCTGGTCTGGCTGCAATCCTGGAGACAGCCGACGACCAGCGCTGCGACACGTGCTTGTATCCCGACTCCTACGCCACAGAGGCCCCCATCCATTGTTTTGGCGGGGTTCAGCTGTGCGACGCATGCAAACCCCTTTGGCGCGACTTCCTTGAGTCGCTCCCCGAGCGTACTGCCAAGGCATTCCCCGAGTTAGTGGAGACATACAAGAAAGGAATCGCTTCGACTCGTAAGTGTCACGGCATACGCGCATATGTTCGCTGACGTTATATCAGGCGTCGTAGAATAGGCCCAATGGTGATGGATCAGCGATGGGTAAGTTTTGGAGCATATGCGCAACTCTGGACTAAATATTGGATCAGGGGGGGAGGATAGGCCGGAGAGCGATTATGATCGGCGAAGAGCGTCGGACCCTTGCATTACTATTCATGCTGTGTGAAATCTCTCATAAATTTTATTGAGCTTACGATTCGAACGGAGGATAGCGGCCGTCGGTTTATTTTGACGGAGATTGTTTCACCCGTTTCATCAATTGAACTCGATTCATGGTCAGAGGACGCCTTCGCCACACAATAAGACATGTAGGCGGAGTGGCCCGCCTCTGCAAAACATCGAATTGCGCATATCTGTGGATTTATGCAGAGAACTTACGACCGTTCGATTCGGGACTAGATCATAGGATGCCCCCTGAGAATTTTTTTTTGCGCGCTCCTTTTCGTTTGCGCTTTAAGTAAAAGGCAGTGGAGACTTTTATGCGCGGGTTCAACAAAAGTTGATTTTTTGCGATCCATTATGATCAAAAAAAAAGGTCCAAAAACAGGTCTCAAAAAGGCTCAAAAAACTCGTTGTGAAACACCCTAATAATTGGCAACTACATATTGGTGGATGTCGGCTGGGTCAATCCCTCTTTCCTTGGTGATAAATCTGGCGTGAAGGCCTAATCGGCCGTGTCTGCGCCTGAGCTGAAGTGTTCCATAAATCCAACTCATCAGAGCACGCCTTCTTCATGCAATGAGATCTGGATGCGGAATGGCCCGCATCTGTACAACATGGTACTAAGGCTCCCACCGTTTACGCAGAATACGGCGATCGATGTCATCGCGCGATAGCGCGCCCAGGTCTGATACTGAGGGCAGAAAATTCCACGAAAAAAGCAGAATCGTCGATAACCTGGTCCCGAGTCGAACAGAGATACGCTGCGCTGGATTGATGGTGTCTGCCGTTATCGCATGGTATGCAGCTGCGAGTCACTCCGCTGCCAGGTCTTGTATTCCTCATATTCAATAATTCAACATAGTGTCCGCATTGCACATCATATGGCATGGAGGAGGCGGGCCGTAGTACGAGTCTGCGGTTGAGTTGGTCAAGGGGTAATACCCACCCAAAATTGAGCCGCAGAACGGTCCCAGCCCTCCGTATTCAACTCCTGTTGACCTGACATGGGGAACAAAGAATCTTTCTGTCTTTGGTTGACCCTGGTCCCGAGTTGAACGGGCACACTCCGCAGACATTATCCAAATAATATGACTATCACTATGCAGCGTCTTCTGACCTTGCGGGGGGCAGAGAATTTCTAGAAACCAGGTCGCCGTGCCTGTGGTTCAACTATTAATCAGGCTATTGATCAATTGAATAACAGCCCAAAACGGCGACGCAGAATGGCCACCGAGGGGAATGGGGTACTGCGTACAAAATAAGGTGCGGAACTTTCAAGTAAATGCAAAAAAAGCTTCGCAAAATCTTGTTCATGACTTGGTCCCGAGTCGAACGAGTATACGCGCACAGGATTACAGCAAATGGCGGTACTGAGGGCGCGAAACAGAAAATTGCCGTTTTGGGCATTTTCCGAGCCTCGCGACCGATTTGCCTGTATCTCGATAGGTTCTGCTCGGATTCACATGAAACATAGCTGGATAATTCAAGCTAATTCATGCGCAATTAGTGATAGAAAAATATCCTGAAAAAATACTTTATTTTGCACCCCTTGTCATATCAGCTTTCTCGGGCCATAAATCCCGAATACAGAGCTCAAATCTTGTTCAAACGAGGTAAGATTTTTTTAGGGTGTACTCATATATGTATTGAGTATTGTGATAGAGCCGAAAGTACCAATAATTCTTTTTCCTGCCCTACATTCTCTCTCGAGGGCTTTTCAGGTAGCAAACAGAGAATTGGGTGTAGGCAAGACATTTCTCTATCAAATAAAGTGAAGTAACAACTGAGAGGGTTACAAAATACTACTCTACGTTACTACACAAGACGAAACGCCACGGATGCGCATTTTACACGCTAATTAGGACATGTCGTGTCCAATCTCGGCCACTGTCAAGTGGTCATGATCTCATCAGCACTGTCTCATCATTGTCTCGACGCCCGTCTTTCTCTCTCATCTACCACTATATTCTTGAATATACCAATGGTGATTCTCAGCATGTCTCAAGTGACCTCAGAGCCAATCCAAGTACTCAAGTTGACTATCTTTTGTTCCTATCCATGGCTAACCCCTTCGATCATCCCTAGGTCATGACAGCCAACGGCGTCAAAAGCCTGGCCATGTCTGGACCAATACCACTCAAGGGACATCTTCTAAGTCTCGTAGGCCAGCCAGATCTACAGGCGTAGGAAACTAAGGGCTGTACCTGCTGTCTCTGTACGTAGTGGCCGGTGCGTGCATTGTACTGTCCTTCTTTATATTCCGAATCGAGCATTGGATTTGTCCACAGGTGTTGAGAGGTAAGGGATAAACACGCACTTTTCGATTTGGCGGGTTTTGCTGCTGACTTTGCTGCCGGCTTCACTGCGACTGTCAGGGGAACCGCCCGTCCGTCCGTCCATCCGTCCGTCCGTCCGGCTCCGGCCCATCGCACTGCCCCGCTTCCTCGTCCGATCCTTCGTCCGGCCTCCGGACTCGCACCCCAGCCTGCGCCTCCATTCGGAACGTCACCTCCCGTCCCTCCGGACTCTGTTCCCTTCCGTCCGTCCGGCCGCTCTCACTGGCACGTGCTGTGTGATCAAGCTCGAGACCTCTGCCGATCCCTCCGGACACGTGCTACTGGCTAGTACTTAAAAAAAACCTCGCCTAGCGTGAGAATCCTCATCCTTTCTTCTCTTCGGATTCTCCCGCTAGGTGCGTATTCTAGAAACCTGTATTTAGTACCATTCAATTGAGTTGCTTCGGATTCTCCCGCTAGTCTCCCGCGCTCTGTGCCGAGCTGAGGTTGCCCTTACAGCGACTTTGGGCTTTGGTTTCGGGCCTGGTTTCTTCTTGGCCGGTTTCGGATCACTCTCCGCCTCGCTATACTCGATGGCCGGGCTTTTCTTCTTTGCTTTTGGCTTCTTTTTCGGTGGTGGAACAACATCAGCATCGGAGGTGTCAGAAGCACCATCAGATTTGCGCTTCGTGGACCGAGTGTTACGGCCTGGAACAGCAAGAGAATCAGGAAACTTTTTGTCTGAAGGGGGTGCCATGGGAGTTGGGGAAGAAGGGAATTCCAGGGGTCATGACTCCGACTGGGAGCGGGAAGAGGATACCGGGCTGGATGCTGGGAGAGGAACGTTCAAGCCAAGCTGCTTTTTCCGCTCTCGAGCAGCTTCAAGCGGCGTCTTTTTGGGCATCCACCTGTGGCTGAGTGAGGCAATGCACATCGAGAGTTGAGACAATGATGAGACATGGCTGATGAGATCACGGCCAGTTGACGGTAGCCGAGATTGGACACAACGCGTCCTAATTAGTGTGTAAAATGCGTGTCCGTCGTGTTTCTTCTTGTGTAGTAACGTAGAGGAGTATTTTGTAACCCACTCAGTTGTTACTTCACTTTATTTGATAGAGAAATGTTTTGCCTACACCCAATTCTCTGTTTGCTACCTGAAAAACCCTCAAGAGAGAATGTAGGGCAGGAAAAAGAATTATTGGTACTTTCGGCTCTATCAGAATACTCAATAAATATATGAGTACACCCTAAAAAAATCTTACCTCGTTTGAATGAGATTTGAGCTCTGTATTCGGGATTTATGACCCGAGAAAGCTGATATGACAAGGGGTGCAAAATAAAGTATTTTTCAGGATATTTTTCTATCACTAATTGCGCATGAATTAGCTTGAATTATCTAGCTATGTTTCATGTGAATCCGAGTAGAACCCATCGAGATACAGGCAAATCGGTCGCGAGGCTCGGAAAATGCCCAAAACGGCAATTTTCTGTTTCGCGCCCTCAGTACCGCCATTTGCTGTAATATCATCCGCCGGAATAAGATAATATATATGCAGCTGCGAGCCAATCCGCTGCCAGGCCTCATACTCCGCATATTGAACAATTCAACTTACGTGCGCATTACCATTTTTAACCACACGACATCAGATCGAGAAAGCAGGTCGTGGTTGAATTGGCCAAAGAGCAATATCATGTCATCAGCTCAAAATAGAACTGCAGAACAGACCCAGCCCTGCGTACATATTCGACTTTTGTTCACCTTACTCTATACTGGGTGAAAACAAATTTCCTACTGCTGGATGACCGGGTCCCGAGTGGAACGGGTGTACACTGCATAATCTGGGGGAAAGACCCATTACTTGCAGGTGGAGCCACTCCGCATCCTGGTCTCATAAGTACTTATATGTATTCAACAGTCCAAATTGTGTCCACAATTTCAAACCGCACGATATTGCATCGAGGGAGCAGATCGAGGGGAGGAAGCGCTACTTATTGAGAGAAAGGAAGACAGAGAGAAGAGAAAGTACATACCTAGCCAGAAGCCGTAGGGGTCCCGTCCATCCTGTCTGCCCGCAGAAACACACAAGGGTGACGTTCCACCACTGCTTTCTCCATCCCCGAGGCAAGCGAAAGTACACTTTGAGAGCAGAACGGCGGACCGGCAGCCCCCCCGCCCTCGCCCACATGTCGTTGCACCAAGAACCGGCACCACCCGACATCGGATTGGGCTGAAGCTGCTATGCGTGTTGTCCCAGACGAAATGCTGGCGGCGGTGGTGTAAGGAGAGGGCACGGTGATAGAAGTTCTCTGCTTGCCTCTGGTCACCTGAATTCAAATAATAGGTGCCAGCGCAATTGTAGAGCACAGCTGGAAGCACCTTAGCTCGAAAAACTTCAGCTCGAAAAACTTCAGCTGCAGGATTGATACTCGCCTTCTCCGTTGAGATCGTGGATGAGACGGAAATGTTCCATGGCTTCGTCTATGGACTTTTCGGGGTTCGCAAGTGTGTGAAAGTACTGCGCAAGCAATGCGCCTACGATGAATTGACCCTGAATGCTGTGGTCTTCTATTTGGGCCAAAATTTCGGGGAGGCGCAGCCAAGGAGGGCTGAGACCACGATCCATTGTCATATTCAACCGATGGAGCCATATTATAGCCTGCACTGTCTCTCGTAGGTCTTCGTGATCCCCGTCCAATCCATGCTGCAGTAGATTGTGGAGGTTCCCAAGGTTTGACACCAGGTGGACTATGGAGTCGACCGCAAATGAAGAACCGTACAACCAGGTCACGGCAATTTCTCCCGCCAACGTGCTGGAGGCCACAAGGCTTAGATACGAAGCGATCGTCGCAACCAGGGAATCATTCGTGTGAGCGGAGTCGCAAGGAATGAAGTGGCGAATCGGGTATCTATCAATCACTTTTGAATTGTGAAGAGCCGCCACAGCTAAGGTCGTCTTGCCCATGCCACCTGGGCCCAATACTGCCACACGGGCGGGGTTACGAGCAGGGTACCAACCAGATCTTCAAGCTCAGTGTCCCGCCCTTGCAATATTTTGCGAGATGCCGGTAGAAGTGAGAACGCGCCGAAGCTGTATGAGCAAGAAGCGTAAGAACAGCTCTCTTCTCCCTTAGCGAAACCAGACCTGCTATTAAAGGAATTCCGTCCGATCTGCGATATCGTGTGAGATTCCATCGGTAATGTGTGTACAACGTCCCCACCGATGATATTGGGTCGAATGAGCCGGTCTGCGACGACATAAGTTCTAGGAGCTCCTGGTGCCGCGTCTCGGCATCAACAGTGAACTGGGCGACAGCGGAAGTCATTCTGACACCTTGTTCCATCTTTCAAGTAAAGTTAGCTTTTGTGGTTAAATGAGGTGCAATATGTGACGCACTGAGAAAGCTGCGATGGCTGCCGTTAACTCTTTTTCACAGGTATCTAATTGAGTGACGAGTTCGCTTTGTTTAAACAGTCGCTTGAATGTTCCGAGACACTGTTGTGTTTTTAAACATGAATCGACTTTCTGGAGAGTCCTAGGACGAGGCATAAAAATTGATAAGAGCCATGTGAGTAAGGCCAATCTTACTCACAGGACACACTGAGCTAATTTATTGAGCACCTCGAAAGATTGAAGCGCATCCGGGTCGAGAGCCAGTTTCAAGAGCACGCAGAGCAACTCATGAATGTCTTCGACAATACGGCGGCATCGGTCTTTTTGAATTTGGTGTCCTAAATTCTGGATGAAATTCTGGGATACAAGTTTCCACCAAAGTTGCATACCTGCACCATTGGAATAATAGCCAGAGTCAGTGTACAAACACTACCCACGAAGGGTACGTGAACTGTAAATACAGCATCCCTGAGTGCATTTACAGCGAACACAGTGTAATCGAGAATTGGTTAGACGGTGGTAGGGGGATTGGCGGGCATTTCAGATAAAGACGCCTCGCTCGCCAAGCGGGCTTATATAGCGTCAGGCTATATTCGAGCCGCAGATCAGAATCTGTGTTTCGGATCAACTCAATCGAAATGGACCACACCCAGCCCGACTAAAGTCAATCATGAATTTCGCGTGACAAACCGACCCAAAAAACCCGTTCTGCGGAGGTGGTTCCTTTCCCAAAGGTAGTGTATAGTCGGGTGACCGTGGATCAGCCAAAGTTCAAACAAAACACCGAAGAAATATGGACATTCTCAACTCGCATGTAGACCCAGATCCAACGCCCGACAGCTGCTTTTGTTGCTGGCAGCCGTCTCCAAAGATAGATGACAGGAACCATCGTGTATTTTGATTGAGCATGAGCGGTACCCACGGAGTAGCAATTCTGCCGTTGAGCTAACAATACGACGTGGGATATGTGGAAATCGTGCATGCCGTGTTTGCAAAAAGTCTCCTACTCCGCGAGGTGTGACGAGTCTACTCCCACGTGTAGGAAGGCGAGGTCCCCCCAGAGCTTGGGCGCGAGGATATGGTGCGTGCGCCCGGGAAGGCGGGGCTTCGAAGAGCAAAAATCGTCATGATCCGGACATGACCCAGTGTATCGGCGGAATAAACAAAACTATTCGCGCGCACATTCCCAAAGGCACATTGCAATCAAACAGTGCATATTCAGGTGAAACCTTGCACTTTCACCCGGAGAAACATGGAACATTCGCTTCAACGGTCTGGGCCATCGGGTCAACATGGTGCCTTTGGATAATCTCGGACTCCAATATGTACTGTACTATTACGACCAAAGGTTCAGGTGACGGGTGACAGCTGCCCGTGAACTGAACACTTTTGGTACCTGTGACGGTGACGCTCGATTTTTCTGAGCCCAAATAGGCAAAAAACATCAAAATTTCCGGGCCGGCTGATGCCGGACCCCATGTAAGGGAATTTGATGTGATTGCCGATCAATGAACAGTGAATACTTGAGGTGATGGGTGACACCCCGTGAACCTTTGCTCGTAATAGTACAGTAAACAAGACGACCTCCGCTTCGCTCCGGTATAAGTACAACAAATGAAGCCACGGATAATATAATAATCATTTCAACATACAAATAGAAGATCGAAAAATCATCATAAACGATAAACCTGCGCTGAAGAGTGCAGATGTAATTACTGGAATAACACTACATCGCGATGTCTTGCCTTCAAGAATCAAGCACGAACTGTAGACACCATGGATAGAATTCCCAGGAGTTTCGCGCCGAAAGGTAGAGCAACAGAGCAGTCCAGTCAATCAACCAGCCGTGGACAAAAGACAACAGAGATTGAACGTGAATGTAGCAATGGCAGTTGGACACCCAGAATATCACCCCATGAGTTCCTGGGAGTCCGAAGGATTGTGAAAAAACCAGAAAGAGGGATAATCGCATCCAGCAGCGTAGAACGAAATGAAATTGATCCACGCTGGAATCCCACATGGAAGATTGTATTAGTACCAGCGGGGCCGAGAAGGATTCCATGCAAGATCCCTAGTTAAGGAAATGCCGCAGAGCAGGTGAGAAGATACCCAAGCATTAGCAGAGCAGTCTCGATTCCACAGATAGTTGAGGAAGACCCTGAGACGAAGACGGAAGCGTTCAGATCAGAAGAAGTGTCTTGATTTGAAGACAGCAGCAACAAATTGAGGGATGAAAACGGGGCGAAAGATTGCTAGCCCGAGCGTAAAGAAATGCTGCCTGTTTATATGTCGAGAGGGGGGACTACGTGGCTTCCCGGCTTGATTACAATCAGCGGGCTGCGGAGCTTCAACAGCGGAGCTAACAGTATTCTGTCAAGAAACACTGCACGTCCGAGTCAGCTATTGAGCCACATCAGGTTTTCAACCGTAAAATGAAACTGTGCAGAGAAACTTTGACGCCCCGAAATGAGGATCATAGGTATAAATCAGATGGGGACGTGCGCAAAGAATCACGGCTAATCTCAGCAGCGGACAGAAGTGTCAAGAAAGCACATCCGATCAAAAGTTAATTCGAGTACGAAAAAAAGTGGGCAAGAAATAAGCATTACGAACAGTAGCGCCGCTTTTATATGTCGAGAATTGTCCGGGAGAACTACGTGGCCTGGCGGCCGAGAATCGCGGCGCGCCGTAGCCAGCAACTGCGATCCGCTGCGTCCTGTCAAGAAGGAACTGCGCTCGGGTCAGCTGTTCCGCGGCAAATGAAAAAGCTGTGTTCAAAAGTACAGCAAGTCGAGGGCGGAAGGGGTTAACCCAAGAGGAAGAGCAGAGGAATAGTTAAAGGAGGATGGATATATGGAGAAATAGCACAGCCGAGGAGCCATTTGCTTAAAGAACGGTTAATCTCAACCGCTTGTAAACTTCACTCGCATGCGACTCGTCGTTAAAGTTCAAACGCTCGAACCAACTTCATTATCTAATGCGGTCCGCGAATACGGAAACTACGTGTATTTGCACCATTCTTCCAGTCGCTGTTCGCTGCCGAGATCTCCATCGTGAACTCGAGGGAGCTAACGAGGTGCGGATGGCTTTGTGCTCGAGCACTAGCTAACTAAAGCTCCAACTGTTTAGTTTAGGTTTATGGTTGGGCCTAAACTAAACCAAAACCCAAAGAAAAGGGTTTACAAATGGTTTATTGCCGTTTTCAGAATAGTTGGCGGATGTGACTTTTTGCGCACTTTTTCGGTCAAATCTTCAGAGGCCCATATCTCGACAACCACTACACCAAATCACAAGATTTATATACCTTTAGAATCGCCTCGTCAAGTACTACAGCCCCCCCCATAACTCTTGTGTCCCAGTTCCTCACGCGTAGAATTTGTTCTCGAGGCACCGTAACAGTAGGTGGGACACCTCTAACTCAAAAACCACTCCATGTATAGCTACCAAATTTTTATATGTTATTCTCCAACATGTCCGTGAGGGTGCCCCACATTGAAAATCTTGGAATTGGACCTGCACCGTCCGAACAGGTGATCGCATTACATCCGGCTAACAAACACGTCTTTTTTCCTCTTTCTCCTTTCCACCTCTGTTCCAGCATGACCCGTGGCAAAGCAATGTCAGACAACCTTCATGGGGTACTCGAGTTTGTCAAGGAAGGTGTCGAAGTTGACGGTCGAGAGGACCTCGAGCTCGCGAGATGCGCCATTGAATGGAACCTCGAACTGTATGATAAACTTGTTTTTACGGGCCGCAGCAGCAGATGGTGAGCTGGTAATTACTGGATTGCTAAGTTAGCTAATAGACAGAAGAATAGATCAATGCTCGTACTAGCACTCATTGTCTCATTGTCGTCCGAGTCCGAGGAGGATTCACGGTTGCTGCTATCTGACGACAACTCCGAACTGCTCTGAGAGTGTTCCCCACCATTATGGTTCCCTCTGAGACTCCAGGAACTGTGGCTGCAAAAATGCGATCCATTTTGTTCTTGAAATGGGCATCAGCAAACCCTGGGTTTCGCCGTAGCCGGGCCATAGCTCGTGTAGTTGCCATAGTATTTGGGCCAACTACGTAGCGTTGCGTAGTGCTACGTAATACACGTGTAGTTCCAGGCTTCAGTTGTAGTTCCTGTAGTTTTTCAACACCTACGTAGTTCTGCGTAGTTGGGGGCCCACTATGTAGCACTGGGTAGACAGGCTGCGTGGGACATAAACAGGTCAGGGAACTCGCCGCTACACATATCGACTAGTTTGAGCTGAGGATCACTACATTTGGAGAGCCTGAGGAACGGACTGGTACATGCACAATATGATGATTCAATAAAGGAGATAATACAAGGGAAACAAAATGTACTCTGGGTAGAAGAGGGTAATATAATGCATAGAAGCAGATAATATAATGCGTAGAAGAGGATAATATAGCGTAGAAGAGGAATGATGCAAACAATTAAGCAGCATCGGTGCTGGTGGAGTTGGCGCGCATGCCGATCGTACAGCACCGGGTCAAACCCAGGTGACGGCGGGCTCGCGACGTAGCGGCGCGGGCAGGGAGTGCGACTGGCGCAAGTACATCGGAAGAGAAGGTTTTTTTGCGCTCCTTTTTGCGTTTCTTCTCGCCGTCAGCGGCAGGCGTGGCCGCAGCCTCTGCAAGGCTTGTCAGTGACACATCCAATCTCTCTTGCATGTCCACCATCAGTAGGTTCTCAAGTCATCGCCGACCATATTGGTGCGTCGACTGGACGTACTCGGAGCAGCTGCGCTACTTGCGGCGGGGCAGCAGCAGCGGCACCCTTGCCTGCAGTCGCTCCCCTTCGCAGCGGTCGCGGGGGCAGCAGAAGTAGCGGCGGCAAACAGCAGCAGCACCCTTCCCGACCTTTCCGGCAGCGGCGGCACCGGTCGCAGCAGAAGAAGCAGACGCTACGGCCGCGCTGGAAGCGCCAGCGGCGGGGTCGGTCGCAGCACCTGCACCAGCAGCGGCACCAGTGGCAGCAGCAGCACCAGTTTCGGCGGCGGCGCCAGTTCCAACGGCAGCAGCACCTCCAGCGGCCGAGGCG
Source organism: Mycena galopus ATCC 62051 (assembly GCA_014925785.1). Taxonomy (NCBI): domain Eukaryota; kingdom Fungi; phylum Basidiomycota; class Agaricomycetes; order Agaricales; family Mycenaceae; genus Mycena; species Mycena galopus. Next base: position 544,839 of record WIQG01000019.1, read on the forward strand.
AACTATGTAGCAATTCATCAGCGATAAACGTGTGGCGGAAAGGGAACCACTAACGTAGACGCAATCATCGAGCGAACCGTGCTGAGCGACGGGGACAATCGCAGGCTGGTGAGTTGCTGACGAGACGATGGTGCACATGCTGGGAGCCCACCAGCGACGGGACTACGACATTGCCCTGAGCATCCGCGGCATCATCAACATCCTTGAAGAAGGAGAAGTCTTGCGAGTTCATGATGGCGGTGGTGGTGAGCGCAGGGATGGATTCGATGACGACGTGAGTGTGTCCGATGATTTGGCCCTGGGCGTTGAAGGTCTGCGGGTTGGCGAAGTACGTCTTGGCAGGTGGTGAACGTGTCGAGCTGGATGCCCTGCGTCTTGAGCGTAATGTTGAAGGTCGCGTCGGAGGCGATGGCGTCGAGGTTAGTCGGGCTCTCTGAAAATTAAAATTTGAGAATTAAGGAGATCCGAATAGAACAGTTCTTATACGCACGGAACTTGGACGACGGTACATCATTCACAGAAGGAATGTTTCCGATAGGTGGGGTTGCAAGAGACGGTCGTGATCTGCAGACCGTTGGTCTGGCCAGCGCAGAAGTTCATGAAGTCGTTCGTCGAGGTGGCGGCAGCGCTCTGGCCTGTAACCAGGGGGTTTTGGCCTGGAATCCAGATGTCAATATCTGTTTCTTTTAGTGATGATAAGAAAACCCTAACCGTCATCCGTGGTCTGGATAACCGAAGCATCGAGGGTCAAGGACGACTGCTCACCGCTGGAAGACGCGGGGGGAGGAGCAGTGGCCAAGACGGTCGACAACGAGGTAGCGGCACTGCTGTTGTCCGTGGTAGAGCCGGTAGATCCAGAGGAGGAACCTGGAGGAAGAGGAACCTGAGCTGGATCCGGACGACTTGAAGGACGAGGAACCAGAGCTGGAACCGGAGGACTTCGAGGAGGACGAACCGGAGCTCGACGAGGAACCCGACGATGTCGAGGCAGAGGGACCAGAGCCAGTGTTGGAGGTGGAGGATCCCAAGCTGGACGAGGAACCCGACGACTTCGAGGAAGAACCAGAGCCAGTGTTGGAGGAGGATCCAGTTGCGGGCCTTGATGGCCACTCTATGATCTCGAGTTGATGCCGTTTCGTCAACGAAGGTTGGATCTTGAGGTGCGCGCTGGGGAAAAGAGTCGAGCCAGCGGGGCAGGAGGTGTTAGGTGTCAGACCGAGAAATGTTGGGTGGCACGCACGTGATGGATCAGCTGCCATAAAGGGCGCCAAATATTTGGCGACGGTTCGTCTCGTCTTTCATCCTTACCACCACCACTCCCCGTCCTCCTTCCTCTGCATTCTTGACTTCACTTTCACCACCTTCACCCAACACTTTGCCTCGGAGAGGACTTGTCTTCCGAGTCCGACGTCCCACCATGCGCTCGGTCGCCACCTGCGATGCAAGCCCAGCGGACAGCTGCCACCATGAAGAGGGCTCCAGGAATGGATGTTTGGTTGTGTTGGCTCTTGGTGAGTTGATTTATGTGTCTCCCGTTGTGTTCTGAGTCCTGCTTATTCACGCTGAATAGGCGTCGCTGATGGAGTTGAGCTGGAGCCAGTTACGCAGGACATGCAGTGAGTTTTTGTGCTTTCTTACTCCTCACAGCTTCGGATTGATCATTTCCTGCCCAGCGACTTTCAAGATGTATGTTTCCGAGTCTTAACTTTCATTGGCCGGTATTGACTTTTGCCTTTGTATAGATCCGTATGTAATGAGAAATCCCTTTGCGTATGTCTTCACATTTTCCCTCCGCATCTTTCCAAACTGACCCAGCTTCTGTGCAAAGTTGCTCACCTATCTGCTCTGGTTTCAATTTCTTTTCCGTGCGTCAAGTTTTGCCTGATCTATGTCATTTCTGAACTGACTGTTTTTGTGAACAGAATGGTGTCTCGTTCTAATTTAAATACAATCGTCTCAGTCATCGAGTATCACTACTGCTGTACCTTCCATGTGATTTTATTTGGATTTTTGTTCTTCATTATCTTCGGGAGAATTGGAAGCGGCACTGTATTGGTTTTTTAAGCAACTGCACTAGCAGCGTACAAAGCTGCTACAGCAAGCGGCGTTCAACTACAGGGCCAGTACAGCCAACTACAGGTGAGCTATATGCGCTACAGCCAAACTACAGCCAAACTACAGCCAAGCTACATGCGCTACCACCACGCTATGTCAACACTACATCAGGAAAATCATCCTTTCCTAATTACCCAGAAACTTCCCCCTAATTTGGTTCTCTGTAAAAAAAGAGGCCGCAGAAGGGCAAATTTGGGATATTGGTGGTAATTTCAACTATATTTGCAACATTTCCGTGCCATCCTGGGTAGAGACAAAAAACTGACAATGAATATGAATGGAATTGGTACAACGTAGCATAAATGGGATGGTCGGAGACTGAAATAACGAACGAAAAGGGACTTTTATCCAAAACATTACTGGATGTCCGTTCAAGAGGAGCCACTGGTCCAGATTTTGGGAGCAAGTGACTATTGTGGTGAAGTTAGCAACAGGAATGGCACTCTCTATGCGGTCTCCATTTTTAAGGAGTTGCTGATTTTGTTCCCATTTATTCCAGTCAACGAGAGTGTTAGAAAATGGTTCCAACTTCTAAGTCGTTCAAAGCCCGCTCAAAGCCGAACTGGCATACACAACCAAATGTTGATCGGAGATCAAATGTCATCTGTGTTATGTTCTGTGACCAGTCACTGACACGGACCATCTTTTCTTTCTTCCTCTCTCCACGCTTTCGCATTCCCTCCCCCTCTCCTTGCGAGGCAATTGTGCAATTTGACTGGCCCTTCAACCTTCCTTGCCCACCCGTACTATTCGAGAAGCCATAGGTGAATCATTCTACACATTCATTTCCTTGTGCTCACTGTCTTTGGTCTCCGCGGCAGGACTTTGATACGTTTACAAGTGAGCCTATATTTGTGGGTTTGACTCTGACTTTATGATCCATCCGCTCATCTCCTGCCATAGCGGGCGTAATCCATCCGGTCTCGACCTGTTCCATCTCGACCTCAGCCTCGCATACCCTCCTCGCGCTGTCCTTAGTAATAACTACTCACAGCCGGTGACCTATGCCCGAGCCTGCTCTCGACCCGTCTCACTCCCTTACTGGCCGTGCCCGACACAAGTCGCAACACACAAGATCAATCTGTGAGTGCATTGGAGAAGAGAGCGGCCAACCTGGTGCGTCGTATGCTTGCCTTGCCTGCTTCGATTGTGACTGATTCCCGTCTGCAGTCCTAGTATTTTCCTTCATTTGTGTTCCTATTGCAGACTGCATGCGGTGCAACCCACCTGTTCGCTGAACCCGCGAAGTTGCGCGCCCTCGGGGCCACGTCTGGCTCTCGACTCCCGTGGCACAATCCGTTCACCCTGGTAAATACCAGTCAACCTCGCCTAATTGAATGACTGATTTTATGTGCATCAACTTTGTTGATGTGCCGAGTCTGATTGGAGGACAGGTATTCACTCGGAAAATAGTCTGCGATGCTACTGTACGTATTTTCCTACATCCTCTGGTACATATGTCTTTACCCCATTTGCTGTATCATATTGCACATCCTGAGATCTCGCACGTATTTCCCTACATATCCTAGCACATTCTAGCACATATGTCTTGACCTACATAGTTGCTGCATTGCACTTTAATAAAAGGCGCTGTTTACACTGCTTCTTCTGGTCAAATGTCAAGGAAATACTTGTGAAATACCTGAAAATTTTGGATGACAATTCACCAAGGTTCAGGAAAGCGCGAGAAGGGGTGGTAAAAGTGGCCTAACTTGGGGTGAAATTAGTGGTAATTTAATTGGCAGGTTGCTAGAAACCTAATAATGGAAATCTTCCATATTCGTCCATATCCAGCTGGATTACCGTGAAGTTCAGTCCAATCCAGGGTTATTACCATTGGACGGTTTTCCTGATGTACGTAGATCGGCCGAAACTACGGATCACTACGTAAAGGGTAACCTTCGCTACATGAGCTATGGGAGCTACAGCCACTATAGCCAACTACATGGCGCTGCGCAGCAGGCCCAGGTTTTGCTGATGGGGGTCGGAGTCCTCGCACGATAACTGATGTCTCCCACCAAGAGACACGAGGGCAGCGGCAGCAGCAGACTCGTCGACATTGCCAGACGGTGCCGTGCCGTTTGCTGGAGGAGCTGGATGCATAGGTTGAGCCGACAAGGAAGAGGTTGCGCTGATGGCAGCGGGGACTCCGGCTACAGACTACTAGCCACTTTTGCGGTCTTCTGTGTCCCGGTGGTGCGCTGTGCCTTTGGCTTCTTCTTTACTTTGTTCTTTGAAGTGCCCATTGCAGTTCTAAGGCTGAAGAGGATGATGAGGCGTGTCTGGTTGATGCAAAAAGTGGTTGAATTTAGTGGCGTGATATCCCAGGCTTGCTATATGACGAGCCAAGTGCTATTGACCATGGGGCCTCACAGACATGTAAAAGAACAGCATATAAAAATTTGGTAGCTATACATGGAGTGGTTCTTGAGTTAGAGGTGTCCCACCTACTTTTACGGTGCCTCGAGAACAAATTCTACGTGTGAGGAACTGGGGCACAAGAGTTATGGGGGGCTGTGATACTCGACGAGGCGATCCTAACGGTATATAAATATTGTGATTTGGTGTAGTGGTTGTCGAGATATGGGCCGCCGAAGATTTGACCGAAAAAGTGCGCAAAAGTCACGAAAAGTCACATCCGCCAACTATTCTGAAAACGGCAATAAACCAAGGGGGCACCGGCATTCAAAAAAAGTATATAGGGCTGATTTTCTTTTTTCAACCTCGAGCTCTGGAGTACCTAACTAGCGTAATGTTCCCACACCCTATATATGGTAATTTCTTACGTTGTTAGTTGCCGGACGGTGTTGAACTCGCGTATTTCAGTACCAATCATGCTCCAGGGACAGCGTAGGGGCTTCCCACTGAACAGCAATATACACAGACTATGTAAGGCATGTGCAATGATTTTTTTAACCCCTTCGAACACGCTTAGCCTGCTGAGAACCAGATGCGGAGGAAGCACCGGCATCACAGCCTCGCAGGTCTAACAGGTGACAGTAAATTCCATGTCGACTTCCATGTTGACACAGGGAAAGTGATACTACAGGTTGGGAGTTTAAATTTAGACTCAGTTCAATCACCACGCACTCATTTAGCAATCAGGCCTAGATCAGAGGACGGTGTCATACATGAAAAATGTTTACGATAAAGTGCGAGCATGCTAAGTTTTGGAGAATAGCTGACATAGACAGGAAAAATCACTTACCAGCGCTCTCTGCTAAGATTGGTCACATGACATGACTCAACAATGCGAGTCATCAGGGTTGAGTCATCTGGTTTGAGTCAGGATGAGTTGGGCTGACTCATTTGGTAAGAGTCATTCCGACTCAAAGGATATGAGTCATACAAAGGCGACTCAGGGTTGGAGGGTATATAAGGAGCTCAGATTTTAGCCAAGTAGTCAGTCCCCTACCTGTACTTTGGGTTCGCAAATATTAACTTTTTGTGCATCTTTCCCTGTTGCTTGAGCTACTAAGCCTTCTTCAGACAGCTTATCACTCGCTGACTTACATTGCTGATACCTTTGCCGTCGGTGTCACTGACAACATTGACTTCCTGACTAATCTTGCTGACTCAGTGCTTACCTAACTTGGACGACCCACCACCAAATCCTTGAAAAGGCAACTCATTGGAACTACACTTGAACACTTGGGTTTCTGTCAAATAACACTATTTCCACAGGACCTAAGGGAAACTATTTTTCCGTTGCACATCATTGGAGCCCACTGTGAGGGGAAATAACGTTCCAATATCCTATGTTGCCCATCTTGGATTTATTGTCTGAAACTACCACTGATACCAACCACTGTAAAGCTACCTAAGCTTATACTGAAGAGCACCGAGGCTACCTAAGCCTACACCGAATAGCACCGAGGCCACCTGAGCCTACACCGAACAGCACCGAGGCTACCCGAGCCTACACCGAACACCACTGAGGCTAACCAAGCCTACACCGAACAGCACCGAGGCTACCCCGAACCACACTGAGGCTTACCGAGCCTACACCAAACAGCACCAAGGCTACTTTAGCCCACACCAAACAACAACCACACCTGCCAAAGTTAACTATGACAAAGAAACTGTCCTCCGATATGCCGCCTATCCATGTGTTCCAAGACCATGACGAGCGACTGGCATATGAAGCCAAGTTCGCCAACAGCACTGAGCGCTTTGAATGGGAAGACAAGTTTGGCGCACCAGTAGGGCCCTTCGAATATGAAGAGGAACCCGAGCCAGCTCCCCCTGCTTGCCGACGCCACCATAGGCAAGGGCGAAGGCCTCCCAAACAAGAGCTGGCCACTGGATACAGGGGACATGATGCCGATCCATCCTCTGAATCCTCTATAAGCTTATCCACACCCAGCCAGTCAGGGTCCGAAAGGCACCCTTCAAATCAGTATTATGCACCACAACCGCCTGACCCGCCCTTGACAGGTGCAGCTCCACCCTACTCTACAACACCTCACTGGCATTCAACTTCGAGTATGCCGGTACATGGTTTGAAGGATGCACCACGGCTTTTCTCAGGCAAGTATACTGACATTCAGGTATTTATTGACCATTACGAGCGGCTTCTGCTCAAACACAGGATTTCTAGTGATCAAGAACACTGCAATAATATCCTGCAGTATTGCACGGTGGACACTCAGAATGTTATCCGTGCCTTGGATGGTTTCCAGAAAGGGAAATGGAAGTGACTTCGGAAAGAGTTGCTTCAAGCCTTTGATGCAGACCGGGTTTTCAGAAGTACAAGCCCGCAGACGTGGAGTGCTACATTGCAAAGAAGCAGCAGCAGGTATGCCACAACCTTACCCAGTGGCGCGAGTATTTTATGAAGTTTCACAAAATTGCCCTTAGCAAAGGGGCATCTCAAGCTGGAAGACTACAATGCCTATTTCTTTATCGGGATACACCCTTCCTTGCAGCAGCTCCTGGAGACTCGTATCCTGTTGGCCAATCCACGCAAACAAGACCGAGAGCAATATACAGTGAAGGAAATCAATGATGCCGCTGAGGGACACTTCCACCGCAACCAGTATGAAGCCATGATGGTGAGGTTGGCTGAGCTGGGAGAAGATCGAGATGAAGATTATTCGAGAGAGGGCTCAGACAGTGACTCTGAAAGCGAGGAGACCGATTCGGGGTATGAGGCATTCAAGCGGGCCAAGAACAAAAGGAAGGAGAAAGCAAAGAAGAAGAAGCAAGATCAGAAGAAGAAAACTCTTGCCAGAAAGGACTCGAGCAGCTCGGAAACACAGAAGTACCAAGGAAACGAGGAAGAGATCGCCTGTCTGATCACCAAGCACAGTAAAATGAGTTTGGATGACAAGGACTACGTACCAATTTATTATAAGGTCATGGTGATGGACCAGAAGGGAGTTACCGAAAAGTTTGTTCGGCCACCGGTCATGGACATTCCCACACCATGCGCAAGGCCACCAAGCCGCATGGGAACTCAACACAGGGAGGGCATCAGTTCCAGTTCAGCTCCGTCCACGAGCAATGGGCCCGCAACCTACCCAAACAACATTCCTCTGGGAAGCCGGGGTACTGGGAGTGAGCCACCCTCAACTGCCTGTTACGGGTGCGGAAGAGAGGGACATCGGATATCCGAGTGCGAGGAAGTCTCGAGCCTTATTAACAAGGGGGTAATTGGATATGACCAAGGCTCCCGAAAGCTGGTGATGAAGAATGGGGCTCGAATTTGGAAGCGCACTGAGGAGTCACTAGTCCAAGCAGCAGAACACATTGCAGCAGAGAATGCCCCGCACGTAATGCTAGGTTTTCTGAAGTCACCTTCAAGCCTAAAGGCAGCAGTGCAGAGCTTCTATCACACCGAAGAGCAGGGGTGCTTCGAGGAGGTTGACAGTGATGACAGTAGTGAACTCTCAGACAGCAACAGTTCCAGCTCGGACCGGGATTCAGATTCAGGAGATGCTCAGACACAGAGAGTTTACCTCACTGCACCAAGACAAGTTAACACTGGACCTTACGTGCAGCCTGCAGAGCGCACCGAAACCAGCATCGAGAAGAGCTGGAAAGTGACTTTTGATGGCGTGTACCCTCCTCGTCGGGAGCGGGGCAAGCCAGAGGTACGAGATCTCAATGCAAAACCTGAAGAAAATGCAGCTGGGGACCCGACCCTGCCGCCACCACGGATGTTTTCTCCTGCACCCGCTGTAAGCGTACCTGTGCCAACTCCGCCCTTGCCATGATCTGGCGGGCCAACACATACCGAGATTCCACACGAGGACATGGGAAACCCAGGGAAAGAAATTGCTGCTTTGCAGAAGGCCACATCTAGAGCGCGATCCCTGAACTCCAAGCCAGGGACTCAAACACCCGATGTTCGGCCCATTGATGCCCGGAAGATCCGGTCCAGCATCGACGGGGACATAAAAATGTCAGATGAAAAAGAAGCGAAGCATGCATCAAGAAAAATGACTCGAACGGAAGACCAAGAGACACCGACCAGAAACAGCGGGCAACAATCAGAACTTTCCGGAACAGTGGACATGAAAGCCGTTATGGGTTGGGTTCTTGACACAGCAGTACAAATGATGGTAAGGGAAATTATGGTCGCTTCTAAAGATCTGTGTACGGAATTGCAAGATCTAATTAAGGTCAAGAACGTCTGGGTGGTGCTTCTGGGAAACTCACAAGATCATCTACTTATTGCTAATTTGAGTTGGCCGCAGTGCGACGGACTTTTAATTAAAGTCGACATGAAGACAAACGGCCACAAAATATGTGTAGACACGGGATCGCAGCTGGACGTTGTCTGTGCTGATGTAGCGGCCTTGAAGGTGGGGCGAGCCGTGGACATGAGCCAGATCACCAATATGAACGACGCTAATGGCGGGACCGGTCAGCTTCAAGGTTGGATTCAGGATGTAGAGTTCACCTGCAGAGCGGCCATCACAGTAACAGATCTATGGGTATCGCATCAAGCCCCGTTCTCGTTATTACTTGGTCGGCCGTGGCAGCAAGGAAATCTTGTAAGTATTGACGAGCGCGTAGAAGGCACCTACCTGATTTTTAAAGGTCAGGAGACCTGCCGCCCCCGCTTCGAGCTTCTCGCGGTCCCGTAAGACGGTCCGCCAATCGGAACAACAACTGGTCTAATTAATTGGTATGCTTCCTTTATGCTTACGACCGAATTCGGCTTGCCTCTGGAATTCTCGACGCCCGCCCTGAAACACGAAGCAGCGGAGGACGCGAAGACTGTGGGACGTTCCCCTCTGTCAGGATGGCGCGTTGCTTCAAATGGTCAGGTGGAAAAGATTCACTATGACGTCTGCGTGAAAATACAGCAGCAAAACAAGGTTTTATTCAGCGCGGCTGCGGAAAGTGCTCTGGAATGTTGTCCAAGAATTGTGAACAGGTCTATCGCAGAGGCCTTTGGCACCGTCAACACGGGTGTTCTTCGAAGAAGTGTTGAGTCGGGTGGAGACCCTAAACGATCGTCTAAACTAGGGCAGGAAGTCAGAAGGGGAGGCCTGACTTGTGAAGATTCAGAACGACTTATAGAAAGCGGAACATTGGTAGGTGTTCTGACTTTGAATAGTGAAGGGAGTCAGCAACAAGAGAATATAAAGGAACAGCCCACATACTGATCGCTCCTAGCAATCCGTGCTCCACCTTTTTCCCTCCTCCCAATGCCGCCTTTTTCTGACAATACAAATACCTCCGCCAGCAACGCTCGGCTCCTGCTCGTGATAGGACCCTCCCAATCCTTTCAATATCACTCACGTGCTCATTTTCCACACGGGCCGATGCCCGCCGTCGCGCTCAACCCACAAGGACTGATTGCATCAGTCGCGGAGGCAGTTGTGGGCGCCTGGCAGCGACAGGACCGCAATGAGCTCATGGCCTTGAGCCCAACCTTTTCGTCGTTGCCACAAGCAGTCTACTATGGCCGAACCATACTGCCAGGCAGGCAAGTTCTGCACCGCAGCACCTTGATGAACACCTTCTGCGTGTTTCAGGGTGTGGAGACAGGGACTCCGGTCATGATGACAGGGCACAAATTTACATTTCACCTTGCATGCCCCGAGGAACCACAAGCCCTCTGGAGTCTCGAGGTGCCGTATCCCACTGACGCACAGATGCGGGACGTTATGCGCCGATTCATGCCGCCGATGGTGTCCGACGCAGTTGCGCTGACTTGGATCATCTGCGTCTTGACATGGTAAGCACGCCGGGTATGGAGTGCAGAGCAAGGTCTCACTGGCAACAGGGGGTCGCAGGGCATGCAAGTGCAGAAGACTTTATGTGCGACGAATTGACTACCGTAGGCCCCCACCAGCTCAACACGGCCAACCTTGCCAAGTTGCCGCGAGGACTTGCGATGCCCACCCCTCGGGGATTGATGGGCAGTGGGCAGGAGGTGCGCCAGATCATTGTGAATCTTGAGGAGCAGCTTTACCGTCGCGCCAGTAAGGAACTGCAATTGGGGAACGACTACTTCATAACTCACCTTGCAGAAGAAACCGAAGACCTCAGCATGATGGATACCGACAGCCGCATGCCAGACTTGGTATCTGTATCCTCCGGCAACGAGGGATCCAATGCGAGCATCGACATTGGGTTCTGTGACCTCTGCCTTGCACCTCAGCACGAGTCGGAGTTAGTGTGCCCTCTGTTTGGGGCAATAGATGCCAAAGGTAGCCTGAGTCGAGCTGTCTTGACGAACAAGACATTAGACAATGAGGGCGAGCTGGGTGTGTCGGCTGTGTTCAACAAAAGACTGGGAGAATATGAGGTTTTGGGGGTGCGAGTACCTGTGGAAATCATGTGTCCGGCTCCTGAGGGTTCAGCCACGTTGAGCGGGGATGTCGCGTTTCAAGCCTTGGTGGATGCCGTGGTAGGGGCACGAGAGGCGTTTGCAACCGAGTACGACTGAGAGTTGGAGACGGGAGAAAAGAGCGGTCAAACCATTGTCGTGGCAGGTGACGCGGATCAGACCGGAAGCGGAGTCCGAATCCGCAGTGCCACGCCTTTTTCCCCACCCCAGCTCCTTCCACTTCGCTTGCCCGCCAGTCTTCAAGACCCCAGCAGTGCTGTCAGACCTGAAGATTGACACAGCGACGACGGTAGTCCTGTTCTCTGCTGTCGCGCAAGTGCGCCGCCATCCCGCGCCAATCACGTTGCGACACCTGTCTTCAGCAGACGCGAATGCGTAGTCACGTGTGACCATTGGTCCAGCTCGCCGGCCTCCCTCCCAGGAGGATCATTCTACAACCTTCCGGAAAAACGGGCACACAATCTCAGCGGAACAAGTTGAAACGACAGCACCCGGAGACTGGAGCAGCAGTATTGGAAGGGTCAGTAAAATTGCAGCCGCCCTATCCTCTGCAAAGGCTAATTGAAGAAGCAATTTTTAGGGCATGGGGATGGCTGTCCTCTTACCTGCCCTCTTGCACATCCAACAGCGCGGACCCATCCAGCACGAGCAGCGAGTCAAACAGCGGGTTCAGCTGTACTTCTCGTTACGAATTTTACCACAACGATAACTCCAAATTACACAATTCCTTCTCGTTCTGGGTACGAGAGGGCAACGAGCATCAGCATGATCACCGCCATTTCGAGAACGAGATGGGAGTAGAGCCGTTGCACCAAGTGCTGCAGGCCCTTCATGGGCCGCTCAGGTTCTTTGTTGGCTACCTTGCCATGGCCGGCCAAGGTGTGAAGGACATTATCTCCACGGCTTTTTCCCCTCCCCTTTTCACGTGTCGGTCATCTCGGCTGAGTTAGACGCGGATTCCAATCCCGGAACCGAGCCCACTTGCGATGTGCCACTCAGCCCCTCCGCTGCGCTGACCTCGCTTGACCACTCACTGCCATCGTCCGTGGAACATATGACCATAACGCCCGCGAACCTCGCCTATTCAAATGGCGAATGGGAGGAAATTACTGTTGAGCCTCTTGGCATGGGGACCAGGAAGCGCAAGCACCCGGATGGTGAGGAGGGGGGACTCAATCAACAAGGACGCTGCAAGAAGACCCTTAAGTTTCACGGCGATTCTCTCAGACGTATTGTTATTAAATGGGAAGCTCGTAAAGCGACTGGAATGGCGGACGAGCACGCCATTCAACTCATGGTTGGCGTTCGTCTTGCGGTTCTTGAGGCCCTGCGGCATATCGAGGACATGGTGTGGCACCGTTATGAGATTATGGAGTTACGGTTACACTGCGTATACAATGCGTTCAAAGACCTCTTACAAAATTTTTGTCACCAGTACGCATTTCCCGACAAGCTTATTCGTCACCCCTTTCTACTGCCACTTGAAGCCACAAAACTGCAGGTGCTGTGACATATACTGCAGTGTAACGGATGCAACATCCTCGCCAATGCCATCCACGAGATACTGTCCATCCGCCTCCACAAAGACTATGCCATCTCTATTTTCTTCAACGCCAACTCTCTCGACGAGAACTACTCGGAACGCAATTGGGAGTACTGGCACCTGTTGAGCGAGGAACACCCCCAGTCTCTTTACCTCCGCAACTTCGACATCGACGACAGCTCTGATTCTGGGTCAATGGGAGGCCTCGAATACCCTCCCAGTACTACTTCTGACGCTGCTGATGGTACTGGCATCGGCCACCACGAGCCGTGCCGTGACCTTGACGATGCCGGTCCCATCACCCTTACCATTACCCTTCGTGACAACGCCGTGCCAGTTGAGTAGATCGGGTATGGCTTACATTATTCTGTTCACCACGGGAATACTCATGCTTACTAGTGCGCAATACTGGAGTTGCCACCGAACGTCTCGCTTACCTTTTTCGACTCATTCCTCTGATCTAGTTCCGAGCCCTCTGAATCATGCGCAGCGCCTGACCACCGTCCGGACGACACGAGCAGTTGTAACACTAGCCAGCTCCCCGGTGGAGGTGGAAGAAACTAACGCGCCTGAATTTCTGACTTCTGTGCGGTGCTTAACTTGTAATACTGTCATGTCTAATCAGTACCCTGTCATTCCGATACACGGTGCAATGACAGACATACTGGCCCATACCCCGCGTGCAACTGACGAACCCGAAGTGAAGTCATTCTGTGCTTCATATATGTTTGACAAGCCCCCAGGAGAGCAGTCGTACTCCTCTAATCTAACAATGGCTCGAGAAAAATTGGAGAGGGACTGGGTAGACTTAGAAGAAGATGATGAATTCATTTTCTACCCAGTCCAGTTATTTGGCAAGCATGGTGATGAATACCAGTTGTTCACCCTGTACCAGCGAACCAAGAGCAACGTGATCACAGAGATGCCTGACCATCTGGAGTGGGAACAGGAGGACGAGACTGAGGTGTGTCCTGTTGATGCCCTGTACGACGATGGCACCGCATGGCACGTGTTCACAATGTACAAGCACGTAGACAAGAAAATTTGGCCAGTCTCAACCACCTTTTCCCCGGAATACGAGGTTCGACAACGGATTCCGGAGGACCCACTTAATACGCTGCCGGAACTTACCCCACACCCTCCAACATTTCAGCCGACCCCTCGGTTGGACCACGAACGGCTAAAAATCCTCAAAATCAACAAAGATGGATTCCTTAGCCCCGAAGAAGAGAAACTTTTTATACGTGTCATGGAGTTAAATCAGCACGCACTGGCTTTTGAGGATGCCAAGCATGGCACCTTCGAGGACGAATACTTTTCCCCTTACAAGATCGCGACTGTGCCGCACATTCCATGGGAGTATAAGAATATTCCCATACCACCAGGGATCCTACAAAAAGCTATTGACATTCTGAAGCTGAAGATAGAGGCTGGCATATACAAAATGTGCTAGTCATCTTACCACTCGAGGTGGTTTTGCGTCCTCAAGACGAATGGGAAGCTCCGTATAGTTGCAGCCTCTAAACAAAGTCTCCATTCGGGATGCAGGAATGCTTCCGATTGTGGATGATTTTTTCGAAGGGTTTGCAGCACGACAATGCTATTCAGTATTTGATCTTTACTGGGGATTCGATGCTCGAAAAATGGAGCCAGAGAGTCGAGACATGACCACCTTCATGACACCGCTCAGACTCTTACAAATTACCTCAATGCCCACTGGATATACCAACTCGCCCGCCGAATTCCAGAAATGCCTGGTATTCATTCTGTGTGATGAGATCCCTCATACCGCAAATATCTTCATTGATGATTTACCCATCAAAGGACCAGCCTCGATGTACCTGGACGGGCATGGAAATCCCGAGTGTTTGGTGGAGAACCCAGGGATACGACACTTCATTTGCGAGCATGCGCAGGACGTACACCGAATTCTACACAAGGTTGGTTGCGCTGAAGCCACCGTCTCAGGACTCTAGGTTCAGTGCTGGCGGCGAGAAGCCTTAATCGTGGGGCAGCTTTGTTCACCCGAAGGATGCACACCCGGACTTGCAGCCCGATGCAGCTGTGAATCGATGGATACAGGGTATCTTGATGTTCCACTTCGCATTGATCCATGTACCCGCCACCAGGTTCCAAGGCCCTGATGCTTTTTCCCGAAGAGACCCAGCAGAAGGAGAGGAGGTGGAGAGCGATGATGACTCCTGGCTTGATGAAATAATCTTATACGCAGGAGCCAGCGACCAGAACATGCGACAGAATTTTCCGCTGGTCTTCCCTACTCGCCAAGCCCAAGAGAAGTTTTTGCAGGATGTCCTTCGCTTCCTTACCACTCTTGAGGCACCAGTATTTGACAAGCCCCAGAAGCATGCTCAGTTCATTCAGCAGGCCACACGGTACCTGATTCACGAAGGGCAACTTCTGCGCTGGAATCGAAAGGGGCCGCCATTGAAAGTGATTCTCGACTCAAAGAAAAGGCTAAAGACCTTGACCCAAGCCCACAATGAGCTGGGACATCGAGGAGTCCAGCCAGTATGGGAAATGTTAAAGATTTGATTCTATTGGCAAATTATTCAATGCCATTCAGCACCATATCGCTTCTTGCCATAAATGTCAGGTAAGGAGCATCAAGAAGCTTGAAATTCCCGTGATGGTCTCGCTCCCAGCCGCCTTGTCCCAGACGGTCTATATTGACATGATGATGATGCCAGAAACTCCAGATGGCCTAAAAATGATTGTAGCAGCCCCCGACGATCTGTCAGGAATGTGCGAAGCTCGGGCCCTGCGCACCAAGACAGCAGAAGATCTTGCGGACTTCTTCTAGGAAGAGATCTATTGCAGATACGGGTACCCCAGGAAGGTGGTGACCGACAACGGCCCTGAGGTGAAAGCTGGTTTCAAGCAACTGATGAAGAAGATGGGGGCTCCTCATGTACGAATCTCGCCCTATAACAAGCACGCAAACGGAGTTGTGGAACAAGGACACTACACGCTTCGGGAGGCCATAGTAAAGGCCTGTGGAGGCACAATCAAATTATGGCCCAAGAAGTTGGCCGTGGCACTCCTGGCTGACCGAGTCACAGTTAGCTGCATAATGGGATTTTCACCTTACCAATTGCTTCACACCGCCGATCCAATTCTGCCTTTTGACCTGGCCAAGGCTACATTTATGGTAAGTGGCTTCCGCAAAGGGCTCACCACCACAGAATTGTTGACCCTTCGAATCCGTCAATTATCGAAGCATGACAGAGATGTCAAGCGTGCAACCGATGCATTACGACAAGCCAGGTTTCGATTGAAGGAGCAGTTCGAGTGCTGATTTTTGAAGAAGCTCCAGCGAGAGGAGTACAAACCAGGTGAGCTGGTGCTGGTATGCAATGTTGCAATTGAGTCGGACGTTAGCTCCACCAGAAAAACCAGCGACCGCTATTTTGGGCCTTATGAAGTTGATTGAAAGAACCAAGGCGGTGCATATATTCTGAAAGAACTTGATGGGACTCCATTCCGCCGAAATCCAACTGCAGCTTTTCGCCTGCTCCCCTATATAACCCGAAATCACTGGTTTATGAGGAGACATGAAGGGGAGGATGAAGAAGATGAATCGGACAGGGAGGAGGACGATGATGAGCTTTTTGAATTAGACGAAGACTAGCAGGGTGCCAAATCACAGGGACTTTCCAAAATTGGCGCTCTGCATAAATCTGCTGTAAACCCAAGATTGGACGCCAGAAAGCTTATTCCAAAGCCTGCTTGTCAGTGGCCCTGCGTTATATAAAAGAGCCATGAAGACTCTGGGAAACCCCTTGCGTTCCTCGCCCTGTCTGCTTTTTGAAGCGAACAACTCTTGACACATTTTTTTTCTGCCTTGACCTGTCAATAAACTCGAGCTCAAAAATGCCTTGCTATGCACACCTATCGTCCCGAGTCCCCGACACTACGCCAGTCTCAATCCCTCTCCCGGATCGCTCAGCATAGATCCAGCAGCGATGTAAGTCAGGGCACTTATATTATCCAAATATGCTTTATTTATGACCATCATAATCTCTTCCTGCTGGGCAGGAATACTACGAGGCGTCAGAGCAGCATGCTTGTCGGGAAATTCGGAGCATCCACAATCAAAGGACCCTAGCATTCCTTCCTCCGCCTACCATGTCGTCCCCACATCTCCTTGCTCGACCCGACAGCCAGCTTGACCCCTTAAGCCAGTACCCGATTTTCCTGGGACGTGGCAGTACTACAGTATTGATGTCGTCTTGGGCGCACCTCAACCCGTATCCATCCTCTACAGGAGGCACCAGCTCTGTCGCGCATGCATCGACGTGGTCTCTGTCTTCCAGCGAAGAGATAGCAGCAGAAGCCCAGAGGGCCGCACAAATGGGTAGCCGGGTGGACGTGTCGATGGGAGCTGCGAGGACCGCACGCTCGCCGCCCCTTTCCATTGATCTCGAGACGTATCCCCGCCATTTCCCAGTCAAATTTCAGCTTGAGCTTGCTGGGTACACCCCCTGCTACCCTAACAAAGATATAGGCGAGGACACGGAGCTGCAATTGCACCTTGTAACCTACCATCGGTGGAGAGCGGCCAACAATTTATTTAACGCTCACCTTGCCAACAATCCGGTCCCCTCAGAGCACCCTGTGCAGCCTCCCTATGTCTGGCGCAGCCGGACTGAGGCTGTTTTCGAGCTGGATGCAGTCCCCCACTGGCAGCTGCAGTCGGGGGATACAATGGAAACATTTGGAATGTGGGATGGTCCGTGGCGCCTAACAGACCAAGTTAGGTGGCATCACGAGTTCCACCTCATCACCAAGGATCCACCAATCGAATGGGTATACATAGTATGCGAGAGCGACGTGTTCCGGCAGCAGGCATGGCTCAAGATACCGGTGAGGTTCTTTTATCCCACCACCCTCGGGATAGCACTGCGCAAAGGGGTGCATGCCATTGGGTCCTTATTCGCTCGCCCCCAGCCACTTTTTCCACACCACGCACGCAGCCGATGGCTGAGTGAAAAACTGCGGTTTTGCCAGGGAAAACATACCAAGGCAGCTTAGCACTTCACTGGTCCGACACATATAGCACACATCTTTTGCCGAAATCCCAGGTCATACACAAACCCTACCCCCATGCCTCAATCCCCAACGTTGAAATGGTGCACTTGGGTGCAGCCGTGTAATCGATATGCCAACTCAAACTACCAAACCAGAGAGCGCAGCAAACAGAGTCACTAGACACAATCCAATCCAACAATCCAAATCAACAAAATATATCACAAACTCCAACTCCAAATGTTGTGAATGTGTTCGGGGAAGTAGGGTACGTATCACCCTTCAAGAGGGTGTGCAAGGGAAGTAAAAGTAATGTCTTTGTAGCGGGAAAGCAACAACAACGGGCCATTCGGGCGCTTGTTATGCAAGAGCAGGGACTTCTGGCCGCTAGAGAATCGAGGGGTTCAATCGGAAGACTAATGACCGCCAGATGACTCTTGAGGGAAACAGAATTTCAACAACGGCTGACACCGAGCCAATGGGTAGCGATTGCAGAGCAGACCATCAACAGACAGGCCCTACTTGGTACAACGGGAACACGGCTGGCGGCGGCTTGACAACGCGGGGACAGTTACGCAGATGGCGGCGGCTCTGGCTAAGAGCGGGGGCACTTCTACTGCAGGTGGCGGCGCTACACCAAAGGTGGGTCTCAACCGGATGGCGGCAGCTACTACTTGCAGGGA
Organism: Mycena galopus ATCC 62051; assembly: GCA_014925785.1. Classification (NCBI taxonomy): domain Eukaryota; kingdom Fungi; phylum Basidiomycota; class Agaricomycetes; order Agaricales; family Mycenaceae; genus Mycena; species Mycena galopus. The sequence goes on from WIQG01000019.1 coordinate 563,035, forward strand.
CAGTTACACGGAAGGTGGCGGCCTCTGACTATGGGGGCAATTACACGAATGGCGGGGACTCCTGGTTAGGGAATGCGGGCACTTATATCGAGAGCGGCGGCAGTACAGTGACGGGGGCAGTTACACCAAAGGTGGCGGCGAGCAGCAACGGGGGCTCTTACACGGGCCAATAGCACTATTGGCTATATCGTCGAAGGCAACACACAGACCACAGGCGGCGGAACCACAGCAACGGGGGCACTTCTATGAACGGCGGGGACCACTCCTGAACCACAAGAGATGATGCGGGCACTTATATCAATGGCGGCGGAAGCTGCAGGACGAGGGCAGTTACGTGGCGGCTACCTCGTTCGAGTGGGGGCACTTATGTCTCGTGCTTCCGAGGACTGTTCAAGACTTTGCTTCGTCCGGTCCTCTTCTGAATATCAAAAATATGTCTTTTATCTCAAGAGTCCACTATATTCACCCCGATTTCCAGGCAGATAGTATACTGGCTAATACATGCTCGAGCGCGGTCTTTTATACAAACGGGAGGTCACTAAAGGAGATGAAAGGAACTGAAGAAGATCAAACTGTGTCACACCGCCAACGGGTGGATGGCCAATCGTACCACAGGGATATCTAAACCCTGGGTATTCTGTCCTCCCGCCAGAGTTACTCCACATGAATCCAGAGCCCAGCCTCTATGGCGTGCTCATCTTCTGATGGTTGTGACGGATGCAGTCCGCTTCTTCTAACTCCCGCTGACTCACGAGGTTGACTCGATCTACTGCCAGTCGTCTTTCAGTCTTCTAGTCGTAGTGGGACCTACTGGTGTAGGACTCTATCTTCCGGGAGGTGTGGTCGGGACGAACGAGCAGTTCCCAACTTCTTCGTGTTGCTTTCCAGCCACTGAGCTGCAGCCGCTAGTCCGCCATCAAATAATGTGATGTTCAGATGCTAGCTTCATGTTTATCATATGCAGTTTGCACTTCGGCCGCCGCTGGCTGGTGCGCCCGCTGGTCGTCCTGATGCTTCGTAGTGTTATAAGGGTATGGCCACCAGTGAAGGGATACCCTCGACTGACTTCTAAGGAGTGGGTTGTAGTCGTGGGAAAGACTGTATGCTCCTCCGGCTAGACTCCATATCCTTCTGTTATCTTGATATCATCATCATTTCCAATTGTTCGGTTCTCCCGCTGGTGAAGGCAGTCAACTATCGATGATTGGTAGTTCCCCATTGGTCACCTCCAACGCATAGGGGCACAGCAGAACTGCATCCCATAGCCCAGCGTAGTGAGTTCCCACCAGAACGCAGTACCCATAAGAGCCTTTGTTAAGCCGTCGACCCTTGTAGTTGTTTAGCCGCTGGCTTTCGGTCATCAACAGTGTAGCCTACCACCTCCGGGGAGAGGTGTAAGCTCTCAAATCTAATGCCTCTCCTTTCCCATACTGATAGACGTGAAAACGAATAAAAACTGGTGTTTTCATGCTTATCCTGTTACACGCCCTATCAACGTTCTCACACATTCCTTGATTGACCGCTCCAGTATCTGCCTCAAACCACACTCTTTCGAACTCCATGCGCTCCATTCACCTCTAATTTGCAAAGAATCTTTCCTGTAAACAGTCAGCTGTTGATTGTAATGCACAAAACTTCTCGTTGCTCGCACTGTGTGACTGTGGACAGTCATTTTATTCTGTTCGCCGCAGATGTCATACATGAAAAATGTTTACGATAAAGTGCGAGCACGCTAAGTTTTGGAGAATAGCTGACATAGACAGGAAAAATCACTTACCAGCGCTCTCTGCCAAGATTGGTCACATGAAATGACTCAACAATGTGAGTCATCAGGGTTGAGTCATCCGGTTTGAGTCAGGACAAGTTGGGCTGACTCATTTGGTAAGAGTCATTCCAACTCAAAGGATATGAGTCATACAAAGGCGACTCAGGGTTGGAGGGTACATAAGGAGCTCAGATTTTAGCCAAGTAGTCAGTCCCCCACCTGTACTTTGGGTTCGCAAATATTAACTTTTTGCGCATCCTTACCCTGTTGCTTGAGCTACTAAGCCTTCTTCAGACAGCTTATCACTCGCTGACTTACATTGCTGATACCTTTGCCATCGCTGTCACTGACAACGTTGACTTGCTGACTAATCTTGCTGACTCAGTGCTTACCTAACTTGGACGACTCACCACCAAATCCTTGAAAAGGCAACTCGTTGGAGCTACACTTGAACACTTGGGTTTCTGTCGAATAACACTATTTCCACAGGACCTAAGGGAAACTATTTTTCCATTGCACAACGGAAGTCCTGGACAAACAACACACGCCATTTACTATTTTCAGATTCTTGCCCACTGAACAGCCGAGAGAGTTCACGACAACTGGCCAAAAACCAAAAAAAAATCCAGGAACAAATTTTGGCCTCCTGAGGCAAAACCTCGACCGCCTAATTTTCTTTTTTTCCCCGGCCAGGAGGCCGGACTAACTACCTAGCCCTTAGTTGCCGGTTTGAATGCCGGTGCCCCCTTGCAATAAACAGTCTATAAACAGTAATATTTGCTATCAAAATATAAAGCTCAAGATCCGAGACTCAGGAACGCTGTTCTGAGGTTAGTTATTGGGTTAAGATCAATTAACAGCATCGTGAAGTGTTTGGGCAGTGTATCGAGCAAAAGAGCAGGCAGAGGTCAGAGCCTTTCCCAATCCAGTAATATCACTCGGACATCACCGATTTCAGGCCGAGTTGCCGACCTTGCTGACCTCCAATCACATTTCCCCATCATGACCGAACATCACGGATGAAGCTCAACATTGAACAGACAAGTTCTCACACTGCAGATGCAAATTGCCGGTGCTGTAGGCCATAAAATCACCTTGAACACTGAAAAGATTTAAACTTTTTAGTTTTGATCTGGTTATGGTTTAGGACCCCTTGTAAACTAGATAAAAATAAGAACCCTTTTATTGGTTTACAAAACCATTGGAGCCTTATAGCTAACCGTGGGAGCGGGAGCTACATCAATTGGCACCGGAGTTCGGTCGCAGTAAATCCCTACTATCTTCCGGCTCACCTAAGCCCCCCTCGCGGTAAACGCGGACCGCGAGGCTAGCAGCGCTGCACCGACCGACTTCTCCTTCTGAGAAATTCCCACTACCTTTAGGTATGGGTCTTAGGGCACCCAATCGATCAACTTTTGACAGACCATCTCATTTTTCGTCAGTATTTTTGGCGTCAGCATCTTTTCTGCGTCTCTGATTGGACGCCACTGACAGCGCAATCAGATTCGCATCATCCCGCCTGTGTCAACGGTTCAAATGACTGTGAGGACTGACGACGTGGTTCTCACGCGCCGGAGTCTCTGCTTCCACCAATACCTCTGGAAGGACCTCTGCCTACTCTAACCAAAATGAGCTTGAATCAAAATTTGGTCTTGGACTGAATCCGGGACTCTTTCCCCCCGAGTAGTAGGCACTCGGTCATATCTTGGTCACTCCCGGCTCAATCTACTCACCTTGTGCTTTCTCCGAAAAATGTATTCCTTGTTCTTTGATTTTGTTTCTGAGGAACCTGCACTTTAAGCTTACTTCTCTTATTAGTATGGTTCTTGATCTTCACTGCGGCACTTGGCGGCCTTGTGTTCCATCTATCAGTCTCAGCAACATGACTCAGGTTCCCAGTCTTTTTCCGGCATCCCCATTGCACCAACGACACATTTTTCTTGGAACCAGTTCTGGATGCTGACTCGGTGCTCCGACACAAGGACAGGTGGTTTGCATCCATTCAATACTCGTGAATAATTGCTCTCACGAATTTGGTGCTTGCTGGGTTGCCGGACTGCGCTTTGAAGTGCTACATGTCCTTCCAGCTATGCTCAATGTCATTTTAATCGCTGAACAGAACGGAAGTATTCAGAATAGTGTTGCTCTGTGGTGTGATAAATATCCCCACACCCCATCCACACAATCTTCGATTCAACCTGCATGCTACGATCCGAAGTGGGCCGACTATTTCGACTCGGACGATGAACAGCCTCCTGAACTCAATTTCGAAGAAAGCTTCCACTGCAGTTCTGATCTACTGCCAAGTTTTGGCAAGAAACATTTATTGGAACTGTAGAAAGGGCTGATGACATACCTGCGAGGTCTACAGTCAAAATTTTGGACAACATGACCCGTGGCCGGAACTGCAATCATTATGGTGCTGAATCACACAAAAGGTCAGTGCAATGGCTTTCTGACCACTGACGAGTATTCACGAGGGAATGCTGGTCTTATGTGCGCAACATTCGAGACCAAGTTTGGATCTGCTCACTGCTGGTCCAGAGCCTATTTGACAACAGTGCTGGCGAAAATTTAGTAAACAAGCTGTATGGTACTATGGTAGTCAATTCTCTTTTTCAGCACAGAAAAAATTGTCAGGTATTGCCGCGACAGCAACGATCGCACTAGTATCATTTGTGATCCGACCTCCACTCGCACCAGACTTGTACCAAATTCGGATTTCAAGTGCAGTCTAGAGAGAGAGAATTCTGTGAAAAAATAAAATGGGTCTCTTAGTGGACGTTTGCCTGTTCATTTCGCAAGGGCAGTTGTTGGCTAGTTCCACAAAAGCACTCGCGGCAGCAGTCGAAACTCCGCGATCATTTTCGGAACCGGCCGGCCACAACCATCTTGACTGTATACGCTGAGTGACTGAGTGACTGAGTGAGGGGTGGGATACAACCCGCTCGAAGCGAAAGAGCTGACGTGGTCATTTTGAACGCTCAATCTGTTTCTAAAATCACGTATTTACTGTTGGTTCTGGCCCGCAATGATCCCGTATTGAACTCCGAGATGGTTACCACTCCAAAAGCAATGATACAAGGACACCGTTAGCATTGACAAGACGACCTCCGCTTCGCTCCGGCATACAACAAATCATTTCAAATAGAAGATCGAAAAATCGTCACAAATGATAAACCTGCGCTGAAGAGTCTAGACATAATTACTTGAATAACAGTGCATTGCGATGCCTTGCCCTCAAGAATCAAGCACGAACTGTAGACACCACGGATAAAATTCCCAGGAGTTTCTCGCCGAAAAGCAGAGCAACGGAGCAGTCCAGTCGATCAACCAGCCATAGACGAAAGACAACAGAGATTGAACATGAAAGTAGCAACAGCAGCTGGACACCCAGAATATTACCCCATGGTTCCTGGGAGTCCGAAGGATTACGAGTACTTAGTAATCGTTCATAGAATCTTGAGACCGTCATTTTCCGACCGCCCAATTTTACGGTCCACTTTTACTGACTGTAATGAAATTAGTGGCAGTGCTGCAGACTCATTAGATTTTTGAAGCCTCAATAGTGGCTGTACTCCAAACCTGACTCTTTCATTAGAAATGAATCTAACGAACCTTAAATCGCTGTCACGGTGGCTGAGTATTTTCTTATGTAACAGATTCCGATTTTACTCTCAGCTCTTCAAAATTTTCGGTGTTAAAATTCTGCTCTCCCTGCGCCATTCCTTCATCATTGAACTTTGTTTTTGCTTCCTTGGATATCTGCTGTTGGTGTTTTGTGTTTGCAAAATGCCCACACAAGTTTGTCACTGTCAGTATGATGTCACATTTCAACTGTCATTTTCCAAGTATTTCTGATCTTTGCTTTCTACCGTCTCAATGCGGCCTTGTACGTTCGGGGTAAGCTGGCAACTATTTTAGATCATCATTATATGGACAACTCTACAACTGGGCTCGAAGGAATCCATCCAGAAATGAGTGAGTTCTGGAGGGTGCAAGTAGTCCCAAAACACACTTTTTTGTGAAGCTTCTGAGATATTTATTTATTCATAGACCTTCGTGATATTTCAAATGAAGCATCTAATGATATGTATTTACAAATTGCAAGCCGCACTTTGCGATATTTCCCTGATGTTGTGTGGTAGAGTGCAAAACATGTTGGCTGTGACACGATGTAAAATCTCGTGATGAACGTGTCACAACGCAATTAAAATCTCATTCACAACTGCACGGATAAACGGAAGGTTGTTGAAGTCCTCGAACGTTGGCACCCGGCACTGACGACAGTGTCGAGTTCCTTCTGCGCCTTGGGATGAAGGACGGTCCGAAGGCTGCACAGGCCAGCATGAAAGACGAGAGACTCCCGGCAGTAGTTTCGACGCCAGCGCCGAACGGGGTTGCTAGGTGAATCATGAGTTAGAAAGGGGGATAGTGAAACGGTCGAAAAAAATGAAAAACGCGCCATAATAAACCGAGGACGAGAGCTCGTGACGGGGGACTTTTTCTTGAATATCCAAGCAGACTGTGCTGTTCCAATGACCACGGTAGGAGTTCGGCCCATTTTCAGATCCACCACCGGGCCATACTGATCGTTGAATTGCTGAAGGCTTTTGGGCGGGAACCTGGTTCCTGTTACCTACGAGCCAGCTGGTTTGCGCTGTACATAATTCGGCCTTCCGCCCGCTTCTGAGAGCAGAACTTGCCGGGTCCGGGAGATAGATCTCTGGCATGCCTGCCAGCTTTCAAGTTGAGGACAAGGAGAGCCACGAGTGCACAGCAGAAATGTAGACACCTATTTCAAAGGCAGACATCAAAATCAAAGGCAGGTGGTTCAAATCTTATGGGATGGCGTAAAACCGCGCATACGCATCAAGTGGCTTGATGCTGAGTTCAACCCGGAAGATGCAAGCCTCAGACGTCTCGTAAAGTGGGCGTTATGGTTCGATTCGGGCCAGAAATATGGTCAAGAGCGAACTCGACAATTGGGCTTCTGGGGAAAACAACGAGACAAGCGAGGGCGACCAGGACATCGATGGCAATTCAGAGGACTCTCGAGACGTCGCAGAATCGACTGAGATTACACAAGGCAACAATAGAAAACAGTCCAGGCTTGACAAACGAGGGACGAAAATGAAAGCGACTGTTGGCGCAGCCAGGTACAGGTACAACAGTTCTTCAGATTCCGAGGAGCTGTATCCGTCAGGAAGGAGGCCGGGTAGCCGCAGTGTCAAGTCGCACAGTCACCGTGTTGATTATGAGTCCACCGCAAGCTCAGAAGCCGAAGAGGAGAGGATGATGATAGTTCTGGACAAGAAGATACATTGGGGTTCGATCCGCGCGACGTCACATTTATTTGCACTATATTTCAGCCTACAATCACCCGCTCTGTGTTATCTGCATCGGTCCGGAGGTCAGTGAGCAAGAGGGCGGGGTCACACCATTCGTTTTTTCAGGAAATTTGCCCCGGGCTGAAGGAATTAATTATAACGGCTATAGAGGATCGGAAGTCCGGATACACCTTGTGTGAAAAAGGATTCAAAGACTCACACTTGCTCTGAGAATCAAGGCAGTAAAGATGAATGGGTAGAAATCATAATGGTCTATACTATTAGTTCCGCCGTTCAAGATCTGAAGTCTGAAGGTACCGGCGCCATATCTTAGCACACTCTTTGAGTCAGTATGGCAAAAAAGCCAGTAAGGTAGTCGAGTCGAACCTTTTGTGGGCCGACTCATTTCGAGAACATGTACATCTAACATCAGTGAGTTGACGTTCATTCCAGTTGACAAGCTGAACATACCTCGAATCATACTAGCCTAGTTTCAACCTTCGAAAGTAGTCTTGTCGCTCGTTCTAGACATTTCAGGGTAAGTGAATGAATTAACATGGCAAGCCAAAGTCATTGAATTTGATATTGAAACAAGAACGCACCTCGAGGCATACGAGAATAATAATGGCCTCGAGAACATGGCGAAGCCAAAATCCAAACAAGTGAGATCAATGAAGAGAATGGAGGAAAGGTGCCATAACAGACTTATCTATCTCCTGGTGTACATCCATAGTAACGGCTTTGAAGGCATGTGAATCCGAGTTGAACGATCAATGAAGTACATGCAGATTGGATATGGATGGTCAAAGGTCAATCAGAATGAACAAGTAATATGACGGCCTCTTGATTCTGGTCCCAGATAAATGCCAAAGATAGTAACGGCTAGGTGCGTCAGGTCAGCAGAGGCGAATAAATAAGAATGACAAGGAACGTACCTGAGTCCACTGTTTCGTAGTTTCGAGATTCCTGGACGCAAAGCGAGAAGGCGGAGAGGGAATATCCGAGCACACCAGCTCAATATGTCAAGAAAGGCGGTAATGGAGTCCACACGAATCCACTGTAATCTCTTTCAAGTGGGCGAATCAAGTGAGTTCAATAAGAGAACACCTTAGAGGCATTTGAGCTGACTTCAACTTCGCTTGTCGATGCAGACAATCTTCAATCGACTTATAAAGAGAGGAAGCTCGAGGCTCTTCAGAGGCTAAAAAGACAGGAAGCTGAGTTTGTGAAATTTCCATCTGCTAGTACACCGTTACACACCTCCACGAGTTTTTGGATTGTTGTGGCCCTCTCTTTTTCCATACGGTGTTGGAATAATTGACAACAATAATGTCAGACTTTCAACGGAACATGAATTCCGTCAAGTGGACATCTTACCTCATGTGCAGCACTTGCTCAGTATTGCAGATCGCCGTTTTCAAGGTCACAAGTCATTCATATTTGTCATGAATAACATTATTCAGCGACGTCAGTCTTCATTTAAATCTCGACTTGCTGTGAACCGCTCCTGGTTCCCTTTAGTTCAAAAATTGATGCATAAAGTCGATGATAAATCTATGGAAAGTTACCGAACAAAACTTGAGGGTAACCCATTCGCGAAGCCAGAGTCGGAAGGTGAAAAGGCGGCAGCGCAGCTGATGAAGTACATCAATTACGTCTCGGACCATGTCCCTGGTTCTGTAGGAGATGTGAAAAAGAGAGGGGCCGAAGTCGGCCCTTTCTATGTTTCTATTTCTTGCTTTATTCTCCTGGAATTTTCACTCAAAGTACTAATGCTCGCTTGTGGAAAGTGACGGCAGAGCAATTAAGAAATGAGATTCAAGGTAATGTACTTACAGAAATGTATTTTAATGCAAGCAAACGGGTTCAGTGGGAGATAAGGGGGAGAAAGCAAAGGGTCGATACGTACGAAAATGCGTGTCGTTATGGTGGCACGCGGGAGGCAGGCAGGGGGCTTCGAGCGGCAGGGGTATTACGGGGACGTTGCTCGTGCGCGGGAGAGGCAGGGAATGGGTCATGCGGGAAGGGAAAGGCGCGGGGGTGCTGAGTGGCGCGGTGGTGGCAAGGACGAGCTTAACAACAGCGGGAATGAGGGCAACAGCGGCCACATGGATGGTCACGGCGGCGGTGTGGATGGCGGTGAATACAGCCTTGAATGCGGTGCAGGTCGTGGCCGACGTGAATGGGCACGGTGGCGGCGTGGATGAGCACAGTGGCAAATGGGCGCAGTGCGGGCCGTGGGTGGCATGAATGAGCGCGGCAGCGCAGATGAGTGCTGTACGGGATACGCAGCGGGGGCGATGGGCATGGTGGCGGCGTAGATGAGCGCAGGGGCAGCAGTGCTGAATGGCGGTGGTGCGGAAGAGCGTGAAGTACGGCTTACCTGGCAATATAGATGGTGGCTGGAAGCAAAAAGGAAAATAGGCGCCAAGCCACGGGGCCGAATAAGCGGAGAAAAGTTCGGCATGATGGCATGCCGCTGATTTGATTGCCGGATTATTTGTGGAGTCACTGGAGTGTTACGAGCGGCATATGGAATTCTCGACTGATTTTGAAGCTCTTCCCTGCTTGCTTGTTGGCGTCACGCCGATCAAAAATGGTGTGCGGTAGATGTTGAAGAAGGACCGTTCTAGGTAAATAAGAAACTAATTAGGTATCAGAGACAAGCATGGGTAAATGATGGTGTCCATTCAAATGTTCAGCTAGCAGATTAAACAATGTCCTGCCATAACTGGGTTGCCATATCAGATGGTCACATGATTTGTTTCTTCTGACACAACTGGTAAAATAAAAAAAATAAAAAATGTAAGTACGAGTCACGCCACGCAGAATGAGGTGGCCTCACCCAACAAGTTGTGAACAACCAGAAAGAGGGATAACCGCATCCGGTAGCGTAGAACGAAATGAAATTGATCCCCACTATAATCCCAAGTGGAAAGATCGGATTAGTGCCACCAGGAGCCGAGAAGGATTTCAAGCGAGATCCCTAGTGGAAGAAATGCCGTAGAGCAGGCGAGAAGATGCCCAAGCATTAGCAGAGCAGTCTTGATTTTCCAGATAGTAGAGGAAGACCCCGAGACGAAGACGGAAGCGTTCAGATCAGAAGAAGTGTTTTGATTTGAAGACAGCAGCACTAAGGGGGCGAAAGATTGCTAGCCCGAGCTTACATAAAGAAATGCTGCCTGTTTATATATTGAGAGGGGGCACTACGTATCTCCCCCCGGCTTGATTAAAATCAGTGGGCTGCGAAAGAAATACTGCCTGTTTATATATCGAGAGGGGGCACTACGTATCTCCCCGGCTTGATTAAAATCAGTGGGCTGCGAAAGAAATACTGCCTGTTTATATATCGAGAGGGGGCACTACGTGGCTTCCCGGCTTGATTAAAGTCAGTGGGCTGCGAAAGAAATGCTGCCTGTTTATATATCGAGAGAGGGCACTACGTATCTCCCCGGCTTGATTAAAATCAGCGGGCTGCGAAAGAAATGCTGCCTGTTTATATATCGAGAGGGGGCACTACGTGGCTTCCCGGCTTGATTAAAATCAGTGGGCGGTGGAGCTGCTGCGATGAACAGCCTAGCTAACAGCATTCCGTCAAGAAATGCTGCGCATCTGAGTCAGCTGTTGAGCCACATGGCATTTTCAACCCTGAAATGAAACTGCGCAGAGCAACTTTGACGCCCAGAAATGAGGACCATAGGTGAGGCGGAAGGAAGAGGATACACCAGATGGGGATGTGCGCAAAGAGATACAAAGAATAGCCGAAGTAATTGTTAAAGAACAGTTAATCTCAGCAGCGGACAGAAGTAGAAGTGTCAAGAAAGCACATCAGACGTAGAGTTAAATTGAGTACGAGCAAAGTGGGCAAAAATCAGCACTACGAACAACAGCAGCGCCACTTTTATATATCGAGAATTGTCTGGGAGAAGTTAGAACTACGTGGCCTGGCGGCCGAGAATCACGCTGCGCTGTAGCCAGCATGTGCGATCCGCTGCGTCCCGTCAAGAAAGAACGCACTCGGGTGACGGGTCAGCTGTTCCGCGGCAAATCAAAAAGCTGTGTTCAAAGTACAGTAAGTTGAGGACAGAAGGGGTTAACCTAAGAGGAAGAGCAGAGGAATAGCTAAAGGAGGATGGATATATGGAGAAATAGCACAGCCGAGGAGCCATTTGCTTAAAGAACGGTTAATATGCATTTTTTTCTTCGACAGCAATGCTAGTTCCGAGCTCCACCTTACACTCCATTCAAACTAAATTATCGGTGATGTTTATCTGTAATATCAAAGTTCGAAATCACACTGTAATTTCGTCCTTGCTTGAATCCCGCGTCATGCGATGCGTATCTCACAAGAGGCCCCGCCGCTTCCCTCAACGCTAGTTGACTTCAATTTCGTTCTAACTTGTCCAGCCTCCACTAAACATTAATTATAAGTCGTACATTAAATATGACCGACGCTATTAATGCTCGTGTATATAGAGCTTGGATGCTTAATTGAGCGCCGAGTTCGAAAGCCCTTATGGATAGTGAGCCGGAGCTGCGGAGATAGAAACCTCGGGCAGGTCCAAATTGATATAAAGAGGGCAACGCACAAGACCCTGGCTTCATGCCCGGTTTCCTCTCCAGTTTACATGAACATTCGGCCAGAAATGGATCCAGTGCTGAGTGACGCGCCTCTATTGCTCCTACCTGCCGACGTAGCCAAACAAGCCGAATTATGGCGATACATCGGAGCGGGAACTTCTGCGGTGGGTTCCATGGACAGGCTTCAATACCACCTTATATTTCTCTGTTAAGGTATTCATATGGGACATTTTGAGCAACTTGAAAGGTGACTATATGTTACTTTTCAAGTACAGGCCACGTTGGCCTGTAGCGGCTTATTTTCTGTCCAGGTGAGTTCAAGTTGGAGTTCATGCGGCCTGCCTGGGGCTGACTTTGTGGTTAGAATCACATCCGCTGTGCAGGTGATTGGTCTCACAATTTTCCTGAGTACGTGGGTAGCATTCCGTCGAGTACCCTTCTCAAAGGTCCTAGCCTATCCCGTTGGAGGATGCCGGACTTTCGATCTTGGACTTCGAATCCTCTATCCCATTGCCATTCCATCTACATCGCTCCTCTTTTTCTTTCGTGTGCGCGCTATATATGGTGGCGCCCGCATGGTGACAATCATCTTCGGCCTCATGTGGGTCGTAGTGCTCGCAACTTGCATCATTGTTCCGCTTGCCACCGGCGGCGTTAATATTGGAACCACCCGTTACTGTATGATTGTTGAAGATGCCCCGTACTCCGCGGTCGCGGCCATTGCTCCAGCAGTGTTTGACACGGCAGTCTTCATCGCAATTTCGTACAGGCTGATTGGAAATACTCATACCGAGTACTCTTGGACCGAAAAAGCACGCACATTCCTCACTGGAGCGTACCTCCCATCCTTCTCCAAGTCCCTCTTCGTCGATGGTCAAGTCTACTATATGTGAATGGAATTGATGTATCATGTATGACCCACTGAAACTTTATTTTCAGGATTACCGTGGTCAGCAACACTGTGACATCCATCATGATTTGCGGTCCTTCGATTGGGATCGCGTACCGCAGCCTCCTTATCCTTCCTAATGTCATGCTCACTAGTGTGATAGCGTGTCGCGTATACCGCCACACCAGACTCAATCTAACGCAGCAATCCTTTCTGTTTCCCACCCACATTACCCCAGATATTGGAGTCGAATTGGCTACTCAATCCCAGTCGCTACAATTCGTCTATCCCACGCAGCAAATGGGGACAAAGGATTGCGAAGTTGGAGAAAGAGAGGATCATGCATCGGAAAACGGGCAGTGTTAAACCTATGGTTCCTTTCTTCCAACCATGATTCGATAGTCACGCATACATCTGTAGGGTAATATCTATTCCTATAGAGTATAAACATTTTTATATTATTTGGTTGCGACAACTGCGTTCGCAGGAGGTTACCGAAGGTGCACCAGCAGTTGCGACGGGGCGGCGGCGGAGGTAGGCACCAGGAAACCAAGCCGATGAGTACCCTCCGAGCTTCAGCGAGGGGTGGATGGAGTTGAGCCGATTACGGAGCAGAACCTGTCCTACTTATGCCAACATGCAAAACAGGATCCTGGCAGTCGTCTGCCCAGATTGGAGTTGAGTGTTCCAGAGCGGGGGTGAAATACAAGTTCGTACCAGCGGGATCACAACGGGTCGCGGACAGGACAGTGGACTGTCATCTCGGCACGTCTTGATCCCGCCCTTCTCCCTTGTCAGTCATAGACAGGTCCCACCCCCGGTCGTCGCGTCACGCCCGCCCTGTTACGTCCGCCTGTCACCAACCGCATGATCGTGTGCCCGCCATGTCGCCTCTCCTCACGCTTGTATGATACCGCCAATGTTACCGCACATTGATACCGCCTATAGTACCGGTGCTGTATTTTCACCATCAATGCTGTCTTCTCACTACAGTGGCTCCCAACCTGAGCGGGCTGCACATCGCACAATAGACAGTGCCACCATCTCTCTGCCACGGTCATGCACTAAGCAGCCCACCCACATCGTATATGCTTCTGGGCAAACTATTCCCTCAGCACAAATAATCTGCCTTGCCCTGCTGTGTACATGGTTATACGCCTCCACAGAGAGAGCGTACAGTGCATCCCTTACATCTCGATTTCAATTATTTCATCGACATGTGTTTCAGTCTTTGAATCAATGCAGATCCTCTCGTACACAACACCGCAGCACGACAATTGCCTATGCGGTCGCACCCCTCCTTCACTGCCTCTCCGAGCATTGCGTACCCTCAAAGGCTTGGGAAGGCAAGTAGGTTTCGGCGTCAAATTGCTATTTTGCTGCTGGGTGGCTAGCTCCTCGGGAATGAGCCGGGAAAAGGTGAGTCCATGCCTTGCGTAAGGCTCCAACCATTTGGTTTTTGTTTACGGAGGCCGGTAAACTAAATGGTGAACAGTTCAAAAATGTTTGTAAATGTTTACAAATGTATACAGCAATTTGCGGTACATAAGGCGAACCGTTTTTTTTTTTTTTGAGCAGTTTTGACTAGAATAGAAGGGCTCATTTTCTGTCAGATTCCCTTGAGAGTAGGCGCGTGCGAATCGCACTGAAAATCCGCAGAGGATGAAGTGCCGGCTTTTTTTGTTGTAATTATGTAATGGAATTCCTTCAGAAAAATCATGGTTTCCCCTAGAACAGCTGTAGCCCAACGAATAATGGTCTGATTGACCTAATTCCGGAATATGTTAAACGACGTGACTTCGACGCGTCAATAGGGGCGCTCAATTCTTGGGTCAGTTCAGTCAGATCACTTTTTAATAAATTGCTTGATCCGTGATGTCGGCCGAGTTTATCCCAATTAAGATACTCTCTTTGTGCACCGAACTTGAACAAAGGCACAGACTTGGTCCAGACACAATTGGATCTGATCTATCTGGAGGAGGGGGTTATTTCATTCATTGTGTGGGAGGGAAATTGAATTCCCTTTGCAGCTTAGCATCAGTGTAATATCCAAATAAATAAAATTAGCCCATAATATAATGGGACCATCTTTTATTCACGTGGTTTGCGCAAGTAGAAATTCGGGGCAACACCTAAAATGATTGATCCGCCCCCCAGGCCCGGGCTTGACGGTTGGGCTTGGGCTTGAGAATTCTGAAGCCCAAGCCCTGGGCCCGCTCAGGCCCTGCGTCAGGCTTGGCTTGGCTTGGGCCTGAGCGGGCCTGGCCTGGCGGGCTTCGGGCTTGAAGCCAAGCCCGTAACATTACTATTTGCGTGTTGGTGGTGCTAGCCCATTCATCTGCGGGCGTTGCGGGCAGGGTGGTTGATTCAACATGGTATCAGTATTGAAGGAGGACAGTCCATCGTGTTGCTTTTATGGCAGCGCAGAGCAGTTGGAGCGATGAGCATGATGACAATGAAGCGAGGAAGCAAAGTGTCGTGGAGGCTGGCGCCAAGCAACGTCAAAAGGAACTTGGTCGGCCCGCATTTTCCATGTGGGCACATGATTAAATTCTGATTGCCGACTAACCTCGGATCGATCCGAAAGTTCCTTAGCCTTCTCCATCATGTCGTGTGAGTCAGTTGCCGGCCGAGCTGTGGCTAGATTTGTTCAAGATTCTTCCCTGGCGGTCACTCCCCGAAATACACACGATCTCCTCCCTATTTTCAGAACTCTCCTGCCCGCTCCTCTTCTCTGAATTGGAATTTTACCCGCGTCGCATACTCGGCGGAGAAGCACCTAGAAGCGGAGACCAAGCCGATCTGCTAGATCGCCAGTTCGATAGTTTGAACTTAGAATGCTCTGCCTGGGTCACTGACGCTTTCGGCACGTGGCCGGTGCTACGCCTGACTAAGAGAAACGGTGACAAAGCGGTCCCTCATCCTCTTCGATCCTCCTTCATCCTCTCTCAGATCACCGAAACTATCAGGATGTCGCCTTTCAGCACTTTTCCCAACCCTCCCGGACTGGAGGCCAAACCTTTCACCGTCTCCATCTCCGACGCCGACGTTGCAGAGCTCAAGTCGCTCCTCAAGGCTTCACGCCTCGGCCCATCCACGCCCACCAACAGCAACCCTTCCGACCACTCTTTGGGCGTGTCACTGGACTGGCTGAAGACCGCCAAGCAGACGTGGGAGACGAGCTTCGACTGGTGAGTTGGCAGGAGATTCCGGCCTCATACAAGACGTGACTGATATCCAACTTGCCGGATGTAGGCGTGCTCAAGAGAAGAGGATGAATTCTTTCCCTCACTTTATGACAAAAGTTCCCGTCCAAATCGGAGGAAACGAGTATATCCATGATATTCATTTCATGGCTTTGTTCAGCAAGAAGAAAGACGCGGTCCCTTTGATCATGCTCCACGGCTGGCCAGGTCCGTATCTCCTTCCACTTGACCAAATAGGGCCAAAACGAGTTCCAGGGAGCTTCATCGAATTCATGCCTATCCTGGGAATTCTCTCCGAAAAGTACACGCCTGAAACCCTTCCTTACCACGTAGTTGTTCCCTCTCTCCCTGGTTACGGCTTCAGTTCCGGTCCTCAATCGACGGAATTCAAAATGGTGGATGTCGCGAAAATTTTCAATGATCTGATGCTTGGACTGGGATTCGATAAATACGTTGCTCAGGTCTGTGATTCAATAGCTTCCTTGCATTCAACTCCAAGCTCACCGCGTTAATTTGCACATAGGGCGGTGATGTCGGCTCTGGCGTTGCCCGACTCTTAACGATGAACCACGATAACTGCAAAGGTCCATTTATTCTCTATCCAGGCCTATGTTGCGCCAAACTAATGTATCTCTCTCTCAAGCTATCCACCTAAACATGTTCAGCGCTGCACCTCCCCCGACCGACGACCGTTCAATCCTGTCGCAAGCCGAGCGCGAAGCGCTCGACCGTGGTGCGGTCTTCCGCCAAACAGGTTGGGCCTACGGCATCGAGCAAGGCACTCGTCCGAACACTCTTGGATTTGCCTTGTCGTCAAGCCCGTTAGCTCTTCTCGCCTGGTTCGTTGCTTCCCTCCTATGTCACTTCATTTCGTTCAATTTCCGCCCGTTGACGCTGAATTTTAGGATCGGGGAGAAGATGTTGGAGTGGTCGGATGAGAATCCATCTATGGATGAGATCCTGACAAACGGGTCAATCTACTGGTTTACGAACTCGATTTCCACGTCCTTCTATCCTTACAGGGAGGTTCGTGCCCTGCGTTCCTCCGTCTTTGCTCCCTTCAAAGCTAATATTATTCACTTCCTTTCAAATCAGTCTATCACACGTGGACCCGGATACTACAAGTACCACGAAAAGCCTGTCGGCTATACTTGGTTCCCTCGGTGCTTTGCCCCGTCTTTTTTTCCCTTCCTGCCGTCGCTAACTCTCTTTTCTTTTCCACCCCCCAGCGAAATCATCCCTTTCCCGGAGTCGTGGGTCAAGAAAGATTGCAACCTCGTCTTTTATCGTCAAGCGCAATCAGGAGGCCATTTCGCGGCGCTGGAAGTCCCGGAGGTGTTGTTGAAAGACGTGGAAGACTTTGTGGCACAGGTTTGGGGCTCGAATGGCAATGCTACTGCCAACTTGTAAAATCTCATGTATAAGCTCGAATGATGTATGAGTATTGTGTTGAGCAGGAGTGAACTCGAGGATTGAATTCATGGTTTCCTATTTCTAGTTGAATCGCACGGTATTACGCCAGAATGTGGTCAATTTTGACCCCCTCGCTAGACTCGAGCCAGTCGATATTTCTGAGCATTGATGACAGTCAATCAATACAGCAGGTACGAACAACTGTCTTTGATCGGAGACGAAATTCGTATCGCGAGCTGGGTTCTGTTTCGATTGTCTTCAAGGTGTAGGGTTGTTTCTTCAACATGCGTATGCAAACAATGGCTTTCCCTCTCATCTGAAGGTTCCTGGTGGTGGCATCAATATCGACCTTTCTTCTCGATTCAGACGGGGCCGAATCTCCTATTGCGCCCCCCAGCATTACCCCGCAAAATTGTCCATCGCTGTTGCCAGTGAAGTCTACTCAACCCAAATTACTCTCCATGGAGATTAAAGTGGATATTATTAATGTGTCGACCGACTCGTAACAGTACTCTTTGGATTTCTGGAATAATCCTCCAAATTGTACACTCGCGGCATCCGTTCCGTCCTTACCGTACGTTCAATTCTCACATGAACCTCTGCGTCCTTTTCGGTCTCCGGTGCCGCATAGTACGCCGACTCGAGATCAAAGTCGGGCACTGTCAAGTCGAAGCCCCTGCCGGTCTTGGACTCGAATTGCGAGCGAATGACCTGGCTCACGTCTCTCGCGGCAGCGATGTGCTGTGTTATCGTAACAGCAGCCCCAATGGATTCGTTACGCCGTTCAACGGACACCTCTGCTCATGATAATTAGCTCAGGTCGTGACAAAAGAAAGGCGAAACTTGCCGTAAAGATGTATTAACAACCGTTGACTCATAATCCATGTTACACAGTAGCCCAAGGAGGCTCTAAAATTTCGTGGATTAGCCTCAAGTTCTCCTCTATTCAAATGACATCGTACGCGGCAGTCTAGTGGAGGTTTCAGTAGACGCAGGATAAGCAAGGAACATTCCGCGCCTGTTGCACTTCTAGAGTCAACGAGGGTAGGCGATTGAATAGCAAGTTGACAAAGTTGATCCCGGTGAGGGCCACGAAGTACCCAATGCCATCAACTAGCATCCTGAGAGTTTCGTCACGGTAAACAACATATTAGCAACCTTTTTGTGGCTCACATTCTGGTCACTCGTGACATCCTGAGAAATAATAAGCACCGGAGAATAAGGTTACATTAGCTCCTCACATTGATCCAGTCGAAGTCTTCAATCTCAGCAGAAAGAAGATGCAGACCACGGTTGTGACGAAGTTATATATGATTGCAACCACATAGCTGACCCAGGCTCCCCAAGCTGATGTTGAGCTGTGACTGCCACAACTGAAATCGTGTTTCAGATGCAGAATAAAAACTCCTTTGTTAGGAATACTGACTTTCCCTAAATATAATTCAGTGCCGGGCTCATATGGAAAGAAGTGCCTCACGATAGGGTCTGTGAATCTCACTGAAACGACACGCCTGTAATGAGGTTCTGAAATGAAGGCATCAAGTAGGGAACATACTGGTTCGATTCTGAACACTGGAGAGCCATTCCAACTAGTGTACGACAGCTCAGCGAGTAGCAAGAGGCAACAAATTTGTAAACACACGGTGGACACCACGAAATAAAACAAAAGTAAGGCGTAACCGATCGTTCCGGATTTACGGGAGAGGTTATATGCCCTATATCGAAGCTTCAGTCTTGGGCGAAAGATGTGAAAACATCAATGGTACCGAAGCCCCTGAATGCGAAGAAGTCAACTTGGAGAAAATCACAGATTTGCATTATTTACCAGTATTGCCTGAGAGACCATTGACTGCACAACTAAAAAGAGTCAACCAAATGTCCCTCACAAGGGAGTTGAAGACAGACCTTTGAATAGTGCAGGAATCAGGTAGAATCTGCGACAGCCTTCCCGATCAACTTTACCGCATGAGATTAATACCGGTCCAGAGACACATTCAAGGACTCACAGCCGGAGTAGAAAAAGCTGAAGTTGCTGAGAGTCAAAACGAGGATACTGGTGTATCTATTGAACACGGCAATTGATAACAACAAGGGATCAGGAAAAAAGCAAGAATAGGTACCGGATAAGCAGGAAGAGCGACGAGGACAGGCTATGGGAGCACGATCAAAACTCTGAGCGGCATCATGACGGAGGGTCAACGCACGGAAATTGTCTTCCCTTCCACGCCCTTCTCCACATCCTCAGCTCGAAAGGTAGGGTCTGAAGATAACTAAGTCTCGAGTCAGCTACTCGACGAGGCATGCATTCAGCCTAAGTATACTCACTCGTAACTTGCGATTGCTAGAGACGCAACGCGCAAATATGCCGAGATTTCATAGCTGTTGTCAGTGGTCGCGGTCATGAGCAGACGGGGGGAAAGAAAGAAAGCGTAAGCGTCGACCAATGCGAGTGGCAGTCATGGGATCCCGCGACTGATTTAAGGTGACGGCCGTGAGAGACGACGGCCGGTTCTGAATTAGGCTATATTGCAGTTGTGGGATCGTACGGATCAGGCAGTCTCCTTGGGGCACCAATTCAAGTTCCAACCATTTCGTTTTCGTTTGTGCCTCCAGGCAAATCAAACGGAAGTGGTAAGTGAGCATGAATGGGATCCTGATTAGATGGGGTGATCAGAACGTGCAATACAAGCCACCGCTAGACATAACCGTTTGAACCCAAAACCGCTGGGTAAACTATATAATAGAAACGGTCTAATCTCTCTAAGACAGACGTTATAACTGATCAGCTCATGGTGAAGAAACGGTCTTTACTGTGTGAAATTTTTTTAACCGGGAACAGTTGGAACCTGAGCCTTACTTCGGGCTACATGCTTAGATGCGAAGACACGATTGTTGCGCCTGATTACGCCAACGGATATCTCCGGACGAGTCCGGTTTCTTTCGTGAAGGTTGTGAACATATTCTCACCCGACCTTCCTTTGTTGACTTTTGGCACCGAATTTCGAGGGGATGGTTCCTGGGTAACGATATTGCGAGTAGTAGTCTATCAGAGACTACATAGATATAGATGGTTCCTCGCGGAGATTCTGATCAGTTATTCTCAAAAAAGATATACTCCGATGTTTGCGCAACCTAGTTGGCAACCGCGGGATACTTATTGCGCGACGCCGTCCCGCTTCAGAACGCCTGCAACGAAACTCCGACTCCAGCAAGCCCCGTCATTTGAATATGGGTCTGTGACAGATCTGGGGGGGGATTTATTATACTCGCATGGTCCAAATGGCTGAACAACGAGTCTGTCAATTCAACGAATTGCGCAATAAATTCCGCAACCGTCTGCCAGAAATTTTCCTTTCCGTGCATTCCCATGATGGAACAGCTGTGAACCCGCTGTCCTCTTTCCTGCCTAGTGTGGCTCCAAGTCATGTCGGCAGAGGTGCCCGGCACACTGCATACTTAACCGCGTCAGACACATCAGCGCCGGGAGCCGATTCGAGT
This sequence comes from Mycena galopus ATCC 62051, assembly GCA_014925785.1. NCBI lineage: Eukaryota > Fungi > Basidiomycota > Agaricomycetes > Agaricales > Mycenaceae > Mycena > Mycena galopus. The sequence goes on from WIQG01000019.1 coordinate 583,717, forward strand.
CTCGCTAGGATCTTTACCGGAAGTCCAGACCAGACCAGACTGGCCGACTGTTGAGGTTCTTCTCGCTTGTGACTGGCACAATCAAACACTATGTCGGACACCGAACAAAGCCGATTCAATGCGAGATCTTTAGACAGGGCGAACGTACTCAGTGCTTTTAAGGACCTCGGCCAGATCCCCCTATATAGGGAAAGAGTTTCCCACGGGTAGCGCCGGACCGCCTCCCCGGGTCATGTGCCCATGCATCGCCACCTGATGGCCGCTCTCAAGCCGCTGCCTGCTTGAAATAGGCCACCGCGAAATACATTCTGCCCCACAGGTCTTTGGGTGTATACTAACCATAAGGCATTTTATTGGAACTGGAAAGCAACTCAAATATATCTTTTGGACAACTTTTGGTGCCTATTTCACTGCCTTTAAATTACAAAAATATTTTTGATGGTCTACCAAGGGTACCTTATAGACAATAAAGGTGACCCTATACATGTCTCTCAGGCCTTCCCATAGCTTCAGACGAGTTTAAAACACTTTTTTAGCTTAGTTTGAAATCTACTACAAAAAGATTTTGAAGGCCTTGGTCGGGACCCACCCCCTGTCCGGCATTCGAATCCCGAGTGCCCCTTGTGTGCAGATCAATTGCAGATACAGTCGCAAACCGCGAAGCGAAACGTGACATGCCGGAACACCAATAAACAAACGCTTGCGTAGCTTTAATAGTGGTGGCAAGGTCCGGTTCGAAAATCGGTCCGAACTTGAATTGAACCTGCATCAGGAAAAAGCCCGCTGCAGATGTCGCCCAATGTAGCTGGGGTAGCCCGCGTAGCAGCGTTGCTTCCCCCCTAAAATATATGGCGATGTAGTGACGTGCCAAGACTTTGTAGTACAAAAATAGCCCGATGTAGTCATACGCATAGTCTACAGAGTGCCGTAGCGCTGTAGGCTCGTAGTATATATAGCTCTTGGTAGGCCAGTATACTTACATTCTTTCAGGTATTCTACAGGATTCATGCAGGGTGGATAGTAGCAAACCAATATCATTATAATAAATTCCTAGTATAAATAATAAATCTATGCGGTGGCGTCACCCTCCTCGCTCTCAGTCTCCGTCTCTTCATCATCCACATACTCCTGGATAGCGGCCTTGATGTTGTCCGAGGAGAGAGCAGAGGTGTTTGCAACGACCAGGGGCTGCGCACCAGAATGGAAGCTGTAGGACATCAGTCAGTCATCATGATTTACAAAATAAAAAGATTGACGCACCGCCCGATGTTATGCAAGCGTACGAGCCTCAATCACCACTGCTTATAGATCCGGCTTGTTGCACCATCCAGGAGCTGGCATTCTTGACAGCGCGGATGAAGCTGAAAGCGCGTGATTGTCGGTATGGGATAATGTGAAAGGAAAAAACACTCACTTAGAAACATCAATCATACACAGCCACTAATGTCCGCTTGACGGGAGAGCTCGTTTGGGAAGAAGACGGGGAGGGGGAGGGGTCGAAGAAGAGTGTCTTGCGTAGACCCCGATATAGGGTAATTTGTTCTGGAGTCCTTTGGGAGCTTGAGGCGACTCGAGAGAGGTGCTCGGCAGCTTGAAAATTTGGTGTCATGTTCGTGTCGCTGCTTGAGGGAGACACAGCGAAGGACAGGGCAGGACAGGAGTCTTGCGTTGTACTATAGGTGTGAGCTTGAGGAAATTGATCTTTGTTGAGGGGAGGTTGCTTGAGAGAGGCGGCGTTCAGAGTGGGAGGAAACTGAGGGAAAGAAGGTGGTGGTCCAGAGCAAACGACGTGGCAAGTAACCGTCAGATCTGATGGACGTACGTGTTGATCGCGGACTTGACACAACTCGCTTCCGCCTAACTTGCGCCATCCGACGACGACGCCCCCAATTTTGCACAAAGTCAATCCCGCTCTAGGCCGCTGCAGTGATTAATGAAGATCTGGCGGATTGCTCTTTCCATCCGGGTACCAGTCATGCCCCCCACTGAGTTGTCTCTTCCGTTTGCAACATCCTTATTTAAAACAACTGCTTGATATGTCGTGGTTTCAGTGTAGGCAGACATGTACATTTCCTTGACACGATTATATCTCATTAACAAAACGCACTGCCCATATGGTTTTGCAAGGGTAAAAAGGAGAAAGTCGAAAACTCAAAAGACTCAACAAAGGTGATGTGTGATTCCAAAAGGATGGAGAAGGAGCAGAAAAAGCCGCGGAAAAAGATAAAGAGCGAAAAGGTCCAAAAAGCCCAAGGAAAAGGTGTTGTCATCTTGCTGATGCGCCAGGACGACTCCTTAAATATTCCCAAAATGTTCGCCCTTGTACACACTCAGTATTCACTGTTGTATGAGCAATAGCTTCCCACCGCACCTTTCCATTAAGCGCCATCAAGTATCTCTCCGCCTAACGAGCCTTAAGCCCAAGCGCTGCGACGTGATGGCTGCATCCCAAAACGGCAAGTCTTCTATAACGTCACGTTAACGTGTGATTGAAAAGGCACGCGGCAACACGGTCCGACATATCAATCAGTCGGAACAATGACGTGCAACATGTCAATCTGCCACGACTATGGACGGCTATTTTGGGTTGGCACGTAACTACAGTGACTACGTCAACTAGTCGTGCTACATGGTTGATGTGTGGTCCTACGGTGAGCTACATCTTGCAATACATTTAACCAGGGAACTAATTCCCAGACGGTTTTTCCTGATGTGAACCGGACGCGCGTTCAGTGTTCAGGTTTAGCAAAAGCTTGAACCTGAACCAAAGGTTCGGTTCAGCTTTCGGCTGAGAGAAGGCCCTGAAAATTGTTCAGGGGAGTGATTTTTACCCAAGTTTGTGCACTGTTCACGCTTGATTTACCTCACATTGCATAGCCCGGGTATTAATTCATCCTAGAACACACCAAAAACTTCTCTTCAACCCAAATTCAACGCATTTTCGATGTTAATTGATGACGGTTTATTGTCACGCAATTTTCTAGCAAACATTGTGGAAGGGTAGGATGACCCGCTCGTCGAATTCCCCCTTCCCCCTATTTCTTTGCTTCGGTATATTGGTCTTCGGACCGATCATTTGTTTCGTACGTACACATGTCGTAATATCACCTTTCTTCCTCCGAGCCACCACCATCGACGCGACCAGTGACTTGAGTAGCCCACCGAGGCTACGTCGCCAGTGAACCCCTTCTACCGGAGCCCCAGATTTCCCCCTCAACCGAGTCCTTACGAGCCCGAGCCGTACTTCACGCCCACACGGCACCTTCCCCTATTCACACCCGATTTGCACTCTACGCTTCGACGCCACCTCGGGACCTTTTCATCTATTTTCCAGTTCACCCTTACACCCCATATTCCGGACTACCGACCCACATTCTCTGTCTACGAGCAGACGGACCTGTGCTTCCACAACATGCACCAGGATAATTTATGATTTGTAGGCGTCTCGGTACTAGCCAAGGCATGTGAGATACCTTTTCCAAAAGTCAGAGTACTGAAAAATTCCGGCAAGTGATATTTTCAGTGCAATTTCGGCCGCCCGAGATGGCCGAAGGGCCTTAGGTTCAAACGCGTTCGAACGCCGAACTGAACATGAACGCGCATTCAGATTCAAGGTTCGGGAGTTGTCCGAACCGAACGTCGCATTCAGGTTCGGCGTTCCGGGAGAAGGGCCCTGAACCTGAACCGAACCGAACCTTGTAAGCACTAAGCCCAACGATGTTGGATTCACAGTATGCAAGTTTAAGCTCAGGAGCAGACGGCGGTCGCATTACCGAGGAAGGACAGGTATTCCCCGGGCTGACATGTAGCTGCAAACTAAAAGGAGTGCAGGTACAAAAAAAAATTCACCACGACCTGGTCCCGAGTCGAACGGGCGTTCTCTGCATTATCTCAGCAAGAAACACCATTTTGTGCAGATGCGGGCCATTCCGACGCCAGCTCTTCTACCCTTCGTTTGTCGGATTCAACGATTGAACTTGCATTTTCGGGGTGAAAAACGACATGCTAATGGGACACGGCGTATAATTGGATTTGCGGAGGATCATTCTTTTCAAGCATAACGTCGGACATTAGATTGGATCGCGCATATTCCCTGGGATGGGGGGCAAAAGTAAATGCCTAGACCTTTAACTCCGGACGGCACCAAAAAAAAAAGACCTTCCCGACGCCTCATGACCTGGCCCCGAGTCGAACGGGCGTGCTCTGCATGATCTCAGCGAGAGAGGGTATTTTCTGTAGATGCGGGCCATTCTGCTGCCAGGTCTTATACTCTTCGACTTTTGTGCCTAGTCGACACTTGACTTGGCATTCTCATGGTGAAAAATGAGAAGTGAATATCTGTTCGACTGGGTCAGGGCGGGTTGAATTGGCGGAGGACCATTTCTTTTCGTTTCAAGCACTACGTCGCCAATCAAATTGAAACCGCGCATAAGTATTCCCTGCGACGAGGGACAACGGTAAACGCCTGGACTCGGACTGCACTCCGGACAGCGCAAAAAACTGTCAAAGGCACAATATGACCTGGTCCTGAATCAAACGGGTATCCTCTGCATGATGAAAACGAGTGACAACTTTTGTGCAGATGCGGGCTATTCCGCTGCCAGGTCTGATTGACTCGTGAAGTCATCTTCTGATGCGAGTTGGAATCATGAAATATGTAAGCTCAGGAACAGACGCAGACGACTTAATAGGTCCCTGAATGAGGAACAGCTATCACCAAGGAAGACAGACATTCCCGGGCTGATATCTACCGGTACGTAGCTGTCACTGACAACTGTGAAGCGCGGACAAAAAGAAGTGCTGATAAAAAAAACTGTACGAAGAGTTTATCACAGTATGACCTGGTCCGCGTCAGTAATTAAATCATGTTTTACAGCTGCCGCGTCCAGGTCTTGTAAGTTGTGTTGTGTGTTGAGAGCGTGACACGTTGGCCCTGTTTGTACACTGGCACGGGCGCTTGGTCGGCAGGCGTTGTTGTTGGCATCACAGCGGAACAATGCGTGAGAAAAACACGCTTGCGCTCGATCGCCTGCAGACAATAGCCTTTGACTCGAGCATCTGTGTATAAGAACGACTCGGACGCGGTGTTGGTCAGTGTCTTCCTTCCCTCCCTCTCCTTTTGCTGCTTCTCTCGTTGCTCTCTCCTCCGCTGTCCGTGGGCTAGGGCGAGCTAGGGCGCCTGTGTCATCGCGTATCACTGGCTCTTGAGAACCGACTTACCGGCAGTTTTTCGCAATTCCATTCCTCGTCCCTGCCGTTGTGAGCCTCTTCCTGGTAGGCTGGTACATGGTTTCCTCGCGGCGGCTTGTACTTTCCATTTCCGTCTATTTCAAAAACTCTCCCGCCACATTGTACTTTGTCCCGCCGCGCTGCCCTTGTCCCTCTCAGTCTCTGCGCCTTGTCTGGCGACGTTGTGCCCAATATGGGCGTCCTCTTGTTATTTACCTCGCCGTGCAACGTGCCGTGTGGGAGTCTGCTGACTTGAAGCCTCCGCGCATCAAAATCGTGCCCTTCCCAATTTGGCTGTCTCGTCCAAATCGGGATGTTACTTTGTTTCTGGGTTCCGTGATTTTCTGTCTGCATTTGGCGTTCCCCTTGTCGTGCCTTCGAGTTTTTCAAGTGAGCATGGTTGCCGAGGACAAGGGAAACTACGAAATGGACACAAAGCCCGAGGGCGCCGGAATCCGTTTAAGAATTAACAATTTGTCTAACGTGGATTATCTATCTTTGCGGATCCCCCCTGCCCTCCCCGCCAGCGTCCCTGTCCTGTCCGACTAGCTGCCCGACATGACATACTACTACACCGGCCCCCCGAACTGGTTCTTTTCCATGTTCGCCTTCGTAGCCTTTTTGTGCAGCACCATTCCCCTGCCTTGGCATCTTGAGGGTGGGTGCCGCGTCTCCGCATCCAATTCTCCCGGCTGAAGATTTATTGACATTTTTGTGCAGCTTGGAACACCGGAACCTGCCTCTACATGATCTGGACCGCGCTAGCAAACCTCATTCTCTTCATCAACTCCATAATTTGGAACGGCAACGTGCTCGACTCGGCGCCGGTGTGGTGCGACATCGCGACGCACTTCCAGGCCGGCTTCAACCTTGCCATCCCTGCGTGCTCGCTGTGCATCAACCGACGCCTGTACCAGATCGCCTCGGTGCGCACTGTCACCAAGACGCGCGCGGAGAAACGCCGCGCGATTTGGGAGGACCTCGCCATCGGGCTGGGGCTCCCGCTGTTGCAAATTCCCTTGCGTGCGTCCATTTGTGTCCTCCAATCCTCGACTTGTATTAATTTGATTTTCTGATTCTCAGAATACATCGTCCAAGGCCACCGCTACAACATCTTCGAGGACATCGGCTGCCTGGGCGAGACTGACGAGACGCCCGTCGCCGTCGTCCTCTACCACCTCCCCCCCATCCTCGTCGGCCTCGTCTCCGCCGTCTACTGCACCCTCTCCATCCGCGCCTTCTACACCCAGCGCGCCTCCTTCAAAGCCCTCCTCTCCTCGTCGCACAACGCCAACCTCAGCTTGAACCGCTACCTGCGCCTCATGCTCCTCGCCAGCACCGACCTCATCTTCACGATCCCCCTCGGGGTGTTCGTCCTGTACGTCGCCGCGGTCATCAACGGCATCACCCCGTGGGTGAGCTGGGACAACACGCACAGCAACTTCAGCCGAGTGGTGCAGGTGCCGGGTGTGTTCTGGCGCGCGAACGTCTGGGACGTGGCGAGCGTGGAGGGATTGCGCTGGATGACCGTCGGCGCTGGCCTGCTTTTCTTCGCGTTCTTTGGCTTCGCGGACGAAGCGGTGAAGAACTACCGCACCGCGTGGTATAACGTCGCACGTCGCGTCGGCCTCCCGACCTTCTCGACTGGTACCGCCACCCTTACCTCATCTGGGTGCGTTCTCTCTCTGTCTCTTCCCTTTCGCCTCTTTTCCGTTGCTTACTCCTTACTTTTAGACCCCAAATGTCCAGTGGCCGGCCCACCCTCCCCGTCTTTATCCGCAAACACACCACAACGAAGCGCGACTCGCTATTCGACTCCACCGGCTCCTTCACTTCCGCCGGGCTCGACTCCCTCTCCTACATCGAAAAGGAGAAGGACGACGACGCGCGTTCGTCGTCGGGTTCGAGCGTAGACTTCGAGCAGGGAGAGGAGGTCACCGTCCCTGCCCTCCACCGCACCTCGCTGCCCGCACCCGCCCCCGCACGCACGCGCGACTCCGTGCCCGTGTTCCTCCCGCTGCCGACGCACGTCGTCGATGCGGCCGACATGGTCTGACCCCCTCTTTATACGTCTGACCCCCCCTCTTTATACGTGACTTTTAGTCCTAAATCATCACATAATCCTTCCTCACTCACATATCGTTCCCGCTCCTTGCCACCACCACTACCCACTGTATCTTTAGCACCCCACATTCGAGTCGCGCTTTGAAGCGCCGTAGATTAGATACCTGTTTTATTGATAACTACAACTACTGTATTTGTATAGCTAGCCGGAGAAGTGAATAAATCACTTGGAAGAATTTGGGCGGTTTGAATCTCGAGACTTGGATACTTGATTTAATTCTGCATTTGAGTGAGGGTATTGAATCATTGGCTTGGAAGAAGCTGGACTTGAGTTCCACGGGCCTGTTCGTGTTCGTCGATACGAGGGTACATAGACGTCGAGGGCCGACTTTTGCGCATGCGACTCCGTATCCCGCGGTGACAAAAATCCGGCAGTGGAAAACTGTACAATGTGTAGACTCGTGATCAGTCTACGGTGAGCAAAAATAGTGGCGAGCATTTTGCGGCAAAGTGCTCGCCACTGGTCACGAGTCTATATAATGTGTGCGGCTTCGGCACAAGCCCCCCAGATAAAATTCAAGTAGCATTATTATTTGGTGGTGTTGTGCCGCGAATCGAGAGCGCATGCGGCATGCGTCCCGTGTTCGAGACATTCATCTACTCTCTGCGACAGACCAATATACCAGTGACGACACAAGTATTCTATGGATGTTGACCCGTCGGCTCCGTGGGAGGCCGTCGCATTCTCCGACGCTGATCCCTTGTTGACATTGAATCAAAATGGTTGCAAAATGGTTAGTATTACTACAACGCCCCCATCGGGGCCGTGCTCGTAACAAGGTCACATTTCCGCCTGCAGTTCGCTCACCGATCCTTGCCTATTTCTCGTCTCAATCACCGCTCGCCGCGTTGATCCTCGCAAGCCGCACCATGGCTATTTAAGCCTAACGCGAACCATCCAAAAGCCAAAACCAAAACGTGAACGAGGCTTCAGGCACTTCCCATTGCCCAAAAAAACTCGGGGAGCAGGAATATCGAATTAGCTTGCATCTAGAAAAGGAAACCCATTGATTCATCGGCTCGATGAACACCAAGTAGTGAAGGCGCAACCCTGCATCCCACGTTCCCCTTGTTCCTGGCGATCATTGAGTAATTGCGCTATGTGGCTCCTGACGCGGCCTAACGAACTGAACACTTTTCGTATGTGACGGTGAAAAATTGGAAGCGAAACAACCCTCTGTGGGGCAAAGAACGAAAGCAAAATGAACGGGGGTTTTTTTTTTCACTGAGCGACGGCTCACCTTCCCTAGGTCTCGGCTTGGCCCCCACCTCCTTCGGGCTACCCGCGATGGGCGCTCTGGACTAGTCTCTAACAGTCTCTCATGACATCCCAATTTGGGAACCGAGTCCGTGTCCAAGTGCGGCCATGTAACCGTACCTATCAAATTTGATGTAGCTTTCACACGGTTCGGCGAAAATTCGGCACTCCGCGAAGAACCGCCAATCTCTGGTGTCGTAAAAATGGACCCCAAATCTGCTCTCTGAACAGAAAATCGCTTGAATCGCTATGAAAGACGCGAAGAGTGGGGTGATGGAGGAGGAAGGAAATTGTAAAAAATTCCGCTCATCCGAGCAAAATTTATTCGGACAAGAATGGGCCAGTTCGGCGTGGACGGGATCTGGCCTCCAAGGATTTAAACCGGGGTCCTTCTAGAGGACCACGTAACGTCGGCTAGCACTCCTACTTCCGCAGAACGCCGGAATGAAACACCCACACTGCACAGGGTTTCATGTAACTATTCCATTCAGCACACCAAACGTTTATAAGGAAACTCCGAATTCAAGGCTACCCATGACAATGGTTCTATTGCGCGCTCTCCCTCTTGTGCTCCTCTCGAGATCTGTGCTTTCGAGCACAATGGTCCTACACGAGAGCATTTCTCATGTCCCGTCCGCGTTCAAACCATTGGGTTCCCCTTCCCCCACCCAGGAGATCGAGTTGCTTATTGCACTCGTTCAATCCAACATCACCGGGCTCGCAAAAGTCGTCGATGCAATCTCTATCCCATCCAGCCCATCGTACGGTCAGCACCTAACTGCTGCAGAAGTGCGCTTCACTCGTCCCATTTGCTTTGATTGGGTTTGATGGTATTCCAATAGGTCGCTGAGTATGTTAAACCTCCGGCCGACTCTCTGTCGACCGTCATGGAGTGGGTTACACCCAATGTCGCATCCGTGACACCCTTCTCCCCTGCCGGCGATATCGTGAAAGTCTCCCTCACCGTAAAGCAGGCGGAAGGGCTATTCAACACAAAGTTCAGCACATACACTTATTCTACCAATGGGCAGGAGATCATCCGGGCGTTGAACTATTCTTTACCTTCCACCGTGCAGCAGCACATTCTCCACGTTCATCCGATTATTGCTTTCACGCCTCCTCTTCAACACGCTTCTCAGAATAGCGTGTACAAGCGCAAGGCGCCCCCGGAGCGCAGACAGCTTGCGCCCTGTGAGGACATTGTTCACCCGGTTTGTCGAGCGTGTTCATTACATTGGTTTGGCTGATTTGTTCATCGACGTCAAGGCTTGCATTCAGGAATACTATGGCATCCCAAACACCACTATCTCTGGCTCGACAACAAATACAATGGGCGTTCAGGGGTACAACTCTGCTACGCTTGGCGTGAGTCATTTTTTTCCCTTTGCTTTCAAGCTGTAAAGCTGAGTCGTGAATTTCAATGCAGGAATACGCCAACGAAGCCGATCTTGCAGTATGTGTAATGGACATCCGTCATAGTGGAGGGTTTAACCTCGTTCTTAGACCTTCCTCAACGAATTTAGGCCCGATATTGCCGGAAATACCTTTAGCGTCGTCCTCTTAAACGGTGCACAGAACCTGCAGGATAACAGCGGTGGATTAGAAGGCCAACTCGATATCCAATACACAGTCGGCATCGCTGGAAATGTCCCTACGACGTTTGTCTTGGATGAGGCCAACAGTGATCCTTCGATTTCCTACTTGGTTCGTGTATCGTTAACCGTTCCTTCCATCATCGAGACTTCTACAGGATACCATAAACTGGCTTCTTTCACAAGAAGATCCCCCAACCGTCTTCAGCACGAGTTATTTGAACCTTGAGAGTGATCTCACACAGAGTGTTGCAACGTGAGCTGTCTAGAATCTCTGTTGTATTTCTTCTGAGCCTTACTTTTTCAGGTCTCTTTGCAACGGTTACATGCAACTGGGGGCAATCGGTACCCACCCACCACTTCCTCCAGTTCTTATTCTAATTAACTATGTGGTAGGTATCTCGATGATATTTGCGTCTGGCGACGGTAAGTGTCGCGGTACACTTTTTTGATGAATCTATAAACTCTTCAATAGGGGGTGCAGCCAACAATGAACAGGGTTGTACGTCGTTTGTACCAACGTTCCCGTCCACCTGCCCCTAGTATGTGGCTGCTCACACACTTCCCCGCGCTCAATAACAAATTTCTTCAGCGTCACGTCCGTAGGAGCAACATTCTTTCAGCCACCTACGGCTTTCGGATCTTCGGCCGGCGGGTTCTCTAATTATTTTGCGGTACCGAGTTACCAGGCGGTAGACACGGCAGCGTATCTCGAAACAGTAGGAGCCGCATACAGCGGGATGTATAATCCGAATGGCCGCGGCTTCCCCGACGTAGCTTCGGAATGGGAGGTCTATATTGTGAATGGTTTGTTCAGCCAACCCATCCCAAGTCCTGCTTTTTTTCTGACCGGCCGAATTCTCTTTGGCTCACAGAAGGAAGTGTGCGTGCTCCACAAGTACTTTGAAATGTTGAGTCACTTAACCATTCCAGGTTACCAGTATAGGCGGCACCAGTGCCGCGTGTCCGATTTTTGCTAGTTTCATAGCACTGGTGAATGATCGGCTTATTGCCGCCGGGAAACCTGTTCTTGGTTTCCTTAATCCCCTCCTTTATAGCACAGGGAAGGGTGGTTGGATGATGTCGCAATTGGTAGGCGGTTTTGGATTGGATGGATGGGAATCGGTTCTAACTGCTGCCTTGTTTTCAGGGCAAAGCTCAGGATGTTCGGGGTCAACTGGGTACGTAAATCATCCATTCTCCTCCCGGAATGAAGCAGGTCACTGAGGCGGTCTTTCAGCGGTTGGAACGCAACAACGGGGTGGGATCCTGTCACCGGATTAGGAACTCCAGATTTTGCCGGCATGATGAATGCTTTGGGGATCTGAAATTAGTACATTTCGAAATTGCATAGAGCCCTCCCATGGAGGGGGAGCATGAATGGACCCGTAGCTTAACATATTCACTATTTCATTGCGCGGGCGTTTCTGGAAGAAAACACAGTGTAAATCGTTCTTGGGAGGCTTGCCACTTTCTGCGCGCTGCCCACCACTGCTGCGCGCTCTGCTCATTGCCGCTTCCACCCTCGCACCCAGCTGAGCCTAGCCAACACCCACTCGCTCTCGTCCGAGTCCCGTTAGCACAGGCGGAGTGATTGGTGTTATCCCATAAATCTATCCACACTGCGAAAAAAAAGATTGAACGCACAACGGTAAACGCACCTGCAAGCCCGATGATATCTTCACGCACGCGACACCATTCACACCGGAAAAGGAAATGTTTCTTCTTGGATGAAAACCAACCGTGAAACAAGTAGTATCACTCTCAGTTAAAAACCCACCTGAAAGTACCAGTATCAATGTAACATGAAGTGAAATTGAGACTGCTTGTTTCAAAAGCCCTTTCTGTGTCACAAAGAGTGCTGGGTTCTTTGTATCCTGAAAGGCTTATGGCAAGTCCCAGTTTCACTGTACCTTTCAAGACCACTGAAGGAAGTAGTTTCATGAATAAAGAAAGGCACATGGAAAGAGTCTCTTTTGATGTCCCTTTCAAAAGCATTGAAGGAACGAGTTTCGGGCATAAAGAAAGCTGCGGCATTTTTGCTATTGGTCCGGCATTGCCCGGACCAATGGCAAAAATAGCGCAGACAATGAAACTGGTTGTTTCAGGGTATCAGAAAGCGGCGCCGAAAGTGGTTCTTTCAGCACCACTTTCTTTGTTCCTAAAACTGGCTATTTCGGCGTCCTTGAAAGCTGCAATGGAACTTTGGGTTTCCGTGAAGCTTTTATAATACCAAGAAACTACCTTTCTTTGTGACATTGAAAGGTCTTCTGAAACAACATGTTTCCATTTCAGTTTATATTTTCATTGATACTAATAGTTTTCGCTAGGATAAGAACCTGAATTGATACTATGAATTTCACGGTTGGTTTTCATCCTACCAGAAATATTCCCTTTTTCGGTGTGATTGTTTGAGTTAGCGACTTGCGTGGCCCAGATGTCCGCAGAGGCAGAGAAGAACACACCTTCTCCTCGAAACCATTGGCCACATGAAGGGCAAGCAGTATCTTCTTGCACCAGAAAACATAGTAGTGCTTTGAGGTGTTTCATATGGGATGTTATCTTTCATGGAGCTTTGATGGGGCTATTAGTTTTATGAGAAATGCACCAGTTTAACCGAAAAAATCATTTTTTGCCAAATCCAATACACTGTAATTCTATCCACGTCCCCGGCGTTGTGCTATCCTTAGTACATGGTTTCCTCGCAACGGCTTGTACTTTCCATCTCTATCCGTCTAATAAAATTCTCCGGTCATTGTACTTTGTCCCGCCATGCTGCCTTTGTGTCTCTCGGTCTCTGCGCTGTGTCTGGCAACATTGTGCCCAATATGGACGTCCTCTTGATCGCCGTGCAACGTGCCGTGGGTCCGCTGATTGCGCCTATCAAAATTGTGTGATCTCGTCCGAATCGGGATGTTACTTTGTTTCCGTTCCCGTGTTCTGTGATTTTCTGGTGCATTTAGCGTTGCCCTTGTCGTACCTTCGAGTCTGGAGCGAGCATGGTTACCGAAGACAAGGTGCAGGTACCAAATGGACACAAGGCGCGTTCAATAAGAATCAGAGCTTTTCTAGCGTGGTTATCTATCTTTGTGAATCCCTCCCTGTCCTTCCCCCGTGTCCCTGTCCTTCCCCCGTGTCCCTGTCCTGTCCAACCAGGTGTCCGACATGACATACTACTACACCGGCCCCCCGAACTGGTTCTTCTCCATGTTTGCCTTCATCGCGTTCTTGTGCAGCACCATTCCCCTGCCGTGGCATCTCGAGAGTGCGTGCCATATCTCCGCATCCGATTCTCCCGGTTGAGGACTTACTAAACCTCGTTCTTGTGCAGCTTGGAATACCGGCACCTGCCTCTACATGATCTGGACCGCGCTCGCGAACCTCATCCTCTTCATCAACTCCATAATCTGGAACGGAAACGTCCTCGACTCAGCTCCCATCTGGTGCGACATCGTGACGCATTTCCAGGCCGGCTTCAACCTCGCCATCCCCGCGTGCTCGCTGTGCATCAATCGCCGCCTGTACCACATCGCCGCGTTGCGCAGTGTCACGAAAACCCGCGCGGCGAAGCGGCGCGCGATCTGGGAGGACCTCGCCATCGGGCTCGGCCTCCCACTGCTGCAGATTCCGTTGCGTGCGTCTCTCTCTCCCCTCCATTCTCCCTCTTATTAACCTATTTTCGTACGCCTGCAGAATATATCGTCCAAGGCCACCACTACGACATATTCGAGGATATCGGCTGCGTCGACGAGACGCACGAAACGCCCGTTTCAATCGTCCTCTACCGCCTACCCCCCATCCTTGTCGGCTGCGTCTCTGCCATCTACTGCACCCTCTCCATCCGCGCCTTCTACGCCCAGCGTGCCTCCTTTAAAGACCTCCTCTCCGCGTCGCAAAACGCCAACCTCAGCCTGAACCGCTACCTGCGCCTCATGCTCCTTGCGGGGACCGACATCATCTTCACAATCCCCCTCAGCGTGTTCGTCTTGTACGTCGCGACGGTCGTCCAGGGCATCGTTCCGTGGGTGAGCTGGGCCGATACGCACAGCAACTTCAGCCGGGTGGACCAGATACCGGGGGTGTTCTGGCGCGCGAACGTGTGGGACGTGGCGGGCGTCGAGGGAATGCGGTGGATGACCGTCGGCGCCGGCCTGCTGTTCTTCGCGTACTTCGGCTTTGCGGAGGAGGCGGTCAAGAACTACCGCGGGGCGTGGTATACCGTCGCGCGCCGGGTGGGCCTCCCTGTCTCTTCCTCAACTGGTACCGCCACCCTTACTGCATCTGGGTGCGTTCTCTCTCTCTTCTCCCTGCGCCGCTTTTCCGTTGCCTTTGCTTACTTATTCCTTCCTTGCTTCAGACCCCAAATGTCCAGTGGCCGGCCGACCATCCCCGTTTTCATCCCCAAACAGACCACATCAACGCGCGACTCCCTTTTCGACTCTACGGACTCCTTCTCTGACGGCTCCGCCGGGCTCGACTCCCTCTCCTATATTGAAAAGGAGAAGGAACTCGCGCTCGACGATTCGTTGTCGTCTTCGGGCTCCAGCGTCAGAGACCTCGAGCTAGGGGAGGAGATCGCCGACCCTGCCTCGCATCGCATCTCGCTTCCCACACCAGCCCCAGGCCACGCGCGCAACTCCGTCCCAGTGTTCCTCCCGCTGCCGAGGCACGTCGTCGATGCGTCCGATATCGTCTGATCCCCTCTTTATACGTCTGACCCCTCTTTATACGCGACTTATAAGTACACCCAGACACATCACATAATCCTTCCTTACATCACATGGTTCCTCGCTCCCTACCAGTACCACTATCACTCCACGGACCACTGTATCTCTAGCACCCACCCCACATTCGCGCTTTGAGGCGCCGTAGATTAGATACCTGTTTATTGATAACTACAAGTCTACAACTACTGTATTTGGATAGCTAGCTCGAAGAAGTGAATGAATAAATCACTTGAAGGAATGTTGGGCGATGGAATCTGGAGTAGTACTTGATTTGAGTCTGCACTTGAGTGAGCGCGTTCAAGGTTGAACCCGGACCGCTGACTTCGGGCTGCATGCACGGCCCTGTGTTCGTCAATACAAGAGGGTAGACGTCCAAGGCTCACCTGCACGCTTGCGACTCCGCATGCCGCAGTGACCAAATAATAATTAAATTGAAGCGGCGGTACTTATTTGGCGGTAAGTAAGTATTGTGCCGCGAATTGAGACTCGAGTGCGTCACGTGTCTTGACCTTCAAATCCAAGTAGGTTTTAGGCGTCGCAGGTTGCCCGTTCGACTCGGGACTGGATCATCTGTCACCTCCGCTTGGAGGTTTCTCCGAGGGTTGGTCCGAATTTATGCATTTGAACTTGAGAGAAATACGAGCTACAAGTGGGTATGGGGTTGATCAGCAAATTCTGCAGTTGAGTCGAAATTTCGAATATGAGGAGTACAAGACCTGGCCGCGGAGTGGTCCGCATCTGCACAAAATAGCCTCGTTTCCATGACGTTATGCAGAGTACGTCCGTTCGAGTCGAACCAGGTCGTAGAAAGTCTTGCCTTACTTTTTGGGTGCAGAAGTTCTGAATTTGTGCGAGCCGCCTGACGGTCAAAAAATTGTAGTTCCGGTTTCATTTCCGCCGAGATCCACACCTTACTTAAATCAGTCTGCATTGATAAATTACATCCGAAATACGAGTTCAACAAATTGGTGTGGTGTCTATCCAAATATTCATCACGAAAAATTCAATCCAGGTTTGCAGGTAAGTTGAATGTTGAATATGAGGAGTAGAGTACACGCCCTGGGCGCGGAGTGGCCCCCACTGGCACATAAGGTCACTTCCGCCGACATAATGCAGAGTACGTCCGTTCGACTCGGGCCCAGGTCATTGATGCATGTGGGCTGTTGGATCGCCGCTTGGAATGCCTCTCTGCGTGTAGGTTGCGTTTGGGCATTGATTTTTGCCCCTCATGGCCTCAATTATGCCGTGGTTCCAGTTCGAGTACCGCCCGCACATCAATATTTTTTCCATGCAAATTCGCCCACAGGCCGGAGCTGTGTTTGCGATGAATATTATTTGATTACAAGTATTGAATGTGAGTGGTACAAGATCTTGTGCAGAGTGGCCCGCATCCTCTCATAGGTAGTCTATCCAGCAGCGTATTCCCGTTCGATTCGGGACAAGGTCATGCTCCGAGTTTGGCTTCACATTTTTGGTTTCCTCAAGTCTGCAAGTACTCTGCTCGTTCAATTTCTGCTACTCTGCCTCTGTGTTCAACCAATCTTTTCAAGCTTTCTTCCACCTAAAAAACATAAAACCTCACTTTTCGGAATTGACCAGGAAGACTGTCGACCTCTGCGGTCTCCCTTGTCAGCGTGTTTCAAGTGTCTCTTACTTCTCTCAACTTACTACGCTTAACTAGATCAGCTCAAAGTTCAATTGGATCTTTACGGGTATTGATGTAAGTTGAACTCATTTACTCGCCAATCCCGCTAATCCCCGGTAAGTTGAATTACCAAATCGATGTTACCGTATGTGGCAGAAGTCGTGCGGGAGTGCCCGCGGTCCCACTACCTAATCGGGTAAGCGACGGCGATCAAACGAGCGTGGCTTTCCATAGTCTTGCGGTGCACCTCGGCAATCGCGATACTTGGCTGCTCTTACCATTCATTTCCCATTCGAAGTAATATTGACGACGAGAAGGCACTGCGACCCCAGTGGAACATCCGCCGTGGGGAGATTATCAAGGAGATCACACAACTCAGGAAGGGTCTGTTAGCGGGTGTTCGTGGTCCACGCCCAAGTGAACGTCCTTCCGGCGATGCAACAATTTCACCTTCTGCTGTTGACCTCGGTCCTACCGACACAGGCGAAAGTCCATCTGGACTTCATTATAAGTTCTTTCCGCAATGGATAATAGCATATTCTAATGTCTTTGCTACCTTCAGCGCATATTTCACACCGACCTTGCCGATGCTCAAGGGCAATTCAGAAAGCCGTTTTTGTTCGTGAACACCGCGTCTGAAAGGCCAATTAATGAGTATCTGGAGGTCCCCATTTCGTAGGAAGATAATTACTGAGGTCAATAGATGTGGATGCGAAGGTACCACCATCGTTCCGGCACTGCGAAATGAGAGTCGCGGTGCTGCCGGTGCCGAGGAATGTCAGGCCCGAGCACGACCCGCTAAAGTTGCCATTGTACCGGCTGTGGAAGGGTGAGAAGTTAGCCGCCTTCAGTACATGCGGTTAAGTGGTACGCTACATACGCGACGAGCTTGCCGTTGGCGTTTCCGATGCAAACATTGAGGTTGATGGACGAAGTCACTGAGCCACCGGCGCTGTTGCGACAAGTCGTGGTCAAAACGTCGGTTTGAGCGTTAACGTTCGTGTTGCTGCAGCTCGCAAGGAAGCCGCCATCAGCCGCGCGCTCCACTTTTGTGGCCGGAGCTTCCTCGTCGACTGGGACGCCAAGGACATTGAAGGCGCACAGGGCGAAGACAATGGAGGATAGGAGGGTGCTCTTCATTCTGGTTGGACGGGAAAGAAGGTGAACTACTGATTCAATTGACTATGTCGCCCGTGGTTTATATACGTCCGTCTTGGCTTAGAATCCCGTGCCGTTCTCCGATAAAATACTCAGCAGCCATGACGGGCATCAGAATAAAATCATCCTCCCCGCACAGAACGGGTGATATACGGGCCACTGCATACCCATCGAATTTCCTGCCGAGAAGCACGGGCTGTATTTAGCCGTACAGAACATTTCACGTTGGCTCTGGAGGAATCAATTGACGCCAAGGCGCGTGGAGGTCGGCTTCTCGAGGAATTGAAACATCAATACCTCACAACCGCTCTAGCCCTTGGAATTTTCAACGCAAACGGACCAATTCGAATTTACCCTGTGCACATTCTTCCGTCCAGATGCGCCAAATAGCTTGGCTGCAGCCGTCACTACCGGGACCGGTGCAACAGGCTCTGCCATTGTAATCGCAACTATGTCACGGGAACTGAGTGGCTGACACAAACCAAACGTTCATTGTTCTTCATCCACACCAGAAATATTTGCGGGTACTTAACAACAGAAGGAGTACAAGAGGAGGCGCCCGGGGCCCCTCATGTTAGCCAAAAAATTTCCGCGACCTGCGGCTTGACGATGGTGCGCATTCGAACATGAAGTATATGATGAAGAGGTTGAAAAATGTCGGCATCGTCAGAGCATGAGCGACCTTTGTCTTCCAAAGGAAAAGATCTGATCCTTTCCGCCCTCTCCAGGACAGCATCCGTCCCCAGCTTCTCTGGGCAGAGTGGCTGCATGTAGCTTTCATGGATCCGTAGCATGCGGTACAAGTATTACCCCGTCGGCGCCTTTGAACTCCGGCATCAGCCGCTTGTATGAATAGAAAAGATTCGCCAAGGGAAGAATAGTACATAGTTGTTTCACCCTCAGGAATGAAATTACATTTATGGATTGAGAATTCAATATTATCGGGTTGCCTCACCCTTGATTCAATAGATGTGAGGGGGAAACCATTTGGCTTGATGTTGCCTTCCGAACGAGCCCCCAGCCGCGCGGTATTCGCCGAGATATGGCTCATGACGTCCCGGGATCACGCCAGATGGCCGGAAAATTGATGTCGGCAAACTTGGTCTTAGAGTGTACATACTGGCCATCATTCGAAAGCACTGCTCAGCCGCTTTCAAACGCACAATGAACAGCGCAAATCGGTGGAGAATTGAGCGAGAATTCACCGAGGACTCGTCATAATACCATTCACACAATTGACATACACTAACTCGGCAAAAGAAATGTCACATGGTTTTTCTGTCATTTCTGGGCCGAATCACCCCAAATAAAATGTTGGCATAAACTTCCATCGATTTCATGGTGATATGCACAATTTAACCCATAACATCCTCACCTCATTCTCTCAGAATAAAATATTTGGGCATTTTCTGAAAAATTGAGTTTGTGGGATCATCTTGTATGCATGAGTGGCATATACAGTCTCAAAGTACTTGCAAAATGAACCTTATTCATGGTTTCGTTTGCGTGAATTCATAGGGTTTTGAGCGAGTAACGAGCCATTCAAGTTGGCAATTTTTGGCCATTTAAATGGAAATGGAAATTAAATGGCTCGGCAATTGTATCCCAGCTCCTGTATTACAGGGCAACATAAATTAGTTTCGAAATGGAAAGTATCAGGTTACATATCGGATTGGCCTGGAACTTTGCGTTTCTGGTACATCGGGGTTACCATATATGGCAAGCCAAAGTTTTTGTGTGTCGCTTCCGCACTGGGCGAGTAAGACATAAATAGCCCCGAAGGGAATCTCAGCGAATGTACGCTTGTAGCTAGCAGCAGGTTTGGGTGAAAGCCGAGCCCCCAGCAGGGAGCCCGAGCTTTCTGTCCACGTCCTGAAACTATTGACCAAGAACGAAACCTTGTCCCGAATCGAACGGGAATACGCCGCTGGATAAACTACCTATGAGAGGATGCGGGCCACTCCGCACCAGGTCTTGTACCACTCACATTCAACACTTCCACTTACCTTGTAGTCAAATAATATTCATCGCAAACACAGTTCCGGTCTGTGGACGAATTTGTATGGAAAAATATTTTCTGTTTGCGACGGGTCGACGGCCCGTCGCGACGGTTTCCGTCCCGTCCGTAGAGTCGTTCCGCCCACTTCAAAAACGGACGGGTACGGAACGGGTTCAATTAACGGAACCTGTATCCATCCGTAAACAGGTAAACAGGTTGATAACCGCACGTAGTATCGGGCCGGAGGGCCGATCCAGTGCGACCTCGAAACAGTCACTGAGTCAGCACGGCAAACTTATTCAGAATTTCCCTGGATTCTTCATGTCTGAGAGCTCATTTTGTTGTCGTTTTGAATCGTTTCCTGCTGTTGTCTTGATGTTCTCCGGCCCAGTTGTCCATTCTATAAGCATGCCTGAAAGCCACCGCCTCATACTGAAAGGTGTGCTTGACTTCTGGAGATTTCTCTGGATTCTTCCCGTCTGTCTGAGACTTCTTTTTTTTTCTGTCTTGACTCTCCCCGCTCAAGCTGTCCATTCTACGTGCTCTGGACCGTTCACTGTTTGCAAAATAATCAGAACTCCACTATAAATTCTACCCAGTTCAACACACTGCCTTGAGACCCATGTCTACACTCATGATCGTATCCCGAGCAAGCTTTTACCTGGTACATATTTTTCTTTTGAACCCGTTACTGTCCACTAATCGGCTGTGAGCTCGAGGTACACTTTTCCTATCTCGCCCAGAGGGTGTTGCCTCAAAAAATGCTTGAGGTGGTTTGCTCTCAATCTCATGTTCTTCCTTCTCCCATCGCTTGGCGGCTCTCTTGCTATCTTAACCCTCGGCGCTCACTTTGGTATTTATGGTCATCAGAATCCACATTGTGCTCACATATTTTGTGATTTGCTCGGGGTCCGCAAATGCCTTCATCGGTGAGCCCTTAAACAAAACCGGGGGGTCAGTGTAGCGTCCAAAATTACTTACATTCCTTCCCATGTCGTCTTTGTATCGATAAATTGGTGCCACGTCCAAGTCCCAAAAAGAAATTAAGCAGCGGATGGAACCCGTCCGTCGGGCACTCTTGAAATTTCTGTCGACGTACGGATGGGACCGTCCGTGGCTAGAAAAAGGCCTTTTTTTCGACGGCCAACCGGCGACCTAGTTTTATCATTGCATTAGATTGAAATACCCACATGGGGCGGGGCGGAAGGCTTTCAGGTCGGTTATACTTCCGGCCACCGCTCTGCAATACCGCCTGCTTGCCTTTGCATGCGATCTGTCCCGCCAGTTTCCGTGGTGGACGGAATGACCCTACTTCCCACCTAGACGGGACTAGGCAGAGGGATTTTACTGTTTGCTTGGCATTCGGCCTTAGCATCGGGCCCCAGTCTCCGGCCCTTCTATGCCCACAAAAAGGTTTCTTCTCTGTCTGCCAGATCTTGGAAAGTACTCGTTCGAGCTTCGGGTAAAAGATTCCCAATAGTTGAACAGTCAATGACCGAAAATATGGACTTGGCGCGTTCCCCAACTTTCGCGGATATTATCAGGGATGCAAAGACCTTGACGTACGTCCGAAGTATTTCGCTCTCTGAACTCCTCTTCCATGTACGACTTGTTCTGGTCACTTGTGGAATCGCTGGAAGCAGGGATCGTGGCTCGTGGAATCATGTGCATCCAGCGACTGGAGCGGCTCTGTCCGACGGAAGAGTGGAATGGAAGGCACGACGTAAAATTTATTTTTGCTTCCCGCTCTCTTCGCCACGTTTCAACCATCCTCTTCCATCCTCAGATGGATTTTCGAACATATATAAGGCCATCTCGGACTTACATCCTACAGTGCAATGCTTTCGTTCACCAACCTCGTTCTTCTCGCCATCTCGAGCACCCAGGTCCTGGCGCAGAACTGCGCTTGCGGCTACAAAGATTCCGCCGGCCATGTCTGGGTATGCACATGGCGTTCAACCGCCCATACATTACGCTGATAGAATATTTTGTGTATCAGCGCGAAGCCATTGTGTCGACCTTCACTCAAGACGCCGGTGCTTTGGCCGCGGTTAACGCCGACTGGCTAATTTCCACGGACCTTCAAGGGCAGCCTACAGGAACGGCTAACATCCAATATGTCGCGGCAAATGTAATTTAGTATAATGATGCGCTGGGCTTGAAGGCCTCCGCTGTGAGTGCATCTAAAATTTGGCTCTGATTTTGGTGATTAACCGAAAACAGTATGACAACAGTGGCTCAGTGAAGAGTGCCGAAATATTCACCAAGGTTGGGACAATTGAACATCTTGGCAATTGCGGTTTCATCGGTTCGTTCAGAAACATGACATTCTCTACGGCTCGTTCAGAATGCGCGCTCGAGTACCCACCGTTCCTGGGGTCGTTTTCGGTGAGGTCAACTGGCCGCATCATGCGTCGGAGTACTAAACGCACCCACCCACACTTCTAGGATTCTTCACATACATCACTGACACCCAAGAACAAGACATTGAATTTTTATCTTCCGATCCCAACTACGCCCAGCATGTATACTACACGAACCAGCCTGGACAACTTCCTAATGGCGACGTCGATCGCAATTCAGCCAAGGTCAGTGGATAAAATGGGAACTGTTGTGGATGGTGCTGAAATTCCTGGGTGTCCAGAATGTTGTGATTCAAGGTGCAGACTTCACGTACGTCCTCGTCAAATGATTCTGAATCCAATTCATAATCTAAGTGCGGGTTAATCATCAAGACGGTTTGGCATCCATCGCTTTGATTGGCTCCCTGGCGCCACGACATATTCGTATGAGGGGGACAATGAAGATGGGGCCATCATTACGGTAGCACCTTCTTAATATTCGTGTGTTGACTCGCTCGCTCACTAAAGCCAGTCATCCACACTGGTAACGAAGAACGTCCCCACCTTGCCGTCCGAATTTGTCCTTAATGTCTGGAGCAATGGTGATCCGTAAGCGGGCCCTCGGCCGAGATATACTATCGATCAAGGTTAATATTGCTATCTACAGCGGATTCTCCAAAGGGCCCCGAATGCAGACGCCATCGCTACCGTGCAATATGCGCACCTGTACTTCAACTCGAGTTCCTTCGATGTGGGGAAGTTCAACACGGCTTGCATTGCAGCGGGTCGTATTGCCCCTTGCAACGTTTGAAGTGGATGATGAAATTTAGTGTACAATTGCGCTGTGCCGAGAGTCTTCGGTTTTTGATTCATGTACACTGCATTTACAATTACATATATGCTTCCGACCCGAACATCGATTTCTCTGAAGTCCAAAAGAGATCCTCTCAAGACTCGGCGGGAATGTAGAATCAAGGAACACTTTGAAGAAAACTCATATTGGGCTATAGAACCGCTGAAAAATCCAGGTAGCAACCTGAGGGGCACCGGTTTTTCGCCGTGGCGTGGCGTGGCGTGCGCAGTGGCAGTGCCGGCGTGTCCCGACGTGCAAGTGTAGGCTTTTTTGAGAGAGTTCGGGTTTCTTGAGTAATGACAACGAGCAATGTCCTCTACTCCCTGTAGCAAGCTATGTTACCAATACTGCCTTTGCAATCAATTTATCTGTAATCTAGTTTTGTATCTGGGGACACTGAGCAAAGGTCCCAGTGAATGGAACCTGGCCAATATGGTTGGATTAGACCTCAGAGCACCCATATGAACTGTAGGGAAAGTTGCCGGTGCCTGGAAGTGATGTTGGAAAGTGGAAATCATTATTTTATTGGCATCATTTGAATTCTCACGGTTGTGTTCGTGTTCATGTGTGAACATGGACACAAATACGCGTTTTTCCCGCTGATATACGTGTATTTAGCGTCCTAGATCCTCCTTTAAATAGATAGAATTGAAATAACACAGATCCGTTCAGCGAGGATACAAAGATTTTTCAACATCCACTAAGTATCGCTGCCTGGTACGTCGACTGTAATCCACACACCGGCTGAGGGTGCAGAGTATGGTTGGAAACCGATATTCTGCATGTAGCCGTAATATTCCCTATGATACATGTTGGCCGCTAACGAGAGGGAAAAGGGCGGGAAGACGAGAATACCTGTTGAATCGAAAATTGGCAAAAGTGGAGCCGGAGGATGGTGAAAAGAAGCTGGGGGGAACATTTTCAGAACTCAAGACAGTAGGGACAGAGAAGGAGAACGACTTGTACGCCCCAGGAACAGGTGCTGCAGTCGCAGGAGGTGCGGCAAAATATTGAATGCCCTGGCGGGCCATATGCCGCAAGAAACCCTGGAAGAGAACGGGTTAGCAACAAACTTAAGTAGTAAAGTGCAGGGAGATACAAAGACCATTGCACTGCCGAGTCGAAGGCCTGGCGCTCACGATTGACGGAAAAAAAGCAAAGGAACAGCTATCAAAGTTCTCGATCGCGATCGAGATTTCCTAAAACGGCAACACTTCCGCGCGCGCACCAGAATTGCGGAAGTGGGAAGGTTTTTCGTACTCGAAAAAAAGTCATCCAGGGTTAGTACCGGATGAATGGTGGTGAATATAGGTGAATATGCGAACATTATGAACCAGCACGGCACTGCACGGCACTGCACGGCACAGCTGCACGGTGGCGTGCACTGCCGTGGCATACCGTGCACTGCCGTGCCATGAACCGTGCAAAGGCGTGCACTACCGTGTTGGTTCAGTTGTTTTGTCCTGCTGCGACTTTTTTCTTGGGACTTCTTGAGTCTGGTGCAACTTGGTATTTAGTCGGCAGTCCTGTTACTGATTGAACTGTCAACCACGGTTCATTTTGAGGGCATGCGGTCATTTAGCCAGACATTCAATCCACAAGTCTAGTGTTATGACCTCATTCATTACACCCTAGCAGCAGTGCCAGGCCGCTGCAAACACGCCCGCAGACATCTGGATCCTGATAAAGAGGGAGCATACTTACTTCGAGTAACAAAACAAGGAATGAAACAAGTCAGAAGAAATCTCTGATGAGGCCTGGGTAAGGGGTAAGTCTGGGAAGAGATGGTAGAGAAGCAAGAGGGACTCCTTCCAAGCTCCACACTCTAATTTCGGGAGTGTCCAACAGCCTGAGTGCGGAGTAAATATTGTACAATATCAATGTATACTGTGAGGCCGGCAATTCATTGGTTAATTCATTGAGTGGTGGGAGAAATGCTTTGAGTGCAGCTTGAGAGTGTTTGTAGCGGGTGAGAGCAAGTTAAACGATGCTTCAGTCTCACGTTGGGACACGCCAACACTGCCACGGCAGTCACGGCACGGCACGGCGTGACACGGCTTTTTCCCGGGGCCCGCAACCTGAGCCCAATTGTCTCTTCGTGCTATTTGTCCACATTTGGTACCGAAATGCTCAGATCTTCCTCCAGGGTGTTCAAGACTAGCGTCAGCACTAGATTGACGGGCGCTCAATGTCCTTGATATCGTTTCCTGCGCGATATACTGAAGCAACCAATTTCCATGGAGAAATTGGCTGTGTCCGAGGAGAGATCCACCGCAGCTTGAGGTTGAAGTGTTCAATTCCCGTAGCACCGATTTTGAGCCAAGGTAGCAAGCTACTAAATAGTATATTGAGTATATTTAAGAGTAAAGAGTGTGGGTCACTGATGGATGGATGTCTCGATGATTCCTGGATTAACGGCAAAGAGTGAAGCGAGCCCATGGATGCCCCAACGAGGAGTCATCAGGTGCTTGCAAAGTATTCATTGTTCCTACTTACATATATTGATACTACTTTATGTCACTAGTGCTACGTTATGTGCTCGCCCCTCTCCCTCCTTCCTTCCTCGCTCCCATTCCAACATCCAACTACCTTCACATCGATCCCATCACACCATCCACTTATGTACCTGTCGCTTTTGGTGCGCAAGCGGAGAGTGTACAGAAAACGCGGAGACATGGTTAGAGACTTCCGGGGGCTGCAAGCAGTTGGATTGGCGTCAACTTGCACTCCAATCGCTGTCAACAGGAGAATAAGGCCCGGTACGAATTCATTAATGTGTGCATTCAATACCAATCACTGCGTTCTAGGCGTGTCTAGGCGTTGCTATGGCTCTAGGAACAGCCTTTGGCTAGGTGCCCGCCGGCTCCGCGGACCTCAGCGGGCCTCGCCGGTTGCCGGTCTAGGAACTGGTTCAACGCAGTGAATACCAGTTTTCCGTTGCCGTTGGAAGGTACGTTTGGTAAGACAGAGAAGGCCAAAGAAAGGAGGTTTAAAGCCCAAAAACTATACCAGCAAAGCTTCCACGGGGATTTTAAAGAGCTCTGTTGGTCACGACAAGATTGTGAGGGAGATGTCCGTCAGTGGAGGGGATGCATGCGTGCGCTGATGCATTGTACAAATTGTATCGAGGAATTGAAGCAAACAGACTCTTGTCCATCTTTAAACGGATCGAGAATCGAGCTTCGGGGAAACAATCTGTGAGAAGGACACACAGAGTGCAAGTGATGTGAGGAAGAACTTGACCTCAGTAAATACAACTTTCCGCACAAAGAGATGGGAAACCACCGTCAAAGGAAAATCCCAGAACCTCACCTTATTATGTAAATGGGTAGCGAGAACGCAGTAAGAGGCTACCCGGATGCTCGAGTGCTTCTGTTTTTTTTTTTTTTTTTTTTTTGGTTGTACATTACACCATTAGGTGTCATGATCTCCGGCAACTCATAAGATGAGCCCCTTTGATCCGTAAATGTTTGAGGGACAGATATTATGACCTCAGACCAATGGCAGGAATGCTTTTATGCACAAACGGCAAATGCCGAACAGTGTGGGACTCAACCGTGTCCAATCACGGTAATACCCACTAAACCTCCAAAATAGAGTTTTGTTGCTTATACTGGGGTTTGAACCCATGCAAAATCATGGCCCAGTGATCTCTAGTTTACCCGGAGACCAAGGTGCATGGATAACCACTCAGCCATGCGACCTCTGCTCGAGTGCTTCTGAAATATGGCCCCATTCCAGATACTTAATCTAGTTGGGTCGTTGTTCACCTGTCAGCAATCATGGATGGTAACCTTATGGACCGGCCCCCTCCACCCCGAGCGCACGGCCGGCTCCGACACCACCCTCCTCATAGACGTCATGACCACCCACGGCCTCCGCCAATGTGTCAAGGCCGGCGCAGCAACCTATCTATCCCCGGTACACCACACCACCTCCACGATTGACTTAGTCTTCATATCCGACACCACCCTGGGCCCCCTCCTCGTGAAGTGCGAAGTCCTCCCTGGTCACGGATCTGACCACTCACTCATCTCGAGTGTCCTCTCCATCCCGCTCGAACATTGCGCAGCCTCGCCAGCGCCGCAACTTCCGCGGGGCGGACTGGGAGGAGTTCTCTGACCTCCTCGAAGCCCACCTCGGTCGCCACCCCCTCCCGGCGCTCCCCCTCCGTTCTGCTGAGGACATCGATGATTATGTCGACGTGCTCACGGAACAAGTCGTGTCCGTACTTGAGGCTCACATTCCACTCGCCCGCCCGTCTCCGTACGCGCGTCGCTGGTGGAACGGAGAGCTGTCGGTGCTGCGTCGCGCTTACAACGCGGCGCACCGCGCGATTGCCAAGGACCGGCCGACCGACTCGAGCTGGAACACCATGCGTGCTGCGAAGAATACGTACCACTCCGCAATACGCAAGGCCAAGCGCGCTCACTGGCGCGAGTACATCTCCGAGCTTCCCCGAGGTGACATCTGGAAAGCTGCGAAATTTGCCATGAACCCCACCAGCTCGACTTCGTCCTCGTGGATCCCCAGTCTCACCACGCCCGACGGCACGATCGCGTCCACTCCTGCGGAGAAAGCTAAGGTCCTCCACGAGAAATTCTTCCCCCCTAAAGCCGACCTACCCATGCCTGACCGCGACGAGCCCCTTCCTAAGCCCTGCCCCCCTCCACTCTTCACGATCGATGACGTTTACAACGCCATCTTCCGTCTCTCCCCATGGAAGGCCCCGGGCCCGTCCGGCATCCCGAACATCGCCATCCTCTCTGCGCGCTGCACCTTCGCCCCCATCCTACTCACGATCCTTGAAGCAGGGCTACGCACTGGGCACTTCCCCAAGTTGTGGCGCATCTTCCTCACGGTGACCATCCGCAAACCAGGGAAGAGCGACTACACCGTCCCCAGTGCGCACCGCCCAATTGCGGAGGAAGAATGCCTCGGAAAAGTGGTAGAGTCTGTGATCACCCAATGGCTCTCTGGGTTCGCGGAGACGCATGGCCTGCTCTCTCCCAACCAATTCGGAGGCCGCCCGGGCCGCTGCACAGTCGACACGCTCCTTCTCCTGGTGCAGCGCATCAAAGACGCGTGGCGGGTAGGGAAGGTTGCGAGCTTGCTCCTCATGGACATCTCCCAGGCCTTCCCGTCTGTCGACCACGATCTCCTCATCCGCTCACTTGAGAAGAAACGTTTCCCCGCGGCCATCGTCCAACTCATCGCCAGTTTCCTCTCCGAACGCAGCACCCGCCTCATCTTTGATGACTACGTCTCTGCTCCCTCCCCTGTCCCGAATGGCCTCCCGCAGGGATCCCCTCTCAGTGCCCTCCTGTACCTTATCTTTGCGGACGACCTCCTCGTCAATGGGACGCTGGGCTACATCGACGACAACTCTAGGCTCAAAGTTGGGTACTCGGTTGAGGAAATGTCGGCGGCGCTCGAGGAACACATGGAGAGCAAAGCCCTCCCCATGGCAAGGAAACTCAGGCTTGGCTTCGACCTCCCTAAGTTCCAACTCATCCATTATGTATCTCCGCGCCGTCACCACGACCACTACCGCTCTATCCCAGTCCGCATCGGAGACGTCACGGTGCAACCAACAGAGACGGCGAAGCTGCTTGGAGTTGTCCTCGACTACAAGCTCAGCTTCCGCAACCATGCGGAGCTGGCCCAGCGCAGGGGCACCAAGGCTGTCCTCGCCCTCTCTCGAATCTCCTCCCCCACGTTCGGCATGCCTCACGCGTACACCCGCCAACTTTTCCAGACGGTCGTGGTCCCCCGCATGGAATACGCCCTCCCGGTGTGGTACCCCCCCGTCACCGACGGTGGACACGCTCGCCACGACGGTACGGTTTGGGTAGCCAAGGCGATAGGCAAGGTTCAGCGTCACGCCTGCAAGCTCATCACAGGCGCGCTCCGCACCACGGCCACAGATACCCTGGACTTCCACGCCAACCTCCCTCCCGTCCACATCTGCCTCAACCGATCTGTGTTCAATGCCGCTGCCCGACTCGCCTCTCTCCCTTCCTCCAACCCCGTCCGCGCCACCTTCCTCCGCTGCCGCCGAGTCCCCCGCTTTCACCGCTCCCCCATCCACCACCTAATCCACGCGTTCCCCAACTTCAAAAACAACTTCAAGACGATAGACCCGCAGCGGCGCTTCACCCCGCTACCGGATGGCGTACTTAGCAAGTCCATCGCAGATTCGAAGGAGGAAGCGCAGGAGAGAATGGAGAGGATCCTAGCGAGGGGAGGTATGTGCGTCTTCACGGACAGGTCGGGTTACGAGGGAGGGGCAGGAGCAGCGGCGGTCGCAATGAGGAGCCGAACGATGGGCACGAAGCGATGGAAACACCTAGGCTCGGACGCGGAACACACCGTCTTCGAAGCTGAAGTCGTTGGTGCCATCCTCGCGCTGGACATCATCGCCGCCACCCCCCGTCTCACCGACGTCGATGTTTTCATGGACTGCCAACCCGCCATCATCGCCCTATCAGCTCCCAAACCACAACCCGGCCAATACCTCCTTGCAACGTTCCACGCCATCCTTGCCCGCCTCTGCCGCGTCCACCGCACCCTGAAGATCAGACTCCACTGGGTGCCCGCGCACGTGGGGATAGCGGGCAACGAAGCCGTCGACGCCTGTGCTAAGGAAGCGGCCCAGGGGCTGAGTTCGCCCCTCACCCTCCCCATCACGCTGTTCAAGAAATCACTCCCAACGAGCAGAGCGGCGACCATCGCGGCGGGTAGCAAGACGTTTGAGGCCCAATGGCACGCCAAATGGAAGCTCTCTACGCGTCATGCCGCCATCTCCGCGTTTGACAACGCCACCCCCTCAAAGGCGACGCAGAAAATGTACAGCGGACTCAGCAGACCGCAATGCAGCGTGCTCACCCAGCTACGCACCGGCCACATTGGGCTCAACGCATACCTACACCGTTTCAAACTCTCACCGACCCCGCACTGCCCTCACTGCCACGCCCCAGAAACCGTCGCCCACTTCCTCCTATTATGCCCCACCCACCAAGCCCACCGCCTCCACCTCATTATACGAACCGGCACCGCCCGTCTCTCCCTCCGTTCCCTCCTTGCCGCCAAAGAGGACGCCGCCCCTGTTCTCGCTTTCGTGCGAGACACTGGCCGCCTCCCTCGCTACGCCATTTGACCTGGCCCCCTCTCTTACACTTACTTTTCTTTTCTTTTCCTCTAGATAGATGCATAGATTAAAACTCGGACTCATACTTTTACCGCCATAGACTTATATACACAACTCTTGCACCCCACCCCGCGGCACTCTTACATCCCTCCCCACCCCGTGTCACCTCCCAAGACCACCATCGAAGTTAGCCATTACCTACACTGTACCTATGTAAAGTGCGACATGGGCCCCAAGGGGCCCGCAGCACTATAATGGATCAATGACTGAATGAATGAATGAATGGATGGTAACGTGCCGTCACCGGGAAACTTCGGTGTCAGAGCGGTGATCCGTTCTTCGATCGATGGGCCGCGAAGCGGCCCATCGCGGCCCATCCGCGCTCCTGAATCCTTCTCCTATCACGTAGTAACGACGTTTCCGCCGAATTGGTGTTTTTGTGCTCAGAACGGAACAAGAACGGAATCGGGTGGCCATTTCATGTTCGTCTGATCACGAAGCACAGTTGCCTGGGTGGTGGGTGGGTCTTCCCGGCCCTTTTGTGCGCCAGTTGCCGTCGGAAAGACATCGTAAATTCAGTAACCACCGTCGGGTTTCTCGACAGCCGCGCTAAGTACACTGGTGCTCGCTGGCTTTCTGGCTTTCTTACTCCACAGATCTTTACGCGATCGCCGCGCTGTGCGGCCTCAATTCAACCGAAATTAATCCAGTGCCTTGCCAGACGCGTTACGACCAGCAGCTATAAGGTGCTCCACTTTCAAGTCGTCCGCATGCCACTAACCATGATAGCTGCCCTTCTTCTGACGGTCATCTCCTTGCAACATGTGGACGCAGCCCTCACTTCCAAGTTTGCCTCTCTAAACGCGACTTTGCATGGTCGTCTCGGCGTAACACACCCAATTTCACAACCGTGCTACGATGATAACGCTTCGGACGCGTGTAAGTATGTTCAGGAGAACTATGTCAACTCGACGTTCCGTGGGGCAACTACGGCGCAACGATGTATGTGAGTAGCCTCTTCGTTCTCGCTTGGTGTGTACCTATGCTTAATGATACCCTAAGCCTGTTTGGGAAACGTGTTTTGCGACAGACCAAGGATGCGTTCTCAACTATAACGATCCGACGGACCCCACGCCTTGGACGACCCAACAGTGCGAGATAGGGAGCCTTTCTTCGGCATATGTAAGTGGATTTCGGTGCACTATCGAACACAATCTCATTCGTCTTGTAAGCTCACGGTTGAGAGTGCTGCGGACGTCCAGCTCGCATTCGCCTTCGCCAATTCTACCAAAACTCTGCTTTCAATCAAGAACACTGGTCATGACTTTATCGGGCGCTCGGTTTTGAGAAACTCCCTGGCCCTTTGGGTAAGGCTCCTCCTCAATTTGTTCTGTCTGAGTCTTACAAATCTGCACAGACACATAATCTCAACAATGTTCGTATGCACTCTAGCTTGGGTATCGTCGAGCTTAGCACTAAACTTGAACATTCCGACAGATCTCATATAATGCAGCTTTCACTCCAGAAGGCGGGCAGGCTGATGTAATTATACTGCAATTACTCTCGGGGTCTCTCTCTTCCACCTCTCAAAGTATCCTCAAACTGATTCCTTTCTAAAGGCCGGCGCTCAATGGTACGACGTGTACAAATTTGCCGACGAACACAACGTCACCGCTGTGGGAGGGTACCATCCCACCGTTGGTGCAAGTGGAGGCTGGCTCATGGTATTAATCCCTCTAACATTCCATTACTAGCGGCACTAACCTATTTCCAGGGCGCAGGATACAGTGTCCTGACACCAACCCTTGGGCTTGGTGTTGACCGTGTGGTAAGAGACAGTTGCTTCCCAAGCCCTTTCGCTGACGAACGGTCATACTAGTTACAATTCAAAATTGTGACCCCAGATGGTGTCTACAGAACGGCCAATGAATACCAGAATACGGACTTGTTCTGGGCCTTGCGAGGCGGCGGAGGTGGGACCTTCGGTGTGGTCCTCGAGTCGACGGTACTTGCCACTCCACAGCTGACGCTTCAGGTGTAAGTTGGTTCAATCTGGTGTCTAAAAAATCAATGCAATACTCATACCCACCAGGACCTCGGTATCGTTCAATCGTACGGAGGAAACGGCACGGAACTTCCTTCAGCTAGTTATTGACAATGGCGTACAATGGAGTGAGGCTGGCTGGGGCGGACATATCTACGGAAACAGTTTCATCAGCGTTAACCCTCTCCTCACACACGAGGAGGCCGTTGCGTCGATGAAGAACGCGTCTGACTATACACTCGCGCTCAATGGCACCGTCGTGATCGAGGAACTGCCGTCATTCTTTGCCTTCTTCGAGAAATATGTCCCTACAGCTGAAGCGGTCAGTTGTTCAGATGTGATCTGCGCATCCTGCGTTTTTAACTTATTCCTTCAGGTCGTCGGAGTGCACCCCGTTCTGGGGACCCGACTCATACCCAAGAGCATCTTCTCCAACGAAACCGCAAAGGCGCAGCTTTCGATGCATTTGCCGCCATGCTCCCTTACGCAACCGTGGATCCGCAAATCAACGCCGTCACTCCCCTCCTCTACAATCATACAGAAGGCGCTACCAGCGTACTTCCAGCTTGGAGAGAGGCTTTGTGGCAGGTACACAACGTTTCCATTTCCCCAGGAGAAAGAAACTTATCGCCTCGCATAGGTTGTCTTCGCGGCAGAGACCTCGTGGAATGCCACTGATACGGAGAAACAGGAGGTCTTCAGCTTAGTGGATAGCCTCACCAGCCTCTGAGGGATGTCGCGCCGGCCTCTGGGGCTTACATGGTACGACCCATCATGTTCCTCCTGGCCCGAGACAATACTAATGTGGAGCGCAGAACGAGGTCTTCATCTATGAGCCAGAATTCGAGACCGCATTCTGGGGTGATAACTATCCCCGCCTGTTAGCTCTCAAGCATAAATAGTGAGCGGACTCCTCCGGCTCGAGAATGAGTATGATCAAGTTTTTTTCCCCAGTGATCCTAATGGCTTGCTGGATTGCTGGCACTGTGGTACGCTCCATTGACACTGTTACTGATCATAGTTCTCATGTCCCCTTGTAGTTGGATGGCAGGGCGCTCGAGATGAGCGATACAGCTGTTACCCGAATTTTCCTCTTGAGACCGATTTAACACACAAGTTTTTAATATTCCACACGTAGCCTACATCCCCTGCAAATTCCACTCAATTTTCTGTTGACAGTACTTCAGGCCGCTGTTGTCCGCCATATCTCTTTACGTCAGTTTCAAGTCGATTTGCTAGGGAGCGGGTGACGCAATAGCCTCCTCCACGTTGGCGCAGCAAAGCTCAAAGTTGAGCAGCGGACCCGCGCCAGGATTGCCGGTGAGCTCGCACTGAGGCTGCAAATTTGAAATGAGCACTCGTTAGTAAACACACGTCCAAGACGAGAACAGATAAGTGTAAGTACGTACCGAGGCGGAGGGCGGAGGTACGAGGACCCCCCCGATGGTTCACAGCACTCTATGGTGAGCTGTTCATTGTATTGGCCACTGTGGTGCAATTGCCCAACCAGTTTGCCGGTAGTCCTTGTCCTTGTACGCCAGAAAAAACGGCAGGAGAGTGAAGAGAGAGAGGTTTCGCATGTACATGTTGAGCTTTCTCAATGTGTTCAGATGTGGGCGATGGTGATGTGAGTTCTGGTTGGAGTTCGCTTTTAAATCTTTCTGTAGACTTGCGCACGTGCAAATATATCACTTCGCCCTTCAAAGGGGACAGACTTTACCGCTATGACCGTTCGAATCACGGAGATATGAAATCCCCGCGTTTCAATTGGAAAATATTCAACGATATTTCGATATACTCTCGATATGGTTTAATGCAAGGAACGACTTCTCGTCTCGTTCGGCAGAATGAAAAACACCCGAGGACCTATTTGCTATTTGCGACCGAGTTTGAAAGGCCGAACGAAGTACGTCGGCGTATTAGGTATTACTAGCAGACAGACGCTTCAACTAATGATCTCGTACCTCGATCTGTTAATTATGTATTGAAAATTATGACAGGCGTTTTATGGCATAGTTCATTGAGCGAAGAAATAAGACTAGGCTCACGCCAGGCACGCAGAATCCTCTACGTTTAAACTGGGAGATGTTCCTAGTCTGTCCCAAATGGAAATCAAATCAATAGACGAGGTTAAGATGGGTTGCTCTGAAAGGCACCAACTTTGGGCCCTAGAGATGGTTAAACTTTTGAACCAGGCTCGGGCTCTCGGTCATGGAAAGCGATGTCGCAGGAGCGAGTTCTAATCAGGGAGACAGAAAGGTGGGTCGGTAGTCCGGATACTGGTGAAGCAGAAAGTGGGCGAAAGATCCCGGAAATGTCGTTGACATGTAGAATGGAAGTCGAATGCAAAACTGGGGAAATGCCGTGTGGGCGTGAGATACGGGTGTGGCTCGATAAGGGCTCGGGAAGCGCAAATATGTGAGGTAGGGATGGAAAAGCTTCACTGGCGACGAGCTCACGGTGAAGCTCTCTTGTCACTGGTCGCGGCGATCGTGGTGGTTTGGGATCAAAAGGAAGGTTCCGTAACAAACGTACGAACAAAACAAATATACGGAATGATATCCGATATACCGAGGAGTAAGCGAGGAGGTACGTACGGTATAGGAGGAATGGCGACGAGAGTCCATCCCACCCTTCCACAGTGACTGTCGGGTAACGGATTTCAACCATCACAGAAGTAGACTAAAGGTCCCGCAATGAGACTTAATGACCACTCCCCTTCATCCCCGAACAGGTTCATCTGGCGCAGCGATCAGGATTTCTTTCCATGCAAGGAAATGTTTCAGCGGAAATCTGCCGTGTCAACCAACGATGGCTAAAATTCCCAACCGCAGATTTTATACAATGAACACCGATTCAACCTGGGGCCTAAGCAAGGATGGAGTTTCGTGCACCGGAATAACAAGGTGCTGGCCTCCTTTTCTCCCGCGTATCATCTTCAGTCGGCGGAGAAATGCAACTGTCGATGTTGATTCAGAACTTCCGTTATGTGTCAATTTCACTGGCAGGCGTGTGTGCAAATCCGGCCGCCACCCAAGGCCTTGTACCTGCATTAAACTCGTATGGATCTCATTTAACGTTTTGGGGCAATGACTAGTTCCGAAGATCCTCGTCTCAATCCGACGCGTAGGAATTTTCTATTTGAGGGAGAATGACCCATATACTGAATCCCAATAAGCCATTGGCTCTTCGCAACCGCCAGGCCCGACAAAATTTCATGGGCATGAGCTCCAATTGCTTTACGATACAACTCCAGTTCCCAAGTCGTTTGAAAATTCAGCAGAAAAGCCCGAACTGAGGAATGATGTTCCCAATTTGGCTTTCTCCTATGAGCGAGCCTGAGAGTAGATGGCCCACGCTGCCGAATTTACCAGGAAATTTAAATTCATTGTGTCCTGTTACTTTACCGTGCCTTATAATTACATCATGCACTCCACTGATTTTGCGGTTACCGTCACTACGTTCCGACCCCTTGTCGGAACGCAATGACTTCAAGAGATTTGTATGCGCGAGTCCCTTGCTCAACTCAACGGGCTCGTCAGAACTGTTTCCATATGCAATATCGGATGCATCCCACAGCAATAACGAACCCCGTTTGGCAACGACAGGACGTGAAAGCGCTCCTGCAGAACGACATAACCAAGAACCGTCATCAACACACGAGCGCGCGCATCAATATTGGCGGCAAGAGCGCTGCGCCGGAAACTCGGGCTTGTCCAGATAATCGCCAAGTGGCTTCTCCACCAACGGCCAACTGATAAATTCCAGCCGTTCAACGCTCGCCCGCGTGATTCGCGTCATGAGGTGTATTTGGAGCGGGACGAGGTCAGACACCAAGGCCGACGCCCCAGACGGAGGCGGATTGAAAGATACTTTTTTGCGCATGTATATCTCGTCAGTGGCGAGCGGCTTCATTGCTTGGCGGAGAATCCATTACTCAGCGTCCACTGTCCGTGCTCGCTCCGGGCAGCGCTAGCGGCCTGATTTTGAGGGATCTAAAATGAGCTTTATCAGCTGACATTTGTTGTCTCTGCGCCAGCAGAAGCCCTCGGATTGCATTTAGGGCATGTTTTCAACTCAGCTTCGACCGTTTTAATAATGATCTGTTCCTCGAGCGATTCTGCACCTTTCTTCTTTCAAGGCGGCAGAGGCGATTTGGGTGAGTGCCGAGTTTTTTGTGGGTGTCACGGTCTACCCCACCGCCTGCAGAAGTGGTGAATTGCGAGATCGGTCACGAGTCACAACCCATGCTGAATTGAATGCAGTAAGCCCCAGGACAGTTTCAGTTTCAATGTGCGTTTGATACCAAGACTAGTTTTCCGTTGCCGTTGGAATGTACGAATGGTGAAATCGAGAAAGCTAAACAAACGAGTTTTAAAGCCCAAGGACTATACCAGTAAAGCTTTCATGAAAATTTTCAACAGGGTCGGTTGGTCACGATAAGATTGCGAGGGACACGTCAGTCAGTGGAAGGACACAAGAGTGCGCTGATGCATTGTACAAATCGTGTCGAAGGATTGGAGCACACTGAATCTTGTTCATCTTCAAACGGATTGAGAATCGAGCTTTGAGGACATAATGTCTGAGAAGGGCACACAGAGTGCCAGTGTTGTGAGGAAGAACTTAACCTCAGTAAACAATCAGCAAACACAACTTTCCGCACACGGAAATGGGAAACCACTGTCAAAGCCAGAACCTCACCATATTAATTCGGGAAGGGGGACACAATAGGAGGTTACACGGAAGCTCGAGTGCCTCTGAAATATGGCCCCATATAGATAGGAATAATCTAGTTGTGTCGTTGTTCCACTATCGGCAATCATTGATGGCAACGTGCCGCCGCCGGGCAACCACGGCGTCACAGGGGTGATCCGTTGGTAGATCAATCGGCTCATCGTGACCCATCCGCCCTTCCTATCACGCAATACCGACGTTTTCTGCCGAAGTGATTTTTTTTTGGCTCAGAACCGAACGAGAACGGAATCGGGCGGCCAACAAATAATGTTCGCCTGATCGCGAAACACGGTTGCGTGGGTTGTGGGTGTGCCTTCCCGGCCCTTCTGTGCGCGAGTTGCCGTCACCGGCGGAGGACATCTGGCTTTCAGCAACTACCGTCGGTCTTGACAGCCGCGCTAAGTACACCGGTCCTCGCTCGCTTTGTGGCTTTCTAACTCCACAGACCTTTACGCGACCGCCGCGCTGTTCAGCCTCTCTGCGACTGAAATTAATCCAGTACCTTACCCGACGCGTCACGAAGATGCCCAACTCTCGAGCTGTCCGCAGTCTAACTAAGCATGATAGCTGCCCTTGTTCTGACGGTCATCTCCTCGCACCATGTGTATGCAGCCCTCACTTGCAAGTTCCCCTTTCTAAACGCGACTTTGCATGGTCGTCTCGGCTTAACACATCCAATTTCACAACTGTGGTACGATGATAACGCTTCGGACGCGTGCAAGTATGTTCAGGAGGACTATGTCAACTCGACATTCCGTGTGGACGACTACGGCGCGACTTTGTATGTGAGTAGCCTCTTCGTTGTCGCTTGTTGTGTACCTATGCTTAATGGTGCCCTAAGCCTGTCTGAGAAACGTGTTTTGCTACGGACCAAGGTTCTGTGCTTAACTATAACGATCCGACAGACCCCACGCCTCGGACGACTCAAAAGTGCGAGATAGGGAGGCATATGTAAGTTGACTTCAGGTCACTGTCGAACAGTCTCATTCTTCTTACAAGCTCGCGGTTGAGAGTGCTGCGGACGTCCGGCACGCATTCGCCTTTGCTAATTCTACTAAGAACACTGGTCATGACTTTATCGGGCGCTCTGCGCTGAGAACCTCCTCGGCCCTCTGGGTAGGCCTCCTTCTCAATTTTTTCTGTTGAGACTTACGATCTGCACAGACACATAATCTCAACAGTGTTCGTATGCACTCGAGCGTGGATACCTTTGAGCTGAGCACTAAACTTGAACATTCCGACAGATGTCGTATAATCCAGCATTCATTCCCGAATGCGGCAAGCCCAATGTCAATTATACAGCAATTATTCTCGGGGTCTGTCTCTTCTATCTCTCAAATGTACTTGGACTGATTCCTCTCTCAAGGCCGGCGCCCAATGGTACGACGTATACAAATTTGCGGACGAACACAACGTCACCGTTGTCGGAGGCTACCACCCTACCGTTGGTACAAGTGGAGGCTGGCTCATAGTATTATTTCCTCAAACGTTCATTACTAGCGCCACTAACTTACTTCCAGGGTGCAGGATATAGTGTCCCAACACCAACCCTTGGGCTCGGTGTTGACCGGGTGGTAAGAGCCATTTCTTTCCCAAAGCTCTCTCGCTGACGAACGGTTTCATGCCAGCTACAATTCAAAATTGTGACCCCAGATGGTGTCTACAGAACGGCCAATGCATGCCAGAATACGGACTTGTTCTGGGCCTTGCGAGGCGGCGGAGGTGGGACCTTCGGTGGGGTCCTCGAGTCGACGGTACTTGCCACTCCACAGCTGACGCTTCAGGTGTAAGTTTGTTCAAGCGAGTATCTAACATCAATGCAATGCTCATACTAGTATCCACCAGGACCTCGGTATCGTTCAATCGTACCGAGGTAACGGCACGGAGCTTCCTTCAGCTAGTTATTGACAATGGAGTGAGGCCGGTTCGGGCGGACACATCTACGGAAACAGTTTCATCAGCGTTAATCCTCTCCTCACACACGAGGAGGCCGTTGCGTCGATGAAGAACCCGTCTGACTATACCTCGCGCTCAATGGCACCGTCGTGATCGAGGAACTGCCGTCATTATTTGCCTTCTTCGAGAAATACGTCCCTACAGCTGAAGCGGTCAGTCGTTCAGATGAGATCTGCGTATCCTGCGTTTGCTGAACCTCTTATCCCTCAGGTCGTCGGAGTGCACCCCGTTCTGGGGACCTGACTCATACCCAAGAGCATCTTCTCCAACGAAACCGCAAAGACATAGCTTCTCGATGCATTTGCCGCCATTCTCCCTTATCTCCCTTATGCAACTATAGATCCGCAAATCAACGTCGTCACTCCCTTCTATATTACCTATATTACCATACAGAATGCGCTACCAGCGTACTTCCCACTTGGAGAGAGGCTTCATGGCAGGTGCACAACGTTTCCTTTTCCTCAGGAGAAAGAAAACTTATCGCCTCGCATAGGTTGTCTTCGCGGCGGAGACCTCGTGGAATGCCACAGATACGGAGAAACAAGAGGTCTTCAGTTTGGTGGCTAGCCTCACCCAGCCTCTGAGAGATGTCGCGCCGGCCTCTGGTGCTTACATGGTACGACTTATTATGTTCCTCCTTTCCCAAGTCAATACTAATGTTGAGCGTAGAACGAGGTCTTCATCTATGAGCCAGACTTTGAGACCGCGTTCTGGGGTGATAACTATCCCCGCCTGTTGGCTCTCAAGCATAAATATTGAGCGGGCTCCGTGTATCTGGTTCGAGAATGAGCATTGATAAAGGTCGTTTTCCAGTGATCCTAATGGATTGCTGGATTGCTGGCACTGTGGTACCCTCCATTGACACTGACATTGGTCATATTTCTCATGTGCCGTTGTAGTTGGATGGCAAGGCGCTCAAGATGAGCGATACAGCTGCTACCCAGAATTTTCTTCTTGATAGCCGTTTATCACACAAGTTTTTAATAGAGAGTTTGCGCAGAAGCCATATGAGCGACGTCATGGCTTTTGGGCCGTGCGCGTCATATGGCTCCGCACGCCAAAATATGACGCAAATGCAGTGCAAATGGCTTTTGGAGCCATTTGCCTGCCAAATTTGCGCACGGTCCGAAAGCCATGACGTGGGTCATATGGCTAGTGCGCAAACAGGTTAATATTCCTACACGTAGCCTACATCTTCTTGCAAATTCCACAAAATTTTCTGTTGACAGTACTTCAGGCCTCTTGTTTATCGAGGACATCTCTTTCCTTCAGGTGCAGCAATAGCCTGCTCCCAGCCCGAAGCAGCAAGTAGAGAAGTTGACTACCGGACTCCCCGGCGCGCCAGGATTGCCGACGAGCTGGCATTGCTGTACATTTGAAATGAACACCCGTTAGCAAACATAATTCCAAGACGAGAACTGAGGTAGGTGTAAGTACGTACCGGAGACGGAGGGACGAGAGCCCCCCCTGATTGACCACAGCACTGCTGGGTGAACTGTAGGTTGTATAGGCCACCTGTGGTGCATTCGCACAGTAACTGTCCTTGTACGCCGGATAAAACGGCGAGGAGAGTGAAGAGAGCGAGGTTTCGCATGTACATGTTGAGCTTTTGAATGTGTTCAAATGAGGGCGATCGTGATGTGAGCTCCTACCGGAGCTCGCCTTTAAAACTGCTCGTAGCCCTACGTACGTGCATATACATACATCAAAAAAAAATAGAATGGCGTCGCACTTCGAAGCAGACAAAATTTACCGCTATGAGCGTTCGAATCATTTGTGAGATATGAAAATCCCCGCGTTTCAATTGGAAGATCATATTCAGCGATATACTCTCGAGATGGTTTAATTTAAGGAACGAGTTCTCTCTCATTAATTCCGAGGTAGAATGAACAACACCCCGAGGACCTATTTGCTATTTGCGACCGAGTTTAAAAGGCCGAGGGAATACGTGGGCGTATTAGGTATTGGAAATTATGGCAGGCGTTTTATGGCATATTTCATTTAGCGAAGAAATAAGAATAGGCTCGCGCCAGGCACGCAGAAACCTCTACGTTTACAATTGGAGATCGTCCTCTTCTGTCTCAAAAAGAAAATCAAATTAATGGCCGAAGTTAAGCTGGGTTGCTCTGAAAGGCAACTTTGGGCCTTGAGATGGTTGAACTTTTGAACCCAGGCTCGGGATCTCGGTCATGGGAAGCGACTGTCGGGTAACGATTTCAAACATCGCCGAAGAAGACCAAAGGTCCCGCAATGATACGATTTCTTGCCATGCAAGGAAATGTTTCAGCGGAAATCTGCGGTGTCAACCAACGATGGCTAAAATTCCCAACCGCAGATTTTATACAATGAATAGAGATTCAAAAGCTTCCTGGGGGGTGCAAGGATGGAGTTTCGTGTACCGGAATAACAAGGTGCTGGGCTCCTTTTCTCCCCCGTATCCCCTTCAGTAGGCAGAGAAATGCAACTGTGGATGTTGATTCAGAACTTCCGTTATGTGTCAATTTCACTGGCAGGCGTGTGTGCAAATCCGGCCGCCACCCAAGGCCTTGTACCTGCATTAAACTCGTATGGATCTCATTTAACGTTTGGGGCAATGAATAGTTCCGAAGACAGGAAATATCCTCGTCTCAATCCGAAGCGTAGGAATATTCTATTTGAGGGGGAATGATCCATATAATGAATCCCAATAAGCTATTGGCTCTTCGCGGCCGCCAGGCCCGACCAAAATTCATGGGCATGAGCCTCCATTGGTTTACGATAGAACTCCAATTCCTAAGTTATATGTAAATTCAGCAGAAAGCCCGAACTGAGGAATAACGTTCCTCAGAACAGAACAAGAACGGAATCGGGCGGCAAACAAATCATCTCGCCTGATCGCGAAACACGGTTGAGTCCCGGCCCTTTCTGCGCCAGTTGCCGTCGTAGGACACCGGGCACCCAGCAGCTTTCTTGACTGTCGCGTTAAGTACACCGGTCCTCGCTCGCTTTCTGGCTTCTAACTCCAGAGCCTTTACGCTGGTCGTGACGCGTCGGGCAAGGCATTGGATTAATTTCGGTCGCAGAGAGGCCGAACAGTTCGGCGGTCGCAGTTATAAGGTGTCCCACTCTAGAGCTGTCCGCAATCCAACTACGTATGATATCTGCCCTTCTTCTGACACTCATCTCCCTGCAACAGGCAGACGCAGCCCACGCAGCCCTCATATTTTCTAGTGATCCTAATGGCTTGCTGGCACTGTGGTACGCTTCATTTATACTGTTGTTGATCATATTTCTCATGTGCAATTGTAGTTGGATGGCAGGCGCTGGAGATGATCGATACAGCTGTTACCCAGAATTTTCTTCTTGAGACCGATTCAACATTTTGAATATTACACACGTAACTTACATCCCCATGCAAATTCCACTCAAGTTTCTGTTGACACTACTTTAAGCTTCTTTTTATCCATCACATCTGCTTTCATGAGGTTCCAGTGGAAAGAATCGGGGTGCAGCAAAACCCTCCTCCAAGGCCGAGGCAGCAAGTAGCGAAGTTGAGTGCTGAACCCGGTACAGGATCAATTACAGTACCGCCGATCTGGCACTGAGGCTGTACATTTGAAATGAACACCCGTTAGCAAACACAATTCCAAGATGAGAACTGAGGTAAATGTAAGTACGTACCGGAGGCACAACAACGAGAGTTCCCCCTGATCGAACACAGCACTTCTCGGTGAATGCTTCGTTATATTGGCCACCTGTAGTGCATTCGCACAACAGCTCTTCCGTTTGTCCTTGTACGCCCGATAAAACGGCGAGGAGAGTGAAGAGAGACAGGTTTCGCATTTACATGTTAAGCTTTTGAATGTGTCAAATGAGGGCGATGGTGATGTGAATTCTAGTTGGAGCTCGCCTTTAAATCTGTTCGCACGTGCAATACACGAAAATATAGCATACCCTCGCAGCTCGATTAAACTCGGAGTGGACGCTCTTTACCGCTATGGCCGTTCAAAATACTTGCGAGATATTAAATCCCTGCCTTTTAGCTGGAACATATTGACCGCTATGGTCTCAGGATGGATTAATTTAAGGAACGACCTCTCTTATCGTTACTTTCGAGGTAGAACACCCCGGGGACCTATTTGCTATTTGCGAGTGTAGCAGGCTAGGAGACGTGCGTCGGCATATTAGGTATGGGCCAAATTGCTGATGGAAATTATGGCAGGCGCTTCACGGCACATTTCATTTAGCGAAGAATAGGCTTGCGCCAAGAACGTAGAAACCTTGGCGTGGATCTTCCTAGTCAGTCTCGGAGAATATTAAATTAATGGCCGAGGCCAGGATGGGATACTCGCAACTGACTCTGGGCTCCGGAAGGCACCGCTTGAGATGGTTGAACATTTGGACCCATGCTCGGGTATCTCGGTTATGGAAAGCCACTGTTGGATAACGGATTTCAAACATTGCCAAAACAAACCAAAGGTCCCTCAATGAGACTTAATGACCACTCTCCTTCATCCCCGAACAGAGTCTTCTGGCGTAGCGATCAGAATTTCTTCTCATGTTTCAGCGGAAATCCACGGTGTCAATCAACGACGACCGAAAATTTCAACCACAGATTTGAGAGAATGGACAGCGATCCAAGAGCATCCCTGGAGATAAGCAGGGATGGAGTTTCGTGTAACGGCATTACAAGGTGGTGGTCTCCTTTTCTTCTTCGCGTCCTATTCAGTCGGGAATGTGGATGTTACATAATTCAGAGTTTCCGTTATGCTGGCAGGCGTGTGTGCGAATCAGACCGTCACCCAAGGCCTTGTACCTGCATTAAACTGGTATGGATCCCATTCAGCGGTTTGGGGAAATGGATAGTTTCGGAGACATGAACTATCTTGGTCTCAATCCGACGCCGGTAGGAATATTTTATTTGAGAATGGCCCAGCCCACACAATGAATGCGAATGAGTCACTGGCTCTTCAAGACCGCCAGGGTCCCATCAGCCTCGATTAATTCAAGATACATCTTCAACACCTATAGCCAGAACTGAGAAATGACGTCCCCAATTTGGTGTTCTCCTATGTGCGAGCCCCAGCGTAGACCGCCCACGCTGCCAGGTTGCGTCGATGGATTCAGATTCATTGCACTCTGTTGCTTCATGTGCCTTATAATTACATGATGCAAGAGATCCGCATGCGTGAATCCATTGCTGAGCTCAAGGCATGGTCGTTCGGGCTCTTCAGAGCGGTTTCTGTTAGGCTCTCCACGGCAATAATGAGCCCTGTGTAGCAGTCCTCGTTGAGAGATGACTCATTGATGCGGGGGGTCCCTTGCGCAACTCAAAGGTACTTAGGGCATGACAAGCAAGTCTACGAGAGACTTTTTGAGCTCTCTGTCATTGTGTTTAATCCGATTTGTAATCGAATTCTAAACAACGCATGAAATCTTCGCCACAGATCTTGAGGTTTCCAGTTGATTCAACCGTCGACGTTTAAGCCGGACGGCTCTACGGACCGCCGGCCCGCCTGCGGCACATAAGTTACCAGTGGCAGTGCGTGACGTTCGCTTCCCATTGGACAGAGTCAGAGCCACTTTTCCCACTCGCTGAAACTCCGGCCGATCGCACGTGTTTTGTTACTGTTGCTGCCGCTGCTTCAATCCTGCTCGGGGGTCATTTCGATGTCAACCAGGGTGAATTCACACCCGCTTTGCGCTCGCTGCATTTGCTACTTACTCTGCTGTAGAGAATTTACTATGCGGCAGAGGACCCAGGTAGCAAGAACAACACAGCAAGAGAGTGTTTGGCCTGGCAAGTAAGTACACAGAAGGTGGTACGAAGGTAAACGGACAAGGATCTGTAGATGTGCGTATACTAACGTAATATACGCACAGCCCCACAGTTGATCCGTGAGCTTGCCAAGCTTGCTCACGTAACGCCAAGTTTCTACATCTGCCT
Source organism: Mycena galopus ATCC 62051 (assembly GCA_014925785.1). Taxonomy (NCBI): domain Eukaryota; kingdom Fungi; phylum Basidiomycota; class Agaricomycetes; order Agaricales; family Mycenaceae; genus Mycena; species Mycena galopus. The sequence continues at coordinate 628,454 of WIQG01000019.1, forward strand.
CCACGCATCGGCGTCTGCGTCCGAGTCGTACGCAAAGGCATCGCTAAGGACATCGCTCTCCCCACCCTCGTTGGCTGCGTATCGGCCGATGCATTGTGCTTCCTGGCTCCTCTGTCTGCATCTGCGTTTTTTTTACCGCCAGCTCGCCTCCTCCAGGTCCCTCGGCCGCTCCGCCTCCCAACATTTCAACCTCCTGCTCGGAGACCAACCTTTATTCACCATAACCCCGACGTTCGCGCGCTATGTCACCGGCTGTGCGCGGGTGTGGGGTTTTCCACAGTTACATTCTGACCAAATGCATCACTTCTTCCTTTACTGTTACCTACCCGCTCTCTATCCCAGCCCCACAAATTCCTTCCACGCGCTACATGCGGCCCTCAAAGCCTGGACCACGCAGAGGGTGCTCGACTCGTGTGCGAAAGAAATTCAGAATGCAGGTGCCGCGCTGTTGCGGAGCAAACCCGTTTCAATCGGGGCTCGGTTGGGTACTTGGGGTTTGAACAATGCGAGATCTTTTTGGACGTCGCATCGAGTAACTTTTTTTGCGCATGGTTGCAGGACTAATGCGTTAACCCCCACGGCGCGCGCAGACCACTAACTCGGAACAAGGACAAGACTGCGCGGGAACAAAGAACAATGTGGCGTCGAATTTCGAATCAAGCCCCACGTCAAAGTACAAAACGTTGCCATGGACCATGTACAAGGTGGTAAACACCAGCACAGTATCCCCCGCGAAAAATGCTGTTTGTAGGCGTATTTTCTCACGTCTTGTTCCTCCGCTGATGCCTTTCTTTGTCAAACGTCGAACCAAAGCGGCATCAACTTCGAATGGTAACCATTGCTTCCTAAACTAGAAACCCCGCGTCCGAAGTTTTTCAAGGAGAACTTTGTACAGGAACTCCTGCCCTAATGGCCAACGTGAGTTCAGCGTGAGTACGGAGTGCACATAGTAACTATTGTTTTCTCAAACCAGAAACGCCGCTCAAAGCTTTAAAGACGAAGAGGGTACAACGAACCATCACTCACCGCAACCCCTCTCTTGTCTCCTATTCATGTCCGCCTCACCTGGGAACTACACACACCACCATCCAAATCTCTGTGAATTATCATTGGCTTTACCACCGTCGGTGCTTCTGGCCAGTGCCCTCTCTGACTCTGATCTGAGTGGGGCATTCGATCCAGATGTTCTCGGATATGCCGTTCGATTATCTAGTAAGCCTCCCGGCGACCACATGAATTGTATGTAACTGACGGCAATCTCAGGTTTCGTTATGAACGTTCTCGCTGGTGACCCACACATCTTTGTAGATGAGGACCCGCACTTACGTTCACACCCAGGCGTTTTGATCAGGTGGGGTAACGAAAAGGACTCCGATGACGCCCTCCGGAACATTCTAATTCAGATGGGTTCGATTGTGGTTTCCACCATGATCAGCATCGGTCGGCACCAATTCACTCTTTTCGACGGCATTTTCACCTTGACGGTGGTTCACTCGCCGATTTCTTGGTACATAATGCACCTCAGCTTTCGACAGCTGTACGCGTGGTGGTCCGTTCATAAGACCAAGCGCATTCCTCTCAAAGCTGTGTTATGCCCGGTACTCCTTTGTAACTGGGTGGCCATGAACCTAGTTGTATGGCTCAGGGGCAGAACATTTCCTGGAGATGACTGTGCGACCATGGGGCTGTGGACGTATTTGACTGAAGTTGTCGGCCCAGGCATCTTTTCTGCCATACTTAATGTGGGCATTTACGCGGTGTTCAGTTGCGGCGTACTTGCGGTGTATCTCATCAGATATACCACCTACGTTGAAGAAGGTTATCTGTGGGGGAGTAAGGTGTCGTGGTGGTGGCAGCCGCATTTGTTTGTCCACCTCAAACTCATCGTTTGCAGGTGCTCACAATTAAACAGGATCCTGAAAAGGCACCAATGGCTTGTCTTTGGGCTGATGTTGATCACTTATTTCAATTGGTCCGTTGCATTGGTCATCTGGCGAGTAGATCCCGGGTACAGTTTCTCATACGGCCAAGTACGTCTACTTTTCTCTGGTTCCATTTCTGTGCTTTTTTTGATCTCTTCGCCTTAGTCGCTATCTATCATCGCGGTCCTTCCGAGCATTATTTCTACCCTTCGATTATTAAAAGAGATCCCGAAGCCCAGGGAGATGTCAGCGAGTGTAGCCTCTGAGGTTATCTTTCTCATGATCGGGAACGGAGTGTGGTCGCAGCTTATCAACCGAAAGTATTTTGACAATCGGTTGTCGCTACCTCCGGCCAGGAACCGTGCCTCCCTTCCGAACAGCTGCCCACCAAGTCCATCCGCGCCGATTGTCGAGATTCGTCCACCATCAATGAAAATTGGCGGTATTCCCCTGCAGATCCTGTCAAACCATCCACTGCGCACGCCACCGTCCAGTCTACAAAGGCACGACGGTTTTGCTGATTTGCTCACCCCCGGCAGAATTCTGTTGGCCAACCTGGTGGATGGAGATGGCCCGTCCAATTTACAAATGCATGGCGGCGTTGTCGATTTTCCCACTCCCGGAAGAACCCCCTCGATCGACCCTGCGCATTGTGACCTCCCGTCCAGCTCACCAATGCATGTTACTATTGCCGATTTGCCTACTCCCCGCAGAATTACGTCGGTCGACCTTGTGGATGCAGATTGTGATCTCCCGTCCAGTCCACAAACGCGTCACAGTGCTGCCGATTCACCCACTCCCGGAAGAATGCCGTCGGTCGACGTTGTGGATGCAGATGACGATCTCCCGCCCTTGCCCACCGCCGGAAGAATCCCCTCGGTCGACCTTGCGTATCCTGTTCTCCTGAATCACACTTCCACCCCTGCATTCGAGCCGTCGCCAGTTGCACCCATCACAAGCCCCGATTACCAGCCAGCGATATTTACTCCTGACTGCGAACTCATCTCGCGTTGCACCTCCCCAGACGCGGAACCCGCGCTGTCAATGGATGAGTCGGTTGCGCAGCCGGAGGAAGACATCACACGGTCATCGTCACCGGTTGAACTCGAGCATGCCGCGGGGGACGCGGATCCGGAGACTATTCCCCAAGTTGCGGGGAAGAGCTCTTCAAACGATGTGAACCCACACCGTGAAGCACTCCGCCAGCGCCTCAGAAGCTTCGCTGAACTGGCAGGCCCTGATTGGGACGAGAATGTGTGCGACCCGAATGCGTCGGATAAGGCTTTCGATGAACGGATTCCGGCTCTTAACATCAGCGTTCGCAATGCCGGGGTCTCGCGGCTCGGCAAGGCCAACACCAGGAAGAGCAGTTTCCGTGCGGTATTGGACGTGGCAGTCAGCATTGGCCGCAGTTTCCCGCGGCCTGATGTCCCCCTGGTAGCGCTTATCAGAGGCTCCGCTAGCATTTTTAGATCGCGAGGTGCTCCCTCATACACCTTGCCACAGGACCTTTCTACCTAGGACTCGCACATAATGTAGACTTAATTCACATGCACACGCAGATGCTCACCACCTGGGTTGTACATTGTGTTGGAATCAATAGACCAGAATCCAGTATTAGCAATGAACCCGTTGCAACTGCGCGGGGAATCCATTCGAAACTACGCTACATATAAACTACCGTACTATAATTAAAGCACCTATTTCACTTGTCAACCACAAAGTACGGTAACACGACAGAGGAAATGCATCTTGGAGTTAGCAGTTGGCGATGCAGTGCACGCATATATCACTCGTAACTCCAACACATTGACCATTGCACATTTGCTCGTTCGCGGGGTCTTCTGTTCATGATCAATTCACTTATCCAAGTCACAGATGAAAGTAAAGGTTCAACGACAAAAATGAAGTGCCTTTGGGGCTTGTCAAGTTGCTACGGGGAGGAGCTTCCTGTACATCGTATTCAAACTGCATGTCGGTACGACGGGACGTGAAAGCGCTCCTGCAGGACGATATAACTAAGAACCGTCATCAACACACGAGCGCGCGCATCAATATTGGTGGCAAGAGTGCCCTGCACTGGAAACTCGGGCTTATCCAGATAATCGCCAAATAGCTTCTCCACCACCGGCCAACTGATAAATCCCAGCCGTTCAACGCTCGCCCGCGTGATCCGCGTCTTGAGGTGTATTTGGAGCGGGACGAGGTCAGACGCCAAGGCCGGCGCCCCAGCCGGAGGCGGATTGAAGGATACTTTTTTGCGCATGTATACCTCGTCGGTGACGAACGGCTTCATTGCTTGGCGGAGAATCCATTTTTCGGTCAGCGTCCACTGTCCGGGTTCGGCTCCGGGCAGCGGCCTGATTTTGAGGGATCTAGAATGAGCTTTATCAGTGGGGTTCTGCGACCAGGAAGGTCAAAAACAGTTCCTACGGTGGTAAACTGTTGACATATTCCACCAAATGATGATCCAGGAAAGGCACTCGACTCTCTACGGAGTTGGCCATGTCGTTGCGATCTCCAATATAGTTCAACAACATTTTTTTCCAGCAGCGTTTTGGTCATCACGTACTGCGAACCGGCTATTGGTTAGCGGGCGCAAAAATGAGGAGACTGAAACATACAAGAGAAACGTGGAGACTGTGCCACGCTCCCGAAAAAGAGTTCTTTCGGACCCAAATATCGATGACCTCCTCGATGCAGTGAGACATGCATGCCCTTTTCACTAGGTCCGCGAGCTCGGATCGAAAGATCGTCGAGTTGGGATTGTGTAACCTTTCCAGCGCGAGATGCGCAGTGATGTTGAGTAGCGGACGAGGCCCGGCCGATTTATGCTGCGACATGGCGTTATCAGGCCATCGCTTTATACCTGTCCTTGCCTGGTATCTTCTGCCATTATGTCGCGCTCCACCTCAGATGGGAGTGATATGCCTAGCTCAGCTGCAGCGGGATCGGGGTTCCGAAGGTAATCAAGATAGAACAAAGGGTAACCGCCGAATATTTCATCGGCGCCCTCGCCGGACAAGGCGACCTGAATCAAGCACGAGCTTTGAGCGCCTTGTCAATAAAATAAATCAATGTGATTAATATCGACCTTGTAGCCGGCGTCGCGGACCGCCTGCGACAAGAGGAGTTTTCTGGCGCCGTGGAAGCTGTGATTAACCATCTCCGAGTGCCAGACGGATTCCTCGAGGAGGGCAACCAATTTGGCTTCAGTGGTGTCGACTTTGAGTAGGTCGGCTCCAAGACGAGCCGCGGTTCGCGCTGCGAGTGGCGATTCGTCGGTGATCTCGTCCTCTACAACGGAAGCGCGTTAGCTCACAATAGAATTATGCAATTTTTCCCTCGCACCAACGAAGGCCAGGGTGAACGCGGTCAGTTTGGCATTGTGGTCTTTCTCTCGGAGTAATTGTGTCGCAATACCAGCGACTGAAGAGCTGTCGATGCTACCGCTGAGGTAGACCGCCCATGGGACGTCCGCGCGCAGGCGGAGGCGCACCGCCGCGACGAGGAGATCTCGTACGGTTGAAATCATGCAATCGAGAGAGGTGGAAGGCGCCGTCGAGGGATGCGGATAGGAGAGATCTCAGTACGGGCGGATTTCCATGTCCCCCGAGGCTCTGCACATGGCATAGTAGCCAGAGGGTAGCTGATTGAGGATCAGACACAAATCGAGTCTCGCAAATATATACACACCTTCTTGACTCCTTTGAAAAATGTGCGCTCATCAGCAAAGTCAGCGTTATTGACGATGCTCTCTATGTCCCATTCAGCCTGCCATCCGGGGCCCATGAAGGCCTTCATCTCGCTGCCAAAGAGAATACATCCATTGGGGACGGTGTAGTAGAGCGGCTTGATCCCGAATCTGTCCCGCGCAGCAAGCAGTAAGGGCCGGTTGGCATCGTAGAGAGCAAATGCGAATTCGCCGCGCAGATGGAACAGCAGGTTGGCGACATCACGTTTGTACCTGCAGTGAAAATAAGCGTCCAGCCACAAAGAAGTCGTGAAGCCAAATCAGCTTTACTCACAGTTGCACCACGAGCTCCGAGTCAGATTTCGTTTTGAATGAATAACCCTGACTTTTGCATTTCTGCACGAATGGGGTCATGATCAGAAAGTTCCCCAGTAACAACGCAATAGATCGAGTTTTCTTCATCCGAAAGAGGCTGCTGGCCTGTTGGCAGGTCGATTATGGAAAGCCTCACATGCCCCAGACCTACAACGAACTGTTAGGACCGTCTTGAAGCTCGAGGATTAAGCTCGATGCGCATACCGACACGCCCATCTTCCGACACCTATGTACCTCTCGAGTCAGGTCCACGATGCTTGATAGTTTCAAGAGACGCGTCGAGGCCAAGCTTCAAAACTTCACCATCCAGGTAAAAGGCCGAGATGAGACCGCACATTGGCCAGGGGGATACTGGACTGTATATGACACGTCCAAAGACACAACGGAGGCAAAATCGATAACTTCAGGAATATAAGGCCCCAAATGTACCCTGCTTGCAAACGTCTTACCTGTCGGATCGAATTCAGTGTGCAGGCAAGATGTTGGGCGCAAGGCGCAAGAAAAGGGATCGGAAGGAAGAAAGAGGAAGGGTACGCTATGAACGAGCCCGTTAGGTTTAGTCGCGGTGTGGGCTTCAAGCGGAGCTCGCTGGCCGTGGCTAACAATGGACAGATCCGAGCGGTCACGCTATCTGCTGAAGTTGGCTGAAGTTTCAGTAACTACATCAGCTGACAGTAGCCCTGGTTCCCATGCTGAGCGCGATGTGGGCGGGAGGGGCCACGGCGCGTACTAGATGGAAGAGACGGTGTCGGGGATGAGCTGGCGCAGGGGTTGCAGGTGCGGCGCGGATAAGGCGTAGGGCGGGCGTTTGGCGGGGTGCACGGCGGCAATGGGAGGGGGGTCCATGGCGGCGGCGGGGTCACGGTTGCTTTGGTCGGGGCTTGGGCTTACTAGACTCGGCAACGGGGGAACATAAGTACGTGAGAGGACGTGTCATGATCTTTTGGACTCGAATAAGTAGTCTGAAGATGCCGATGGACCACGCATTTCCGACTCGGGAGGAATCCGCGTCGGCCCAGTTTTGTCTGAAGAGTGTAGGAACCGGCCGTGAAGGTGAAGGCGCGCTCGGACAAGGGCAGATTTGATGGGATCAGCGTCTCCCGACATCAGTGATGTCATTTCAGCTTCTACACCATCACCTTGCCTCCACCATCGTACCATGCGTCTGTTCTGCTTCGATTCAAGACCGCGCCTGTTTAATTTGTACTCGGCCCCTACGCACAGGCAAAACAGTTGGAGCCTAGGCGTAACAGCAGCAGTCTGTGGTTCGCCACCGGCGAATTCGAAGCACCGGCGCTCACATTGAATTGAATTGATCAAAGGTGCGGAGGATTGTGGGCCCCTCAAACCTCTGGATTGGTGTTCCCAGAAGCGTCGGCTGGCCGGGTGCCGCATATAATGCCGCTTGCGCTTCTGTTTTACCCCTGTGATCAACATTTTATCAAGCTCACTTCGGTTCAGGTATCCGACCGACCTTACAGGTAGTGACTTGGCCTAGCGCCCGTATGTAGCGTGTCTACGAGAGACTACCCTTCATAAAACTTGCCGCTGAAAATCAACTGTAGGGAACTACTTAGATTGACGGGGTACCACATTTAAATCCCACGAGGCCCTTCGTTTTCTCACCACTCGGAGGATCTAGCTATAACTTGCTAGGACACCCAAAGAATCATCATTATTCCCAATACGAGCAAGTCAGCCTCCGAGATACATGCAAGCTCGTCTCTCGCACTATTGTCCCTGGACTCCCCAGTTGGAACATATCCGATCTCTGGGTAGTATTGGATAGCCGACGTACGGACCCACACACGTTGGACGAAGCTGACAGGTAAACGGAAGCTGACAGGTAAGCGGAAGCTAACTGAATCCGCGCTGATTTTTCCTTGATTAGTTTCTTTTTGCAACACGGGTCTCACTCTATATGGTAAGCCCGGTGTGTGCGTGTCTGCGTAGGTATGTCATGTCGGCTTTCCGGCTTCCGTGGTCCGTGGACTTAGCGATTACAAGCCGTTCAACGCATCTACCATTTGTGCATTGCAGACAGAAACCGAGCTGTAGAGCGGAGACCTGAAGGTGAGCAGCTAACCTGAAGGTGAGCAGCCAACCTGAAGGTGAGCAGCCAACCTGTTACGCGGTGCTGTCGATTCTTACGTTGATCAGCTTCGAATCCCAAGAGATGCTTCCTTTTTTGTTTTCGGACATAGTTGAGGGCTTCTAGCCTTCTATCATCTGTTCATCACGTATGTTGTCACTCCATCCGACCCTGACGGTCATGGGTATATCAGTAGGCCCACAATGTGAAGGTCAAGCCTTCCCCTCCTCGTAGCCCGTGCCAATGCGTCGTTTCCGAAGCTGGTTCGCGCTGTCTGTGTTCTCTTTGGTCACTCAATACGCATTCGGGGTCTATGGCCTTCCATCGTGCACGGACGTTTCCCCAAAACCGAATGCTAAACATATTTTCGATTTCATTGTAGTAGGCGCTGGCCCGGGAGGAGGACCGCTCGCTGCTCGCTTAGCTGAATCTGGCTATTCTGGTATGTCGACCGTTATATCTACGCCGTTATCGCTTTCTTCTCACCTTGGTTTCCACTCGTTAAGTTCTGGTGGTGGATGCGGGGCAGAATGTGGAATCCTTGGATGTCGCCATTCCAGCGTACGGGGGCTTGGTTTTATCTGGTACCTTCTTCCACCTCTGCATTATGATGTCGATTCCTGGCCGACGACATCATCTCCAGATCCGGTCGTTGCCCTGAATTATACAATGCACGATTATCCGCCTGACTTCCAGTTTCAAAACAACAACACTTGGTATGTGTCGAGCTGACATCGGACTGCTCGATGCTAATCCATTTTCATAGGTATCCCCGAGCCCAAGGTGTAGGGGGATGCGCACTTCATAACGCGATGGTGAACGTCATGGCCGGTCTCAAACCAAATTTTGATGCTCTCGAGACAACATTCAACGATCCCTCTTGGTCACTGGATAACGTGTGGGATTACTTTGTCCGCCTCGAGCGTAATCTCTATCTACCTCAGCCCAATCCGGATCATGGGTTCCACGGTTGGCTTGGCACAATCGGAGGTCCGGTCACCCCTTCGAATGGTTCAGGTAAGCGTCCTTCTTCCCCGGGTTTGATGCTCTGATTAAGCTATTCATTTTTAGATCCCCAACTAAATGATATCACCATCGGTCTCGCTAATAGCGCTCCGAACGTCCTCGATATCAATACCCGTGCTAGCCCTCCAAACTTCACCATGACAGCTCTGAGCAGTACGGTGAATGCAACGAATGAAAGATCGACGGTCAAAGAGCGCCTGCATCAAGTGCAGCGTGATCATCCTAGGAATCTTGCCTTTGCTCTCGGTACACTTGCCACAAAGGTTTTACTTTGTCAACCAGAGGGTGCCTCGCATGCTCCACGCGCTTATGGACTCGAAGTGGCTCCCAATGCCTCATTACCCGTCTCAGATCAGTTTACCGGGAAGGTTGAACTTGACTTGACGGAGTATTATGCTCGACACGAAGTGATCGTTAGTGCTGGGCTTTTCCAGAGTCCTCAATTGGTATCATAATATCTTCATGGAGAAACGGCGTCCACTCACTTTCTCCCGCAGCTTATGGTACCCCACCACGCTCGCTTACCTCATGTGAAGACTGATTTTTTTGGAAGCTTTCTGGAATCGGCAACAAAACACATCTCGAATCATTCGGGATCGATGCGTTTGTTGATCTCCCTGGGGTCGGGCAGAACTTGAGAGGTGTAGTAACTTTCCATCTTCTAATCGCAGGCTCATAGCATGTTAGATAACGACGAAATACCCATAACCTGGCTCCTCAAAGAAGACCCGCCGGCGAGCAATTGCACGTTCGGCACCGACCCTGCCACAGATCCATGCCTTGCGGCATGGGACGCTGCTGCCCCAAAACACGACGGGACACCGTACACACTAGGAGTCGGTTTTCCGGGTGCCTTGGTCTGGAAGTCCACTGACGACCTGGACGACCCTGATGTGCTTCAGTACTGGTGAGAGAGTTCACACACACCCCAAAAAGAATCTGAAATGACTCGACGGTCTTTCCAGGGTGCCTGCGTGGGATATGGGCTACGTTTCAGGTAATCCTGCTCTATGGACGTAGACGCCAGCTAAGAATTGCACTCAGACCCGGGTTTCTTCGTCAACGGGTTCAGCGCAATTACTCTCAAAGGACACGCATCGTCGCGAGGCTATGTTCGTTTGACCGGACCTCATCCACAAGACGTCTTGGACATCCAAAAACTCCATTTCCAGCCAGTCGATTCTCCCGATATTCAGAGAGATCTTGCGGCGCTGAGAGGAGGAATCCGAACCGCTAGGCAAGTTGTGCAGCTTCCTCACATCGCGGAGCATATTCTGCAAGAGGTCAATCCTGGTCCCGAGGCTCAAACTGACGAAGAGCTCAATGAGTATATCTTTGAGCACATATTTGGTCAGCGCACTCCTCGCGTTGTTTTTCTTGGGCTGATTTCAAGTAGCGCATCACGGATGCTGCACCAATAAGATGGGAGCGGACGATGGTGCGTCCAAAATTCACGTAATTCGCGATTCTGATCATCGAAGTGCAGATGATCAAGCGGTGTTAGACGAACGCTTCCGCGTTCGGGGCGTATCGAGTCTCCGCGTGGTTGACATGAGTTCTTGGCCCGATGCGCCAGGCTTCTTCCCAACTACGCCAACATACATGGTAGGCCCCGGTCGTTTCGGAAGTCCCGACTGACCTTTTGTACCAGCTTTCGGAAAAGGCGGCCGACTTGATATTGCAGGACACCCAAGCAGAGTAGATCGGTCTGGTAATAGTTGCCAATAGTCAGATGAAATCGAATGTTCAGAGGACGCGTAACGGCGGTCTCTAAACTGAATTTCATGAACCCGTAACGGTGACATTCTGGTTTTCCATGGGTTTTTTCTCAGGTTTCCTGCCTAATATACTATCGATCGGGTGCCTTTGCAAAATGGAGTACCTGTGCAAAAAAAAAATCGATCTGGCAACTTCAATTTGTCTATTCATATGCATGTCGTTTCTCTGGGTTTGGTGGCTCCGGGCTTTCTGCTTTGAGCAGCGGCAAATTTTGGGTGCTTCTTTCAGTTTCCACGACGGAGGCTGACATCAGGCAGTGTAGATGTGCCGCATCTTATAAAATTGGACCCCATCGAGATCGCCACTTTCCGAGCATTTGACTACCCGCACTTACGCTGATGGAACAAAGGACATATAATCCCTACCGTGTTTCCAGTGTTCTGCATTTGTATCCTCTTGCTTTTCCCTTATTTAATTTTTGTTCCTGCACATTTTCCATAGAGCAACGCCCCTCACGATATATATGCCTGATGGATAAATCGCCCACCAACTCTTGATTCAACAATTTTTCAACCATCGTCGGGTATCTCGGCCTCCTTCTCGGTACTTTGGCAGATACAGCGATGGCGCAGAAAATCCTCAAGGTCACCTCAACCTAAATCGAGGCAAAGAGTTTCAGACGACCGCCGCTGAGCGGGAGCGGGAGCTCCGGCATATCAAACATTCAGAAGGTGGTTCGATTGAATGAGAAAATGTCTGGAGAAAATAACTACTTCCTTGCACGAATTTTCTGTCAATAATTTTCTAAGACACAGAGTCCTGGTACAACCCTAAAGCAATCTCTATTATGGAAGGACTATCGTAACGTCAAATGTATATCATAACAAAACAATGCGACCAATTAACTCCTCGCGTACTCGTGCGGCAATCATACATTTCAACCCAAGAATTCAACACGCAGCATGCACAGATACTTGTATTATAATAGATGTATTGACCATGGTTAGACGCATCGCGTCCGTTTCTGCTCCATTCACTTTGAGCGTGCCTTGAGCGCAAAATAAAGGCTAGCGCACAATGAACAATGAACATGAATTTCCCAAGAAGCAAAAGAGCGCTCAAAAGAATGGAACACGTACCCAACGCGATAAATCACAAAGATGCAAACCAGAATCGCTGCCCATTTGCCGTACCCGATATCCCCGATATCGAGGTATGCGAGGACATCTGCGCCGGAGACGGTGCAGGTCTCGGGGGTTGACGACGGGTAGGCGCAAACGCAACCGGCGGGTGTCGAGTCGCAGGTAAAAGTAAGGCCGCGAAGATCGGACTGCAGTTATCGTGGTGATAATTTGAGTGAATCGTTGATGGCTGGAGCGAAGGGACAGGGAAAAGAAGAATGGAATCTTGACTTACGTTAGTCAGTAACTCGAACGCATAGCGCTGGTAATCCATATAATGGAACGAGTAGAACCAAAACCGCGGGAGCGAGCGCGCTTTGATGCTGTTCGGCGCGGTCGTAAGTTTGGGTTCGATTTCGATTTGAATGACGACGTACAAATACCCGCCCACGCTCATCCAGAATCCGTTCACGCTGAAGTGGTAAACATGCTGAGTCGCTGATCCCGGGCAATAAAAAGAAATGAGGAGACGTACAAAGCACCAATCGCGAGCGCGGCGACGAATATTGGCAACAGGGCCGCGATAACAAGCATCTGACTCTCCGCCGCCAGGATCGCGAGGTACAGGAACGCAAGGAAGCGGAAGAACGCCGGTGCACCGTGGTGGAGGCCCTATGACGAAAAAGTCGAACATCAATGAAATTGCAACTGAAAAGAAACAGAAACTATGGGAGGGGAATGATGAAAGGAACGACTTACAATCGCCCAATACGATATCAGTGTAAACAAAAGCGTGCAAACGAATAAGAACGGCATCCCGACAAGCGTGTTGGAGAGGACAAATGGGAGCGTCGTGTACAACCCGTTTTTTGACTCGCGGTAGTATACTGCGCGTTCTTCGAGGACTGGACGTGCGTCATGATGAAATAAAATCACAATGAAATGGATGGGTAGACGTACACCCAGGGATCCCAGCGACGGACATCTACATAAGGTTCTCTCAGTTTCGGATCAAAATGAAGGCGGGCGATTACTAACAAATGCCAAAAACGCAACACTGAAAAAGTGCACCGAGAGCCTATCGTTGATCTTCGAGTCGGCGGTGCCGAGGCGGATCCAGATGGTGCTGCAATCGCGTAGAAAAGGAGGAAAGAGGTCAGCGTTGGTGGCGATTTAGACTTTAGGGGGCGAACAGAAATCAAGGTAGAGAAAGGATGAGACTTACGCGAGCATGAGCCCCATCCCTGCATGAACAAGATACGATCCAGTCAGGTTAGTCCGTTCGACATTCAAAAATGGAGAAATGATGAAGCCGAAATAAAACGAGTGAAGCCATTTTGGAAGCAAAGCATGGGAGACACATGCGAATTCCGAAAAGAAAAGGAAGAAGGAGGAACAACGCACCAGCATACATCCCCGCCCGTACCCCATAGGCGAGCAAGTTGCGCGAATAGTTAAACGCCGTCCGCTCGCTCAAGACGAGCGTGTTCCAGAACAAAGTGCCCAGCGGCCCCGCTTTGCCGTATTCGTGCTGGTGTGCGTGGGCGTGGGCATGTTCGTGTGCGTGTTTGCGTCCGTGTCCGCGCTCGTGTTCGTGTTCGTGTTCCTGCTCGGTATCCGATGCGAAGAACGAGCTGGTGGTGCCCTCGCCGCGGGATCCCAGAGCGAGTAACTCGATCTCGTCCGGCAGCGCGGGGTTCGTTGAGAGATAGAATTCGCGGAAGGCGCCCACGTGCCCCGTCCCTTCGGAAAAGTCCCCGTTGAGGAAGTTCATCGCGTGGTCGGAGGGCGTGGTCTGATAGAATCGAACAGGAACGCCGTCAACAAAAATACCTTCAGACACACGGCGGATTGTTTATATTCGGCTGACTCACGAATTTGCCAACAGGCTTCCCCCACCGCTCCATGAAACCCTCCAAGCCGTCGACGCGCCCAGAGTAACACGTTTGGCCGTCGGCGAGGAGGAGGAGGGAAGTGAACTGCGCGAGCGTGGCCAGGGCGGGCTGGTGGATGGTCGCGATCACGATGATGCCCTCTGCCCGCGCGAGCGTGCGGATGGCAGACATGACTTCGCGCGCGGCGGTGCTGTCAAGCTAAAATGCCAGAATAAATCAAAACCAAAAAAGGAAAGGGAAGAAATGCCAAAAAAGGAGGAAGGTTTGAGTTAGTCTAAGTCTTGCGGACGAAAGCGAGATGGCAGGTGAGACAGGAAGGAAGGAGGAAGGTTGAATTTGACAGGCAGGCGGCGTTTAATTTATTAGATAACAGGTACTCACGCCTGAAGTGACTTCGTCGAGGAGCAGAATGCGACTGGAAAACATAATTGGTAATTAGCGATTGGGTAATTGCAGGCAGGAAAGAAGTCAAGAAATGAACATGAAGACGTATGCACGTACGGGAATGTGACCATTGCGCAGGCGGCCGTGACGCGGCGCTTTTGGCCTGTTGGAAAATGGGATCAGATGCCACGTCAAGGAAAGTTCATTTTTGCCTACCGCCCGAGATTCCGCGGGAGATTGGCGTGCCTATTCGCTGATCGGCGCACGACTGAAGGCCAAGAGCAGTGAGGACGCGGTCGACGCGCGCGCCGGCGTCGCGGCGAGAGAGCATTGGGAGACTGCAAGTTGAATATTTTCTTCATGTTAGCGTGAAACAAATAAGAGGATTCGACGCACTGGAGGCGAAGGGCATACGTGACACTCTCGCGAACAGTGAGGACCCCGAGCAGAGCGTCTTCTTGTTCGACAAATGTAGACATTTGCTGCATCCTCTTCGCGGTTAGTTTTTCTCCATTGAGCCTAACCTGCGGTGACGCGATGTGTGTCGGCCATCCTCAGACAGTCAGAATTGAGCTAAAGACTTACCACTGCTCCGTCCACAGCGATTTTGCGGAACGCCATGAGGTCGAGGAGAGTGCTCTTGCCTAGTGACGAGATAACTGGGTTTAAGCAGGCGGCGCACAGCCCATAGTATACGTACCAGCGCCAGAGGGACCCTAGGAGATACAAATCGACCGTGAGTCACGGAGCGCCACAGTTTATAGTGCTAGCACGACGGACCATAATGGCGAGGAGTTCGCCCGCCTTGACGGTGACGGAGATATCGTCGACTAGGAGCTTGCCCTTGCCGCCCTTGGTTTCGACCCGATAGCTGAGGTGCAGAAAAGAGAGCGAGGATCCTGAGGGATTCACTTGTTTTTGCTTTTCGATGGACATGGTGGCGGGAGGAGTAAACACAGGAGGGACGCCGCGACTAATGGTGGCTTATAAGTTGACGTTAGCGTAAAGTCAATTCAGTTGATCGACGCGGTGATCGAGGGAACTGTGTCAACCAGTGTCAACCTATGTAAACTCTTTGCGCGCCGAGCGGAGTGGGCCAAGCCCGGCCTTTTACATTACCCGGCATTCCTGCAGGATTTCCAAGCCCTTTCTCGCAAGTAATTCACCGTTTCGCCCGGGAGGAAAACTTGTGAGTCGGACATACTGTACTATTTCAATCAATTCGGCATGGGTTGTGACCCGTGACCGAAAACACCGATTCGGCACTTCGGCAACCAGCCAATTTTGGCGTGACATCCTCAAAAATTCGGCACTCGAGACAAAAAAAACTGCCAATTCCACCATTTTTCCACCTCTAAGGAAGATTTGGCCCAGATGTCACGGATTTTACATTCGGCGCTGGGCGCCGTGACCAGTGACCGAGACCAAAATTCATCGCGGCACAGGGGGTGCGTGACGCGTGACCGCCGAATTGATCGAAATAGTACAGTAGTTACACGCCAGCAGACGTTACGGGAATCTTTCCAAAAATTCTCATTCAATACAACTCCCTTGGCAATTTCTCGGCTACTTTTGTCGTGCCACACGGGTGGAAACCGCTTTGGTCATCATGAGCCAACCAACGCTCCCGCTCTTCCAAAATTAACTATCTGCAGCATTTGTCCGAGAACCTGTGCCTTTGCTTTTTACCATCACTTTAATTATGCACCCGCCAAGCCGAGTACCTGGATGCAGTCCGGTGTCACGACGGTAATGAGATCCGTGATCTATGAAGGCTTCAACTGCTAAGACGTCGCCCGATCAGGCGAGAGCGACTTCTCGTTAGTTAGAGAGTGCGCGCCCCGCACCGAGCAGGAACTGTTCGTTCTATAAACTTGAGACGGGTTTGCTCCGTAAGTATCCGGACTCTTCTGTACGTATGTAACTGCTGGGATCATTGATGTTTGATGGCCGTGGAGAGCCGGCGAGTTATGTCTGGTTTCACTTCACTGTAGAACCTGGTTCAGGCTCCATTATTCAAGGCCACAAGAGACCAATCTAGGGCTCGTTTAATCATGCACCCGCCAAGCCGAGTACCTGAATGCAGTCCGATGTTGCGACGGTAATGAGATCCAACCGTGATACCTATGACTCGGATCAAAGGCCTCAACTGCCAAGACGTCGCCCGATCAGGCGAGAGCAACTTCCCGTTAGTTAGGGAGTGCGGGCCCCGCACCGAGCGGGAACTGTTCATTCTATAAACTTGAGGCGGGAAGTATCCGGACTCTCCTGTAAGTAAGTATGTAACTGCTGGGATCATTGATGTTTGATGGCCGGGGAGAGCCGGCGAGTTATGTCAGGGTTCACTTCATTGTAGAACCTGGTTCAGGCCTTCTTCAAGTCCACACGAGACAAAATATAGGGCTGTCAATAATACATATAGTAGACCGGGATGTCTGGTGGCACTGAATTTTCCAACCACTTGAACCAGTTCTTCAAGGTCCTCAAACCGCATTGGTACTACGTAGCGAGCGCCCGGTTGCAATTTTGAATCAAAATTCCAAGCATGTTGGCAACAGGCAAAATGCGCTATCGCGGCTGAACCAAGTCATGAGGCTGGTTAGCAGACTGGGCAAATCAGCTATGTCACACTTGAAATTCTAATAGTTCGACATCAACTACGTATAGCGTCCGTTGTCCATCACCGCTTCTACGCGCGACCTAGCCAGATTCACAGGTCTTGCCCGTCTGAGTCGATCCGCCTCCCAACCAGCTTATTCTTTACCATTCCCGTGGCCCTGAGATTTATCAGTGGTCGGGTGGTGGACCTGGTCCAGCAGTGTCTTGAGGCCCTCATGATTGCGGTATAACCATATTGCGTGAACGATTCCCGTTCCATTGACTGGTAGCTCCTCGGCGGAATTCTTCCGTTGTCGCCGCAAAAGTGGGAAACACAAAGCCAAGAGTGCAATGGACACGGAAGGCCAGCAGATGCCTAGAATTCACCAACTTCACGTAACTGGCATGTTCGATGCGCTAGCTACTTATATTGATCTTTTTCACACACCCAAGATTAGTCCCCGGGCAACGTGGTATTCAAATCTTCGTACCTCAAGCCGTATGTCTGGAGAGATTTTGGTGACAGTGGAATTGCCTGGGAGTGGAATCAGAGCAGCCTGAATAGCATTCAGAGAGTCTTCAATGGCGCCGGAGTCGTACGAAGAGCCAGGGTCTCTGTACGCTGGAGGAATATGACCCACTCAAGATGTATTCACATCAGCGGAGAGTTGTCCGCACAACAGAGACACGGATACGAAGGCAAACACGGCCGCGAGCGCATTTTCAACCTCATGAAGCTTAACATAGGGTGTATCACTGTGATTCGGGGCAGGAAAATTCAATGTTTGGATCAAATACTGTACAATTTCGATCGGTTCGGCGCTGGTCCGGGGATTTTAGTACAATTAAAATCCAAAAGAATTCGGATAAATTGAGATAAAATCATTGCCGCAATAAAAAAAAATGGGCGTGACGCGTGACTGCCGAATTGAATGAAATAGTACAGTATCTGGAATGGGCCGTAAATCGCTAAAACGGACATAAGTATAGTTGTTGTTTACATGTCCGCCACGGCTGCACTCAATAGGCTCGGAGAGTTATAATCAAGCAGGAAATCGGATGCAGGAATGAAGGGGAGCTAGGGCTGTGACCGGACACCGTAAACAACGGGTTCACGGGCCGTCGTACGGTTACGGGACCCGGCCGTAGGGGCTTGGTTATGGTGTTTGTTGGTTCCCAAAAGAATTGCAAAAAATGCGCCCAAAAAGGAAAGAGGAAGAAGAAAGAAAGGAGATTCAAATTTATCTGCTGACTCCAATCCAGACTGGATTTAGTTGCGCTTCTACGGGTCAGGTACGGTACGGGTATACCCGTAGACGGGTCACCCGTACCCGGCCTTGTACGGGTTTTACGGATCAAGTAATATCATTTGCTTGAGTGCGAGGTACCATGCCGCGTTTGTTGCTGCGACTTGCGGGATTATTACCGTAATGTTTCCGGCTTCAAGCCAAGCTGCGGCACGGTTCCAGTCAAGTTGTGGCAAGGTTTGAACCCCCACTTCCGGTTTGGGATCACTTCGGCTAGTGATCGGCTTCGCGCGCTTGTTTATTTCTATGCAGGTATGTGAGCTATGGAGTGTAGACGACGCTTCTCATTATCCCTAGCACTTATTTACTTGACACCATCCGATGCCCTGAGGTCGATATGTAGTGCTTATTGAATTGATCCAGCGTGATGAATAAAAAATCGGTATCTTACGGCCGTAACCCGTGTACGTATGGGACCCGATCGTATGGGCTTTTTGCCATCTCCTCTACGGGACGGGTACGGTACAGGTCTACGGGTCGTAGCCCTAAGGGGAACCACGTTTCCCACTGAAATCATTCTGTCACAAAGAGTCCGAGGAAGAGTCAATCACGCACCATGTTGATCAACTTATTGCTGCTCGTTACGTTTGGAAACGACAAGTTGGCAGAATCAACCTCCGCGAAAAAAATTCCTGTGGGTGGGGTTGTGTGCGGCTTCTAACCGGAAGCAGTTTTCGTGATATCATGCTCTGGCAATCTGAGGATCTCCTGGGTTTGGCTATCTATGGTGGTCACCTGGCTGACAAGCGATCAACGGCAGCGCTCCCTGCAACCAGATGTTTCAGACTGGGCTCGGGCAGCTAAAATAATTCCACCTCAGATGAGAATTGCAAGAGCTGGCGACCGAGCTCCGTTGACGCACAATCGCGCTTAACATCCGTGCTTAATTTTATTCGAGAGACGGGAAACCGAGCGTGCACGATGTCGGAGCTATCGGGATGCCTGGACACTTCCTACGCACCCTCATCATCCCTGCCTGCGCGCGATCTTTCCTGTTGGAAACCAATGTTTAGAATTTACCCACCATTGCAAGCGCCCTCGTCATCTATCTGCGAGGTATTCAGAGGCGGGCCAACCATCGCCATCTCGTTCCACGTCGACAGCCCACACGGATCCTAGGGAGATATATAGACTGACACTTGCCATCTACATACTAGAACAGCTTTCTGACATTGAGAATCGAATTCGGGCCAAAATAGTGTGCCGAACGTTCCCAAAATCACAAGTATTAAACAAGACTCATCCGCGCCGGTTCTCGGCAGGCAGAGCAATCTTTCATCTTGGAAATCAATTCTGCGTTGCAAACGAGAAGAGATCGTGGAAGCAGTTGATCATGAATAGTGGCGCCACGGCTCTGGACAGTGGCGTAGCGCCATCCCTAGTGGCAGACTTGGATCAGTCAACGCTTTTAGATCTGTCTGCAATAATTATAGGCTAGGGAGTGATCTTTCCTCTCCCGGGAAAGCCGGTCGATGCCAAACGGACGCCATCGCCCTGGAAAGAAAGTTGGCGCCAAGTCAACCAAACGATACTAGTGGCACAACAGGGGGACGAAAGACAGATCGCATTGCGTATCCTAATACAGAAACATGGATCACAATTCGCGAGGACTGCGTCAGAGCGAGCCGGAGACGGAAGAGCGTACCAACGGTGCGCCCTAGCGACTGGAGGCAGCACGGCTTGGAGGTCATGAAATCAAGCAGGACGAGCGCAGGGAAGGGGAGGGAATAAAGAGGATCAGCACTTTAATCATAGATAACCGGGATCACCGAGGCGAACACGGTTTCGGAGTGGGAAACGGGAGGAGAACAAAAATAGGACGCCAGCCGGATACCCTCGTCTTCTCAACGTGCGGCATGAGCAAACGCGTCAAAAAAACCAATCCAAGAAAGAAAATCACTAACCAGTCCCACCGCAGGCCATTACGCTTTCTTCGTTCTCGCTCGGCCCGCGTCTCCACAGAGCTGATTCACAGCCAACGCAGTCTCCGTGTCCTTCCAATGGGACGGACGTAGGGCAATATGGAGCAGAGCAGACCAGCCAATCCTTGGCCAATCCAATAGGGTTTTGGTTGTGACAGCAAAGACGCACCGGATAATTCCGCGCCGCATGTCGGAAATTTGAAAATCGTCTTACAAGGGCTTTACGTTATAATGACATTGTAAGACAATCATGAGCAAACAGCCTGTCTTGCAAGGCATTGTCTATCGTGCTCTCATTCCCATAAGACTTTGCGTTTACTGTCTCATCAAGACATTCACGGCCGTCTCACCCTCCCCCTCCCTTCTCTTGGTACAGGCGCCGCTTGAACACAAATTTTCGCAGGGAATACGTGCTCATCTCTCGTCAATCCCTCGTCTTCAAGCCCGAAGGAGTTCCCCGGCAGGCTAATCTACCTGGAATACAGTATTGGAAATTACTCCGTGTCTTCATACATTGTTTTTAGTCACATTCTCACCAATACACCATACATTTGTCAAGAAATATTGTCTCCGGTGTGCCTGCCTTGTAATCCTCGTTCGGACAGCAATATACCATTTGCTCTGGCTCTTTCCTTCAGTGTCAACACTGTGCATATCGGCGTCTCGTTCGCTTGCACCACAGCACACATGCTAATTAGCTTTGAACGCTTTACGCGTTACGTATTTGTGGAGCGCGTCCCTGCTGTCGATGGCGCGCGCGAGATTCGAGGCTACCATGCGTGTGAATTCATTATTCTACTGTGCGTCCGGATACATCGCCTGGAGCCTGAAGTACATATCTGCATCCACTATGTCAGCGACAAGGTAATCCCCCTTCTTGCCGAAGTCTGGAGCGAGCATGGCGCCACGGATGATCGAATGGACAGAGATGAACTCGGACTTCTTCCTGTCCTGCTCGCGTACACGGTATAAACCCAACATTTTGTCTTTGGCTGACCGTTGGCCAGTCTTGGCATCCAGAGCTTGGACAAGCGCGAACGGGAACACTTGTTCCTCGATCTTGCACGCGAAAACATACACAAGGCGAACGAAAATATTCCCGCGTGTCGTCTTCACTAAAGCTGCGTCATACCGTGGCCGGTTATGGAATGACGGGTTGCAGCGAAGAAAGTCTTCATCGACCAACCAGTTGTCCAGGGAGTTGAAGAAGACCTTGAGAAATTGTTGGGGCGTGATCTGAATAGGACTGAGAGATCATCAAGATCACCGGGTAAAGTACTCACTCCTTGGTCAGCTGCGAAGGCGACTCGCTTCCCTCCGGGAAGGGGATGTCCATAGGCCGGAAGGAACACATTCAAAAAATCGGCCAATCGGAGTCGGAACTTGGTAAAGGCAGCATCGTTTTTCATTGCAGCCTCCAAATCCAAGAACGAGATGAATGGTCTCTTGGCGCCAACAACAACATTCCCCAGTACCTCGAGATCTGCCGGTGGAGAGTGCTCAAGATCGTCGTCGTCCATGGATACATCCAGATCATTCAGTTGGTCTCGGATATATTTACCAACCATGCGTCGGTGAAGAGATCGAAGTATCTAGAAATTCAAGTACTTGGAATGCTGAATTGAAAAAGGCTGGGGATAACAAACCTGTGGCTGAACATTTTTGAAATTGGTTTGCTGCAGGTAAGCAGCCCGGACCGGTCCATGCATGGATTCATCAATTTTGGTCGTAAAGTTTTTCGTGACACCCTTGCGCTCAATATCATCGAAGAGATGCTGTTGTAGATGCGCCTTGGGGAAGTTCCAGTTTTTATCCTCGAACTCTGTATTCGTACACGCATCCTGATATTCCTGAGATGTGATTGTGAGAAAGCAGTGCCCACATTTGTGTGTACGCACATTTAGCAACCGACCAAATTTCTGGACCTTTTGGCGTCCAGTAGCAATTGTGTCTGCAGTGTGAATTTCCAAGCCAGCATATATATCAAGCTCCTGGTAGCTCCGAACACACGCTAAAAGCTTCAGGCCCAACGTGCTAGTCAAGATGTTCTGGGCTGCGAAAATCATCATTTTGGCGATATCTTCGTGCTTGGAACCATCGTTGAAAGACAGGTTTGTGACGGTTTGGAAGTGATTGAGATTGCGCCACCGAGGAAGACTGTTGAATCTACACATATAAATTGGCGGAGGTATCTCTGCTAAGATTTATTCTCACTGTTGGTCAAGTTTGGCAGATTGACGCGGGCCGAGGCTTGTCAGGTGTAGCTTGATCTGACCAAAAAGATGATCGCCCCAAAGGCCGCTGTGGTGGGAATGAAGTCGATCAAAAGATATGGCGTGGTGCGGGTCAGAATATGCGATCTTCCAGAATACATTCTGGATTACCATTGAGAACAAATAGATGATGGATGGGCAAAAAAGACTCACATCGACTTTGCGCAACCCCAGATCTTTCAAGAGATTTTCTCCAGCTTCAACGCTAAGACCTCTTGCTTGTTCAACAGCCCGCTTGGAATCCTGCGCAGTTCTCAAATCCGAGATGATACTGAGGTCAGATTGTTCATCTTTTCTAACTAAACAAACTGGGCACGGATGATTTCCTCCCAGTCCGCGGATGAGTGTCATGACGGAACTATTCGACGTCAGAAATCAACCATAGATTATTGGATGAGGAGCTTACGCCTCTTCATAGTCAGCTACCAGAATTAGGACAAGAGGGAATAGCTGTCGCTCTATACCGTCTCCACATTTCGTCCATATGCCGGTTTTCGAGTGGGCAGCAATAGATTCTAGCAGCTTAAAGAATGCCTCATGCCATACTGCTTGTTTGAAGTTGACGTAGCCTGGTTTACCGCTTTCTGCGGTATCGTCCGTGACCTAGAGGTGTAAAGATGGTCAATGGGAAGAAAACAAGTGAAGGTGAGGGCGTACAACGGGAAGCTCCCCCACAATTTGGCCACCACCCCATTCATTACCGTTCCGAATCCCAACCACTATATTACTCAATCTGGCGATGATAGGATACGCTTTCTGAGTGCCGAAAGACGATAATTTTGACTTGTCCGCATAAATGATGTACGGACAGAGTTTTGCATCAATACTCTTGGGTATTAAGGACTAATGAGTGGTTTAGCAAAAGTACGAGTACTTGATGACTTGAAAGGGCCACAACCCGTACCTGTATCTCCCAATACGCGTTTCCGGTCCAAGGTTCATTCCAAAAACGGACGAAAGACGTCCCGTTATGTCGGTACATCTTCACGGCGTCCCAGACAAAACAAGGGGCCAGACGGGGATCCTGTATGAGGTCCAAGGTCCAGTTCCACAGCGGGCGCGCATACATCTCGAAGGACTGTGGGATGTTTTTGTAAAGAACGTCGACCTCGGACTTTTCAAACTAGAAGCATATTAGCAGGCAGACTGGCAGGCTGACACGTGGGTTTACATCGGTGCATTTCGTAGAAGCAGCTTCCCATTGTTTATTCATGTCATTGTAGTTTTCAATTGTAAAGTCTTCAAGGTTGGCCCCGCAGCGACGTATCAAGGAAATTAATTTGTTAGTGGCTCGGTGATTCAGCATGTTTTCTTGTGCAAACTCAGAGACCTCAAAATCGAGCCGGGTGCGAAATGGAAGCCACGGCTCTGGGTCAGTTGAAGGAAGTGGGCGGCGAGAGGCTTCTAGTCGTAAGTGTTCCTCGAGGCTATAATGCTCCGGAGGAAAGCCGCTGTGAGGATGAAATTCATATCGAATATCATCTAATTTCGGGCCCACTGCGGCGTCCGGAGGGGGGTCTGCGTTGAATTGAGGTTCCAAATCGAAATCGGCATCTGCTGCGATTGTTGTGTTAAAACATGAGTGGAAAATACTAAAAGTGGCGACACACCGTGAATGTCGAGTGTGAACCGAGGTGCAAGGCCTCGTGCAGCCATTTCTGGCACGAGGAAGTCTGGCGCGATACCATATTCAAACAAGGTTCGAGCACAAGATATAATAATGCCGCACCTGCCGTTTGCGTCGCAGCAGCCTGCAATGCTGCTTCATCTACATAAATCCCAGTTATACGGGAATTTTCTGAAGGAGCCCAAGCATCTCACTCTTCCGTTGGCGCGTTCGTTCATTGAAAGCTTTTGTTTTCGCTGCATTTTCTTGTGTTTTTCTGCAGGCCTTTTCGTGATGCCCATGGCCCCTGGTTTGTATGCGCGCGTTACAATACTGGCAGGGACGTGTCCGAGGATTATCCATGTTCAAGGTTGCATGCGTTGAATGGGCGAGTTGCGTGAATCAAGTTCGATCTGGTCATGTGATGGCGTCACTCCTTACCCACTGCTAGGCTGTCTTTGCTTTGCAGTCCCCGCAACTGGGCAACATAAACTCGTCGACATTGCTCTTGTCTCGAAACTCATCGATTCCTAACGCCACATCTGCAGCCAAATCTTCTACGACAAAAAATCTCGCAATCCTCCGTCTGGCGCGTGTGCTGCGCGACGCTGCGCTGCGACACCTCAGTTGCACCTTCTTATTCTTAAGCGCGTTGCGCGCATTGGTTCCGCCCGTTCGCAGGTCCGCGAGCACCTTGGTCGTGTTGTCCAGCGTGACCCCACCATAGTCTGGCCCGACATTGCGAAGATTGCGGGTCTCACCGACTTGCACGTGCTCCCCAAGCTCCATGACCTATAGCGCGCAACCAAGATCAAGCACTTCTTCAGCTTGTACAAGAAGGCCGTCGTCAGGAAGTACGTTACGCGCAGGTCACCTCGAAGAAGGAGGGCTGCATATCAAGGTGCGCTTTGTTTCGTTTTTCCCAAGCTTAGCGTGCGCTGAGTTTTTTTCTTCCTCTCCAGCACCGACGTTGCCTCAAGAAGTCGCTCATCTGGAGAACTGAGCACCAGAAGGAGCAGAAGAACGAGTACGTAGTGTCTTTCTTTTTTTCTCCCTTTCTTCTACGACCAGCTGTTAACAAGTTTTCACAGCTTTTTGCAGCGTCTCGCAGAGATAAAAACAAAGGCTGCCCGCTCACCAGAAGTAATTCACCTCCCTCGCGCTCGGTAACTCACCGCTCCCTGTTCACCCTACTGTACTGACTCCCTTTGCAGTTACAACGGCCGTCGTCTTTACTGTGGCAATTATCCCCCTTCAAAAGCAGTTTATTGTGAGTTTCTCTCTGAGTATTTCATCTATTCCGTCTTTCCTGTCAGTCCTTTTGAGCAAGAGAGAAGGGAAGAGAGAAGGAGGACGGAGAGGGTGAGGTGGTCGCGTACAAGGCGCGGGCGTTCGAGACGGGGGAGGGGCAGAGCCGCGGACGTACGAGAGCACGGGCGGTGTTTACCGTCGGCGCGGGCTTGTGTACGTGCGCAGGGGTACATTTATCCCTGGCTGTATGTAGACGCCAAACCACCCCTGACATTGGCAGGATGGTGGGGTACACCGGAGCACAGGTGGTGTTATGGCGCCGGGGTACGAGCGAGCCGCAACCCGGAGCGGCGCTCACTGCGCGGGCATTCGAGAGTGAGGGTACGCTGGCGCGGGAGCGCGGCGCTTCCCGCCGCCATCGCGGATCCGGAATCCGAGCCATCGGGCAGCTCGAAAAGCAAGTCGCCCAGCACCGACACAGAGTTCGTCGAGTCGGGCCCGGAACGGGTGGTGGAGACTGAGGCGGTACATTTGCCCCTAGTGTTTGGTACACGAGGCGCGGGCGTACGAGAAGAGGGAGGGAGGGGCGTTCGAGACGCGGGCGTTCATCTCCCCCCGGCACAGACATGCAAGATGCAGGGCGTGTTTGAGTAACATACCCCGACATTGGCAGGACAGGGGGTTCCAGCGGAGCAGCTGGCATCACATGGGGTACAATTACCCCCGGCGCGGGGGTGTTCGAGCCGCAGACGGATGAGAGCACGGGGAGTGTCTACGGCATTGGCAGGACGGGGTGCAGCGGAGCAAGTGGTGTCACGGCGCGAGGGTACAAGCGAGCTGCAGCCCGGAGGTGCGTCTACTTCGGCGCGGGCAGCAAAAAGTGAGGGTACGCTGGGCTGGCGCGGGTGCACAAGACGCCGCGCAGTGGTACTTTCATTCCCGGTGTCGGCGTAGGAGACCGCGTACATTTATTCTGGCCTGGCGGCACGAGGCACGGGGGGGCATTCAAGAGTTTTGGAGGAGGGAGGGCACATCTCTATGGGGGGCTTTGGGTGCGAGGTTAGCGGAGCAGGGTCCTATTAGCTGATCCTCAGGTTGGTTGTACGAGCACCCACCTCACCTGTGAGGATTCGCCTATGCTGCTGGCTAGTTCACGTCTGCGAATGATTTTCATCGCTGCATGTTCCTTGCCAAAAATCTCACTTTCTCTCAGCTGCTTACGTTTTCTTTGCCCCTCTTTCTTTTGCTGCGCGTCATATTAACTGATGAGTTATCCTAGTTTTTTGTTTAGTAGATTTGTTGTTATACAACGGAGAATAATCAACACACTTGACCTTGCCAATGAAACTCCGCCATCTTTAAACCCGCTATATAAGCTCGTAAGTCCCCGATATGTTACAGTTATCCCCATGACATCCGCAACTACCCTGCCGGTTAAGTCAAACCATATGATCTGAATCCTCGCAGGGTAGGATTCATTGCCCCGTCCGATTTAAGACCTGTCAGATCTTAAACGTCTCTTTCTTCTCGTTCACCATGTCGACCAATACCCAAGATGCAGAACCCCAGTCTCTGCTCGATGTAAGTCTTCCTTCCCAATCTGATTCAGAATGCTCACCGCGTGAATGATATCAGACCAACGCCTTGTCAAATTTGCAGCGCAGGTGCGAAGAGCTTGAAAAGGTCAACAGCGCTCGTGTCCAAGACCACACGAAACTCCATGGCCTATTCATGGACCTGGCCGCAGATTTCAAGGAACTCGCCACTGAATACGACGCCGTGTACAAAGAGTATGACCGTATTGTCGAAGAACATGAGGACCTCACTGTCGAACATGGGAAACTCGCCGCCAGATACCATGAACTTCAGCGCCGCTACGAGCGCAACGTGTGAGCATCCTGAAATCCTCCTGCACGAGCCTCATTACTGAAGCCTTAACAGACAGACTAGTGGCCTGGACACCGCCAGCTCTGGGACCCCTGTTAACCTGGACCCGCCACCGTATTATGAGACGACGACGTCCATACCCATCGCAGTCTGGCCCGTATTGACCGCCTTTGTCAATGACGCACCCGAGGAGCGCCATCGTAATAGCACAGTTGACAGCACTTGCGTCGCCTGCATCCCCCGGACCGACGACGACGCAGCACCCTGAATCCGATTCGCGGAGGGGAATTCACAGATAGCATTAACATTGCATTTTAATTACTTGAACTTTCAATTACTGGCTCTAACATATGCTTCCTCTTTCCCTCGAGTCCCCGTATTTCACAATTATATCCTTAATATCTTGAATGTGACCTCGTCGTCTCGCCTCGAAACAAAATGATTCCGTGGAGTTTGATCAAACTTTAAACCTTGTACGACATTCTCCTGGACACGACGCCCCACCTTTATCTTCCCATTTTGCTTCCCTACAACCAAATGGCAGACATTGAGGTGGACACCATCCTCAGAACTTTTGAGACGCCTCCGCACATTGCAACTCCGGCTGAGCTGCGAACCGTACGTACGGTTTATATTATGCAGATTCCATTGATTGAGGACGGTGATTCATAGGCTTTGAAAGAGGCTCAACTCGAACTCGCCAGGGCCCAGGTCGAGTTGCGCGCCAAGGAACAGTTAATCGGAGCGCTACAACAACAGACCCGTGGTAAAAAATCGAAGGGCGAGAATCCACTCAACTATCTGGATGTTATCATCCCGTTGGGTAAAAAGTTCGGGTTCATGCAAGAGCCTTGGGTCAGCCCTGCAGTATTCTCTGATCGCCCCGAAGACGTACCTCCTCACGCCACCATGGAAGAAGTGGACGCAATGTTCAAGGACCCGAAGCTGTACCTGAAATATCTGATCAATGCTCTATACGACCATGTCCCCACAAAATACCATGAACTTGTGGCGGATTTTCCCCAGTTTCAAGAGAATGTGAGTCTCTGAGATCATTGGTCAATTTGGCGCAGCTGAATCAAACGGGTTCGCTAGTTTCTCCACCACCTTAGCGCGGGTCGGTCCAGTGGGGTCGACAGGCTCAAGGGTCACCTTGACAGCATTCTCGCCATGAATAACATCGACAAAGACCGTGAGGCGTTGCTTTATCATCCTGGCCAAGACACGAAAAAGCCGCCGTCTTCGTACCCACCCATCTTCTATGGGGATCTGAAAAAAAATGCCACGACACTCATGCTGAACCCAGTTGGCCCAATGGTGTGTTTATTATTTCCCTGTAAATCTTCAGGTCTTCGCATACTCATCTTGAACCAGAGTTTGAGGTGCATGATCTTTGGCTCAAGCAGCATCAAGAACGGAGGAAAGGCAAAGCCAGCCACGAACACTATGGGGTACACATGGAAACTCGATCATGAGGGGTTGACCTTTGGAAGCATTGCTTTCACGCTGGTTGTGGTAAGTGCGCGTAATGTTCGTTAAATTGAATGATGACAATTATTAGTCGATCTTTCTCCTTGCGGGTGCGGACGAGGACTTTCAAGAGAAAGGCAAAGTCTCGAAAATACCATTTCAACAGTACTTTCGTTCATACAAATCTCGGTTGATGAAAAACGCCGACAGCGCGGGTATCCGTAAAATCAAACGCTTCTGGACGAAGATCGTCTTTGCTGGGGTCGCCACTGCTAGCGCTATTGAAGACCAGGGAACGGCGAGTGACGAGGGTGCATTGTCGGATGCAGAATTCGCAGCAGCCATGGCCACGATATCGTTGGGGGACGACAGCGTTGGGGACGGCGACTCTGAATCCGAGGAGTTTGTGGGTGGTGAGTATTGTGTTGCGATT
Organism: Mycena galopus ATCC 62051; assembly: GCA_014925785.1. Lineage (NCBI taxonomy): Eukaryota > Fungi > Basidiomycota > Agaricomycetes > Agaricales > Mycenaceae > Mycena > Mycena galopus. The sequence goes on from WIQG01000019.1 coordinate 657,429, forward strand.
CCAAAACACAGGCTGACAGTTTGTCGTAGTCACTGTTCGGCCACGCCTCAATGTTCCCATGGAGCCGGTGAACACCGGCACCATCGATGGTGAGAATAATGCTGACGCACCCCCTGCGGATGAGCCCGCTGAGCCTCACCTCGCGGATGCGCCTGATGCACCCCTTATGGATGCACCTCCTGTGGTCACTGCGCGTGGTCGAGCGCGTCGTGGACGGGGCGGACGGGGCGGACGGAGTGGACTGCAGACTATACACAGTGATGAAGACGTGGAAGAGCCGGGCAATGCGGAGCTTCAGCCCCGCCGTAGCAGACGTCGTGCATAGAATTGTATCTAACGAGAGGAATTAGGCAACACGCCCGAAAAATTGCAAAATAGTCTTGGCTGTGGTAAGAAAATCACCGCGAGAAGTAGTACAAAAAGGATAGGCTGCCCTACTTACTATGTGGCCGCTTTAGCTGCTTTGTTAACACGCATACCCTTAATGCTTAATCATATACCAAAGAGGTCGCTGGTTCGATTCTCTCAATGCGCGGGCGCATTAAACCACTAGATAAGGGGTGAGATCTGATTAAAGATCTAATCAGGCTAAGATCTACTTAATATTTTGGTCCTTATTTTGCCAATTTTCTTAATTATGAGAACGCCTAGATTTGCAACGCCTTGAGATAAGCCTCGGCTGTTGCCGGGCCTTATGAGAAAAACGATCTCTGATAAGGGCCGCTTATCTCGTAAGAACTGCCCATCTCATAAGATAGCCGCCATCTTATCAGCGTTCGTTTCTCTCATAATGTCATCACAAGATCAGCTTGTCTTACGGCCTTGCAAGGCCTTCCGCGGCCTTGTGATAGAAATTATAAATTTCCGACACATTACACCGTGATGCGATCACCCCGACTTTGTCATGCGCGGCTTCACTAGTGCTCGTTAGTCAAATCTCTTGGGGGCCATTGCCATTGCGGCTGCTTCGATGCTCGAAATGAAGAGAGCCTTTTTCTCTTGCCTAGGCCGACGTCGACTATCGAATCATGAATCCTCCACCAGTGAAGCTCCTCTTCTGCTTCTGAGAACGCACGGCCAGAGACTACGGACCTTGAGCGTGCTGCATGTCGCGAATTGTGACGGTGGGCGATTTAAGCCAGAGGCATCGGCGTACGTTCGCCGTAATCTTTCGACCGAATCGCTCTAATATGACCCTCATAGTCTCATCTGATTCCACGACACTACACCGTCCTCACGGATCACTATTTCGACCACGTAGATGTTGTCTCTCTGAGGTGCGATCATTTAGTTTGTGCAGACGATTGCTCTTCGTGAACGGCTCGTAGCGTTTGTAGAGCCGTTTCGGATCGGTGTTACGCGTTGCCGCCGCGCAGCTGCGCATCAGGTGCATATTTCTTGTGTCGCTTTCTACGATATGGGCTGACTTTTCTATATACCACGTCGCCTATGTCGGTGCCCACACACCCTCCGCCAGCGACGTTGCCCTTGCCGCTGCCCTTGTGTCGCCACCGCTCGGGACGCTATCCTCGATGGCCCAGGTACGCATATCATTCGGCGACCATATCTTCTCGTGGGGACAGAAGCCAAGCGACCGCGTACATCTGTGGCAGGATGATGTACGTCGTACGATGCCGCATGCGATGTGCGGCGACTCCTCGCTTTGCGGTATCAGCTCACTCTTCCCCTGAAAATTTTGGACGCCTCACCCCTACGCTGGGCGCCTCTGCTCACCGCTCTCCCCGCGGCTCTGCCGCAGCCTGCGACATCACCCGTCTCAGGCCCCTGACCTCACCCCGTTTTATCGGCTGACGGAGCTCGTCCATCATCGGCCTTCCTCGGTCGTGGCTGAACAAGCTCGCAGCTGCCTACTTATTCCCGACCGAGGACATCTCCACAATGACGCTGGGCGGACGTACGCAGGTGCCTTCGAACCCATTGCCTGCGCGCAGCAGGCGCTGCATCGGCACGAGCGGTGGCGGAGGGGGAGTGCGCGAGCGGACGTGCGGTGGAGGGAAGCTGTGGAAGGAAGCGGATGAGCCTGTGCGGGGGTTGCGCAGGTCCGTATCCTTATCCGCAGGCGTGGGCGAGAGCACAGCAGCATCACGAGCGGGACTGGGAGTCGAAGGCGGTGACTGTAGAAGCGAGGCGTACGGAAGAGGAGGTATAGGAGGAGGAGGATGGGTAGGGGAGGGACGCCGGGCCGATGACGATGAGGGGAGTGGATCGTTGCGGGCGAGGGACGGGACCCGTGCGGAGTGGTACGAGGTGGTAGAGCGCACTTCCCTGCGGGGGCGGCGGGTGGATGGCGCGCGCGGTCTCCTCGTTCTGGACGAGGTGCACACAGTGCTGGGCCCGAGCCCGCGACGGCATCTGCGACTGCGTGTGTGCAAACGTGGGCGTCGAGGGGGCCTTTCGTCCCGCGTGCTGGGGAGCCGACGATACCGGCTTCATCATGCATCCGATGGGCGATGGGCCAGAGTGCGTGGCGGAGGATGCGTATGCGTACATTGATGGGAGTAGGGAGCGCGGCTGCCGTGACTGCAGCCTTCAATACCACAGTCGTTGTACGTGGCTAGACCTGGGCCTCTTCAGAGCCGTGACCGACGTACCCCCAGGGGGACGATGGCGTGCGCGTTCGGAGCCGGCTGTGATTCGTGCGGGATGATGTTGGAGGAGGAGAGTGGGGAGCGGAGGGCTGCAGCGTCAGATGCGGCGAAATATCATGTGCGCGGTCGGAAGAGGGTGACGAGGACAACACCGAACTCCATCGGGGCTGTGGCCGCACGCATCCATGTACGTACGTACGTCGCCCATGGTGATGAGCGGAATTGGGGACGTGTTCTTGCTGCTCCTGCGGAGAACGTGCTGCCATTGCATGCGAAGAGAAGACGCGCAGGGATGAGCCGACGTTCTAGTTAATGGCGGGGATGCGATAGTTTTTTGAGGGGTGTGCGGGTGTCCTGGCGGTATGATAGGCCGATGCTCGCGCGTATCCCACGGAGGATCGGGGTGGGGAAACTGCGATGTGCTGCAGCGGCGGCACGGAGAGTGTACATGTAGGTATGTAGATGCAAATGATACATTAGTACGACACATCGAGCTTCGGGATTCTGTATTCCTCGCTATTTCCTAATGCGGAGGCTGAGCTCGCCATTGCAGACCTCAATCATTCAGAATATAGGTATTTCATTCAGGTGGAATTACGGGGTTTCTTACGCTCCTACATGTTACTTTGGAAGATGACCTGTCATGCAGACAATGGATGCAGGAGCATTGAGGCTAAGAGATCGTTGCAATGTTGTCATTTTTTTCTTCGACTGTAAGACTGCCCATCCTCGGCCCTCCAGCTCACTGGGCAGCCTACAATTAAACTGATGATTCTATATCTTCCTACGGAGTCCCCAAGTATTACGGTGCAGATCTCAGAGTTCGATGTCAACTCGGAGTCAGAAACATCCATTGACCAAGGGTGGGATGGTTACAGTCGGCCCCCAGATGATTGTCTCTGGATCCAGAGCTGATCAGAGGTACATGTATCAACATGTGAGAAAAACAAAAGGATAAGTGTGTTCAAGTTATTTGATTACATGACAGCGCCTGCATTTCATGTCTGAATTTTGTTCCAGGTTTGAATTTCAATTTTTCTCATCAGGGGATTGCTCCAGCTACAGTCCGGCACAACATGTAAATATAGTATGTAGTTCAGAGGATCACTACATTTTGAAGCTAGGACAAACATGGAATGGGTCAACTGAGGCTGCCGATTTGAAGTGCAACATCAATGTTGATACTGAAAAATCACCGCAACAGCACTAGCATTGTCTGCTTGTTATACCAATCTGCAATCTGAATAGAAGAGTAGGAAAGTGAGAAGGATCACTGAAGTCAGGAACATTGTGAGAATGCTATGAGCACAAGCACGAGCCGCTGCCAAATTACTCACGGTGAAAGGATTGACTGAGCACATGATTGTAATTCACTTGAGTCAGATGCCAAAACAAGTTGAACTAGCGGTGCAGGGTATTCAGGAAGTCAACTTTACTTGGCACTAGATCCTTGGGATCTAGAAATTCGCCACAAGTCAAAATACGCTCTTGGTGTCTTTTCAAGCATCAGATGTTGCTATGCCGTGTCAAAGTGAAATGTGAGCTTCTTCTCACCAGAGAAGGATGGAACCATTGATTGGGAAACAGAAGTGTGAAAGCAGACATGCTGTCCATAAAGATCCTTACTATGTTTTCTGATAAAATTCGCTCAACAAACACGTGAAATTCGCAATTTTTGCACACCCAAGTGCTTTAGTGTACTTATTTACAGTCTTCTGTGGAGTGCAGGCCTTGATGGCAAGTGAGTACTATGCACTTTGCTAGCCGCAGAAATGAAACATACACTACACCTAGTCTACAGCTCGTTCACCTCCATGTCATTGCCTCTGTCATCTTTCTCAGACTGAATCCGCCATTCCAAGGGTTGAACACCTTCTGGCAACTCAAAGGGATACTGAAAAATAAATGGATCACCCCACCGCCAGCCACCTAAGCAGATGCCTTGATGAAACCATGCATCAACTACAAGTGCTCCTTTATCAGGGTGAACCTCGAACTCCTTTCCTTGCAACACAGCCGAAATATCCCAGATTCGGATTGTCCCATCAGTCCCACCCGATATAATTCTCTTGCCATCAGGGAGGAAGGCCACATGTTTCACAGATGCAGAATGCCCATAAAGGACTGCAACACAGCTCCAAGTCTGAGTCCGGGGACCACATTCCCACACTCGGACAGTCGGACTGTCTGGTCCTGAGACCCTGATACGAGCCAGTTTCCATGGGATGAGAAGCTTATTGAAAATATGGCTGCTTTGTGACCTTCAAGATTAGTTACAAGTTGTCCTGACTGTGTGCTCCAGATTGAAATAGAGCAAGGATCAGCATCTCCAGGGCCAACCGCGAGCAGAGAAGTATCTGGAGACAAAGAGATGCACTCAATTTGAATCCCCCCAACTATCCCTTTGTTAAATGGTAACCCCTCCAGGGATTCACCTGTTTGGCCATTGACAAGTCGTTCATCTGCGTAGACATTGGCGAGTCTACCATCATATAGGTATGACACCCAATGAGTGTGAGTTTCATCACTTTGCCATGTCATCACACCATCTTCAATCCTCAAAATACAAACACAACTGTGAAGTACAGCAATATAGTCGTTCTGGGGGGAAATTGCAAGACAATATGTGTCCAGGCCACCAACTGGGACATTAAGCTCTTTGACCGCATCTCCAGATGCAGCATCAAAGAGTTGGATATGTTCATGGTTGCTGCATGCAAGAATCTGGCCATCAGGAGAGAAGAAAGGTCTGCCAACCCAACTCAAAGTCTGCTTTGACCAAATTGCAGCACCTTCCATGACAGAGGAAACTGTTAACCTGTTTTTGTTTGAGGATGCCACCCTTGTGCCATCTGGTGAGATGCCATGGCCATAACTGTCTGGTCTGGACAGATTCTGGTTGCTCCACTGTGAATGAATGCTAGATTGGGAGCGGTAATGATGTGCGATAGGTGATGAATCCTGAGCGAAGGGGAGGGCTGAGGTGTAGATAGTGGTGACACTCTCAAGCGTATAGTCAATTTCAGTGTCTTCCATGAAGGCTGAAAGTTCACCACCCTATCAGAGAAGTGTCAATGCTAAATTCAGGGTACAAATTGGAGAAATTACCTGTTGGAAGGTCTCTAGAATGCTTTTTGCATAGTAGTTTTGGTATCCACGCAATAAAACCATAACCTCAAGCCAAAATAAGAAGAGCTCCTTTGCCCAAAGATCAATTTCTTCCACAAATGGTGTTTCACTGCTCTTTACATGGTGGGCAAAATACAAACAAGCATAGGCAATGTGTCCCGCGACTTTCAAGGGTGCATCATCGTTGTGGAGGAGTGGAGAAACCAAACCCCCCATATTGAAGTGAAGGTGCACTTTCATGATAAGAAAGCAGGAGGAGGCAAGCTCTTGATGGGCAGTTGCCACTTCAATGTGAAACTCTCCTAGAGCCCGTGCAGTGATGAAATCAAAGAATGATTTATGCGGCTGAGGGACTGTGTCAAGTGTGACAGCCTCAATTCCCTTTGCATAGATACTGCTCAGCTGCTGCAGGCATTTGAGCACATCAAAGTTTCCATTTGATTGAAGCAGTTCACAGATAGCATGAATGGGTTGAGGTTCCTGCAAAACAGCAAGACATCGAAGGAGCTGTTGAAAATGAGACATGAAAGATAATCGCTGTGGATGGTCCTCTGGAGGAACAGAGCGAGACAGAATGAACTTGTAAAGCTCATCAAGATCGCCTTTTGCATTTTGGCTTATAGCCTTGATCTTCTCATCAAGTGTGACATTGGAAAACCACTGATGTTCTGTGAATAGCCACCTGAATGCCTGACTTGCCCATCCCAGATGACCAGCAGCAGCACTACTGAGGATATCCAACTGTTCTGTGCTTGGAAAGTCAACTACCCGAAGCTTTGGGAGTTCAATCTCAAAATATTGTTGAACATCAGTAAAAGAGTCATTTGTAGGTAGGTCGTGCTGCCTGGTGTGGGGAGAAAGGTGCTCGATGATTTCATGTTCCGGTCGGGATATGATTAACAGTCTGGCATTCATTGGAAGTGCTGCAGCCACCTTTGCAAGCACAGCAGTCACCTCCTGGTAGATTGAAGATGGTGGCATTCCAGATGCTGGTTGGAATTCATCCACACCGTCAATAACAATGACAAGAGTCACTGAAGGGGAAGCCTTGGCAAGATGACACAGGGGCTTCAAAAAGATCTCCTCTGCTTGTTTAAAATTGAATACATGAGCTAGGCTTGGGGTCTTTTCAAGCGCAGTGTCAATTATGTATGCTGCGGCAGGCGATGCCTCCGCAATCTGGATAGCCAGAGTCGGAAAAAGGCACTGCAGCTTAGAGGTGTCTAGCTTGTGATTGCAGAAATATTGGCCATGGAGCATAGGTGCTTCATCAATAGCAACAAAACTATTGTCTCTTGGAGTTGATAATGGCTGCCGGTCGAGCAGATATTGGACAGTGCTCATGGCTATTGCCGTCTTCCCAACCCCAGCAATGCCAGTCATCCACCAACAGCAATCAACAAGGTCTTTACTGGAAGAAGCCCAGATCCAGGAGTCAAGTTTTTTCAACACACTGGTACGAGTTGCTTCATGGCACTTCTCCTTGCCTTGATCCTTGGACTGGTATTGAGTTGCAATCAAGTTTCCAAATTTCTTGTTGATCCTTGCCAGTCTTGCTGTTCGCTCCTTCTGTGAAGATGTCTACATGAGCAGTGTTACATAACAGGCAGGAGAGCATACATAGTTCAGCAGGTCCACAACACTCTTATCAAGAGCTGAAATAGCATGCATCATACGGATAATAGATATTGTCTGCAACAAAGATAAGGAGATAGTGTTGGGAGGACAGGAAGGACAAACCAGGAATGATTTGGTTGCATTGTCCAACTTCTCCTTGAACTCGGCTTGTAGTGGCTCATCAAGTGCGGCTTTGCTTGTCTGGATAGGGATCAGCAGGGACCGTAGCTTCTTGACAGAATTACTAACCATTTGTTTATAAGCCCATTCACAAATCTCATTCACTATGCCGCTAGACTGGATAATCAGATTCCGACCGAAAGTATGGATAAATAACATGCCAAAAGGGTACCAAGTCATCTATGCAGCATTGGATAAGGGGATCATCTGGTGGGGCAGTCCCGAATGCATTGGCCATTGCATTTAAGCGCTCTGCAGTTTGAATTGCGAAATCATACGCTGCTTTCTTTCGTTCAGGTATGTTCTAGTGGCCAAGGCTTGATAAGATCAAAGAGGAGAATGTGGCAGTAGACATACTAGACCAAGAACTGTAATCCATACCAATCCCTTGACAATATTTCCAGCAGGGATAGTACCATTTGGGATGGTGTCCAAGGCAATTTGAACACCCTTGGAATCGAGGGCCGCGGCAACCTTTTGCCTTACCTTCTCCACTATTCCTCGTAGTACATTGGGAAGACGATCTTCCGCATTCTGGTGGGCTTCATTCCATTTGTGCAGGTCCAGGAGAACACTGGTGTTGAGGATGAACGGTTTCCAAGGCAATGGAAAATCTGGTTGCTCAAGAGCAGCATTACTGGCGCCAACTGAACTGGGGCCTAATATAGGCAAGGTGAGCGTAAGTTCCATGATTTGCACTCATCAGAGCATATACTCACCTAGAACGGATGGCGAAGATTGACCTGGAGGCGGATCTGGGGGGATCATGATAAAGTTTGCTAGCGCCGTGCCACAAAATTTGAGCATACATGGAAGAACAGGGGATTCTGGGGGTGTAGGCGATGGCACTCGAGAGCTGGGTGCTGGAGATCCTGATCTGGATCCCCACCCGAATCGCTTCTTATCTGTGTAAATCACCAGATTCGGTATCAGATTCAGTCACTTTTAGGGAACGGTACACTTCACCTTTAGTTGGAGGCGACAATGCATCACCCGACTTTGGGCTGAAAAACCTACGCATTCCAATGGTGTGATGAGGAGCAGAGAGGAATCGAAGACATGTGTGCACCACGGTGTGGTACCCATCGGTCCAGCAGATTTTGCCGACAATGCCGGAGTACGCTGTCTGTCTGTCACTCAAAAGCAATGTGGAGTGACGCAATCTTATTTTAGCGCCCCGTGTGTCCACGGCCGTGATCGCATGCGATAGCTCTCTATATTCCCTCGCGGCAACTGGACCCAAGATCATTGATGTCCTCTCAAGAGTCTGAAATATACTCAGAATTTTGGGACTTCAGGCGTAGAAAATATGAACGTTCCGAGGTTAGAACCAGAATTGGAATCAGTCTTGGCAGGCGTGTTGGCGTGTGGGAAAAATGTTGCAAAAATCTTCCTTTTCGTTTTTTTTTGTGCGCTGTAAGACTTCAATGGAGCTCAAATTTTGCCAATCCAAAGCTAAAATATATACACGTATCACCAATTTTTTCCGGAGGGAATGGGTTCGAAATGCGGACGGAATCATGAAATAATTCCACATCAGGGCGCGTGGACACATCAGGGGCTAAAACAAAACGAGTCCTCGCTTCGCTCCGGTAGATTTGGAGATGACAAAGAAACAAGTTTCAGTTCAAGTCATTGTTGTTGGGTTGCCGTAGGCGTTGTGACTGCGAGGAACGGCGATCTGGTGGGAAAAAACGCGCGTCTGTCAGCTGATGGTGTGAAACTGAGATGCACTACAGTAAATGCAGTGTTGAATGTATGCGAAATTGAGATCTGATACATAAGACCAGAGGAAGACCACCGGGTTCTGATCAATGAAGAAACACTCGGATCGAAGCAAATTACAGAGAATCGCAAGCCATTTCGATGAAGAATGGTCATTCTTGCTTAAATCCGCTGTTCGGAGAGGTACTCAGGTAACTCAGCGCCGGCGTCCTCCCCGCGAATATTGAGCCGCCACATAAGAATTGATCTGTCCGTACCCTCCCAGAGTCCATGCAACGTGTCTCGAACGAAACGAACGTAGGAGTTGAGAAATGGCGAAAGAATCCAAAATTCAAAGTTGTACTATTGCCACACAGGTTGAGGGTCAAATTATTAAAAGGAAAGGACCGACGCCGAAAAGCTAAGCGGACAGTGGCAAATAGGTCGAACAGACCTCTGAGGCACCTATTAAGACATGAAGAAAAAGCAGCTAGAGAAGGCTAAACTCATTCACCCCCTAGCAATGTTGTATTTGTTCTTTGAGTGGATCGCTGTCTGGGCTCTCCGGTAGGGGTGAGAAAAGCAGAAACCTTGACAGGCAATCTGCGTGCCATCGCGAGATATCGAGCCGCAAGTTGAGTGAGGTGGCTCAAAAAAGGAAAGATCGGATTAGAATCATCCTGAAATGAAAACTGAGGCGTCCCCAATGGCTCAGACAGTATACTCGAGAAAAAGTCACTGTAGAGTGAAACTCACGCAGCTCCACTTAAGTAAAGCGCAGTCGGACCGACTTTTTTACTCAAGTTGGGCCCAACTTAAGTTGCCTTTACTCAAGTTGGGGCCCAGCTTGAGTTGATTTGTCGGGGTTCCCCATGGGCGTCCGAGCACATCTATGCTGCGACTCAAGTCACACCCAATGACTTAAGTTTGCGCCTCAACTTGAGTAATATAGTATTTTGTACATAATGCAAATAGAGTCCATACTTAAGTCTGTGTCACTTGAGTCCGTTGCACTTAAGTCCTCCAAACTGGGGCCCACCGACTCAAGGCCTCCCTCACAACTTGAGGTGGAAGTCCGTTACGCCAAGACTCAAGTGCGCCACCTCGTCGTTACCTTTGAATGCCCCACGGGCACCATACATTTGAGGACGTGATGACCGACACCCTCCGTGGAAGAGATAATCCACACAGGGGACATTCGTCAGATGAATTGTGGACAGTGTGTAAGTGGCATACACACTGATTGACAGGAAGCCCAATTAAGGAGACCGCAACAGGAAAACTGGGTGGCATTAACGACTGAAGAGGCTATGCGAAAGGAACCAAGGCCTGCATGCTGGCGCCCAAACAAGCGAACGCACCTGCAGTTGAAGAGAGATGAAACATGATTTATGGGTAGCAAACAGGGAGCGTTGATACTCGTTCCATCGAGCGAGGTGACAGCAGGTTGGTGGCGTGGTCGTGGTGGCAGGAGGAAAGATGCAAAGGTCGATATCCGACCCCGTGACTTCGGCAATGTTGGGACAATGGGTCGGAGTTCAGACGTATCAGTGGCAATGCGCCCGGTAATCAAACCCGTGACATCCTTGCTTTTAGTTCTCGTCTTCCTGCCATCCACGAGTACCCGCTACTGCCTCCAGCACCCTCTACAGATGCGAGAGCCTCCATGCTCTATGAACGCAAGTAGCTCTTCAGTTATCCTTGTGGACTTGACAGGTACTTGTGCCACCATAACGCGGACACCGCGCGCCGTACTGTGCCACCGGAGTGACGAGACTTTGTGCCAGAATCTAAATCCACTGCAAAAATCCGCAGAGTAAGTCTTTTTCTTATTGCTTCCTCTGTATTTCCACCTGTGCCCTTTTCCCTTTCTGTCTTTCAAGTTTTGCCACTCACTTGCTGCCGGTAATACCCACTCGATTCAAGCCCCCGTCCGACTCAAGTCAGTTCTCATGCTGACTGACTTGAGCCACTCAACTTGGACTTGAGTCGCACGCGCGACTCAAGTTGTGTCCGAGACTTGAGTCTGATCTTTGTGTGCTGACTCAAATCGTTCGAGACGGGACTTGAGTTGCATGTGCGACTCAAGTCATGTGCGAGACTTAAGCAACCTCCTGTTCACCGTAGTACACCATTGTACTTATTATTGGAGCTATTTATGCCTTGAACACTCAAGTAGAAAAATCAACATAGCATGAACCTATTTTTCTTTTTTGAGTTATTTATGCCTCTTGATACTCTACTTAAGTCGAGAACACTGAAGTAAAAAAGTCGGTCCGACCGCCTTTTACTTAAGTGGTGCTCTTACATTATCTGCTGTAGAACGGAATTGGAGTTATGGTAGTACGCATTAGCCTGGAAGGGCGGACGACGCAACGGAGGAACAAGCTCCCCGCCGCCTCCCCATTCGCGACCGAGGACGTCTTCCCACATCTATCCATCCGTTACTCGGCTCGAGTGCTGAGGGCTCGCCCGCGGCCAGCGACGACGCTGCCGCCAGGCGGACGTACGCAGGCGCCCTCGATCCCATCGCTCGCGCGCATCGCGTCCCTGGGTGGCGCTGCGTCGACTAGAATAGGAGCGCGAGCGCTGGTACGAGGAGGAGGGCGCGCGAGAACGTGTGGCGGGGGGGGAAGCTGTGAGAGGAAGCGTATGAGCATGCGCGAGGGATGCGCAGCGTGCTCACTTGGGTCCGTATCCGCGTCCGCAGGCGCGAACGGGAGCGCGGCGGCATCCCGCGCGCTGCGCCATCGAGAATGGGAGTCGAAGGAGATGACTATGGGGAGTAGAGGTAGGCGCGAGGACGTGCGGAGCAGCGTGTATAGGCGGAAGAGAAAGAGGGCGCGTAGGGAGGGACGCAGGAACGACGAGGAGCGGAGTGCGAGTGCGGATTGAGACTGAAAGACGGGAGGGGAATATGAAGTGGATCACACGTCGCCCGCGGCGGCCAGTCTGCTCGCTCCGGGCGCAGTGCACGCAGCGCTGTACGGACGTGTTGTGCATGCGGCCGTTCCTCCCGCGTGCTGGGGAGCCGACGGTACGGGCTTCGCATCCGATAGGCGGTGGCCTGAGGCGCGCGCGGTGGAGGAAGTGGAGCGTATATCGATGAGTCACTGCAGCCTCCAATAGCGGTGCACCCTAGCGAAGGGAGGCGGCACAGTGTGAAGGTCCCGCAATCAAGAAGGAGGAGCACAGGGAAAGGGGGGAATGAAAAGGATCAGCACTTCAATTAACCCATAGGTGAGGAGCACCGAGGCGAACACAGTTTCAGAGTCGAAGACGCGATGAAAACAAAGACAGGAATCCAGCTGGACGGTACCAGACATGAGCGGGGCCTCGTTTTCCGGACGCGCGGTATGAGAAAACGCGCCAAAAAAGCAAATCCAAGAAAGCAAAAAACATTAACGCTGTCATTCTCGCTTGATTCTCGCTGGGCCCGCGTCTCCATCCCGTCCAAAGAACTGATCGTAAGTCGCAGCCACCGCAGTCTCCATTTTCTTCCCGTGGGACGGACGTAGGGAAATATGGAGCAGAACAGACCAGCAAATCCAGTAGGGTTTTTGTTGGTGGCGAAACGAGAGAAAGATGCACCGGATATTTCCGCGCCGCATTGCCTTTGCAACGCCGTGATGCGATCACCCCGACTTTGGCCGAGAGCTTTCATGTAGCCGTTCCCACTCATCTCCCACCACGTCCGGGCTCGCTGGTCTGAGCTGCATCGTGCCTAATTCTGGCGCATTCCGGTCAAGGTTGTAACATCTCAGCGGAGGAGGCGGCTCTAGTTTCCCGTTCGGGCCGTTCCTCCCCTCTCTGCTGATTTCTAGTCGCTGTTCTCTGACCTAGCTTACCGGGCCGAGAAATAAGTGTACACCTCCTTGACGACTCGCATTATATTCATTTCTGCTTGGTCTGGCAATTCACAATACTACCTGTACACTTTGCCCTTGGGTCTACTGTCTTGCGGCCGCCGGCTCCAAGATACAATGAAACCCTAGCTAGTACGGTGACCGAGCTGTACCATGGCTCTTCACAGAAACAAGGATGTCCAGCGCAAACAACGCTTTCGGGATGCGGACTTTAATCCACCCTCGTGACTTGAATCGTGCCTTTTCGACACCAAATACAGGCGCTCTTTCTGGCCCTTCTGGCTGCGTGAAATCTACCAACTTTGGGCTTGTTCATGATTTCAAAAGCTTGTGGTTGTTCTGGTTTTCTTGTTTTTGTTTGCGTGCCGAAGAAGAAGGTCCTGGTCTTCAGTGGATAAATCTGCCTGGGACCTGGGCGCATACGTGTCGGGAAGATGATTAACGAAGATTCTATTCGTCCGATTGCTCCTTCTTTCAATAAATTCATTCTGGGCGTCGGTGTATGCTCTCAATTGCTCGCTTCTGATGGTCGACCGGACATCAGAAATTTCCTCTCTGTCGTCCGTCCAACAAGATTCATTCACCACGGAATGGTCGGGCGGTAAAATGACAAAGGGTAAACGTCAAAATCAGAACAAAAACTACGGCCCGTCTCTCTGGTTACACTGTTTGTACTAAAATGATCATGGATATCTCGATTTCCGCCTCAAGCCGAAAAGGACCGAAGCACAATCTCAGCAGACAACACATCCGCCCCAGGGGTCCCACCACCGGGAGTCCTGCGCTATCGCTACGGGACCTTCCGGAAGGTCGGTTGACAAAGGGAGCTGGAGTTTTCTTGGTCAATGAAGCGTTTCGTGTGGGAAGCTTAGCAAATTCTGACCGTCACTGGAGTCCCGGAAGCCTCAGAGGCCGATGTGGAGAGGGTAAGCAAGGCAAAAGTGTTCGAGACGATGGAAGAGTTAGCTCAGTTTTCTGTGTATTGGTATTTAATCAAACGCAGTCACTCGTCTGTTGGCTGCGAATATCACCTGCCAATATGGCCCTCCTTTGCTAGATTGGTGGGGCTGGGGTGAGGAGTATCGGAAGTGATGGGGAGCGGTGCCTGGGACAACGCCGCTGAAGTCGGTTCGGTTGAACCGTAACGTCAAGTGTATATCATAACAAAAAAATGCGACCAATTAACTTCCTGTGTACTCGTGCAGCAATCATACATTTCAACCCAAGAATTCAACACGCAGCATGCACACATACTTGCATCATAATAGATGTATTGACCATAGTTAGACGCACCGCGTCCTTTTCTGCTCTATTCACTTTGAGCGTGCCTTGAGCGCAAAATAAAGGCTAGCGCACAATCAACATGAATTTCCCAAGAAGCAAAAGAGCGCTCAAAAGAATGGAACACGCACTCAACGCAATAAATCACAAAGATGCAAACCAGAATCGCTGCCCATTTGCCGTACCCGAGATCCCCGATATCGAGGTATGCGAGGACATCTGCGCCGGAGACGGTGCAGGTCTCGGGGTTTGACGACGGGTAGGCGCAAATGGGGCACCGGTTTTTCGCCGTGGCATGCCGTGGCGTGGCGTGCCGCAGTGGCAGTGCTGGCGTGTCCCGACGTGCCACGGTTAGGCTTACACAGGTACTTTTTGGGAGTCCCATATTCTTGGGCAAAATGACTTTCGAGGAGGTCCTTAACCCCCCCAGAATGATAATAATGCTCACATCGGATTTCATTACACTTGGGTTCGTGGTTACATTTTTAATTCCCACGGTTGATTGGACCTCGAGAGATACTAGTTAACCGCTCTGCGGGCCTTATTTTCCTTCTCCTCAATGCAGAGGTCCAGCGTCTGCATCCCCCGGGTCTGGCTCAGCTCCACCCTACTCCGGTAACCCACCTCCACCTTCAATGGGCTTTTGTTTCCTTAGTTGGGGCACTGGTTGGTCTCCCCAGCCTTCAACTTCTCTTTGTAAGATGTTGGAATACTGTACTATTTAGATCAATTCGGCATGGGTTGTGACCCGTGACCGAAAACACCGATTCAGCACTTTGGCAACCAGCCAATTTTGGCGTGACATCCTCAAAAATTCGGCACTCGAGACAAAAAAAGGCTTATGGTTTAAGTCTGTGGTGAAACGCAAAAAATCAAGTTAATCAAGTTGAGAAAAAGAGAAAAAAAGAGGGAAAGAGAGAGAGATCTCACCCTACCTCTCCTGGCTCAAACCCGATGCTTTTTGTGGCTCAGGGACCCTCCAAAGCGGAGGGACAAGACGGAGTTGCGGAATATCAAGATGATGCGCAAGCATCGGCACGGGAATTCAAGGCTTATTCCTTTCGGGAATAGAGCCCCGTTTGGGTTAAACCACAGCCAATAACAATCGAGATTGCAAATCACTCACACGACTCGACACCGCATCGACGCGCCGCTTGTTTCTCTTTCTCGGACCACTGCCTACCACCGGGCTGAATTCCATCCATAAAACCTGACCTCCAGCTCTTGACATGGCACACAGATACCAGCTTCAACAAGGTCATCCTCCACCGCCTCTTTCTCCCAGATCTCTCGCTGGCGCCGTTCTGCAGAAGATTCACAAGCTCATCTGTGATACTTGTAACATTCGAGCTTTTCGCATCTGAATTTCTCGTGCCGAGATCCAGTTCAAAGCGAAGGAAGGAAGGAAAGGGAAGGAGTAGGACTGAGATCTTGACAATCGGGCATTGGTGTTTAAACGTGAGTTCACCCTCCTTTCAATTGATTCACCCATCTAGTGGTGGCACAAACACTGTGGGCTTATTTGCGCATGACGGCGGCCGTGCTAGCACATCGTAAAACTTTCTTGAGTGCGACCGAATCATTGTCAATTTCTTTAATGTACGTACTTTCCGCAATTTTCTTCTGCTCATTGTCACTTCCATTTTGTCAGCCCACTGCCATTTTCTCCACGCCATGTCCTCTCCTCCCCCTCTCTGCGTTCTTGTGCACGTTCCTCGACGCCATCCTTCTCACCGTTGCCACCTAGACACCACACCAACACCGACTCCGCAAAAGGGGTAAGCGCCCTGCAGCCAGCACAGCTCCCCCTCGACGCGATGTACCCCGACGCAGCGTCCGAATACGGATGTCGGGCCACCACACTGGGCCGCACTCGCTATATGAGTGCTACAGCCACAGCTTCGGTTAGCGACGTCGCGCTCCCCTGGGGCAACTCATTATGACAGACCACGACATCGTTGGAGAGCGGGTCCATATTGTCGTATGGTCCGGTTGCCGGAAGACAATTCGGTGGGTGTCGGGGAGTAGCTGAGGCTCGGCGGCAAGGGGATGGGGCTGAGGCTCGAGTAGGACTCTGTCTCGAAGTCGTACGTACTCATCCCGGGCTTTTCACACTCTTTGTATGCGCTCTTATCCTCTTCTACATCTTTACATTGTATTTAGTTCCTTTATTCCGAATATATTTGTTTCTACACTACCTCCGGACACGTTTGCCCTGGGCAGCTTGGGCTTCGCCAACGCACTTGCAATGAATGCGCCCACCTTTCTCTTTGCAATAATTCATCTCCGAATCAACAATTACACACTGCACGCGTCTGCGATCGTTCCGAAGCGGTTTGGATGAGCCTGTGTCGGTCCGTTGCTTCTTGGAAGGGTGTTCAGCAGTTTGTCAAACCTTAATATTGTTTGCAGATGAGGCTGCGCTGGAGGGAATGTATCTGTTGGGGGAGAAGGAGCCCGCGCGTCAGATGGTGAGGTGTTGGAGGTGTTTGAGGTGCTCGGTCGCAGTCAGGACACCGAAGGTGCGTCGGAATGCATCTCTTTTGCAACACGCCCAGTGATTGCACGAGTTCAACGGTGGCTGGAAAGGTCGTCAAAACAGCGCCAGCATGAATGCCCCCCAGTTTGGATTGTGTCTCGCAGTTTTGTTAGATTTTTGATGTTTCGCGGCTCGCCATCGAGCGCAGTCGACGGGTCTGAAGACGCGGAATAGTATGGTGTGTCGGGAGGAAGAACGTAGTACAGAGCAGATGACACGTCGCCACCACAGCAACAAAGAGCAACGGCGAGCATAATGGACGGGGACGTAGGGCTCGTATAGGAATGGGAAAGCGATTTCGTGGGCGTGATTACGGCGGTGGCTATGCGCTGACCCCATTTGGGTTAAGCCAGGTTAAGCCACCACTGCCTTGCGCCTTAAGCCCAAAAAAAACCGCCAATTCCGCCTTTTTTGCACCTCTAAGGAAGATTTGACTCAGATGTCACGGATTTTACATTCGGCACTGGGCGCCGTGACCAGTGAACGAGACCAAAATCCGTCGTGGCACAGGGGGTGCGTGACGCGTGACCGCTGAATTGATCGAAATAGTTCAGTAATCAACTGACCTCAAAGTTCAGGCCGGTAGTTTCAGCTGCGTTGGCCTTGGTCCAATTGCCGGGAAGACCACCATACGGCAGCCAATGACCTTGATTTAACGAGCTTATTGAGTAAAATTACAGCCAGCAATGTCCCTGACTCCTTGTATTAAACTACATTCAATCAACTTAAGTTGTGTAACTGCCACTAATGTTGCCACTGAACAGGGTCTCAGTAAATGGAGCCTGGTCAATGAGTCGGAATTAAACTTCCGAGCACTCAGGTGGACCATAAAGAAATAGTTTGTCATGCAACATGCGAACACTTCAACTGGTTCACCGTGCAAGTCAAGAACATGATCTAGGGATGGTATTCCATGACTGATAGTCAATATAGGTGATTCTGCAAGCAGTATGAACCAGCACGGTCGTGCACAGCGCTGCACGCCACTGCACGGCACGGCACGGCAGAGGTACACAGTGCCGTGCAGTGCCGTGGCGTACCATGCACCGCCGTGGCATGACCCATGCAGTGCCGTGGCGTGAAACTTGCACCACCATACACTGGTGGATGTCTGGGTGTACATTTTCTCCCATCTTATTGTATTGAAAAGACACTGATAATCCGTGTTAGTTAAGCATCGGGATAAGTTTTCAGCACAATCATATCCAGTTATTGGGAGGAATCTTGCATGTAATGATATACTCAGGTCTCTACCTACCTATTTGAACCCTCTCAGGGCCTGCGGAAAGAAAATATGGGCACGATAGGTGATACACTTGAGGCCAGAAATCTCTCAGGCCGCGGATTTCAACCGTGGAAATAATAAATCAAATACCGTTTGCCTTGAGTAGATTCGATGAGCTCGACCATATGCAACAAGTTCCTTCAGTGAAAGGTGTGCTGCGACGTGATTTGGACGATGAGTTTAATCACAGGTTAATGGGTGAGGGCATTTTCCAGAGGTGAACAGAATTCATGATACCATCATCTCAACTAGAAATTATCACCTTGCACCTCATGGAAGGCTCCTGATCACTTTATACCTCAAACTAAATGTGAACCTACTCATGCTTCGGTGGATAACATGCCAGCAGGTCGCAGAACGGAAATTCAAGTAAACATTGGGATAATGTTCGAAACATGCTTACATGAATACACCGTGCGTGGAGTGCAGTTTCTTGGGCCTGAGTAACTCATATAGGCTCCCTCACCATGATTCAAGATGCTCTTAGTCAATAACTGTTCTGGAAACGGAGTACACTGAACGATGTGCTCCGAACTAAACCCAAACAATCCAATTATCACCCAAATATAACCCAAGTCTTTCCGATATAAGCAGTGATGCCCACAGAAATAAGACGAGGATCAGAAATAGGCCGATCAGAGGAAGCAAGAGCTGAGATACAGACGAGTGGTAGTCCCTTGTACAGGGCCTAACAATAGGTTGAAGGGAAGGTATAAGATTCCCACAGAAAGATGAACCTTCACTACAAGATATCACCAGGAATTAGCCTGAGAGATAATCAAGCAATGGAAATAAGATAGTTTAAGAGCTTCGCAGCTATGAGACAAGCAAGTGTTGTGTGTGGTGGTGGTGATGTCCGGAGACGCGCGATAGACCTCCTAGAGGCGAACAATAGACTATTTCCACGAGGATATATGCCCAAAAGCTTATTTCCCAGAGAACCCGATTGACGATTTACGATGTACTATGAACGATGAGCGATACAATTTGACAATTGACGATGAGCGATGACGATGACGATAAAACGATTTCGATTCCAGTACTATGTAGCCTCAATCACGCCCTAAGACGTTTCCAGTAACCAACTTCTTGTTCCAACAGAAAGGTTTCCCAATGTTAAAGTCCAACGACGATACACACTGCGCCAACCCCAGAAATAGCCCAAATCGCAAGCGTTATGCCTACTAGTACAAGGGGATTCTGTGTCCTACTCGTAATAATGTCCCAACTACTTATACAAATCCCGAAATCATATGAAAGTCCTCAAACCAAGCAGAAATTAGTAAAATGGCCCGAGATCGTCCCTCCTTTCCCGTTTATCCATCGGAGGAATAGCTGCGAGCGTATTGCCATTGGCCAGTGCCCAGGTAGTCCATGATTTCCCGACCATGCGGCTTTTGTCATCCAAGATATTTGAAAACACCAGTCCCCTGGCTGACTGATATCACTTCGTCCGTCTATCCCTTTTGTCTCCTGCCCCTTTCCCGTAGCTCCTGACCATCGGATCTTATTCCCCTGGCCTCCAGCTTTCCGTAGATACCCCTAGTGTAACCTTTTCCCAGAAAGGTTTCTTATTCCCAACTTCGCTTCCTCGGAATAAGATCAATCCCATCAGATTGTCTTAACCGACCTTCGCTTATCCCGGAATCTCTCCGGTATGAGCTTCCCCGACCTCACACGCCTGTCACATGGAAGGCCCTTCCTTTAGCCGAGCAGAAATAAGCTTATCCCCGCATGTCCCGTCGTAAGTATCTCTGGCTTATTTCTCGTCGTGGAAATAAGCTCCAGAAATAGTCTCTTTAGAGGTTTGTAGGCTACACTTTCCTCTACGGTTTTCGAGGCGAGCACTGCCAGTCCGCAGGGTAGTCACCTACCCTTTGTACCCGTTACTCTGTGATCCTGACCCTGCCAGCTATACCGAGACCGTATACTAGCTCTCAGAAATAAGCCTATACTGTAATCAGACTATTCCGAAACGCGCGAAAAGTGCGGTGTTTAGGTATAGTTCAATTCCAGACAGTTCAACGCGGCAATATTAATGCCGCCGCGCCAATAATCAATAACACCACCTAAACTGTGCAATATCAATGACACTTTAAGGCAGGAAATCCATTGCGTGGTGGAAGGAATCCCTTGAGTGCAGCTTGAGAGTGTTCCTGACGCCTGAGAGCAACTCACAAACTGCATCAGTCTTACGCCGGGACACGCCAACACGCCAACACGGCACGACACGGCGTGACACGGTTTTTTCCCGGGGCCCGCGCAAACGCACCCGGCGGGTGTTGAGTCGCAGGTAAATCCACGAAGATCGGGCTGCAGTTATCATGGTGATAATTTGATTGAATCGTTGATGGCTGGAGCGAAGGGACAGGAGAAAGAGGAATGGAATCTTGACCCACGTTAGTCAATAGCTCGAACGCATAGCGCTGGTAATCCATATAATGGAACGAGTAGAACCAAAACCACGGGAGCGAGCGCGCTTTGCTGTTCGGCGCGGTCGTAAGTTTGAGTCCGATTTCGATTTGAATGACAACGTACAAATACCCGCCCACGCTGATCCAGAATCCGTTCAGGCTGAAGTGGTACACATGCTGAGTCACTGATCCCGGGAAATAAAAGGAGATGTCTAAAGCACCAATCGCGAGCGCGGTGACGAATATCGGCAATAGGGCCGCGATGACGAGCGTCTGACTCTCTGCCGCCAGGATCGCAAAGTACAGGAACACAAGGAAAGGTGCATGCTTAACAAGTGAGATTTAAGGAAGGGGGATCATTGTTATTTATACACCCTGTTTTGGACACTCAGACAAGGTGTGCGGACACGTTTCATGTCGTACTGCCTAGCGGATACTACAAGGCTCTTGAGGGAGGTCTAAAAGAGAGATTCATAGAGTCAGACCGAGGGAAACAAGTGAGATTTTTGAGGGAAGGGAATCGAATTTTCTGATGCCCCCTGTTTTGGACACTCAGACGAAGCGCGCAGACGCGTTTCGTGTCGTACAGCCTAGCAGATAGAACAGGGATCTTTGATGACGGGAATCAATCGGCATGCTAGACTCGTCACCAGTCTGCCTGCAATGAGCAACACATGTGGTGAGCACGTTGCCGCAGGCAGACTGGTACTTCTCAGGCTGTGCCAAAGGGCTGAGCACGGAGTTTGAATTTTTTGGCGGGAGCCGATCGCAGGCATGACTGTGGCGATGCATTCCATCAATTCTCAGTCAAATTGGACCATTCAGTATACACTTACATCGCAGTTATGAGAAATTTTGAAGCGACAGATTTGGAGAGAGGCTTCATATAAATCATGCTACCCTTTGAAATTTATCAAAATAACTTGATTTGAGCTCGGAATGAGAAAATCAGAAATTTTTCAAACTCCGTGCTCAGCCCTTGCACAGCATCCGAGAAGTACCAGCCTGCCTACGGCAACGCGCTCGCCGCACTGGTTGCTCTTCGTAGGCAGGCTGGTCACGAGCCTATCGGCATGCTGCGATCCGGCAGATTTCTCCGGTGATTTGAGAATATTGACGGCCATTATTTTCTGTGGTGGTTTTGGCCACAACGCACACAATGTAATAGAGCTTTTGGACAGTATATGTGCCATACAGGACCATGAAAGTGGATATGCTATCCGTAAAGATCCTTACTAGCTATGTTTTCTGATGAAATCCGCAATTTTCGCATACCAAAGTGCTGTAGTGTGCTTATTTACCGTCTTCGGTGGAGCGCAGCTCTTGATGGCAAGTGAGTACTACGCATTGTGCTAGCCACGGATATGAAACATACACTACATCTAATCTACAGCTTGTTCACCTTCATGCCATTGCCTCCATCCTCTTTCTTGGACTGAATCTGCCATTCCAAGGGTTGAACACCATCTGGCAACTCAAAGGGATATTGAAAAAGAAAGGAATCGCCCCACCGCCACCCACCTAAGCAGATCCCTTGATGAAACCATGCATCAACTACAAGTGCTCCTTGACCAGGGTGAATCTCAAACTCCTTTCCTTCCAACACAACTGAAACATCCCAGATTCGGATTGTCTCATCATCCCCATCCGATATGATTCTCTTGCCATCAGGGAGGAAAGCCACATATCTCACTGACCAAGAATGCCCATAAAGGACCGCAACACAGCTCCAAGTCTGAGTCCGGGGACAACATTTCCACACTCGGATTGTCTGGTCTAGAGAGCCTGATACGAGCAGGTTTCCATGGGATGAGAAGCTTATTGACAATACACTTTCTTTGTGGCCTTCAAGCTTAGTTACAAGTTGTGCTGAGTGTGTGTTCCAGATTGAAATGGAGCAAGGCTCAAGACCTGCAGAACCAACTGCAAGCAGAGAAGTATCTGGCGACACAGAGATGCACTGGATTTCTTGTTCCCCGACTATCTCTTTGTCAAATGGTAGCCCCTCCAAGGATTCACCTGTTTGGCCATTGACAACTTGGTTGTCTTGGTAGACATTGGCGAGTCTACCATCATATAGGTACGACACCCAATCAGTGTAGATTCTATCGCTTTGCCATGTCATCACGCCATCCTCAATCCTGAAAATATGAACACAACGATGAGCTACAGCAATATAGTCATTCTGGGGGGAAATTGCAACATGACTTCTGGTATCACGATCAAATGGGACATGAAGCTCTTTGACCGCATCTCCAGATGTGGCATCAAAGATTTGGATATGTCCATTGTTGCTGCATGCAAGAATCTGGCCATCAGGAGAGAAGAAAGGTCTGCCAACCCAACTCAAAGTTTGCTTTGACCAAATTGCAGCACCTTCAATGACAGAAAAGACTGTTAACCGGTTTTCTTTTGAGGTTGCCACCAGTGTGCCATCTGTTGAGATGCCATGGTCATACTTGTCTGGTCTGGACAGATTCTGTTTGCTCCACTGTGAACGAATGTTAGCTTGGGAGTGGTAGCGATTTGCAATAGGTGATGAACTCTGAGCAAAGGGGAGGGCTGAGGTGTAGATAGTGGTGACACTCCTGAGCCGACGATAAATGCTGGTATGTGCCATAAAGGCTGAAATTTCGCCACCCTGTAAGATGAGTGTCAAGGCTTAACTCTGACTATGAATTGTAGAAATTACCTGTTCGAAGGTTTCTAGAATTTCTTTGGCAAAGCCCAATTGGTCTCCAGGCAATAAACCTATAACCTCGAGCCAAAATAAGAAGAGCTCCTTTGCCCAATGATGAATTTCTTCCACAAATGGTGTTTCACTGCTCTTTATATGGTGGGCAAAAGACAAACAAGCATAGGTGATGTGTTTTGAGACTTCCAAAGGTGCATCGTCGTTGTCTAGGAGTGGAGAAACAAAACCCCCCATATTGAAGTGAAGGCGCTCTTTCATGATGAGAAAGCAGGAGGAGGCAAGCTCTTGATGGGCAGTTGCCACTTCAATGTGAAACTCTCCTAGAGCCCGTGCAGTGATGAAATCAAAGAATGATTTATGTGGCTGTGGGACTGTGGCACCTGTGACAGCCTCAATTCCCTTTGCATAGATACTGCTCAACTGCTGCAGGCATTTGAGCACATCAAAGTTTCCATTTGACTGGAGTAGTTCACAAATAACATGAATGGGTTGAGGTTCCTTTAAAACAGCAAGACATCGAAGGAGCTGTTGAAAATGAGGCATGAAAAATGATCGCTGTCGATGGCTCTCTGGAGGAACAGAGCGTGAAAGAATGAACTTGTAAAGCTCATCAAGGTCGCCTTCTGCATTTTGGCTTATAGCCTTGATCTTCTCATCAAGTGTGTCATTGGAAGACCACTGATGTTCTGTGAATAGCCACCTGAATGCCTGAGTTGCCCACCCCAGATGACCAGCAGCAGCACTGCTGAGTATATCCAACTGTGCTGCACTCGGAAAGTCAATTACCTCAAGCTTTGGGAGTTCAGCCTGAAAATATTGTTGAACATCAGCAAAAGAGTCCTTTGTAGGTAGGTCATGCTGCCTTGTGTGGGGAGAAAGGTGCTTCACAATTTTATGTTCCGGTCGGGATAGGATTAACAGTCTGGCATTCGTTGGAAGTGCTGCAGCCACCTTTGCAAGCACAACAGTCACCTCCTGGTAGATTGAAGATGGTGGCATTCCAGATGCTAGCTGGAATTCATCCACACCGTCAATGACAATGACAAGAGTGACTGAAGGGGAAGCCTTGGCAAGATGACACAGGGGCTTCAAAAAGATCTCCTCTGCTTGTTTAAAATTGAATACATGGGCTAGGCTTGGTGTCTTTTCAAGGGCAGTGTCAATGATGTATGCTGCTGCAGGAGATGCCTCTGCAATCTGGAGAGCTAGAGTCGGAAAAAGGCACTGCAGCTTAGAGGTGTCCAGTTTGTGGTTGCAGAAATATTGGCCAAGGAGGATAGGTGCTTCATTGACAGCAACAAAGGTATTGTCTCTTTGAGTTGATAATGGCTGCCGGTCAAGCAGATTTTGGACAGTGCTCATAGCTATTGCAGTCTTCCCAACACCAGCAATGCCAGTCATCCACCAACAGCGATCAACAATGTCTTCACTGGAAGAAGCCCAGATCCAGGAGTCAAGTTTTTTCAACACACTGGTACGAGTTGCTTCATGGCATTTCTCCTTTCCTTGATCCTTGGACTGGTATTGAGTTGCAATCCAGTTTCCAAATTTCTTGTTGATCCTTGCCAGTCTTGCTGTTCGCTCCTTCTGTGAGAATGTATATATGAGTGGTTTTACATGACAGGCGGGAGATCCTACATAGTTCAGCAGGTCCACAACACCCTTATCAAGAGCTGAAATAGCATGCATCATACGGATAATAGATATTGTCTGCAAAAAAGATAAGGAGGTTGTGTGGTGCGGACAGGGAGGACAAACCAGAAATGACTTGGTTGCATTGTCCAACTTCTCCTTGAACTCGGCTTGTAGTGGCTCATCAAGTGCGGCCTTGCTTGTCTGGATAGTGATCAGCAGGGACCATAGCTTCTTGATGGAATTACTAACCACTTGTTGATATGCCCATTCACAAATCTCGTTCACTATGCCGCTAGACCGGATGATCAGATTCTGTCTGAAATTATGGATAAATAACATACCAAAAGGGTTCCAAATCATCTATGCAGCGCTGGATAAGGGGATCATCTGGTGGGGTGGTCCCGACGGCATCAGCCATTGCATTTAGGCGCTCTGCAATTTGAATTGCAAAATCATACGCTGCCTTCTTTCGTTCAGGTATGTTCTAGTGGTCAACACTTGATAAGATCAAACATGAGAATGTGGCAATGAACATACCAGACCAAGAACAGTGATCCATACCAACCCCTTGACAATATTTCCGGCAGGGATAGTACCATTTGGGATTGTGTCCAAGGCAATTTGAACACCCTTGGAATCTAGGGCCGTGGCAACTTTTTGCCTTACCTTCTCCACTATTCCTCGTAGGACATTGGGAATACGATCTTCGTCATTCTGGTGGGCTTCATTCCATTTGTGTAGGTTCAGGAGAACACTAGTGTTGAGGATGAATGGTTTCCAAGGCAACAGAAAGTCGGGTTGCTCAAGAGCTGCATTACTGGTGCCAACCGAACTGGGGCCTAATATAGGCAAGGTGAGTGTAAGTTCCGTGATTTCCACCTATCAGAGCATAAACTCGCCTAGAATGGATGGCGAAGATTGGCCCGCAGGCGGATCTGGGGGATCATGATAAAGTTTGCTAGCACCGTGTCACAAAATTGTGCATACATGGAAGAACAGGGGATTCTGGGGGTGTAGGCGATGGCACGCGAGAGCTGGTGGGAGATCCTGATCTGGATGACCACCCGAATCTTTTCTTATCTGTGTAAATCACCAGATTCGGTATCAGATTTAGCCACTTTAGAGAACGGTGCACTTCACGTTTAGTAGGAAGCGACAATGCATCGCCCGACTTTGGGCTGAAAAACCTACGCATTCCAAAGGTGTGGTGAGGAGTAGAGAGGAATCGAAGACACGTGTGGTACCCATCGGTTCAGATTTCCCGAGTGCCGACAATGGCGGAGTACGCTGTCAGCCTGTCACTTACTCTGTCAAAAACGATGTGGAGTGGCGCGGTCCTATTTTAGCCCCCCGTGTGTCCACAGCCGTGATCGCATGCGATAACTTTCTATATTCAAGCCAGATTCCTCTCGGCAGCTGGACCCAAGAACATTGATGTCCGGTCAAGAGTCTGAAATATCCTCAGATTTTTTGGAATTCAGACGTAGACGATATGTGCGTCCCGCTGTTGGAACCACAAGTGGAATCAGTTTTGGCAGGCGTGTTGGCGTGTGGGAAAAATTAGTGATGGAAAAGTTCGGTTCAAACAATGGGTTCGAACCTGAACCGAACCGAACTGAACGCCAGGTTCGAGGTTCAGGTTCATTGAATTACCGAACCTGAACCTCAAATGAAAAGATCGGAAGAATGTCGCAAAAATCTTCCTTCCCATCTTTTTTTGTGCGCTGTAAGACTTTGATGGAGCTCAATTTTTTTCAGCTCATAGCTAGGGTGTATAGACGTAGTCCCTTTTTTTCCCAGAGAGAATGGCTTGGATATGCGGACGGAATCATGAATAATTACACACCAGGTGCGTGGACACATCCGGAGCTAAAACAAGACGGGTCCTCGCTTCGCTCCAGTAGATTTGGAGATGACAAAGGAAGAAGTTTCAGTTCAAGTCATTGTTGTTGGGTTGCCGTAGGCGTTGTGACTGCGAGGAACGGCGATCTGGTGGGAAAAAACGCGCGACTGTCAGCTGATGCTATGAAACGGAGATGCACGAAATGCAGTGTTGAATGTATGCGAAATTGAGATCTGAGGGACATGTCACAGAGAGGAAGATCAGTGAAGAAAGGCTCGGATCGAAGCAAATTACAGAGAATCCCAAGCCACTTCGATGAAGAATGGTCATTCCTAATGAAATCGGCTGTTCGGATAGGTAACTCAGCGCCGGCGTCCTCGCTCCGCGAGTATTGACCCGCCACATAAGAATTGATCTGTCCGTAGCCTTCCATGCAATAATGTGCCTCGAACGAAATGAATGTAAGAGTTGGGAAATGGGGAAAGAATCCAAAATTCAAAGGTGTGCTATTGCCACACAGGTTGAGGGTTAAATTATTAAAAGGAAAGGACCGACGCCGAAAAGCGAAGCTATTAAGACATGAAGAAAAAGTAGCTAGAGAAGGCTAAACTCATTCATACACTGGCGATGTTGTGTTTGTTCTTTGAGTGGATCGCTGTCTGGGCTCTCCGTGTAGGGGTGATAAAAGCGGAAACCTTGACGAGATATCGGGCAATCTACGTGTAACCGCGAGATATCGAGCCGAAAGTTGAGTGAGGTGGCTAAAAGGAAGGGTCGGATTAGAATCATCCTGAAATGAAAACTGAGGCGTACCCAATGGCTCAGACATATACTCGAGAAAAGGTCACTGTAGAACAGAATTGGAGCTAAGCAAGTACGCATTCGCGTGGAAGGGTGGACGACGCAACGGACGAACAAGCTCCCCCCCGTCTCCCTATTCCCGACCGAGGACGTCTTCCCACATCCATCCATCCATTATTCGGCTCGAGTGCTGAGTGCTCGCCCACGGTCAGCGACGACGACGCCGCCAGGCGGACGTACGCAGGCGCCCTCGATCTCATCTCTCGCGTATCGCGTCCTTGGCTGACCCTGCGTCCGCGAGAATAAGAGCGCGAGCGGTGGCACGAGAGGAAGCGCGCGAGAACGTGTGGCGGTGGGGGAGCGGTGAGAGGAAGGGGGTGAGTGTGCGAGGGGGATGCGCAGCGTGTTTACTTAGGTCCGTATCCGCGTCCGCAGGCCCGAGCGGGAGCGAGACGGCATTCCGCGCGCTACACTACCGAGGGAGGGAGTCGAAGGGGATGACTGTAGAGAGTTGTAGGTGCGAGGACGTGCGGAGGAGGGTGTATAGAAGGAAGAGGAAGAGGACGAGTAGCGAAGGACGCAGGGACGACGAGCAGCGGAGTGCGCGCGAGGATTGAGACGAAGAGACGAGAGGTGCAGGAGGGCAATAGGAGGTGGTGCATCGCATGTCCACCGCAGGGGCCGGTCTGTTCGCTCTGGGCGAAATGCACGCAACGCACGTGGGTGTAGATGAGGCCGTTCCTCCCGCGTCCTGGGGAGCCGACGGTACGGGCTTCATGCATCCGACAGGTGGTGGCGTGAGGTGCGCGCGGTGGAGGATGGGGACCCGTATAAGAGATGTGTTACGCTGGAGCACCGCGGCGAACATGGTTTCGGAGTCGGAAACGCGAGGAGAACAAAATTGGGAGCCAGCCGGACGGTACCCGACATGAGCGGGCCTCGTATCCCCAAAGCGCGGCATGAGAAAACGTGCCAAAAACCCAATCCAAGAAAGAAAAAAACCCTAACCACTACCATGTCTTCCATTCTCTCTTGATTCTCGCTAGGCCCGCGTCTCCATCCCTTCCAAAGAGCTGATCGTAAGTCGCAGCCACCGCAGTCTCCGTGTTCTTCCAGTGGGACGAACGTAGGGCAATATGGAGCAGAGCAGACCAGGGAATCCAGTAGGGTTTTTGTTGGTGGCGAAACGAGAGAAAGATGCACCGGATGATTCCGCGCCGCAACCCCGTGATGCGATCACCCCGACTTTGGCCGAGAGTTTTCGTAGCCGCTCCCACCTATCTCCCACCACATCTGGCCTCGCTGGTCTGAGCTGCATCGTAACTAATTCCGGCGCATTCCGGTGACGGTTGTAACATCTCAGCCGAGGAGGCGGCTCTTGTCTCCAACTAGTCTCCTTTCCCGTTCCTCGCGGGAATGTGTACACCTCCTCGATGACTCGCCTTCTATTCATTTCTGCTTGGTCTGGCTACTCTTACTACCCGTACACTTTGCCCGTGGGTCTACTGTCTTGCGGCCGCCAGCTTCAAGATCTCGAATAAAACTCCAGCTAGTATGGTGACCGAACTACTGGATTATTTCGTTCAAATCGACAGGGGGCGTGACGCGTGACCCATTTGACCTATTCGACATTTCGACAGGCCCCCCAACTGAGCGTGACCGGGACAAAAAATTCGAAATTCAGCGGAAACGATGCTATTCCATTGGCCAAGAGCCCTAGTAGATTCTAAGAATATTTGGATCCCATTAACCTTACCTTCTCAATTTTTTTCTGTTTGTTTTCCTCTGGCTTGAATTTGGGCCAGAACACAGCAGTTTGGCACGGAAAGACTCCATGGAGGCTTAAAAATGACAGAAACTGTGGAATTTTGGTACTCTGAAGACACTGAGCACTGTACAGATTTATATCTGAATTTATACCAATTTTTCAGCCATTTTCGTGACGTTTGACGAATTCGACACTCGCCTGCGTGACGCGTGACCACGACCAAAATTCGGGATCGACACGGGGCTGCGTGACGCGTGACTGTCGATTTGAAGGAAATAATCCAGTATACCATGGCTCTTCACAGGAACAAAGATGTCTAGTGCAAACAAGGCTTTCGGGATGCGAAATTGAATCCACCCTGGTGACTTGAATCAAGCCTTTTCGAAACCAGGTACAGCCGCTCTTTCTGGCCCATCTGGCTGCGTGAAATCTACCAACTTTGGGCTTGTTCACGATTTCAAAAGCTTGTTGTTGTTCTGGTTTTCTTATTTTTGTTTGCGTGCCGACAGAAGAAGCTCCTGGTCTTCAGTGGATGAATCTACCCGGGGCCCAGGCGCGTAAATGTCGGGAAGATGATTACCAACGAATCTATTCGTCCCATTGCTCCTTCTTTCAATAAAGTCATTCTGGGCGTTGGTATATGTTCTCCTCAGACTCCACACTTCTGATGGTGGACCAGGACTTGGAAGAACGTCTGAATGTCCTCTCTGTCCTCCGTCCAACAAAAGTCTAACACCACGGAATGGTCGGGCGGTGAAGTGACAAGGAGTAAACGTCAAAATTAAAATAAAAACTACGACCCGCCTCTATGGTTACACCGTTTGTGATAAAATGATCATGGATATCCCGATTTTCGCCTCAAGCCGGAAAAGATTGAAGCAAGATCTAGCAGACAACACATCCGCCCCAGGGATCCCACCACATGGAGTCCTGCGCTAAGTTTCCAACTAGTCTTCCTTCATTCCCGTTCCTCCCCTCCCTGCTGATTTCTAGCCGATCGCTTATCGGGCCGGGAAATAAGTGTACACCACGTCCTCGACGACTCGCGTTCCATTCATTTCTGCTTGGGCTTAGTCTCCCAATATCAGACTCAAATAAATAAAAATTAAGACAGTCGAAATTTTTGTTTGTATTGAGCTTGGGCTGGCTGCTCACAGTACTACCTGTGCACTTTGCCCGTGGGTCTACTGTCTTGCGGCCGCCGGCTCCAAGATCTCGAATGAAACCCTAGATAGTATGGTGACCGAGCTGTACCATGGCTCTTCACAGGAACAAGGATGTCCAGCGCAAACAAGGCTTTCAGGATGCGGACTTCAATCCACCCTCGTGAGTTGAATCGTGCCTTTTCGACACCAGGTACAGTCACTCTTTCTGGCCCTTCTGGCTGCGTGAAATCTACCAACTTTGGGCTTGTTCATGATTTCGAAAGCTTGTTGTTGTTCTGCTTTTCTGGTCTCCCCCCTGCGCGGGGACAGAAGAAGCTCCTGGTTTTCAGCGGATGTATCTACCCGAGGCCCGAGCGCATACGTGTCAGGAAGATGACTAACAATGAATCAATTCGTCCGTTAACTGTACTCCTTCTTTCAACAAAATGATTCCGGCGTTGGTATCAATACCTCAGACTCCACAGTTCTGATGGTCGACCAGGACTTGGCAGACCATCAGGATGTCGTCTCGGTCTTCCGTTCAACAAAACTCTAACACCATGGAATGGTCGGGCGGTAAAATGACCAAAGGGTAAACGTCAAAATCAGATCAGAAACTACGACCCGCCTCTCTGGTTACACTGTTTGTACTAAAACGATCATGGATATCCCGATTTCCGCCTTAAGCCGAAAAGGACCGAAGCACAATCTCAGCAGACAACACATCCGCCCCAGGGGTCCCACCACCGGGAGTCCTGCGCTATCGCTGCGGGACCTTCCGGAAGGTCGGTTGGCAAAGGGAGCTGGAGTTTTCTTGGTCAATGAAGCGTTTCGTGTGGGAAGCTTAGCAAATTCTGACCGTCACTGGAGTCCCGGAAGCCTCAGAGGCCGATGTGGAGAGGGTGAGCAGAGCAAAAGTGTCCGAGACGCTCTAAGAGTCAGGTCAGTTTTCTGTGTATTGGTATTTAATCAAATGCAGTCACTCGCCTGGTCTGGGATGCTAATATCGCCCTCCGTTGCTAGATTGGTGGGGCTGGGTTGAGGAGTGTCGGAAGTGATGGGGAGTGGTGCCTGGGACAACGCCACTGAAGTCGGTTCGGTTGAACGGATTTCTTGAAGGGTGACAATATCTTCAAGGGACGATGTCTGGGAACACATGTGTCAACCAATACCCTGTGTGACGCGCAACTATGGTAAAGCGCGAACCTCGATTTCGCCCGGAGTCGAGACCTCCTCTGGCTCGAAGGGCAAAATTCCCGTCTTGGCGAGGGTCTCCTCAGTCAGCGGAGCCGCGACGCAGACCAGGATCAGGATGGAGAACACGTAGAATCGTGCGATAAGTTGCATTGGTGTGTGCTTAAGGAGCGTAGGTGGATTGTCGGCCTGGGGCGCGCAAGTGAGAACGAAATTTCGATGGCTGGAGGGAACTGGGCGCGTCGAGTATTTAAGGCCGGGTCGGAGGATGGAACTCAGAAATAGACGCTGACATGAGAGAAATCAGTGTCAATCTCAACCGGTTCGGGGTAGCTGATTGCTAGAAGCTAGAGACGGCTCCACAATCAAGGAGATGGAATCCCATCAGAACTGGAGGCTCTACACATGTATTACAGGTAAACAGTGGAATGAAAGGTTGGTGAATATCTTTGTTGAAAAGATATGAGGGCGCAGCAGAGGGCTTGCAAGCGTCCCACTACTTCGGACAATAAACCTATGGCTCGAGCCATCGATGTGTCAACTGATGAACAAGGTTGACTGTTTCCATGTTTCCGACACCGAAGATAGATGCAGCGTTCGGCGGCGTACAGGACGTGTGCCATTACCCTTCTCTTGAACCTATCATTGCCTAGAATAGGCTGTATTGCTCTTTCAAACTGACAAAAACACCATTGCAAACATTATTCATGATAGGAACTACAGAGATGTATTTGCGAAAAGCTATTATAGTTTCTGCGACAGGAAAAGCCGAGTCGAAAGAAAGGAAGGATCGAACGTAAGCAGTCTCAGCATACGACACATCCGCCCCAGATCGGCGGCTTCCCACCGCTCTCCCCAGTGTTTTCCTGTCGGTCATTCGCCACAACTGGTCGAGTTTCGTCTGGCAGGCTAATGCCCACAGTAGGAAGCGTAAGGACGGTAAATTTGTCGGGGTTACTCTACAGTGTCGTCAACTTTCTGGTTTGGATTCGCATTCAATGTCGTCACTTGCCTGGACTTGGGTACTGTTTCCCACATCCGTCGTGGGGTTGCTAGTAGTTGTGGGTTGAATAAATTGGTTCTGAGACGACGCGTCCTTGGTTGGTTGAGTTGAACCGGATCCCGGAATACTACCACCAATAATATTGGAAAGGAGCAGGGAAGAGGTCTAAGACTTGAGCATCAGCGAGCGCTATCGAGCCCAAAGAAAGGCAAACCTGAATTTTACTCTCCGTCGAGGTCTCTGTCTCGACGTGTGAAGTGCCGTTCTCGATAGATTTCCGATTGGTAAGTTTGTCCTCGGCCAACGCGGCCGCGAGGGAAGCCAAACATAGAACAGATAATGAGCATAATTGGGCGATGAGTTGCATTGGTCTGTGAGTAAATGAACGTAGCTGGGCTGCGACAGCTGTCAGCCTTTGAGTGCTTGTGAGGTTGTTGATGACACCGGGTGCAATGGGTATTTAAGCCGGAGGGTTGACATCAGACCCATACGCGTGGTCCTGTGAGGGATCGCTGCCACATACTTGACGAATTCAGGCATCAGATTAATATTGCTAGAACCTGGAAACGACCCCACAATCAAGGAGGGTGAAAGAACGGGCGAAAGATGGAAGCCTGTCAGAGCTAGAACCTGTCTACGGGAAAATATATTCTAACATTCAGAATCAGGGAATGGGGGCGAAGAGGCTAGGGTCAACACCTTTCACTTTCACTCAAAATTCCCTTTGGTTGGATTGCCAAGGTATAAACAAAGGAAATAACATTCGGACAATCCACGGCGATCAATGTTCATCGCTCCACGCATTGATTGTTTCAACTTCTACGAGACTGAAGACAGATCGAGGATTTGGTCCTGTGAAAACGTTTCCTACACAGGCGTCATGCCTATTCTGACCCAAATTTGTGCGAGCCAAATTTAATCAGAGCATGCAGATCATTCCAGGCGTGTTATCTAGATCATTGTGTTGGAGCAGAGCTTCCTGACTCTTCTCACTCACAATCCCCCTCCTTCTGTCCTTACATGTCCGCCGCCCTTGCTGCCTCCGCATACGTTGCCTCGGTTCTCGCGCTTGTTCCTCTTCCTTGGCACTGGCGGTCTCGGAATGTTGCAACACTGTCGATTATCGCATGGCTCTTCGTCCTCAATCTGAGCTATGCAATAAATGCTGTCATTTGGGCCGGGAATGTGGATATCGTTCTACCAGTGTGGTGCGACATAGGTTGGTGCAGCTTATGCCTCATCTCCTTGGACTTGAACGGTTGCAGTCACTAAGATTAAGATTGGAGCCACATTTGCTCTCCCGTCTTCGTGTCTGTGCCTCGCACTTCAGCTCCACGCAATTGCGAGTTCCCTAAAGACGCCCACCAGAGGTCGCAAAGGCGTCGCTGTAGATATAACGCTTTGCTACGGTCTGCCTGTGTTAATCATGGCCCTGCGTGAGTCTCGACTCACAGTATGATCCCTACGCGTTTCTCATCCCCGCCTTCCGTTAGATTATATTGTTCAGGGACACCGATTCGACATAGTTGAGGACCTCGGGTGTCGGCCGGCGATTTACATATCAGTTCTCTCCCTATTATTGGTTGATCTACCGCCCGCCGTCGCATCCTTCTTGGCCTTGGTCTATTGTGGCCTGGCTTTATTCCACTTTTTCCGACGCCGCATCGCCTTCACCCGGCTGATGAACTCCACTAAATCCGGCCTAACCACGTCGCGATACACCAGACTGATGGCAATGACCACGGTCCTTGGCACATGGAACGCTGTCATTATCGGCATCGGATTGTGGGCCACATATAGCCCCGGCTTCCGACCTTGGACCAGCTGGTCCGATATTCATTTCGGTTTTTCGAGGATCCAGCCATACCTTCTCAGTGACTTTCCAAACGCCCTTCTCCTGATTACCTACCTCCTGTGGGCCGCAGTCCCCATCAGTTCGTTCTTCTTCTTCGCATTCTTTTCCTTCGGCGACGACGCCATGAAGGAGTATAAATACTTGATTCAGTGGATCCGCCGCACGGTTTTTAGACAGGAGCCCAAATTCCCGGACCCGGACCATACAACCACATCAGTGTATGCACCCAGCCTAGGCACTGTTTCTGACGGGCGCATTATATCATTGGGGGACGGATCTAGCTTCACACCCCCGCGGTCTCCCTACACGTATGCCCCTCGCCACGACTCGGCCTCTTCGACCACCTTTACGTCTACCCGCAACCTGCTGCCATCAGATGCCGCCGTCGAAAAGCAGCCTGATTTCCACCACGAACGGGATTTTTGGGCGATATAGCCGGGCAGTTGTTGTAAGAAGCCATTTATACCATTCGTGTGGAGGTTTTCAGGTCTTTTCCTTATGCAATTGTCTTAAAATGTAAAATAGTCGATGTGAATGATTACCTCGTCCTACTGCCAGCACGCAATATTTGTTCGAACTTGAACAGTCACGTGTAGCTGTCATGTGACAATCGTGTTCGTTGAATTCGTACCCAAACAGCGACAAGCACACAAAATTGCAGATTCACGGAGATGCAATATACATCTTTTGATATTTTCTGGGAGCGATTCATCGACCACAGGACAAGATTCGCGAAGAGCGCAGCAATCCGCTGGGCGTATACCTTTAGAATGCTCTCTCACATCTCGATAAGAATATTGGGGAGAATCGTACGAAGCAAAACAGTCAAGTAACGTACCGCATCTATCATTACAGCCATTACAGCACTACATTATTGCAATATGATACACATCGTGAGGCGAGGTTTTTCCGACCAACCCATTTTCTTCTATCCAATCTATGTAGGGACGACGCAAAGAACCAAGGGAGGGACTCGATCAGTCAATCTTTCGACCCGACATGAGCAGCACACCCGATATTACAACCGCCTTGAGAAGTCGCTTCTGGACCGCCTCAAGTGTCAGCTGGAGCATCATGCCGTCAGGTCCATAGGATATCCGAGACAATGCCCGCGGATCCGAGTTGTTCAGAGAAAATAGCTGCAGAGCACTCAAGTCAGATTGCTGTTTTTGGGAACGAACATTGAGCGCACCTCGATGAATTTGCCGTTTGGCCGCCAGCTAAATGTTTCTCCGCCAGTTATCATGGTTCTGCAGCTGGTGAGAAGGGATTTGGTTAAATTACATGGAGGAAGGAGGGACCACAACGCACGCGCGGTCGGAGGACAGATAGAGCCATTGCGAAGTGTGCATCGTCCAACCGAGGTCGCCAATGGCAATCGTCGGCAGTGCAGCCCATGTGATTTGCGCTACGTTGCGCCGACTAGCATCTTCTACCGCGGTGCACCCATCGGTGCCGGTGATGATATGGAAGTGCGTGTGGTTGTCCGGCCCAATCAGGACCGAGTTCAGAACGCTGGTCCCACAGAAGGTGAAGGTGTACGAATATGAGACGGAGCGGGCGACGGGCGATGCACTGGGCTCTGACGTGGGGTACGGAAGTGCGCCGTAGACGGACGGCTGGACGGACGACTGGACGGCCCAAGTCGGCGACGCCTGAGAGCCCAGACGGGCGGTGGACCAGCCTTGAACGAATGGATTCATCATGCGGCAGGCGCACCGAGGTATGTTCGAGAAGAGCAGCTGGGGGAAGAGACGCAAGACCAGGCTAATCCTAGGGCTTTTGAGAGAACCCCCCTCTGATTCTGGGAACGTTAGGGCGCTGCGGCGCGAGGCTGTTATTGTTCAGAAAAGGGATATGAGTAACTAGCGCAAGTATAGACGAGACGCGGTGCTCCAGACTAAACGACGAGGTCGCTTTCTGATCAGATTTTCCGTTCATTATCGGGTCGCAGTAGTGCTGCGGAGGCGATGTTCCGCCGAGCGACATGGGCTTCCCGGGCCCAAGACAGGTCTACCTTTCAGGGGAGGTGCCCCGCGGCACACGGACGTCAGAGCGCTGAGGAGAGCCTGGAAGGCACAGCTTCAGGTTTGGCCGGCCTCTCAGGTGATCCCTGCGCTCTTCTGCTCAGTGGTTGCTTTCGTCCAGCTGGTCAGACAAAATCAAGGAAAGTGAATACTCGTGATGTTTTCTGTTGGATGCAGGTTCCGCGCATAGTGAAGGAGATGTGCAGGGAGGTTGGATGAGCGCAGGTGCCGTCTGACTGCGGCTGCAGTAGGCAAACATCCAAGTAAGCAGAACTGCCACAAGAATCAATATGTGCCTATTTAGCGTGTCGCTGCGGTTTATTTTTGTCGTCCTGAAAGCACGAGTATAGCACTTAGCACTTGATGACGAGTGTTCTGACATCTTTGTTGCTTCTCGGGCTCTTTTTTGGAATCCTTGCGACATTCTCGGATTTGGTACACATGCTTGCGTAACATTCTGGGTCAAATTAAAAGATGGCCGCCCTCCTAGAATTGATGATGGATGAGACTTAACCATCAAAGGGGCGAATGGATTCTACCTGAAAAATTTGACCATCGATAACGTCCTCGTCCTCCATTTCCAACTGAGAAAGGAGATAGAAAAGTTAGACGAGAAATTATAATTTCCAAAAACACGGACATCGTCTGGTGTTGTTTCTGGCTGAGCGATATTGGTCCCTTCATAGTTGAATTTCACTGTGTCTATCATGTGCGTAAGTATCCACAAACTTGAAGCTGCCGCGCAACATTCGACTGACTTCGGTCTACGTTTATCTTTTCCTAAAGGAGCATAATCGAATCAGATTCACATAGATCTCAAGACCAAGGAAGCATGGGGACTGACGCAAAATGTATCCAGAAGCTTCCCTAGGGGCTTATTCCTCTTCGTGCGAAACGTCAATTCTGAATCCAATTAGATGAACAGCGATGAGTGCGGAGTCCGGGGCATACGTGCGCCATTGTACTGGACGGTGATTTGAATTTTGGAGGATACGTCAGGCTTCACATCCTCGCTCGCCCCTGCAGCAGTCATGGAGGTCTTCTGAGAAAAGTGACGCCGTGACAACGTGATCTGCGGCCACACATTGCCAAACTCGGGGCTGTGCTCGTCCCGTCACTGCGTGCACCTGCGAGGCTGCGTTGGCCATGGCTTGCATTCGTCTCCGATTCTACATTCGACAACAGCCAGCATGCTGAATTCCAATGGCCATGTAGATCGTACAAGTTCGCCCAAGTTTCTCAATGTCCCCAACGACAGCCCACGGCAGATTCTGGCACCCCAGCTCACAGCCTGTGTCTCCGAGCAATATTTTGAGCTAGGTTGGAACTAGTGCAACCCTTGTTCGCCTGACATTGAGTACCGGCGTGATTCAATACCGCACCGCGCAGGCTAAGGTTCGATCCTCAATCCGGTCGTGGAGTCTTCTCTCTCTCCACCCCTCTGATAAACCAAAATTTCAGCGAGGAATCTTCGTTTCCGGCCTCTTTCTAGCGCGCTCGAACTCCCACGGATTGTTATCTTTTTTCCTCTGATCGCCTTTTTTGTTGCGGAAGTTGCTATGTCTCGGCAAGCCGCTAGCCAGTTGCAGTCTGAACCAGATTCGCAGTGTGCGGAACGAAAAGAAACCGGAACGATTCCGTTGTAGCTCATGTCGACAACGTGATTTCGTTTTATGATTCTCTCGGCCTTGTACAGGAGAATTCCTACTCATCGCCTCGGATCCTCATGACGCATAATGCTGTCCATGAATTTTCTGGATAGGCTTTTAGAACGCTGAGAGTTACTTTGCACCCTTTGCATGCAAAATACACACGGTCCCCAAGGCGCACAATGGAAGCACCTCACTGTAAAGCCTCCCGACTATTACCTGACGCTCTCCTGGGGCGTCAATCCAACTACCTAGACAAGAATGGGTTTTCCGACGAGTGGATGATAGATGTCGCTGTCGAAGCGCGAAATGCAGAGGCGCGTCGCGCGTCTGATTTACATTACCCTTTGCTTTTTACGGCGAGCACGAATAGGCTGATGGCTTGAGCTCGGGTTGAGCTCGTGCTGGCCGTGGCGGAAGAATGTTGTGGAACCAGTATTACACTTGGAAAGGAAAAGAGAACTGTCTAGTCTGGTATCATCGAATTCCGAACAGCGTGCGGCACTTGGACGCCAAGCAAAGCAGCCATTGTTTGATCTCGAGCAAATCCGAAAAAGAAGGCGAGAGACGTCATTGCTATCCTCGGGGCCGAATTGGGCACGAAAATTATATTGGCGAAGAACTCTACAAAGATTTTATAGCGTCAGGGAACAGACACAGAAGAACCTAGGGGAAATGCGTGAATCAGACAAAGACGGCCAGAGTAACTGTCAAGAATACCTTCAGCGAAGCCAACGAGCGGGAATTATGCGTGGGCGCTGGACTGCACCTAATGGTGGCACGGCCACAGCCTCCTCCACCAACTCCTCCTTCTCATCGTACGCGACAGCGACATCTACAGGGATGAGCCCCTGCACAGGTGGGGCCGGCGCCGGCGCGGCGACTGCAGCGGGACTTGCAGAGCGCCACTGCTTCTTCACCCCGGCGACGAGCACGAGCACCAAAAAGATCGCGAACAGCACTTCGAAGCCGCGTAAAAGATGGAGTAGCGCGGCGCCGACGTTGTCGAGGGAAGGGCGCTGAAGGGAGACGATGTCCCTGGTGAGGAATTGGGATGAGATGAAGTAGGTGGCGCAGAGGAGGGAGAAGAGCTTCGAGATGACGCTGGGCTGGGAATTTTTCGGAATTCGACTGTTAGCACTCGCTGCGGCTGTGTCCTCGGCGGCGATATTGGCCGCGGGTGCAGGTGCGGCTGCGGGTACGGACATGGCCACACCCTCCTCCAGCGCAATGGGCCCGGTGGTGCGCCGATTGAAAACACGGGAAATAGACGCTTGCGTGTCGCACACGAGCGAGCTGAGCAGAAAGAGGGCCGTGGTGAACATTATTGCGGTGAACCCGAGAGCGCCCTTGTCGCCGACCCAGGTGATGACGGTGGCGACGGGAGCGGCGGCGGGGTAATACCGCTCAATGAGAGCGGGCAAGAGGATAAAAAATACGGCGGCGAATGCGCCGACGAGGAAGCCTATGCCGTAGGATTTCGAAGGAACGGACATGCGCGCCATTGTGAGAGTCGAGAGCAAGCGTGATAAAGCTGTGCAGAGTTGTGTACCATTGATTGCAAACAGGTCATGGTGTGACTCTTTGTCATCATGATCAAGCGGCCTCGAAGCCGGCGTCCTCATCCACCAGTCTTCGCACCCACTCGTCCTCTCTACCTGTAAAACCCTAAAAAAATCTACACCGCATGAAACGTACGGTTGGCTGAACTCTATGGCACCCTGGCCCCTGGGGGTACTGATCTTCAGCTTCTCTCTGTGTAAGGATTACGCGCGGCTCATGATGCCGACTCGGCCGATGCGACGGATCACTTTGTGATCCCCCCTTTCCTTTTCCGTATTTCTGGGTTGTTTCCGACTCATTCTCGTTGCCGTAGGTAGTTGACTCGATGTGACTCAGTATGACTCTTCAGGAGTCAGTTCTCAGACCCTTAATTCTTGTAGTAGTATAAATACTCTGTACTATAGCTAGAGTAGGCAGTTCTCAACAGAGAGTTTTACCAACTCATTCCACTTGCCTCAAGTAAAACTTTCGACACCCAGAACTCAAGTGGTTGCAACTTCACACTCTGGCAATCCTGCCAGTGCGGCTTTCTTAATTAACGGTAATTCAACAAATATGTACCGCGATGTCGGGCGCTCTTATACGCCTTCCCGTTTTACAAAGGAACTTTCCAACCACAATATGAACGGTCGCCTGGCGGGCGCCAAGCCCACGGAGCCAAGTATATCGCTCATCGGCAATCGTAGTGTGAGCAATCTCCAAGGGTCCAGCTTCCATAATGATGGCCCTCAAGAATCGTGCTCCCTGTCGCCTCCATTTGATCGGTTACATCAGTAAAACTACAAGTTCGTCTTTAGCATCTTAGGCGTCTTGGTCAAGACGTCAAAGATGTCCAAGATGGATTTTTGCTCAAGACGATCCATCTTGGCTAAGCAGGTTCAATTTTCTTACCAAGATGTTCCCTCTTGGCCAAGATGTCAAAGATGCGCAGCGTCTTGACCAAGCTGTTGGTAGTCTTTCCCAACTCGTCAGCTCAAGACCTCCCAAGACGCCTCGCAAGACGCTCACATTTCACTTGTGCTTGGCAATAAAAATAGATATATTGCAACTACCAATAAATTACAACACCGTTTCCCGTACAACACTGTCTACTGTACTGATCCTAAACGTCTACCGTACTAATCACCCACTACATCGTGCTCACCTTAAAGCAGCACAAGCACCAATGACGAAGAACCTACCAAGAACCTGAATTCGACAACATATCAAATCAGCAAAGGATAGTAAAAAAGGAGCGCGGTCATACCTTCAGATTGGGCAACCAAGCTTTGTCTCCTTTGAAAGGCATAAGTATCAACGACGAACCTACGAGGCGTCTGAATTCAACACATCAGATCAGCAAAAGGATAGTAAAAAAAGGAGCGCAAACATACCTTCGAATTGGGTCACCAAGCGAGGTATCGCTATCAACCGTCTATTCAGATATGTCAGTCAGAAGCATTACAAAGAATGCTTGGGATTCCACTCACCAGTCCGAAACGGGCCAGGATCAAAGGCTGACTTGGCCAAACACTGTGCATGCTGGCAGTCGGCGTGCAAGTGGAAATAGATAGTCTGATAGTCCATTTGCCGTGCTGGTGACACACAGTAGGACCAGTCGCCTCTGTTAGTGCTACCAGTCCGGGAATTCCGACCCCATGTGGCTGAATCGCTGTGCTAAGAAACGGTCTGCGTCGTCGTCGTGAGAAGTGACATGTCGCCGGATAGAACAACTCACAAAGAGGGTGAAACTCAGAGTCGCAACTCTGACGAGCAAAGATTAGCCACAGCACAGAGCAAGCGCACGCAGGGAGGAAGACGAAGGGGAGAAAAGACAGGATGGTGGTGGCGGAAAGAGAAGAGATTGACAGCGCGTTACGAAACGGTGGAACCGAAGTACACATGTCGAGCCCCGATTGGTCCGATACGCATCGCCGAGACTATAACGGCATCGGAGCTTTGGAGTTGAATGACTTCACACAATTTTCGTCCAAGTCCGATTGTCAAGATGGCTGGCATCTGCGCCTGCTCACCGCACATACTTACCAAGTAACTGCTTTCCCCCTGATTGCGAAGCTTTCTCCTCTTCCAAGTATGGTAAGTATTTGAATTTAATCAATCATGATAGAGAAATGCTGAAGTGACCTCGATTGAAGATCGTTATTGAAGGTCTGGAAAAGCCAGAGAAATGGCAGGAAATAACCACACATAACTCAAAACTTTTGGGATGTCGAATCTGCCGAATGTCCGGAAATATTTCCCCTAAATTAACAGAGTCGGTTTTCGTCATTCATAGCGTTGATTGATGTTTATCCTTACACAAGGTTGCCTTCTAGTTGTGTACATGTGCGTACTTTTCGTGATATTGAATTCTTCTCCAAGTGCCATCTTTTGTATCTTTTGCATCTTTTGCATCTTTGGAAACGAAAGTGATCTTTCATTGTCTTGTTGACATTGTGTCAAATGGCAACCGAACAGACGGAATACCAAAGATCAAAAATGTCTTCCCCAAGATGAAAGATGCCTCTCCAAGATGGAAGATGCCCTTCCCAAGATGAAAGATGACTCCTCAAGATGAAAGATGCCCAAGACGAACCTGTAGTTTTACTGATGTACGTGCACATTCGTTGTCCACTTCAACATTTTCCAAACGACTGACATTACAGGCCACGGAGCACTCAATGCCAGTGGCCCCTTGAGTTAGCGTAGAAGCCTCAGCTACAAGTCCATGCCAGTTGCTCCCGACCATCATGTCGATTCTGGCCAAACCTCTCCCTGCCCTCGATCCTGCTCTGGAACCCCTCGCACTGCTTTCGGGTTCGGAAGATGCCTCGGTGGATCTACGAGTCAGTCAAGCCAAGAATTTGAATTTCCAGAAGAATTGCTCTCGTACCCTTTCTGATGCCTGTGGTCCCGTTTCCGACGCCTCTGTCGCCTGCGGCCACGTTCCCGGCGCCTATGGCCTTTCTCTTCTCCCAGTGCTCCACCCGCATGTGCTGCCTTCGAGCACCATCTCGATGAGGGCCAGGTTATGCGCTCAAGAAAGGGAACGTCTCCGTTCGTTGACTCTTCCTCCTGGCTCGCCTGTCAAGTGGGTCGCAGCAGGCCCCGGGAAGCTCCACCAAAGACTCATTCGGGAGGTTTCGGCGAAAAAGCCACTTTTCGGACAGGGGTCGTCACGTGTTTAGGGGGGAAATTTTCGAAAAAAGTTTCCGCCCGCGGCGCTAACGATGTACAACACAGTAGATTA
This sequence comes from Mycena galopus ATCC 62051, assembly GCA_014925785.1. Classification (NCBI taxonomy): domain Eukaryota; kingdom Fungi; phylum Basidiomycota; class Agaricomycetes; order Agaricales; family Mycenaceae; genus Mycena; species Mycena galopus. The sequence goes on from WIQG01000019.1 coordinate 700,460, forward strand.
GTTGTTGGATTTTTTGGATACTACGTATGGAATTTGAATCCCAATTTCCCCTTGACAAAACCAGGTTCGTAGAGATGATGCGGGCGTTGAAATTCCAGACCGGGAAATGGCCACGTATTGGCTTGTGAGAAGTTACGTCCAAAGACGGAGTTTCGACGGTTCATGTTACCTGTCATTGGTCTCACACCGTCAACTTGATCAACCGAGTTGTACCGAGTTCATCACACCGCATCGGACCGCATCGCATCGCGGCAACACTACCTGTCAAGACGCCGGTGATGCGATCAAGAGTTGGCTTTTCCAAAAATTCTCGAGATTTGGCCTTAAAAAGCCACTTTTTAGGACAGACTTCCCCAATTTTGGCCTCAAAAAGCCACTTTTCGGACAAGGAAATCGTGATTTTTCGGACAAGCCTTTGGTGGAGCTTCCCGGGGCCTGTCGCAGCTCCGCACGCTAGACCCTGGAGGCCGGTCGAGAAGGGCCGGACTTTGCGCTGTCGCCCGCTGGACGCCGCCGGGTGCGCTGGCACAGCTGGTTTTTTCCCCCATCAATTCTGCACCCGCGCACGGACCTCTGACGGCACCCGCCGTCTTCCGAATTTATCCGCGTAGTCCCGGGCACCTGCTGCCACTCGTCTTGTTGGTGCTTGTGATTGCCCCTTTCCCTTGGCTTACTGCACTCGTCTCTCGGGTTACACCCTGGTCTCGCTTCCGCGTAAACCGCGACTAAGGGATCAACGCCGAGGGGGAGGAATCGCACTCCTCATCCGCAACACATTCACTTTCATGAAGTCGGAGCTAAGTTCACCAGATATAGGTTCTATATGGCTCCTCGGTGCTTATTAGGCTCGAATCCAGCCGCTATATGGGACAAGTCCGGATATAGCGGCTGGTCGATCTGAGTTTGAAATTGGATTACGCGCGGCATCCCATAACGGGCGATTTGTAATCAAGCTTTTGGCGGATGGTCGGCGATCCAAAAAATATTCAGAAAGTTCACAGTATATGCTTTGACATATTTAAGCCCTGGTTAGGATTTAATTGAGACATTTCTGTCCAGTAGAAATATTGCAAGGCAAGTTTGATGTGAGATTACAAATCGCCCGTTATGGGATGCCGCGCGTAATGAAATTTCAAACTCAGATCGACTGGTCTGTCTATCGACATATCATAGACAGACACAGTCACTGGTCTAGGTGCTTATATTCCTCCCGAGTCCTCGCACTGGGAAGGCTGGACAGATATTGCACCACTGGATAAATTCTGGGAAACAGTGGCACTCTGCACTCAAAGTGACGACAAACATTTCGTGCACCTGGGGGATCTCAACGGGCGAACGGGTTCATTACAGGCTTCTTTCCAGGGTTTTCAATCGACGCAAAAATGGTGAAGAATTTCTGCTGACCCAGAGGATAAAATCAATGTGTGCGGCAGGGCAATAATCCAACAGTGCACGCTGAATAAGCTATGCATCTTGAATGGTACCAAGTTTGAGGCTGCTTCGCCTGGCCGTCTGACATCTTGGCAAACTGGGGGAGAATCTGTAATTGATTACTGTATCGCATCTCAAAGCTTACTCCCCCTAGTTCGAAAGTTCGAGGACCCTGACGACGGTTGGGCAGACCATATGCGCATTTGTATGACTCTGGACGCTTTGGTGTTTACGCGGTCCCCAATTCCGCCGCGGCAGCATCAGGAAAGGCCTGAGGTCAGTGGATTGGCTGTTATTGACCGGTTGTACCAAACGACAATGGATGCAAAAGAGATAAAGGAACAGGCACTGGCATCGTTGTGGGGACCAGTTCTCTCGGAGCCGATACCTATACAAGTATATGTCGAAGGCGCACCCACCTCCGGCAAACCCACGGGCCCTGCAGGCGCAGGTTTATTCTTTCGGCTGAGATCTCCTTGGAATGCCACATTGAAGGTGCCGGGTCCCGCACGTTTAACGGCGGATCGTGCCCGTATTTTTGCCATTCACGAAGCCGTTCGCATGACACCGACGGACAGATGTCTGCTGGTGTTTTGCACTTCGAAGATGATCATACGCCAAATTTGTTTCCAGGCTGCAAAGAGTACTCAGTTGGGATGGCCCGGTCAGAATGGCGATTTGTTCAAGTCCTTGGTTGGCCTACTGGGCAGAAAGGCCGAAACCTGTTTCGTACATATAGACTCCAAAGCTAACGACGACTCAAAACGCGCCGCATATGATTTGGCAAAATCTGCTCGCAACCTGAATGGCCAGAGTTATGAGTTCGAACCACTTCGAACTCCTCCGTTGCCTGTCTCCAGATCAGCAGCAGTGGCGCCAGCACGAACTCACCACAAAGTCTCCACGACCTTAGAGAAAAATTCTCCAGTTAAACCAAAGCCGTGGAAGAAAGGTGATGGTGTGCCTGAGAGAGATACTGGCCAGAGCCATCGAGGCAGAGCCAAAGTCCACTCATTGCAGTTTGCTTTGCGGTAGGAGTTTCTTGCATGCAAGGAACCAAAGGACTTCTAGGATTTCGTCCGAAAGCGTTCAGATCCGCGGCCGAAACCAGCAAAGGTTTCAGTTGAAGCCCTGTCAGCAGATTTCAAGGCTCGTTTGAGTCACTCCACCATCATTCGATGCAGAACAGCTCGCATTTAATGCACGGATGGCAAAGAACTTGTCTACTCCCCTCCCCGATGTCTCGACAGTCTTACACCCATGACATTACCATTGAAGAGATTGAAGCAATGAAGCGGCATATAAAAGCCCATGGAATCGATACGGCAGTTAATGTTGACGGCTTTTCGTACCAGGATTGCATGGATATCCCAAAATAAAGGTCCTCGAGTTCTTCTTATATTGTCTGAAGCACCAGGATGTGCCGCATTTCTGGCCGACATCCCTGTTGATTGGCATCCTGAAAAACGGACAAAGACGCAAAAGACCCTTCGAGTTATCGTCTTTTAGCTCTGGAGTGTTGCATGTTGAAGATGCTCACATTGATTATTGACCGCAGTTACACAAAATGGGTTCCAGGACCATTTGCGTACAAATGATAATGTGTTTGTCTTACTTTGTCTCGTCGACAAGGCTAGTTCCATGGACAAGCCCTTGTATGTTGCCTATCTGGACTTGAAAAATGCGTTTCCGGGCACGGATAAGTAGGTCCACATTGTGGGTGAAACTCGCAATGTTAGGTATCTCCGGCCCCATGATCGAATGGCGTAAGAAACTGTATGACCGAATACGTTACCTTGTACGTCTGGATGGCCGTTTTGCGCCAGCGTTCAGATCGCCACTGGGAATATTGACAGGCGACCCGGGATCCCCCCACCTATGGAATCTGTTCATGTCTCATTTCATATTGGCATGGCATCCCGAAGATGTTGAACTGAATGGGGTTCTGATAACGAATGTTGAACACGCCGATGATATCATGATAGCGTCTGCCTCTCCGGCCGGTTTCCAAAGCCACTTGAATGAGGCGCAGGCCTGGGCCAGCCGAAACCAATGTGAAACCTCAATTCCGAAATGCCTGGGACAGATCTTTGGCAAAAGGGAGAAGCATACCCCGGGTTTCCATGTCGGGGGGAACCCAATTACGCAAGTGTACAAAGCCTGCTACCTTGGGGTGTGGTTTCAAACTGGTTCGAAATTCATTTGGAAAGAACTTTACCGCATCAAGGCCGAGAAAGCAGCCACCACAGGGAATGTGATACTGGGACGAGACCGCTTTGTGGGCAAGTTATCTGCATGGGATGCCAGAACACTGTACATGGCACAAATTAACCCATATCTGACGGCGGGATGTGATGTCTGTTTGGACATGGAGGTAAAGAGTTTAGCGCTGTTGGAACGAGTTCAAGTCAAGTTCCTGCGACTCATGCTGGGTGTTAGTCGCCGGAGCCTGAAAGTTGTGCTCTTTTCTGAAACAGGTATTTGGCCAATCAAATATCGAAGGGTCTACCTGGCGCTGAAATATTTGGGTTACTTACTTGCACTGGATACCAAACACCCGGCATTCAATGCACTCTACGAGTCGTTGAAACTGGCAAATGAAAAAAGTGTGTCCTGGTTTAATGATCTTCGAATAGTGCTCTCAAAGCTCTATGTGCCCGTTCCTCTCGCAATTTCTCAAGACATAAATGTCGAGGACGTCAAGCTAGCAATGAAACGTGTTGAACTATCCATGGAAGCATGGATCGAGCATGAAATCGAGTCGTCGTCCAGAGTACGGGACATTCTACGCGGGCGGAACGCCGCCGCTGGAAAGAACGTGGAAAGTGTATTGTTCCGGCAAAATGGAGGTTATGCCGCCTCTGTTACGGTTACATCGAAGACCCAGCACACGCCATGTTTGTCTGCCAGAACCTTGAACTGGAACCGATCCGGTCAGAATTCCTTTTAAACATCGAGAAATTGATACCTCCAGGCCAGGCCCGGCGCAGAGTTACACACCGAAAATAACCATAAAATATCGCCATTGAGGGCTGAGGGGCGGCTACCGTGAACATCCGAAAACGGAAATCCATTGTGGTAATGGTTGAAATTGCTTTGAGAGTTGAGAAAACAATACCACTGAGTATTCCTAGACACATTAGAGCACTTACATACCATTTTTATACATTCTATCTCTTCACGACCATGATTTTTCCGCTCTTGGCCGAGGCCCGAGCCTGAACGGGGGCCTGGGGCTTGAAGTCCTGCTCGCGGGCTTTGGCTTGGGCCTGGAAAATCTCAAGCCCAGGCCCAAGCCGGAGCTTCCAGGCCAGGCCGGGCCCTACTCACTAAAACTGTGCGTCTACGAGGCCAGGGAACGCAGTGATAGAAATTTCTTCAAGGAAAAAGGAAGGTTAAATTTCCACGACAAAATGAGGGCGGGTTTACAGAAGTTGCCAGTGAGATGTCCGAATATTATGGTAGTAACAAGGTACTGTTGGTAAATTCACGTCACACACGCGAATTGTACTCGGGAGGTGGATCATGCGTCGGGCGAAGAACCCATTCCATCTGTTGTCCACGTATCTCGCGAGAGATGTTAGGACCATCCTTCCTCGAGGCCCCCTCTGTCCAAGTCGACGAGGTTTCGTCGCTGGTCGGACTACTGGTCACGCTTGTTGTATTCCTGGTTGAATAGTCCAATCTGATATAATTCCTCCAGGCCTTCTCGTTCGGGCGGGCAGCAAACCCGAGAAAGGGATCGATAGCCGGAGCGGAATTCCTTACGGCGGACTCGCGTGATCCTCCTGGATTGCGTCTTTTGAAGCGTCGAATGAGGAGAATAAGAATTATGGCCACAGCGACTGTCCCGGCAACCGTCGCTCCGATTATGGCCCTGAGATTGACAGAATTTCTGTTGCCAGAAAAACTGACGCGCTTGATCAGTTTATGCTGAGGTATTTTTAGTGAGACTCACGAGACATTGGAAGACGATGCGTCCAGGCCGCTAGGAGTTGAGGGCGTCTGAGAAAGTACTTCTTTGACCGTTGTTATACCACCGAGACCAGATTCGTACAATGTGGTCGCCGATGGTGCTGCCGTGGAAGTCGCGTTTTGCTTCAGAATAGAATTTGATCTGCAGAACAGTGAGGACGTAGCAAAATGGCACAAGTGGAGAATGCGATACAAATTTGGTGCAGGAAGTAAGGGCGTATCCGGAGTTGTGGTTGTGGTTGTGGTTGGGGTTGGGGTATTCTGTGGCAGCTTTGATGTTGGTTGAGTAGCGACTGTGGGTTGGAGTGTATTTGTTGGGCTGTTTGGAACTGGGATCGCGGATGTTGGTGCAAACACGGTCGTCGAACTAGTGAAAAATCAATATAGTTCGCTATATTTGATTGATAAAAACCCGCCTAGATAAAGGAGGGAGTACCGTGTATGTTGGACCGACTGCGAAAGGCTGATCCAGGCCGCTGGTTCACAATTTTTCAGATATTTTCAGGGCTTAACGGGGAAAACCTACACGACAGACGTAGAATTGTACGCTTCAATGAAATGAGGCCTGACGATATCCCGATCTAATGAGCATCCGGACTACGGTGGGGATCTGAGAGCCCACCCAATATCCCCTGGGATTGTGAAAAACGACCCGCTCCCAGAGAAGGGCTGCTTGTTGTCGATATCGTTCCGGCGCCCATTATCGACCACCTCAAAGAAGAATTCCCGCGGGTCGCCAGCCTCGATAGTGTATGTGACAACAACCCGAATATCTGCGGGCAAGGATGACGGATTGGAGATCTTCATAGAATGGGGGCGTTCGAGGGGAGGGTTGCAGGGAATGACCGACAAGAGCAGCCGAGCGCTCGACGAAGTCATGGGTTGGTTATATGACACCCTAAGTCAGTCTCACAGACAGAGAAGCTCGATGCTAAACAAATTCATCAGGAGCGGGATCGCGGATATCATGGGGGAATACAAAAATAACGTCGAAACACTTACCAACTGTAATGAGCCTCCTGGAAGGCAGGGGTAATTGAGCGGAGCTCTAACGGAACCAGGTTGCCGTGGGCCGTGTTATCACCTTTTTGATTATCATTCAAGACTTTCCCAACGATAAATCCATCGACTTGATATATTAGATGCTGTCCACCTGTCTTCGTGGCATTCAAAAGTGTTCAAAATGAGAGTCGGAGGGAATTGATTGACATGGACCCAAGAGAGTGAGTATACAAAATCCGAATGCTGCGCGGAATTTATGATATCTGAGGAGACTTCGAGTGGAAGGAGCACGAATTACGCCCTCCGATTTTTACAGCTCGTTGCCAAGGACATAAGCGTCAAAATGGAGAGCATCTGCTATTTTAAAACAGCTATTGCAGGAAGGATGAAGATTTTTAGTTTCTCCGCAGATTCTGTAGTTCGGCGTGATACACCTGTTTCAGCCGTCCGCCATGTTGAGTCAGTCTCTGGCCGGAACTGAGCTCGACATTGTCCAGGAAAAATGATCTCCACTTGTATATGGACATTGGACAGTTCTAGGTTTGAAGCTCGGTTGCCGCGAGCTGAATTCTGCTCGGAAATCAAGCAGTGCTTATCATTTCCCAGAGAACTTGAATCGCGGTGCCAGAAATCTATCACTGCGATATCAATCATGACGGTTGGAGAGATGATGGGCGCCCGAGTTTTTAAGCAAAAGAATAATCCGATCTGAGCGTGGATGCGCGGTGCGGCCGTAGGCGAGTCGCGATAGACTCTCTGGGGGTGACTCAGAGACCGAAAGTATGAAGGTTTAGCATGCATATACACATTTGGGGCCAGGAGAAAATGCCGCGCCTGCCGCGGCATGCTTAGTCATGTTAGTCATAATTTGGCAAACATCCTGAATGTTCGACTGCCTCGACTGTGGCTTCGGAAAACTCATAGACGGGTTATAAAAGATATCTTTTCCCAATAAGTTGAGAAACCGGGTGATTTGAGTGGAACATCTTTGATAGGGATTGTCACCGTATATTACTGTACAATTTCGATCAATTCGGCACATTTTCGGAAATTTTAGTACAATTAAAATCCAAAAGAATTCAGATAAATTCAGAAAAAATTATTGCCGCAATAAAAAAAAATGGGCGTGACGCGTGACTGTCGAATTGAATGAAATTGTACAGTAATCCGTTTAGAAACATTTAGAAACGTGTAAAAACGAAAAAGGTTGGAGCCTTAGTACCCGTCCAGGACGGTTGGACGGACGGACGGACGGACGGACAACCGTCCCGTCCCGTCGCTGGGCTGTAGGTCCCCTCAGCTCCCCGTCCCGTCGCCGGACGGTGGTGAGGACGGGCGTCCTGTCCACCGGAAGACGGATGGACGGACGGATGGACAGACAGCTGCAACTGCCACGCCAACTGACGTTGAAAATGAAGACGCAAATACTTGGTAGAAGTGAGTATGTGACGCTGTTCGGCTGATATGCATTCTCAACATCACCGCATACCCCGGTGCCACTGTCCCATGCCCATCGCCCCTTACTGCCGCTTGCAGGGCCGCCGATACACACCAGAGGGCCCTAGTGCATTGACACTATACATTAGTTCAAAGTGCTGGGCGATGCTAAGTTGTCAGCGCCAACCTGTCTTCAGCTTCTGACGCTTCACCCCTTGGTTCACTGTTGCCCAGCTTTGGCCGTAAAAATTCAAGGAGGAATAATCTCACACCTATTGCCACATTGATTTCCCTTCAAATTGCGGCCGCCACTCTCCCTCGCCGGTAACATACTCAAAGTCTCGAATGGTGATGTTTCAAAGGCACACCGAGGGCGCATCAATCCGTTGACAGCAACTGTCAAGCCATTGATATCAACGGACTGGTGTAGGCGACTCTCCGTCAGGAAATACAAGATGCTGAGAAAATACCTGGGCATTTATCTGCCCCACAGAATGATACGGCTGCACGCAAGAGAAGTTGTCATTTTGGGGAATTTCTTTGATGATGGCAGCATACTGACCGTCCGTACACCGTCGACGGCCGTCCCGTCCACCGTCCCGTCCCGTCAGGTGTCATGAGAGACTCTTCCCCACCGTACCGTCGACGGACGGTCCACTGGATGGCCGTCTTTGGTGCCGTCCGGCGGCCAGGACGGACGGTGACGATCCCTAATCTTTGAATAATTGAGTCCAATTTTGCCAGTTCAACCATATTGACTTCCAGCAGCAATATGTAGGTAAAAAAACACATCTAAAGGAGTCGGACTGATGGTCTCAGACGCATATCGAACCCTCAAGGATGTGCGTCAGGTGCGCGTCAGGTGCGCATCACTGCCGCACGCACCGCGGCAATGCGCGTCAACAACGCGGCAGTGCACGGCAGTGCTGCATCAATGCACGGCAGTGCTGCGTCAACTCCATGCAGCGCCATGTCAATTTACGGTGAATACCTGCCCATTCCTGGATTATTACTTTGCTCTTATTATAAAGTTATGCTGTCTGTCTGAAGCTATTCAAGCTCCGCTCAAAGCCTTCAACTCCGTGGTCATCCGGAGCTTCTTTTACTTTCCCATCTGCTGTTGCCGATCTGCCGGTCATTTTCTCATCAATGCCGATGCTGCTCCGTCTCGGTCGACTCCGATCCTTATCAACTTCGATGCACCATGTGATTGGCTTCTCCCCACTTTGAATCCGGCACCAAATATACTGCATGCTTGAAGCGCTGGCGAATTAACTTCCTTAACCGCGCTCTTGTTTCGATCAAATTGACAGTCACGCATCGCGCGAGCCTTTGTCGAACTTCCTGAGTGCTACACCAGGCCCAAAATTGCCCGGAAGATGCAAAAAAAATCCAAAATTTCGTTCTGATTAGTTGAAATTTTGGAGGTGTCACGCAAAATTTTGGCGCATGGCGAAATGTCGAATAGGTGAATTGGGTCACATGTGATGCCTTATGTCGATTTGAATGAAATAATCCAGTATGTTGTTATTTTATAATTATCAACCATCTTAAACAGGTATTCAATGTTCAACATTCGTATAAGTACTGGAGCCCACACATGGTGGCTATGTTTTTGACGCGGCAAGGCGGAGAAGTGACGCGCGGCCTTTATCTCTCTCTATACTCGTTTCTTGAGCCTGATTTGAGCTTGACAGAGGTATAACACTCTAAATACATTGTTTGGACCCAAAAACCCTCCAAAACCTCTTTCAATGAGTGGCCTGAAAGGTAGTCCAATGTTTGACCAGAATCAAACTAGAATCACTAGATTCTGATTATTCTTTTCAAGAAACTGTATGATTGTTCCAGAGGAACTTGTGTTCAAAATCACACATCTTCAAAATCAGTAATATGGTGTTTTAAAACAAGGAACAGCCATAATCATGACACACGAGCTTGGGGCCAAGAGAAAATGCCACACCTATCCAAATCATGACTAGACATCATCAATATTCATTATGCTCAATTGGATTCCTGCAGCATAGAAATACTCACTAATAACTTGTGCTCTTTCAATAGAGTGCTACTGGTTGATACTGTGATATTTGTCAAGTCTGTCTTGCAGCAAGTTCTGTTCAAATGCTCTAGACTTCAACCACTAAAATTTTGCGTCAGTAGGATGAGTATTCTTACATCATGAATATCAGACCTCAGGATAGCAAGCATTGAATCTGGTCCGTCTTCCTCTTCTGCCTGGTCATTACGCTGGATATCGACACTCACCACCTTTCTCTCTCAGTGGTGCAAATGCTCTCACGGAGCTGGTAGTGCGTGTGTGCGTCGATGGCTCGTGAGCCGAGTCCAGCACGCAGGCAGTCATCTCGCAGAATGGTGTAACCATCCACTGTGTTCCTGTCCCCTGTAGACGGAGGGTTCATCTATGCCTGTAGATGAAGGGTTAGACAGACCCCATCATTGTCTACCTGTGTCTACATGTGTCTACTCACTTACATCAATGTACACACACATAGCCACATGTAGGTAGATGTAGACACATGTACATTCACCCCAAGCCTACACCATGGTTGAGAAATTTGGCAACTCGTGGATAGATTTGGGATGGAGTTCGGATTTGGAAAATCTGATTTGTGTAAACTAGTTGATGGCCACCAGCCAGCAGCTTTACATCCAGGGCTGATGAGCACAATGTTGGCCTCTGCACAAAGAGCGGTGTTGATGGTCAGAGTCGATGAGTCCCACGAGCTTTGGTTATCATGTACTTAGAGCTCAACTGGCATGCCAAAATTAGTTACAGCAATTTGCAGTACATAAGGTGAGGACCGTTTTTTTCTTTTGACTAGAACAGCCACCACGGGCTCATTTTTGATCAGATTTCCTTGAGAGTAGGCGCGTTCAAACCGCATTGAAAATCCGCAGAGGATCGAGTGCCGGCTTTTGTAAATGTAATTACGTAATGGAATTTCTTCAGAAAAATCATGGTTTCCACTAGGACAGTTGTAGCACAACAAATAATGGTCTGATTGACCCAATTCCGGAATATGTTATGTATCTAAACTATCTCTAGATGACCATGAGGTTGTCACGCTTCGAGCGTTTTGATCCGATCAAACGCACGTGACAACGCCACACATGCCCTACGTGAGATTCAAACAGAGCCAAGCGCTCCAAGACCTTATCAAGCGGATCATAAGCTAGATAAGAAGAAGTCTATATCTGATCAGAAGAAGATCAAGAGATAAAGGACTTAAGTAATTCGAAGCTTCATAACAAAGATAGATGTTAGAAGGACTTTGACTTTAGACAAGTCAAGACGGACGACAACAAGTCCAATTATGATGTCACAGGACGCATTGAGGAAGAAGTCTGTAGTCGGATCTAATCGATCCAAGATGTGCGATACAAGAAGACAAGTATAGCACAAGAAGCACAACGACGTAGTGTTGGACAATACACGAAGAAGTAGTGCATACCCAGACACGTCCACAAGACATGAGATGTAGAAGGAAACACCGATCATAGATGATCATGTCATAGATCAAAGAAGCATCATAAACATGAGGTGCTTAAGAAGACCTTGATCGAGGGATCGATCGACGAAGAAGAAAGGCTTACACGCCTTAGAAGAACCATGACCACAAGGCAGACACACACCCAGGTCGTTCCAATCAAGTCATGATTGAAGACGTTACCCCAAGACTGCTCCACAGCTCTATCAACAGCATAGCCGGGCTTGGTCAAGACAGGTGGTTGCAAGGAACGTAACACGACACGTTGGAACATGACGGTCGAGGAAAAGGGCGCTACATGCGCGATGGCTCAATCCTGATACACGAGGAGGAAGCGCCAGAAGAGATCGAGTCCATGATCTCACACGGTCATTATAACACGGGGACTTGGCGCCATACACGGAGCGCATGTTCTTAGTAATGGACACATGTTTATTATTATAAACACATGGTCACTGTCTAAATACACATGGACACGGAACGGTCACGGCACCGAAGAAGGATGTTTATTGTTGACTTGACGTTGACATGGGAAAGAGAAGCTATGCCACGAGAGAAGGCAACGGTTGACGCACGGAACACTGACGGTTACAAGAACAATAGTGCGTGGTAACCACCGGAACAATAGTAGTAGTATTATTAGTAGTTAGTATCACACGGTTGCACCTACAGTATTTAACAGTAGCTAGGACGTAGAGTATTCTGTACCTCTCCTAGCGTTTTATTCAACTTCATTGACGATTCCCCAAAAGCCACTTCCCAATCTGCTTAGTAATAAGTCAGACGGCCAAGTAAGGGTTGTTCTTGTAACAGAGGTCCACAGATATGGGTATAGTCAAATTCCAATACAGAGCTCTGCTTCTCATGGGACATGAATATTGCCCTCACCAAAATGAGCGCAAAATCATGTTCAGTCTATATATTGTCTATGGAAGTGTACCATCCTCTAGTAACATCCCAGATGCATAACATATTCTGGAATTGGGTCAATCGGACCATTATTTGTGTGCTACAGCTGTCCTAGTGGAAACAACAATTTTTCTGAAGAAGTTCCATTACATAATTACCTTCAAAAAAGCCGGCACTTGATCCTCTGCGGATTTTCAATGCAATTTGAACGCACCTACTCCCAAGGAAATCTGATAAAAAATGAGCCCATGGTGGCTGTTCTAGTCAAAACTGTTGAAAAAAAAAACGGTCTGCACCTTATGTACTGCAAATTGCTGTAAGGAGGATCCTACCTGACCTGTGCCACGAAACATCAGAAACTGCCCAAATCGAGGTGTGTCAAAGTAGGTCTAAGTGCGTTGACAGTGTAGACACATATAGACTGATGTAGCTGATGGTTCGTGTACAGCATGAAGATGTCATGTAGATGGTCCTTACGTTAAGCTCGACACATGTGATGGTGTATGCTTCATGTAGCGGCACGTAGAAACCGGCTTGATGCACGTACACGAAGGTAGACGGGGGTCTGTCTACAGGAGGCTGGAACACAGTGATCCACAAGTGCGTCGAGGGCGACATGTACCAGTGCCCGAACGTGCCGAGTGGCACCACCTATTTTTTCGTCATGCAGAGCTCAAGTGCCACCGACACCAAGATGTTTGGGGCCACAATGACTTTGACACAGCGTTCAACACGGAATACCAGAACCCAACTGGCCAGACATTGGTCTCGAGCTACACACCGCTCAGTGGCAATATCAATGGACAATGTCCAGGTCACGCTCACTACGCAGCGGGGCATCATTCAGGACATTCAGGTCCCGGACATCAGCTCGCTCATGAGCAGCCTGAACGAATTCCGGGGTGCTCAGTCGAGCCCCATCAACTTCCTTGTCTTGCTCTACACTGGGATCATTGGCCACCCCGATGCTGGCCTCATTGCGGCCTGGAACTGGAACAGCGACTAAATTAAAATTATTTGTGAATAAAGATACATGTAGCAACTCATCCCTATCCCTCGTGTACAGATCCCAAGTAATACATACAGTGGCGGTGAAAAATAATGAACGCACTGGTTTGGGCCCATTTCCTGGTCTAATCTCTTCAAAAAAAATTGTAGCATCAGTGTTGAGAAGTTTCAAGCTCTTATGAACAGTTTAAACAATACTATACCTGTCTCGATGTCCTGCAATAAAATAAATTGATGTATTCTGAAAAATCAACTTTGTACCATCAAAAAATGGACATTGAAGCATGAAAGTACTTGAAAAATGGAGGATATTCACATTTTTATTCCACTGGAATCCATTGAGATTTGGGCTCACAATGCCCGCCGCAAGTCGGCCATTTTGACCATTTTTGGCCACTTTTCACTTATTTTCACCCAAAATGACCGACTTGCAGCGAGCATTATGAGCCCAAATCACAATGGATTCCAATGAAATAAAATGTGAGTATCCTTCATTTTTCAAGTACTTTCATGCTACAATGCCCATTTTTTTCATGGCATGTGATTCCGCAAAGTCGATTTTTCTGAAGACACCAATCTATTTTATTGCGGGACATTGAGACAGGTATAGTATGGTTTAAACTGCTCATAAGAGCTTGAAATTTCTCGACGCTGATGCTACAATTTTGTTTGAAGAGACTCGACCCGGAAATGGGCCCAAACCACCGTGTTCATTATTTTTCGCCGCCACTGTATAATCTATCACCTCCCTTTAATGTAGGCTCGACGTCACCCAATGAGGTGTGTTTCAATATTTCCTTCTTGTCTGTAAGGGTGCGATAGACTCGAGCGTCCTTTCATGTTCGCTCCAACTGCAATCCAGGCCTGTGCGGCTGTAGCAGCCCCCCAGATCCACACTCAGTGATCCGCAATGGCAGAGATGCAACTCTCTTTGTCAGAGATGAAGTGCTCCTGGGTATGCACGCACCTTTTACTGAGGAATCATAGTATCCTACAGAAGGGGGATTGGGCTGAAGGTGAACACAAGCTTGGAGGTGTGTTTTCTTCTACTTATTCTGTAACCATTCAAAAGCGCTGGCCAAAATATGATATGCAGACGAAAATTCCATATTGTATTCATATCTGCATCATATTCAACTGTGAGGGCTTGTGTTGTATTTTTAACATATTGTATTCATATTCAGTTGGTTAAATACATCAGGAAAACCGCAAGTAGCTATGGGTACTATGAAGCACTTGGCTAGTGCTGTCAAGTGCTATCCCAGGCCTGCATAGCAGCCATAGCAACTTGCAGTTTTCCTGATGCTACAAATATATCACCCTCTTTATCTTTATAAAACTATTGCTTTCTGTCCGTCCAAAGCCTTTTGAAACTCTGCTGGTCATTTGACCTTTGCTTCAATCTGACATTTCCCCTTCCAACTTGTTTCTCGTGGATTTTTGAACTCCGTCACTCAGCTGACCTTTGCTTCGGTCCGAGCATTAAGGATGTTTATTCCTTTGGTAAAGCTCAGGCAACTCAGATAAGTTAAAGACAACTCAACTCAAGTGAAGGCAACTGAAATAAATCCTGCTTTCCATTTAGACAGAACCCTCGCAGTATACAGAAAGCGGTGGCTGATCCAACCGTTGATTGACTTGAGACTGCCAATGCTGCGTTAGGCACTGCCGCACAATCACCCACCATCACTTCTCTTTCAAATACTGTACACTGTGGTCATGGGTCAGCTTGCTTTTCCTCCATCAATAAATTTCATAGTTAATCCTGGAAGGTGAAAATCAACCCCATAGACACAGTGCCGGTTCCTCGATTAAGTGGGCGTTTAAGCTAGCTACACTTCTTTAAGTATTGTAAAACAAATAATTTGGCCCGAAACGGGTAATTGAAATGCGGTTTAAATCCATAACTTGCACTCTGATTACCTGCTAATAGATTTAAAGGGCAATTTAATTACCTGTTTCAGGCCAAATTATTTGTTTTACAATACTTAAAGAAGTGTAGCTAACTTAAATGCCTACTTAATCGAGGAGCCCCCACCGTGAGAGGAGGATGTGAGGCTGCGGAGCGGCCGAGCAGCCGCTTGTTATATAATAAAATGAGGGGGACACAGAAGGTTCTAAACAGAACGTTGACGTTACCCTCGGACATACTCGGGCTCGGGACAAACCGTCGCCACCTCGGGCAGTTTCTCCCACCACCCTAGCATCCGGGCTCGGACTGGAGCAACACCCTGTATCTCAAGCGAAATGTAAATCTAAACAACATTCAGACGTTGCAAACACTGGTGCTTGACTGGTGTCAATAAGCAAGTGATACTCCGGGAGTCCCTGCATTGACGCGAAACCGCGAAACCTAATGGGTATGTCAACTTGCTATGGCAAAATCAGATGTGTCGGTTAAATTGAGCGCAAGCACGGGTGGTATTCACAACAGGCTGACTCCGTAAGTTGCTTTGGACCTCGGACCGCATAAAACCAAGATGTACATGAACATGGTTTCGAAATGCAAAAATTTGCATATGAGGTCGGGCTCGAGACAGGTTTGGACCAGTTCCACTCATTTACAGAGGTACTAAATGCAACTAAGAGTTGATTGCTCAAGATGGACTGCTCTGCAACTCTGGAGGAGATGGGACATATGGACTTAAACCAAAAAAGAGATACAAGCAAAACTCTTACATAAGATTAATTCCACAACCTCTTCTTTGGCGAGATGCAAGCCGGAACTCAAAAACATGTATGAGCTTGAATCTTGGAAAAATTCAGCTTGCATAGAGACAAGATGACACTTCTATTTCATGGGAACCTGGACAGACATGGTGCATGTATGCGATGAGAATTGACTGGACAGGAATCAGGTGCAAAAGCAACTTGGACGAGAAAGATAAGTGGGAAGGAGTAAATTTTGGGTTGGTGATTCTTTTTTTTTACCGGGATGCAACACAAAATTTGACACATGCAATATGTACTTATTGATTATTAGAGATTGCATACACCTGATTTGCGAGCTAAACTCGCCCGTGAATTTATTCACGGGTATCGCCTAGTAGGTGACTTTCCATAAGATTAGAAAATTTCCGGGGAATTTTTGAGGGGTGCCAACGATGCCGGCACAACAATCTATACCGATAATCTAATCGCTTGGGCTTCCCATAACGAATAGCTGAGAATAAGTCTCGTTCAAATATATATTTCCTTGTTGATGCTGTCTAAGCCTCAACAATCAATGTGTCGCACTTCTTTCGACGTGTCTGCCTTTGTCAACAATGGATCTCGACGCGTCAATCCTCTACCATCAACTTTTCAGCGACACCGGCGGTTTTGTGGCGGGTAACCAGGCCAAAACAGGGAGGAATGGAGAGAAACAATGGGTTATGATAGCCCTCGATCGCCGTCGCTGCCGTGAGCCAATGGGTGAGCGTCGTTTGTGCAAGGGTCATTTGTGCAGACGAGGTGTAAGTATACGACAAGGCAGAAGGCAGACAAGTGACGTCCGTGACATCAGTGACACGCAGCCCAAAGAGGCAACGCGAACAGACGAGAACGCACGAATCCGTTTATTCAAGAGTAAGATATTCTGAAGAGGGGGTAGGGACCCCCCCTCCAGATTAAAATTTGATTGAGGTTTGGAAGAGGGTCGAAAAAATTCCAAATGAGATCTGAGCCCGATGGGGTCCTGACAGCTGCCCCGGCATCTCGGCAAAACGACCGAAAATATTCCCCAGCATTTATCTGATCTTATGGAAAGTCACCCAGTTTTGAATATATTTCAATATATTCGACCTTTTCTACTTGGATTGAATCTTGATTCTTGATGAAATCCATGTAGTTTACGTCCTCAGCAAGTCCCGACATCAGCCATTCCTTTGTATCAATATCCACGGAGGCTGTCTCCGCACTTCTGTCCAGTTTTTGTCTTACCATGATAGATTTGAGCTCAAACTTAGGTATTCATATTCATATTCCGCCGTATTTGCATTCAGATGGAGGCTCCAGGCCATATCATATCTGTATTCATATGAATATATTCCAAATTTAATTTCTCGTATCATATTTATGGCCAGCACTAGGAACGAACTAATCTTTATTGCTGGAAAAGTTCTGGACAAGTCCCTGCTTGTGCACCGGGCCAGGTCGGCGGTCGGTCCCAGATTCATGTGTTCCATGATACATTGGTCGAGCCAAATGAAGTAGGATGCGGGGCAAAACACGGTGTCGAGATACATGCGGTGAGGAAAGCATGAAAACCATAAAAGTTAACTATGCATCGGGGAATTGCGGGGTCCAAGGCGACAGTACAGTAAAAGGAAGGACGGCACAGCAGTAAAAGGGCATGAAGTATAATGGACCGGAACAAGGACGGGTGAGCTGAGGAAGGAATTAAATTGAAGAGGGTGTATCGGTGGTACAGAGCGGACAGAACCGACACGCGATATGCACCATACTACAGCGGCGAGCTTGCATCGGGGAGAGGCCTAGAAAAAAACGACATCACTTGACGCCAACCGACAGCCTCAATGGCCCGCATCAGATACGCCGAGCAGAGCAACAGGGTGGGTTCTCAAAAACATGCTTTGAAGTACCGTAGCCGACAGTACGCTGCCGTATGCGCGTGCGAGATGAATCAAAGGCGCTTAGGGGTAGGTAGCCGCAGGCACAGCTCGCTCGCTCGCCTCCCTCTAGGATCGAGTCCAGCGCATGGCGCTTTCTGTTCGGTGAGGACAGTAACGATGTCGACGGTTTAGACGGTTGGACATACATGGGGGCACCTTGGGAGCGCGCGCAACGACGTGGGTGGACGGCCAGGACGCAGTGACGCACTGCTGAGTGATTTTGCCCGCGCGGCGACAAATATTACTATTGAACTCGACGATAAGCCGGCGGTCGTTCTTGCGTGATTCACCAACGCTAGCGGCACGAGTTCGTTCTCGACATACGCGTATAGCGTATCGATGTATTTGCTTGAGGCAAGGTGCGCGAGGAAAAAATCGGGGCGCGCGACCTGCTCTCGTAACTCCGGGCCTTACGCCGTTGAGCTCGCGGAGAAGGGGAAGAGTTTGAGGGGCGGAGTTGGGAGTGGGAGCATGCACGAGGGTGTGAAGTGTGTGGTGAGGCACGCGCGACGAGCTCGTGAATGAGACGGATAGCGATTGCGATGGCGAACAAACCATGATATTAAAGTTGGTGGCTTTGCCTGTCGCCTGTCGCCTATCGCCTAAGCTAAAAGCCGGTGGAGGCGAAGCCAGAGATAGCAAAGGCGCAAGCTCCGCGCGCAGGAGTACAAGGCCGAGGGCGTGGGCGAGGGAACATATTAATATGAGGAGGAGATCGAAGAGGAGGAGCTCGAAGTGGAGCTCTGATTTCCCGCAGCGGTGTCACTCGCGACGGGTGGAGTGGCGATTCGGATCGGCGCAAGCGGGTAGCATAGTAGAGACATTCTGGGACCGAGTATGTAGCGTCGCGGCGTCTCGGTTTTAACCCAGCAGAAGGCGGAATAAGCGCGAAGAAATACAAGCGCACCTTCGACAAGTTGATTCAACTGCAGCCTTTTTCTGGCTCCCTCTCGTCTGTTTCCTCCTCAAACATCTCCGCAGGCGAATTCGCGTCCTCCATCTTTACGGAATTCCGCTTCCTCAATACGCCGTCAGCGAGCGGCCGCCCGCGAGTTCGTTCCAGTAGTCTCCTTCCGAGTCATTGGAGTTGGCGGTGGTCCTGGTACGCTCGACTACGTGCGTTCGCCCTTGGAGCGACGTAGAACGACTGCTCTGCCAGTGCCAGGACCACGCATCGCGGATTTACATGGAGGTTTGGGAGGAGCTACGCGGTCACACCGTGACCTCTTCGCTTGCTTTCAGCCACCTTCCTTTGCCTCGCTCCGAGTCGCTCGCTTGCGCCCCATTTTTTCAAAGCGAGCCCGCATTTGTCGGGGAAACGATCTTCTTCAACCTCCCTAGCTCTCGATAACTCCCAATTTCGGTCGATGTGGAGTGAAGTCTCAGGGATTCATTAATATTCATTGGCGAAGGCAAAGTTGGTCTGCCGCTGTCATCTACTTAATCTCGACTGTCTTTTGATGGCAGACGCTATGAAATCAGTACTAGCTCGTGCCTCGCTTGATTTATACCTGCTATCTGGAATGATATCTTCGACCTTTCAAATCTTCGCTTCTTCGTCACTGATGGGCTTTTCGCCTTCTGGAATGCTTTTTGCTGGGACCCTTGGCTGCTTCGGGACTCGTTCTACATCAGGAAAACCGCAAGTAGCTATGGGTACTATGAAGCACTTGGCTAGTGCTGTCAAGTGCTATCCCAGGCCTGCATAGCAGCCATAGCAACTTGCAGTTTTCCTGATGTATCTCACATCTCGAGGGTGGGTTAATTTTCTTCGCTTTTTTGGGCGCCTCGCGACCACATGGCACCCGGATTTCTGTTATCCGCTCTGGAGTCGTTGTGCTGACGCATTTACAAGACAGCATGACCCACCACCTTGCTGGCTGGAATACGAAGATCCGCATTCAATTCCAATAACGCCTTCGACCAAAATGCAAACGCCACTATTTTCACAAGGCTAAATAAAATCCGGGTAGTGACGGCAGTGCCGAGAGGACATTGCTCTTACGGTACGTGCGTTGGCTCCCTCTATCGAATTACTCCACCTCATTGTCACTGCCATAGGTGCTCATCTGTGAAATTAGAGGTGGTTTCATGTGTTTGTACGGGTTTCATGAAACGGTGATGTTCGATTCCGCTTACGTCGATTTATTGTGGCTGCCTCATTTGTTCCACGCTTACTTATGAGCCCGCATTTTTTAGTTGGATTTACACCATCCTATGAATTTTTTTTGACAACAGAAAGTGAAAGAAAAGTGGTCTATTTATCCCGAAATTCCCGCCTCCAAGGAGCCTCCGAAATCCGAATCTTGATGTGGAGCCGGAAGCTAACGGATACTGGGCTCCAACCATCAAATTCAACGTATGCAATTAGACTTACGTGGCCTGCAAAACACACTCTTACCGTTGGTCCGTTGTATTACGGGGCGATCCCGCCCGTAGCCGCTGTAGGAGTCGACGAGTCGTGTCCAAAGGTATTTTGTGGTCAACCGTCGGATCAAGGTGGAGTTGAACTGCTCCATCTGGGTCGAACTTTGCAAGTGCGACTAATTCGATCTTCCAGCCACCCTGTGCAGTTCCGTCCCTTGGAATTGCGGCCGATCCGCTCACAACTACACGGAAAATTACTGCGGGGTATTCCGACTTTTGAGACTGGAGCCGGCGCAACTTGGTGCAACCTGCATAGCAAAGTTCAAATGAAACGTCAGCCACCTTTTGCTTTCGCTCGCTCTCTCGATGGGATTGAATAGGCCTGCTCAATGCTTCACTTCCTTAGCGCTTCGTCAGGGCAATTCGCGTTCGCGGTTGAACGTGACCGTTAAGTTTGAACTTCCCATCTGATAGTTTTTCGGTGACGCCATACTGCTCCACCTCTCCACGAGAAACGCCCCATGATTTTGCCTTGGTTATGGATGATGGATCCGAAGAACAAACGACGCTGAAGACTCTCGCTTAAACTTAAAGTTGTACGTGTTTACTTATCGTGTTAGCATGCAAGTGAACTGCCTATGGCTACTGTGAAAGTGTACTTGGTTGCCAACACAAAGCTATGTTTGCAATAAAAAACCATAAAAAAGTGAGCGGCCAACTTTGGCCTATTGCGATTGGCTCGTACATGTACTCGCTGGTGATAGTTGATCAGACAATGCACCGCCGAGAGGTTTATGCTCACGGTACGTGCTTAGCTTTGCCTCCAGTTATTTCACCTTGATCAGGTTCCCGCCGACGGAATGAGCCGGCGGAGAGCCATTCGAAACTCAGTGTTTCGTAAACGAATTATCGATCTGTTGCGCTCCACAACAACTGTCTCGCTCTGGAGCGCTCTGAGTCACTGAAACGGTGCACGGACACAGCGCCTCGAAACTTCCCCATATCAGCAAATAAATGCGCCGTTGACGAGCCCCCCAGAGTAGTCCAACACCAGCAGTTCAACCTAGTTTCACTCAAACAGTTTCCACCTCCGATCACCATGATTTCTCAGCTCCTCGTTCTCACAGGCGTCTTTTCTCGCCTCGCAGCAGCCGACAACCTCTCGCTTTGGCTCGGCACTGCCTGCACTGGCGCGGACGAGGGCTACACCGACCTCTCCCGCTCGGGACGTGCATCGAGTTCAACTAGGCCCAACGCTTCATCCTGAACAAGGACGACGGCAATGTGTATAACCTTTATAGCAGCGGCGGATGCGCGCAGTACGTTGGCCAGGTCTCGTTGGCCGGCAGTTGCCAGGACGTCGGGGACTCAGCCACTGCTATCATGAACTTCGGACCTCAGGATAGCAAGCGTTGGATCCGGTCCGTCTTCCTCTTCCGCCTGGCCGCCACGCTAGATGCTAACTATTCTTCCCTCTCAGTGGTGCGAATGCTCTCGCGGAGCCAGCAGCGGGTGCGTCCGTCGATGGCTCGTCAGCCCAGCCGAGCAAGCGGGCGGTCGTCTCGCGGAACGGTGTGACGATCCACAAGCGCGTCGAGGGCGACACGTACCAGTGCCCGAACGTGCCGAGTGGCGCCGCCTACTTCTTCGTCGTGCAGAGCTCGAGCGCCACCGACACCGAGACGTTCGGCGGGGATGAGGACACTCAGATCCGCAATGACTTTGACGCAGCGTTCAACGCGGAATACCAGAACCCGAGCGGCCAGACGTCGGTCTCGAGCTACACGCCGCTCGGGGGCGATATCGACGACGTCCAGGTCACGCTAACTATGCAGCAGGGCGTCATCCAGGACATTCCGGTCCAGGACATCGACTCGCTCATGAGCAGCCTGAACGACTTCCGCGGTGCTCAGTCGAGCCCCATCAACTTCCTTGTCTCGCTCTACACTGGCGTCATCGGCCACCCCGACGCCGGCCTCATCGCGGCCTGGAACTGGAACGGCGACTAAATTCGACTTATTTTTGAATAAAGATATGTAGCAACTCATCCTTATCCCTCATGTGCAAATATATATAATCCATCTATTACCGCCCTTCGATGACCCGAAGCTACTCTGACGCATCTCTCGTGCGAAGAGGTCAATGCGCTGTATGCGTACGTCGTCGCGCCGCGCAGGATGAAGCGTTTCGACCGCCTTTTCGGTGAACTGCGCTCGGTGTCGGACTTGCGGTTATTAACTGTGGCGCCCGGTGCTGGGGTAGGAGTATTCGTCACCACTGGAGCAAAAACGACAGCACAATTCCTCCTCACGTTTTGGTTCGTTTACCTCACTCTTTTTCCGCACTCCCACTCCCCTGCTGGTGCCGAAATTACTGGCCACGGAAATGGGAAAGCGCGCGTTGCATTCGATTCCGGAGCAGAGCAAATTCCGGCGTCCCTTCTCGCACAGTACCCAAATCCCCTACCTAGGTTCATATCGCATTGTATCCGCTCTGGTTCAAACGTTCATCTCCGCCTGTCCCATCCTTTTTCATACTTTCCTTACGGTGGCCACGACTTATATATCATGAACCACACCAATCCAGTGAATCATTCAGCTGTAACCTGGACCACCCGACCAATCTCATTTTCTGTCAGCTCTGTTGCGTTTGCGTTCTTCAGAGGGCGAGAGGCCTCCTGAAAAGGATACTACATGCCTGTTTGGGCGAAAAAACCTTTGATGGCATCATCCCTGGGCTCAAACAACACGATCCGGATCAACCTTGGATCAACCCCTGTGGCGAACGAGGAGGTACAAGAGTACACTTGTTCAGACCGCAAAAGTAAACCCATCTGGCAATTTACAATAGGGAAGATCCCAATAAAAGGCCTGTCGCTCGACTCCAAACCTCAAGTCCTCACACCATCCATCTTTCACATCCAAATGTCTCTGTCTCACACTGGGGGCAAAAGCCCAGGCATATGGAATTCATATGCCTTACATGCATGTGGTTCACAGAGCATTACATCGTGTGACAAAGGCTTTAATTACCTTTGTTGCACCTTTGTTTTTGGGGGTGGCTCAAAGGCAAAAACAAAGGTGCAACAAAGGTGATTGACACTTTTGTCACAAAGTTTGACGGCATGCAAACCACATGCATGTAAGGCATATGAGGTTCACATGCCTTGGCTTTTGCCCCCAGTGTCAGGTCGCCAAGTTACTTGAATTCTGGACGCCCATAGCCGCTCATAAAGTCGAAATGGCTGCTATGGGATTTCTCACCCCCAAAGTATTCTATCCCTGTTTGGATTGGCGAACATCATGGCTAACAATTTAGCGCCGCGCGTGAAGCTGATTCACGGCCTGGAAGTGACGGAACGAAGGAAGTGGCAGGTTCAAGCCCCGGTGCCGGTCTATTGTTCGATCCCTCTCGAGTGGCTCAGGAGGCTCGTAGAGGGTTCTCCCCAACATCATTCGGGAAGTATGTGTGCCTTTTGGCTGCAAATTGACGCAACAACTCATTAACCATAGAAGGCCAGTACTGTAGAGCGGTACATGAATAAACTTTGCAAGCGGCTTGACACGCTCGTTTGTGCAGTTGTTGATTCCAGCACCGCCAGCGAGGCGGCTCCTAGAGACATTAACCAACAACTACATGCAGTGATTATGACGGCATTCGAAGTCTGGCCATTTCCCCTGTCTCATTGAAAGAATCACGCGATTCCTTACAAACATTCGGGAGTTAAAACTCGAACAAAAGGACAGAAAACGATCTCGCCCTTGCCCTGGAAAAGCAGTAATGCTCCAAAGTTTGCTTAAACAAATTTGAGCTCAGATAGAAGTGGTGGAGATTTGGCGACTCAAAATAAAGTGGCGGAGATTTGGTGACCAAACAAAAGTGGCGGGAAAATTTTGGACCCGAAAAAATAAGGGGCGGAGAATGAAAGTTGCTGAATAAAAGTGGCGGAAAGGGGGAGGAATCCCGCCACTTTCTTTCGTGCTGAAAAGTGTGAAAATAGGTGGCGTAAGGTCGAAATTTTGATATAAAAGTGGCGGAATGCAAATAAATCTGTGGGAATAATAAAAGTGCATTTGAAACGCCATACATTTGGACCGCCATAACAAACACCTTCGCGTGAGCTACCTAAATTTCTGCAGAGATGCCGGCGCCTGACACCCATATTCCGATTGGTACCAGTGTGGAGAGACTGCATATGTGAAGACAAGGAGCGTGTTCCATCTACGTAACAGGGCGTAGGCCAGACGGCGCGGCGCATGTTGTAGACAATATCTTGACAAAAAATGGTGGGTGGTTTATGGGTGGTTTAGAAATATTGAAGACCGCTGGCTCACCATCAACATGACTGACGTGTTTGTTTCACATGACAATCGATAAGATAAATACTCAGAGCAAGTCGGACCGCAGGCTTGGGCTAGCCCTGTCATTTTCTCGTTCCCCCTTCTTTATAGTTTAGTCTTTTAGTTTGCATACGGACCTGTAGGGACTGTCGAGGCGACGCATTTGTTGATCTGCTGGTCGGCGGGGATTTTTGATGAAAGGCGAGGAATCACTGTTGATTACCCACGAGGTTTTAGCCGTACGACCTACCTGTTGTGGCCACAACAGGTCGGGGAGATCTTCACATGTTTAGCCTTTCCGCCCCTCTCCAGTAGTGGGTGTGTTCAACGTAAAGATCAGTAGCTTTTTCAGTCCATAAGCAGTTACCCAAGCTTCGTAGTAAACTGGTTGTTCCAATTGTGGGACCGTGTCAGTCTAATATATCCTCCTCCTAGAACATATGAACTATTGAAATGCTAAGGTAATGAGACAGTCAATTTTAAACTAAAAAAATGCTAGAATGATGCTAGGGCGGCATACTTCTCCACCCCGCAAACTTCTAGCCTCCCGCGCTTTAAACTCGCAATTCTGATCCAAAGGGCCTGTGGCGATGTCGACCCTGGACAATGCGCGACCTACTAGGTACTAAAGTTTTCAGTGCTGAGGAATGGCCTAGAGGCTTTGTAACATGATCTCCCCATCACAAAATAGATGGACATATGAATTCTCTCATTCGCACTGAAGATTCCCATGGGTCCGACCACGTTCAGGGCATTCTTGTCCCAACAAAATCTAGTCTCTCCGGAACCAACTTTGAGCCTTCAGGGCTGGCACACGAGGCTCGGCGCGTCCTCCAAAGCTACACAAACTGGAACGTGGCCATAGTTAGATTTCCCCATAAATAGAGAAGAGAGCCCGAGCCATCGCCCACCGCCGGTCACGGTACCGCCAGAAATGTCCTTGAACGCGCAGCCGCTTCCGGACACATGTTTGGAGTTGTTCGGCGGCCCGCACGCCAAGACGGCGTTGGCAGCGATCCGACGCTGGAGGGGTGGTGCAGCCGTCACGGCGCTCGTGAAGAAGATGGCGATGAGAGTGAAAGCGAGGATGTGTAGTTGAACGAACATGGTGTGAATCAACGGTCAACGTTGGCTGGTAGAAGAAGGTGGATGCAGGATATGATCTTTCTTCACCACTGGTCTTATATAGAGCCTGGAGGTGGGAACGCAAGCAGGAGGTTTGACGACGCGAAAAGGGACCGATTCCATGATGATCAATGGGGTCCGGAATCTTGGATGATCAAATGCACCCATGCCTATACGGTGCTTGGATACAATGAAAGAGGCAATGAATCTCGGGCTTGAGCGTTGGCGACTCTGGAGCTCAATTCACAACGACCGAGATTCATCCCCTCATGGCACGATGATCTCTTCTCTGCATCCGATCCGTCTCTTCATTGATAATGATATCTTTCCGCTGGCGTTGATTGACACGTTCCCGACGTGGCAACTAATCTCGTTCCATCCATACTATTCAGTGTTTCCCGTGTTGCAGCGAGCTTGAAGGCTTTTACCGAATCTCACTCCATCACAGATGCTATCTTCCGTCAACAAGTCTTACATTCATCCAATTTGTTTAACCAAGCATGTTCCTTCGAGCTCAAACGATTATCTAATATGAACCAGGGAATATCACTCTCTGACTGCCTCCAGGTACGACCCTTGGTCTCGCGAGACCAAATTGAAATTGTGGTTTAACAGATGGACATTCAGAGGAACCCACTATATATTGACTTCTTGATGATCAGCAGGTTGTACTACTGTACTATTATGACCAAGGTTCAGGTGACGGTGACAACCGGATTTTTTTGATGTGTTTAACAATAGCCTTGATTCAAAAGATTTGTTTTCGGTCATCTCGGTGAGTGGAAATTCTAAAAATACTATATTGCGCTGGGAACCTGGCCACCTTAGAGGTTTTGGCTTCTTAACAGATTTTTCCGAGAACTTCCCTAATATCTGAGAGCTCCATATGCTTGGCGAACATCCTGCGAAGGATTTGAGCCTATTTCGGCCCACTTTGACAGAGTTTTGAGTACATGGCGAATTATTTTCCGCCGGAGGTCCCTAAAAGGCAATTGACACAGAACCTGGCCACCCACGCAAATCCCGTGTTGCCGGCTAAGTTGATAGACTTGTGATGTATAATAATGTTAAAGTGTCATAGGTGATGTATTTAAGACACTAAAACTGCACATTAACCGTTCTTTAAGCAAATGGCTCCTCGGCTGTGCTATTTTCCCATATATTCTTGCTCTTTCCCTCCTTCTCTGCGCATCCTCTCTATTTAACTTCTTTCATACAACATTTTGCTATGCTTTCTTCCCATTGCGGCCCGTCTCATATTCAACCGCTGTCCCCGTTTGTCCCAATCGTTCATTGCTGCTCCATTTGTATGCCTACAAAATTTGCCAGCCCCTACTGCCTTAGTTCCTCGGAAACCAACCTAGACCAAAAAATCCAGTGATTCAACAGCTTTCCCGTCCCATTAACTGTTCTTGAACCAAATGGCTCGCAATTGTTTGAATTTATTTTGCCTTTTCTCCTTTGCGTACACCCTTCCGCCTTTCTCAGCTTTTCGGCCTTGCTTTCACTTCTTCCGCTCGCACGGTCTGTTCATCGCTTTTCCCATCTGACCCACGCGCAGCCTCCAAATTGACAGCACGCACCCCGGCGCAGCCCGATTCCAGCTGCCGGGAGGACACACAAGTATATCTGAAGTTGAATCTTCTCCATTTATCCACCTCCATTTCTCTTCCTCTGCTCATCGTCCATTGCTTACCCCCTTCCGTCTTCAATTTTATCTGGTCCTTCGACACCTTTTTCATTTAACGCTGCTCAGCTGATTTGTGCGCAGTCTTTTTGACAGCTCAGTTCAGCGGAATTGGTGGAGATCAAGCCGCGAGGCCACGTCGTCTCCCCGGCAACGGGAAATATAAGAACGGTGCACCATCAGCTTTTTTGTAACCCTTCGCCCACCTTCTCAGCTCCAGGTCCCCTTCAAATGACCAGTTCTTGCTCTGTCTGTCAATGAAGGGCTGTTTCCGTGCGCTCCTGTTGGGACCTGGCTATACTCTCCATCAATCACTCCCGTCCAGTCCTTCATGATGATGTCCTCCCGGGTGCAAGCTTTTGAACCCCTGAATCAAGTTCTGTATCTTCTTTCAAAGCCTCTGAGAGATTAAGACCCTAGGATTATCCTCAATAGTTTTGATCTTCCGAATATAATCATGCTGCAGTACACCAACACATCAAACTCCAGGCTACTATCTCTCTCGCTGCTGCGCCATATGCTCGGCCTGTTGGCATTCCCCGCCTGTGCTTTCTGTTCACCTACAAGTGGAATCTCAAGAAATATGGGTTGCTGCGCAGGCAGGCTTTCCAGTCGGTTCTAACCGTGCTTCCTCCAAATTCTTTACAGCTAATTCATTTCTCCCCGTTCCTGTCTTTCCCATTCCCCTAGAATTATAATTGGAATTCATTACGTTGCTTATTAATTCTACTGCACAAGTTGAACTCATACCGTTCATGAATATAAACACGTTTAAGTTGTCTTCTCCACTTTGACCCTTTGAGCCTCCATCTTACCTTTCTAAGACTACAGATGAGAATTTTCACTGCTGCTGGAGCGAAGCGGCGGCTCGTCTTGTACCACCTATAAAATGTCGGAACCAACTGCTTCCAATGAGAGCTATGAGCGGCGAGATCCAAGCTGCCAATTAAACGAGGCTCGCGCGCCAATGAGAGAATAGCTTGAGCTAAAATAAGTCACAGGCAGGTTTATGAGAAGTCAATTGACATATACCGGCCCGCTGTTCTACTCCTGCTTCATGCTCCAGAGAACCCGACATTTAGATTTTGAAACCACCAAAAATAGGGTGACTATGCTGTGTTAAACGCCTTGAGGAAGGAATAATGGAGGTAAAATTCCGGAATATGTTCAAAATTGAAGCTTTACTCATCAAGGTGGACCTCGCCAAGCTTTGGACTCAGAGCGTCAAAGTATCGTTCAATATAAAGGTTGTTCGGATGTAGTTCTCAAGCTTGGATGACAATCATGTACAGGAGTTTAACACTGAAAGGGTGAGGACAGAGAGAACTTTACATACCTAGAGAGAAGCCCATAATCAGGCGAAAAGAACGAGCCTCCAAAGTCATAGATTGACAAAGAATTGGTGGAGAAAGGAGCGGAATCAGTGTACTCCCGAAGGGTTAAGCCTTAACTTCGCTTAAGCCTTGATAAGACCTTAATTTAAGACCTTAAGCGCAGTCTTGAATGATCTGAGGCCTTAATTGAGGCCAGTCACATGATATTTGGGCGCTCCAAGCAGACAAACGGGGTGATGAGTGGTGGAAAAGCTGTGAATTACCCATACAAGCAGTTTTTAGATCCCCTCTGGATTTTTTGGCAAGGCACTGGCAGCACTCCGACACACCAAGTCAGCAATGATGGCCAACCGGCTCAAAAGAGCACAAAATGCAGCCTGAAATGCCCTTACTTGCAAAGAATTGTGAATCCCACTGTGGACAATGTATTTAGCAACTTTTCTGTGTCATAAACCTCAGGTTATGGCTGTTGGAGTGAGGGCGGGAAAAATCATCTTCACTCTTGATTTAGTATTAAGCCCTTATTAAGCCCTGAGGCCTTAATTAAAATCACTACCCTTAATAAGACCTTAAGGGAGAACACTGAGTGGAATGGCCGCTCGGAGACAATAAATTGATTTTCTCACCCTGCGGCCCGACATTAATCGCGCTACTGCTTAACATCAACTCATCACTTTCAGCTGAAATTTAACATGAACGGGCGACATAGGTTGTATTCCACCCTTCGAGCACAAAAATGCCAAATACAGCATATAGGCCTATAATTGACAAATGGCCAGGTTCTTAGTGTGGCCAGGATCCCAGTCGCAGATACTGTACAATTTCATTCAATTCGGCAGTCACGTGTCACACCCATGTTTTTTTTATTGTGGCAATAATTTTTTCTCAATTTATCTGAATTCTTTTGGATTTTAATTGTACTGAAATTTCCGAATTAGTGCCGGGTTGATCGAAGTTGTACAGTAGTAGGTACACCGGGACTCAAACACTCAACATAGCAGACTATCAAATGGGAAAGGCGGACAACATTACCAATTGAGCCCAAAGATCATGATGATGGATTCGCAGCTTAGGTGGTCATGTCAGGCGAAGGCCAAGCCAAGCCAAGTCCTCCTCGCTTGGGCTCCGACTTCAAGAATGTCAAACCAAAGCCAGATGAAGCCAAGCCAAAACCTTCGCCAGAAAGAAGACTCGGAGTCTAAAAACCTGAACTTCCGAGTCAAGCGACTGTGACTTGTCCGACTTCACGCACACCCAGAGAGCTACTGAAATTACAGGTAGGCCATGAGACTCATGTCCAGCCGAAGTTTTGACGAAATACGGCATACATAGGTAAAGTTGCGAAAAAATGTTGTCTTCAACGTTCGGCAGATATGGCACATATACTGTCCAAAAATTAATTAAGGGTTACATCACTGTGGTTGCAAGGTTTTTGGTTGCTTCTGGGAAGACATCTAGGATGCAGTCCGCTGCTCACATGGACTACACTTCAAACGGTTCACATGTGAATGACTTTGTCTCGAGGAAATTTTGAATTTATGATGGCATTGATTGAAACAATGATGCCATATTGTTCCGAAAGTTGAAATGGATGAATTCTAGCCATGAGAGCATCACATTCAATTCTTGGTGCTTAGAGCACATTCTGAACAATATCTTAAACTATGTGTTCCACAAAAGCGAGCTCAACATCCTTCATAGCACTCATAGCAATTAATTCATCAAAATGTGGGAAGTTCATGAATTTCGGAAGGGATTCCATCTGCATGCCACAGATATTTCTCTGAAGGCTTTTCTGAACACAGAGAATCTTGACCTGCCCTGCCGTACCCATATTGAAGCAGTTGTGGAGATGCCGAGCCCAGCAGACAGCCGGGGGGATTCGCGGATCAATACCAAACACAAGCAATGCTGATGGGACTCAAATGGTTGTAACCCAATGTCAAGGTGCAACCATAATGAAAGATGCAACCAAGGTGAGAAAGATGCAGCCAAGGTCAGAAAAGATGTCACCCAATTTCCTAGAAGAGGTTTTCAAAAACCATGGAACCAGTACCTAATTATTTGACAGTATATCGCCCATAGGCAGACATTTTGCTCAGAGTGTGCACATATGGGCGATATACTGTCCAATAATCAGCCAAAGGAAACACGGTTTTGGCGTACAAGTTGCACCTACAATGGTTTCATCTTCTTCGCAATGAATGACATCTTTGTTTGCAAAATGGTTACAACTGACAAATGGTTAACATTGACAAGGTTGCAAAATGGTCGCAACTGGCAAATGGTTCACATTGACAAAGTTGCATCCGGCATGGGTCACATCTCGGCACTGAGGTTGCAATTCCCGCGGTCTATGGTCGCATCTTCGGTCTTGGCGACATCTTGATGCTAACCCTCAATTTCCCTTTGGGGCGCGCTTCCCATGTCAGTTGCGTAATGTTACGGCTTCTTCATATTCGGGATAGGGGTTACCCAAAGGTGACTCTGGAGTGTTAAATAAATGAATATAGGAATGCTTTGGAATGGCGGGTTGTTGAGTTGTTGTCTCCGGTATCCTCCGTTCCAAGACCCTCGTGACTAGACCTCTGGAATGCGAAACCAAACAATACAACGACATCCGTTTCTTCATTCGCGCATCCACCTCTCATCCACATATTTCACTCTCGTTATTTCTCTTATTGTTCTTCGCTTGCCCAACTTGTGCATTCAGCGTACAAAATGTGAGTCTGGCTGCCCACCACTGCGAGGTATTGACCAAAGTGATCATTTGAAACACAGATGGTCAGCTGGAGTGACCTCAGTCGCTGTACCAATAGCGACTGCCCATTTAAAGGATCTTGTCGCAAGTTCTGCCCTCCAATTCCCCTCGGGGACGTTGAAGAACAGATTATTCTGCTCGCATTGTGTGTCTGTACCTGTCGTGGCATGCAGCACGAGGCCGGTCCACTCGTATGTCGTACACCTCCCCTCTTCATCCCAGTCTCATTTACCATAGGATGCCTCTGCTACTTCGACCTCGACTCCTGCGGTATGTCCATACACTGTATTTCTTTGCGCTGTGTCTGATCCAGTGAACCAGGGAAACCGACCCCCCCCTCCCGCAGCTCCAGGGCTGGGTGGGGAATTCAGCTCCGTGGGAGACGCTTCCCGGGCGCGAAAGGCCAAAATGAACGCTCACTTGATGGAGGACATCAAGGTCAACATCCTCGACCCAACTTCCAAGGTGTGTTGACCAACATTGTTAATCCGGCGTTATCATATTCTCAATAGGTTCACCAGGATGCTTGGGCCAAGCTGTCCAGCCGACCTGATGCCAAACGCAAAAAACCACCATCCGCCTCGGCCGAACCTCTTCCGAAGCGCAAGGCGCCGGCACCCACTCCCGAGTCAGTGGAGTTGACTCTGGGTGGGCCATATTGGACACCCACCGATGGGGGCATGCCATCTTGGAACCGGGTTGTCTCATTTGAACTGCGGTTCCCTGAAGAAGTCCCAAATTCAACAGGTTGAATTATGGTTTGGCCTCGAAACTCAACGAAAGCCGAGGCGGTTTGAGTCTGCCCCGTGTATTTCCATTTCAGTGGTAAGTGGTGCGGCCATTTTCCCAAATGCTGTTCATGTAGTCTGTAAGCATTTTTCATGATTTTTATACGGTTGCTGGATGCGTGTATGGAAGAATTAAGAATTGAATCATGAACAGAATATTCTTGCCTGAACCAATTCTATTGAATCTTGCACTCAAGATGCTTCTGGTACATCTCCTTCCTTCTGGTCCCAAGATCATGTATTTGGCAAGGAAATGCGTGCGCAACGTTTAAAGTTTCGTGAAATCCGGAAGATCCCGGCTGCGGCCCGCTGCCCCGAGCCAATAACATTTTCCCATCAAACCGGGCGCTTTGCTATGAAGATTAAGCGCCAAGTTTGAAACAGCATCGTATACTCTACCTGTGTTGTCTTTGGCCTCCAAACTAGTTCAAGTTGTAGTCACCGATCATTTTTAAGGTCTCCGGACTTGACTTCCTCCATCCCCCTCCTCTTAGTGGTTGTGCGTTGCTTAACACATATACCCAGAGTGAGGCAGTATTAGACAGCTTGTGCAAAGCCGCACAGAGCCGCATGCGGCTTTTGTGCATTGTGCAAAGCCGCATGCAGCACCATGCGGCTTTTGTTTCCCTGTCAATAATGTATTTGATCCTTGTGTAGATGCCGTAGAGTGTTTTGGAAGCTGTTGGTATTGATCCGGCATCAGCTGGGTGGAGTGAGTGCGGGAAATGGCCCTTTTTTGGCAGCATTATGGCCATAGCTGCACAGCGGCTGTGGAGAAGCCAAATAATGACGTCAAAATGATGCACATCATGATTGGTAACTGGTTCAATGTACAGTATAGCACATAATTTACTAGTATTTCATCAAAATGAATATAGATACAGTCATAAAACCCTCGGTTCATCATGCGGCTTTGCACAATGCACAAAAGCCGCATGTGGCTCTGTGTGGCTTTGCACAAGCTGTCTATTTCCGAAGTTTAATCCCCTCAGGAGTTCCATGGATTGGGAATAATTTTTGGACAGTATATGTGCCATATGCACAAAATGCTTGAAATAACATATTCTGAATGTTGTCGATGATATTTCAGCAACGCTATGGTCAAAAATTTGAGAAATACTAGACCCAAATGGTGGTGTACCTATCCTCTTCCTCAAGCACCGTCTGCGGGTTTGACGTATCGGGGACCTTTGAAGTGACGGTCCTTCGTGTTGTCCTCCGTGCTTGGGGAAATTCCTAGGCGCAAGAATTTGAGTAGTGCAATGCAGATGAGCATAAGCCATAGATGAGGGATAAAGATGATCCTCAAATATTGCCGTATTGCGCCCAGCCCCGAGTCAGGCAGGTTGTCTGCAACTAGATTCGCCCCGAAATACAGATGCCCCACACACCAGTACTATCGGGTCTCTATCCTTTTCTTTGAGTCTTGTACACCCGGCCGAGGGTAAGTTGGAAAATAATTGATGTTGGCGACAGCATGAGAAAATCGTGAAAATATCCGAGCAGACCTGCGCGCAAATGATTCGGATTCCACGACTTGACGAGATCATTCGGCCAGGAAAGGTTTTCAGATTGAACTCATGCACGCCCACAGAAAATGGATTGTATAAGGCAGTGTTGGCTGAGCCGTATGGAGAGAATCATACATCGAGGATAGAGTATAAATTTGCTGAGTCGCATGTTTCGGAAAATCTCGCACGAATGGGGAAAGACGGTTCGGAAGATTCAACCTCATACGATGGTTACTTCGCGGGATCGACTCCGGATCCATGCCTCCATTCGATATCTTCATGGATAAAAAAAAAAATAAGGCAATTTGAAAGAATAGGATAACCGTCGTAGTTATACAGGAATAGAACGATACAAAAATGTACCCAGGAAAGACACGCTTTCAAGGCCAACTGTTGATCTTGGCGACGACATCTGCGGAGAATCCACAGTTGTCAAGTTGGGACCCAACTTCCTTCATCCCTGTCTCGGTAGATTTGGCGCTTTCGGCATTCGTCACCAGCTACACATATTCTTAGTGTCTTGAACACGAAAAAGAAAATATGGTTATGGTAAATACATACATCCATTACGCGCCCCACGCTCTGATAAGGATTATATTATCAACCCATAGGCACAAGATTGTTGATTATAGCATCCATACCTCGGCCTCAAAGTAAACGACGAAGGTGGGCTCAGTCACCGTTAAACCGGCTGTCTGTATGTGGGCGTTTAGAGTATCATTTGGCGACGCCTGCAGTACACACTCCATGTGAAACAATATAGTACTCGGGCGTAGGGAGCTCACTAGAATGTGTCTGAGGAAAACTTTCTTGGCGATGGGCAGATTGAAGAACGCATCATTGGATGCTTTCACCTGCTCTCGAAATTCTGCTATCGCGATATATCGCGGGACTTTGGCAATTACGACGGCATGGATGCGATCTTTGGCGTTGGACACCTCCGAGTCAATCCGCGTCACGACATCTGCTGTGAACCAGCTCCCCTTCGGCAGGTCAAATCCAGCACCGCCCCCAGCACCCTCTGAAATTCCGTATCGCTGAAAACCTGTGAATACTTGAATAGCAGCGCCGTGAGAGATTAGATCTGATGTACCTGGGCTGTGTGGTCTGAACTCTGATGCGCGGGCAGATGGATGGTATGAGGGGGTGGGAGAAGGAGCAGGGAGGTTAACAGCGTACCTCGCACTCGAACCTGAATATAACGAGGGGCGTCGGTGGGGGAATCCCGATGGTCTTAAAGTACTCATCCAGGTGATTGGTTGGCAACATCTGTGCTTCACAATCAAAGCTGGGCTGAATGAGGGAGAAAACACTAGGACACACTAGATCGAATTTCGGGACATGTTTTTGGATGGAAGGGATCTTGATGACATCATCAGCGAGCCGCTGCATTTTTGCGTCGAACTCCTGCTTTGAGAGCTGGGCGGGCGCCTCGTAGATGCCAAAGGCAACGCATCTGTCCTTCATGAGGGAGGGCGACATACTATCGATGTGGTCTTGGATGTGGTAGAACCAGAGCTATCTCCGATGGGAGTGTATGTCATCAGTATATGAGTACGCAGGCTGAGCGGCGTGATGTTACGATGAGTTTAAGCGCGTTTCTCGACCCATGACTGTGGCGTGGATATCGCGAAGGCGAACCTGTGGGGAACACGCCTCATCAAACCCATAGGCAAACAGCCTGCTGGCACCTCGGAACGTTCGAGAACCTGCCACTCTCCGATAATTCGGCGCAGCGTGTGAGTACTTCCACTGTCATGGTATATCTGAGACTCCGTTAAAAGATATAGAATGGATGCAAGGGCAAAAATGTCTGATGGAATCCAATGTAGGGGAGAGGGGAGGGGAGCATGCTATGCTAGGAATGGACTGGCCGTCGCAGACCGCAGAAACCTCGATCCCGTCATTGGGCGGGAGTAACGAGACTCTGAATGTATGGACATTCCAAATACGTTACATTCCGCCGCATGCATGGCAGAGTCTTTGGCTCGTGTGGAGCTCGCGACGCGAGCGATGTATCCGTTCCCACCCTTTCTGCGCATTTCTGGCAGTCGGTCATGTGTTCAATGAAGGCATGTGAACCTCATATGCCTTACACGCATGTGGTTCACATGCCATCAAACTTTGTGACAAAGGTGTCAATCACCTTTGTTGCACCTTTGTTTTTGCCTTTGAGCCACCCCCAAAAACAAAAGTGCAACAAAGGTAACCAAAACCTTTGTCGCAGATGTGATGGCATGTGAACCACATGCGTGTAAGGCATATGGAATTCATATGCCTTGGTGTTTGTCCCCAGTGTCACTTGGGGGAAATCCATTGAATCAGGGTGCATGGAAACATTTCCGAAACTCACAAAAACTGGGAGTTGTGAATGCTATGGTTTATGCCACGATCAATGCATCAATGCTAACGGCAGCCGGCACGCGTTGGCGGAGTTTTAAATTTACTCATACATTGCACCTGAGCACCTCTGTGTTGTAAGTGTCCTCCACAGTTCATTGATAACCTTCTTGGATTCATGATAGCTGGAAATGTTATAATCACAATATTGCCTCGCAGATTGTTTTCTTTCTGTGGCTATCCGGTCTTGGCCAATTGGAGTTGGTGTTCTGGGGTTCTAGGAAGTGCTCTTATCAATGGACCGCAGCTGGCCATAAATATAGATGCATGTCGTGAGTGCTCCTGAATATTGTGGGATTTATGGCAGCAATACCTAAGCAGAACCGGACGAGACAGTCAAACCGTCACGGTGTGTCACATGACATGACTGCCCTC
Organism: Mycena galopus ATCC 62051; assembly: GCA_014925785.1. Classification (NCBI taxonomy): domain Eukaryota; kingdom Fungi; phylum Basidiomycota; class Agaricomycetes; order Agaricales; family Mycenaceae; genus Mycena; species Mycena galopus. Next base: position 737,032 of record WIQG01000019.1, read on the forward strand.
CTTTCGCGCCTGTTATGAGCGAATTAAAGTGCTGGAGGACGCATTCAGCTGATCTGGATCCAGAATGGCTCGCATTAGGATAGTATTTGAAATGGGCATGGAAGTGTGGGGAGAGAACAGAGGCTAGTTTCAACTACCGGGCACACCATGCCGCTGATGGCCTTGGCTTATTTGTTTGGTAAAATGCTACCGATCATGCTACGCAGCCCACCAATCCCAACTCCCAGTTGCTCTCCGAAACCAAAAGTTTCTGAAACGGGTCCGGGAACGTGGAAACGGGTTCCGAAACTAAAAGTTTCGGGTTGGCCGAAACAGTTTCCGAAACCAAAAGTTCCGGCTCCTCCCGGACAGTAGTTGGGATTGCCACAATTGATGCCATCGGCAATGCCACCGGCACCCATGATGTGGATGACGTGTTCGGTAAGTGGACCATCAAGTCATACCACAACACGTCATCGCACGGCTGCGCCAAATACAAACATGCACCGTGTCTTTGTTTCCGCCCCTCAGGCCTCATCTTTCGTGCTCCATCATCTATGGTAAGTACACTATGCCAAATGGCAATAGATGCCTCATCTGGGGCAGTCAGCTAACAGTCTAAGTTTCTATGATGTTGGGCTCTTGTTATACTGTAGTATTTCGACCAAATGTTCACAGGGTGTCACCTGTCACCACAAATGTTCACTGGAGATGGTGTTCATTTCTCAGCAATCATGGGAAAATTACCATATATGCCAGTCTGGCAAATGCTGGACCGAAAATTTTGACATTTTGTTGCCTATTTGGGCCACAAAATTGAAAAGTCACTGTCACCTACACCAAAAATGTTCAGCTCACAACCCTCTGTCACCCATCACCTGAACATTTGGTCGAAATACTACAGTATACAGTATGGCCCTACGGGTGCGCCATTCTGGCATTTTTGCTGTCCCGCGCTAAAATGTACATGAGCAGCTACATGGTGATGTCTGATACTACTTACTTGTGCTCAAATGCCATCTGTGCACTCTGAATAATTGTTCTTTGCTTGCTGAGAGTTCTATGTTATTCCGTGGGATACAGTGCCCAGACCCCATCTTTCAAGAATAATAGCTATAGTTTTGGGACAGAGTCAAAAGGGACCCAGCTGCGTTGGAGATGAATCCATGCACAACCAGCGGGCGACTGGGCAGGGCAGTGTGAGTGCGAACTGACCAAGTGCATGTCATTCTTGATGACAGAGAGGAGTTGACACCACCACAACAGTCCCGACATGCCGAGACCCGACACCGTTTGATGGCCTCAAGATATTCGGTCTCCCTGAATTGTTGCAGAAACCTTTAGTTTGGATAATTCTATTTGGCAACCCGGCTTCTTTGGCAACCCCACCTTTCAGAAGGGGTTGTCAAATAGAATTTGGCAACCCCCAGTATTTGATAATCCTTGATAAGATTAGGTGGCCTGCTGGGCCGCTGTATGCAGTGTAGTGTCATATTATCTAGTTCAAATATAATATAGTGCTCCATCTCATAAGACTTTCAGTACTTGCTCAGGGAAAGGGTTACTGCAGAATTACAGCAATTGGCAGTACTGAAGGCGCGGATTGAAAAGGAAACTCCGCTGTGAGTTTGTTGTTGGCCGAGAAGGCACAGACCCACTGTCTGACAATGAAGTTCGGAACAAGTGGGTGTTTGCCATGAACGAGCGGATTGAGGTTGACCATAACCTCACCAATACTCTGAAGTATGGAAAGCAATACTCTGTTGCTCCCTCTCTCGTACTTGGTACCTGGAGGGGTGTTCTCAAGGACGAAGATCAAATGCCAGATGATTGGCTGAGAGAACCTGAGGTTTTAGTGGGTATAGCTGCTGATAGGTCAAGAAGACCACTGTCCCCGCCTGTTGGGCGACGCGGCCAGAATAGATAAAGACAGGAGCGAGCCCCACACTACAGCTTAGGCTAGTGCGTAAGGCATTTCCTCAGGGGTGGAAACACTCACTCTTCTTGGGGGTCCACAGGTCCCCCATACTTACCTGGTTTGGGGAGGCCAACCTTGTTGGTTGTCCCCTTACCTCTGCGTACCACCAAAAAAAAACAAAAAAACAAAAAAACAAAATGTTCTCTTTTGGGATGTTTTTGAAGAACCCCCGATATCTCAATGAGTTCTGCACCGATTCACATGAAACCTAGATAGAAATACTCAGCTAATTCATGCCGAATTATTGATAGAAAGAAAATTGTATAAATAGTTGTAAAAATTATGTATATTCAGTGACATTGGGTTAATGAGCCATTTTGTGGATGAATGCAATTTACAGACATCTAGACACATCCAAATGATGTGGATTTTTGTCAAGTGAAGCTTTGATACATCCTTAAACTTGTCATAGAGTCTTACTCCTCAAAAGTTCAATCTATCATGCTTGTAAACACATCAGGATATTGAGCAATATATTATAATCAGGAAATATTGTGAAATTTGAATCCACTGCTGAGTTCATTGTAAATCTGAATCTAGGATAACTTGCAGAATGTATCAGAGCCTTACACTGGGGGCAGCCAACAAGGCATATGGTTTTCATATGCTTTAAATGCATGTGTCTCGCAGTTGGAAAGGAGCCCACAAAGGAACAAAGGGGGGCTTTGTTTGTGAATGGCACCTTTGTGGGCTCCCTTCCAGCTATGAGCCACATGCATTTAAAGCATATGGTGTTCATATGCCTCGTTGGCTGCCCCCGGTGTTACCTGACACAAGTCGACATCATTTGGATGTGTCTAGATGCCTGTAAACTGCATTCATCCACAAAATGGCCCATTAACCCAATGTCACTGAATATACTTAATTTTTACAACTTTCGTTCTATCACTAATTCGGCATGAATTAGCTGAGTATTTCTATCTAGGTTTCATGTGAATCGGTGCAGAACTCATTGAGATATCGGGAATTCTTCAAAAACATCCCAAAACAGAACTTTTTCAATCCGCGCCTTCGGTACTGCCAATTGCCGTAACTGTGACTAGTCATGGCACGAAATTCTCATCAGCCAAAACCTTTGTTTTTGTGTTTAGGAGCCTTCCTTCAACTCAATTTTCATTCATTTAACAGCCCAGCACAAATTATGAATAAATAGCTGTAAACAGAGGTCGTTGCAGAACAAAATGTGGCCAGTCATGGCATAACATCCTAGCCAGCCAAAACCTTTGTTTTTGTGTTTAGAAGTCTGTTCCCAACTCAGTTTCCATTCATTTAACAGCCCAATGTGGCTTGGACGAAAATTATGGATGATTCACAACTGAACCTGGAAACTCGCATTTTGCATTGCATTTGGAGCAAAAAACCTGTTCTTCAAGGAGAGACACAGGTATGAACTGTATTCAAAAGCGGCAGCATCATATATTGATCCCAAAGATTAGATCGGCTGGGTACACTGGCCCGCAACATTTATGCACATGGGGTTGCCAAATAGAAAAATGTTATTTGGCAACCCTGGCAACCCCGAGTTTGGGGTTGCTAAATAGAATTATCCCTTTAGTTTAACACTCCTGGATCCATTTCCGCAACTTCAAGTTTCGGAAACATTTCCAGACGGCCCGAAACAACGAATTCCCGGGAGTGAGTACGTCAAAGTACTTTGAATCAAATCCCAGAAGACCTGGCCGGGTCAATCGTCCGCTCGAGACAAAAAATCACTTACCGAAAAAGGAAATTTTGATAGCTCACATGAGATTTCCAGACATACTGGATTATTTAATTCAATCCAACAGGGGGTGTGACCTGTGACCAAAAAAACCAGTTCGACCCTTGGACACCTTGGCGGCAGGACTGTGACCGCCCGAAAAATTTCGACACATACCCAGATCATTGCCAGCATGGTTTGAATTGGGTAAAGAGTTTTTGGCGGACGCTTCGCAAGGTCTACAGCTGATGATTCACCCTGTTGGCTGAATACTGTTCCAGCGACTCCGCACCAATGATATTCACACCATTTGTGATTCGTGTTCTCTACTTAGAGGACCCAAACTCATGAATTATACTTGAATGATACAGGAATTGGGATCTCGCAAAATTATGACATACTTGCGGAACAAAATCATCCATCATATGCATATCCTGCTTCTCTACTACTATAGTAGTACTTGTTGATTCTGCAACTGGGAAAGCTCATTTAAAGCAGTTGATTGTGTAGAAAAATATCGCTCTTGGCGGATCAAATGCTCACCCTCTGGTTGACTTACAGCTAATCACGGAACCGAAGGCGCGAACGAAAATTACCTCTTTCGAACAGTTTTTGAAATCGACGACCGATTCCCTCATATTGCGCTCAGTTTTACTCAGGTCATCTTGGCAAGTAGCTAGATCTTCTCGGATAATTCCAGCGCAATTAGTGATAGAAAAAAAGCTGCGAAAATATGTATTTATTCCTGGTGTGACACTGAAGGCCTTGTTTCTGGTCAGCCCCGCTCAGCTTTACTCAGATTATCTTGGTAAGTAGCTAGATCTTCTGGAATAATTCCGGCGCAATTAGTGATAGAAAAAAAACTGCGAAAATGTCTCGAGCCTGGAGCCGACTGCAACATCCGAATATTTTACGATTCCTAGGCATTTCGCTGGACCTTGGGCTTTCTCCTGCTTTAATAACACCACTCTGCTCATCCGGCCCCGTGATGAAATATCTCAAAACCAGCGCGAAAGGTCCGATAGAAAGGCTGCGAATGGTGGGACAACTTGACCGCCGTCGTAATATTATTATTAATATTTGTCCTTGACCCATTCGCAGACAATTTGTGTCGCGGAAGGATTAAATTATCTTCACTCCCAAGCAATTACCCACGGCAATCTATGCACAGTGCGCACGCTCTGATCTCAGCTCAGACTCGAGCGCTCACGGCGTCCTTCGTATTTCTAGAAAAGAGTACTGATCGACGAGCACGGCTCACCAGTAATCTATGGATATGGCATGTTCAAGATTCTCGGTGCCTCCACTAATTCCACAGCCATATCGTCTTCCCCGATTCGATTTGTCGCTCCCGAATACTTCTCAGATGACAGCGGAAAATGTTCGGCTCGGACAACCGCAGGGGATGTTTACGCCTTTTCCCTGGTCGCACTAGAGGTACTCTCATTGCAATTTCTTTGCAAGTATATTTGACTCCGTTTGCATCAGATTTTATCTGAACTTGAACCATATCACCATCTACCAACAGAACACGCTGTGTTCAAGCACATCCTTCTGGGCGGTCGACCCATTCGGACACATCTGGATCGCGAGGTAGTTACAACGCGCATCTGGACCTTCCTTGTGGCGCTGTGGAATCAGGAGCCACATTTGCGGCCGGCAATGAGCGAAGCCATTGCGACTTTGACAAAGATGTACGTGGATCGTCGATACGTATATTGCCACTGGAAGACCTGCAGCCACGACGAAAAAGACATGGAGGACCCAAACAGTCAACCTGGCTCCGTGAGTGATTGTCTAGCACGACTGATGGATTCCTACATATCATAAATCTAGCCTGAACCGACTGCCGAAAACGATAAAGAAGATTCCGAGTCATCGCCGAGTATTACGCGGCAGGAAGATAAAGTTTCCAGTGGAGAAGAAACCACGTTTGAGGTGGGCTGTGGGCAGTAACCATATGAGCCTAACAACGCCCTCCCAGGAAATGGCTCACCTGCGCTTTGGGGGCCGAGACCTTGATGGCCGTATCAAACAGGACGACCAGTACCCATTTGCTAGCGGAGGCAACTCCAACATCTATCGCGGAAGGTTGACTCGTTCTAACGGGAGTAAAATTCGTGTGCGTTTTCAAAACCTTGGTGGTGCATTGTCGTGGTCGAAATATCAACAGGTTGCGATAAAAATGCTTCGCATGTCGAACGACGGCTCGGGTCACCAGGAGGAGATGTTGCGGGTGAGTCCTTTCTTTCTGTCATGAAATAGGATGTTGATCTTGGCTAGCGGCTGAAACGCGAAGTTGACGTCTGGCGTCGGTTGAAGCACAAGAACATCCTCTCATTCATTGGCGTGTGCGAAGATCTGGCCCCGTCACCGGTGTTGATATCGCCCTTTTATAAATTCGGGGACGTTGGAAATTATCTCAGTAAGCATCCTGGGGCCAATAAGGGGGATCTCGTAAGCTACATGATACGTGAGGCCTCACAAGGAATTAATTGCTCATCTCGTTAGGCTCTCGGTGTCGCCTCGGGTCTGGAGTTTCTCCACGGCAACAACGTTGTTCATGGTGACCTGAAAGTGGCGAGTGCCAGTTATCCTATTCTGACCACTTTGTTTGATATCTGACCTAGCAAAACGTATTGATTGACAAGCATGGTATACCCTGCATTTGTGACTTCGGCATCTCAAAGATAGTCGGCAATCGCGGCTTCAAAACATCCAATGTCGGAACGGCACCATATATGGCGCCCGAGCTATTTTTTGTCGTTGACGGACCCAATATGGGCGCATATGCATCATCTCCCAGTACAACCACCAGCTCTGATGTATACTCTTTTGCTCTTCTCGTTCTTGAGGTGTGTGCATCCCCAGTACTAGTGCATTTGCCTTTTGATCAACAGTAATCCATAGATCTTAACGGCCGAACCACCGGTAGCGCGGCCCAGTAGGCCAATCGTCACAGCGCGAATCCTTGCCGATCTGCGTCCCAAGCGAGCTGACTACGATGAGAGGAAGGTGCCTCAAACAACGTGGTTCGTCTTGAACCGATGTTGGTCGTTTAACCCGCTTCTCCGACCTAGCGTCTCAGAAGTGCTTGTTAACCTCAGTAGCGCTTTTGCCGCGAGCCCGCTGAAGGATCTGTTTGATTTGGAGGAAGAAGACAGCATATACTATATAGGTAGCTGCAGATTCGATACACTCGAGGATTTGCAGAGCCCGGCCGGGCGCTAATTTATCCCGTGAACTGGTCTGACCTTGTTGTGTGAGGACAACGCGGGACCGTCTAATACGTATGAGTGTGCCCTCCCATAAATTCAACATGTTCGGACCATTGCTCATCCTCCTAGGAAGGGCCGATCAGAAACAAGGCTTTCGGTGTCACACAAGGAATAAAGATATACTTCATATAAGGTCTGAATTTCATGAGAGACAACCCAATACCTGGGAAGAAGTTATTCATACTGTGCTCTTTTGTTTCATCTCTTCTGGCTCAGAATGCATGCGACGGTAGATCTTGATCGCGACCTACAGTATGGAAATTCGCGAGTCAGATTCACACTGGCATTGGAAGCGAACATATGACCCTGGACCCGGCGAACGTTCCGCAATATATATCAGCAGACCCCCCCGAATCGATAGGATATCTATCCAGCGTCGTCACTCTGCCAGTCAAGTCCTCAAGAAAAACTGGAATTGGTATGGCAAGGAGTGACGACAAAAAGGTTGACATACCAGCTCTTGCAGCATCAATCGATGTGTCAGGTTAGAAGTAGGACGGTTCCATCCCTCCCGAGCGGAGGACGCCAAGAAAAATTCGGCTGATCCTTCGCTTTCAGCTTCACTGAAGCTGTTTAATGACGAGTCCGAAGCAGCGGCTTGGCCCGTAAGATATTCCGAATCGCTCCCACTGTGCGAGCTCGGAGTACATCCCCAGCTCTTCAACATTTGCGGTGTGAGAGGCTTCAGCGGGTCCACATGTTCATCGTCGGATGTGCCCACGAGATCTGGTTCTTCACCGGCGAGTACGCGCATGAATGTTTGGTCGCGCGAAGGCTCCAAACTGGGCGCCACGCCTGCCCGGGCCCGCCATTCATTCACTTCTCTGCGGAGCGAATCGCTCTCGGACTGCAAGCCCCGCAGTGTCCGCAATGCAAAGCGCCGAACCCTGCTGAGAGTGAGAATGTACGCGACAGCTGATTTTAGGATGAGGTCATTCGATGGGTTGCGCACCCCGAAAAGATCGGGCAACATTGAAGCCAATTGCTGCAGGCAGATTCATGTCAACATACGCACTGAGAAATGGTCGCGTCCAACGTACGAGGAAGCGGGCGCTCAGAAGTTCGGATTCAGGTAATTCAAGCTCAGTCCGAAAAGCATGACGAAGATCTTCGTCGCGAGCATTCCGTCCTGGTACTGTTCAAATGTCACTTGCTATTAGACCACCCAGAGAATACATACACGACTGCCCCAGATTGACAAAAGCCGTTGAAGCTGCCTCCCAGTCATTGGCGCCACCCAGTAGAAGGCTCCTGTGAAATGTCGCAAGAGATGAGGAGTAACAACGATTTTAGTGGGAGTGGGACTCGTCCAGTCCCACTCCATCACTTATAAAGTGCGACTCAGTCCCATTAATGGGACTCAACTCTGTCACGGAGTGCGACTGATGCACTGATGGCAGTGATGCGTAACCGTGAAGCAGGGAATACGGCATTGTATTACGGTTACGGTACCGTGTCTGTGGAGCTTCCGTAACGGCAATGGCCGTCGTTTCGACGGCCGTTTTTCTAACATCTGACAGGACGGGACGGGCAACGGGACGGCCGTGACGGCCGTAAAATCAGTAACGGGTTGCGTCCGATTTATTTTACTATTCATTGCACATTTTACTCATGCATTGATTCATTTTGACTGTGATATCATTGATTGAATGTTATCTTCTTATTACCGCGCCAACTGACCCTTTTGACTATGCAAACATTGTGGGGTTGAACCTCGGCAATCTGGCAATCATCTGGGGGCTTGGCCGAAAATTCCAATAAAATGTATTTGTCCTCAGATTCTGGCTCCAAAAATGTGGAGCTGCACCCAAAAGATTGTCTCCTTACGCTCGTTTCTGGCTGGATCCCTGCACGAAATAGTACCCTGCCTGCTTTGTTTTAAACCTCAAATTAAATCACCCATTTCAACAGCCATCACGCCCGTCATTCGACGGGCCGTTATTCGTTGACGGGACGGGCACGGCACCTGTTTGATGGGTGCCATCGAACCGTCGTGACGGTTACGGGCGGAGGCCCTAAAGCCATCGACTAACCAGTCGCACTCGGGAAACCGAGTCGCACTTTTGATGGACAAAAGTGCGACTCGAACACATCAGTGCGACTCAGCGAGTCCCACTCCCACCATTCTTGTATATACTCAGAGATGAGTCAAAATTATTTGAGGACTCACAAGGGCAGGGCACGCAGTTTCCTCGGCGCAGTTGGAAGTGCTGCTCCGTCTTCTAATCCGCTGTCCATGACAACAAAGGAGTGTGCGGACGGGGTACTTATCAAGAGAGTATATACGAGAAGAATGTGTTGGAACCGCAATCAAAACACCGATGCACTGCCCCCTGCATATCAAAGATGATCATGTAGGCACCATGTGGAAATTCTGTTGGTCTCACCTTCTTCTGTCCTTCTCTGTTTGTTTCCTTGTTACCATCTCTGATACCATATGGACACTGTCATGCTACTTATGGTCATATTATTTGCTCCGGTGTATTTAAACAGTAGCTTTTGAATCAAGACCTCTGGGCATTTGCAGAGGGTCACTGGGCTCTGAACTGTCCATCAGCTCAAAATTCAACACAAACGTGCATACACCGGAACCATCGGCCATCATTGTTCCTTCGGCACAAGGCCAGGCAGGTTTTCTCATATAGATACCTTACTCTAACGCTAACTGCTAACCATAACCTTTAACCACTAACCACTAACCACTAACCACTAACCTCTAACCACCCCAACCACCTAACCCAAACCTAACAGGCCATGCTCAGCACACTGCTGATACCCATCACTTTGTGATGCACTGAGGATTTGCCATTATAAGGCCAACCTTAAGCTTGGTGCAGGGGTGCAGAAACTAGCAGGGGAATCTGAAGAGCTTAATTGACATATTAATACAAGAGTGGAAATACTACGCACCTAGCAGGGGAATCTGAAGAGAAGAAAGGATGAGGATTCTCATGCTAGGTGAAGGTTCATAAACTAATGGGTACTAGCCAGTAGCACGTGTCCAGAGGGATCAGCAATGATCCTGGGCCTGATCACATACCACATGCCAGTGCAAGCGACCAGAGGGAGTGGAAGGAGACAGACTGGATGCCAGAGGGATGGAGGATGAAGTTCCGGGTGTGAGCGAAGCGGACAGAGGTGCCCGAGGGGTTTCCAGGCGAAGAGCCGGACAAAGGGCCAGGGCCGGAGGGAGGGCCGGAGCCGGACGGAAAGAGGTACGCTTGTTCACTCCGCCTCTGTCCCTTCCCCAAACTCCGCATCCGCCCGTGAAGCCGTTTCACAGAAGGATTTAGCAGAACTCCTCGCCCGACCGGCGCATCTTGAAGCAGCCAAGGGTGCTAAGACGATATCCCTCACCACGCAAGCAAAACCGATAGAATCCCTCCTCACATCTTGGTTCACTGCTTCCCTCACTCCTTTCCGCACTCCCACCTCCCGCTACCAGCGCCGATATTACTGGCAACTGAAATGGGAAAGCATGTCAATTCCAGAGAAGGGTGAACCTCCGTCGCTCGGCTTTCTGGCTGTGACTGTGTCTACCACTACTTTTTCTCCATCCTATACACCGCACGCTGGCCTGTCCCTCCTTCCAGTCCTGCTGAAGCAGTGCCTCTCCGCCGGCCATGCTCTACTGTTCTACTCACTCTACTTCGCTCTCCTGCCTGTGCGAATGGAATTGCCTTCTCCCTCATTCCGAGGTAGAGTTTGCAGAGGAGGAGGTGAATGGGTGTACGGTGACGCGGATCTCGAAAGCCCTACTCTTCGCATTGCTCACTCCTACCCGCGCGGCGCTCGTTGCCTTTTACTATTCGGTTGCGTCTCTTCTGTAATGTCCTTCTCTGCATCATCGCTGTATCCTCTGTCAGTCGCTTCCTTATCTTCCTACTGTGCTCTACCTGCATCTCTGCGCGTAGCTCACTATTGCATTACATCCCCTGTCGCTCATTCATTCCCGCCTATCCCTGCCCTACTTTCTCGATGTACATATCCCACATACCTCCTCGGCTTGCAGTCATCATCCGTACGGGACTAGCCGTGTTTCCGTTCTTCGGGTGAGAATTGTGGTGGGAGTTGAAACAGTGGGAAGGCCACGTCCCCAAAACGGAAACCCACGCGCCTTTTTTGGACATTGCATTTGCAGCGATGGGTTTTATTTTTTTTCAAGTTCAAATTCTGCGTGGGAGATGTGGAGCGGTAGCTGGAAGATTGAGAAGAGGAGGTGTCACTGAGGAACATCAGATTAGATTGTACTCTCACTAGACCCTTATTCCCCCTCATCTGCAAACTCGAGCTATTTCAATGATTTCATCTGGCGATGTCCAGGAAGCAGGTAACGAACATGTGTGCTCATCTGCTTGTATAATAGGGTGAAAAATCTCAATAGAGTCAGAAGACAGAAATGTGCATACGCAAACGACGACTAGATGCAAGCAATCAAGCAGAATGGTAAGTATGCCGTTCCAAATGCACTTTTATTGTTCCCCCTCTTTTTTCAGTTTTCCCCCTCTTTTTTTGTGAATTTTCGAAATTCCCCCCTCTTATTTCCAAACTTTGAGACCTCAAAAGTGAGAGATTTATCTTGTTTTCCCCCCTCTTTCATTGGCCAAAAAAAAATTCCCCCCTCTTTTATTGCAACTTTGAAAATCCCCCCTCTTTTTGCAGCTCGAAATTCCCCCCCGCTTTTATTTGGAGGTAAATTTTTTTATTGTGCAAAGAGAGGCCTATGGATATCTACTTACAGGTCCGGTACACAGTTCGCTGGCAATTGTATTAGATATGACGAGAGAACAAACGCAACTTGAAGTGTAAAATGTCACGTGCAATTGGTGTCAGTGATCCCAATTGGGACAGCTGCCTCCACGCACCTTTTGGCACGAACATAGAGGCCCATGGATATCTACGTATAGGTCCGGTACAGTTTATCCCGAGCGCAATGACTTCGGACCAATTTGCACTGCCTGTAAAAGGCCGTGAAATTGATCTACAATCATCTTTGATTGTAGATCAATTTCATGGCAAATTGTGCAGGCCTCCCTGCGGACTCTCCTATTTAGATCTGTCGGGAAATGAATATTACATGCATTCTAAGCCATTTGACGAGGCCAAAAGTGCCAAAAAGGTGCGTGGAGGCAGCTGTCCCAATTGGGACCACTGACACCAATTGCACGTGACATTTTACACTTCCAGTTGTGTTTGTTCTCTCGTCGTATCTAGTACAATTGCCAGCAACTGTGTACTGGACCTGCAAGTAGATATCCATAGGCCTCTCTTTGCGCAATAAAAAAATTTACCTCTAAATAAAAGAGGGGGGAAATTTCGAGCTGCAAAAAGAGGGGTGATTTTCAAAGTTGTAATGAAAGAGGGGGGGGATTTTTTTTTAGCCAATGAAAGAGGGGGAAACAAGATAAATCCCTCAGGTCTCAAAGTTTGGAAATAAGAGGGGGGAATTTCGAAAATTCACGAAAAAAGAGGGGGAAAACTGAAAAAAGAGGGGGCACAATAAAAGTGCATTTGGAACGGCATAGGTAAGTACAACAAAGGCGTAATTTATAAAAAGGGGAACAAAGGCCTCTACCAGAGCAGCGCAAGAAGAGTGTTGGGTTCCGTTGACTTGGATGCAATATGAGCAGCCCGGTAATTGTCACCATCGAAAGCAGCCTTCATCATCAAGGCCATGTTGGCCGGCGCTTTCGGGGCGTCGATCGCAATTTCCTCCAATATCTCAACAAGAGGGGTGAATCCCTCCTCGAGAGCGTCGACAGAGCAGAGCTCCTTCGACACAACCCGAGTGAGGAAGTCGGCGACCAGCTGCGCTGTGACTGCCTTGCCCTCCACCGCAGTTCCGACCAATTTCTTGACCAAGCGACGGTGATGCACGGCTAGACTCGTCGCCAGCCTGCCTACAAATGGCAAAAAATGTGGCCAGCACTTGGCCGTCGGCAGACTGGTAGAAGTCGGGACATGCCAAAGGGCTGAGCCCGGAGTTTGAAACTTTGGCGGGTGCTGATCATCGGCATCATCATGGCTGTCATTTCTCACTAAAAATTAAAGCCTCAGTACTCAACACATGCAGACCTTTTGAAAATTATGAAGAGGCTGAATTGAAGAACATGGTATATATATCATGCCTTGCCTTTGAAATTTCTCGAATCAGGTTGAATTGAGACCAGAACAGGAGAAAAGGAAAATATTTCAAACTCCGCGCCCAGGGCTTTCTCACAGCCCGAGAAGTACCAGTCTGCCTACGGCAAAGTGCTCGCCACATATTTTGCTCGTCGTAGGCAGACTGGTAACGAGTCTAATGCACGGCGGGCATGGCGGAAAAGTAGACCTCGGCCTTGTCCAAATCCCGGATCGCAAAGAACTCCTTCGAGTCCTCCGCAATCTTCTCGTCCACGGCCTACTCAGTCATCTGAGGCGCGGCGCCGTCCTCGTCCTCAGAGTTCTCGGTGGACCCTACGGGCGTGGCTTCCGCCGGCGCCGTGCCCTCCTCTTCAGCCGGCTTCCAACGAGGTTGGAGGATAAGCCATCTGCGTTGTGGGGGCGCTTCGGGACCAGTTTCATCAGCCGGTCGACTGAGAATCGAGAAAGTGTTGGAGTTCGAAGAGAACATGCTGCTCGGACCGAAGGTGCCCTTGTTGCTGCCGATCTTGCCGAAGCTAGGAAGATCTCCAGTACTGGGAGCGGTTCGAGATGTATTAACCCAGTTCCTGACAAGCTATGCCACGCAGGTTATGACCTGGACGGTGGAAGGAGAACTTCTACCTCGAAGTTCGAACCGGGATAGACAAAATCTACCTGCGGGCGTATTCGCAAACAGTGCACATTCCCATCAAACATTGCATATTGCGTCAAACAGTGCATATTCACCTTGAAACAGTGCACATTGAATGTGCGGTGTTTAGTCATTTGTCAGTCACTGGATCGGACGGTGACGAGCAAGGTACTCGCCATCGAGTCTGACCAGTATCACCAAATCCACACGTGAAATGGGATCCCGAGTTACCTATCTTTGGCGTTTCGCGCCTCGGCAGAAAGTCCAGTGGGCGTGTCGTCAACTATCTTTATAGGTCTCGTGGAGCGGACGTCGGACATGAGAGAAGTTGCCACATAATGATCGGCGAGCTGGAGATGTTTTGCATTTAATTCGAGCTCTTCCGTAAGGGTTTTAAGTAAGGAACTCTTCGCTGGGTTTCTCTGGGGCGACTGGCAGTAAACTACGGAGGTATTCTCCCTACAGAGAAATTGATTGAATGAACACTGAATCTCTTGGTCCCAGTGAATCCGCACCGTAATTTTTCACGCAGGCGATCGACACTGAGTCCAGAATCTGAGTGCCAATTAGATGAGCATCATGGACACCACTTGGTATTTTACCGGGACGGCGCAGGATCGTATAGGTCGGCGGTGCAGGAATACCGAGGCTCCGAAGAATTTCCCTGGCGGAAGGACGTCGAGTGGTGTTTCCAGCAGGCTTGGATTAAACCCCATGTTGCGTCGCTGATTTCCAGTAACTTGACGATGAGGAACAATTACTCACTACCTTAGAGTTCGAGTCTGTAGCGCGGGTTGGCTCTGCGGGCTGCAATGTCAGGGCTGTAGCAGCAGACCGTGCGGCGACCGAGACCTTAAGTGCTGCAAATCCTACTAGTTTCCCGCGGATGATATGAAGAAAGGATTGGCGGGGTATCTCCTCAGCGCACACAGACGCGAAGTAAACGAGAAAGATACTCGTAATCCGATCTGCCTTCCATCAGCACACAAAGTGGAACAATTAAATACCGGACTCGAGCGTTACCTATCTTTCTCTTCTTGCGCCTCGACCGAAAATTCGGCGGCCGCATCATAAACTATTTTTTCAATCCCCGTGGGGTGCACGTCGGATAAGAGAGAAGTGGCCACATCACGATCAGCGAGTTGCAGATGCATTGCGTTTAATTCGAGTTCTGCAGATAGAGAGGAACAGTGGGTGTAAAGACTGAGCGAGAACGCAGGCGCTTCGAGGGAGGCAGCCGCACTGGGTAAGTAGAATTTCGGGATGCAGAAATTTACATGCCAAATCGTAGGGTACCCCAGAGCCTGAACCAATCGTGCGCGGGATACATACTTACGGTGTAGCCTTTTTTTAGAAACCTCCGGGTACAGCAGAAGAGACTCGTGAAGTAGACGCCTGGGCGCTTGATCATGACGGAAGGGAAAAAGAGAGTCACACCGTGACTTGATTCCTTTGATCCTTGGGCACAGCTTCATCTCCTTTGTTCTCGACTCCAACTCGACTCCCATAATGGCACGGATGTCCGTTCCCTTAAAATCCTATACCACAAGCTTCCTCGCCGGCGCGTTTGACGCAATCCTCACCATTTTAAGGTTATAAGCCCTCCTCGGATTACCGTAAGCGACCCTTTGAAGGATCGGCTTGTTGGTGTTACTGGGATTTCGTCTGCATCAGCACATTCAAGGTGCGACGCTAGTTCTTTCTTCCTTTCTCCTCTTCCTTCCTTTGCTTTCGCTATCTTGGCGCTGGCACGGAATAGTCGGGCCCCTGGTGCCCCTACTGCGCTCCCGTCCGAGCACATGCGCCTACACTCACCGCCGCCCGCGAAAAATCCGATTCGAGCAGCTCCTATTATCTTCCTGCCTTCTCGCTCCGGCACACGACGTCGCTCTCCTCTGCTCACTGTCCGTTGTCCGGGACAAGGCCCGACTCCCGGAACGTTCTCCCTCTTCCCTCTTGGCCCCCAGCCCCCTCTGCGAGCTCGTTGCACCTGCACATTGCGCTCCAGTACATTGCATACGCTTATTGAATCCGTCTCTGTCCCTTCCTCTACCTCCACATGCGTCCATTGAGTCGCCTCCCAGAAGGATTTAGTAGGTCTCCCGCCTGGCGCAGCTTGAAGTAGCCAAGAATACAAACACGATATTTATCACCGCGCCAGCAAAACCGACAGCGCAATTCCTCCTCACGTCTTGGTCGTCACCGCTTCCCTCACTCCCTTCCGCACTCCCACTCCCGCAGCCGCCGCCGATATCACTGGCAACTGAAATGGGAAAGCACGTCGATTCCAGAGCAAGGCGAACCTCCACCGCTCGGCTTTCCGGCTGTGACTGTGTCTACCACTGCTTTTTCCTCCATGCCATACACCGCACGCTGGCCTGGCCCTCCTTCCAGTCCTGCTGAAGCAGTGCCTCTCCGCCGGCCGTGCTCTGCTGTTCTACTCACTCTACTTCGCCCTCCTCCCTGTGTAAATGACCTTCTCCCTCATCCCGAGGTAGAGTTTGCAGAGGAGGAGGTGAATGGGTGTATGGTGACGCGGACGTGATTACTTCGCTGACCTCCATTGCCGCAACTTTGCCCCCGCTCTCCCGTTTTCTCGAACGCCCTATTCTTCGCATAGCTCGCTCCTACCTGCGCGATGCTCCTCGCCTTTTAATATTCGGTTGCGTCTCTTCTGTTATGTCCTTCTCCGCATCATCGCTGTATCCTGTCAGTCGCTTCCTTATCTTCCTACTGTACTCTGCCCGCATCTCTCTCTGCGCATAACTCACTATCACATTACATCCCCAGTCGTTTATTCATTCCCGCCTATCCCTGCCCTACTTTCTCGATGTACATATCCCACATACTTTCCGCGGCTCGCAGCCATAATCCGTACGATACTTTGTAGCTGTGCCAAATCAAATGTGCTCTGGATTAGCCGTCTTTCCGTTCTTCGGGTGAGAATCGCGGTGGGAGTTGAAACAGTGGGAAGGCGACGTCGCCAAAAAGGAAACCCGTGCGCCTTTTTTTGGACATTGCACCGGCAGCGATGGGTTTTATTTTCTTTCAAGTGCGAACTCTGCGTGGCAGGATGAGTAAGAAGAGGCGTCGCTGAGGAATATCAGGCTAGATTTTGCCCTCATCTGAAAACTCGAGCTATTTCAATGCTAGGGCTTGAAACTGTATAGACGGCCGTACACGATGCGGTCGTATGTTTAGTACAGGCGGCTAATACCCGTACCGTATCTCAGCGCGGGACGGGCACGTATGGTACGGGAACCCTCCCGTATTGAACCGTCCCGTCCACGGCCGTACTGGGTCTCGATGTCGGGTTTATCGACTTCCACTAAAGACGGTGCATCTTTTTTTCTATGACTCGCTAATCTCCTTTTTCGTCCTCAGTTGATTCAAGAAACCACCAGCAAGCAAAATCCGGGGCTCGCGAGGATTTTGCGGGTGCTGAGGGGTATTACGGCGTTCACCCGTCCCGTGTAACTCAGCTGTGAGTGCTGTTACGGTACGAGTCCCGTACCTTCTATACCCGTCCCGTAAACTCGAACTATACGGTTACAGTTTCGAGCCCTCCATTTCCTCTGGCGACGTCCAGGAAGCAGGGTACGAACATGTGTACTGATCTGCCTGCATAATAGAACGAAAATCTCGACAGAGCCAGAAAAGAATAGTGTATTATTGTATACGAAAACGACAACTAGATGCAAGCAATCAAGCAGGATGGTAAGTTCAACCGAGGCGTAATTTTGTAATGACGGCAACAAAGGCGTCTATCGGAGCAGCGCAAGAAGATTGTCGGGTTCCGTCGACTTGGCCGCAATACGCGCAGCCCGGTCATTGTCAGCACCGAAAGCTGCCTTCATCATCAAGGCCATGTTGGCCGGCGCCTTCGGGGCGTCGATCGCAATGTCCTCCAATATCTCAACAAGAGGGGTGAATCCCTCCTCGAGAGCGTCGACAGAGCAGAGCTCCTTCGACACGACCCGATTGATGAGCTCGGCGACCAGCTGCGCTTTGGCTTCCTTGCTCTCCACCGCGGCTCCGACCAATTTCTCGACCAGGCGATGGTGATGTACGGCAGGGAGGGCGGAGAAGTAGACCTCGGCCTCGTCCAAATTTCTGATTGCAAAGAACTCCTTCGAGTGCTCCGCAGTCTTCTCGTCTGCGGCCTGCTCAGTCATCTGAGGCGCGGCGCCGTCCTCGTCCTCGGAGTTCTCAATGGACCCTGCATGTGTGGCTTCCGTCGTCGCCGTGCTCTCCTCCTCTGCCGGCTTCCAAAGAGGTTGGAGGATAAGCCGTCTGCGCTGTGGGGGCCCTTCGGGAGTAGGTTCGTCATCCGTTTGACTGAGCATCGAGAACATGTTCGAGTTCGAACTCGCCCGACCTTCTCGCTTGCGATCTTTCTTGCCAGAGAACATGCTGCTCGGATCGAACGTCATCGGGAGGCCCGAGTTGCTGCCGACCAATTTCACGACCCGGCGATAGTGATGCACGGCGGGCATGGCGGAAAAGTAGACCTCGGCCTCGTCCAAATCCCGGACCGCAAAGAACTCCTTCGAGTCCTCCGCAATCTTCTCGTCCGCGGCCTGCTCAGTCATCTGAGGCGCGGCGCCGTCCTCGTCCTCAGAGTTGTCAGTGGACCCTGCGGGCGTCGCTTCTGCCGCCGCCGTGCCCTGCTCTTCAGCCGGCTTCCAAAGAGGTTGGAGGATAAGCCGTCTGCGTTGTGGGGGCGCTTCGGGACCAGTTTCATCAGCCGGTTGACTGAGCATCGAGACCTTCTCTTTCTCCTTCTCCTCCTCCTCGGCAATCCGCTTCTTCAGCGCCTCCTCGCTCTCGACAGCGGCGGCTTCAAGGGTGGCGTATCCTACCAGTCTCCTGCGGATGGTATCAAGGAAGGATTGGCGGGGTATTTCTCCAGCATTAACAGACACGCGAAGTAAACGAGAAAGATACTCATAATCTGATCTGAGCAGCATCAGCACACAAAGTGACCAGTGCCGAAGTTGAGTGGTTACCGATCTTTAGCGTTTCGCGCCTCGGCAGAAAGTCCAGTCGGCGTATCATCAACTATCTTTATAGGTCCCGTGGAGCGGAAGTCAGATATGAGACAAGTTGCCACCTGACGATCGGCGAGCTGGAGATGTTTTGCGTTTGATTCGAGCTCTTCCGTAATCGTTTTGAGGAAATTTTCGCTGGATTTTTCTTGGCCAACTGGCAGTAAACTACGGAGGTATTCTCCATCAAACCTAGAGAGAAAATGATTGAATGAACACCGAATCTCTTGGTCCCAGTGAATCCGCACCGTAATTTTTCACGCAGGCGGTCAATGGTTAGTCCTGGATCTGAGTGCCAATTAGATGAGCATCGTGGACACCACTTGTTATTTTACCGGGACGGCGCAAGATCGTATAGCTCGGCGGTGGAGGGATACCGAGGCTCCGAAGAATTTGCCTGGCAGAAGGACGTCGAGTGGGCTGGTGTTCCCAGCAGGCTTGGATTAGATCCCATGTTGCATCGCTGATTTGCGGTAAGGGTGAACCAGCGACCGGCCTAGCAGGACGTTCCCCGTCAATCACTTTCTGATTCATCTGGAAGGGAGCGAGCCCTTTGAATGGGGGGGCTTGGAAAGGATGGTGGCCGGTAAATATCTGAGTCAGGCGTGAATAAAATGAGCACACGAAGTTGGGTATTCTTACTTGGAATAGAGTGCAACCAAAAGCGTATACATCTCGCTCCGGCAACGGTAGTATGCCTATATCGCGCAATACTTCGGGTGCAGTCCATGCCGCAGCGCCGGGGTTGCGGACGGAGGTTATGGTCATCTGTGTCACTGCCGACAGACCGAAGTCTGTCAAGCAGAAACGACGATCACCTGTGACGAGGACATTCGCCTAGATCGAAATTAAATGGGGATAATACCAACAGGAAACACGGTACTCCGTGGATGTCAGCGTGGACAATGGGAGGGTCCAGCTCGTGCAAGTATCGCATTCCTTGTGCTATGTCGATGGCCTTTGGCCCACGTCAGTCAGAACACGGAATGGGAGCTGGGCCGTACCGCCTGAAGCCTGTCGAAATCGGCATGCTTCTCGAGGAAAATAACCAGAGACTGGTTTTCCATCCACGGCGATATCAAAGTGAACGAAGGTTTGAACATTTGGTCATCGACACCCAACAAAGGGAGGATGTTGGGGTGTTTTAGAGTTCCCCAACAGAGCACCTCTCGACCGAAGTTCTGCAAGAACGTCAATGATCCATCCCGTGCCAATAGCACAAGTAGAAGAATAAGACTTTCCTTTATAAGCTCTAGATATTCTTCCTCTCTCATGGTTATATGATAACGCAAAACCTTCAGGCATACGCGAGCAGCCTCGAGGCGGCCTGTCCAGATATCCTACATAAATATGTTAATGAGTGTTACTGTAGAAAATTAAACGCTGACAGCAAACCCGCCACCAGTTAACGGATTCGTGCTCTCCCTCGCGGCGCCATAAATGTAATACGAGGGTGGAAGTCGAGAGTATCGGCCCGACAACTGTCCGGATAGGCGTCGCAAACAGTGCATACAGCGTTTCCTGTGTGCTTCGTCGACCTCGCATCGTTCGTATAGGGCGGGAAAGTGGTCCTAGCGCCACGAAATCGAAGTCAGAAGCGGTTTTTGGAATAAATTTGGGCCGCACGATTTCATAAAGAATTAATTCCATCAACGCGCTCGCCAACGAGGAAGGCAGAACGTTCGGAATGACCAAGGAAGGTTCGTCCGACTCCGCATTCCGAATTGCTTGTCGCAGTGAACCGCTGTCAAGTGGTACGCCCTTGATGTCCACGGCACCAGTAGAAATCACGAATGCGTCCCCGGGTGTCCGTACAACAAACCAGATGGAGGGTCCGCGATCCGGATCAGGCACAAAGACGAGTTGGCACTTGAAAGGACGCAGAATGAGGTCTACCTTCTTCAACACTTCCGGCTCTGTTCCCAAATTACGGACGGCGGCCTTGAGGAGAAACTCGAAATTCCTCCTCCTTAGGATTTGAAATATAAATGAGAACAACACGAGATATGCGAAAGACATTCACTCTTTTTCATGAGCCAGAAAGTCCTTGACCGAATTCTTGAGCTTTTGCCGGAGCTTTCCCTTCACCTCCACCGCCAAAAGGAAGGCATCTAGAATGGTCGTAATCTCGGACGGCGAGAGAACTACAGTGTATATTTTGAACAAATTAGTAGCCGACGAAGACAAGTTGGTACGTACAATTCTTATGCAGCGGATTAATTGCCTGCTGTTCCTTCTTGACGGATCTGCACATCAAAGAAAGTACTCAACCAGTAATAAGATTACGAACCATCTAGCTGATGTGTTCACAAAATGGGGTTACTGGCGTTTGCAGGATACTAGGGCGAATGGTCAGTACCAAGAACAGTGGATCTGGCAAAACAACCTTTAGCCTGAGGGGTGGAGTGTGACCGATCAAAAGCGCAGGTAAACGAGTTTCACAGGTAATGTCGGGCTGAGATGTGTAAGGGAGCTACAGTGAGACGGAGAAAATAAAGCAGAGGGGTCACCCAGCAGCCAGCTTGACGTGTGGACAAGAGGTGCGCGATCTCTGGATCACCCAATTTGATGTTGAATAGGCGAGACAGCTGATTGATCTCGGATCCCCGCGGAAACAGCCACTTCACTACATTCAGGGCCAGACCCGGCCTGCCGCGGTTGGCCGCCATTTGGCGAGGTCCGTGATGCGCGGAGACAGAGTCTGCCGACACACATGTGCCGAGGTAGGGCGCCATCTGGCACGGTGAGGTCGGCAGACCCTGCCGACCTCTTCGTCCAACTTCGACAGCCCTCCCCGACCTCAACTACCTTTCTTTCTACGTTATTCCTCTGGTATAGCCTTCATTTCAACGTGTGCCTTGGCAACGGCAGATGTTTAAAACATGTTACCTAATATCACAATGTGATTGCGCCCGGGGGAATCGCACCGTACGTGAGAAAATACGTGAGTACGGATGGAGATCCGTATATGTACGGGACCATCCGAAGGCCATCTGGCGCCCGACGGTACGTTACGGATCACGTACGTATACGGTACGGTACGTGGTACGGCCGACTTCAGATGGACCAAACATCGGATGGCATGTTACGGCACGGTTGATATGTATGGAACTCACTTACAGGAGATCCGTAGAAGCGAGTCCGAAACGATCCGGCCCTTCCCGGCAAAGTTTGAGCAAGTTTGCCGAAATACGGCTGGATACGGACCGTATCACGTATACGTACGGCAACTCGGCTTGCACCGAGGATGGCTCCCGGTACGTGAACCGTATGTATGGCCGTAAGGCATACGTACGGTGCGATTCCCTATTGCGCCGTCGACCCTGGGCTCTAGCGCTGTCGTGCCAAGGCTCAAGACGGAATGGCCCTCGTCCTCTCTTTTGTCTCTGCAACACACTGGCGCGAGGTCAACGGATCCAATGCAGGATCCACTGCACTACTCTGCTACCCAAGATGCCGGCTCGGAACCTCTGAGAAACAAAGCCAGCGAGAGTTGACAGGAGCAAACAAGGCAAAATATCATGGCATTTGATGTCACACGACGTTCGGGTATTCACGGCAGGTTTTGTTCTTGATAATTGAGTCACGAAAATGGATCCTGGACCAATTCTGGATGTAGGCCCAGGTTGACTAAGCTCCACAGGCTCTGCCGACCTCGGGTCTGCCGCACTCTGGCTACCCATGGTAGACAAACGTCTGCCTACCAAGGCTCTGAATGCAGTGCTTCTCTTTTTGAGAACAATAAGAAACACTGACTCTTTCTACAAACTGCTTGACGTTATCTGGCCCCCATGTGAAGAAATATCTTGAAACCTCCCTCAAGCTGGAGCATTTGGGCTATCTTTAAGTGAAAACATCAATATTCAATGAAGATTATGTGCAAAATGTAGTTCCTATCCCATACTCTTTGCAAGGTGTTTTAGAGTGGTGCCAAGGCACGAGAGGCTTTGTCGAGCGCAGACAAGAGGCAAATTCACAGACAAAGGCGCGGGCAGTGGCGCATTGATGGTTTGATGGGGATTTCCTTTCCTGGGGGGGTGGTCGTGAGAATTATTGGGTGATCCAGAGATTGAGCACCTCTTGCGTGTGGAGGCAACGTGTGCAGCACCGTGATCATCTGATCGGCAATGCTCCGCCAAATTCAAACTCCGACAGACAGCAGCGGCCCGACTTTTCAACTCTACACAACTCTGGATGGAGGGAGTATGTTCGCAGATATATTCCATTTAAGATGATTAGATTAGAATTCTGAGCTATGATTGTTATCCTACCCAAACGGCTTTGACGAATCGAACAGCCTACGTGGGGTACACATTTATATAGTGAGGTACAAACATTCATATAAAGTGTCTGTCTACGAGAGACTAAGGTACAAATCCCTTGCCATGAGATTTTAATCATTCTGGTCCAGTCCTCCTACGAGATAAGTATTATAGGATACAAGTCGAGCTTACTGCATGTGATGGGTTCACGGGCACATGCCACAGTGCCCCCCCCCTCTCATATTGATCCGAAGTGTGGATGGGCAATTCGTACTCCATAGCGAGCGAGCCGAGTGGAAAGCTTGAGATCATATGAATTTCGAGACGGAATATTTGTTGTCGACCATGATGAGTTTCCTCAAGGCCCTGTGGAAAACGAAAACCAGCACAGTGATGTGGGGTGGAGCGAGATAATTTCCTTCCAAGGCAAATTGGACTCAGAATCCAAACAAAGCCCAGGGGGCTTTCGCCAGGAAGCGGAATTCCCCGTATGCCATGTCAGCCCTCGGCGAAAGATTCCACGATATGTGTGACTATCCCGGATTTATCCGCCGGAGAGCTTCAGCTGCCAAAACCCAGGATTTGGAGGCACTGTTTCACGCATTGCTCACTCCTACCCGCGCGGCGCTCGTTGCCTTTTACTATTCGGTTGTGTCTCTTCTGTAATGTCCTCATCGCTGTATCCTCTGTCAGTTGCTTCCTTATCATCAAGGCCATGTTGGCCGGCGCCTTCGGGGCGTCAATCGCAATTTCCTCCAATATCTCAACAAGAGGGGTGAATCCCTCCTCGAGAGCGTCGACAGAGCAGAGCTCCTTTGAGTGAGGAAGTCGGCGACCAGCTGTGCTGTGACTGCCTTGCCCTCCACCGCAGTTCCGACCAATTTCTTGACCAAGCGACGGTGATGCACGGCTAGACTTGTCACCAGCCTGCCTACAAATGGCAAAAAATGTGGCCAGCACTTGGCTGTCGGCAGACTGGTAGAAGTCGGGACACGCCAAAGGGCTGAGCCCGGAGTTTGAAACTTTGGCGGGTGCTGATCATTGGCATCATCATGGCTGTCATTTCTCACTAAAAATTAAAGCCTCAGTACTCATCACATGCAGACCTTTTGAAAATTATGAAGAGGCTGAATTGAAGAACATGGTATATATATCATGCCTTGCCTTGAAATTTCTCGAACTAGGTTGAATTGAGACCAGAACAGGAGAAACGGAAAATATTTCAAACTCCGAGCCCAGGGCTTTCCCACAGCCCGAGAAGTACCAGTCTGCCTACAGCAAAGTGCTCGCCACATATTTTGCTCGTCGTAGGCAAACTGGTAACAAGTCTAATGTACGGCGGGCATGGCGGAAAAGTAGACCTCGGCCTTGTCCAAATCCCGGATCGCAAAGAACTCCTTCGAGTCCTCCGCAATCTTCTCGTCCGCAGCCTGCTCAGTCATCTGAGGCGCGGCGCCGCCCTCGTCCTCAGAGTTCTCGGTGGACCCTACGGGCATGGCTTCCGCCGGCGCCGTGCCCTCCTCTTCAGCCGGCTTCCAACGAGGTTGGAGGATAAGCCATCTGCGTTGTGGGGGCGCTTCGGGACCAGTTTCATCAGCCGGTCGACTGAGAATCGAGAAAATGTTGGAGTTCGAAGAGAACACGCTGCTCGGACCAAACGTGCCCTTGTTGCTGCCGATCTTGCCGAAGCTAGGAAGACCTCCAGTACTGGGAGCGGTTCGAGATGTATTAACCCAGTTCCTGACAAGCTATGCCATGCAGGTTATGAGCTGGATGATGGAAAGAGAACTTCTACCTCAAAGTTCGAACCGGGATAGGCGAAACCTACCTGCGGGCGTATTCGCAAACAGTGCACATTCCCATCACACATTGCATATTGCCTCAAACAGTGCATATTCACCTTGAAACAGTGCACATTGAATGTGCGGTGTTTAGTCATTTGTCAGTCACTGGATCGGACGGTGACGAGCAAGGTACTCGCCATCGAGTCTGACCAGTATCACCAAATCCACACGTGAAATGGGATCCCGAGTTACCTATCTTTGGCGTTTCGCGCCTCAGCAGAAAGTCCAGTGGGCGTGTCGTCAACTATCTTTATAGGTCTCATGGAGCAGACGTCGGACATGAGAGAAGTTGCCACATAATGATCGGCGAGCTCGAGATGTTTTGCATTTAATTCGAGCTCTTCCGTAAGTGTCAGCAACGGCCTCTGAGTCGGCTAAACGACGAGCAACCCGGCGAGAACCCCAACCAGGAGAAACCCGACAGTCGCTAATAACTGGTTCGATCCCCGAGCAGCAAGACCAACCGAACGGACTCCTCGTTAGGAGGCCATATATTGTGAGTCGGGATGTGAGGCGGAACCCGGAACGAGTTGAACAGGGTGTGATATCCACGCAGGTATAATACCCAGGGTGTGGACGCAACCCGCACTAGAATGGAGGGGAAGTGGGACAGGGTGGAGACAATCCCTAAGTCAAGCCAAAGCAGAAGCCTGAGATTAGACAAGGTAGAATCTACTGTACAAGGAGATTCTACCCTGTTTATATACGTTACGAATAAATTAATGTGATCGTGAGCAGTTCCTGGGTAGCAACGTTAAGGAGCATTAATGCGTGATGCTCCTGTCCCCTGTGTGTTGTCACCATAGCGTCTGAGAGTTAGGAGGATCGGTGGTGCGGTATTCCTAACCCTTAACGTCTTCCAATATCTTGGTCCCTGAAGCCCGTGATCGGGCTCCTGTATGTAGCGTCGGAGGTTTAGGGGAATTGACTGTGCGCGTTCCCTAACCCTTAACGTCTTCTCTTGTCTAAGTCCGTTGAAACCCGCGATCGGGTTGAAACCCGCGATCGGGTTTCAACCGTGAGAAGGTCCCGTGGTCGTGTCATGAGAGTCCCGTGACGCAGACACGTCTGTATGCGGTACAGACGTGTCACGCGAAAAAGTAGAACCCGGGCGATTCATGACATCATCCCCCCTCTTCAAGGCCGTTGTCCCCAACGACTCGTAGTTCTTCGTCCTATCTTTCTGATCTTCTTTTCCAAGGTGAGTTTTATCCATCGCAATTTTTCCTGTGTCATGGGGCTTATTGTCACTGCCCATCGATTATAACCCGCGAAGGCTCCTCCAGTCTTCTCCGCTCGGGAACCCGCTTTCCAAATTTTCCGGTTTTCTCTCTCCATTGTGGTCCCGTTGTCCGGATTGTGAACCCCAGCCATGGTTACAGGGCTTATTGTCACTGCCTGTGGGTCGTTTTTATCGTACCGGCATCCCCTTTGTCTTCGGCGTACGACTCCCATGTTGTTGAATTCTCGCCCTTCTGTGGTACAACCCGTTTCCTTCGTTTCCTCCTTTCCCTCGGGTTTCAGTCCCCGGTTGCGCCCCTATTCTGCCCCTCTTGTCGACGTAATTGATTGCTGGTGGCATCTTGGTGTCATGCCGTCACCTTGGGGTTCTTGATCTACTTCCCAATCCAGAACCCGCTTAGCGCTTCTATTACATCACTTGATAGACTTTTGTCCCTGAAACACGGGTGCCGGGTTCTGAATTCATTCAGCGACCCTGTACCCCTGTCTCGGTTTCCGCCCTTTTTCCGCAGTATCCTTTTCTCTTCCTCGCCTTCATGTTGTCTATCCTCCACGATTTCGCCCTTGCTTGGAACTCGGGTCTGCGTTTCTTTTTGGATTCCCCGTACTCGCCCCTCCCGGGAGTGCTCTATCCGCCAATCGAACCCGACATCCTGGGGTCTCAGGATGGCGCTTCACACCCCTCTCGCCTCCTGTGTATGGTCCACCCGGATGGTCCCTCCCTCGGGGTACAACACTTTAGGAGCGCTCCAATCAGCGGGATTTTTGGGTATGGCTTTGGTTATGGACCTCGCGGACAAGGTCCATTCATGTTGTCACGCCTTCGCTCCTCTCCGTCCTCGACCATGTCTTGCCCTATCGGGCATTTTACGAACCGCGGCGCTTCCATAGGCTCCAGTGCGATTTGGCATCCTACCCGCTCAATTGGTCGGTGGCGGAGCTGGCTCATCAACATTTCCTCGCCCTTGCATCCCTGAGCTTGTGGCACGTCGAGATCTGGGGCCACATGAACTGGCAGATACAAGTCTGCTGGCCCCGCACCAGTTTCTCGCGCTTCCTCCCCGAACCTCTGGACGTTTGTCTGGATAAAATGTGTTTGTGGTTTCAAGACCGCCTCCGAGCTTGGAGGAAGGCGAAGGATTCGAATCGCGGGATCGCAGAAACCCGGCGGTCCCTTTTCTTTTTTGTGGTGGGTACCTTCCTTCTCCGAAACTCCCAGTTCAACATTTTGTTTTGCCAGTTGGGTATGGAAAGCGCCCTCCTTTGTTTGAACTGTCACGGCGTTCAGGTGTCATGGTCTCCTCGTTACGAGAGACTCATGCACCGCCTACTCCCTGGAGCATTGGAGCATGTTCCCCTCCCGGAGCGTCCCGCCGAACTGGCGCGTCTTCGAGCCCTCCCCCTCTTTGTGTCGTACCCCCCGGGTTACTTCAGGATGACTCCTTTGGACCAAATGGGTGTGGCGTCCCTTCGCATTTCCGATTTTGACCCGCGCCGTCTACCTGCCATTTCAACTAGTTTTTCCTCCGAGGGTATCTTGGAGTTTCTGAACGGTGTGTCACTATTCTTCTCCTTTCGTGATGGTGTCTTAGGAAAATTATTCCAGCGACCGCTTCGTCGGGATTCGTCATGGAAGGAGGGATTTCGGCACACATCCTTTCGGGCGCGGATTTGGACGCGTTCATTGCCGAGCGCCGTTGGAACCCGGACGAATTCTTGGGATCGACTCCGGCGGTGGCGCTGTCCGTTCCTCAAGTTCTGCAGCGAAAGGTCCATGCGTCTTTCTCAGCGCGGCTTCCGGAACCTGACACTTCGCAGGCGCCGCAACCTTGTACCGCTGATCGGTCGCGACCTCAGGGCGCCATTATCCGCACTCTTTACCCTCCGTGTCGGCGTTGCGCTGCTGCCGATCGATTATGCGTTCTGGATTTTCCTCCCTCAGACCCACTGCCCTCCAGAACTCCGCGCTGTTGCCACCCGTGTCAACAACGCCCTGCGAGCTGTGACACGGTAGCAGGTTTGAGCGCGGCTTTCGAGGCGCGAGACAAAGACTGGCTTTCGCTGTTCCGGGTGGAATTCTGGGAGCATCTGGGGGATGGCATCTTCCAGCCCTTGCTCCCGGACCCTCGTTCCACGGACTTGCCGCTTCTAGGTGTCGTAGCCTCTCCTCTCTACTCCGACCCTGACTCACCCCTTTCCTAGTGCGAATCTATTCCTTCCGGGAATTCCTGTCCTGGTTCCGGCCGGTGCAAGGGTTCTCCCGGGCCTTCGTCCGCCAATCTTGTCAATCACTGCCAGAGGACCGAGAAGAAGGCCCTTCTCGTGCTAAACGCGCGCGTCGAAATTCCTGGTCCTCCGGGGAAACCCAGCAGCAGTAGGGCAGGAACCCAGGGTCCTGGGTGGTCATCGAAGGGAGGTAGTTGCACGCTCGTATTTTTCATGTATTATTTGTTTTCTCTCTTTTTATGCAATCCTTCCTGATTCGTTAAGCGAGCGTTGAGTCGTCCCTTTTCGGAAAGGGTGGAATTAGTTCATTTTTACAATCTGGGGCCCTGCCCTTGTCGGCGTTGCGAAAAGCGAGAGTGACGAGTGAGAGGGGTATTGGTGTATCCCGTCCTGCGGGTTTCTTTGGCGGGTGGCCCTATAACCTACTTCTTGTGTCCGTTTTTGCCACCTACAGCGGGGATACGGGCATGCTTCTTGGGGTGCGTAGTTTTGGGTTGGCCTCGCCCTGTTGCCTCAGGACCCATAGTTCCTGGGGCAGTATTAGGGCGAGCCTCCGCTTGTTCCTGTGCGAGATTTCGGTTTCTTGGTCCGACAGGGATGGAACCCGGGGTTCCGGGGTACCCCTCTCCCTTAGGGTTCAGATTCCTGGCCCCGGTTCCCGCATTCCCCATTGTGGCCCCTTTTCCCTGGAAAAGGTCGTGGTACGGTCGTGCGGTCCCAGGAGTTCCGGGGTCTGTCGTCGGAGTCTTGGAGAATTTGTTCGGGTTCTCCCACCCTGTAGAGAACACCGGAGATTCCGTATCTGTTCCTCCACGCTTCTTTGGCCTAAACGCGGATCCGGTCCTTGGGCCTTGCTCCCGCTGGTCCCTCCATAACTGTCTTGTCGGATCCGACGTCTGCGTGGAGTAGCAACAGGGAGCGCCTTCTGTGCCAAGCGTAGTGTTTCGAGAGCCTCCCGGGGCCATGGTCCCTATAGGTCGTCGGGTTCCCTCCTCTGGTCCCCCCGAGGTCCACCCGGGTCCTCCCTTTTGACCACCGAGAAAAGGTTGTTGTCGTTCTGTCATGTTGACAGAGGCCTCGTGTCTCCCTGAGCACTCTCCACAGGGTTCTATGCGTGGTTTTGAAATGCGGGACAACCATCCTCCCGTCCGCCCCGTGGCCCACCGGATTTTCGCCAGCCAGTAGTTGGGAGCGGGTTGCGGAGTTCGTCCGCATGCACCGAGGCAGGAAGTCGCTCGCTCTTCTTGGTGTACCTATACCAGGGCTACACAAAGTGCAAGTATTCCCGTGGTCGCGGATACTACTTGGAGTAGTGTTCCCATCCACTGTCAGTTTGTCGGGGCTGGCAGAAGAGATTCTACCTTCTGTCAGCAACGGCCTCTGAGTCGGCTAAACGACGAGCAACCCGGCGAGAACTCCCACCAGGAGAAACCCGACAGTCGCTAATAACTGGTTCGATCCCCGAGCAGCAAGACCAACCGAACGGACTCCTCGTTAGGAGGCCGTATATTGTGAGTCGGGATGTGAGGCGGAACCCGGAACGAGTTGAACAGGGTGTGATATCCACTCAGGTATAATACCCAGGGTGTGGACGCAACCCGCAATAGAATGGAGGGGAAGTGGGACAGGGTGGAGACAATCCCTAAGTCAAGCCAAAGCAGAAGCCTGAGATTAGACAAGGTAGAATCTACTGTACAAGGAGATTCTACCCTGTTTATATACGTTACGAATAAATTAATGTGATCGTGATCAGTTCCTGGGTAGCAACGTTAAGGAGCATTAATGTGTGATGCTCCTGTCCCCTGTGTGTTGTCACCATAGCGTCTGAGGGTTAGGAGGATCGGTGGTGCGTTATTCCTAATCCTTAACGTCTTCTAATATCTTGGTCCCTGAAGCCCGCGATCAGGCTCCTGTATGTAGCGTCGGAGGTTTAGGGGAATCGACTGTGCGGGTTCCCTAACCCTTAGCGTCTTCTCTTGTCCAAGTCCGTTGAAACCCGCGATCGGGTTTCAACCGTGAGAAGGTCCCGTGGTCGCGTCATGAGAGTCCCGTGACGCAGACGCGTCTGTATGCGGTACAGACGTGTCACGCGAAAAAGTAGAACCCGGGTGATTCATGACAGTAAGGGTTTTAAGTAAGGAACTCTTCGCTGGGTTTCTCTGGGGCGACTGGCAGTAAACTACGGAGGTATTCTCCCTACAGAGAAATTGATTGAATGAACACTGAATCTCTTGGTCCCAGTGAATCCACACCGTAATTTTTCACGCTGGCGATCGACACTGAGTCCAGAATCTGAGTGCCAATTAGATGAGCATCATGGACACCACTTGGTATTTTACCGGGACGGCGCAGGATCGTATAGGTCGGCGGTGCAGGAATACCGAGGCTCCGAAGAATTTCCCTGGCGGAAGGACGTCGAGTGGTGTTCCCAGCAGGCTTGGATTAAACCCCATGTTGCGTCGCTCATTTCCGGTAACGGTGAACCAGCGACGGCCGAGCAGGGCGTTCCCCGTCAATCACTTTCTGATTCATCTGGAAGGTGGGCAATTCCTTGAATGGGGGGACTTGGAAAGGATGGTGGCCAGTGAATATCTGGGTAGGGTGGAAACAAGGTGTGCATATGAAGGTGTATTCTCACCTGGAATAGAGTGCAGCCAAAAGCATATATATCTGGTTCCGGCACGGGCACTAGTATTCCTACATCGCTCAATACTTCAGGTGCAGTCCATGCCGCAGCGCCCGGGTTTCGGACGGAGGTGATGGTCATTTGGATTACTGCCGACAGACCAAAGTCTATCAAGCAGAAACGACGACACATGCCTCGGGAGTCACCGAGTGGCTACCGGTGGCTCACCGCAAGGTCTCTAATATTCACGTATACAGAATGTGCTACAGTCTGCCTCCTGCCACTCTGCGAGGACTCAATACCCGGTTGTTCACTGACAGGATGTTCTGTGAGTGGGTGGGGAAAAGGGGGATGCTCTAGATGAACATTACAGCTTGATCGTCGCAGATGCACTGGTTGGGGGTTGGGGGCTTCAGGACCTTCAGGTGTGTTGCACTCAGTGCGGTCGTGTCGCTGGCCGAGCGCGCTCTGCGATCCCTACGGGCACCCAGGACTGGGACGGAAGCGGAGAGAGAGACGGCGATGCTCATGGCTCGATGTTTCGCATGGTTTTCTTTGGTCCAGATGGAGAACACGTCGTTCGGGACGGGAGTGTTTAGCTGGGTGTTTATCAGCACGGATTGGGAGAGAACCAGGGAGACGACCTGGAAAGTTTGACTGAATTTGGCAAGGTCGGCCATGCGCTTTTCCATGTCGTCTTTGATCAGTGCTTGTCATTTCTGAAGCAACCTCGCTTATTCTTTGGTCACAAATTCTCTGAAAAGAGCCACGTGGTCCACAACAGGCTATGTCACATGGTTTCAGTTGTGAGCTTGATGATAGAACTATTGCCTCGGATTTCGAGCCCGTAGAGACGATTATTGCTGCCGGCTGCGATGTCAAGTCTGTAGCAACCGGTGCGGCGGCCGTTTTACTGGCCGCACGCCCAGAAAACTCCCGCAGAGCGGGGATGCTGCGTGCCTGAGGAGAGACTGCTTCTATCCTGGACTTTCCCTTGATAGCTCGCTGTTTCTACTTGTCTTTGGTGAAGGTAGAGACCGGATCGTCCGGGACGGGTACGTTCAGCTAGCTAGTTCATCAGGAAGGAGTGGGGGAAGAACGAGGGTGACCACCTTGAAAGTCTGGCTGAACTTGACGAGGTCGGCTATGCACTTTTCCTTGTCGGCCTTCACCAGTGTTTGTCGTTTCTGAAGCAATCTTGCCTTTTCTTGGGTCACCCAATCCCTGAAATCAGTAACGTGGGCTTGAACAGGCTATGACACACAACTTATGTGGCGGCTTGACGATGAGGAACAATTACTCACTACCTTAGAGATCGAGTCTGTAGAGCGGGTTGGCTCCGCGGGCTGCAATGTCAGGGCTGTAGCAGCAGACCGTGCGGCGACCGAGACTTTAAGTGCTGCACATCCTACTAGTTTCCCGCGAATGATATGAAGAAAGGATTGCCGGGGTATCTCCTCAGCGTCCACACAGACGCGAAATAAACGAGAAAGATACTCGTAATCCGATCAGCCTTCCATCAGCACACAAAGTGGAACAATTAAATACCGGACTCGAGCGTTAACTATCTTTCTCTTCTTGCGCCTCGACCGAAAATTCGGCGGCCTCATCATAAACTATTTTTCCAATCCCCGTGGGGTGCACGTCGGATAAGAGAGAAGTGGCCACATCACGATCAGCGAGTTGCAGATGCATTGCGTTTAATTCGAGTTCTGCGGATAGAGAGGAACAGTGGGTGTAAAGACTGAGTGAGAACGCAGGCGCTTCGAGGGAGGCAGCCGCACTGGGTAAGTAGAATTTCGGGATGCAGAAATTTACATGCCAAATCGTACGGTACCCCAGAGTCTGAACCAATCGTGCGCGGGATACATACTTACGGTGTAGCCTTTTTTAGAAACCTCCGGGTACAGCAGAAGAGACTCGTGAAGTAGACGCCTGGGCGCTTGATCATAACGGAAAGGATTCAAAGGAAGAGAACTGAACCACCATTGTGGATAATTTACGGCCGCCCGTGCACAGAATCCCACACCGTATGGGAAAACGTGAGTACTGGGCCCGCTACTGCAAACACCGTCTAAACGATAAGCAGATCCGTGACCTCTTCCGGAATACGACCTTCGCCTCGGGCCTCACGGAGTTCACACCAATCGGCTCCCCGTCCCGCAGCGCTGGTAGTAACATCCGCCGCCTAGCCCTGTGCTACATCTGCAAGCTCGACGACCACCGCTCGGACACCTGCCCGTACGCCCTTCTCCCGGATTGGCTCGGCCCTAACTGCGTCCTCAAAGAAGGGAGGGAGGGAGTCTTGGCCCTGTCGCAAGGCAAGCCCCAGGCAAGGTCGCGCCCAAACGACGATCGTAGACGTCAACGGCCTCGTAGGGATTAAAATTTGCTACTCGCGCACATCCTATATGCACTATACGTACTACATGGACGTTCATACACGGCGTAACTACAACACCATGTAGTTTATACCCCCGTACCCCACACCATGTACCATTTCGAAATAAATCCCTTCTCTCCCTGTGCCCAACATGAAAGAAGATGCCCAATTCTTGGACTGGAAGAAGTCACCTGAGAATAAAAGCGCAAACCGACCCCGCCACATTTACCACGACATGCTGCTACATGCGCGTAGGGAAACGGGGTAGGATCGGAGCGGCTCCGATGGCAAGCAGCAATGCCTGCCCACAGCCGCGAAGGGCAGAGCCTATTTAGGCTGGGGTCGGCCCGCCAGCAGCCCTGGCAGGTTAAGTGAAGGTACCCGCACCCCCAAGAGGTGCGGGAACCCAAACTTAACTAACCCCCCCGGCGACCGATCTTCCCATGTAGCAGAATGGGAGGAAAAGTGCCAAATAATCATAGTAATCCACGACGAAAAAAACCAAAAAAAATACTAACGGTTTCTCAACAGGCACGGCAGTGGCGGGAGACGGTGGCTACTCAGCCCCCGGTGGCCACGCGTTCGAGGATCATCCTTGGTTGGAGGGGGAAAATGCGACGGAGGGTACGGAGAATCCTACCGATCGCAATGAACCCGCAAGGGCGAGCGGCTCGGTAGGAGCCAATGATGTACCCCCTGTCCTACCCAGTACGAGGGGTGAACTCGTACATGGGGAGCTGCAAGCACCCCAGGGGCCCATGCAATGGAGCCCCGTCCATATGGACGAACACGCTGCAAGCGTTGACCACATTGAAAATGTGCAACCCCCCAGTAACACTGGGCGGGTCCCATCGAATACGATGGAAGACGCCGCAGGCGTTCAGGCCGCTGAAAGCGGAAAAGCCCAAGAAGACAGGGTGAGCACAGGAACCCAAGAAGCAATGAATCAATACTTGGCTTACCTTGCCGGAAGCGCAATGCTACCCCCCATGCTCCCGCAAACACCGGAACCGCAACAGGAAACCGAAGAGAATATACCAACCTTCATGCAAATTAATGTTGATGAGGAGGACCGATTGTGGAGAGAAAACCGTGCAGCACGGCCACAACCACGGCTACCTAGCCGACCACAACCACAGCAGGCCCCTCCGCAACCCCAAGCAAGGAGAAACCCAAGGCAGGCACCACGAGAGGGAAACCATAATACCGGGTGGAGAAAGACCACCAAGGCGTCGATAAAAATTGCGGCGCTGAATATTCGCGGAAATGGGAAAGAAAAAAGATGGTGGCGTCTAAACCGCATCATAAACCACGAGAGGGTGGGGATGCTCATAGTAGGGGAGGCTCACCTGAACGAAGAACGCTTCGAGAGTATCAATAATGTGTTCAAAAGGCAGCTATTGATAAAATATTCAAAAAACCCACAGTCAGCAAATGCAAGTGGGGTCGCAATCGTGATAAACAAAAACCAGCTCAAGGTCGAGGACATCCAAACCTGGGAGGTCGTTCCAGGGTGAGCCATGTTACTCCAAACAAAGAAACACAATGGGAAACCATTGTCAATCCTCGGGGTTTACGCACCCAACAACCCGACCGACAACGGGAACTTCTGGAAGGAAATCCAAGATTGGTTCGAGGCACACCCAAGAATACGGAAACCGGATGTTATGGGCGGTGACACCAATATAGTCGAAGATGCCATTGACCGCCTGCCTGCGCGCGAAGATCCCGACAGAGCTGTATCGGCGCTCGACGACCTAAAAGATTATCTAAGTTTAGTAGACGGGTGGAGAGAAAGCTTCCCAACCACAAAGGCATACACGTACCATCAGACCTCTACGGGGTCACAGTCCAGAATTGACCGCTTCTATGTAAAGAGGTCGTTAATGGACCAGACATATGAATGGGAAATCCAAGCAGTCGGAGTTAAGACTGACCACAAAATGATATCTGTAAAACTCACAACGGAAGAGGCGCCTACAATAGGGCATGGTCGCTGGATTTGCCCACCGCACATAATTCAGAACAAAGCTTTTAAGAAATTTGTCCACGACTCGGGCATAACACTTACGAAAGAACTGAGCAAAATCGACAATCCACTACCGAGAACGGTCACCCGCAACGCACAAGTTTTGTGGAAGAACTGGAAGGACAGGATATATACCGAAGGCTGTAGGCTCGCCAAGATAACTGTACCGAAAATGGACGCCAAGATAAAGGCTGTAGAGCAAGACCTGGAGATGGTACTAGCAGACGGGAGCCTAACAGAAGAGGAGAGAAAATTATCTGGGGCAGTGTTCACGGAACATCTGGCAACTTTACACCGTGCTCGTTTCCGAGACTCGCGAAAGACGGCGGAAGTACGCAACCGACTAGAAGGTGAGGTGATCAGCAAATACTGGTCGCTGATAAACAAACCCGTCAAACCAAAAGACATTATTGATAGACTCCTCGTTAACCCGTCAGAACCAAACCCGACGAACTACCGATACGAAACAAACTCAAGGAAAATGGCAACGATAGCCAGGAATTACCATAGTAAGATCCAGGGAGACAGACGCGAGACGGCACCTGATATCAGAGATCATACAATCGAAGTGGTGCTCGCTAGAACCGCGCGCAAAGCGAACTTTGACCAAGTCTCTGACCTGAGCAGAAAACTGACACGCAGTGATGTCCAGGAGGCACTAAAACTCTCCGCCAACGGCAAGGCTCCGGGATTAAATGGCTTCACCTACGAACTATGGAAAATTCTTGATGAAAGATGCAAAACAGCAATAGCGCAGAGCTCGCCGGGTTTTGACATTGTTGGAGTACTACTGACAGTCTACAATGACATTGAAGCTGAGGGAATGATCCAGGGCACCGACTTCTCCGAGAGCTGGATGTGTCCGCTCTTCAAGAAAAACAACCGGGCGGATATAGCTAACTACCGCCCAATATCACTGCTGAACTCAGACTACAAGATTTTTACGAAAGCACTAACAATTAAATTGGCGAGGGTAGCGCCCGATCTCATACACCCCAACCAGGCTGGGTTCGTCCCAGGACGACACATCTACGACCAAATCTGGCTCACTAAAAGAATAATTGAACTGGCCAAGGCGACAGAAACAGATGGTCTAATAGTAGCCCTTGACCAAGAAAAAGCATACGATAAAATCGAACACGATTATCTCTGGAAGGCACTCCGCAGCTTCAACATCCCAGAGGAATTCATACGTACTGTCAAAGCTCTATACAGTGACGCCTTTACATATGTCATGGTAAATGGAGAGAAGAGTGAAAGACCATTCCAAGTCACACGAGGTGTGCGCCAGGGCGACCCATTGTCGTGCCTGCTTTTTGACCTGGCTATCGAACCACTGGCTGAATCCCTGAGACAGTCAGATCTTATAGGAATCAAGATTGCAGGCTCAGACAAGCCACTAATTGCGACACTCTTCGCAGATGATACTATGGTATACCTCGACTCGTCAGACGACTTCGATACCCTAGAGAAAATACTCACTGAATGGTGTATAGCGTCAGGTGCTAAATTTAATATAGGTAAAACAGAAATGATACCCATTGGATCCCTAGACCACCGTGATAGAGTAAGAGAAACCCGCTTTGTAAACGGTAGGAATGGTACTGCAATCCCCGAGCACATAAAAATAGCAAAAGAGGGTGAACCCATCCGTACGCTGGGAGCGTGGGTGGGCAATGGTATAGACCAAGCAGGAACATGGGCACGTACAATCGAGAAAGTAGATGCTGCCCTCGAGCAATGGGAGCTGGGCAAGCCAACTATGGAAGGCAGACGACTCATTGTCTTGATGGTCGTAGGCGGAATGACGCAGTATATGGCAAAAGTGCAAGGGATGCCCAAAGCAGTCGAAGTGAGACTCGAAAAGAGAGTGAGGAAATTCCTATGGGCAGAAAAAGCGAACGTCACGGTAAACCAGGAAACGGTGTATGCACCAGCGGACATGGGAGGGAAGAACCTCCTAGACATTGTTGCACGAAATGAAGCAATAACTGTTACATAGTTAAAATCATACCTAAATTTCGGCGAAGAAAGACCTCTATGGGCCCTTGCTGCGGACTCACTACTGTCGTACCATGCACAAGCAGCAGACGATAATGTTGACCCTGAAACACGAGTCAAAACATTCCTACAGACATGGGACTCGAAAGTTACGACACTCCCGACAGACCTGGCAACCATGGTTAAAGCGGCGACGAAATGCGACCTACGGCTAGATGGCCTAGCAATATCTCGGAAGATACAGAGGGCGATGCCAATATGGTTCCACCAGAAATCCACTGCATCGAGGTCACTGTTCACGGGGGGGAGCCAGAGCAAAGATGTTATCCGCTGCCTCAAATTAACCCATGAGATGCAGACCACTGGCGACGCTGAGACACTTGCACGCAAATTAATGACAGCGAGACACAAGAATGGAAAGAACTGCCGATGCGCAACCTGTGTGCAAATGAGACAGTTGGGATGCCGCGACCCTAATCGATGCTGCAGGAGGGCGAAATGTATGCTGGAATCACTGCTGCCGAAGTGGAACCCAATGCTGAGCCAACCGGAGGACTGGGAAGATGAGATCGCCGAACCGCAACAACTAGATGAAGACACAGTCAGGTTCAACACGAAAATTACAACCCATGGAACACTGGGAGACGCCTTCAGAATTTTCACGGACAAAGTAGGAAGTGGCGACACTGCACCAGATACCCGTCTGGAACCGGAACCGGACGAGGAAGACATCGTAGCATACATTGATGGGTCAGCAACGGACAATGGCAGAGAAAATGCGAGAGCAGGAAGCGGGATATACTTCGGAGACGGGGATATACGCAACATGGAAATCAGACTCCCGAGTGAACTGGAACAATCGAACCAGATGGCGGAAGTCCTAGCAATAAAAGAATGCTGTGAAACATGCCCGAAGGATATACCGTTGACGATCATGAGCGACTCCCTCACAATGATAGAGGGACTAACAAAGAATTTGGACCATTGGGAGGACGAAGGATTCAATACTGTTGCGAACGGCCAAGCTATTAAGGTAACAGTGGCAAAAATACGAGAGCGGAAAGCTCCAACGTACCTCAAATGGGTCAAGGGACATGCAGGTATCAAAGGAAATGAAGAAGCAGATGCCCTAGCGAATAATGGACACTTAAAAGACGAACCCGATAGGCTAGATATGAGCATACGGGACAACCTTACCCTACCAGGGGCTAAACTGAAGAAAATGAGTCAGTCTCTAGCGTACAAAAGCATTAGACAGCGCAAGATTGAAACTGCATCATACCGGGCAGCACTGGATAGGAGGACAACCGAACGGAACATGGCATTCGCCAAGGGGGCAGCAAGTGAATTCAATAACGAGTCCACCCCAGCAAAATCCATCTGGAAAGGAACAAGGCATAAAGATTTTGGAAGGAACATCAGGTTCTTCTTCTGGATGGCAATACACGGAGGATACAAAATTGGCGAACATTGGAAAAACATCCCGGACTTCGAAGACTGGGGCATCTGCAAGGAATGCGAAATAACAGAATCCATGGACCATATTCTCACGAAATGCAACTTCCCTGGACAAGAACTTGTATGGGACCTCGCAAGTGAGATTTGGAGAAAAAAGACTGGAGAAGACATGCGACCGTCCTTCGGTGAGAGAGTAGCGTGCGGGGCGATCAAAAAAGGAAGCGCAGGGACGACGCGCCTATACAGAATACTCCTGTCAGAATCGGCGTACCTGATTTGGAAGCTAAGGAATGAAAGGGTAATCCGCGAACAAGGCGGCGCGTCACCCCAAGAAATTACGAACAGGTGGAATAAATGCATAAACAATCGCCTGGAACTTGATTGCCTTCTCACAAATAATAGAAAATGGGGGGAAAAGGCTCTACGCAAATCCTTAGTACTTGATACTTGGAGGAAGACACTAAGGAATGAAGACAGACATCCTGAAGACTGGACCAGGATGACCGGGGTTTTAGTGGGTGTGGGTTAACTTACAATGATGGTCGCCTGCGGACCGGAGTTTGTTGACCCAAGCCCCACACGGCGCACGGTGTTCCAGGTGCGTGTGCGTTTGCGCATTCCCCCGGGTGGCTCTCTGTCGGTTGGGTTCTCGTTTCCCAGCTCATTCAACGGGAGGAGGGAGGTCGACATGGTCGGTCTGATGTCTGATGATCGGGGGGCGGGTTTCAAGCGAAGGTCGGCATCGCCGGAAACACCCCGTGAGGAAGACGCAAAAGCGTTTCTTTCAGCCTACCCAACGTTCCACAGAAAAAAAAAAAAAAAAAAAAAGAGAAGGAGTCACACCGTGACTTCTTTGATCAGTGTGCACAGCTTTGCACAGCTCATCTCCTTTCTCGACTCCCATAATGGCACGCATGTCCGTTCCCTTGAAATCCTATGCCACGAGCTTCCTCGTCGGCGCGTTTGACGCTATCTTAGCCTCGGATTACCGTAGGCGACCCTTTGAAGGATCGGCTTATTGGTGTTACTGGGATTTCATTTGCATCAGCTCGTTCAAGGTGCGACGTTAGTTCTTTCTTCCTTTCTCCTCTTCTTTCCTTTGCTTTCATTATATTGGCGCTGGCACGGCATAGGCAGTCCCCTTGTGCCTCCACTGCGCTCCCCGTCCGCGCACATGCGCCTACACTCACCGCCGCCCGTGAAAATCCGATTCGAGCAGGTCCTATTATCCTCCTGCCTTCTCGCTCCGACACACGACGTCGCTCTCCTCTGCTTGCTGTCCGTTGGCCGGGGACAAGGCCCGACTCCCCGGAGCGCTCTCCCTCCTTCTTCCCTCTTGCCCCCCGCCCTCTGCGAGCTCGTTGCACCTGCCGCATTGCGCTCCAGTACATTGCACACGCTTATTGAATCCGTCTCTTTCCCTTCCTCCACCTCCACATGCGTCCATTGAGTCGCTTCGCGCAAGGATTTAGTAGGTCTCCCGCCTGGCGCATCTTGAAGTAGCCAAGGATACTAACACGATATTTGTCACGACGCAAGCAATTTCTCCTCACGTCTTGGTCGCCGCCGCTTCCCTCACTCCTTTCCGCACTCCCACTCCCGCAGCCGCCGCCGATATCACTGGCAACTGAAATGGGAAAGCACGTCGATTCCAGAGGAGGGCGAACCTCCGTCGCTCGGCTTTCTGGATGTGACTGTGTCTACCACTGCTTTTTGCTCCATCCCATACACAGCACGCTGGCCTGGCCCTCCTTCCAGTCCTGCTGAAGCAAGGCCTCTCCGCCGGCCGTGCTCTACTGTTCTACTCACTCTACTTTGCCCTCCTCCCTGTGCGAATGACCTTCCCCCTCATTCCGAGGTAGAGTTTGCAGAGGAGGAGGTGAATGGGTGTACGGTGACGTGGACGTGTGATCGCTTCGCTGACCTCCATTGCCGCAACTTTGCCTCCGCTCTCCCGTTTGCTCGAAAGCCCTGCTCTACGCATTGCTCGCTCCTATCTGCGCGACGCTCCTCGCCCTTTAATATTCGGTTGCGTCTCTTCTGTAATGTCCTTCTCTGCATCATCGCTGTATCCTCTGTCAGTCGCTTCCTTATCATCCTATTGTACTCTACCCGTATCTCTGCGCGTAGCTCACTATCGCATTACATCCCCTGTCGTTTATTCATTCCCGCCTATCCCTGCCTTACTTTCTCGATGTACATATCCCACATACTTTACTCGGCTCGCAGCCATAATCCGTATGATACTCTGTAACTGTACCAAATCAAATCAGCAGCGATGGTTCTTTCAAGTGCGAACTCTGCGTGGCAGGATGAGTAAGAAGAGGCGTCGCTGAGGAAGATCAGGTTAGATTTTGTTGTCACTGGACCTTTCCTTTATATAGCGAGGTACGAGCGTGCATATAAAGTGTCTGTCTACGAGAGACTAGACCTTTCCTTCTCCCCCTCATCTGAAAACTCGAGCTATTTCAATGCTAGGGCTTGAAACTGTATAGACGGCCGTACACGATGCGGTCGTATGTTTAGTACAGGCGCCTAATACCCGTACCGTATCTCAGCGCGGGACGGGAACGTATGGTACGGGAACCCTCCTCCCGTCCACGGCCGTACTGGGTCTCGATGTCGGGTGTATCGACTTCCACTAAAGACGGTGGATCTTTTTTTCTATGACTCGCCAACCTCCTTTTTCATCTTCAGTTGATTCAAGGAACCACCAGCAAGCAAAATCTGGGGCTCACAAGGATTTTGCGAGTGCTGAGGGGTATTACGGGGTTCACCCGTGCCGTATATATAACTCAGCTGCGAGTGCTGTTACGGTACGAGTCCCATACCTTCTATACGGTTTCAAGCCCTCTATTTCATCTGGCGACTTCAGGAAGCTGGTTACAAACATGTGTACTAATCTGCCAGCATAATAGAACGAAAAATCTCGACATAGCCAGAAAACGCAAGTGCATACGAAAACGACAACTAGATGGGGTAAGTACAACAGAGGCTTAATTTTATAAATACGGTCATACAAGCGTCTATGAGAGGAGCGCGAGAAGATTGTCGGGTTCCATCGAATTGGCCGCAATACGCGCAGCCCGGTCATTGTCACCACCGAAAGCAGCCTTCATCATCAAGACCATGTTTATCGGCGCCTTCGGGGCATCGATCGCAATATCCTCCAATATCTCAACAAGAGGGGTGAATCCCTCCTCGAGAGCATCGACAGAGCAGAGCCCCTTCGACACAACCCGAGTGAGGAAGTCGGCGACCAGCTGCGCGTTGACTTCCTTGCTCTCCACCGCGGTTCCGACCAATTTCTCGACCAGGCGATGGTGATGCACGGCGGACATGGCGGAAAAGTAGACCTCTGCCTCGTCCAAATCCCGGACCGCGAAGAACTCCTTCGAGTCCTCCGCAATCTTCTCGTCCGCGGCCTGCTCAGTCATCTGAGGCGCAGCGCCGTCCTCGTCCTCAGAGTTCTCAGTGTACCCTGCGGGCGTGGCTTCCGCCGGCGCCGTGCCCTGCTCTTCAGCCGGCTTCCAACGAGGTTGGAGGATAAGCCGTCTGCGCTGTGGGGGCCCTTCGGGAGCAGGTTCGTCATCCGTTTGACTGAGCATCGAGAACATGTTTGAATTTGAGTTCGCCGCAATGCGCGCAGTCCGGTCACTATCGAAAGAAGCAGCCTTCATCATCAAGGCCATGTTGGCCGGCGCCTTCGGGGCGTCGATCACAATGTCCTCCAATATCTCAACAAGAGGGGTGAATCCCTCCTCGAGAGCGTCGACAGAGCAGAGCCCCTTCGACACAACCCGAGTGAGGAACTCGGCGACCAGCTGCGCGTTGACTTCCTTGCTCTCCACCGCAATTCCGACCAATTTCTCGACCAGGCGAGGGTGATGTACGGCAGGGAGGGCGGAGAAGTAGACCTCGGCCTCGTCCAAATCCCGGACCCCGAAGAACTCCTTCGAGTCCTCCGCAATCTTCTTGTCTGCGGCCTGCTCAGTCATCTGAGGCGCGGCGCCGTCCTCGTCCTCGGAGTTCTCAATGGACCCTGCGTGTGTGGCTTCCGTCGTCGCCGTGCTCTCCTCCTCTGCCTGCTTCCAACGAGGTTGGAGGATAAGCCGTCTGCGCTGTGGGGGCCCTTCGGGAGCAGGTTCGTCATCCGTTTGACTGAGCATCGCGAACATGTTTGAGTTCGAGTTCGCCGCAATGCGTGCAGTCCGGTCACTATCGAAAGAAGCCGCCTTCATCATCAAGGCCATGTTGGCCGGCGCCTTCGGGGCGTCGATCGCAATGTCCTCCAATATCTCGACAAGAGGGGTGAATCCTTCCTCGAGAGCGTCGACAGAGCAGAGCTCCTTCGACACAACCCGAGTGAGGAATTCGGCGACCAGCTGAGCGTTGACTTCCTTGCTCTCCACCGCGGTTCCGACCAATTTCTCGACCAGGCGATGGTGATGTACGGTAGGGAGGGCGGACAAGTAGACC
Source organism: Mycena galopus ATCC 62051 (assembly GCA_014925785.1). Classification (NCBI taxonomy): domain Eukaryota; kingdom Fungi; phylum Basidiomycota; class Agaricomycetes; order Agaricales; family Mycenaceae; genus Mycena; species Mycena galopus. The sequence goes on from WIQG01000019.1 coordinate 780,339, forward strand.
TCAGCCTCGTCCAAATCCCGGACCGCGAAGAACTCCTTCGAGTCCTCCGCAATCTTCTTGTCCGCGGCCTGCTCAGTCATCTGAGGCGCGGCGCCGTCCTCGTCCTCAGAGTTCTCAGTGGACCCTGCGGGCGTGGCTTCCGCCGGCGCCGTGCCCTTCTCTTCAGCCGGCTTCCAGCGAGGTTGGAGGATAAGCCGTCTGCGTTGTGGGGGCGCTTCGGGACCAGTTTCATCAGCTGGTTGACTGAGCATCGAGACCTTCTCTTTCTCCTTCTCTTCCTCCTCGGCAATCCGCTTCTTCAGCGCCTCCTCGGCTTCAAGGGTGGCGTATCCTACCAGTTTCCTGCGGATGGTATCAAGGAAGGATTGACGGGGTATTTCTCCAGCATTAACAGACACACGAAGTAAACGAGAAAGATACTCATAATCTGATCTGAGCAGCATCAGCACAAAAAGTGGCCAGTGCCGAGGTTGAGTGGTTACCGATCTTTGGCGTTTCGCGCCTCGGCAGAAAGTCCAGTCGGCGTATCATCAACTATCTTTATAGGTCCCGTGGAGCGGAAGTCAGATATGAGACAAGTTGCCACCTGACGATCGGCGAGCTGGAGATGTTTTGCGTTTGATTCGAGCTCTTCCGTAATCGTTTTGAGGAAATTTTCGCTGGATTTTTCTTGGCCAACTGGCAGTAAACTACGGAGGTATTCTCCATCAAACCTAGAGAGAAAATGATTGAATGAACACCGAATCTCTTGGTCCCAGTGAATCCGCACCGTAATTTTTCACGCAGGCGGTCAATGGTTAGTCCTGGATCTGAGTGCCAATTAGATGAGCATCGTGGACACCACTTGTTATTTTACCGGGACGGCGCAAGATCGTATAGCTCGGCGGTGGAGGGATACCGAGGCTCCGAAGAATTTGCCTGGCAGAAGGACGTCGAGTGGGCTGGTGTTCCCAGCAGGCTTGGATTAGATCCCATGTTGCATCGCTGATTTGCGGTAAGGGTGAACCAGCGACCGGCCTAGCAGGACGTTCCCCGTCAATCACTTTCTGATTCATCTGGAAGGGAGCGAGCCCTTTGAATGGGGGGGCTTGGAAAGGATGGTGGCCGGTAAATATCTGAGTCAGGCGTGAATAAAATGAGCACACGAAGTTGGGTATTCTTACTTGGAATAGAGTGCAACCAAAAGCGTATACATCTCGCTCCGGCAACGGTAGTATGCCTATATCGCGCAATACTTCGGGTGCAGTCCATGCCGCAGCGCCGGGGTTGCGGACGGAGGTTATGGTCATCTGTGTCACTGCCGACAGACCGAAGTCTGTCAAGCAGAAACGACGATCACCTGTGACGAGGACATTCGCCTAGATCGAAATTAAATGGGGATAATACCAACAGGAAACACGGTACTCCGTGGATGTCAGCGTGGACAATGGGAGGGTCCAGCTCGTGCAAGTATCGCATTCCTTGTGCTATGTCGATGGCCTTTGGCCCACGTCAGTCAGAACACGGAATGGGAGCTGGGCCGTACCGCCTGAAGCCTGTCGAAATCGGCATGCTTCTCGAGGAAAATAACCAGAGACTGGTTTTCCATCCACGGCGATATCAAAGTGAACGAAGGTTTGAACATTTGGTCATCGACACCCAACAAAGGGAGGATGTTGGGGTGTTTTAGAGTTCCCCAACAGAGCACCTCTCGACCGAAGTTCTGCAAGAACGTCAATGATCCATCCCGTGCCAATAGCACAAGTAGAAGAATAAGACTTTCCTTTATAAGCTCTAGATATTCTTCCTCTCTCATGGTTATATGATAACGCAAAACCTTCAGGCATACGCGAGCAGCCTCGAGGCGGCCTGTCCAGATATCCTACATAAATATGTTAATGAGTGTTACTGTAGAAAATTAAACGCTGACAGCAAACCCGCCACCAGTTAACGGATTCGTGCTCTCCCTCGCGGCGCCATAAATGTAATACGAGGGTGGAAGTCGAGAGTATCGGCCCGACAACTGTCCGGATAGGCGTCGCAAACAGTGCATACAGCGTTTCCTGTGTGCTTCGTCGACCTCGCATCGTTCGTATAGGGCGGGAAAGTGGTCCTAGCGCCACGAAATCGAAGTCAGAAGCGGTTTTTGGAATAAATTTGGGCCGCACGATTTCATAAAGAATTAATTCCATCAACGCGCTCGCCAACGAGGACGGCAGAACGTTCGGAATGACCAAGGAAGGTTCGTCCGACTCTGCATTCCGAATTGCTTCTCGCAGTGAACCGCTGTCAAGTGGTACGCCCTTGATGTCCACGGCACCAGTAGAAATCACGAATGCGTCCCCGGGTGTCCGTACAACAAACCAGATGGAGGGTCCGCGATCCGGATCAGGCACAAAGACGAGTTGGCACTTGAAAGGACGCAGAATGAGGTCTACCTTCTTCAACACTTCCGGCTCCGTTCCCAAATTACGGACGGCGGCCTTGAGGAGAAACTCGAAATTCCTCCTCCTTAGGATTTGAAATATAAATGAGAACAACAGGAGATATGCGAAAGACATTCACTCTTTTTCATGAGCCAGAAAGTCCTTGACCGAATTCTTGAGCTTTTGCCGGAGCTTTCCCTTCACCTCCACCGCCAAAAGGAAGGCATCTAGAATGGTCGTAATCTCGGACGGCGAGAGAACTATAGTGTATATTTTGAACAAATTAGTAGCCGACGAAGACAAGTTGGTACGCACAATTCTTATGCAGCGGATTAATTGCTTGCTGTTCCTTCTTGACGAATCTGCACATCAAAGAAAGTACTCAACCAGTAATAAGATTACGAACCATCTAGCTGATGTGTTCACAAAATGGGGTTACTGGCGTTTGCAGGATACTAGGGCGAATGGTCAGTACCAAGAACAGTGGATCTTGCAAAACGACCTTCAGGGGTGGAGTGTGACCGGTCAAAAGCGCAGGTAAACGAGTTTCATAGGTAATGTCGGGCTGAGACGTGCAAGGGAGCTACAGTGAGACGGAGAAAGTAAAGCAGAGGGGTCACCCAGCAGCCAGCTTGACGTGTGGAGGCAACGTGTGCAGCACCGTGATCATCTGATCGGCAATGCTCCGCCAAATTCAAACTCCGACAGACAGCGGCGGCCCGACTTTTCAACTCTACACAGCAACTCTGAATGGAGGGAGTATGTTCGCAGATATATTCCATTTGAGATGATTAAATTAGAATTCTGAGCTATGATTGTTATCCTACCCAAACGGCTTCGACGAATCGAACAGCCTACGTGGGGTACACCGCCAAAGTGCCGTCAGGTCATCTCCTGCTGAGATCTTCAGCTGAATACTAGAAAACAAGTCAGCTGTTTCCAGCTGCAATGAGGCTGGAATGCAGCTGAATGAATCAGGCGGAATTCTCAGCTGGCGAGAAAGCAGAGAACCGGCTGGTAGGTGCATTTTCTTCCCAGATGTGAGGCGGCCTAGTCGGTCAAAGAACAAGATGAAATATTTTTCTAGTTGGCTTTGAAGAATGTGTCGAGGCTCGTGTACGGACTGTAAAAAACCGTCCAGAAATGACGAAAAGATGTGCCGCTATGTAGAAGTTATTGAAAATTAAATCAAGGTGTCAGACGCCCCAGAAATTGCAGAGCGCCTGAGATGGCAAATGCAACTCAAGATGCCGGGTGACCGACGGTGGAGACCACTCGGGGTCTCGGGGGCCAGAGATGAGCCAACGGGGCTCGCAGCGGGATGGGAGAAGCGGAAGAAACCCAATATATGACTAAGCTAAGAACATGCGAGCCTAACAACTACAAACCAAGAAGCTGCCACCCCAACCACAGGTGCCCCCCACCAAAAAACGTACTCGCAAAGCGAGGTACGTGGCGCGACCCCGCGCCATCCAGCTAGCCCAACAAACCGCTACAATGTGCGGCCCATGTGTCCGCAAAATTTGCAATTGCCGGGTATAAAAACCCCTCAAACACTGGTTCGAGCTCGACAATCCGTGCCAACACAGCCAGGAAGACCAGCTGATCAGGGGGAAGATCAAGCAGGAATTCGCTCCCTGCAGTTGAATAAGAGCCCCATGCAATAACTGAGATTTCGCCACATGCGAGCTGAGCCCACGGGTGTTCGCGTGCACAGACCAGAGCAAGCCCACTCTGAACGGGGCCATAAGCTGTCTCCGCTGGTAAGGAGCGGACAGATACGAGGTTTTGGAGAGGCAATGGGTCGTATGGCAAAGAGGGAAGGGGTAATGGTCGGGGCATCAGGAGGACCGGGATGTGATCGTTGGGGTTCTCCGACACGAGGTGGATAGCTGCGGCCGGCTGTAGAGTCGGCTGTGGTGGAACAACTGGTTTTTTTGGAAGGGATTGGGGAAAGGGGCGGCGAATAGGTCGTTGGGGGAGTAGGCGCTGATTGCGGCGACGGATCGTGCGCCACGGATGAGAAGAGTCGCTTCGAAGGGAGGAGAAGTCGCGTGGGGTTGTAGCAACCGTATGAACACGAGTGGGAGGGTACACCACTCCGCCATCGTCTTCGAAGATGATGGTGGAGACATTGAAAAGGGTGGGGGTCGCAATTCGGCCAGAGGGCATGGCCTCACACCTTCTGATATCTTCCTCCTCCTTCAGCTTTCTCTCCTTCCTCCGCCTCTTTTTCTCCGTCGTATCTGCTTGCGGCATACGTGTCGCGGATTACGTGACGAGTCCAGGAATGTGCGCGTTGAAATATGTCCGATGCGAGTGTGACGATGCCGATAGCGGTCAGGAGTGAATGAAGGAGGGAAAAGATCAAGAAAAAAAAAAGGAAGCAAGAGCCAAGAAAGAGCTGGGAGATCCGCTAGCAGCAGGTGCGAGACAATTCGAAGCTCAAGATGGAAGATGGATCTGGGACTGCGGGGGTGGGGAAGAGCGAAAGACACTCTGATCACCAAGATGGAGACCACTCGGGGTCTCGGGGGCCAGAGATGAGCCAACGGGGCTCGCAGCGGGATGGGAGAAGCGGAAGAAACCCAATATATGACTAAGCTAAGAACATGCGAGCCTAACAACTACAAACCAAGAAGCTGCCACCCCAACCACAACGGGTTGAGAGGATTCGACGCGACTGGACAGGATTCGACGCGTCTCGAGGGGCGCAAATCAGTGATTCAACTGATTGTGCAAATCAGGGCATCAGGTCCGTGCACCGACACGTGTCTCCGCTGAAGGATGTTGATTTTGATGGGACCCTTTTCTCTCCCACCACCAATGCCATCGTCTCGCCCCTGCCTCGTATGCTCACCATCGCTCCAGACACCGAGTTTTTACATTGCTTCAAACCTTCAAATCTCACTTTGCCTGCCATTCTTGGGCCTCAAGTGCTTCTCTCTGTCTGCCCCCCGTCTAGATCGTCAAAGCTCGTAGCTACTCGCTTTCAAGGCAAGCCTCAAGTTGGCCTCAAGACAGCTTTGGAACTTCAACCTCAAGTGCCTTGGTATCTATGACTTCAAGCTTCAAGACCTCAATCTTCAAGATACTGGACTAATTGGGACTTGAAGAAGAGCGTACGCCGACCATGCCAAGCTCGTTGCCGTCTCCCAAGAGATCTACACCAGCTGCACTCCAACATCAAAGCGGCAGTGCATTTCGCCTCTTACCCCATATTAATTCACTTGTGTAGCTCGCCGCCTCCCGCGATGCCGACGTCTGCAAGATCTGTAGCTGCGCTCAACAAGGATGTCAAGAAATGTTGACTATTTTAATCGTATTTTCGCTCACTTTATTATTTCAGAGCCCTTGCAAATGTCTTCTTGATTGACCGCGCCACCCACGGCTTCGACTGTGTCAGCACCTCCATCCAGGCTGTCGACAGCGTCCGGCCGGCGTCGTTGACGCCAGCAGCACTGCTGCGGCCAACAAGTAGCCCTACCGCGAATACCGCGCCAATGGAGGGGCCCGAGGAGGACCAGGCGGCATAGAAAGTACCTCCCATTTTGTATTTGATACTTGTTATATGATTTATTATGATAATGTCAATAGAAAAGATTTTTTGTACATGAATATTCCAATGAACCCCATCCCCTCCTACAGCTTGCAACCACGCCAGATACCTTGCTGGTCTCCAGGAAAGCTGGGTCCAGCATGGATCCATTTACTCCGTCGGCCAATATCCAGCTGATGAGAGGCCGCGTACCAGCCGGTCATCGCACATGGTACGCATGACGGTTCCAGCCGGCAGCTATGTGACTGACCGTTGCCAGTGTACACATTCCTCGCCCTCTGTCTCACCTGAGGGGAAATCGAAACGGGGTTTTAATCATTCTGGTCCAGTCCTCCTACGAGATACAAACTATAGGATACAAGTTGAGCTTATTGCATGTGATGGGTTCACGGGCACAGGCCACGGTGCCCCCCCCCTCCCATATCGATCCGAAGTGTGGATGGGCAATTCGCACTCCATAGCCGAGCGAGCCGAGTGAGAAAGCTTGAGATCATATGAATCTCGAGCCGGAATATTTTTTGTCGAACATGATGAGTTTCCTCAAGGCCCGTGGGAGAAACTGGAAAACGGAAACCAGCACAGTGATGTGGAGTAGAGCAAGATAATTTCCTTCCGAGACAAATTGGACTCAGAATCCAAACAAAACCCAGGGGGCTTTCGCCAGGAAGCGGAATGAATTCCCCGTATGTGTCACTCCTGGGCGAAAGATTCCACGATATGTGTGGCCACCCGTCGGAGAGCTTCAGCTGCAAAAACCCAGGATTTGAAGGCGCTGTTTCAATGGCTTCGCGAAAGCGAAACCAGTTAGTAACAGTCACAGGTTTAGGCGACGGCGAGCAGTAAGATAACAAGGAAGGAAACATTATGGTAGAGAACTATAAGGAGTTCCGGTGGGTGGACGCTTCTAGGTTCCTGCAAGATCTTCGAAGCATCCTCTAGATATAAAGTGCAGCGAGGTAGTTCCAATGGGAAGCCAAAGGTTATTTGATTGTGCCATGATAGCGGACGAGGAAAGTATACCCAACCAGGCCCCCGAGTTGAGGGTATCTGGAGCGCAGCGAAAGGCCGTGCGTTGAGCATTGAGCCTGGGAACCTACAATCTACTGCAGACACCAACGGAAGACGAGGCACAGCGTCGATCAAATTTTGCATTCAATATTTCAGGAGGTCGAGTCATCCATAGGGGAGGGATTCAAAACCCAGAAATATCACGGACACCGTGTAACAGGTCTCGCACGCCACAAGGCCGGATGCTCTGAAAGAATCTGGTGCCCGATCCGAAGACTTTTGGGCTGCATCTTTAGTTTTATGATTAGTCACGGGACACAACTTAGGGCAGCTGAGGCAGAGCATAGATGCAGGGCAGATGCTTTCGGCATCTCGCTTTGTGGTGCGCAAGCCCTTGGCTCCGGCGAGAAAAATCCTGGACTGAGCGAGCCAGCGATGACATGACGATGAGCAAGCGCAGATGTCACAGTGTGACTGTCTTCTTCCGCTTTCCATTTGCCTTTCCATGTAAAAACAGCGATGACCACCGAGCGAAAGCACTACTTGAGTCTACGGGCCTCCACAGGCGGATACTTCTTCTAGGCTGTGCCACCTCGCTCGCTCAGCTCTATTGATTCAGTGAAACGAGGACGAGGACGACCGTCGACGTGGAATCGCCGCCTACGTTGTTTGAGGACGCAGACTCGGGGTTCCCTGACGACGACGGAGACGGCGAGGGAGACGCAGGGTGAGGAATCCTCTCCAGAGGCTCGAAGAGAAGGAGGCAACCAAAAGAAGAGAACAGCATCACGATTCACGATACACTTGTGCGCGCCACGGGACGCCATCCGTGCCCGTCCTCCTCGGGCTGGCGCCGCCGATTCGTAATTGGCTTACCGGAGGCGACCATTTGAAGGATCTGCAGTTGCTGGTGTTGCTAGGATTTATCTGCATCAGCTCGTGGAAGGCGCGACGTTATTTCCTCCTTTGTCCTCCTGATTTTTTTGCCTCTGCAATATTGGTGCTGACACGAGATGAGCGCCCTGGCGGCTCTACTCCGCACATATGCCTACACTCCCTGCCGCGCGCGCAAAATCCGCAGTGCGCTCCATCATCCTGCTCCCCACTAATCTTTTACCTTGTCGTTCCGGCCTCGGCGTCGTGGTGCTCACCTCGCCAGCCCCATTGACCGGGACGACCACTCCCAGCCAATGTCGTTGTCTCCGGCTGTCCAACTGGAATTCGACCGTTGTGTGAGCTCGTTGGGCGTGACGTCACCCGCCAGCACCTTGCGTGCTCTTGCTCACTCCGCCTCTCCGCTGTTATCTCCCAACTCCGCATCCGCTTGCGAAGCAGCTTCGAAGCAAGACATTGCGGATGAGCTCGCGCCGCTGGAGCTGGGCGTCAAGTGCATCAAACGTCGTGCCGGTAAATTACGCAAGAACGTCGCGTCAGATTTATCTCTATCGTCGACTACCACTGGTAGGAGGGCGAGCAAGACCATATTTGTTAACGGTTACCACGCAAGCCAAGCCCCATCCCTCATCGTCTCTTGGTTCGGCGCCGCTTCCCTCGGTCGTTCTCGCACTCAAGCTACCCCGGTGTGGATCCCGCCGCCGGGGCCAATATCCCCGGTGAGGGCGAAGGGAGACCATACGCGTTGCATTCCATTTCGGACCGGGAGGACGAACCTTCGCCGCTCGTCTATGACTCGGACTGCTCTGTCTGCCCCACCGCATGCACCACACGCACATGCGCACGTAGGGCCACTCCTCCTCCTGCCGCTTCTGCCGAAGCAGTGGCTCGCCGCTGGTCTTGCGCTGCTTCTCTACCCGATCTACCTTGTCCTCCTCCCCCTGCATGCGGCGCTAAGAAGGTTGGTGGGCGTGCAGAGTTGATCTTTCCCCTCATTTCGGGGTCCCAGACGAGGAGGGAAGATGACATATATGAATGATGCTACTTCGCCGACCTGCAGTGGCTCCCCTCTCTCGTTTGATAGAACACCCTCTTATTTGTTGTGTCGTATTTCCTATGTAACCCTCTCGTTCAAGTTTGGGCTTATTGTCCGTCCCTTCCCCCCGTTCCCCGCATCATTGCTGGTTCGTCTCATTCTCGTTTCTTCTCTCCCAACTCTCTGCTCATAGCTCATCATTTCATCACATCTACCCCCCTCGTCAAGACCCGGAGTTCCTTCTTTCCTTTCTTCAATTGCCACTCCACATATATTTCACTCAGCTCGTTGCCATAGCCCTTACACCATAAGCCGTACGAAATCAAATGTGTCACATAAGTGTCTGAACGAATCAATCTCCCACTCTTTCCTGTGCTGCGTTTTCGTTCTTCAGAGGACGCAATTTCGCGTGGTGTCTCAAAAAGGAAACCCGCCCGCCTTTTTGGGTGATTTGATGGCACCAACCCCGGTGGCCAAGAGTCAAGACTAGACTAATCGCAACTGATGAACACTTGGTAGTACAGTATTCTCTTCCACTTGCCTTAAGGGAACTTATCCCCAGCAGTCACCTCATTTCCACCCAGCCTGACCGAGACAACCGGGTGCGAGGGCTGCGAGAACAAGAGATATCCCCCATATGAGTTTAGGTAACTCTGGATCAATCGCGAGGTCAATAACGGTGAATGCAGAGCATACCTCAGGACACAGGAAAATCTCGACCTCCAATCGGCTGTACCTAGGGAACGCAAGTTACGCAACTGCGACGAAACCTCGGTTTCCATATCAGGTGCTCGATAAGATGCGATAAATCGCGTTCCGGTGTTCAAGAGTCATTGGTCTGGCAGACAGATAATATTCAGCACAATCCCTCTAAATTTGTGGAATGTTCTGAAACCGAGAAGTAGACCTTAGTGTCCGTCACCTCGTCTCACTTGGCGTTGCGGGGGCGGAAGCTAGGCGCTTAGATATATTAAGGTCGAGTTACTACCTATAGGTTGCCCAAAGACGCATACAAAGTGTTTCATGCTCCAGCACTCTCCGAAGGGTTCTTCAGCCTTGAGTTTCAAGTTGCGTCGGTGCTTCCGACATTCAATGTATACCCAGGCCTAATTATAATCCTCATAAAGGCCCAAAAAGTCAGAACACAAAACAGGCGCAACCCCATTTGAGTGCAGTTTTTGCAAAAAAAAATCCGCTGGCGCAGCTCCACTCAAAATTTCCTCCGGCCCTTACATTTAAAAGGTGTCTGAAGTCGCATTTGGATCAGGGCTGAATGTCAAATCGTACTCAGGAGTCGCATCAGACTTCCCCACCTATTATTATCGGCCTTATGTACCCGCGCGGGACCGGTGGTAGTTTTGTGATGCACTGTTCTGGCTCCTACACCCGGAAAAAAGCAGTTAGCCACAGCCATCTACAAGCGCCACGGCGTGCTATTTTAGCACTCCATAGCAGCCGTAGCAGGCCGTAGCTAAGCTGATCCGTCTGAGAAAGGGAAATAAGTATACAGCTTCCGAGAGATACATGATAGATGTGTGCCGTAGTTTCGCAAGAATAGTCTCACCAAAATGGCAAACTCTAGCGAACAGGTAACTTTAGGGTTTGGGGTAAAGTACTGATAGACACCTAGTTTTTGGTTGAGTTCGATCGTTTGTGGAATGGATTGCTGATGTAATGATTTCCGTTTGCCGTCCTTCCGCAATGAAGAAGCCAACTTGTAAGATTTCTATCTCCTGCTATTGCCCTTTCAACATGGCTTTTTTCCACCCGAGACCCTCCCTAGGCTTCTCCTCACAAATTTGTAGACTCCAGCACACATTGATACAATCGGAAACCGTTGAATTGGTAGCCCTCAGCGCCGTGGTGGAAGGAACACATAACCAAATGCCTAAATACCGGGGAGATCTGGGCCGAGCGCCTATTCTTTAGCGGAAACGAGTTAGCCGATATGGCTGCGAAATGTGCGACTCACCTCCCGCTGCCGCCTATTCCCGTGTCGCTAGCAACTTTAATACCCTCATTCTCGAGCGTTGTGGTGCCCAGTGAAAGACTGCTACGCAGGGCCGCGGTCTTCGGGAAATTGATAGCTCTCCGCCGTCGCTGCAGTGAGTCGTCAAGCTGCGCTTGCCTTACTAAGTACGTCTCATTCACCTCCCGAGTGGATGCTTCCATTTTGTCCTAGCGCAGTACCGACTTCTCCTCTCTCAAGGCTCATCTCTTCCGCTATGCCGTTCCCAACGTGTGATACATGCGGTGCTTTTGCGGTGCTGCAAGAGAGACACAGGCCCATTCCTTCACTGTTCGTCCCCTGTTTCAGCTGGCTTTCTATATAGCAGGCTTGCTCTGCGCTGTCGATATCCACTCAAAAACCCTAAACTCCTAAAATCGCTTCTGACTTTCATCAATCAGACTAGTCGCTTCGGCTGAGTCTTCTTCATCTCGCTCGTTCTCTCACCGGGCCCCCCCTTCCTCTCGATCTTGTGTCTCGGTGGCTATATTAATCTATTCACATATAATATCCCTCGCCCAAAACCCAACTTGGTTATCTTAATACACTCCATACCCGTCCCAGCATCAATGGTGCCTCATTATTTATTTCTCCACACGCATTCTCCATATATTTCCTCTCCCTTGACAGTGACAGTATCCATATACTAGTCCTTACTTACAAGTCGACCGCTATATGGTGGCACTCAACCTGACTCGTAATTATATTGTGCGTTGTCATGCCCGCCGCAGTTTTTATACTTTTTTCTCTTGCCACCATCACCATCATCCCAATCGGGCTTCCATTCGTCACAGAGTGTAGGTAGGCTACCACCAGTTGTAAATATAAACAATAACGACTAACAAGAGCGGGGTGGGCGGCGAAGCGGCCCCCACTTCGGTTGAGGAAGTAGACTTGTAAGCACTAGGAGCGAGGGGTGCCGAGGTGCCGATAGCGGAGCTTAAAAAGCTCCGGACAGACGGACGGACACGCTAATTTTATAAAGAGGGTAATGAAGAAATCATATAATTGAATTCACTTTAACAAGAAGCGCACTTTGCAACACCCCGGTGAACGGCATCGGCGCTGCTCAACTTCGTTTGGCACTTTGTACGATTGCTGCTAACAGGAGGGCGAAGACATGAGAGAGGTTGTGCAAAAGCCGCATGAGCCGCATGCGGCTTTTTGGCATTGTGCACAGCCGCACGAGAAACTGAAGCATTTGAGGACGTATCCATGTGGATTTCGAGTATATATAGGTAAACCAAGTGGGATGGGATACATTGAACCACTTACCAAATGTAACCCGCCTCATTTTGACGTCATTATTTGGCTTCGTCACAGCCGCTGTGCGGCTATAGCCGAGATGTTGCCAACGTAAAGAGCCACTTGCCACGCTTCCTGATGCCGGAATCAACACCAACGGCATTCCAAGTACAGTATGCAAGGTTTGCATGTGTCATACATAGAGAAACAAAAGCCGCACAGAGCCGCATGCGGCTTTGCACAATGCATAAAAGCCGCATGCGGCTCTGTGCGGCTTTGCACAACCTGTCTATGACCGCTTGTCTCTGTACGAACGATGGGGTAGCTTGAAACACACGTAACGGTGGGATAGCTCGTAACAGAGGGGCAGTTTGAATTGCATTTGTGGCCCATCTCTACCCCGGCGCTTAAGCTTGTTCAATTGGAGTGCTATTAGTGGATAACTCGAACATCCTTACGGGGAAAAATCCGTAATATCCGTAAGACAATTATAACTCGTTGTAACGAGCAGTGCAGTCGGCTCCACTTTGTTCAGCACTTGCTCCACCAGCGTCTCGTACATACTTTGTCGTTTCGACCAAGTTTTCATAGCATGTTACGCGTTTCAGTTCTTGGCAATCATGGTGAAATTACTATAAATACCGGACCAGAAACTTTGCCATTTTTCGTTGGCGTATTTGAGCTCGAAAATCCGGATGTTAAACCATGATAGGCAGCAGAAGTGTTCTGTTCAGCGGCCTGCGTTATGCGTCACTTGAACACTCGGTTGAAATGATACAGTAGTGCGAAGAAATGACCACTTGTCTACGTGCGAACGGTGGGACAGCTCAAAACACAGACGAAAATGGACACGGCGCCCACAATGCGCGGGAGGGGTAGTTTAGACGCATTTGTTGCCCATCTCTACCCAAGGCGCTTGGTCACTTGCATTGCTATCACTGGAGCTGGATGCCTATCTTTACCCCCAATTTTGTTCACTTGCAGTGCTATTGAAATGAGGTGGATAACTCGAACAGCCCTCCGTAGCAATATGACCGCCGCGGCCAAAGTTTCAGGCAGGAGAGGCTATAAAAGAGGCTGAGAGCAGAACAGAATTCTTCAGAAACCAACCCAGCTCACTCAACTGAGACACACCGACACCGTTTTCGACTTGCATTTTCAACTGATACGATGATATTCACCACCACCACCCGCCTCGCCCTCACCCTCGTCGCCGCTGCCAGCGTCGCCAAGGCCGACTTCTTGTGAGTTCCGCCCCTCATGTGCCTCAGGCTCGCAGCCCGCGTCGCTCACGCACGTGCACCGCCCCTCGCAGTGCAAACTTCTTCGACGACACCGGCTGCAGCCAAAACGGCGGCATCGGCGTCGACATCCGCAACCCAGGCTGCCTCAGCGAAGGCGGGCGCGGCTCCGTCTTCATCCCGAACACCGGACTCGGCACGACCGACGACAACCAGTTCTGCTTTGTGATCACGCACAGTGACGGCTCGTGCAGCTGCCAGAGCTCGAGCAACACGTTCACCGCGACGGGCTTCTGCAAGGTGCTCGACCCCAGCGATGAGAGCTACCGCTTCGTCGGCGTGAGTACCCATGCTTACTACACGTACAGATGCTGATTGTTTTTTGCAGGGTGCGTGCGGCCCCAACAACTGCTGAGCGCATTGAGCGCCAGCCGCCTGCCGCGAAAGGATGGAGCCTAATAATAGTATGAATTTGTAAAAATACGAGAGAACATACGAGCCTATCAATGATGAGTGCCCCGAAACGAATTCCAGTGCCCAGTACATATGGATTTGCATGCATTGCAGCCAGACCAGTCACGCGTGTTCTTCTCTCCGTTCTTTCGCTGAGGCGCACATCGCTGTCCAAATGCCTCACACACGCCCGCGTCCGTCTGGAAGCCCGCCCCCGCAAGCCCCGCTTCTGTCCAGAAGAATGGGTAGGCAAGGAGAAAGAATTCGTTTGACGAGGCAAACTCGCTCGGATGAGATTACGGAATGTATACCATCATGAATAGGCGGTGCAGAGCTCAACGACCCTAGGATGATGTGCGAGGCGCTGGCAGTGCCTTCCATGCAGCCAGGGCCCAGTTTAACCTAGAAGCGACGGAAGTTATCGAGGGAGTCAGTTGGAGGCAAAGGAGGTTCATAGATATTAATAATGGTTCATCGCGAGAGAAGTAGGGAACAACCTGGTGGGATGGTGTTGGATGGTTCCGGGAGGCGGAGGAACACTCGCCTCGCTGCATTGCTGGTTACTGACCTTCGCCTCCAGAGTCGCGGGTGACCCAGGTCCGGTGTGCAGTGCAAAGGCGAGCTCTCTCTGGTTCTGGGGTACTGACCGGAGCCCGCGATTCTCACGCGTATTGCCGCGCGTTCGCCATCGTCGTAGAATGAGAGGGCCGCGGATGCGCCGGCGAAAAGCGGACGTGCGCGTGGGGAGGGCTGGTGCCTCGGACGACTCCATTGCGCATACGAGAGAGTCGCATGGCAGGTGGAGAGGTGTAAGCAGGCTTTAGGAGCAGCATAGAGCTGTCGAGTGACAATGAACGCCCCTTCCGCACCCGCGATGAAAGCAAGAATGGGTTTAAGCCGGAGACAAATGGGGCCACAACTGAGGGAATAAACGCCTGCTGGGTTCCAGAAGCGGGGTGGTCGGGTGCGGTGCTGCTTGCGCACGTTCTGTAAACCGTTATTGGCGACCCAATGGCCTGGAGCGAGTGCAAACGAGAGTTGGGAAGCACCACGGGGCGGCGCTGGGTGCGAAATTGACCTCGAGAGAACAAGCGGCTGGATGGACACCGCGACACCCGACAGGGTGTTGCACAGAACGACGCGAGGAGCGAGAACAGCACTGCGAGCCATAGCATCACAAAGGGTTTTATTAACGGATTCACGGGCACAAAAAAGTGTGTACGAAGTCCAGAGCCACAGAGTAACGAGTCCAGGTCGAGGAGAGGACAGAGTACAGTGATCTGCTCACAGTAGTAAATAGACGCCAGGGCGCTTGATCATGGCGGAAGAAAGAGAGTCACGCCGTGACGTGTGAGTGTGCACAGCCCATCTCTCTTGCTCTTGACTCCCACAATGGCACGCATGTCCGTTCCCTTGAAGTCCTATGCCATAGGCGTCCTCGTCGGCATATTTGCCGCAGCATTCTTCATCGTCTTACCCGCCCTCATTGAGCGGTATTACCCCGCCGCTGCTCCGGTCGCCGCCGTCATCACCTGGGTCGGCGACAAGGGCGCTCTCGGGTTCACCGCCATCATGTTTACCATGGCCATCTGCATGTTCAGCTCGCTCATGCATGCCGCGTACGGGTTGATCTCGCGTGTCTTCAATAGGCGCACCACTGGCCCCATCGCACTCGAGGAGGGTGTGGCCGTGCCTGCTCCCGCAGCACCAGTTACCGATGCCGTTACCGAGGAGGCCACCACTGCTCCTGCGCCGGCGAAATCCCAGCCCGGTGTCCTCTCCAAACTCTTCTCTCTCTTCTCCGCCATCTACTTCATGTGGTCCCAGATCCACACCAAGGACATCATCTCCCTCCAGCGCCCTTTCCTCGACAACGTCAGTGCCGCCCTCGTCCACCTTTTACACGGCTTCGAGGTGCTGTTTGCATTCTTCCTAGTGCTCGTGCTTGTGGCGGCCGTGAAGATACAGTGGCGCTCCCCCACGCCGGCCGCAGTTGCTGCGCCAGGCCCCGCCCCGCCCGTGGAGGTGCTCGTGTCTACAGATGTCACCGTCGTGGAAGATGAGAAGAAGGAGCTAAAGGAGCTCCTCAAGGAGGAGGCGAAGACCGAGGTCGTCGTGTAATCGGTGGTTGCCAGTGGACAAATATCACCGTAACAAATATTTCAGTGACTATCTACTTACCCACCTCGTCTTGCTACAGTTCCCTTCTCCTTCCTTCCCCGTGTGGGTTCACACTCTCCCTCCTTTGTCGTCTCTCCCAAGTCTCTCCCCCTTTAATATTCATGTATTTCTTGGCCGGCGTGGACGATGACGACGGATCTCGTACGCTCGTGTTCCTATTAACCACCTTCACACCAATTCAATACCTGTGCTGCTCTATACCCGACTTGCGGGTTGCTTGGTGTTCGCATGCTCATGCTCGACGTCAAAACGCGGTAGTCATCAACGTACCAAATGATGAGTAAGTACTGCGGTTGTATTGATGTAGTCGTTGACATGGTCTTTCAGATCGCGCTCGGAAATATTTCGACGCGCCTCGAGTCTTGAAAGAGGCATATCGGGTTTAGTGGTGGTATGCTTGACAGGCCGAATATCCGCGGCTGTATCGGTTTGCGCGCGACATCATATGGGGACATGGGCGAATTGGAGACGTATTTCGACGCGCCTCGAGTCTCGAAAGAGGCAGATCCGGCCGGTTCAGTGGTGGTATGTTCGAAAGGGCGAATATCCGCGGCTTTATTGGTTTGCGCGCGACACACGTCAATCCCTGGTCTTAAAATTCCTGCTGTTGTACGCGCCTTCTAGCGCACCAAGTCAGGTCTTGAAGCCGGAAACTATTCCCGCTACCGTAAGGTACGGGTTCTTAGGGAGCCCTAACTTCAGCCACTTGCAGAGCATCACATTTTCGTCATCCGTTTTCACCTAAGCAGCGATCCCTCTGCCAAAATTTGTGGACAGCACAAAAGCCGAACAATTGTTGACGCTCAGTTATAATCCGATTTTGCGTAATCCCCAAATTTCTTGCCCGATGTCGGACGGACACGTCAAATCACCACAACCATCACTGAACCACTGAATCCCAGCCATCATTCGGCGCTTGCTCTCTCCTCCCATGTTGCCCACCTCACCACTTTCTGCGATGCTCCCCTCCATGAATCTCTGCCCGAAGGTTTTAGTACTGTCTCCTGGCTTAGTTTTACCTCTGTCTTAGCTTCTCAACCGTTGCTTCGGGGTCTACTCCTTGTTCGGGTGACTCGAGATGTCAACTGCAAAAAGAGCTGCGTCTATGCTTGGGCCGCCATAGGCTCTTGTTTTCCAAAATCTTGCTTGCTTCGGGGACTGTTACGCTGGGAACACCATCAAGCGGGCCATATTAAATCTTCATTTCTTTTGTCGACAAATACCATCTTTCGGCTCGCAATGTCAGCTGTACTGCAGCATATGTTCGCCCCACTCATTTACTGAGCATCCTTGTGTGTCATTGAGTAAGTATATGTTCTTCTGCTCACCATACAAGCTGAAACTGATGTCTTAAACAGTGGTGCGACAACCACGTTGCTACGGCGCCTTCCCCTCGTGTCATACTCATCTACCTCCGCTGCTCTGCTGTTGCAGTGGAGCGTGTCTTATCCCGTGGGCGAGACACCCTCTCTCTGCGGCGTGCACGTTTACCACTTCCATGGTATTTTTTGAATCTACTTCGTGATGTCCTAGTTCGTTCTTATCGTACCCATTCAGATTCCGAGTTGCCGAAACCTTGCTGTGTGCTATTACAATTCATGGCTTGAGTTCAGCTGTAAGATGAGCAGATCTATGCTGCGGACGTCGCAAGTGGAAGGGTTCTCACATCTTACTCTGAATGCTGGTCGACCCTTGTTTTCTGAAAGCCTTTCACATGTTTCTGCTGCCCCGATTACTACACCTACATCTAGTCTGATGTGCCGTTCGGTAGATATTTGGCGGTATTTACATCCTCATGCTAGGACAATTCTAGAGTGTTTCAATACCTATCCTCATTTCATTAGGCCGCTTTGCATGTCATTATATACACTGGGCCCTCAAAATACTCCCAACTCTTGTCTGACGACCGGCTTGATCTTCCGCTGTCCCCCATCCCCTCAATCCCTGGCCAGATTGCCGATGTCTGCACCTTGCAGGCTAATAAGTGCACTTGCATGAAGTCTTGTGAGCATAACACCTAAGGTCTAGTCTCGTACAAATGAATTATTTCTGTCTCTTTCGAGATCGAACCAACACTGAAGTAGTCCGCTTAAGTATGCTTTACATGCAGATTTCTTTCCTCTTTGAATCACACTATATAAGGTCAGTGAATATATGAAGTAAAGCTGACCCCCGAGAGCCTTCTAGATTTGCAACCGATCACACGGAGCTGAGTGGGTGAGTAGTAGGATTCCAAAAGACTGCCTAACTATTGAACTAACTAACTACTTATATAGTACGTCTATGCTAATTGTCCTTGTTCTGAATATATCTAAACCTTTGTTCTATACATCAAATGAGTCCAACCAACGTCTGCGGCGCAGCTGCAGCTGCATCTTCCATGTGCATTTACTTTGCCAAAAAAAGTAGCAAACATTTTTGGTTCAGGCCAATACAATATAATTTTCCATTGACGAGGAACACAACCCGGAGCCGGCGACAGTTTCGGACATGATTGTCCACTTCGCGACAAGCTACGAGCTTGCTCTGCTACACTGACTGGCGGGATCATCTATAGTCACAAGTTTGAGACCCCTTCAATGGAGAAGATTGAAACGAAAGCCCGTGAGCTTGGGCAGAACGGATTTGTTCCCATCTCAGATTCTCAAGTTAGCAAGCCCACTCATAAAAAATAATCAGATGAAATCAATCATTTCACGATTATACCTGAGACACTTCAATCAAGCCCAGGACGTAAATAGTGTTACCATTCGTCGCCAGAAAAGAACGCATGCAAAACATTCTGGGCCAGCTTCTCCCGGGGCTGTAAGCGCAACCTCAGCTCGACGCGTGAGCGCGGGAACTAGCAGGAGAATCCGAAGTAAACTCAATTCAAGGTACTAAATACAGAGTTCTAGAATACGCACCTAGCGGCAGAATCCGAAAAGAAGAAAGGATAAGGATTCCCACGCTAGGCGAGGTTTTTATAGGTACTAGCCAGTAGCACGTGTCCAGAGTGATTGGCAGTGGTCTCGAGCTTGATCACATAGCACATGCCAGGGGGAGCGACCAGATGAAGGGGAGCGGAGGGGAACGGAGTCCGGAGGGACGGGGGACGACGTTCCGGGCGAAGGTGCTGGCTGGGGTACAGGACCGAAGGCCGGACGGTCGGATGAGGCCGGATGGTCGGACGAGGCCGGACGAAGGATTGGACAAGGCAGTGGGGCGGTGCGATGGGCCGGAGCCAGATGGACAGACGGACAGACGGACAGACGGACAGACAGACAGACGGATGGGTGGTTCCCCTGACAGGGGCAAGGACAGCGGAATCACGAAGAGCTGGGCGCGTCTCCTTCAGACACTTTTGTTCTGCTGTACCTGACCTCCAAAATTTTCTTTCTTTCTTTCTTTTGGAAGTGAATGTGTTTGAATGTATTGCAAAACATTCTAGACCTACTCATGTATGTCTCTATCGTGAATCTTCCGGCAATGCTTTGCACTTTTTCAGCTTTTGATATCTGCAGAATTATAGCAGCAGCTGGGCGTTGTGTGCCACCAGTCATCAGAATGGAGTCCAGCATCCCCTCATTGTTGCACTTGGAGGTCCTTGGAATAATGCTTGAACCCAAAGATTAAGGTCGTTTTCGATTACTTTTAGACTCTTTTTCTCAGCCAATTTACGCCGCTCGATCGAAGAAAGTGTTTGCTCCTGGGTTTTGCACTGTTTCCTAGCAAGGTATTGAAAGGACTCTTCAATGCCAGCGTCGCCAAGGCCGACTTCTTGTGAGTTCTGCCCCTCATGTGCCTTAGGCTCGCAGCCCGCGCCGCTCATGGACGTGCACCGCCCCTCGCAGTGCAAACTTCTTCGATGACACCGGCTGCAGCCAAAACGGCGGCATCGGCGTCGACATCCGCAACCCAGGCTGCCTCAGCGAGGGCGGGCGCGGCTCCGTCTTCATCCCGAACACCGGACTCGGCACGACCGACGACAACCAGTTCTGCTTTGTGATCACGCACAGTGACGGCTCGTGCAGCTGCCAGAGCTCGAGCAACACGTTCACCGCGACGGGCTTCTGCAAGGTGCTCGACCCGAGCGATCAGAGCTACCGCTTCGTCGGCGTGAGTACCCATGCTTACTACACGTACGCACGCTGATTGTTTTTTGCAGGGTGCGTGCGGCCCCAACAACTGCTGAGCGCATCGAGCGCCAGTCGCTGCCGCGGAAGGATAGAACCTAATAATAGTATGAATTTGTAAAAATATGAGAACATACGAGCGTGCGCCGAAACGAGTTCCAGTGCCAAGTACATATGCATTTGCATGCATTGCAGCCAGACCAGTCACGAGTGTTCTTCTCTCCGTTCTTTCGCTGAGGCGCACACCGCTGTCCAAATGCATCACACGCCCGCGTCCGCCTGAAGGCCCGCCCCCGCAAGCCCCGCTTCTGTCAAGAAGAATGAGTAGGGAAGGAGAAAGAATTCGTTTGGCGAGGCTAACTCGCTCGGATGAGATTACGGAACGTATACCGTCACGAATAGGCGGAGCAGAGCTCAACGACCCTAGGATGATGTGCGACGATCATACCTCGACGTCCGAGGCGCTGGCAGTGCCTTCCATGCAATTAGAGCCCAATTTAACCTAGAAGCGACGGAAGTTGTCGAGGGAGTCAGTTGGAGACGAAGGAGATCGATAGATATCAGTAATGGTTCATCGCGAGTTCCCAGTCACCCCTTCTGCGCATTTCCTCGAGTTACTGAGAGTCGCATGGCAGGTGGAGAGGTGTATGCAGGCTTTAGGAGCAGCATGGAGTTGTCGAGTGACAATGAACGTCCCTTCCGCCCACGATGGGAGCAAGAATGGGCTTAAGCCGGAGACGAATGGGGGCACAACTGAGGGAATACACGTCTGTTGGGTGCCAGAAGCAGGGTGGTCGGATGCGGTGCTGCTTGTGCACGCTCTGTAAACCGTTATTGGCGACCCAAGGGGGCTGAAGCGGGTGCACCACGGGGCGGCAGTGGGTGCGAAATGGTCCTCGAGAGAACAAGCGGCTGGATTGGCGCCGCGACACTCGACAGGATGTTGCACAGAACGACGCGAGGAGCGAGAACAGAGATCAGCGCTGCGAGCCATGGCATCGCGAAGCGTTTTATTAACGGATGCACGGGCGCAAAAAAAGCGTGTACGAAGTCCAGAGCCGCAAACTAAAGAGTCTAGGTCGAGGAGAGAGCAGAGTGCAGTGATCTGCGCACGTAGTAAATAGACGCCAGGGCGCTTGATCGTGACGGAAAGGAAGAAAGAGAGTCACGCCGTGACGTGTGCACAGCCCACATCTCTCTTGCTCCTGACTCCCACAATGGCACGCATGTCCGTTCCCTTGAAATCCTATGTCATAGGCGTCCTCGTCGGCATATTTGCCGCAGCATTCTTCATCGTCTTACCCGCCCTCATTGAGCGGTATTACCCCGCCGCTGCTCCGGTCGCCGCCGTCATCACCTGGGTCGGCGACAAGGGCGCTCTCGGGTTCACCGCCATCATGTTCACCATGGCCATCTGCATGTTCAGCTCGCTCATGCACGACGCGTACGGGTTGATCTCGCGTGTCTTCAATAGGCGCACCACCGGCCCCATCGCACTCGAGGAGGGTGTGGCCGTGCCTGCTCCCGCAGCACCAGTTACCGATGCCGTTACCGAGGAGGCCACCACTGCTCCTGCGCCGGCGAAATCCCAGCCCGGTGTCCTCTCCAAACTCTTCTCTCTCTCCTCCGCCATCTACTTCATGTGGTCCCAGATCCATACCAAGGACATCATCTCCCTCCAGCGCCCTTTCCTCGACAACGTCAGTGCCGCGCTCGTCCACCTTTTGCGCGGCTTCGAGGTGCTGTTTGCATTCTTCATGGTGCTCGTGCTCGTGGCGGCCGTGAAGATACAGTGGCGCTCCCCCACGCCGGCCGCAGTTGCTGCGCCAGCCCCCGCCCCGCCCGTGGAGGTGCTCGTCTCTACAGATGTCATCGTCGTGGAAGATGAGAAGAAGGAGCTAAAGGAGCTCCTCAAGGAGGAGGCGAAGACCGAGGTCGTCGTGTAATCGGTGGTTGCCAGTGGACAAATATCACCGTAACAAATATTTCGGTGACTATCTACTTACCCACCTCGTCTTGCTACAGTTCCCTTCTCCTTCCTTCCCCGTGTGGGTTCACACTCTCCCTCCTTTGTCGTCTCTCCCAAGTCTCTCCCCCTTTAATATTCATGTATTTCTTGGTCGGCGTGGACGATGACGACGGATCTCGTACGCTCGTGTTCCCATCAACCATCTTCACACCAATTCAATTCAGACCTGTGCTGCTATACCCGACTTGCGGGTTGCTCGTCGCCATTTCACGCTCATTGTGACGATCTTCAGATCCCTACACGCTCGCCATGTGCATGTGCCCTGCGCGCTTCGAATTCTCATCCGCATCTCCCGCCTTTTTTGATCGACTATCATCACTTGGCAAGTGCAAGCCTTGGCAGTCTAAAAGGTCGAACTCATGTGGACGGCGACCAACACGCGTCAACATATTTCAATCCCCTCGAAATTGCTTAAGCTTTGGATCGGGACCCTTGTTCTGTCAATGTGTTGTTCTGGCAGGTGCTCGCTTATGGAACATCCGATCGAATGCAAGCGCCTAACTCCTGCGAATTTGATGCTTTGACTGGGAAGCTGTCAAAGACGTGGGCTGCACGCGCCTGGGCTCCGTTGGCGTCGCACTTCATACCCCTTCCCCCCTGAAATGCCTGAACTTCCAGCAGACGATCGAAGTAACTCCACCGTTCCAAGCACCGTATGGGGTCCAAGAACGGTCGCTGAGAGCAATGCTTGCGCTGGGAGAGGCCACTTTGAGCGCGGGGGACGGCCTTGTCAACTTTGAAACCCGCACGATTCAGAGGGGGCTGGAAGATTTTTTGAAATCGACCTGTTTCCAGACCGAATTGAAAATTCTGGCTCAACAGTTTTGTGTGGATGTATCAGAAAAATGTTCACAAATATTTTGAGAAATATTGGTTGAGAAATGGGAGACGAGTTCCAAAATGATCAGAAATTGATGGTATTCTTTGCCCACATCAATGGTGTTCACCGCCCACATCAATTTTGGAACTAGTCCCCCATTTCGAGCCCGAAATTCCTCAAAATATTTGAGAGCAGTCTCTTGATGCATTCACACAGAACTGTAGAGCCCTAATTTTTATTTCAGTCTTAGAACAGGTTGATTTCAGTGAATCTTCAAAAAACCTTCCCAATATGGCTAAATCACGTGGGGCAACTGCATTTGTCTGTCCGCTACCTTAAGTGTGGGACCTGCAAACTCAGGTTGTCCTACCACAACCTATACCAAATCAAAAGGAGATTCATAATATGCCCACCAGAATGCATGTTATTCAATTTGTGTGGCAGTGCAATCAAATGGCCGGTTACCTTTTGGGGTGCTGAGTAGGAAAGTCAGTAAATTGAAAATTGTCGCCTATTTGACCTGCCGTTAAATTGTTTTGTTGAGATAGGGAAGAAAGGGGTGAAAGACAAGTCAATGCGATGCAAGACAGAAAGAAATGAACTTGATGAGAAATGCGCATGGTTCAACCTATACTCAAGTCAGTGAAGCAAATTTAAAAAAAATGTAAGTACCTCCAGTGCAATTGTGCCCTAACCGAACTGAAATCTGCGATACTCGGGCGGACGCGCACAGCGGGAACGGAGGAGCAGAAAGGAATTGATTCGATGAAATGAGCAGAGCCCAGAATGGGTAGAGAATCAGGGATCATGCATTGTAGAGAGTGTTTTCAGGGAATCATAAAGTAGCCTCCCCAGAGCGATGCTCGAAACTTGCCTGGAAAGAGTAGCGCGAACGTCTAGCAGTGAGGGAAGTACAGGTGAGGGAAGTACAGGTGAGGGAAGTACAGTGGGCACGACACCAAGGAAAGCGAAGTCGCTGATGTGGAAGGTCGAGTGGGGCTGAGCTTGAGCGCTGGCAAAGGCCTCAGGAGGGTATGAGGGGTATACCCGCGGAAGAATCAGGGGGATAGGATGAGAAACCAGCACGCAGGAATTTCGGGGACAACGATCAATTTGGTCAAAATCTGAATATTTCTTGCCCACTGAGCTTCAATACCCTCATCACCCAATGCCGAAGTCTCGTCGGACTGTGTCAAAAAGGTAGCAGTCGAAGAAAAGACCAGGGCTTTGGGGCGCAGGTATGATTTCCTGATGTCTCTCACTCCCTGCGATTGGGGCTGACACCGAGGTAGGCTCAAACCCCGCGCCATTCACATCGATGTACCGCACCGTACAGACACTTCCACTCATTTCATCGCATCTTGATCCTTGTCATTTATCAGGACCAGGTAGCCAACCCCCTGTTCTCTCGCCGAAACAGCAGGTATTCCATTGTTATACCGATATATATCGATATTTTGATACATCTAAAATAGCAGCATCAATTACTTAGTTGCAATTGAAGTTACCCGAAGTGGGGGTGAAGTTGCAACTGTCGTCCTCCCCGCCGGCAATCGTAACATCCACGAAGTCGAAATTGGAGCACGATCCATCACCACAAAGGATGTAGTAGTTCTTTGCTGAAGACAAGGCCGTTCCGGTGATTCTGGACATGGAAATACCACTAATGGTGACGCCGTTAGTAGGAATACCTGTGAGGATTCAGAACATGTATTTGGATTTCGTTAAGAAAGTGCTTGCGCTCACCAGTGGGTCCACCGTTAAGGTAATCCTGCTGGATATCTATACCGTACATGGAGATGTTCGACACCCGAATGTTGCTCCATTCAATATTGGAGATGGTACCGGTCGTGTTGGAGTTCGTTTTGATACGGGCTCCATTCTCAGAGTTCTTCACGACAGAGTTTGTAAAGAGGACGTTGGATACGACATTGTTGGATTTTCCGCCGACGGAACCGATAGAAAGACCATGTCCACCATCACAAACCATGTTCGAGACTGTGATGTTTGTGCCGGATGTGACCGCAACACAATCATCTTGGTTGATCACTCTGGTGTTAGTGATGACGATGTTCGTGCTACCCGAGACGTCGAAGCCGTCAGTGTTGTGGGCAGCTGGTAGACCGCCTGATGCGTAGTTGGGGGCATTGCCCGCAGAATTGTCGAGAGTCAGCCCGGTGATGGTAGTTCCAGAAGCTGAGGTAATTTCGAAACAATGAACAGGCCAATTCTGAATACGAAGATTCTGGACGACGGATTTTCCGGTCGTCTTCAGGACAATAAAATGATCGGGTCTGAGGAATAAATTGGATCAGAGCAGAAAGTAAAACTGCAGACAGCATACTTGGCCCTTCCACCATTGGAGCCTTGACCGTCCCACCATGCTTGACCATTGCCGTCGATAACAGAGTCAGAAGCCCCCTGGATAGTAATGTTCTCTCCTCCGATCTGAATGAGATCAGAGTCCCAATCGGTGAATGCAAACGTCTGTGACAACTTAGATAAAACGTCGAGTTGTTCAAAAGAAATGTGACGTGCAGTTTTTCCTGCGAAAGTGACGGTTGTTCCCGTCTCGAGCTTGCTCAAGTCCAATGTAGTTGACGTCGGAACTGCCAAGTCATAGAGCACGATCGCCGTACAGGAAGCAGTTGCAGAAGCAACTTGAGCAATTGCAGTCACCGTACATGTCTGTGCCAAGACGCTTGGGATGACAGCGACCAAGGCTAGCAAGAAGAGTTGGATTTTAGTCATATTGGTTCGAATTGGTTCGAATTTAAGCGCAGTGGCGCATCGAGCTTTAATACCCTGCTGTCTGGGAGATCGTGAACTGAACGGGCCGCTAAGAGTGGAGAAATGTGATTCAGGCCTTGTGCGCCTGACCGTTGATGTCATACCCTGGGATACGCGTTGCTGATCTGAGTAACCGTAGAAAGTCAGAGGACTGGCCGGGCCGAAAGTTTACCATAATTATCTTCCCTGCGAAAACAGTAGAAATAGCGAGGCACGACGTCGACTGAAAGGCTGAATGAGGATGATCTGATCTGCTATTTTCCTCATCGAATCAACGACTCTAGCTTTACAAGGAGTGAAAACTCAAAAGAATGTCCTTATGTAATAAAAGTACATGTATTTACATATATGAAGAGAGCTAATTAATTATGGGACGGTACAGAGAAAAAAGAAGCAATACGAACGTAGACGTCGATGTAGCAAATGCAAGCATTGAGGTAGAGACGGGGTGTGAGTGCGGGACGGTGTACATCGTCGATGCGGAGGCGGTCGGGGTGAAGATGGGGCCGTGGCGTGTACTGCGCATGCATTTGACATGACAGCGCATGCCAGGTGTGTGGCGGTGGCTGGAAGGGTGTGGAAGCAGTCAAGTGTCGAGTGTGAGGAGAGTCGGATGCGATGGGAAAGGGGCTACGCCGGGTACTGCAGGTGCCGGAAGGAATGTACGAGGCGTCCGCGTCGTCAAGACAGGCAATATGGCAGTATATCCTGTAAGCAGCATCGCACGGCATCTGGGAAGCGTAGGCAGAGGGCAGCCCAGAGAGGCCTTACAGCCGGCGTGCCTAACCTTATTCCGCTCAACAAAAATTGTATCATTGCTATCCTGGCGACATGGTATTTTGCCTCCTCCCTTCTTTCCTGAAAACTTGCACATTGTGTACTCCATTTTTAATTCTCTACTACCTCCCCAAATTCAATTTCACTATCAAATTTCCCCCTCAATACAACGCGACCAGTTCTTCCCACGCTAAACCAGGCAACGAACTTTGGTTTTGATCCCATCAACGCTAGACTCGTTACCAGTCTGCCTACAACTTGAATTAGCAAAAATTGTGGCAAGCACTTTGCCGTACATAGACTGGTACAAGAAAGGGGCTGGGCCCGGAGTTTCAAATTTACCGGCATCACTGGCTTGTTCGCTTCCCTCACCTTACCCCCCAGGAGGCGACAAGCGGCATATAGGCGCTGCTCTCCCCATGGTTGCTCGTAATGCGTGCAGTTATTCGCGGCCGCGAGAACCCATTTCATCACTTATGTATACTGTACAATTTCATTCAATTCGGCAGTCATGCATCACACCCATTTTTTTTGATTGCGGCAATAATTTTTTCTCAATTTATCCGAATTCTTTTGGATTTTAATTGTACTAAAATTTCAGGATTAGTGCCGAATTGATCGAAATTGTACAGTATATCAATATCGCGCGAATGATGGGAGCCCTTCAAAAACGCCCTGGATTTGTTGCCAGTACTCTCGATGGATTGGCTTAAGGATATCCTGCTTGAAATTTCGAAAGAAAGCAACAATTCAGACTGTCAATCCATCATCTGTGTTCCCATTTTGTCCCTGACCCCCACAATCCGTAACTGCCTCCGCGATTTGACGAAGTCGGTGAGTGACGCCTGCGCTGAGAGATACCGAGGATGTTGATAAAAACTGGGTGAGAGACTCTTGGATGATTTTGCAAGCACTCGGGTCATCTAGCCAAATGGCCTGGGCCGTTGTTTCGTTCCCGCCGATAAGGATGCTGAAAACTCGAAGATTTGCCAATGTTTCCAGTATCTCCGCATTTCGGTGATCAAGGTGTAACACGGACCGCAGGCCATTTGCAAACCGAAGTTGTATGCTCTTTCGAGCATTTATTCTCCGCAATCCCGTTACTGAAGGAAGGTCAAGGAGCGAAATTGTCTCTCGGGCTTTGTAGGGAAGTCGATGGGAGTTACAGCTCAGCAAGAATTCGGCAAGAAGAGCGATGTGCCCTTCTTGGTTTCCATTTTCGAGAGCATCGCGGCGATTGTACCATTCATTCCGAGTTTCATCGGCTTGGTCGTTCGCAGTGTCGTGAGGAAAGACTTCGAGAGCTAATTTGTGATAGACTCCCTCCTCAGGTTGGTCGTTTTTGCTTCGTATCAGAGCATTCAAAAGCGTGGCCTTGAGAAGTGCGATGACGGAGGAAGAGGGCGCATCTACAGCCGCAGCGCATGAGAGGACCGTTTCGAGAATGTGTGGTTCAGGAAATTTCTTCTCGGAGGCGAGCTCGGCAGATTGCAACGTCAACGCCGAAAGGTGCCATAAAGCAGTCAAAGAATTGTTCAAACTGGCCCACGTTCCCCACGAATCATGGGCGATGCTGGTGATCATGCAGCACCACAGCGTGTTGCAATCCACGTTCAACATGAGTCGTGAAATGGGAGCATAGGAGTTTCGCTGAGCCATATATTGAAGTATGGCGCGTGGCACCGGCGTCGTTCCAAGGTCATCTTCGGTAACCCGCCAGAAAGAAGATAATGTGCTGAAGACTTCATCGATCCAATGCACGGTTGGTTTTTCACGTAACACTTGAAGATGCCTATTCACGATTTCCTGGAGGATCCATTCTAGACGTGAACGTACCAACGACGATGGAAGTCGGTCACCAGGAAGGTGAAATATATTTCGCGTATCGTCGTAAGCATAAGGCAAACGATCCAAATCGGTAGCCTGCTCCAGATAGTCGAAGAGGATGAGGTAAGGAGTATCATGCCGGAAGGATTGGAGACAGTAGAAGATCCTTTCAAGCCAGAGCGAGGTAGCCCTAAGCCCAACCGGAACATTATTTTTGGCATCTTCCAGCCCTTCTATTCTCCAATAAGGCACAAAGAACGATTCCTGCACCTGAAGCTGGTCGATACAGCGTAGCGCAGGTCGAAGGTCCGGTACCCGGTCTGTTCTGATGGAGTCCTGGCACTTCTTAATGTATCGGAGGGTCTCCAGTACTTGGACCTGGATGGAACAAAAAACGTGCCATCTTGTGAGCGCGCGCGTCGAAACTGCGTAGTGGTTTACAGTGGGTTTTCTGAGAAAGGAACTCGGCCTGTGATGGACAAGTCGAACATGGCCTTTGCTGCTGTCTGTGATGTTGCATGATCCATCAAGCTTGCAATGCACCACAGTGCATTGAAGCATGAAATTTGGCGGCGAATCATGTTATCATCCGAAATTAGCCCACTGTCGCAACTAAGGAGCAAGTCCTCGATGCGGGCGCAAAGGTGGACGCCAGGAGTTGCGGCAAGATGCATGACGGCATCATCGTGCAGATATCGTCTCCCCTCCGGGCCCCACAACAGGTCGGGGATGCTCTGCACAAGTGGTTCGAATTCATTTTCATCGGCCAAGGACTTCAGGGTCCAAATTAGTGCTCGACGGTCGCGTGAGACCCTCTCTGCAGTAAACTCCATGGCACGAATGGCCATAGCCGCAACGATTGTGTGAAATCTCGCCGCGACGATCTTGCTGTCAATGAGGCGACGTCGTAGCAAATTCCAGGCTACCCGAAGCCGTCCGAAGAACCACCAGAGTGCACTGGATAATGGTGTATGGTACGGGCAATCGAGATAAACCAGAGGAAGAACTGTGATGACGAAATAACAAGTGACCATGATTCCCAACAGGCCAGCAGAAAGAAGCATTATGAAGCGGTTGATAGGCGCTAAAAATGCGACAAGTCCACCGAAGAAAAACAGCACAGCGGCATGCAGAAGTAGTGGTACGATTTCCACTACCGTATGCATATTGAACCGCTTGAGCCCGTAGTACAGAAACGAGATCATCCGTGCACGGATAACCGGTGCCGAGTAGAGATCTGCCCTGTGGATAAAGTTCCGAGCCCATTGCTCCAATAAAGTAGCAACAAGGGCACAGGAGAGACTGAGGCCTAGGCTGATGAACCAGAGAGTGTTGCAGATCAGTGCCGACGTTGGAGGGTTAAAAATCGCTGTCGCGGTCGAGGGAACGAGCAGAGTTTCGTTCGAGTATGCGGCGAGTTGTTGTGAAATCTGAGCAAGGAGGATATTGTTGGGGTCCGGAATGAGACTCTTGTAGGTTTCGATGAGGAAAGCCGTCAAAGTTCCCGAGAAGAGACCGGCCTGTGCGTTCTGGTTCATGAGAAGCACAGAAGAAAAGGGGGCACATGCGAAAATAAGTAGACCATCCATATCGCTTCTCCAGCTCTCGACGAGCGCCTTGTCATACCGCTCTGCCTCTGATATATACACAGACCACAGTTTGGCGCTGGAGGCGTCGTTCGATCTAAGAACGGTTCAAACCATGCACAGACAATGCACATACCAAGGCCGGAGCGTACCTGTGTCTCGTGGAGTCCATTGTCTCCGGGTGGGACAGCGTGCCAAGTCGTGACACGACGGCTGTCGAAACTTTTGATAGCTGAGATGGCCGACACCGGCCTTTGAGAAAAAAAGAAGTCGTCTAGATAAGTACTAGGCGACCCAAAGGCGACCACCTCCCATCAATTCCCATCCTGTCACTTTTCGAAAATAAACCGGTTACCGGTCTGGACTGTCGACGAGCCTATAGAGGTCTGAGCGAGTAGAGCCGCGTCGACCGTGAAAAGTTGCAAGTCCCATGCACAGTGCGCATTTCCTCTAGACTCAAAAAGGAAAGAGACCGAAGAGTTTGACGACTAGCGTCCGGCAAACATTGCCGATATGTGTCGATTTCCGTGTAAAGTGCTTAGGTTCTGAATAAACTGGAGATATTTGAGAAAGAGGTATATGGATATCCAAAAGCACTCGGTGCTTTTTGCCCACTTTTCAATCTCTTGCCGAAACGCCGCAGAACCCCTTCCAAATCGGGAAATTTGATGTGGCAGTGGTTTCGCCTATTTGGGGTGACAGTGAGTTTGTGGCAGTGCATCATTGGGCTTCTCCGTCTTGACTTCCCTCTTCTTTTTAGCTGGGATATTTGCCGCACTTTCTCGCTTGTCTGGTTGCTCTACTCTAGGGACCCTTGCCCTTCCCTGCGAATGGCTGTTCTAGCTTCCTGGGACTTCGGTGGCGACCAAGATGTGCCTGACTGTGCACCGTGGGGAGACAAGCCTGTGAGGATGACGTCGATTTATATGAGAAGCTGTAAAGCTTCTGATGTGCCGGCCTCTTATTTCCGCTGGGGTCCCTCTTAAGTAACGTCGTATCACCTTTCCTCACTTTTCCCTTCCACTCTGGATGTCCAACCTTCGAGCAGATCAAAGTAGTCTCTACTCTTACTCTACCGTTCCGAGCACGGTATGGGGTCCAGGGACGGTCGCCGGGAGGGCGATCCTTGCGCTGGGCGAAGCGACTTTGAGGGGGGTGAACCGCCTAATCGATTTTGAAACTCGCGCAATTGAGCGACGACTGCTGGAGATTCGACGTAGTGCTGGATTGACTCTCGAAATGTGTGCAGATTTAATTGAACTCTCTCGGTATGTGGGTTCAATGTACTGGAGACTCGAACTCATAGATCCTCTTCAGCCCCGATCTATACCTTCAATATTTTCAAGAAATGGCCATGGACGCTCTCTATGAGGGGATTCATGCTGGCAAGGCTCCCTCCATCGCCTTAAGTCTCGCTCCCATCCCGCTGTCAGAAGCGGAAGTGATCATATGCAAATTGTTTTCCTCTCGGAGGTACAATACCAATGCTCCAACCCAGGCGGTCCTGCGCTGATACTGATATCAGGGAAACTAATCTTCGTACTCGCTGGTCCAAATCGAGCATTCCTCCCAATGATACTCTCGCCGAAGATCCTATGCTTAATTTTCTGGCGCTCCTGATGCAACTGCGACCTGAAGTGACCCCCGCATGCTGCAGGGCCATCGATCGTTTTTGCAACACTTGTGTGTGCCTTTCGGCCCTGGCTCATCCAATTTTGCGAATACACGCAGAAGAGAGCCTCCATATTCCTCACATATGCCGAACGTCTCTGTCAGAACTTCAGCTCACCACCTTTTCGGACCCTGCGTATAGATGGAATAATTGGCAGTCGCTGGAACATGCCGGTTGCTCCTCCGAGAATCGCCTGCTCCAACTTCACGTTGACATGCTGAGCATGCTCGCCGATCATCTTTTGTATTCAACTCCAGTGTTTTTCGACGCAGCGGTCGACTTGTTTGATTTCATACGGTGCATTGTTCCGATTTATTAATTTATCTATTGTTTTGCTCAGATGAACTCCTAATATGCGCAGTTATTCGCGGCTTCGAAGCGCCGCGAGAACCCAGTTCATCACCTATATCTCAATATCACGCGAATGCTGGACGCCCTTCAAAAACATGCTGGATTTGTTGCCGGTACTCGATCAACTGGTCGATGAATTTCTGGATCCCCGGTTGAGCAAATTCTTATACTATACGGGAAAGTACCAGCGCGTCCTTTCCCCGTACCAATCTGCGGAAGGATCAAAGGATGAACAACCGAAAAGTAAGAAAAAACGCGTTCTCCCTTCCATAGCGTCATTAGAGACTCGCGATGCTACCCGGGCACTTGCTGGCGTGTGATCAACCAGGGTGTATGAGGACGGTCGACGGTCATATCGTGCGCCAGTCGGGCGTCGTTTCCCTACATGTGTGACACAGCCAGCGGTTGGCGGCGCACTCGATATTTCCGCTTTCTTCATCAATTTCTCCTTCGCCTCATCACGAACATGCACTGACTGTTTCTTTCTTTCTTTTCCTAGGCCCAGCTTCTACCTACCCCCCTGCCCCCGCCTCGGCCCCTGTCGATGTCGATGCCATGTTCCGTGCCTACGTCGCCAAAAATGCTCCTAACACCCTTACCGTCACGCGCGCGCCCACCGCCGAGGTTGTCGCTACTCTCAAGAACACGGGCATCCACAACTTGTACAAGCAGCTCGACGGCAACGCTGCACAGTGGAACGACGGCTCTACTGCTGGCCCAGCACAGATTCGGATCTTTTCTTGGGACGACACTTGTATACGGGCAGCCGATCGAACAGACGAAACACCCCTTCACAATCCCGTCTTTCCCGTCTTCCCCGTTTGGCCTAGTTCCCGGGCGGCCCAGAAACCCCTCGAAAGTATACCAGAACTCGACGAGACCGCGGAGCTCCTCGAAAGTGTTTAGATTAAGCGAGCGGCGACGATATACCCTCTTTTTTATACCCCCCGCTTTTTACAGCGTGTCTACTTGATACCCAACACATGTAAACCATCCAGAGACGATGTACCCTCCCCTCCCATTTATACCTCCACTTGCACAGCGTGTCTACTCGATACCCGCCTCATCCAAACTGCATGATCTCTTGCTCAAAGATCTGAAAAAGTTGAAGTATGAGCTGATGTTCCCATTTCAAATTGATTTTGTCCGGTCCGTTGCTGCGACTTGACGAGAAATAAACGAAATCAATGGAATACATTGTGTAGGGTAATTGAGACCGGAGGTAAATGGAATAAGTGAGGCTATGGATGTATGTAACCAACGAAAGCGACAACCTATATGCGGTGAGAGGATATATGTATGCGAGACAGAGAAAGAGATAAGAAACGACGAGGGAAGCCTAATTAAATTGACGGAAAGAAAAGGAATTTGGCGCATCTAGCCTAAAGGTGTAGCCCACGCCGGTCCTAGCTCGCGCACTTTCCCTAGTCTGTAGGGCCCGCAGCTGGTGTGATGTCGTGTCTCGGGGAGATGGTAGCTCGCGCTACGTGCATGGCCATTGTTGTCACTTCCGGCTGCAATCGCTTTCATCCCCGCGACCCCAAAGCTCCACGTTCGCCCGTCGTACGAGGCGGCTGCTCCGTCGTCGCAGCCGCACACGCCGACCGCGCGCTTCACCTCTCCGCCCCTCCAGCTGCGTCAGCCCCGCCAAAGTAATGCTGATCCATGCTGTGTCCGTGCCCCGGCGAGTTGGGCCCCTTGAACGTCGCGTAGAGTGTGTATTCGCCGCGTTCACGGTGCTGCGGTGCAGGAGAGCGGGAGCGGGAGGCCCAGCGGCGTCGGGTCGAGTGGACACGCACTGGGTGGAGCGGGCACCGCTCATCAGCCCCGGCGGCATGTCTGCGTCGTGCGCCTCGCAGGCGGCACTGACGCTGAGTGCTCGACGGGGCGCAGTGGTGTGGTGGCGATGTCCACAGACGATAGGGGACACATTCAGCAGAGGCGTCCGCGGCTCCATCTCCACGTTGGGCGCATCGTGCTGCGACAAATCGACAAGACTGTCGAGTCAAGCTTATCGCGCTCCTCGTCCTCCCCATGCGCTGCCAGCCCAATCCCACCACCTCGTAGAGCTCCCCTCCGTTTTCTTCCTCGCGTGCCTCGCAGGCGGGACCGACACCGAGGCGCCTCGAGGGCGGAGTGGCCGTGATGTCCACAGACGGTAGGGACGCATTCAGCAGAGGCGTCCGCGGCGGCTCCATCTGCGGCTCCCCACCTCCCCACCTCTTCGTCCGCGTCCATCTCGATATCCACAGGCGTGTCGTGCTGCCATAGGTCGTCGAGCAGAGGTTATAGCGCTCCTCGTCCTCCCCATGCGATGCCAGCCCGACCCCGTAGAACGTCGCAGCCCCTTCCCTCCTTCCCTCCTCTTCCTCCCCTCCCTCCCCTCCCCTGCGCTCCTCTACACCCTGCACCCCGCGCTCCACTCACCCCCTAGTGCGTCCCGTCCGCCTGCCTATGCCCGTGCTTGCGAGTTACAGACCAGCTGCAGCTATGGCGTCCACGGTTGCCTTCCCTGCGCGAACGAGGACGCCGCGCGCAAACGACCGCACCCGGATGGCTGAGTCCACGGGCGGCGTCGTGCAGGAGAGCGGGAGCCCCAGCCGCGTGGACACGCACTAGGTGGGCGAGGATGTACGCAGACGATACGCACGGGCGCAGGGGACGTATTCAGCAGAGGTGTCCGCGGCGGCTCCATCTGCGTCTCCCCACCTCCCGTCCGCCTCCATGTCAACGTCGGGCGCGTCCTACTGCCATAGGTCGACCAGATCGATCACGCTCCTCGTCCTCCCCATGCGCTGCCAGCCCGAATCCCATCACCCCGTACAGTAGGAAATCATCGCACCCCCTCCCTCCCCTCGGCGCTTCTCTGCATCCCGCACCCCGCACTCCGCCCCACCTCATTACCACCTGCCACCAAAGCCGCAGTCCGCCCGCTCCGAGACGACCATGGCACGGCATGCGCATACATCACACTCGGCGTCTCGCGCCTCACCGACCACTCCAGCGCGTCTCTCCGCCGCTGAAATGTAGCTCTCTACTCGCGTCTCTCCTGGGCAGTCGTCGCGACTCTACTCCGCTCCTCATGCCCGCACGCGCCACGTCCGTGGAACGGAAAACGAAAAAGACCCGCGTTGATGTAACGAAAAACGCCACGCGGGCTCCTCCGCCCTCCACTGGTCTCCTCCCTCCCCCCGCCATCCACCTGCGGCCTATGCAATGCGATGAGGAGTACGCGTCCATGGAAAGAAAAAAAACTCCTCCCCGCCAAGAAAGGATGCCAGGAGGATACTATGGCCATCTCCCCGGCGCCACCGCGCGCGCCAGCAGCCATGTCAGAAGGGCGGGAAGGTGTGCCGGAAGCTTCTGCAAGCGAACGTGCAAGGAAGAACCTCAGAGGTCTTTTCCGCAGCACCTTGCGTCGCGTCGCATCTCTCCACGACAGCCGCGCGCGCGCCAGGAGCTGCAACAGTAACACGTCCGAGATGGGGTGTATCATCCCCACTGCACTTTACCGCGTCCCGTTTCTGCAGCTCAACTCGCGCCTGCTCCTCTGCTCTTTCCGACGTCTCGGCATCGCACCGCTTGCGCATGCTGACACCACAGCGTCGCGCCCACGCGAAACCCGAACGAGACGGACAGGTGGCAATTACGACGCGGCTCCTGACTCGTAGACGCCGGGCTAAGGGCAGCGGATGACGTGGAGATAAAAGGGAGACACGGAAGGGGAAGGGCAAGCCTACACGCAGACGCGAACGAAAAACCCGGGCGTTAAATCCAGCAAGCCCAGGACAAAGGAAAAAGTCCAGACGCAAATGCGTCGAGAAATGAAAAATAGCCAGCAAATCCAGTGGCGAGCAGCCCAGGTGAGTGAGATAAGCACGTGTCGGTGAGGATCGCTTTAAGTTCTGGCGACGTCCCTGGCAAGATTCGTTAGTATACGAGTCTCCTCGTCCCAAGATGGAAAGGCAAAGCTGACGGCTTACAATTTTGCACCCATCAACGAGCATCTGCGTCTCCTCTCGTCTCCTTCTCTTTCACTACGGCCTTCTCCCTCTCTGCCGCCCTCCCTATCGTTCGCGCCATCCCCGTCGCCATGCGCCAAACTCGTGTCAACGCGGCGCGCCTGTCCCGCACATTCGTGTCGTCACTGAAGTTCCATGGGGAGGACGGGAACACGAGCGAGACGCGACTCTGCCTCAGGCTCTGGTTCTAGCCTTGCACTCCAATGCCGCCGAGAACCCGAGCCTGCTACGGAGCGACGGAATGCGGAGAGATTGCCCGGCAGCTTGATGCAGTGCAAACCAAAGAGAAGTCGGATGACTGCTAGGCAGTGGGCAAAACAGTTTCTTGGCACTTTCTCGGGATAGTCCAGCGCAGCGCAGAATGAAGCCTGAAAGCGCAGCAAAATATTGGTCTTCTGGCGGCGCCGAAATCCCAGAAATTCGAAAGACCATCAACGCCGAAGGGTGTCAACCCTGGGATCCAAACATGCGCACAAATGATGCACTGCCACGGATCTCCCATCAAGCAAACTCAACCACAAAATCATGAGCCTAATCTTATGCCGAAAATACTGTA
Source organism: Mycena galopus ATCC 62051 (assembly GCA_014925785.1). Taxonomy (NCBI): domain Eukaryota; kingdom Fungi; phylum Basidiomycota; class Agaricomycetes; order Agaricales; family Mycenaceae; genus Mycena; species Mycena galopus. Next base: position 816,914 of record WIQG01000019.1, read on the forward strand.
AGACGGTCCAAAAAAGCTGTTTGCAACATAGTCTGGGCTGATGAGAATTGAAGGACAAAATGGTGCTGGGAAATTCAATTGGGCGGTCGTCTGCCATGCCGAACGTCGAAGAATAATGAATTGCCGTTTGTTCGTAAGACAAAACAAAAGAAAATTTCTCAAAGCTGGAGGTCTCCTCCACTACACTGTCGATTCGGGTTTTGAAATTAAATTGCACTCAACAGCTCCGAACATATTCAGAGCCATTGCAAAGCCATTTGGTTTTAAGCGGCTTGCAGTCCATTGGCGATGAGCGCGGTTCCCACATCCTCAGGGCTCCTTATCTATCTATCTCTCCTTAATCCGAAGAACTTCTCACATAACTCGCAACATCATGATCACAATACCTGCTCATTTCCTCAATCAAAGTTCAACTGAGCCGTAATCCTCCACCATTACTTAGAGGGTATTGGATTTGGAAAAAAACGGGTTTTTTTTGAGTGAGTTTTCGGCCAAATTAACCGAACGCTTTACTTGCTCCACTGCCGGCTAAAGCATCCTTACACGTGCAGATTAACGGCCTTCTCTCTAGTAATTAGTTGGTCGCACTGAACGTCTATCGCGTCGACATACCTCTCCTCAGAATCCTCAGAAAACGCTATTGACCCCAAGGGGAAATCGGGATTAAAAAATCGGATATAGGGAGGGAGGGGGGGGGATCCAAGTTGGGCTGAAAAAAACTTTTTACTATATAAAGTTTAGAGCTTCCAAATGGCTGATAGGCCATGAGGGAGGTATTTTTTGGTTGTAAGAAACACATATAACTACCCAGGGAGTGTATAGAATAAGTTGGATCAGTCTGAACCCATGTTTTCCGTGATTGAAATCAAGTTGAAGCCAACTGTAGTCAGTTCTTGAGTCAGAAATTATCAAGCTGTTGGAATGCAGAGTGTTCAGTTCATCACTGACACTCATTAGATGGTACAAACAGCAGGAATCAGTTCAAGGAGGTGGTGGAAAGTAAGTTGAAGAGCAGCGGCTGGACGCAGAGAGACCGGCCCGGTCCTAGGGGTGGGAAACTCCTTCTCTATAAGGCAGGAGGGGGGGAGGGGGGGTCAGCTTGGGGTCGAAAAAAACTTTTCGACCCTATATCCGAAATTTGAATCCCGATTTCCCTTTGATTGACCCAACACTGTCGCGCAAACACGTGACTCGGTGATGGCCGGTGTCAGCGTTTTGCGCGCGCAGTGCAAGTCCTTCCCCATCGTTGGCGACGCCTGGGACGCATTTCTTACACTGCGAAATGTATTCAATAGTGAGAAAATAGTATTTTGAGACCTATCTGAAAGTACGATGATCATATGACGTAAAATACTTCGCGTAGTCTAATATATACTATCGAACCCGCTCGGGAGGGTAAGACACCATGTCGGCAGCCAAATTGGTCGGGTGAAGCGTACAAAGTGCGTGTTGGGGGTGCTGCGCTCCTCTGGAAACCTGCGAGCACCCAATTTGAGCCTGAATGGGTCAGCAGGCTTTCCGGGGTGACGAGCGTGGAGCTTCATGGTGAGGAGATGTGCTGGAGAGCGACCTGCAGGAAAATTAGGTGAAAAAAGCGCGTCCCGAGCGTCGCCAACGACGGGGAAGGACTTGCGCTGCGCGCGCAAAATGCTGACACCGGCCATCACCGAGTCACGTGTTTGCGCGACAGCGTTGGGTCAATAGCGTTTTCTCCTCTCCTCGAAACCATTCCACATGAAGGGTAAGCAACATCTTCTTTGCACCAGAAAACATAGTAGTGCGTTGGGGCGTTTCGTATGTGATGTCATCTTTCATGGAGCTTTGGTGGGGCCATCAGTTTTATAAGAAATGTGCCAGTTTAACCGAAAAAAACATTTTTTGCCAAATCCAATACACTCTATTCTTCCTCCTCTTTGAAAAAGAGGCTGAGCACAGGAAGCGCTGAATCCTCGTCCTCCACCCCAAAAAAAAGCCCATGCAAAAAGCCCATAACGGCTTTCACACGACGCGACCCGGACTTCAACCGGGATCCCTTCAGCATTCCTTCACGGTAATGCTTTCTTGATGTCTTCCTCTCGCACTATCCCTCAGACAGTATGTACATGCTCATACTACAAAAAATTCCGGGAGGAAAGGTTGAGATACGAGGAAGAAATTCGCGATTATCGGACCCATTACAGCTAATTGCAGTACCTAAGGCGCGGATTAAAAATCTCTGTTTTGAGATGTTTTCAAAGAATTCCCGATATCTCAGTCAGTTCTTCACCGATTCGCATGAAAACTATATAGATCTACTCAGCTAATTCATACACAATTAGTGATAGAAAGAAATCCATGAAAATATTATGTATTTGGAATTTTCTGGTTTTGGGCTGTTTTCACACCAAAAGCTGTCTAGCATTCCGAGAACATATCCCAGTGGTCTGATATATTGGGAAGGACAACATGTATAACTGAGGGAATTAGTGATAGAGCCAGAAACATATGAGATTCCTCAATAAATACAATGTTTACAGTATCTTTCAAGGCCAAAACTGGTGAATGTATCTGACGGAGCTGCAGGGACTGTAAAGTAATTTATCCATATTTCTGGCTCTATCACTAATTTCTTCCAGTCATACATGTTGTCCTTCCTCAAAAATTAGGCCACTGGAACATGTTTTCAGCATGCTAGATGGCCTTTGGTGTGAAAATAGCCCAAAAGGAGAAAATTCCAAATACATAATATTTTCATGGATTTCTTTCTATCACTAATTGCGTATGAATTAGCTGAGTAGATCTATATAGTTTTCATGCGAATCGGTGAAGAACTGACTGAGATATCGGGAATTCTTTGAAAACATCCCAAAACAGAGATTTTTAATCCGCGCCTTAGGTACTGCAATTAGCTGTAATTGGGCATAATAGTACATCCATATCCACTTCGTACACTCCCTTTAGACTCGTACCAATCTGCCTCCGATGAGCAAAAATTGTAGTGGGCACTTTGCCGTAGGCAGGTCACGAGCCCACACTCCCTTTTCCGCGGAACAATTTATACTTACGGTACCCGGAATCGATATTAAATTGAGGCTGTCAAATTGTCAATCCACGTTGAAGCGCAAGCCCGACCGGGTATCAAAGCTGCCACGAGGACACAGGGGTGACCCGTGGTTTTTTTTTCTTTCCGGTACTTGTCATCGGTACTTGGCCTCCTCCACTGTCGCAACTCATCCTCATTACCTCCATCGCCTCGGATACGGACTCCCTCCCCGCGTTTGGCTCTATCCATCCTTGTCCCAGGTTCACTTATACCATATAATTCAGATCCAGTCTGGACTTCCGACGTTTCACACCGATGCCTCTGGGAGTACAGAATAACATTTACATCTCCAACGTCTCTGGTGCGGAGAAATCTTCTAGAGAGCAAACTAGAGATTGATTGTGCGCAGGAGGCACAGGAGGGGCAGGTGGAGCCGGTGGAACGGAAGGCGGTGGCGGAGGTGTTGGAGGGGGTCCCTCGTTTCAGGCTGACACCATGAAAGTTGTGATTCAAAACGACCCAGAGGAGCGCGAAAAAATCATCAAATGGGCCTCGCCCCTCAATTTCTTTCCACGTCAAGCGGACATATTCGGTAGCCGTCAACCAGGAACCGGTGACTGGTTCCTTCAACACAGGATCTTAAAAAAATGGAAGGCTGGTGAAATACCAGCACTGTGGTGTCGTGGCATACGTGAGTTGTCTCCGTTTGCTTCGCTAGGTTCACTCTGGGAATCAAAATTCGAATGCAGCAGGGGCCGGCAAGACGGTGCTTGTGTGCGTACTATAAAATATACTCTGTTGTGATGGTCTCATGCTGCAGCAGCTCGATTGTGGTTGATGATCTTCGACGAAATCTAGCGAACCTAAATATTGGCGTGGGGGTGCTCTATCTCGATCACAAAGCTACGGCTGAGGCGCACTCTCCGAGAAATCTGCTGGCGGCAATCTGGCAACAACTTGCACTCGAAGAACCCTTATCTTCAGATTTCCTTACGCTGTACAAGAAACACCGTGCACAGGGAACGCACTTATCCCTCGAAGACACCTATTCCATGCTGCAGTGCACGGCTTCGAAATTCTCGCAGGTCTTTATTTTCGTCGATGCACTGGATGAATATCCTGAGGGGAACCGGAATACTTTACTCCGCAATCTCTCGAAATTGGGAGGCCCCATCAGACTAATGTTCACTTCCCGACCTCACGTTAATATCGACCACCTCATTTCGAGCATTGAAACTTTGGACATCCAAGCAACCGAGGAAGATATCCGGAAGTACCTCGAGGGACAGATTCAAGAGTCTTGCCGTCTGTCGAGGCACATCAAAAAATCACCGACTTTGCGGGAGTCGATCGAGGAAAAGATTGTGAAGCGTAGTGATGGAATGTCAGTATACACTTTTGCTACATTCGAAGATTAGCTGATTTTGCTTTACTAAAGGTTTCTGCTCGCGAAGCTCCATATCGATTCTCTTATGACCAAGCAAAATGTGGCAGCCGTCCAGAATGGTCTCGCAAATTTATCATCCGGTCTAGACGATGCTTACGCTGGTATCGTGAACCGAATCAACCAGCAAAGTGAGGACGACCGACAACTGGCCTGGCGGACTCTTTCTTGGGTATTCAATGCAAAAACCCCACTGCGGCCTTCTGAACTCCGAGAGGCTCTCTCGGTAGAGCCAGAAGCCTCTGTGCTTGATCCTGATCGCCAAACAGACATGGACATCATCTCATCGGTTTGCGCCGGTTTAGTCGTTGTCAATGAGGCGGACGACAGAGTTCGGCTTATTCACTACTCCACACATACGTACTTGCACTCGGTTCAGAACACTATATTTCCCCATGCACAAAAAGAAATAACCCTGTCGTGCATGACCTATATGCGCCTGATCTTCCATAAATTCCCGACCCAACTACTAATAGCGAGGCAACCGCACGTCTTCACCGTCAATCCCTTCCTCCATTATGCCGTGGACTACTGCCTGGTGCATGCTCGCGGGAAAGCTGAAACAGAAATCCAAGATAAAATTCTGGAATTTCTGGAGAATTGCTCCTTCTGGAGGATACTGTGGAACTGGAAAAGGTGGAGGGACCAATTGGCACCTGATAGGCTCTGCATTGCTATCGCCTTTCGTTTGGAAGCGATATCCAGTCACATCCTTCGAACACACGGCCCGGGGAGTTCACTTCAAGAGGCTGCATCGTACGGGGACACTGTCGCTATCCGGTTCCTCCTAAAAAACGTAAAGAATGAGGGCGGCGCTTTCGTAAATGCAGAGGGAGGGAAGTATGGTAGTGCATTGGGGGCAGCAGTTTGGAACGGGCATAAGTTAGCTGTCAAGCTGCTCATCGGGCACGGGGCCAACGTCAATGCGGGTGTGGGGGAATACAGGAACGCACTGCATGCAGCGGTGTGGAAGGGTCATGACCTTGTCGTCCAGCTACTTCTGCAACACGGTGCAAACATCAAGGCAAATTTTGCGGAGTACGGCGCGCTATTGAAAGGTGCGTTAGTGCAAAAAAATGCACTCACTCTCACCCTCTTGCTCGATTACGGCGCGGGCATAGACGTAAAGGTCGCCGGGGAGCTGCATAAAGTATTATGGTCGAGACGTCGAGCCACCGACAGCCACGCGGAAGGCTGGGAGTTGAACAGCGCATTACAGGCCGCATCGTGGATGGGGCACGAGGGCCTGGTTCGACTGTTTCTTGAACACGGCGCTGACATCAACGCAAAAGGCGGACTGGACGCCAGTGCCTTGCAGGCAGCATCTAGGCAAGGTAATGAAGTCGTTGTCAAACTACTTCTCGAACATGGCGCCAAGGTCAATGCGCAAGGCGGGCTGTACGGCGGTGCGCTGCAGGCGGCGTCCAGCGAAGGACATGCAGCCGTCGTTAAACTGCTTCTCGCATATGGCGCCCACATCAATCCTGGAGACACGAGGAATGTGGGCGCCCTGCAGTCTGCCGCTAGGCGGGGGCACATATGCATTGTTAAACTTCTCCTTGAACACGGGGCCGATGTTAATACCGGCCTAATGTACAGCAGCGCATTATGGGAGGCTACCACCCAAGGCTATGGAGTCATTGTCAAACTGCTTCTCGAACACCAAGCCAACATCAATGCAAACAACTGGTTGTGCGGTAGCACCCTACAATTAGGATCCAGGCATGGGAATGAAGACATTGTCAAATTGCTTCTCACATGCGGTGCCGACGTCAATATGCAAGGTGGGCAGTGGGGAAGCGCCTTGCAGGAAGCATCCGGTCATGGGCACAAAGTGCTCGTAAAAATACTTCTCAAGCATGGTGCCGACGTCAATGCGCAAAGCAGGCGGTGTGGCAGCGCCCTGCAGGCAGCCTCCAGACAAGGACATGCAGGAATCGTCAAACTTCTTCTTGAACACGGCGCCGACGTTGATGCAAATGGCTCGATGAATGGCAGCCCCTTACAGTTAGCGTCGAGACAAGGCCATGAAGTGGTTGTCAAACTTCTTCTGGAATATGGCGCTGACGTCAATGCGAAAGGCTCAGTGCATGGCAGCCCCTTGCATTTAGCAGCAAGAGATGGACACGAGGCAGTTATCAAACTGCTTCTCACCCACGGCGCCGTACATCGCGACCTTGTTTTCCGCAAGATAATTGTGGATTCAGATGACGAGTCAACTTCGGAGTCGGAATCCGACCCAGATCCACAAAATGGGGAATAGGGATGAATTGCAAGCAACGGAACAATTGAAAAGTCCAATGCTAGGAGAGGGAGATCGTGGTGGCTGCAACAAGTCTTAGTCAGTTGAAGTCTGGTCCCCTGTATAACAACATACTTGGGGGTAAAGGCCATCACAGGGCTGGGCACAGCTCGTACTTATATTCTTTTGTAGCACAAGCCTTCAAGAATCGTCAGTCGATTTGAATGGGTCATTGCAAGCTTTCGTATTCCGGAGCGCCAATCAAATATTGAGTTCATTTAAGAATGGCTAATTTCAAGCCTTTCCCACGCAGCGACGCTAGAGTCAGGTCATCGCTTGATTTTGAGACTATCTAAATACAACATCTGGAAACTGCTTTTTGTCAGGTGGAGACCCCACCCTCAACATACAGTGGCGGCGAAATCTGATGCCACCCCCAAAAAAGGAAAGTACCATCAATTTTCCTCCTTCTCCATTATCTCGAGCCATACAACAGATTTTCTTTTACATAGAGGAGGGCCTTGCACTTGGTAGGGGTGCTGGTTGTACTTGCACACTTCAGACACATCGCCGGACATCGAGTTGTGGTGGTTGTGTGTAAGAGTGACATCATCATGATACCGGCCCGTTTCTGACTCAATCCTTCAAGTTTTTAATCAAAATAAAATTACGGAGTGGCCGTACAGATGTCTAGCAACCATTCTATGTAAAAATCCTGTCTGAAAAGGACTCGAGATAACGGAGAAGGAGGAAAATTGATGGCACCTTCCGTTTTGGGGGGTGGCATCAGATTTCGCCGCCACTGTAGATCTCGGATCACCAAGTAGAGGCCGATAGAGCTAACATGTCTCGGGTAGATGAAGTTTGTTCAAACAATCAGTGTCTCAACACATGAACAGGTTCAAGCACTGTTCGTTCAACAGCCAGCAGGCTGAGGTTACCTGACATCACGCAGCATGCTGTTGGGCACAAGGGACACGGGATGCGCATTAATCAAACGGCCATGTTCTGTGAATGTTAAACCTTGATTTTGTTGAACAACGGTTGTTAAAACAGGTGTTGAACAAAAATTCTGGGCCTTTCATCTCTGTGAACTACTATTTCTATTGATGAAGAGCACTTCAAATCACAGCATTTAATGAACCGACCTCATGAGTGAGGCCAGCACTTGAGTTGACATAGAAGTAAATCTCAGGATATGATCATGTAAATCATGTACCTTGTGTGGCACACCTGGTGCCCTGGTCAGATCGCTGTTCAGATTACCACCATTCATTCCGTGCCATGTAAAGTTTCTTCCATGTCTGATCCAGTCTTTGCAGGGGAAATTGGGTCAAAGAATGCAGGAAAGTAGCCTATTCCGAACAGGATAATTCCCTGGCCCACTCCTTCACATGGCCTCTATTCAGATAAATGAGTGGACATCTGCTTCGAGGACAGGGTATTTGATACACGCACTTTAGTCTAATAGGTGGTTCCACAGAACCTGTTGAACATTAAGCGGTGGTGCCTAACTGTTTCTCCTGAGATCATCAGTAAGTTGGGCTGGGACTTTTTCTTCAGATCCCCCAGAATGTTCACATCTAGAGTCAAGGGTGTACCAAATCATCACATCTCATCTGTTCTCCGGAGTAGTAGAGATGGAGGCGGAGTTTGAATATATTGTTTTGAGCTCTAGTGGTCAATTCATGGAAAGGGTTCTGAAATGAGTGTGTGGGGGATTGCATTCATCTGCCGCCCCCCCGCCAATGGTCCCAACATGTCTCTTATATAAGTCAATCAAAATTCTCGAAATAAACACCACAGATGTACCAATCAGAAATGCCCATTGTGAAAAAGTGAGATTTGCTGGGATGTAGTAGAGCCTACCTAGTGGCCCGAGAAACCTGATACAACTTCTTTTACTTCACCTCAAACGTCAACCAAATTGTCATGAATAACCCGGGTTCCTACTTTTTTGCGTGACACATCTGCATCACGGGACTCTCATGATGCAACCACGGGACCTTCTCATAGTCCAAACCCGATCATGGGCTTCAAGGACTTGGATATGGGAAGACGTTAATGGTTAGGAAACCCATGCAGTCGGTCCTCCTAACCCTCAGACGCTATGGTGATAACCCATAGGAGCCTAGGAGCATCAGTATTAATGCTCCTTAAAATGTTGCGGTACAGGAACTGATTTCAATCATATTAATTTATTTGTAACATATATAAGCATGGTAGAATCTCCTTGTACAGTAGATTATACCTCGTCTAATCTCAGGCTTCTGCTATGGCTTGACTTAGGGATTGTCTCCACTCTGTCTCACTCCCTCTCCATTCTATTGCAGGTTGCATCTACACCCTGGGTATTATACCTGAGTGGATATCATACCCTATTCAACTCATTCCGGGTTCCATCTCGCATCCCAACTCACAGTATACGGCCTCCTAACAAGGAGTCCGTTTGGTTGGTCTTGCTACTCAGGGAACACACCAGTTATTAGTGTCTGTTGGGTTTCTCCTCGTTGGGGTTCTCACTGGGTTGCTCATTGTTTAGCTGACCCAGAGACCATTGCTGACACAGATTTACTCACTGAGTGTTCGTCCCTGTTTCAAGTCCTAGCTCCGAGTCACATCCTGTCAACCGAATTCACTGAAATTGGACATGGCCAGCGAATATTCCTTCTCGGGTTCGACCTGTCTGGTGCTTTGGCTTGTGCACAGAGCCCTTGAGCCATGCATGGTTCTTGCTGGCTGAGTATTTAGTTACACTGGAGAAACCTTTCTGCGCTGATTTTGCTTCGGGGCTACTGCCTGGAGGGCACTTACCTCCCCATCCCTGAGAGATGTTGGCATGCATTGGAGAAATTCCCAACTGCCCACTCGGTGAACAAAGCTCAAACAGCAAGGTACAGATATTTGTCCTCAGTTCAGCATGCATAGTTGTCGGCCAGAGCAAAGCAAGGCATGAACTCCGTGAAAGTGCTCTTCAATCTCCTGCTCACTGCTCCAATTCAAGTTTGCAATTCCCCCCTTTTATCTTCTCTGTCCCGAAAATTAGGAATCTAGACCAAAGATGCATGGCCAAAAAATTGAACTCCCTTTACCATTGGAATGAAAATTGAGTCATTGACCAACTCGGTGGGTGTGTTACAAGACCAGCGCTCTCCTCGATACGGAGTCTGACCTTCTGGCTGAAGGTGGTGTTTCATTTTAGTTCCTTGGGCCATGTCCTGTGCACATGAATCATGAATTAATTCGAGCCCTCCTTAAGTATCAGTCCAACCAACTTAATAATCACCCACCAAGGTCTTGATATCTTGAAATACACACATTTTGAACTTGTATCATCAGGACAATGTTCTTCTCAATCATATGGAATGAGTGGTGTTCATCTGAACGACTGTTAATCAGAACAGCAATTCGACCAGGGCACCAGGTTTGCCACACAAGATACATGATTTACATGATCATACCCTGAGATTTACCCTATGTCAACTCAAGTGCTGGCCTCACTCATAAGCTTGGGTTGTGGAATGCCGTGATCGGAAGTGCACTTCATCAATAGAACTTGTAGTTCAGAGATAAGAGGCCCAGAATTTTTGGTTGAGCACCTGTTTAACACAATCATTGTTCAACAAAATCAAGGTTTAAGAGAACATGGCCGTTTGATTAATAGGCATCTCCCTTCTGCCCAAGAGCAGACTGCATGACACCAAGTAACCTCAGCCTGCTGGCTGTTAAACGAACAGTGCTTGAACCTGTTCATGTGTTGAGAGACTGATTGTTTGAACAATCTTCATATGGTCACTGACTATGTGTAAAGTAAATTTGAGCTGTCGTGCCTGCTCATCTCCATGCCGCCTTGCTCCGGGCATTTCCATTAACACCGGCTAGCGCCGTCAACATATGTATATTTGCTGTGGGTTTTCATTTTCAAGCCCAAATCAAAGTCAGGTCTGTGGTTTCAATCAATGAAAACAGCCAACAAGAACTTGGAAGTCACACAACACTGCTAGTACTGTACTATTACAACCATAGGTTCACGGGGTGTCACCCGTCTACCTTCACTGTTCACTGGGTCAAGTGTTCACAGGTCGACGGTCACCGTCACTGTTGATTCAGCCAATCAGCCCCACATATGCTGCCAAATACCCGGAACCACCCGAGCTTAGTGAGTTTACCCAAGAACAACAAGAGCAGAGCAAAAATATTAACTCCATACCTTGGCCCTATACCTTGCCCCTATTTTTGGAGCACACTTGTTGTCCTTTCGCGACAGGTTTGTTGACTTGTGGCCCTGTTGACAGTTTGACTGTTTATTTCCCTTCAGATCAGTCATTGAGGATCAACCGGCGTTCTTTGGCATCTCCAGCACAAAAAATTCCAACTTGCCATTATAAGAGCGGGTTTGAGAGGAGCATTATCCTTTTCATGTAATTTTGGCCGCTTTTCTTGTTGAATTTTCAGTAGCTCAAAATTGCTTTTATGCTTTTATGGAGCTTCAAAAGTTTAGGTGTTCATTGGTCAGCCATCACCGTCATATAGACCAAAAGTGTTCAGTTCACCCATCACCTGAACCTTTGTTTGTAATAGTACAGTACTTCTCCAGTTACTCATCATAATTGTTTTCAGCTGCTTCCTATACCCACAATGTCTTCCACCACAACTGAAGGACATGGTATCCATCGAGCATTATAGGCAGTTTATAGACTACAATGAGCAAAAATAGTGGCAAGCACCACCTCTCCGGGCGGAAAGAACTGGCAGGAAGCGATGTCAGGCATGCACACAGCAGTTTATATCCTCAAAGATTGCTCCTCTGCATTCCAATTGACGCTGCAAGCTCAAATACCTTCCAATTTATCAATCAAGCTCCAAGTTTGCAGGTCTTTTCGGCTTTCTATGCTTCCTCCATGACAGGTCATCAATTGTCTTGCTTTTGTATGGGGCCTCGCCACTGCCCGCGCAACTCTCGCAAGCCACCTCAAGACCCGGATCCTCGTCAAGACCCGGATCCTCATCAAGACCCGTATCCTCGTCAAGACCCGTATCCTCGTCAAGACCTATATCCTCGGCAAGACCCATATCCTTGCCCTGCCTTTGTATTGGTACCACTTCCTCCCAGTCATTTGTGTGTAATGTTCCCGTTCCGTACCTCAGCTGTGTTGTGTTTCATAATGAAGTCCATGAATCAATGTAATTACATTCTACCAGTGCGGCAGTAAATAGGGAGCGATTGAAATATGGGCCAAAATAGGTAAGTTTCGTTGTCGGATTACTGCATTTGGCCCGCATAGCTCATTTTAGCCGAAATATGCGAGCCTATGTAGAACACTTGTTTCTATAGTGTTTCCCATAAACCTCGACCTCATACACGGTTTATGGGCCTACATAGAGCATGCGGCTTTTCCAGATGCAGGAAAAAAGCTGAACAGCGATGTCTCCAGTCCGGCAAGCGGCAAGCCAGCTTAAATTTGTCCGTGGAACACGTGAATATCATGTGATTTGAGAACGGTGGCCTGATCCGAACCTAACAGAAAAGCATGACCGTGTGAAGGAAAATGCCACTGACAAAGTCTTTGACGTCCATTTACTGTGAAAACAGATAATTGAGCCAAAGCCGGAACATGTTGCGTGACAGTGGCACTACGATTCGTTTTCTGACTGCAGCGAAAGGAAATCTACCGGTACGGACACTGCGGAGCAGCGAGCCATTTTGGCAAAGGTCAAATCCGAAATCGGCCGCTGCAAAGATGAACTCGAAGCACTCGAGGAGAAACAGCGAGAGGTGGAGGAGAGCTTGTCTCTCGTGGTTTATCCTATCCTCACAGTCCCCAACGAAATAACTTCCCGGATTTTCGTCGCCTGCCTCCCCAGTGAAGGGCTGGTACGGCCCTCTTCTCATGCAGCACCTCTCCTTCTCGCGCAAATCTGTGGACACTGGAGAGACATCGCACTCTCCACATGCCAAATATGGGCTTCAATAGATCTTGAATCATTCCGTAGCGGTAAGACCCGCCGCTTGCTCAAGACCTGGCTTTCGCGCGCTAAAAAGTATCCACTTTCCCTGGCATTTCGCGATCATCACGATCATCGCGTAAAGCTGGGACCGCGACCAAGGCATCTAGCATTCATCGCCACACATGCCAAGCAACTTCAGCGGTTGGAATTGCACATATCACGCGCACAGCTTGAGGGCCTCTTGCCCTTTCCCCACTTCCCAAAACTCCAAAGTCTCGCCGTGACTGCCCAGGATAGTCATGACCAAGATCTACAGGGTCTTATAGACAACGCCCCCAACATTCGCCAACTGGTTCTCTTCCAGGCCGTTAGGGATAGCCCCCAAGTCATTCCGTGGTCACCGTCTCTGACGAGGCTGCAACTTGATCGGGCAATTTCGCCCGAACGGATGGTCGAAGTGTTGAAGGACATGTCACTCCTCACACATTTGCAGTGTGTGCTCAGCCGTCCATCCACCAGCTCACCGCTTCCTACCATATTTCCCAAACTTCGGTCCCTTGCTCTAAATAGCGCTGGGGAGGACTTCGCGATGCTGGCCCTGAATTTCCTTACCCTTCCAAGCCTTCAGGATCTCGACATTTTCGGAACATTTGATGAAAATGTTTTTGTCTCCTTCACCCAACGATCGGCCTGCGAACTTTCCGACCTCCGCTTCGATCTAACCGACTGGTTCAGTGAGGCAGATGGACTGTCTGAAGCTATGTGTGCAGTGGTCCGACTGGAAATCATGGCCTACGACACCGAGAGCACCATCAACGTGCTAAATTGGATTCATTCGGAGTCAGCGGAGATGTTCCCTGTACTCCGCGAACTCAGGATCGGTGCAAGCCTATTGCATATCCATTACAACGAGCTGATCGATCTCCTACACTCCCTAAGGGCGTTCAGCCGCCCGGTCCAGTTGGAGTCGTTCCATCTCAAATTTTATGACGCACCTAGGAGATGGCAGCCAACTGGCGTGGCCGCATCGGCGCTCAGAAAACTTATTGTCGACGGGCTCAAACTCGCCATCGAATATGACGAGAAAAAATCTTGGCCGCAGGACTGTGCGTAGCTTTGCTTTGCGAAGGATTTAGAACCCTAATTTGAAGGAAATCATAGACCCATACGACACGGAGGACACAGAACCGTTCTCGAGCTGGCAGTGTGATTGACTATCTGGTCATTGCCCAATTTCCAAATGTTTCACGAATTCACTCCTGTTTGCTTGCAACCTCATGACTTCTCTGTCTACGACCATTTTTCTGGCCAATCGGAATCCAGATTTTCAGATCTGCTACGTCCTGGCTCCGAACACAGCTTGGACTCTTTGTGTTTTCGATATCAGAAGTTTCGGTGAGGTGGCGAGCCGAATTAACCCAAGATTAATTCAGCGAATCGAACGTACTATACACACAAAAATAACGACATAACAATACACGACTGTATTATGTTCGAATCCTCCTAGCCGTGCTCCGAGTACCGAAGGGAAACTTTCGAGGTGAGCGTTAGGTGGCATTGAGCGACGACGGACTGCCAGATATTGGGTAACGCGAATAATGCCCGACGAACTGCGCAATAGTCGCCTGGAGCGAAGCCCAGTGACCGCAGCTCAGATCCAATGTGCATCCGGTCATATAGGGCCTGTTCGACAGAACTGGACTCTGGCGAGCAATAGTGCTGCTGGCACGGCGGGACCGACCAGCACTACACCATACCATGTACTATAGGTAGCTGACGCTGAGCGCAAAGGATTATATCCCCCACGTAAATTTTAAATACGCCCAAAAAAGGCGCATCGATTTCCATTTTTGGAACATCCTTTTTACGTTTTCACCGCTTTCTCCCGTCCCCGCCATGAACAACCCGACATGACTCATCCAAAGTACAGTTGTATATATAATACATTTGATTTGATTTGATTTCGTACCGTTTGTCGTATGAATTAAGTATGGCTACGAGCCAAGTAAATAAAGTATGTCAGGTGCATGGAAGGAAAGACGGGGATTGACAGGGGTGGGGGATCCCACACGATAATAAGCTACGGGCAGGGAGGCGACGAGTAAAGGGAAGTACATGCGAGGAGGATAGGGAAAGGACAGAGGATACAGCGATGATGCAGGGAGAAAAGGAAAGGAAAGGAACGGACCGACGAGTCCACAGCCAAATGAGTAGGTTACACGGGAGATACAGCGCAAGGGAGGTAAAGGGCAAGGGCCGGGACGGAGGTCAGCGCGGGCACCGTAAATCGGAGGGCAAACGGCGAGCAAGGAGTGGGGCTCGGAAAAACGGCATGGCGGAGGCAAAGGTTACCGCAATCGCAGGGAAAGATCACCCCTCCACGCCCACCAACGCGCCCCTGACCGGCAGCAGCACCACGTACAGCGGGTAGAGCAGCAGGGCGAGACCCGCGCTAGCCATTCCCGCAGGAGGACGCCGAGAAGGAGCTCCGATGTGTATCCTACACCCGTGCGCTTGTGCGTGCGGTTGAGGGGCAGGCCATACGTGCGGCGACGGCAACGCAGATGTGGGGTGCGACGGCTCGCTCTCCTCCGGAATGGAATCCAGTGCACGCCGTTTGCCATTGCCGTTGCCCGTCGGGGAGATTGGGGACGGTGGGTGCTGAGGTGGCGGTGGAATCTGTGCGGAAGATTGTGCCCCAAACCAAGAAGCGATAAACCACCGCGACTGTGCGCGGGGGGAGGGTGCGGGGACGAATATCGTGTTGCTTGTCGTGCCCTTCCCAGTGGATACTTCTAAAGCGGCGGTCTTGGATGAGTTTCGAAGCTTGCCGACGCGACGTTCGACACGTCGCACGCCCCGCTCCAGCGGCCCGAGCGGGTCCTCGACGTACGCATACATCAAATCCACTTCTTCGCGCAGGGAGAGGTGTGCGATGGCTGCTTCAAGACGCGCGATTTGCGCGCATAGCTCCTTTATTTCAGCTTTAGTGGCGCCTCGTGTTCGTAGTCCGGGGACTCCGGGTCCTCGAACAACATCGGTGGCGAATCCACCTCTTCATCTTCCTCCCCGTTGCGCGTGCTGGAACCCGCAGTGGAAATAGAGTGGCTTGTGCGTTCTGGAAGATGTGTTCGCCGACAGAGGGGCGTAGGCGGAGGGCGAGCAGTGCTTTCGCTTGCCAATGCCATCGCGTGTCCTATACATGAAAAGACAATGTATCCTATACATGAAAAGACAATGTACACAGCTTTTTTTGATAAATCAGGTGATAAAGTCACGAGTTGATTCTCACGGTGGCGCCGCGCGCCGCGAGCGTTAGCGAGCGGCAGTGCGGCGCCCTCTCGGAATCCGCCGTGTGCGGGCGAGCTCGGAATACGCTGTACGGGCATCTCCGTGGCGAAGACACGGGTCTTAAATCTTGTTTGCATGGAAGCAAGGGGTAGCAGATCACGTTATCGGCCACACTGATGGCGTCACGTGAAGTTGGACCAAGGAAATGTTGTGCTTGAAAACTTGAAGGAGTTTGGCGAGCGCCGACTGGGTCTTGCATAAGAGCACACTTGAGAAAACTTTGAAGAGACTCGAAGGCCTTGAGGAGACTTGAGGAGGCTTGAGGGAGGCTTGATGAGACTTGAGTGAGGGTTTTGAGGGAAAGTTTGATACCAAGCCCAAACAAGTCTAAGGGGAAGCGGAAGAGATGGTGTTGGAGGAAGAGGGAAGTGGGAGTGATTGCATGGACTTGGTGGGATTTTAAAGAAGTCGACGCTCGGTGGTTGTAGCTTCCGACAATGCATGTGATTTCCGCACCACGACATATAACGACATAGGGAACATGATCCGCAGTAGAGGGAGTGGGCGACCGTAGCGGCGGTGTCCCTATGGTGTGCTACAGGGATATGTCGGCTCTATCAGCCGCGACATTGTGATCTGTGCTCTATCTTGGAGCTGGGGCCTCTACCAGACCAAAAGCTGTTTCCTGATGATATTTGTATCCTGAAATGGTCAAGCTCTCTTTGAAGCATCCCGGTTCTCTTGGATAGGCTCAAATATTGATCAGTCTTGCCCAGTGGGCCTGACTCTTCACGTTAGCGAAGTTATCATACTTAGAAACCAGTAAAAAGAGGAAAACTTGGCTTTCGGCTCTATCGGCCTTACTTCCCAATTTGGGAGGGGGGAGGTTCGGATCAGTGGGGCAGATAACACGATCTGCTACCTTGCATGCAAGTTTTGAGTAAGGGAGTCACGCTGTGACACTGCGACTGTATTGCTATTTTTGCGTTTCGATTTTCCAAGCCTGGTATACATCTCTTGAAAAATCCAACCTTGGTCGGCGTGCCTGAGCTTAAGCGCGACTGTTGGTCTGTATGACGTTCACTTTGCACATTTAATCACGCGCAACACTTTGTTGATGCGCGCAACACTTTCTTGATGTGCGCGCAACACTTTTCTATCCAAGCCTCTCCCGGGCCCGCAGCCATGTCTCCGCCTTCCTTCAGAGTTCCCAACGACTCCGGCAACCAAATTTACGACATCTGTCAGTCAACGCGGTGTACTTCCTTTTAAGGTTGCTAGAAGCCAAATGTGTGAGAGAATTGATACAGCTTGACTCCAGATAGCGTCCTATGGTCGATTTCTTCATAAATGAAGCCTTCCTTCGGTATTCACTTTCTTCTGTCCAACCAAGTTGTGTCTTGAACCCTCAGTCATCCCTTGTTTATCACGAGACTTTCCAAATCCAGAAAACTGGTCAGAATCGGACTTTAAATTCTCTCTCTCTTCTACTCATTTAATGGACGACCCGAATCGCTGCTCTGGCAAGGGGGAAGATGGACACCAATGCATCTGCAAACGGGTTGGGGAAACTTATACCGACGGCCACTGAACTCTCTGCTCCAATTGCGGGCACATTGAATCTGCCCATCCCGAACCTCCCAAAGAGGCTGGCTCTCTTATCCGCCGCTTCCAAGCCAACGGAAAACTTGGGAATGTGAGCTTGAAGCATCTTACCCCAAAAGCTACTGTCAAGGAAGCCGAAGCTGAGACGGCCAATGGCCTGAAAAAGCGTAAGCCTTCAGCTACCGACACGGAGCCTGAGGCTCCAAAGAAAAAGAAAACAAAGCCGGTAGAAAAGGTTCCTTAGATTCATTTTCTGTGGCACTTTTCATCTGACTTCATTTTCTCAGGCTGCGCAGGCCGAAAGGGTCGAGGTCGGCCAGATCGTCATACTTGTCTGTGGCACCCACGTAAGTGTACGTGCAGTCAAAAAAGAAGTTTGATTTAAACCTCTCTAGGGTGCATGTGGCGAGCGCCACTTGTCGCAAAGCAAGGTGCCGGATGCTCACCAGCTGGACAAAATGCGCAAATATAAGCTTGCCATCACTTCGACACCCGATAAGCCGCTTGCGGTCTACACCAACTGGTCTACAGACGACTGTACCTCCTATTTTTCCGGTCTTTTCGACGACGCTTTCCTCTACATTCAGTCACAAACTTACAAGAAAGATTTGCAATTCTCACCCGACATTGCAGCTCAAAAATGGCTCGCAGTTATAAAGGCCAAACAGTCTCTCAGTTTGGCCAGTGACGAACATCCAACTGGGTCTCTTTTGGCTCTGCACTGCAAACGAAAGGGGCACGGCGCTGCCGAGCGTGTCCTTTACATTGGTGAGTAACACTCCGTCTGTATCACAAATAATGGCGCTGATATCGTAATCAGCTACCAAGGTTGAGATTACGGAGAAGTGCTATAAAAACTGGAAATTGGCCCCGGAATCGGATAGTCCCGAAGAAGAAGAAGGATCGGACTATGACATGCTCGACTCCAACGGAGCCACTCCTCGTAAGCCTGGTGCGTGCTTCAATGCCTAGATACTATTGACAGCTAACCAATCTTGAATCATTTAGGTTCCAAGGCAAGAGGCAAGGCTCCTCAGCGCTCAAAATCCCCCCGTGCGTACTTGGGAGCCTTCTTTTGCCATTCCCCTTAATTAACCATAGGCACAGTGGTCAAGGTGGAGAATTTCGATGCCGGCCTCTCCGACATGAAAGAAGCTGCGAAGAGGCGGACTCGTCTGTCCACCCACAGCATTAGGCGCAAGAAGTTCCGGGCACCCGACAATAGTGGCGACGAGGGCCCTGTCATGTTCGAGGTCTCAGACAGTGACTCAGATAGCAACAGCTTTCCTGATCCATCCACCCTACTTGCTACCGCTCGAAAGTCGTCCAACTCCGGAGATGCGGAAGCGGAGCCTACTGCTTCTGCTTCTGCCGCACTTCCGCTCTTCACTCCCCTCCTCTCCCCACCCAGCGACTTATGGGAAAATGATTTCCCATATGATCCTCCTTCGCCGAGTGTAGGGAATACCTCCGCGACATCGTCTGCATGGACCAGCACTGCCTCTCTGATCTCAACAGCCAGCCACGACGCAGACACCACTGTCCACCACCCCCTCCTTTCTACGGCCATGGCCATCCAGCCCGCACAGTCGCCGTCCCCCGCGTTCCAGCTGTTTGGACAGGCTGGAATTTTCTCTGCCCCGGCTTCTTCAAATCCCACTGTTGCGGCTGCCGGTTCTTCCAATGTAGCTACATCCTCCACCTTATCCACATCTGCTCCTGGTGTAGCAGCAACCACCGTGTTCACCAAGCGGTCTGGAAAAGGACGAGCCCTTTCCAATCCTTGGATCCGCAAGTAAAAGATTTTCGTTCTTTAAAACTTTATTCATGTTCCCTGTTTCTCTCGCGATAATGTAGCACCTCCAGGAATATTCTGGAAACATTAATGACAACTAATTTCCCCATTACTTGTGGCTGGATGAGATAAGAGCGACGAAGTGGTGCCATTGCGGTAATACCGGCACAGCCACATGTCCCTGCGTTCGCTTTACGATCAAAAATTGATTGTAAAGCAATTTTGGGCGAATTAAATAGTGCTCCTTGCTCATTTTCTTGCATAATTTTCTTCACAATACGAATACTGCTGTGATTTTCTCACATTCAATGAAGCCAAAAGTGCAAAAAGTTCTTTGAACAAAGGAGTCCCTATTTCTGACCCGGTATTTACACACACACCAAAAATAGAAATGTTTCTGGTTGGAAAAAAACTGACTGTGAAATCAAGAGTATCATCTTCAATTCTAATTTTAAGAGAAATTACAAGTATGACTGTAGTATAAACTGAAATTGTAACCCCTTGTTTCAAGAAGCATTTCTGTGTCCACAGATACAGACTGTTTCTTGAGATCTTGAAAGTATTCAAGAAACTCCGAGTTTTATGGCACCTTTCAGGACTGTTGAAAGACGCAGTTTCAGGAATCAAGAAACACTGCGCAATTTTTGCTATTGGCTCGGCATTTGCCGGACCAATGGCAAAAATGCCGTGAGTTTCTTTGCTCTTTGAAACTACTCCTTTCAGCCGTCTTGAAAGGCACAATGAAAGTGGGATTTTCTGACAGCCTCTCATCCTGGGAAGAAAGAAGCACTCTTTGTGGAACTGAAAGGGATTGTGAAATCAGCCCTTTCAATTTCAGTTTACATTCATATTTATACATGTAAATTTTCTAAGAATCAAAACTGAAAATAATACTACCAATTTCTCAGTCAGTTCTTTTCCTACCAGAAACATTTCTATTTTCGGTGTGACATTTAGACCCTTGTGCATCGCGTTTTAACGTGTCTTTTTGTAGGACTATTGTCTGCATGCAGTTATATGCAGATAAGTTCATGAAAATCACGTATTTGGAACAATTTTGGGACGCGCCAGGATTTGGCCACATCTGGCCACATCCCACGTGACATGAACGAATGCGTCGTTTGGCCCATCAACTCCGCGAACACTTGCTCTTTTCTACATCGCGTCGTTTACTGCTCACGGGAAAGTCACAGGTATGTATTTCTGTGACCGTACGCGTTGAAAATGAACGGATTCCGTTCACCAGAAAGCTTCCTTCTCAATATGCTATCTCCACCAAGTCCTTCCGTGCGCATTCTGACTGGCAAAAAACCACCTAGTTGAACTCCTTTGAGCCCCTTGCCTCTGCAACCTACACATTCACAGGCGATATTTTATTACCTACACTCTCCAATACACAAAACTGCACCAAGGCTCAGACTCAGGTTGTATTTCATGAAGGTGAGTGCAGCTCATTTAATTCTTCGTCTTTTGCCACGAACTCAGACATCCCATGCAGCTCCAGATCACCTCTCGTCGCCTGTAAGCTCCGTCCGCTCGCTGCATCACCCAATGTGTCGACGTCACCGTCCCGATGTGAGCCTATGGTGCCAAAACGCTGAATCTCATAAATGTGAGTGCAGCCACCTCAATTCTGCGTCTTTTACTCTGAAATCACCCATGCCCCGCAGCTTTGGGATCCCCTCTTGCCGCCTGTGCGTTCGTTTTGGGGGCTTTATCATCTGGTACATCGCCGTCGTCGTGCCCGATGTGGAGGTAACGTCCATCACCTTCCCTTTTGGGCTCCTGGAAAGAAAGGTCTGTATTAATTCAAATCTGGCTAATTTCTTATGAACTAAATGGTTCCCTGAAACTTTGGAATCCCCTCTCACGTCCCCCGCTGCAACGACTGCGGACGCTACTCTGTATCGGCCGCCATGGCCGTCCGCGATGTCGACCTCTTTCCATTTTGGGCTACCCAGAAGAATTGGTCAGTATTAATCCAAATCTTCATTGTTTCTTGTGAACTAAACCATGGTCCGCAGCTTTGGAACACTCTATATTGCCCCCTGCTGCGACGACTGCGGGCGTTACCCTGTACCGCCCGCCATCGCCGTCCGTAACATACCTGAGAAGGAATGTTCGTATCTCTTTCAATCCTGATAATTTTTGCAAATTAAATTGTTTTGCTCTGTCTGACGCTGTCGCCGTTGTGGCTCTGCCTCGTCCAGTACAATGTGTACATCTAAATCAATTTTCAGTTTTGTATATTATTACTACTACTCCGACGGGCCAATGAATACGAATACAATTTGATCCTCCAATTCCTCGAGTACCCTATTTAAAAGGTCCAAGGCTTGAGCCCATTGGACAGCTCGGGGGAACCATTCGTCACGCGGAAGGATCACCAATAGCTCCTTTCCTTTCGTACCCGTCCGGATGCTTTCAGCCTCAGGATAATCGGTATCATCCCATTCTGCGGGGATGACTCCGTAGTCGTCGGGAAGGTTGTCTTGAGAGAGGACAAGCTCGAGAAGCTCCAGGAACTCACTCTCGACTTCGTCGTCTTCGAAAGGGCTCCCATGGCGTGCTACTTTGATTGGTGCGTGGCGAATGTTTCGAGCTTGATCCTCGGCGATCTGATTCTCGAGTCGCTCTTCCATGTCCACCTCGAGTTCTTCATGACTGCCATCATGGTCACTCTCACCGTCCGAGCCATCGTCTTCATCGGAAGCATGGCCGGCACCGGTTTGACCCCGATGGCGGCGTCTGAGGGCCCCATCTACCCCGTAGTATCGATTAATGGTGTCTGGGTGAATGCCGTCCATCGGGTCCTTGTAGACTCCCTCGGTTGTTTGTCCCAGAAGACGCATGGCCTAGAATGCTGAATATTATTGACTAGCATTGACGTCTGGTCTTTGTTTACCTCGGGACTCTGTTCATTAGTCGTTCTCCCCGACATCGGATGATGATTCCACTCCTCTTGGAACTCCTTACAGTCTTCATTGATTTCGTCCAAGAACAGGCGGTGTAGGAGCCAGAGATGGGCCGGGTTTTTGCGGTCAAGACAGTGCATGCGCCCGAGGCGAGTGAAGAAAGCTCTCCAGCGCCGAGCAAACTGAGTGCCCACTTCTACCCAGAGTCTTTCAATACGTGTATTGCGAGTAGATCTGCGAAGAATGAGTGAATTGAGAATGTTGCCAGTCCAAAAAAACGGAACATACGAGCCCCACATGAAAGACGCTCGCCCGGGCCCTCTGTGTACAATCATCCAGATAGAAACCTTCGTGTTCTCTCCTCCACGATCACCTCGCACACGCGACAGAGTCCCATACGCCTGAATGACTTCAAGAAATACATCAAGGACGGTAGATGCTCTGTTGTTGGTACTAGCTCGCAGACCGGTAACCTATGGCAAAACTCAAAATCGCGTCGAGATGAAAGTGAGTGAAGACGTACAGTGCGACAGTATCCATCAATAAATCCGTGGATTACGATCCCCCACCAAATGAGTTTGTGGTGTCCATCGCCGTGCCACAGGTGATTGGGACGGGGCACTTTGTATCGCCGGCAGCGAATGGCCAGCCTAGTACGGAGAGCCTGCCCCAAACCATCAACTCGTTTGAGGGAGCACCTCGACCGCTCCCTCTGAACTCGTAGCCCATGTCGGCGGAAGTGGCCCAGAAGATAACGAAGGCCGGAGGTCGGTTTATGTTTCTTGTACTGGCGGGTAAGGTTGTCGAGCTCGCCGTCTGACAAGTCTTCAAACTGCTTCTTGATGCCAGCCTCCTTCATCCTCTTCCGCAAAGTGTTCCGGTGGATTCCCAAGGCGAATGCAAGTGCCGTCAACTTGATATTTCGTCGAGGCGCGGTTGCCTCACGAAGGTAAGTAGAATGTATGTTCTTCCGTGGTCGTCCCCGGCGTCCTGTCTTTTCCGCAATAATTGGCCGCAGAAGCTCGACATTGTCCTGCTCTCTATATAACCGAGTAAGTGTGCTTCTGGGATCATTCTCGGAGATCCCAAGGCTTACACTCCCTCGGTCGCCAATGCAGCGAGTTCGAGCTCGTACACCAATGGTCCCAAAATTTCGGCGGAGTTGTTAATCCACTCTCTAGGTACTCCGTCCCCCTCCATCTGTAAGGGCAACCTCAGCTCGGCGCTGGAGCACGGGAGACTAGCGGGAGAATCCGAAGTAACTCAATTGACAGTACTAAATACAGGTTTCTAGAATACGCACCTAGCGGGAGAATCCGAAGAGAAGAAAGGATAAGGATTCCCACGCTAGGCGAGGTTTTTGTAGGTACTAGCCAGTAGCACGTGTCCAGATCGATCGGCAGTGGTCTCGAGCTTGATCGCATAGCACGTGCCAGTGAGAGCGACCGGACGAGGGGGGTCGGAGGAGGACGGAGTCCGGAGGGACAGAGGACGACGTTCCAGACGAAGGCGTAGGCTGGGGCATAGGACCGAAGGCCGGATGGTCGGGCAAGGTCGGACGGATGGACGAGGCTGGACGAAGGATCGGACGAGGAAGTGGGGCGGTGCGATGGGCCGGAGCCGGACAGACGGACAGACGGACGGACGGACGGACGGGTGGTTCCCCTGA
Organism: Mycena galopus ATCC 62051; assembly: GCA_014925785.1. Classification (NCBI taxonomy): domain Eukaryota; kingdom Fungi; phylum Basidiomycota; class Agaricomycetes; order Agaricales; family Mycenaceae; genus Mycena; species Mycena galopus. Next base: position 840,846 of record WIQG01000019.1, read on the forward strand.
CATCACCCCCCCCTTGGAATGCGGTGTCCCGACGCATGAATCGGACATGGGCGTCGCGCCTCCGGAGCGAGAGTGAGTCGAAAGCGGCCGAGGCGATCCGGCGCGGGGCGTTAGGGTAGCGGCGATAATAGGCATCAATGGCGTCTTGGGCGAAGACGTTGGAGTGCTTTACCCATTTATTGTGTTCCGGGCCGTAGCCTTTCCACCACACCATGTACCAGAGGCTGCCATAACGGACCTTCGCTTCTAGGATCTCTTCGACTTCCCATTGAACATCGTGGTCCGTCTGAAGGACGGGCGGGGGTTCGTCGTTCCGGGGGCGTCCGGGGAACAGATCCGGTTCCGCGAGCTGGAGTTTCACCACCGGGAAGACCGGGTGGAGCTGGGAGTACCGGGGGGGAAGCTCGAGTTTGTACACCCCCTTTCCGACAACCTTCGCGACTTTGAAGGGGCCGAGGCGTTTGTCCGCGAATTTGACGGACGGACGGGTCGTCCGGATATCGGAGGCGTCCAGCCAGACTCGGTCGCCTACCTTGATCTCTGGGGCGGGCGTGCGCCTTCGATCATAGTACAGCTTGAACTCGTCCTTGGCTTTAACGAGCGCGGCTTTGGCTTCCGAAACTCCGGATGCGATCCGGTCCCGGAACTCGTTCGCGGACTCCACGTTCGAGCGTAGTCCGTTGGGCTCGAACCCCATCCGGGGGAGCCTTCCAGTGTCCGTCATGAACGGGACTTGCTGCGTTGAGGAGTGGACGTGGTTGTTGTACGCGAACTCTGTGGCCGGGAGGAGCTCGTCCCAGTTGTCTTGTTTGTAGTTCGTGAAGATCCGGACGAACTGCTCGAGTTCCTGATTGACGCGCTTGGTCTGGCCGTCGGTCTGCGGGTGGTAGGCGGTGGAGGTCGCCGGTTCTATCCCAATGAGGCGCCACAGTTCCGTGGTGAACTCCGCGACGAACTGCGGCCCGCGGTCGGAGATATATTTCCGGGGGGTTCCGTGGTGCCTCCAGACGTTCCGGTAATAGAGCCGAGCGGCTCCGACCGCGCCAAGGCCGGTGTGGCACTCGTTGAAATGGGCCCGCTTACCCAGGACGTCGACCACGACCATAACGGCGTCGAAGCCGTGCGCATCCGGGAGCTCGACGATGAAGTCCACCGAGACGGTGTCCCAGTGTTCTTCCGGAATCTCGGTCGGGTGGAGCTCTCCGTGGGGTAGCTTCCGGAGTGCCTTTGTCCGGTTGCACGGGTCGCAGGTTCGGACGTATTGGCCGACGTGACGGGACAGCTGGGGCCACCAGTAATTCCGGGAGATGAGCTCGAGGGTTTTGAAGCGTCCGGCGTGTCCGGCGACCCGGGTGTCGTGGTGCAGGGCGATGATCCGGCATCGGAGGTCCTTATTCCGCGGTACAACGATCTTACCGCGGTAGTAAAGGAGCCCTTCTGCGACACGCCACTCGGACGACCGGGGGGGGCGGACGTTCCGGTTCTTGAGGAGCTCTCGTGCGACAAGCGCGACGGGGTCCTCAAGGTCCGGTTCACCTGCGAAGGCCTCCTGGATGTCACGAAGGAGGGGGACTTCGGGTCCGGCTACCACAACGCCTTCTAGCGCGCGGACGTGGAACAAGTCCAGGCGAAGAAGGGTAACGTCCGTGTTGTCCGAGCCTACCCCGTGGTCCGGGCGACGGGACAGTGCGTCCGGACGGCCCATGAGACGTCCGGGCTGGTGGTGGAGCGCGAAGTCAAACCGGGACAGGTACAGGGACCACCCCGCCTGCCTCCGGTTCAAGTTCTGTGCCTTCCGGAAGTACTCCAGGTTTTTGTGATCCGTCCAGATCTCGACCGGATGCTGCGTACCTTCGAGGAAGTGTCGCCACTCCTCTAGGGCTCGGATGATCGCGGGCATCTCTTTGTCGTGGATCTCGTAGTTGCGCTGGACGTCACTCAGACTTTTGGAGTAGAACGCAACCGGGTGCCACTTTCCGTTCGCGTCCGGCTGGGACAGGACGGCCCCGGTAGCGTAGTCGGAGCTGTCCGCCTCAACTCGGTATGGACGTGACTCGTCGGGTAGGACTAAGACGGGCTCCGCGGTCACCGCGTCCTTGAGGGCTTGGAAAGCGGCGGCCACGGCAGCGGTCCAGGTCCATGCGACGCTCTTCTTTGTGAGGTTGAAGAGGGGCTGCGCGATGTCCGAGAACGCCCGGATGAACCTCCGGTAGAAGTTCGTGAAGCCGAGGAACTGCTGCACGTCCTTCTTGTTCTCCGGAGCGGGCCAGGCGGCGACTCCAGCGACCTTGACCGGGTCCATCTCGACGTGGTTATGCGAGATGATGACACCGAGGTACTCGATCAACGACTTCTCGAACTCGCACTTCTCTGGCCGGAGGTAAAGCCTGTGCGCCCGGAGCCGCCAGAGGACTTCTCGGACGATCTCTTGGTGGCGCGCGAGATCGGAGTGAGCGATGAGGATGTCGTTGAGGTATACCATGACATCTCCGAACAGGATGAGGTCTTGGAAGATGTCGTTCATCATCGTCTGGAACGTGGCCGGAGAGTTGGTGAGGCTGAAGTACATCACCAGGGGCTCGAAGAGCCCTCGGTTGGTACGGAACGCGGCCTTCCACTCGTCGCCTCCCCGGATCCAGACGTTGTTGAAGCCCCACCGGACATCGAGTTTTGTGAAGAACCGGGCTCCCTTAAGGCGGTTGATGAGATCGTTAATCAGCGGGAGCGGATACCGGTTCTTTACGGTCATCGCGTTGAGCGCCCGATAGTCCTGGACGAACCGGAGGCTTCCGTCCTTCTTTTTGATGAAGAAGACCGGAGACGCCATCGGGGATTTGGACGGACGGATCCGGCCGGTGCTCAACCCATCCTCAATGAACGCGTCAAGTTCCTTCTGCTCGAGGGGGGAGATCGGGTAGACCTTGCAGTTGGCCTGTTTCGCGTCCGGGACGAGTTCGATGGCATGGTCCCACGTCCGACGTTCCGGCAACGCGTCGAACGACTCTTTATCGAAAACGTCGGAGAAATCCTCTACCCAGGCCGGAACCGAGGTCCCGGGCGGGGCCGAGTTCCGGGCGTAGGCCTCCGCGAGCCTCTGAGAGACGGTGCTGCCTGCGCGGATTTCTTCAGCCGGAGCGAACACGGTGTAGAGGATCCGGTCGCCGTCCTCGAGCTCGTCGTCTTCGTCACCGTCGTCGTCGTCCGGGTCCGGAGTGAGGTCCGGGAAGTCGTCTCCGTCATCGCCCGGATCGTACCCGTCATCTCCACACCACTCCTCTGAGTCAATGGCACAGATAGACGGGACGGGACCTTCGCGGAGCTGCCGGAGGATCGCGGCGGAGATCTTCGCGTTGCGACGGACGGCGCGGAGCTCCTCACGGCAAGTGCTGCAGCTGGTCGGACAGCGGGTCATCCGGACTTCCTTAGTCTCCCAGTCGATCTCCGGGTTGTGCTTCTGAAGCCAGGAGTAACCGAGGATGACGTGCTGCTTTCCGAGCCGCGTTATCGCGAGTTGGATGCGTTCGGAGTGTCCCTTGTAGTTGACACCCATATCAACTACGCCGGAAATGCCTCCGGACGCATTGGGCGTGCCGTCGACGTTGAGGACCAGAATTGGCTGGGAGAGCTTCCGGACGGGAAGGTTGCGGGAGATCACGTACTCCGAGTCGATGAAGTCTCCGGTCGCTCCGCAGTCAACCAGACCCTTCACGGACATCGTAGCCGCGGTCTCTACCGATTGCATCTCCAACGGAATGTGCAGGGAGTTCCGGCCCTCCACGGAATCAATAACGTACCGCTAGGGTAGTTTGCGTTCCCACCTCGGACGGCGGACGCGGGGAATGGAAGGGGGAAGTTCTGTCTTTGCCTCCGGGGCGGGAATAGGGGGTGCGCCTTTCGTATCAACTGCTGATTTATTGGGTATATCTTTGTACAAGCAGGAGTAACGATTGGGGGACGCGACCGAGGGCACACCGCTCACTCGGCCAGGTCCGGAAAACCCTCTGGCTCCGCGTCTCCGGCGTCCGGCTCGGCCGGAAGCCCAGCAGTGGTAGAGAGGCGCGCGAAGAGTTCTCCGAGGAGGTCGTCACCGAGTTGACGGACGACCTCGTCCAGGATGTCCGCGTGCCGGACATCCGAGGGAGTCGGGCAGTCTCGGGCGAGGTGTCCGGCCGCGCCGCAACGGAAGCAAGTGCGCGGCGTGAAGCGTGTGCGGGTCCGGTCGACATCCATTGGAATGCCAGGCGGAAGGGCGGGCGCCGGCGCGGCTTTAGGAGCAGGCGTGAAGGAGGGGACTGGGAGGAACGTCCCAGTGTGGGGGCGTGCGGCCGAAGCCGGGGCGCGAGTCGGAGGTGCTCCTGCTCGGACACGGGCGAGGGCGTCGTACTGGCGGAAGGCGCGGAGACGCCATCCGGCGTAGTCTAGCAGCGCTGGAGCGGTCCCGGACGTGGTGATTGCCGCGTTAATCCGCGGGTCGAGCCCTGCGCGGTACTTGGTGATGCGGACGAGCGGGTCCGTGTACCCGGCCGTGGCGGCGAGTTCATCGAAGTCGTCCGTGTACCGGTAAACGTTGCGGGAGCCCTGGTAGTAGCTATGGGTCTCCAGCCGGAGGAGAGCTTGGTCTTGCTCGTTTTCCTCTACAAACCGGAGCCGGAACTCGGACTCGAATTCCGCCCAGGACGGGAATGGGAACGGAACGATTGCGGACTGTTGTTAGGCCCATCGTCCGGCTGCGTCTCGCGCCATAAAGGACATGGCGTACCGCACGAGTTTTTCCTCAACGACCTGTCCGTGGACCATGAAGGCTTCCGGAACTAGTCGGAGGTATGTGAGGACGGAGTGGAGGAACATCCGTCCTTGAGTCCGGTCGCCGTCGAAAACGGCCAGGGGGTTCGGTCGGAGAACCGATTTTGCTGCAGGGGCGAGGGTGGTGAAGTCTGGACCCACCGCCGGAGCCGGAGCGGCAGGGACGGGGGCAGTCGCGGGTGGATTTTGGCTGTTGTGTAAAACGCGGAGGAGTAGGGTTTCGATGTTCGCGAGAGAGCTTTCTACCGCTGTCAGCCGGGATTCGGGGTCGGCAGCCGGGTCCGGGATGTAAACATCCGGGAGCTCGGGTGGCGCGGACCCGTTTCCGGGCGTCGGGGCGTCCATCAAGGAGGAGGGGTCGAGATTGGAAGTGGGGGAGGCCGGAGCGCTAACGTAGCGGTCCGAGTCCGAGTCTACACCGAACTTCGCAATCTTGACCGGTTGATCCCTTAGATCCTTTCTTCTGCTGTAAGGGCAACCTCAGCTCGGCGCTGGAGTGCGGGAGACTAGCGGGAGAATCCGAAGTAACTCAATTGACAGTACTAAATACAGGTTTCTAGAATACGCACCTAGCGGGAGAATCCGAAGAGAAGAAAGGATAAGGATTCCCACGCTAGGCGAGGTTTTTGTAGGTACTAGCCAGTAGCACGTGTCCGGATCGATCGGCAGTGGTCTTGAGCTTGATCGCATAGCACGTGCCAGTGAGAGCGACCGGACGAGGGGGGTCGGAGGAGGACGGAGTCTGGAGGGACGGAGGACGACGTTCCAGACAAAGGCGTAGGCTGGGGCATAGGACCGAAGGCCGGATGGTCAGGCGAGGTCGGACGGACAGACGAGGCTGGACGAAGGATCGGACGAGGAAGTGGGGCGGTGCGATGGGCCGGAGCCGGACGGACGGACGGGTGGTTCCCCTGACACCATCCTCTCCAAAATAGGAACCAGATTGTCGACAATGTTTGAGGATAAGAGTTTGTATCGCACCGCATCACTATCTTCACGACGAAGTGTTTTGAGAGCCCAAGTGTAAGCAGCATCTAGAACCTGGTGAGCTTGCAAAGCGCTGACGCTCCATGGGTGGGGATTAGGAGGGAACACCGGAAGGTTATTGGGAAAATTGAAGGCCTCGTCCATGGTCAGTCCGAGACAAAATATATATGATCAGGTGATTCTGGCTTTTTCTTTGGTGCGGCTATGTCTTCTGTGACTCCAACGAGTTCAAGGCACCCAACCCTGTACTTCAGCGATGGTACACTCACCTTGAAGGTAGGATCTTCCCACAAGCTCTGTATCAGTTAATTAATTGGCTAGGCAAACGACGGCACACTGTACAATGTAAATCGTCAGCTGCTCGTTTTGAAAAGCGAGTTCTTCGCCGGCATGTTAACTCTGCCTCCACCTGAGGCACCACCGGGTCCGACTGAGCAGGCAGTGATTCTGGATGGGACGACCGACGCGACAGCCGTTCTTTTTCCAGCCACTTGGACCTCTGCCGAATCTGAGGCCTTCTTGGAGTTCGTTTTCAACATACTGCCGTGAGTGGATATCCCAAGATAATTACAAGAACTTCATGAACAGTCAAACAGCTGGACCAATGAACCTCCACCGTTGGATCGTCTGTGCGCCATCCTAAAGACTTGTGACTTCTTCGGTGTCGAGTCCGGATTCCGATACGCAACACATTTCCTTGAAGAGCATGAAGACCTGGGCCCAGCCTTGCGGTACCAGTTGGCCAAGAAATACAACATCCCGAGTTGGGCAAAAATGGCCTTCGAGAAATTGATGTCGGAGTCAATCCTGGACTTGTCGGAGGAGGATGAACGTTGGCTAGGTTGGGATGCCTATCGAGCTTTGGTGCAGACAAAGGAGGACGTTACCAGGCATAGGCTCGAGCTCGCATTTTTTCCGCCCCAGGTGACGCACTGCTCACAATGCTATTCACTTACCTTCTGCGGTGACGCGTGGGCGGAGAAGTGGGTCTCTATTTCAGGCCCCCTTGGGGCCTTGCTCAGAGATGAGATTCCCGCGAAGGAATTCCGTGACACACTTCAGCAAATGACAGTGCCGTCGATGACAACCGAATGCTTTTCGCTGACCGTGAGAAGCATCCTGGCGCCACCGGCTCCCGAACGCAACCAGCTCAAGATGGAGGAGGAGTACATTTTGAAGGCTGTAGAAGCGTTGATTAAGCAGTGGTAGAATACAAAATGTTGTGCGCCGGATGGAAAAAAATGTTGCGTATGCTCGAAAAAAAGATTGGGGCACTCAAAAAAAAGATTTGTGTGCACATTCAGAAAAGTGTTGTGTGCACTGAAAGAAAAGTGTTGCGCGCATATCGAAAAAGTGTTGCGCGAATCAAGAAAGTGTTGCGCGCATCAAGAAGTGTTGCGCTTGATTAAATGTGCAAAGTGAACGTCATAGGTCTGTGGCTTATTCCCCTCACTTTTTTTTCTCTCCAAGGATTTTGGATTTGTGGCTGCATGTGTTCGTCTGATCGTCAAGCGTTCGTGGGTTGTCTTTTCCGCTCCTCTCGGAAGGCAGGGCTTCAGTGGTTGCTCGCTTCGATACTAGTGGAGCTGGATGGACAACCAAGGGGGACTCAAAAATAAATATTTATATATAGGGTGGGGGGGGGGGGGGGTCCTCTGGAGGACTTAAAAAAACTTTTGTCATGTATTTCAAAAAGAGTTCAAATATGTTTACAAATGCCTTTCAACATGATCTGACACTCTACAGGGGTTCAGAAGGAGTTTTGAGCCCACCAGCACAACAAAACGGCTAAGATTGATGGGAACTTCCCGATTGGGCTGTCTCGATCACAATCAGTGTCAATCACCGGAGCCAAATCCGTCGGATAGACATTCACAGTGCCAGGTGCGCTGTCTATAGCCTGCCATGTCCGAAAATTGCTACCACTCATACACCATTGAATTGTGTGACTAACTAGCAGACAGAGGAAAGCTGAGGAGAGCCCAGACAGAACGCTGGGTGCTTGTTTAGCTCCCTTTTTGCTTGGAAATATCTGGAGATATGATTGTGAGGGTCCCAGCATTATGGTTGCTTCCCAAGGGATGACTCAGGCTTGTAAAAATTAAGGAGCAGACTTGAGTAGCACAGCTGCCCGCAAGTTTCAATTGTCCTGGTGCAGCCGAGCCAGCCGGCTAGATCGGGCCGGGACAGGGGTGGGAAATAATTTCCTTATAAAGGGGGGGGGGGGGGTCCTAAATTTTGCTTAAAAACACTTTCGGAGTGGATATACGTTTTTTTAAAGTTGATTCCCCCTTGTGGACAACAACCGTGCCCTAGGTCACGGCTTGACCGGACCGGACCTCTCGTATGCAGCCAATTGGCAGGCATCGCCACGCCCAAGCCACGCCACGCACTTACCACGAGCCCTCACCGCGAGCCCGCAAGTCTCTAGCTTCGCCGCCTCACTTTTCACAATGGAGGCGCCGCTACGCCTTACTCGTCGGACCACTGCCGATCTCGCTGTTTCTTTGGGGAAGACCCCCGCGCAAATCACTGCCCAATTCGCTCCGGTTCCAGCATTAGGCCCTGGGGCAAAAGTGCTATGTGGCATTATCCAACTATGCCAGAACGTTACGCAGAATAAGTACGTGGGGTACGATCACGCGTCTGCGCTTTCGCTAACCCGATGATAAGAAATGCCGCGTTCCAATTACGCGATCGATGCCACCGCCTGGGGCTGGCGGTCTACGACAAGGCGGTCTCCAAGGAACAGCCTGCAGAAAACGAGAACATTTCGGCCATCATCAATTCTGTCACTGTGTGCGTGGGGCAGGAGACACTACTCAAAACCTCTAACTTGAAATCGGACTGCAGATGCCTCCAGCAAATTTTTGCAAATATGACTGGCTGGATCCAGATAAACAAAATCCAAGGCTTCCTTCACCAGACTGAAATAGCCAGGGACATAAAGCAGTGTCATCAACTGCTCACCGACTGCTTGGCATCGTTCCAGGTACGGATTTTCCGTCATAGATACATGAACGCACCCCAAATTTCATCCCAGCTTATTTCGCACACCGAAATCCATGATTGGCAAGCCCAATTCAAGCTCGACACGGAAGATGATCATCGGGAGCTCGTCACCTACCTGGTCAACATTGAGAATTCGCAGAAGATCACGGACGACGCATTACAGGTGCGCGCGCCCTCCGTTCTTCCCACCAGTCTAACGATGTGGAGAATAGACCCATGGTCACGACATTCAACAGATCATGGCCATGATGCAGCAGGTGCGCTGACACCTCTGGAATTCTTTAGCGGCACCACGATTAAAACCAACTGCTCAGTTAATGGGCAACAACCTCAGAACGGCGAACCAGCAGCACCAGAATGGATTATCCAGCAACTTGTATGACCTGCAGTTCAAGAGTCGCGAACTGTTGCCGGACATGCACCTTCGCGCCGGTGAGGTGGTTCGGATTGGACAATTCCCAATATCAGGGACTTCAACGATGGATATATATGAAGGTTCACCAGTGTTTGTTCTTGTCTTCGCCGTCACCACTAACCGCTTTCCGAGGTCTATATCTGGGGCGTGAAAAGGTCGCCATCAAGGTGGTCCGAGCTGTGAACAGCAATGAAAAAAGTCTGCGTGTGCGTTGTATCAAGGCCGCTTGTTCCGACTGATTTAACGCATAGCGCCAGCGTTTCAGGCGAGAATGCGACATCTGGAAGAAACTATGGGATGTCGACCAGGGCCGACACATCTTGCCTTTCTATGGCTTCTGCCTGGAAGACGGTCCATTCCCGCATGCTTTTTATCTTCCTTGTGTTGAATGATGCACTTACGTAGTTGTCAGTTACATGATCTCCCCGTGGCAAACAAGCGGGAGCGCCCTAACCTATGTTAAGAATAGGCGGGACGAGATCGACTATTTGAAGCTGGTGAATTTCCTTTCGTTTTCTGGCTACGAATGCTCATGTAGTAATGCCAGGTGAAGGGAGTAGCTCTCGGCATCCAAGTTCTTCATACTATGAACCCTGAGGTCGTTCACGGAGATCTCAACGCCGTGAGTATTTAATGCTGACTCGACGGGCCCACTGACCTTTAAACTAGAGCAGCGTCGTCATCGACGTTGCGGGCAATCCACTGCTCTCAAATTTCGGCCTTTCTCGCGTGAGTTTGACTCCCGACCGTTTGTTCAAGTTATTGAGATAACTTCATAGATCATTGAAGATATCACCGGAATCCCGTTCAGTCACAGCCCGGACGCTTATCGATGGTGTGCGCCCGAGATTTGCGACGGCCAAGGTGTTTTATCGCCTAGCTCAGATGTCTACGCGTACGGGATGACTGTACTCGAGGTAAGTTGCCCATTCTTCAATTCGAGGTTTTCTCATGTAGTTTCCCCTCAGATCTTCACCCATGAGCAGCCGTACAACAACATCAAGAACACGACAGAAGTCGTGATTCGATCCGCAAAGGGAGAGCGTCCCCTCAGACCGACGAACGCCAACGTCACAAAGCGAGGTCTAGATAACGAAATGTGGGCGTTGTTGCATCTCTGTTGGGACCCCGAGCCGAACCAGAGACCAACTATTCAAAAAGTCTTGGAGTTGTTCCCGCAGAAGACAGAGCTAGAAACTGAAGAGCGAATTCAACTTTCCTCGGGGGCTTCAAGCTCCCAAGAGGACCGACAGGAGCTCCGCACTTCCCTGCCCACTAATGAGGCTTTGCAGACCATCACGAATGATGTATTGCAGGTGCGCGTCGCCGTCGTCTGCGGATGCTTATGTTGTTAATATTGCGCAAAATAGTCCACCGAGATTGAGGGACCCTGTCCTCTTGGCCAAGAAATAGCAAACGACGCGAACGATGATCTCTCGGTCGTGGTGGCCAGAGTGATTGTGCTCCTCCGCGATCCGGAGGCGTACAAGAGGTTTTTAGCATCCCGGGGGACAGATGCGCAGCGACGCTTGGATCTCTTGCAGGACGTAAGCATTTGACCTAATGCCAATACTGGTTCAAACTGGATAAACAGTTACTCGATCTCGACTCTTTTTCGGTTGTCAAGCCGGTCCTGGTCAAAGCTCTATCCCGACTTTGTCGAGCATCAGGCCTCCATCCTCAATGCTTTGCTCTTTCAGGATTGCAGAAAGTTGGCCAACAGCCTGTAACGGGAGGCGGTTTCGGGGATATTTGGAAGGGGCTGGTGCGCGGACACAGCGTCTGCGTAAAAGTCATGAGAGTTTTCGAGGTTTTAAACGTTGCGGCCGTACTGAAGGTTGGTTCGGTCTTTTCACGGACGAGCTCTTTCTGAATGCGTTTTCAGGAGTTCGGTCGAGAAGCTGCCATCTGGCGTCAGCTGTGGCATCCGAATGTACTTCCCTTTTTTGGTGTATACTATCTGGAGAATCCGGATGATTCTCCGGATAGCAGGCTGTGCTTGGTCTCCCCATGGATGGAAGCTGGGCACATCATGAAATTCATCTCAACCACGGAGCCAACTTTTGAAGAACGTCTCTCCCTTGTAAGCACGGTTTGCCTCCAATATCACTGGTTGAGCTTTTGTGCCAGATTTTGGATGTCGCTCTTGGGCTCAAATACTTGCACGAACAAAGCATTGTACATGGAGATTTAAAAGGGGTATATTATTCACAAATTCCGTATTCTGTTTCACTGAATTATGCACAGTATAATATCCTTGTAACTCCTTCGCGCAGGGCTTGTATTGCTGATTTCGGGCTTTCCTCGATCGTCAATGCTGTTACGATGGGATTCACCCAGTCGACGGCTCGCGCGCAAGCGGGAACAGCACGCTATCAAGCACCTGAATTATTTCAGGACGAAAGTCCGGCTCGGAACCATTACGGCTCGGATGTTTACGCTTTCGGTTGTGTCTGCTACGAGGCGCGTTCGTTTCTTTCTCGCATGAATTGCAAGTTAATGTCATTCCCAAGATATTGACAGGAAAGTTTCCTTTCCACGAGTTGAAGAATGACATGGCTGTGATGATGGCGGTTGCCCGAGGTCGCCGCCCTGCGCGACCAGAGTCGTCCTCGGGGATTACCGCGCTGGACGGTCTTTGGGAACTGGTGGACAACTGCTGGAAGACGGAGGCTACCATCCGTCCAACGGCCTCTCAAATTGTTGAACGGCTGACAGGCCCGGCGATGGGGGCAAAATCTACCTCATCTACAGCAGACTGGGATGATGAATTTAGTTCCAAATTTCGTCGCTCTTTGAAAGTCAAACTTGTTCTACCGTCAGTGGCCGAGATTGAGCGCGAGCTTTTTGACAATGGTTAGTTCACGTTGCAAGTCGCTCTATGTCTTCTGACCTCGTAATGTACACAGCGACTTCCGAAGGTTGAAGTTGTACGAGCAGTATTTAGTTCAATGCAACTGGAATTCTGGGCACACCTAAATCAATGTTCGGGATTCTGGGGAAGCTGATTTATGAACCTATACTTTGTATTCCAGTAAAATTACAGTGTAATTGAAAGCAGAGTTTATTCCCCTGATTTACACTCTTGCTGTGGTGGGACCGAAACTTTGGGAATCATCTTGAATTTTTTGGCCAAATTGAAATTGAGAGTTTCAGGACATTTCTCCGTTGACCCAAAATTCGGTAATTGCGGTGGGGGAGGGGACGATATATTATACTCGTGTGGTCCGAATTTACCGAAAACAAACAAGTAGGTATAACATCCAACAAGGCCGGCTCGAGATTTGAACTCCGAAGTACACTGTAGCTTTTCCAGATCTACTTCCCACAAATAAAAATGAGCCAAATCAACCACCAAAATATATGCATACTTCTCTGAGCCAGTGAGATGCCTGTCAATATACATTCACCACAAAAGTGGGATTACCTGAAGGCACTCCAGAGTGTTCAAATAATGGTGTGGGTACGTAATGTAGAGGTAGAAAATGCTAACACAGACTTTCAAGAAGTGTTCTTGCAATAATTCTGTAATTGGATGGGTAGATACTAGAATGGACATCCCGGACCCGTTGAAACGGCTGTGCTCCCATCCATAAATGGAATCCGTCCGTAGAGCGCCACCGAAGACAGTGTATACAGACGGGTAGGCTTGTCTGCTCCCAAAAAACGGCCTTCTCCCTAAACGAACGGGTCGGAGCTAGTCTTGTCGCGATGCGATGTGGTCCGATGCGGTGTGATGAACTCGGTACAACTCGATTGATCGAGTTGACATCGATGTCACACCAGTGTGGACCAAGTTGCTGATGCCTCCCTATATGTAGTAATTCCTTTTGATGTAGCCGTTGCAGCTGCTTGAGAGGACCGAATTCATCGCAAACAGTGGATGGTTTGACTTGAATTAAAAGACTAGCATAGTATCAGTATACCAGGATTTTTCCAACAGTTCTGCCCATGATATTGCAAGTTTTGCTGTCCAGTGTGATCGCGTTTTGAGTTGTACAAACCACTGCTTATCATGGAGATTCATGAAGAGATTTGAAGAACTATTGAATATGAATTGAGTTGCTGGTTTTTTAGGCATAGGAACCACTTTCACAGACTCATTGGACTCGGGCACAAACGGAACCCGACCGTGAGGCAACGTATCAATACAAATTGCCACATATGGGCAGCCATCACCAACTCGGTCTCACGCTGGTGTGAACTCGGTCACTCAATGCAATCTGAGTTCATCAATTTAGTGGTCGATGCGGTGTGGCAACCAATGTTAACTCGCATCGACAACAACACTAGTCGGAGCCTTACCTTACGGAGGCAGCAAATAATGAACCACATATGCACTCAGAATCATGAATGAAATATGTGTTTTGACCACTCCAATGAACAAGCTGTTCAACAGCTGTGACAGCTGTCCAGCTGTTTGTTACTGCTGTCTGATTTGAACTGGATGGATTAGGAGCCATTTCTGCATCAATACTGAACTGATTTGAGTGATTCAGACCTCTTCTGGAAAGGAATATTGCAGCAAAGGATTGGATTTCTAGATGTTTTGGATTTGTTCCAAAACAACCTACCAGTAATGAATTCTCAGTAGCAATCAGTAATTCCATTCCTGCATGGGTGAATCAACAAGGATGTTTCATTCTGTGAGTGGATAGCTGAGGTGACCCTGATTTCAGCTTCCTGTAAGGGCAACCTTAAACTTGGCACAGAAGTGCAGAAACTAGCAGGGGAATCTGAAGAGGCTTAATTGACAGTACTAGTACAGAGCGGAAATAGAGACCTTGCAGCAGCCACCGGAAGCCACCTGGTGGCTGATCAGGCATGCAGTAGTGGGTGGCTGTGGCTGATTCAGTGGCTGAACCCACATCTTCATTATTTGATGCCAATTGCATCTGCTATTGCTTCTCTTCATTGCCCCAAACCCCCCAAAGTTGAGTTTGACTCTTCTGCCTGGCTCCCTATTCAAAACAGCAGAATGTTCCCCCGATTCCTCAGAAATAAGCTGTGAGGAAGGCAGGTAAGCACTATCTTGAATCCAGGATAGCTCTTCCGACATGATACAGGATGTGGTGTCCTCAAAGTTAAAAAAAAGGGCCAGCCACCAGATCAGCCACAGCCACTGGCCACGCATGCCTGATCAGCCACTCGGTGGCTTACAGTGGCTAATACTATGCACCTAGTGGGGGAATCTGAAGAGAAGAAAGGATGAGGATTCCGATGCTGGGTAAAGCTTATAAACTAATAGGCACTAGCCAGTAGCACATGTCCGAAGGGATCTACAGTGATCCCAGGCTAGGTCGCATAACACATGCCAGCACAAGTTCTGCATTTTTATTTCAAGAAAAACGGGCGGGAATTGGGCAAACAATACCAATCCTTTGGACGAGTGCACGTGTCCGAGTACTAGGTAATGGCCCAATTTAGTATTGTTTTTGTTCTGCTTGGACTATTTCTGAACGGATTCTAATGAAACTTCATACACCACCTCTTTCCATTCAATCTAACTTCCCATTTTGTTTTCGGACCGAAAGGGCTCTTGAAGGCGATGCTGGGATGAGTTTAGTGTGCAAATGTGCGCTTTTTCAATATTCTTAGTGTCAGGCCTCCACATGATTCTCTTGCAATGTTATAGCTACATTGCGACATCCTAATGCGTTTTTAAAAGTCTTTGAGAGCTATCCAATGTCATTTGGCTGTTTTGCAAGCCTTCCCCGATGGTATCAGTCCCATTGATGGAATGTCTGTACCCTGGTGCCTCAATTCCCATCTTGGCATGCCCTGGTGCCGAAAATTTCTCACAAAACTGTACGTCACAGCCTAATTGAAGCTCTATATTGTACCCATATGAGTTCAAGACCTCCGATAACGCTCTGCTCGTTATAATAAACGAACGAAACATCAGACAACGTAGAAAAATGGACATTGCGAAGCAGCCGGACCAAGAATATTATTAGATTGGGTGGACGTGTTGGTTGGCACTTTATAAGCATTCTGCAGTGTATTAGCTCATGTGTAAATGCCCACAGCGTGCTCGAAAAATGCATTTGTCTAAAAATAGCCTACCTGTCGAATTGTTTGAATTTCCTAGGGCAATTGGAAGCTTGAGGTATATATCTTATATCTATTTTGTAGCCAGGACCATTGCTTTCACAGAACACCAAGTTCTGAGTAAAATGAATGGGAAATGGGTGAGATATTGATGTTTGTCCGAGTACTAGGTATGTCCGGCGAGGCGGGGGGGGATAGTATACTGTTATCACAAATTTGGCTTTCACTTACTGAACTGCATAGTGATATTTATCGCCCTGTCCAAATGTCCTTTGAGTTTATTTATTTATTTTCAAACTTGTGTTTGTGTTGAATGTATGAAAAATCAATGGTAGAAATCTATCCTAAAGGTAGGAACACAGTGTATCGCTTCCCTGGCCATTGGGGATAAGGTATGGAAACGAACATGCAGGTGTTGCGGCCCCACCCCTTGACTCGAATGGAATCGGGAACCCACCAACATTTCTCCACCAACATTTCTCCCCGAGCCTCACTGCACCAGATGGGTATGTGGATTATGTGGATTGGCCGCATCTACTGCGATCTAGCTGCGTGAAAAAATATTCTCTGGAGCCTCGCCATTGGGCCACTTGGCCGTACCTAAGCGGTAAGTGGATTTGCAAACATGCTGGCAGTAGGCGCGCGCGACAAGCGCAATAATTGCGCATCTCGTCTGACCATGTCTCTGACCCCACATTCAACTCTTTTGCTCCTCCCCCCAAAAGTCCACGCAAATTCCAAAATAAAATCCATCGCTGTACAGTGCAAGTTCCAAAAAAGGCGCATCGATTTCCTTTTTTGGAACATCCTTCATTCTTGCTTCTTGTGTGTCTATGTTGCCGCATCCTGGGACCTCTTTGCTGGATGCCCTAGGCCTTTCGCAGCTCGTCAGCGAAGACTTCACTGGTTCTTCCTTTGACATTTTGTATCAGATCCCGGCAATGTGATGGGGTCACCGGATGAACGGCAGTGTTCGGCGGCGTGATGTGAACAGAATGGGATTGGCTTTTCAGAGGTGAATCGAGATGCTGGTATTACAATTTGAAAGCACATGAATGTAATGACCTCGAGGAACTGAATTGCTGTTCAGCAATTGCTGCTATGGTGAACGTTGTATCACGGCAGATGTGGATGGAGGGGGAGATGAATATGCCATGTTTCTGTTGAACAAAAAGATTGAACGGAAAGGTCAGGCAGTTGGGTTGAATTGATTGATTATGTCATTTGCTTCCCATCCATGAGAAGTGATGAACACAGCTCCGAGAGCCACATATAATGCACAGACTTCGATTTTGATCCTCAGCTCTACAATGCCCCGCCGGCCCACTGTAACCGAAATGCGCCTTGATAACATTACAGTTTGCTTGACTCAGGCCTTGCCGCTTCTCACGGAGCTCAATGATGCATTTGGGCCTCCCTTTGTGCAATCCATTGTGAACACTATTCAGGCCTTGATCAACTTGGTTCAGGTATGTTTCACAGACCTTACTACTCCAGCTACTCATGTCCTATAGAATGTCAAACAAAACAAAACTGAGTGTGCTCGGGTCATGGAGAACATTCACCAAATTGTGTATGCGATCATCAACCTCCATATAAAGTCTGAGACTGTGGGTTCTCTCTCGCCCTCAATGTTGGATTATGTAGGGAAGTTCATGGAGTAAGTTTTGGTTGTTGTGGATATACTGTTTGACATAATCTGCAATAGAACACTTCACAAGATATATACCTTTATTGAAGCACAACAGGAGGGGAACAAGATCAAGCACTTATTTGGCAATAAAGAGACAAAAAAATTACTGCAAGACTGCTGTGCAGGACTGACCCAAGCAATGGATGTCTTCGGTGTATGACTCCTTTTAAGTGCTTTTGCAGTGGGTTGAAATAATCCACATAGATTCAAAGAGGGGTGGAGACCTTGAATGATGTCAGGGAGTTCAAGGACACAGCCAACCTCATGCACAAAGAATTGGTGAAATTGATTGAAACACTTTCGGATACCAGTACACTCTCATCGGAAAGGTCATCAGTACGTACATGGCTGAAACCTGGGATGTTGTTCTAATTCGACTCCAGGTTCATTGGGGAGTCAATGAATCAAGAAACAGGTAGATGGTTCCATTCATAACTCTCCTTACTTCTCATTACTTTGCCTTCGAGTTCCAATTCCTTCTCACTGCTGCCGTCCCGTCCCAAGATTTTCCATGGTCGTGAACAAGAGTTGGAAAATGTCCTCAAATTGCTCAGTCAGAAGTCACCGAGAATAGCCATTCTGGGAGGTGGTGGAATGGGCAAGACCAGTCTTGCGAGAGCAGCATTGCACCATGCAGACACTGCTTCCAAGTTTCAGCACAGATTCTTTGTCAGTGCTGAAGCTGCAACCACAAGCATTGAACTTGCTGCTCTTGTTGGATTGCATCTAGGATTGAATCCAGGCCCAGATCTTACAAAGGCTGTTGTCCAGTATTTTTCAAGAAAACCATCTTCTCTTTTGATCCTTGACAACCTGGAAACCGTGTGGGAGCCCATATGGGCTCGAGTTGGAGTTGAAAACCTCCTGTCCTTGCTCAGTGAGGTTGAAAACCTTGCATTAATGGTATGTCCGAAACCACTCAATCCTGCCCTTGCTGACAAATATCAGGTTACAATGCGAGGAGCTGAGAGGCCAGCAAATGTTCAGTGGACCCATCCATTTTTATTGCCTTTGCAGCCCTTATCAGATGAAGCTGCCAAGCAAACCTTCATGGATATTACAGATAATTCCTACACATTCAAGGAGATAAATCAACTCCTGCAATTCACAGACAACATGCCTTTGGCTGTAGACCTTATTGCCCATCTCACTGACTATGAGGGTTTACCCAATGTCTTATTACGCTGGGAAATAGAGAAAACATCTATGCTCTCTGTAGGGTTTGATCGGCAATCAAGTTTGGATGCTTCCATCCATCTCTCCCTGTCAAGTCCGCGAATCACATCTGATAGCAAACAATTACTAAGTCTCCTTTCAGTTCTCCCCAACGGACTGTCTGAGGTGGAGCTGGTCCAAAGCAAGCTTGGAATTCTGAATATTCTCTGTTGCAAAGCTGCTCTACAAGCTACCTCATTGGTATATGAGGATAGCAAGAAGCGACTACTGGTCCTAATGCCTATCAGGGAATATATTCAACAGATCCTACCTCCTGCCCAGCCCAGAATAAAAGCCATTCACGAGTATTTTTGTGCCCTTTTAGAGCTATACAAGAAATATGAGGGAGAGCAACTGCATTCTGTTGTCAACCAAATAACTATGAATCTGGCAAATTTACATGGGGTCCTGAAGCGAGGATTGCATGATAGTGATCCAAATCTTGTAGAGACCATCTACTGCATATTATCTCTGAACTGCTTTTACAGGATCACTGGCCGTAATTCCACCCCACTGATAGACAATATTCCATCTCCCTTGCCTTGGCTATCTGATCCCAAACTGGAAATAGCCTTGCTTATTGAACACCTCAAGAATGCTTATTACCACCTATCTGTGTCGCAAGAGGCAATCACACAAGCAATAAGTCATTTTCACCATATCCATGATCCTGGTCTTGAGTGTGAGTGTGAAGCATTTTGGAGCCATTCCTTGTCTCAACATCCTCATCATAATAGCCCAATTATATGAAGCAGCAGGACTTCATGCAATTCATTGGAACAAGGATGCACATCAGGCCACTGAATTCTTGCAAAAGGCACTGGAATCCTCCAGACTATGTGAAGACAGCTATCGGCGGTGTGCTGTTTTGTTAACCATTGGATGGGTCAAATGTGCTTCCGGAGATCATCATGCTGGCCAGGTACATGCAAATGCAGTCCAAAAGCATTCAAAACTTTCAGCAAACTTGTACCAGGAAGCCATAGCAACTCAGCTTGGAGCTGCTTGTGCCAGACAACAAGGGGAGTACCAGGAAAGTTTGGCACAGCTCTTCCGTGCAAGAGAGCTCCTCAAAATTTGTGGCTTGTCTGGCGGATATCTTGATCACAATATTACGTTGAACCAGGCTGAGATCCATCTCTTGAAATCAGAATATACAGAAGCTCAAAAAATGCTGAGGGAGGTGGTTGAAACCACTTCAGCTGAGGAAAATGCTCTGTCTTATGGATTTGCGCTACTCAGTATTGCCCAAATTACCATGATGACGGGCAAGTCAACAGAAGGTGTTTGCCGTAATTTGGATATCGTCAGGGAGGCACTCAGTGACCAGATGTATCAATTCATAAGTACTACCTGGGGCATCCTTCAAGCAAACATGGAGCTCATAGAGGGCAAATTTGACTCTGCAAGTGTAAAGTTTCAGAAATGCTTCCTCTTGGCCCAGGTGACAGACTGTGAGGCGGGATCTTTCTGCTTGGACCAGTTGGCCAACATAAGGGCATGGCCAGCCAGCGATTGGCAGTACAAACAGCCAATGATATACTTGGGGCATGCCTACAAAACTAAGTACAAATTGGGACTCCACAAGGCACTTCTCTTTCTAGGTGATGTCTTCATTGTCAACGAGGATGAGGAAACAGCAATTAGTCTGTATCAAGCAGCTCTCACAGGGTTTACTTACATGGACATCCATCAAAGCCGAGCACAGTGCATGCTACGTCTTGGGGATCTTGAAAACAAAAATGGATGCACCTCTGAGGCAATCATACTCTGGAAGGAGGCTCGACCACTATTCGAACGGTCATCACAAGCCAAGAATATGGCCCAGATCGATTTGAGGCTCGTCACTGTTGGAAGGGTTCATCAGAAGACTCTCACGCAACTTGAAACACTGCATGCAGATGCACCGGTTCAGATGGTGAATGAGGATGATGACAAAGATTCTGATCAGGTCCCTGTTTTGGTTTGATCCTATTCTAACACTTTCTCAAGAATGGGTTCCTCTGCCACTTTGATTCAATTTCAACTCCTTTTCACTGCCTTTGTATCAATTTCTTGGCTTACATTCATGTGCGCTCAACCCATTATTTATTTGCCTTTCAGTCCCCTAGTTATACTGTTATCACAAATTTGGCTTTCACTTACTAACTAACTCGTAGTGGTATTTATCACCCTGTCCAAATGTCCTTTGAATTTATTTATTTTCAACCTTGTGTTTGTGTGCTCCATTGTCAGTAGGGAGCAAAAGAACATGCAGGTGCTGCGGTCCCGCCCCTTGACGAATAGAACTGGGAACCCACCAGCACTTCTCTATAAGTCTCACTGCACCAGATGGGTAGATTGGCCGCCTTACCATGTTTCTAACCCCAACACATCGAACTCTTTTCTCTTTCGCTCCTCCGCTCAAAAGTCCACGCCGAGTTCAAAAATAAAACCCATCGCTGCAACTTCCAAAAAAAGGCGGGTCGATTTCCTTTTCGGGACATCCTACGTTCTTGCCCTGTTCAGTCTCCGCCATGAACAACGCGACACGACTGATCCAAAGTACAGTTGTATACATAATACATTCGATTTGAGTTGGTACTGTTTATCGTACGAATTAAATATGACTACGACTCAAGCCAGTATAAAGTATATCGGGTACATGGAAGGAAAGACGGGGATTGACAGGAGTGGGGGATCCCACACGATAATAAGCTACAGGCAGGGAGACGAGTACGGTGCGAGGCGGACCGGTGAAGGATAGAGGATACATATAGCGATGATGCGGGGATATAATAGGAAAGGACGGACGGACGATGAATCGGTCGACCAAACGAGTAGGTTACAGGAGAGATACAATGCAGGGTAGAAGGGAGTGGGGCGGGGCGGAGGCTGGCGTGAGTAACATAAATAGGAGGGAAAGCAAACAGCAAACAAGTATGAGCGAGGAGTGGGGTGGGATGGCGGAGGCAAAGGTTGCCGAAATCGCGGGGGATCACGCCTCCACGCCAGCCAAGGCCCTCAATGCCCCTCTGACCGGCAGCAGCACCACATACAGCGGGTAGAGGAGCAGAGCGAGCCCCGCCGCGAGCCATTCCCGCAGGAGGACGCCGAGGAGTAGTCCCGATGCGTATCTTACACTGCCGTGCGCTTGTGCGTGCGGTTGAGGGACAGGCCATACGTGCGGCGGCGGCGTGGGGTGCAACGGCTCGCCCTCCTCCGGAATAGAATCCAGCGCACGCCGCTTGCCATTGCCGTTCCCAGTCGGGGAGATTGGGGACGGTAGGTGCTGAGGTGGCGGTGGCGGAATCGGCGCGGAAGATTGGGACCCAAACCAAGAAGCAATAAACCACCGCGACTGTGCGCGGGGGGAGGGTGCGGGGACGAATATCGTGTTGCTTGTCGTGCCCTTCCCAGTGGATACTTCTAAAGCGGCGCTCTTGGACGAGTTTCGCAATTTACCGACGCGACGTTCGACACGTCGCACACCGCGCTCCAGCGGTCCGAGAGCGTCTTCGACGTACGCGTAGATGGCATCCACTTCTTCGCGCGAGGGGAGGTATGCGATGGCTGCTTCGAGGCGCGCGATTTGCGCGCGTAGCTCCTTTATTTCAGCTTTAGTGACGACATCGGAGGAAGCGCGGGTGGAGGGGGAAGAGTCGGGTGAATGAACGACGGTATGGAGGGTGCTGGTGCGCGATGCGATACGCGCGACGAGCTCGCGGAGGGGGCGGATGGCTGTTGCGAGGGCGAAGAGGGAGGTGCTGAACCACGAAATTGGTTCACGGGAGTTCGGGCTTGTCCCGGACAACGACGCTAGCGAACGCAGGAGGAAGACGCCGAGTGCAGGGACGAGGAGGCAGAATAATAAGAGGAGGATTTCGAAGGAGCGGAGTTCGGACTTTGCGCGTGCGGCCGTGAGGGTCGGCGGGCTTGGGACGGGGGAGGAGAGTGAGCCACGCGGGCGCGCGGCGTGGTAGAGGGACCAGGGAACTGTACAAAGACATTATTAGGGTCGAAGGAATGGAGGATTATAAAAGCACACCTTCGACCAGTTGATGCAAATAAAATATTAAGAGAAGCAGTAGCAGCAGATCTTTCAAGTGGTCGCCTCCAGTGAGCCGGTTCCCAATCGGCGGCGCGAGTGCGAGGAGGACAGGGATGGAAGGCTTGTACCAAGGACGCGGCGCGGGGACATCATGATCCTCAAACTCTGCTTCTCCGTCTTCCGCTTCTCGTTCTTCCTCCGCTTGAGTATATGTGGAATGCAGCCCACCCTGCTCGTCCTCCTCCTCGCCCTCCATCTCGTGTTCGTAGTCCGGGGACTCCGGGTCCTCAAACAACGTCGGTGGCGAATCCGCTTCTTCATCTTCCTCTCCGTTGCGCGTGCTGGAACCTGCAGTGGAAATGGAGCGGCTTGTGCGTTCTAGAAGATGCATTCGCCGACGGAGGGGCGTAGGCGGAGGGCGAGCAGTGCTTTCGCTTGCCATCGCGAATTTCCATGGAGGAGGTTTGAGAGAGGCATGACAATGTCACGCTGTGACTAGTGATGAAAAAGTTCGGTTCAAACAATCGGTTCGAACCTGAACCGAACCGAACTGAACGCCAGGTTCGGGGTTCAGGTTCATTGAATTACCGAACCTGAACCTCAACTGGAGGTTCAGGTTCAGCTGGATCGAAGATTTTGCCGAACGCGTTCGAACGCCGAACCCGGCCCGGGCGGTGGGAACTCTTGTGGCAATCTCCGACGTCACTGCAGCGACGCGTCGCGCATTCTACCTGCCTACATTGACACCCACGGCGTTGCCACGTCGCTGTTCCCTGCTTCCCTTCTTTCACCATCTCGTTTTCCTCTTTCCGTGCTCTAATCACTGGTTGGCGATGTTCTCAAGCCTTCAGAGCTCAAAGTTTCAAGTCCTCTGAGCTCAACTGGGTCAAAGCTTCTTGTCCTCGACTCTGGTCAAAACCTCAAAACTTGCTCCCCTACCGGTTGCTTCAAGACCTCCGCAATCCATTTGAGCTGTCGGACTTTCACCAAGTGCAGCTGCTGGTAGCATCAACTTGAAGGTCTCGGGTTCTGCTTTCACTTGGGCATGGCAAACTCCCGCCCCCTCAATGCAACGAACAACAATTCCGCGGTGCTTTAAAACTATTGGGGTCACGAACATGATATGTACATGGACGATGCGGGGCTTCTATGCTGTCTCAACCTGGACCACGCGTATGTACGTTGACTTTATCGTAGCGTCAATGCTCCGCAGAGTCAGCACCGATCGTATTCGAGGTGGCGGCGAAGGTCAAAACAATTTTCAGCCCATCAAGGCTCACCCACATTTTAGCACTGGGATCCCCGAGGACAGCGCAATCCGTCTCATTTGCACGTGAGTTTCGATCTTTGTGCTTTTCTTTGTGGCTGATATGTTTGCTCATCAACGGACACAAAAGGATGTGTGCCTCAGATTGTTTTCTAACAAAGAGAGGAAGGCCGCTACTCCTCTATATCGTGTAGTAGGTGAGTTTCCGACTTTTCCAGTGTTTAATAGGGCATTTTTCTATCTCTTGCTGTCAATTTAATTTTTCGTGGGCAAATGGGTTCGGTTCAGCGTTCGAACTTGGTCGAACGCCGAACCGAACGTGCTGAACCCCGAACGCAAGGTTCAGGTTCAGGTTCAGCAATTCTCTGAACCGAACCTGAGGTTCAGGTTCGGCGTTCGGGCAAAAGAGCCTCGAACCTAAACCGAACCGAACTTTTCCATCACTAGCTGTGACCTCCGCGCTTGGCCGCCCTCGTCTCGTCGCTGACTGGCTGGCTCCGCCATTTTCCTGGGGCACCTCTGGGCTACGATCCCTCCATGCCATTTCATCTCTTGAATTCCCCAACTCTGGATAAACCGGAATTCAGTTGCTGCTGTGCTCATCTTGCGCCGTTTGGGAGCAAGCTTCGGGTCCCCCTTTGGCATCAATATTTGGCTGTTCGATGCGCTCCAAATACCCAACTCGTTGGCCTGGCCGGATATACTCTTCTCGTCAGTGATTTCGTTTAATATCCTCCGTTGGCAT
Organism: Mycena galopus ATCC 62051; assembly: GCA_014925785.1. Lineage (NCBI taxonomy): Eukaryota > Fungi > Basidiomycota > Agaricomycetes > Agaricales > Mycenaceae > Mycena > Mycena galopus. Next base: position 865,064 of record WIQG01000019.1, read on the forward strand.
TTCTTCCGTTTTGGGGACGCATCTCGTGTGTCGATTTTAAATCAGTGGAAGAGATGCTTCACATCTGGCTGAATATAAGAGCGTCATGCAATCCATTTTTCTGTTTCACCGCGCAACCAACTCTCGCCGTCACCCACACCTTTGATTGTGGTCGGTTTCATGTCCGTTCGCTACTATCTTCTCCGCGCCTTGCCCTAGGCAAATAATGGTACGCGTTATGTCTTCATACACATCATTCGTTGTCGAGTCGCCCTTGCAGCCATGTTGAACGATGCCTTCAAGTTCCGATTCTGAGAATCTCTGCCGGGCAACCTTCAAGGATGTCACGATACTGGCGTCTCCCATGTCTCCGCGGTGTGACACCTCTCGAGGCCTTTAGCGTTCACGACAGGAATGAACTGCCACCAAGTTTATCGTGATCAGCAGGCGGTCTGGGTGTTGCGTATTGAATTGTGCGGAAGTTGAGGACTTATGCACTGTAGGCTTTTGTCCCTCAATGGTCTGGTTCTTCTTTCCCTCTCCTTTCATTTTCTCGCCTCAGGGACTCTCATCGGAAACGGCTCCACTCGCGAAGATTGAATCGTCTTTCTTGATTTTCATCCACATTACTTCAGGAACTCCGGTTAGAGCCAAATGCATCGAATTTGTCGCCAGACTCCCCTGGGCCCGAATGAATACGATTTCGCTCAACGTGCTTGACCCGGACGCTTCGTCTATGCCGTCGCATCTGAGGAGCTTTCGCTAGATGCCTTAGGCCTCCCAGAGCTCGCGAGCAAAGACTTGACTGATCCTTCCTTCGATATTTAGTATCGAATCGCGTACCACACTCATCAACTGGACACTTAAAAGGTTGAAGGACTGCGAAAACAGACTGCAAGTTGCTTACATACGTGAAAAGGTGGAGTTAAGACGAATTACATTGGCTGTTCTAGGTAGGAGATTCGCAATCAACTCGGTTCAAATTAGACACCGGAATTGGGGGCCTCCGGCTGCCATCTCACGTTTCCGGAAAACAGACAGGGAAGATAAAAATCTTGATCCCCATCTCTGGACTCAATGGCGGCGTTAGGACGTTGACTGTACACTAAATGACCGAGAGCTACATATACTCTTCCTCGTGTGCCCGCACGGCTGCCATCGCACATATCAAGGGTTTGTCTCTCACCTTTGTTGTTCACTTTCTTTGCGGAAATTGTTTGAACTTTTCAACGGGTTCTAAATCGTATTCGTACTCGCAGGGGGCGAGACAATGAAACTCAGGTGTCCTACACCCACTGGTTTGATGCTTTTGGTCTGGAATCTTCCGTAAATAAAATTTTATCCGGTAACAAATATGTCGCTCCCGGCTGGTGTCTATGTTGTTTGCCGCCCTTTCGAGATCTTCCGCCCTACCTAACCTTCGAAGAATTCCCAATTTCGGCGAAGAACATTAAGCGCACTTGACCCTCTCAATGATCACTTCCGCTGGATTGTTACTTCCCATACATGGATGTTTTTTTCCCCTTATCTCTCTTCCTCGGTCTGTGTTGAGAAGTCGAGGTACCAATTTAAACTGAATGTCTGCGGGGAATAATGATTGGACCAAAATCCGATGCATATTCCCAGTCGCTGACAGCCCCACTTCCTCGAATCCCTGTATTCTGGTTCTTTTACGCAAGCTTGAGCGCCATTAGCCACAGTGCCTCGGATGTGCGAACTATTTTCTACCAGACCAAGCAAAATCAAGAGAAGCCAGTTGCGCGTGCACGCAACGCGGAGCTCCGAGTAAAGTACTACTTTGATCGTGCATGTAGCAGATAGGTAGCATTGGTATTGGACACAAATAGACATGGATTGGGTATCCGACGCCTTGGTATTGATCGCCAGCTACCGCTATCTACGACTACGTGCTATATCCAGCTAGATAGGGACACATATAAGCTTCGGACTCCTCAACCATGATCCTAGCTCTACAATGCCTCGCATGCCGACTGCCACTGAAATGCGCCTTGACAACATCACAGCTTGTTTGACCCAGGCCTTGCCACTTCTCACTGAGCTCCATGATGCATTTGGGCCTCCCTTTGTGCAACCCATTGTAAACACAATGCAGGCCTTGATCAACTTGGTTCAGGTATGTTTCACAGACCCCATTACGCCAGCAACTCATGTCTTATAGAATGTCAAACAAAACAAAAATGAGTGTGCTCAGGTCATGGAGAACATTCACCGAATTGTGTATGCAATCATCAACCTCCATATAAAGTCTGAGACTGTGGGTTCTCTCTCGCCCTCAATGTTGGATGATGTAGGGAAGTTCATGGAGTAAGTTCTGTTTGTGGTGGATACACTGTTTGTCACAATCTGCAATAGAACACTTCACAAGATATATAGCTTTGTTGAAGCACAACAGGAGGGGAACAAGATCAAGCACTTATTTGGCAATAAAGAGACAAAAAAATTACTGCAAGACTGCTGTGCAGGATTGACCCAAGCAATGGATGTCTTTGGTGTACGACTCCCTTCCAGTGCTTTTGCAGTTGGTTGAAATAATCCACATAGATTCCAAGATGGGTGGAGACCTTGAATGATATCAGGGAGTTCAAAGACACAGCCAATCTCATGCACAAAGAATTGGTGAAATTGATTGAAACACTTTCGGATACCAGTACACTCTCATCAGAAAGGTCATCAGTATGTATACAGATGACACTGGGATGCTGTTCTAATTTGAATCCAGGTTCATTGGGGAGTCAATGAATCAATAAACAGGTAGATGGTCTCATTCATCATCTCTTTAATTCTCACGACTTTGCCTTCAAGCTCCAATTCCTTCTCACTGTTGCCATCCAATCCCAAGATTTTCCATGGTCGTGAACAAGAGTTGGAAATTGTCCTCAAATTGCTCAGTCAGAAATCACCCAGAATAGCCATTCTGGGTGGTGGTGGAATGGGCAAGACCAGCCTTGCAAGAGCAGCACTGCACCATCCATGCACCACTTCCAAGTTTGAGCACCGGTTTTTTGTCAGTGCTGAGGCAGCATCCACAAGCATTGAGCTGGCTGCACTTGTTGGATTGCACCTTGGATTAAATCCAGGTCGGGATCTCACAAAGGCTATAATCCAGTATTTGTCGAGGAAACCAGCTTGTCTTTTGATTCTTGACAACCTGGAAACAGTATGGGAGCCCATACAGACTCGAGCTGGAATTGAAAACCTCCTGTCACTGCTCAGTGAGGTAGAACACCTTGCTTTGATGGTATGGCCACAACCATTCAATTCTTCGTTTGTTTTCACTTATATTTCCCAGATCACAATGCGTGGAGCTGAGAGGCCCGCCAAAGTTCAATGGACTCATCCATTTTTATCGCCTTTGCAGCCCCTATCTGATGATGCTGCCAAGCAAACTTTTATGGAGATTACAGATCATTCCTACACATTTGAGGAGGCTAAAGAACTTTTACAATTCACAGACAACATGCCATTAGCTGTTGATCTGATTGCTCATCTCACTGAATGTGAGGGCATGTCCAATGTCCTAGTGCGCTGGGAAACAGAGAAAACATCTATGCTCTCTATGGGGTTTGATCGACGATCCAGTTTGGATGTGTCCATTGGTCTGTCCCTTTCAAGTCCACGGATCACTCCTGAGAGCAAAGAATTATTGAGCCTCCTCTCAATTCTCCCCAATGGACTATCTGAAGCAGAACTCATTCAAAGCAAGCTTGGAGTTCCAAATGTCCTCCTTTGCAAAGCAGCACTGCAGGCTACTTCATTGGTATATCGGGATGGCAACAGACGACTAATGGTACTGATGCCTGTGAGGGAATATGTTCAGCAGTTCTTGCCTCCTTCACAGTCCCATATACAAAGCATTCAAAAGCACTTCCACACCCTTTTGGGACTATTCAAGAAACATCAAGGAGAGCAGCTGAAACCTGTAATCACTCAAATAACTATGAATCTGGCCAATTTGCATGAGGTCTTGAAGACAGGATTACAGGATAGTGATTCAAATCTTGAAGATACTATCAACTCTATATTATCTCTGAACTCATTCTTCCGACTCACTAGACGTCATTTCACACCACTGATTTATGATATTCCGGGTTCTTTGTCTCAGCTTTATGATGGAAGACTGGAAATAATTTGGTTTATTGAAGTTCTCGTGACTGCATCATACACCAAACCTGTGTTGCAAAAGGCAATCACTCAAGCAACCAGCTATTTCCATCATATCCATGATCCCCTTCTTGAGTGTGAGTCCCAAGCATTTCTCGAGCCTCTCCTTCTTGCCTAACGTCCTCATTTATAATAGCCCAATTCTATGAAGCAGTAGCATTGCATATCTCTCTTCGCACAGGGGATTTCAACCAAGCCACACAGTATCTTCAAATGGCTCAAGAATTATCTGAGCTGTGTGGAGACACTGGTCAACAGTGTCGGGTCTTGTTCAGCCTCAGCAGGCTTAAATGCTACACTGGAGATCATTGTGCAGCCCAGGTCCTAGCACAAAGGGTATCTAAACTGTCTGGAGATCTATATATCGAGGCAGGAGCAAGCCGGCTTGAAGCCACATGCTCTAGAATGCGCGGTGATTATTGGAAGAGCGTGGCACAACTCTCCAGGGCTCGAGATCTCATTTTTCTGTGTGGCTTGTCTGGTGGGGATCTTGATCATAATAGCACTCTGGAGCAAGCTGAGATTCATCTCTTGCAATCGGAATATGCAGAGGCTAGAAGTCTGTTCAACACTGAACTTGAAAACACCTCTCCAGAGGAAAATGCGACATTTCATGCACATGCACTGCTCAATATTGCACTCATTGACATAGCAATTGGTGGGCCCAAGGAACATATTTATCACAACTTGGATACAGCCAGAGCAATTTGGAGCAAGGAGACCTATGCAGGAATCTCTTCATGTCACATGCTACAAGGGCAGATGGAGTTTTTGGAGGGGAAATTTGATTCTGCAAGCACCAAATTTCAGGAATGCCTGGCTTCAGCCCGAGGACACAACGAGCCAAAATCCTTCTGTTTGGAACAATTAGCCAACATTCGGGCTTGGCCAGAGAATGAAGGACAGTACAAGTGGCTCGTCATGTACTTGGGGTATGCCTACACATTGAAACAGAAATTGGCACTTCACAAGGCATTTCTCTTCCTGGGAGATGTCTTCATTACCAATGAGGATGAGAAGACAGCAACCAGTCTATATCAAGTGGCCCTTGAAGGATTCACATACATGGGTGTACATCAAAGCCGGGCACAGTGCATGCTACGTCTGGGAGATCTTGCAAATAAAAATGGACACATCTCTGAGGCAATGTCATTTTGGAAGGCTGCTCGACCCCTATTTGAACGGTCATCACAGGCTAAAGATATGGCCCAGATTGATGCAAAGATCGCTACTGTGGAAAATGCTCATCAAATGACTCTTGTGCAGCTTGAAACCTTGGATGCACCAGTTCAGGAGGTGGACGAGGATGACAACAAACATTCTGTTCAGGAGGGCGCTAAGGAACATACAGTCCCTGTTTCGGTTTGATCCTATCCTGACATGTCCTTGAGAGATGGTAGTTCCTCTCCCAGCTCAATTCTATTCCACTGCCCTTGTATCAATTTCTTGGCTTATTCATATGCACTCAACCCATTATTTATTTGCCTTTCAGTCCCTTGGTTATACTGTTATCCCAAATTTGGCTTCCATTTACTGAACTGCATAGTGATATTTATCTCCCTGTCTAAATGTCGAGTTTATTTATTTATTTATTTTCAACCTTGGGTGTTTGTGTTGAGTGTGTGAAAATCAATGGTAGAAAATCTATCTCAAAGGTATATAGTGAGGTAAGAACGTTCATATAAAGAGTCTGTCTACGAGAGACTATCTCAAAGGTATGAACACAGTTTATCACTTACCTGCCCATTGGCGATAAGGTATGAAAACGAACATGGAGTGCTGCGGCCCTTGACTCGAATGGAAGCAAAAACCCACCAACATTTCTCCGAGTCTCACAAGCACCAGATGGGTATGTACATTGGCCGAATCTACTGCGATGTAGCTGAATGAAAAATATTCTCTGGAGCCTTACCATTGGACGACTTGGCCGCACCAGGGCGCGATCTAAGCGGTAAGTGGATTTGCAAGCATGCTGGCAGTAGGCGCGCGACAAGCGCAATAATTGCGCATCTATCTTACTTTGTGTCGCTGACCCCAACTCATCCGACTCTTTTGTTCCGCTCCACAGCCCACGCAAATTGCAAAATACAACCCATCGCTGTACAGTGCAAGTTCCAAAAAAGGCGCGTCGATTTCCTTTTTTGGACATCCTACATTCTTGCTTCTCGCCGCTTTCTCTTTCTCGCACATTATTGCTTCAGACTCCACCATAAACAACGCGATCCAAAGTACGTTTGTACATATGATACATTTGATTTGATTTGGTACCGTTTATCATACGAATTATATGGCTACGAGCCGGGTAAAGTGAAGTATGCCGTACATCGAGGAAGAAAAGACGGTGATTAACCGAGGCGGTGGGTCCGATGGTAAGCTACGGGCAGGGAGACGAGTAGAGTAGAGTGGAGTACGGTGTGAGGAGGACAGGATAGGTAAACGACAGGATACAGCGATGATGGGGGGAGAAAAGAAAAGGAACGGAACGGACCTACGAGTCCACAGCCAAATGAGTAGGTTACAGGAGAGATACAGCGCAAGGGAGGTAGAAGGGCAAGGGGCGTGACGGAGATCAGCGCGGGCACCGTAAATCGGAGGGCAAACGGGCGAGCAAGGAGTGGGGCTCGGAAAAACGGGATGGTAGAGGCAAAGGTTGCCGCCATCGCTAGAGAAGATCACCCCTCCACGCCCACCAACGCTCTCAACGCGCCCCTGACGGGCAGCAGCATCACGTGCAGCGGGTAGAGCAGCAGCGCGAGACCCGCCGCGAGCCATTCGCGCAGGAGGGCACCGAGAAGGAGCCCCGATGTGTATCCTACACCACCGTGCGCTTGTGGAGGCGGGTGAGGGGCAGGCCATACGTGCGGCGGCGGCGTGGGGTGCAACAGCTCGCCCTCCTCCGGAATAGAATCCAGTGCACGCCGCTTGCCATTGCCGTTGCCAGTCGGGGAGATTGGGGACGGTGGGTGCTGAGGTGGCGGCGGAAGCGGCGCGGAAGATTGGGACCCAAACCAAGAAGCGATCAACCACCTCGACGGCGCGCTGGGAGAGTGGGCGGGGACAAATATGGTGTTGTTCGTCGTGCCCTTGCCAGTGGATACTTCTAAAGCGGCGGTCTTGGACGAGTTTCGCAGTTTACCGACACGACGTTCGACACGTCGCACGCCCCGCTCCAGCGGCCCGAGCGCGTCCTCGACATACGCGTAGATGGCATCCACTTCTTCGCGCGAGGGGAGGTGTGCGATGGCTGCTTCGAGGCGCACGATTTGCGCGCGTAGCTCCTGTATTTCGGCTTTAGTGGCGACATCGGAGGAAGCGCGGGTGGAGGGGGAAGAGTCGGGTGAATGAACGACGGTGTGGAGGGTGCTGGTGCGCGATGCGATACGCGCGACGAGCTCGCGGAGGGGGCGGATGGCCGTTGCGAGGGCGAAGAGGGAGGTGCTGAACCACGAAATTGGTTCACGGTAGCTCGGGCTTGTCCCGGCCAAAGAATCTAGTGAACGGAGGAGGAAAACGCCGAGCGCGGGGGCGAGGAGGTAGAATAATAAGAGGAGGATTTCGAAGGTGCGGAGTTCGGACTTTGTGCGTGCGGCCGTGAGGGTAGGGGGGTTTGGAACGGGGGAGGAGAGTGAGCGGCGCGGGCGCGCGGCGTGTCAGAGGGACCAGGGGACTGCACAAAGACATTATTAGGATCAACGCAACGGAATGAAGGATGATAAATGCACATCTTCGACAAGTTGGTGCAAATAAAATATTAACAGAAGCAGCAGCAGCAGATCTTTCGAGTGGTCGCTCCCAGTGAGCCAGTTCCCAATCGGCGGCGCGAGTGCGAGGAGGACGGGAATGGAGGGGTTCTACCAAGGACGCGGCGCAGGGATATCGTGATCCTCAAAATCTGCTTCTCCGTCTTCCGCTTCTCGTTTTTGCTCCGCTTGAGTATCTGTGGATTACATCCACCCTGCTCGTCCTCGTCCTCGTCCTCTATCTGTTTGTGTTCGCATTCAGGGGACTCCGGGTCCTCGAACAACGTCAGTGGCGAATCCACCTCTTCATCTTCCTCCCCGTTGCGCGTGCTGGAACCTGCGGTGGAAATGGAGCGCCTTGTGCGTTCTAGAACATTTCGCCGACGGAGGGGTGTAGGCGAGGGGCGAGCTGTGCTTTGACGGACCATCGCGAATTTCCATGGAGGAGGTTAGATTTGGGAGAAAGGTCGGTCCGGGAAACATTAGCCGAGATTTGATTAGATTATCCTTATAAGGCAAGTCAGACCGGGGGAAGCGTGATGTTTGACGATGTCACGCTGTGACCTCGGTGCTTGGTTTTCTCCCTCATCTCGTAGCTCGCTGGCTGGCTCCACAAATTTTCTGGGGTACCTCTGGGCTACGGATCCCTCCCTCTATGTCATTGTATCTCGAATTCCCGACCCCTCGATAAACCGGAATTCAGTGCACGTCGCTGCTGTGCTCATTTTGCAGTCTCTGCTGGCATTTCTCGTCTTACTTTTCTTTGGAGAGCGCATCTCGTGTGTCTGTTCTGATCAGTGGAAGAAATGTATCTAGGGGCTGAATATAAGACTGTCAACTCAATCCATTTCCCCTTTTCACCACGCAACTCTCGCCGTCGCCCACACCTTTGATTGTGGTCGGTCTGATGTCCGTTCGCTACGATCTTCCCTGCCCCTTGGCCTGGGCAAATAATGCTAGGCGCCATGTCTTCCTACACGTCTTTCGCTGTCGAGTCACCCTTGCAGCCATGTCGACAAATTCCGATTCTGAGGATCTTTGCCAGGCGAGGACGTCACGATATTAGCGTCTCCCATGTCTCAGAAGCTTGCAAGACCTACAATAAATGCCACAACTCTCGAGGTTCTTAGCGTCCATGACAGGAATGAAGCGCTACCAAGTTTATTGCGATCAACAGGCGGTTTGGGCGTTGCATATTGGATTGTGCGGAACTTGAACTTATACGCAGTAAGTTTTTGTCCCTCCATGGTCCGGTTCTTCTTTCCTTCTGCTCCTGTCATTTTTTTGCCTCCGGGAATATCATCGGAACCAGCTCCACTCGCGAAGATTCCACCGTTATCCTTCATTTTTGCGCCCGAAATCATTCCTCTATTGAGGAATTTTTAGGCTCCGTTTAGAGCCAAATGCATCGCATCGCCGCATCTTAGGAGCTCTTCGCAGGATGCTCTACGCCTTTCGCGCGAGCTCCGAATATCTCAAGTCTGTGGACCTCCCAGCATGTCAAGATCTGGACCTTCGCACCATCGCATCGGGGATCTCAACACCGATGTCTCTCCCACATCAAATACGATGCGCGTTCTATATATATGGTATTTCCCGTTAGACCAAGCATAATAAGAAAGGCGTACCACAGACATGGCATTCATGTCGATGGATTGAGTTACTTCAAAGTCATAATGAATTGCGCGCCCATGCGTTACTGCTCAGCTCGTTTTGGCCCGGATTCTGGCTCGATGCGATTCAGGTATGTCTTATCAGCGTCTCTCTTACTTCGATTGATTGATACCTCTCTGAAATAATGACTCCCAACCATGTGTCTTGAATCTTACCTCCGGAGCGAAGCAGAGGCGCGTCTTGTATCCTGTTGCTCTTAGCTTGTAGGGCATTGATCTGTGCCCGTTCTTCGCGACCTGGGTCTGGCTCAGAATTTCCCTACCTTGCTTTGGAATCAAGTGGCCATGTCTGCACCACGTTAGGCCCCAACTGATCCTCGAAGAATTCCCAATTTCGGCCAAGAAAATTAATATTAATCGCACCCGAGCCTCTTAGTGATCCCTTACGCTCGATTGTTACTTCCGTACATTGATGTTTTTTTCCCTCATCTCTCTCAGTCCGTGTTGAGATGGGAGCTACCAATTTAAACCGAATGTCTGCGGGGAACAATGATTGGAACAATATTCGACACACATTCCCGGTCGTTGACAGCCGCCCCTACCTCGTATCCCTGTATTCTCGTTCCTTCATGTAACCTCGATATTTCCCATAGCACCTCGGATGTGTGAATTATTCTGTACGAGGCCAAGCAAAATCAAGACCAGCAGGTTCCTCTTCCTCTTCCTCAGCCACCTTCGACATTTATTGGGTCTATCATTAGGCCCACCCCGCATTAAACGGTTCAATTGAACTTGCAGAGAAGGTTACAAAGTCTGCGAAGGTCGTCGAAATTTAACCAAAGCTCGTGCAGCTTTCTTTTGCACTCCAAAGGTTTCGTATTTGTGGCAGCAGGTGTTCGTCTACAGTCCAACCATCACGTAGGTGGTTCTTTCCTCTCCCTTCGGAAGGGTGAGCGGTTGCTTGCTTTCATAGTGGAGATTTCTGCCTTGTTCCGAGGACAAAGGATCATAGAACACAACATGCAAACTATTCATTATCACGATTTGATAGGGCCAACCGGGTGAACGGCAGTGTTTGGTGGTGTGATGTGAACAGAATGGGATTGGCTTTGAGAGGTTTGCTCACAGGTGAATCGAGATGCTGGTATTACAATTTGAAAGAACATGGATGTAATGACATTGGGAACTGAATCGCTGATCAGCAATTGCTGCTATGGTGAATGTGGTATCAAGGCAGGTGCAGATGGAGCGGGAGATGAATATGCTATGTTTCTAGGGAACAACAGATCGAATTAAAAGGTCAGGCAGCTGGGTTAGATGGATTGATTTATGGATCTGATTGATTCGCTATGGCGACTTTAGTCTATGTGGGGCTATACGGCAACTTTGCGTTTTCCTGATGCCAGTGTTTGGTGGTGTGATGTGAACAGAATGGGATTAGCTTTGGGAGGTTCTCTCGCTGGTGAATCGAGACGCTGGTATTACTATAGAAAAATCCAGAGAGGGAACGGAGTACGGCCTGCACGAGGACCACAGCGGCGCTACAACGGGAAGTGCCCGAGGGACGGAAGACCAGGGTGTATTGGTGGTAAGGACGGGTAGAAACGCGCAAAGTACGTACATAATAGTGCCATGTATATATATTGTATATACCGTAAATACCTGCTGTTAATATATCCGACAGGTAGCTGGCAGGTGGCTCGAAGCAGGTCGCCGATCAGTGCCATATTCTAACAATTACAATTTGAAAGCACATGGATGTAATTACTAATGACGCTGGGGACTGAATCGCTGATCAGCAATTGCTGCTATGGTGAATGTTGTATCAAGGCAGATGCAGATGGAGCAGGAGATGAATATGCTATATTTCTAGGGAACAAAAAGATCAAATTAAAAAGGTCAGGCAGCTGGGTTAGATGGATTGATTATCTCACTTGCTTCCCATCCATGAGAAGTGATCAACACACATCAGGAAACACCGAATTGCTATGGGCTCTATGGGCAGTTACATAGACCCACATAGAAACTCATAGACGCCATAGCGGTGTTGCTATGGTGTCTATGCAAGTCTATGTGGCAGCCCATAGCAATTTGGCTTTTTCCTCATGCAGCTCCGAGGAGCCAAATATAATGCACACACTTCAATTTTGATCCCCAGCTCTACAATGCCGCGCCTGCCCACTGTGACTGAAATGCGCCTCGATAATATTACAGCTTGCTTGACACAGGCCTTGCCACTTCTCATGGAGCTCAATGATGCATTTGGGCCTCCCTTTGTGCAACCCATTGTAAACACCATTCAGGCCTTGATCAACTTGGTTCAGGTATGTTTCACAGACCCCATTACTCCAGCTACTCATATCTTATAGAATGTCAAACAAAACAAAAATGAGTGTGCTCAGGTCATGGAGAACATTCACCGAATTGTGTATGCAATCATCAACCTCCATATAAAGTCTGAGACTGTGGGCTCTCTCTCGCCCTCAATGGTGGAGGATGTAGGGAAGTTCATGGAGTAAGTTCTGTTTGTTGTGGATACACTGTTTGTCACAATCTGCAATAGAACACTTCACAAGATATATACCTTTGTTGAAGCACAAAAGGAGGGGAACAAGATCAAGCACTTATTTGGCAATAAAGAGACAAAAAAATTACTGCAAGACTGCTGTGCAGGATTGACCCAAGCCATGGATGTCTTTGGTGTACGACTCCCTTCCAGTGCTTTTGCAGTTGGTTGATATAATCCACATAGATTCCAAGATGGATGGAGACCTTGAATGATATCAGGGAGTTCAAAGACACAGCCAATCTCATGCACAAAGAATTGGTGAAATTAATTGAAACACTTTCGGACACCGGCACACTGTCATCAGAAAGGTCATCAGTATGTATACAGCTGACACTGGGATGCTGTTCTAATTTAACTCCAGGTTCATTGGGGAATCAATGAATCAATAAACAGGTAGGACTCATTCATCGTCTTTTTAATTCTCATGACTTTGCCTGCAAGCTCCAATTCGTTCTCACTGTTGCCATCAAATCCCAAGATTTTCCATGGTCGGGAACAAGAGTTGGAAATTGTCCTCAAATTGCTCAGTCAGAAGTCACCCAGAATAGCCATTCTAGGAGGTGGTGGAATGGGCAAGACCAGCCTTGCGAGAGCAGCACTGCACCATCCAGACACCACTTCCAAATTTGAGCACCGGTTTTTTGTCAGTGCTGAGGCAGCAACCACAAGCATTGAACTGGCTGCACTTGTTGGATTGCACATTGGATTAAATCCAGGTCAAGATCTCACTAAGGCAATAATCAAGTATTTTGCAAGGAAACCACCTTGTCTTTTGATTCTTGACAACCTGGAAACAGTATGGGAGCCCATACAGACTCGAGCTGGAATTGAAAGCCTCCTGTCACTGCTCAGTGAGATAGAACACCTTGCTTTGTTGGTATGGCCACAACCATTCAATTATTTTGCTTTCACTGATATTTCCCAGATCACAATGCGCGGAGCTGAAAGGCCAGCCAATGTTCAGTGGACTCATCCGTTTTTATTGCCTTTGCAGCCCCTATCTGATGATGCTGCCAAGCAAACTTTCATGGAGATTACAGATCATTCCTACTCATTTCAGGAGGTTGAAGAACTTCTAAAATTCACAGACAACATGCCATTAGCTGTTGATCTGATTGCTAATCTCACTGAATATGAGGGTATGTCCAATGTCCTACTGCGTTGGGAAACAGAAAAAACATCTATGCTCTCTATGGGCTTTGACCGACGATCCAGTTTGGATGTGTCCATTTGTCTGTCCCTCTCAAGTCCCCGGATCAGCCCTGAGAGCAAAGAATTATTGAGTCTCCTCTCAATTCTCCCCAATGGACTATCTGAAGCAGAACTCATCCAAAGCAAGCTTGGAATTCCAAATGTCCTCAGTTGCAAAGCAGCACTGCAGGCTACCTCATTGATATATCAGGATGGCAACAGGCAACTACTGCCACTGATGCCCGTGAGAGAATATGTTCAGCAGTTCTTGCCTCCATCACAGCCCCATATACAAAACATTCGAAAGCACTTCCACACCCTTTTGGGACTATACAAGAAACATCGAGGAGAGCAGCTGAAACCTGTAATCACTCAAATAACTATGAATCTGTCCAATTTGCATGAGGTCTTGAAGAATGGATTACAGGATAGTGACTCAAATCTTGAAGATACTATCAACTCCATATTATCTTTGAACTCATTCTTCCGGCTCACTAGACGTCATTTCACACCACTGATTTATGATATGCCGGCTTCTTTGTCTCAACTATACGATGGAAGACTGGAAATAATTTGGTTTATTGAAGTTCTTGTGACTGCATCATACACCAAACCTGTGTTGCAAAAGGCAATCACGCAAGCAATCAGCTATTTCCATCATATCCATGATCCCCTTCTTGAGTGTAAGTCCCAAGCATTTTTTAGCCTCTCCTTCTTTGCCTAACATCCTCATCCATAATAGCCCAATTCTACGAAGCAGTAGGATCTCTGATCTTTATTTACGAAGGGGATTCCAATCAAACCACAAAGTATCTTCAAAAGGCCCAAGAATTATCTGAGCTGTGTGGAGACACTGATCAACAGTGTCAGGTCTTAATAACTCTCAGTGAGCTTAAATTCACTGTTGGAGATCATTGTGCAGCCCAGGTGCTAGCACAAAGGGCATCTAAACTGTCCGGAGATCTGTTTACTGAGGCAAGAGCAAGCCGGCTTGAAGCTGCATGCTCTAGATCCCGTGGAGATTATCGAAAGAGTGCAGCACAACTCTCCAGGGTTCGAGATCTCATTTTTCTGTGTGGCTTGTCTGGTGGGGGTCTTGATCATCAGAGCACTGTGGACCAAACTGAGATTCATCTCCTGCAATCAGAATATGCAGTTGCTAGAAGTCTGTTTAACAAAGAGGTTGAAACCACCTCTCCAGAGGAAAATGCACCATATCATGCACTGGCACGACTCAATATTGCACTCATTGACATTGCAATTGGTGGGTCCAAGGAATATATTTATCATAACTTGGATATGGTCAGAGCACTTTGGAGCAAGGAGACCCATGTGGCAATCTCTTTTTGTGACGTGCTACAAGGGCAGATGGAGCTTTTGGAGGGGAAATTTGATTCCGCAAAGATCCAATTTCAGGAATGCCTGACTTCAACCCAAGGACACAATGAGACAAAATCCTTCTGCTTGGAACAATTAGCAAATATTCGGGCGTGGCCAGAGAATGAATGGCAGTACAAGTGGCCCATCACATACTTGGGGTATGCCTACATGTTGAAACAGAAATTGGCACTTCACAAGGCCCTTCTCTTCCTGGGAGATGTCTTCATTGCCAATGAGGATGAGGAGACAGCAAACAGTCTATATCAAGTGGCACTTGAAGGATTCACATACATGGATGTACATCAAAGCCGAGCACAGTGCATGCTACGTCTGGGAGATCTCGAAAACAAAAATGGACACACCTCTGAGGCAATCACATTTTGGAAGGCTGCTAGACCCCTATTTGAGCGGTCATCACAGGCCAAGGATATGGCCCAGATTGATGCAAAGATCACTACTGTGGAAAATGCTTGTCAAATGGCTCTTGTGCAGCTTGAAACCTTGGATGGACCAGTTCAGGAGGTGGACGAGGATGACGACAAAGATTCTATTCAGGAGGGCGCTAAGAAACATCCAGTCCCTGTGTCAGTTTGATCCTATCCTGATATATCCTTGAGAGAGGATAGTTATCCTCCCAGTTCAATTCTATTCCAACTCTTTTTCACTACTCTTGTATCAATTTCTTGGCTTACATTCATATGTGCTCAACCCATTATTTATTTCCTTTTCATTCCCCTAGTTACACTGTGATCACAAATTTGGTTTTCACTTACTTACTAACTCGTAGCTGTTTATTGCCCGGTCCAAATATCCTTTGAATTTATTTATTTATTTTCAACCTTGTCTTTGTGTTGAATGTGTGAAAATCAGTGGTAGAAAATCAATTTCAAAGGTACAAATACAGTGTATCACTTACCTGCCCATTGGCAATAAGGTATGAAAACCCACCAACATTTATCCGAGTCTCACAAGCACCAGATGGGTATTTACATTGGCCGCATCTACTGCGATGTAGCTGGATGAAAAAATATTCTCTGGAGCATTACCATTGGGCAACTTGGCTATACCAGGGCGCGATCTAAACGGTAAGTGGATTTGCAAGCGTGCTGGCAGGAGGCGCGCGCGACAAGCGTAATAATTGCGCATCTCGTCTGACCATGTCTCTGACCCCAACACATTCAACACTTTTGCTCCTCCCCCCAAAAGTCTACGCAAATTGCAAAATACAACCTATCTCTGCACAGTGCAAGTTCCAAAAAAGGCGCGTCGATTTCCTTTTTTGGACATCCTACACTCTTGCTTCTTGCCGCTTTCTCTTTCTCGCACATGATTGCTTCGGACTCCGCCATAAACAGCGCGATCCAAAGTACAGTTGTATATATAATACATTTGATTTCTTTAGGTACCGTTTATCGTAGGAATTATATGGCTATGAGCCGGGTAAAATGAAGTATGCGGTACATCGAGGAGGGAAAGACGGGGATTGACCGGGGGGTGGGTCCGATGGTAATCTACGGGCAGGGAGCGGAGACGAGTAAAGCAGAGTAGAGTACGGTGCGAGGATGGATAGGTAAACGACGGGATACAGGGACGATGCGGGGATAAAAGGAACGGAACGGACCGACGAGTCCACAGCCAAATGAGTAGGTACAGGAGAGATACGGCGCAAGGGAGGTAGAAGGGCAAGGGGCGGGACGGAGGTCAGCGCGGGCACCGTAAATCGGAGGGCAAACGGCGAGCAAGGAGTGGGGCTCAGAAAATCGGGATGGCGGAGGCAAAGGTTGCTGCCATCGCGAGAGAAGCTCACCCCTCCACGCCCACTAACGCTCTCAAAGCCCCCCTGACCGGCAGCAGCGCCACGTACAACGGGTAGAGCAGCAGCGCGAGCCCCGCCGCGAGCCATTCGCGGAGGAGGGCACCGAGAAGGAGCCCCGATGTGTATCCTACACCACCGTGCGCTTGTGGAGGCGGGTGAGGGGCAGGCCATACGTGCGGCGGCGGCGTGGGGTGCAACGGCTCGCCCTCCTCCGGAATAGAATCCAGCGCACGCCGCTTGCCATTGCCGTTGCCAGTCGGGGAGATTGGGGACGGTGGGTGCTGAGGTGGCGGCGGAAGCGGCGCGGAAGATTGGGACCCAAACCAAGAAGCGATCAACCACCTCGACGGCGCGCTGGGAGAGTGGGCGGGGACAAATATGGTGTTGTTCGTCGTGCCCTTGCCAGTGGATACTTCTAAAGCGGCGGTCTTGGACGAGTTTCGAAGCTTGCCGACACGACGTTCGACGCGCCGTACGCCCCGCTCGAGCGGCCCAAGCGCGTCCTCGATGTACACATAGATCGCATCCACTTCTTCGCGCGAGGGGGGGTGTGAGATGACCGCTTCGAGACGCGCGATTTGCGCGCGTAGCTCCTTTATTTCGGCGTTGGTAGTGACATCAGAGGAAGCGCGGGTGGAGGGGGAAGAGTCGGGTGAATGAACGACGGTGTGGAGGGTGCTGGTGCGCGATGCGATACGCGCGACGAGCTCGCAGAGAGGGCAGATGGCTGTTGCGAGGGCGAAGAGGGAGGTGCTGAACCACGAAATTGGTTCACGGGAGTTCGGGCTTGTCCCGGACAATGACACGAGCGAACGCAGGAGCGCGGGGGCGATGAGGCAGAATAATAAGAGGATTTCGAAAGTGCGGAGTTCGTACTTTGCGCGTGTGGCTGTGAGCGTAGGCGGATTTCGGACGGGGGAGAAGAGTGAGCGGCGCGGGCGCGCGGCGTGGTAGGGGGACTAGGGAACTGTACAAAGACATTATTAGGGTCGAAGGAATGAAGGATTATAAAAGCGCACCTTTGCAAAGAGAAGCAGTAGCAGATCTTTCAAGTGGTCGTCTCCAGTGAACCAGTTCCCAATCGGGGGCGCGAGTGCGAGGAGGACAGGGATGGAGGGCTTGTCCCAAGGACGCGGCGCAGGGACATCGTGATCCTCAAACTCCGCTTCTCCGTCTTCCGCTTCTCGTTCCTCCTCCGCTTGGGTATCGGTGGATTGCATCCCACCCAGCTCATCCGCCTCCTCGTCCTCCATCTGTTCGTGTTCGTAGTCAGGGGACTCCGGGTCGTCGAACGTCGGTGGCGAATCCGCGTCTTCATCTTCCTCCCCGTTGCGCGTGCTGGCACCTGCTGTGGAAATGGAGCGCCTTGTGCATTCTAGAACATTTATTCGCCGACGGAGGGGTGTAGGCGAGGGGCGAGCTGTGCTTTTGCTTGCCATCGCGAATTTCCCTGAACGAGGTTTGAGACAGACATGACAATGTCACCGTGACGCTGTGACCGAGTCGGCTCTTGGTTTCCGCCCTCATCTCGTCGCTGGCTGGCTGGCTCCACAATCTTCCTCTGGGCTACGGATCCGTCCCTCCATGCCATTTCATCTCTTGAATTTCCCAACTCTGGATAAACCGGAATTCAGTCGCTGCTTTGCTCGTCTTGCGCCGTTTCGAAGCATGCTTTGGGTCTCCCTTTGGCATCAATAACCTGGCTGTTCGATGCGCTCCAAATACCCAACTCGTTGGCCTGGCTGGATATACTCTTCCCGTCAGTCATTTCGTTCAGTACCTTCCGTTGGCATTTCTCATCCTACCTCCGTTTTGGGGACGCATCTCGTGTGTCGATTCTGAATCAGCGGAAGAAACGTGGAGACAATCTCTCGCTGTGCTTCACATCTGGAGGCTGAATATGGCAGTATCGACGCAATCTATTTCCCTTTTTTCACCACGCAACTCTCGCCGTCACCCACACCTTTGATTGTGGTCGGTTTCATGTCCGTTCGCTACTATCTTCTCCGCGCCTTGCCCTAAACAAATAATGGTACACGTCATGTCTTCATACACATCATTCGCTGTCGAGTCACCCTCGTAGCCATGTTGAACAATGCCTTCAAGTTCCGATTCTGAGAATCTCTGCCGGGCAACCTTCAAGGACGTCACGATACTGGCGTCTCCCATGTCTCCGCAATGTGACACCTCTCGAGGCCTTTAGCTTTAGCGTTCACGACAGGAATTATGTGCCACCAAGTTTATCGTTATCAACAGGCGGTCTGGGTGGTGCGTATTGAATTGTGCGGAACTTGAGGACTTATGCACCGTAGGCTTTTGTCCCTCAGTGGTCTAGATCTTCTTTCCCTCTCCTTCATTTTCTCGTCTCAGGAAGTCTCATCGGAACCAGGTCCCCTCGCGAAGATTCCACCGTCTTTCTTGATTCTCGCGCTCGGAATCAATCCGCCTTGATTCGGGGATTTCTAATTCCCGGTCGCTGACAGCCCCACTTCCTCGGATCCCTGTATTATGGTTCTTTGATGCAAGCTCGAACGCCATTAGCCATAGCACCCCGGATGTGCGAACTATTTTATACTAGGCCAAGCAAAATCAAGATCGGCAGGTTTCACTCCTCGCTTTAAAGGATTTTACCGAGAATTTGTCGAGAATTGAAGCCAGTTGCGCGTGCACGCATCGCGGAGCTCCGAGTAAAGTACTACTTTGATCGTGCATGTAGCAGATAGGTAGCATTGGTATTGGACACAAATAGACATGGATTGGGTATCCGACGGCATTGATCGCCAGCTACCGCTATCTACGAATACGCGCTATATCCAGCAAGATAGGGACACATATAAGCTTCGGACTCCTCAACCATGATCCTAGCTCTACAATGCCTCGCATGCCAACCGCCACCGAAATGCGCCTTGACAACATCACAGCTTGTTTGACCCAGGCCTTGCCACTTCTCACTGAGCTCCATGATGCATTTGGGCCTCCCTTTGTGCAACCCATTGTAAACACCATTCAGGCCTTGATCAAGTTGGTTCAGGTATGTTTCACAGACCCCATTACTCCAGCTACTCATGTCTTATAGAACGTCAAACAAAACAAAAATGAGTGTGCTCAGGTCATGGAGAACATTCACCGAATTGTGTATGCAATCATCAACCTCCATATAAAGTCTGAGACTGTGGGTTCTCTCTCGCCCTCAATGTTGGATGATGTAGGGAAGTTCATGGAGTAAGTCCTGTTTGTGGTGGATACACTGTTTGTCACAATCTGCAATAGAACACTTCACAAGATATATACTTTTGTTGAAGCACAACAGGAGGGGAACAAGATCAAGCACTTATTTGGCAATAAAGAGACAAAAAAATTACTGCAAGACTGCTGTGCAGGATTGACCCAAGCAATGGATGTCTTTGGTGTACGAGTCCCTTCCAGTGCTTTTGCAGTTGGTTGAAATAATCCACATAGATTCCAAGATGGGTGGAGACCTTGAATGATATCAGGGAGTTCAAAGACACAGCCAATCTCATGCACAAAGAATTGGTGAAATTAATTGAAACACTTTCGGATACCAGTACACTCTCATCAGAAAGGTCATCAGTATGTATACAGCTGACACTGGAATGCTGTTCTAATTCGATTCCAGGTTCATTGGGGAGTCAATGAATCAATAAACAGGTAGATGGTCTCATTCATCATCTCTTTAATTCTCATGACTTTGCCTTCAAGCTCCAATTCCTTCTCACTGTTGCCATCAAATCCCAAGATTTTCAATGGTCATGAACAAGAGTTGGAAATTGTCCTCAAATTGCTCAGTCAGAAGTCACCCAGAATAGCCATTCTGGGTGGTGGTGGAATGGGCAAGACCAGCCTTGCAAGAGCAGCACTGCACCATCCATGCACCACTTCCAAGTTTGAGCACCGGTTTTTTGTCAGTGCTGAGGCAGCATCTACAAGCATTGAACTGGCTGCACTTGTTGGATTGCACCTTGGATTAAATCCAGGTCGAGATCTCACAAAGGCTATAATCCAGTATTTTTCAAGGAAACCACCTTGTCTTTTGATTCTTGACAACCTGGAAACAGTATGGGAGCCCATACAGACTCGAGCTGCAATTGAAAACCTCCTATCACTGCTCAGTGAGGTAGAACACCTTGCTTTGATGGTATGGCCACAACCATTCAATTCTTCGTTTGCTTTCACTTATATTTTCCAGATCACAATGCGTGGAGCTGAGAGGCCCGCCAAAGTTCAATGGACTCATCCATTTTTATCACCTTTGCAGCCCCTATCTGATGATGCTGCCAAGCAAACTTTCATGGAGATTACAGATCATTCCTACACATTTGAGGAGGCTAAAGAACTTCTACAATTCACAGACAACATGCCATTAGCTGTGGATCTGATTGCTCATCTCACTGAATGTGAGGGCATGTCCAATGTCCTAGTGCGCTGGGAAACAGAGAAAACATCTATGCTCTCTATGGGGTTTGACCGACGATCCAGTTTGGATGTGTCCATTGGTCTCTCCCTCTCAAGTCCACGGATCACTCCTGAGAGCAAAGAATTATTGAGTCTCCTCTCAATTCTCCCAAATGGACTATCTGAAGCAGAACTCATTCAAAGCAAGCTTGGAGTTCCAAATGTCCTCCTTTGCAAAGCAGCACTGCAGGCTACTTCATTGGTATATCGGGATGGCAACAGATGACTAATGGTACTGATGCCTGTGAGGGAATATGTTCAGCAGTTCTTGCCTCCTTCACAGTCCCATATACAAAGCATTCAAAAGCACTTCCACACCCTTTTGGGACTATACAAGAAACATCGAGGAGAGCAGCTGAAACCTGTAATCACTCAAATAACTATGAATCTGGCCAATTTGCATGAGGTCTTGAAGAAAGGATTACAGGATAGTGATTCAAATCTTGAAGATACTATCAACTCTATATTATCTCTGAACTCATTCTTCCGGCTCACTAGACGTCATTTCACGCCACTGATTTATGATATTCCGGGTTCTTTGTCTCAGCTTTATGATGGAAGACTGGAAATAATTTGGTTTATTGAAGTTCTCGTGACTGCATCATACACCAAACCTGTGTTGCAAAAGGCAATCACTCAAGCAACCAGCTATTTCCATCATATCCATGATCCCCTTCTTGAGTGTGAGTCCCAAGCATTTCTCGAGCCTCTCCTTCTTGCCTAACCTCCTCATTTATAATAGCCCAATTCTATGAAGCAGTAGCATTGCATATCTCTCTTCGCACAGGGGATTTCAACCAAGCCACACAGTATCTTCAAATGGCTCAAGAATTATCTGAGCTGTGTGGAGACACTGGTCAACAGTGTCGGGTCTTGTTCAGCCTCAGCAGGCTTAAATGCTACACTGGAGATCATTGTGCAGCCCAGGTCCTAGCACAAAGGATATCTAAACTGTCTGGAGATCTATTTATCGAGGCAGGAGCAAGCCGGCTTGAAGCCACATGCTCTAGAATGCGCGGTGATTATCGGAAGAGCATGGCACAACTCTCCAGGGCTCGCGATCTCATTTTTCTGTGTGGCTTGTCTGGTGGGGATCTTGATCATAATAGCACTCTGGAGCAAGCTGAGATTCATCTCTTGCAATCGGAATATGCAGAGGCGCGAAGTCTGTTCAACAATGAACTTGAAAATACCTCTCCAGAGGAAAATGCGACATTTCATGCACATGCACTGCTCAATATTGCACTCATTGACATAGCAATTGGTGGGCCCAAGGAACATATTTATCACAACTTGGATACAGCCAGAGCAATTTGGAGCAAGGAGACCTATGCAGGAATCTCTTCATGTCACATGCTACAAGGGCAGATGGAGTTTTTGGAGGGGAAATTTGATTCTGCAAACACCAAATTTCAGGAATGCCTGGCTTCGGCCCGAGGACACAATGAGCCAAAATCCTTCTGTTTGGAACAATTAGCCAACATTCAGGCTTGGCCAGAGAATGAAGGGCAGTACAAGTGGCTTGTCATGTACTTGGGGTATGCCTACAAATTGAAACAGACATTGGCACTTCACAAGGCATTTCTCTTCCTGGGAGATGTCTTCATTGCCAATGAGGATGAGAAGACAGCAACCAGTCTATATCAAGTGGCCCTTGAAGGATTCACATACATGGGTGTACATCAAAGCCGAGCACAGTGCATGCTACGTCTCGGAGATCTTGCAAACAACAAAGGACACATCTCTGAGGCAATGTCATTTTGGAAGGCTGCTCGACCCCTCTTTGAACGGTCATCGCAGGCCAAGGATATGGCCCAGATTGACATGAGGCTTGCCACTGCTAAAAAGACCGATCAGAAGGCTCTCGCGCAACCTGAACCACTGCATGCACCAGTTAAGATGGTGAATAAGGATGATAACAAAGATTCTGATCAGAAGAGTGCTGAGGAACATCCAAGCCCTGTGTCGGTTTGATTTTATCCTGACATGTCCTTGAGAGAGGGTAGTTACTCTCCCAGTTCAATTCTATTCCAACTCGTTTTCACTGCTCTTGTTTCAATTTCTTGGCTTACATTCATGTGCGCTCAACCCATTATTTATTTACCTTTCAGTCCTTCAGTTATACTGTTATTACAAATTCGGCTTTCACTTACTTACTAACTCGTAGTGCTATTTATTGCCCGGTCCAAATGTCCTTTGAATTTATTTATTTATTTAGTTTCAACCTTGTGTTTGTGCTGAGTGTGTGAAAAATCAATGGTAGAAATCTATTCCAAAGGTACGAACACAGGGTATCGCTTACCTGCCCACTTTCTATAAGGTGCGAAAGCAAACATGGAGGTGTTGCGGCCCCACCCCTTGACTTGAATGGAACCGAAAACCCACCAACATTTCTTCAAGGCTCACGAGCACCAGATGGGCATGTACATTGGCCGCATCTACTGCGATGTAGCTGCATGAAAAAATATTCTCTGGAGCCTTACCATTGGACAACTTGGCCGCACCAGGGCGTGATCTAAGCGGCAAGTGGATTTGGAAGGGTGCAGTACTATTTGGGACCCCCTAGCTGGCCACACTAGCTACCTGGCCACTTGCCTGCTACACCGTCCAGGCTTGATGCATGCGGGCGGCTGTGAATGGAAGATCGAACTATGAGCTCTCACGAAGGTTTGGACCAAATTTGGCACCAGGGTGATAGATTGATTGTCGGTTATGGCAGGTCGGACCTCGATCCGAAGGGTGAGAATATCATTTTCTTATGTTTGCACCGCCTTCCACACTTGTCTAGCCTCGTTCTCGACCAATACTTGGTCGTTCCGCGACTTTTGAGGCTCGTTAGGATCTCTCTATGCCAGGAATTCATCTACACTAGAATTTGAGGTTAAGCTCTCCGTTTTCTCCCCGTTCTGCGCTCAAGACAGGAAGTGCTACATCTTTGGCTTTCTCATGCTGGCCAACCCTACATTGGACGACACCACCATGCTACTACTCTGGAACTTTTCATACAGCCTCTTTGTAATGTATCGCTCCCTCTGACGCGAATTTCGATTTTTTCCCTCGCTAACTCTCTTCCAGCAGTAACCATTTACCTAAAACCACCCACATTCTCATTGGCTGAAAGTCGCATTTTTTGGGAGGGCTTCCAGCATCTAGCGATGGATTCTGGTGTTTAGGTGTGTCCACATACTTCCCATTGAGCCCCTCACAGCTTCTTTTACGCTTATACATGGCCGTTTGGTCAGAATAACCTTGATTGGCTGAAAACGACTATTTTGGGTGTTACCTTGCGGATGGACGTACACATCTCAGGGTCTAATATCATTCATATTTGGCATTCAATGATTCAGACTGGTTGATATATGTCCTATGTATGATACCTGTTACGTGTGGCCGCCCTTGTAAGGCACAGCAGACTATTTCACCAGGTGGCCAGCTAGCCGGGTATTTGGTGATGTGGGATTTGCGTCTGAAATAAATTCACTGCAACACCAAACCTAAAGATATTTTGGCGGAAAATGGCTCAAAATGTTCGTAGGATGGATGCCTTCAACGTGACGCAGTGTTGACTGGAGCAGTTTCCTACAGCGAGGACAGACCGGGCATGAATGCTTACGTGGCCAGCTTCCGGATCAAAAATAGTAGGCGCGCGCGACAAGCGCAATAATTGCGCATCTTGTCAGACTTGTCTGACCATGTCTCTGACCCCAACACATTCAAATATTTTGCTCCTCCGCTCAAAAGTCCACGCAAATTCCAAAACAAAGCACATCGCTCTAACTTCCAAAAAAGGCGCGTCAATTTCCTTTTTTGGACATCCTACAGTCTTGCTTCTTGCCGCTTTCTCTTTCTCGCACATTATTGCTTCGGACTCCGCGATAAACAACGCGATCCCAAGTACATTTGTACATATAATACATTTGATTTGTTTAGGTACCGTTTATCGTACGAATTATATGGCTGCGAGCCGGGTAAAGTGAAGTATGCAGTACATCGAGGAAGAAAAGACGGGGATTGACCGGGCAGTGGGTCCGATGGTAAGCTACGGGCAGGGAAACGATTAAAGTGGAGTAGAGTACGGTGGGAGGAGGATAGGATAGGGAAAAGACAGGATACAGCGATGATGCGGGGATAAAAGGAAAGGACAGACAGAGGATGAGTCCACGAAGCGAGTGGGTTACAGGAGATACAAGGCAGGGGGTGAGTAGAGGGGGGCAAGGAGCGGGGTGGAAGCTAGTGCGGGCAATGTACATGGCAGGGCGAACGGCGAGCAAGGGGTGGGCGAGCGAGGAGTAGGGCGCGGAAAAACGGGATGGCGGAGGCCCAATCGCGAGAGAAGATCACCCCTCCACGCCCACCAACGCTCTCAACGCGCCCCTGACGGGCAGCAGCGCCACGTACAGCGGGTAGAGCAGCAGTGCGAGCCCCGCCGCGAGCCATTCCCGCAGCAGGACGCCGAGAAGGAGCCCCGATGTGTATCCTACACCACCGTGCGCTTGTGCGTTCAGTGGAGGAGGCGGGTGCGGCAGTGCAGATGTGGATGCAAAGACAGGGTGCGACGTCTCGCCCTCCTCCGGAATGGAATCCAGCGCACGCCGCTTGCCATTGCCGTTCCCAGTCGGGGAGATTGGGGACGGTGGGTGCTGAGGTGGCGGTGGCGGAATCGGCGCGGAAGATTGGGACCCAAACCAAGAAGCAATAAACCACCGCGACTGCGCGCGGGGGAAGGGTGCGGGGACGAATATCGTGTTGCTTGTCGTGCCCTTCCCAGTGGATACTTCTAAAGCGGCGGTCTTGGACGAGGTTCGCAGTTTACCGACGCGACGTTCGACACGTCGCACCCCGCGCTCCAGCGGTCCGAGAGCGTCCTCGATGTACGCGTAGATCGCATCCACTTCTTCGCGCGAGGGGAGGTGTGCGATGGCTGCTTCGAGGCGCGCGATTTGCGCGCCTAGCTCCTGTATTTCGGCTTTAGTGGCGACATCGGAGGAAGCGCGAGTGGAGGGGGAAGAGTCGGGTGAATGAACAACGGTGTGGAGGGTGCTGGTGCGCGATGCGATACGCGCGACGAGCTCGCGGAGGGGGCGGATGGCTGTTGCGAGGGCGAAGAGGGAAGTGCTGAACCACGAAATTGGTGAAAGCTCATTTGGGTTTTTTACTCTTGTTTCCACTGAGAATATTTCAAGTTTCTCACCGTCATTTTCAGTGAAAACAAAGATTCATATCAATAATTCATCCATTTTAACAGGCCTGAATGAGGGTACAAAACTCAAAACAATTTTCACCACAATTTCAACTAAAAAATAATGTACAAAACGGGTAAGAAAATGTGGTGGAAAACTTGAAACACTTTCGGTGAGAAAGATGTTGAAAATGAAGGTTAAAAACTTAAACTAAAGGTGGCAAGTTTATTTGACAGGTAATACCAATATTTCACCCACTTTCAAACATCTAAATGATGGTGAGAAATTCAAATCAAACTTTCAGGTGAAAAAAGAACTGTAACACCTTTGAAAAATCTTTGGGAAAATTGTTGTGTAAAACTTGAATTTTGGATTTCAAGTTTTTCACCCCTCTCCAAATGGGTTTCATTGACAAATTTCCCCAAAAGAGACAGCAACGCAGATTTATGATTCATACAAGACTTTCCACAGTAAATTTGGGTCAAAAACTCATACAGTTTTCAGCAAGATTTTGACTTTGAATCATGATGGAAAATCTGAAAGAATTATGGTAGAAAGCTTCAATCCCATGTTTCAAGTTTTTCAGCAATAATTCAGGTCAAACTAAATATTAAAAAACTTGAAGTCAAACTTTTAAATTATTCATCCCGGGTTTGGGACCAAAACTGAGGTGAAAAACTTGAAATAATTGTCCCCAAAATAATCAGAGAACAGAGGTTGAACAGGAAGTGAAAAGCTCAAATGCCAGCTTCCAAGTTTTTCAGCTACATTTGGGGTGGAAATACAGGGGGCAAACTTGAATTACAGTGACCAAGCTGTTTTCAACATGGCTGACTGATCACCAATGTCAAAAATTGGTCAAAAATTTGGTTTTCAGCTACCATCCCAAAATGATTTTGGTATGTTTCTAGGAAGATTTTGGTGAAGCTCATGGACAGCCAAACAGTCTTCTTTTCCTTGGTGAACAAAGTTCACAAGTTGAAACACTCAAGCACCACTTCTTCTGCTTCTGAGCAAATTCCACACTCACATTTATATGGGGAATCTCTTTGTACAGCCACCAAGCAGCTTCCAGAGCTTCAAGTTGCCTGTAACTGTCTGGCTCTCTAAATCGCTTTCTGCTCTGGCACTTTGTTCAAAATTTGATCATGGAAATAGTAGACCCAGCTCATCCTTTGTTTCAATATTGAGCCTGCAGAGAGGAACACCAACACTGAGTAAAACCTTTGGATGGTGAAGAGATTTTTTTGCCAACTCCCAGATTACTGTTCTACAATGGAATCAGGCTCAGGAAGCCATTTTGGGCTGACTGATGACTCTGCACATCCACTATCTCCAGTGCATAACCCAACCCAAACTTGGGATATTACTCGTATATTATCGAGGTCCCTCAAATCAGAATGTACATGTTTGTTCTCCCGAAAATACCGCATCTGTTGCTTCAGCTGACCTTTCCATCACAAACTAGCTTAGACACCCGGGCGCTTGGTTAATTTCCCCTCACCGATCAGTCCCAGTTTGTACATTATTTGCCGTGGGTGCTCGCCATTTTCCGAAGGCTTCGGAGATCAATGTCAGGATTACTCATATGGATCCGGGTGCATATATTTGTTTTCACATGCCACTGGGTGCTCGCCATTTCCCGGACTTCTCAGATCAGTATCAGATTGGTGTCAGATTTTGTTTTATTTAATTTTATCATTTGCAGTACTGGATCAAGTTGGTCTTTGAATCCTTTGGACCCAAGTGTATTTTTGATCCCCTCCACGTCTATCTCATTTCATTACTTTCGTTGAGCTTCAGGTTCGAGTCAAGCTGCCTCGAGGCTTTTCAAATTTATCTTTAGAAAGACTTCAACAGGCAGTGCTATGACACTGTGTCAATTTTAAACTGACCCCATGCCCATTGTTCCTGCCCTCAGGATCCGCCCAAAAGACCTGTGTGCATTGACGGCGCTTCCACCCTCCCATCGCCATCTGATCCACCTGCATGCTTCCGCCGTTTGAAATTGCTTCCTGCTAAGGTTCTGTCTGCCAAGAGTCAAGTCAAGCACCGATCGCCACAGCAGGTTCTCTGGCAACCTCTCGGAGCCTCATACCTCATATATTAAGTAGCTGAATCGGATTGAACATGTTTACACTCTTCCATTTTTCTCACTCGCCACCGGGCAGCTCCCGTATGCCATTTCCCATTTTATTTCTGGGGTCTGCACGCGAACCTATGCATGAGAGAAATGGCTTCGGCCCAGGTTATTTTCGACCTCCCCGATCAACTGCTCAACATCCGTTCAGAAGGAATGTTCTCCTTAATATCCTTCTGCCCTCTCCCATCATTTCCCCGCTGTATCGAATTGGGCTGTTCGTCCCGTTTCACCCTCGTCTCACTCTGTAATCAATACTAGCCACACAGATAAGTGTTACCTTACAAGCTGGCGCCCAGATGTCCATGGAATGTCAATGTGGCCAGTGCAGGTGAGTTTCACAATAATTGCGAATTTCAGTCCGCATCCCTCTCCATCCCAATAAGGTAGGTTTTGCTTATTGGTTCATAAATGACTTTCCACTGTCCTTTGAGCGATATCAGCGAGTTGCATCTCGATCTCTAGCGTTCCCTGTGAGTCCGATGTATTTGGGACGCTCGTCATTTGACCTTTTGACCTCCAGGCTGTTTTTCGAGCTGTCTCAAGATTGGTCCAGCATCCCAAGTCATACACACCGGGGGGAAAACCCGAGGCATATGGAATCCATATGCCTTACAGGCATGTCCTTCGCATGTGGGTGATCCGCAGGACAAAGGTGTCAATTACCTTTGCCCCATCTTTGTTTTTGGCCTTGAGTCACCCCCAAAAACAAAGATGGGACAAAGGTGGTTGACACCTTTGTTCCATGGATCACCCACATGTGAAGGACATGCCTGTAAGGCATATGGATTCCATACAGAACACAGGACACAGGACACACAAGAACACGTTCATGGACACAATGACAAGACAAACACAAGACACAGGACACAGACATGTTCACGGACACAATTCCACAGTTCAAGTTCACAAGTCCACACGGATATTAATCCAAACCACAAGTCACTTTATATCAGATGAAAGAACAGTCGCGCAAGGCTACTGAGCTCTCGAGCCAAACCTGTCTACAACACTACTGTGTCTATAGGCGGGGTCTGTTACTGTACTGCTAAACTGCCTGCTCTTTTATACTACTCTCTTATCGCGATGACTAAATAATATTACATACACTGGTCCGTTTATCTGTGAAATTTGACTCGAAATCCCTGCTCAAATAACACTATTGGCTCCCTATACTGGTAGATCAAACACCGGTTCAGACTCGATTGATCGCAAGTTGAAATATTATGGTATCTTGGTGATAATGCTGGGTCTGCGACTCGCAGCTCGGGCAACGCTCTTGCCTAGACATGTCTCTTCTTCATCCTAGCCCTATTCAGACTCTCCTGCTGAGGTCGGGGTCTCTTCGCAAGCGACTTATACGGTTTGCGGGCACTGTCAAACTCTCGCGGTTCAACTATATTGATCGCGTTTCGGCTGTTGCCATCTTTGATCGGACAGCTCCACCTGGTTCACGCTTTGGCATTGGTCACCTAATTCATCTTGGTCATACTCCGGATCTGCATGGACCTTGGAGCTATAGCCATTCGGGGTATTCACCGCTTTTCCGTTCTCGGAGCCCTTTGCTTGCATGTGACACACACGTCCACTAATTCCAGGAATGCTGCGACAAACAAGATGTCTCTGGAGGTGGTCACGACCACTGAGTTCCGTCTGTGATTGCCAAATATAGATTCCTTCTAAATCCTCTGTAGTCCAAGTCAGCGTCAGCGCTTCTAGGCGGGTTCCTAGGTACTGACTGGTTATTCAAGATCGTCTCCGTGTGAGCGCGACTCTAGCTATACGACTGGTAGCTCTCCACACGAGGCTTTGTGGAAGCTTCTCGGGATGTCTGCGTGATTGTTTATACTGAAAATCACAAAATAGCTGCGTTTCACATGTGACTGCTTTCATGACTTATCAGTGCATGGCCTATAACCTATTACTGTATTTCTTACAAAACCTGATTGTCTCTACATCTATGGGTACAATATCCTGTACCTTTGCAATGCAAATGATGTTTACTTCCCTTTGCACTTACTGTACCATTTCAACCAAGTGTTCATTAATTTTGGATTTTTTATACACTGAGATGGCCTTTTGAATTGTGGTGATTTTTAAAGGCCTCTGAAAAACCCGGTGTTACATGTTACTTGAACACTTGGTCAAAATGGTACAGTATGCCTTCGCTTCGCTCTGGCATGTCTTGTCACTTATATTGGGCAGGAGCATTAGTCATGTTTTCAGCATCAGATTTGGATCAACATGGGACAAATCAGCTTGGATTTGTGATTTTTGGGTCAGGAACCATGCATTTGCTTTCCAGGCATCCATCTGCCCACTCAGCAGCAAAATCCATTCACATTCGGCCTTTCACAGTCAACATCATTGCCAAAATTCCACCAGAATCCTGTTTTCAGTGTCAGATTTGATTCGACATGGGCCAAATCAGCTTGGATTTGTGATTTGGGGGTCAGAACCCATGCATTTGAATTCTAGGCAACCATTGAGCCACTTATTATCAAAATCCATTCACATCCGGCCTACCCAGTCAACATCCTTGCTGAAATTTCGCCAAAATTGTGTTTTCAGCATTGGTGTCAGGGGAACCGTCCGTCCATCCGTCCGTCCGGCTCCGGCCCATCGCACTGCCCCACTGCCTCGCCCGATCCTTCGTCCGGTCCCGTCCGACCGTCCGGCCTCGCCCGACCGTCCGGCCTCGCCCGACCGTCCGGCCTTCGGACCCGCACCTCAGCCGGCGCCTCCACCCGGAATGTCGCCTCCCGTCCCTCCGGACTCCGTCCCCCTCTGTCCCCCTCCATCCGGTCGCTCTCACTGGCACGTGCTGTGCGATCAAGCTCGAGACCACTGCCGATCCCTCCGGACACGTGCTACTGGCTAGTACTTATAAAAAACCTCGCCTAGCATGGGAATCCTCATCCTTTCTTCTCTTCGGATTCTCCCGCTAGGTGCGTATTCTAGAACTCTGTATTTAGTACCTTGAATTGAGTTTACTTCGGATTCTCCCGCTAGTCTCCCGCGCTCCCGCGCCGAGCTGAGGTTGCCCTTACAATCGGATTTGGATTGACACGGGCCAAATTAGCTTGGATTTGTGATTTGTGCATCAAAGCCCATGTATTTGGATCCCAGGAATCCATCAGCCCACTCAGCAGCAAAATCCATTCTCATTTGGCCTTACATGATCAACGTCATTGGTGAAATTCCGCTAGAATCTTGTTTTCAGTGTCAAATTTAATTCAATATGGGCCAAATCAGATTGGATTTGAGATTTATGGGTCACTGGGTCAGTAACCATGGATTTGCTTCCCAGGCATCCATCAGCTGAATCAGCAGTAAAATCCATTCACATTCGGCCTGACACGGTCAACATCATTGCGGAAATTCCACCAGAACCCTGTTTTCAACATCGGATTTACAGCAATTTGCGGTACATAAGGCGCGCACCGATTTTTTTGCCTTTTTGGGCACTTTTCGATCCCCGCGCTTAGGACACCCGTAGCAGCTTCAATTCTCGTCCGTTCACCTTGGTTATAGGCTCAAACGCTTCGCATTTCAAAGGCGCAGAGGACTGTCAACTCAGATATTTTATCCGTCCCCAATAGCCGCTTTACCGATTGACCTAAGAGGTTTTGGGGCGTTATTCGGACTAGGACAGCTGCACTGTCTTCAATTCTTGTCCATTTGCCTTGGAAGTTGGACTTTTCGAACGGCATTCGGAATACGCAGGGGATGGCCTCCTCCGATTATTTTACTGCACCTAAACGGTCCTTCATGGGATCAAGAACCCAATTTTGGCAACATTGTTGAGAAGAACACAGATATGAATGGTTCCGCTGGCCCGGATCTCCTAGTTTTTGGATATGTTTGACGCATGCATATTGCCTCAAGGATAGCCTCCTCAAATATAATTAAAGTGCTCTAGCAAAACTTGAATTCCTGCTGAAAATGATTTCTGAACAATATCATTTGTTGCAGCAATCCATGTGGCAAAAACTTTCCTCCTCCTATGAGGGCGTACCAGCAATATGTAATTAGGGTCCCTTGTCCCCAAACCGTCATCGAAGTCGTCGTCACCCGACTCCGCATGGTCCAAATCGAGTATTACAGGTTTTTTGCTGCGACCCTTTCCAATCGACGGTTTGGCTTTGCCACGCTTGGCAGAGAGCGAGTTGAGATACTATGAGACAGATTCAGTTTGTTGAGCAGCTGCCACTCGGGTGGTATACCTGTTCTGTCACCAAAATCATAACGGGGATCAATACACTGGCCTTTTTTCCGCTCTCAGCCTGTCGCACATCCTCCAGACACCCCTTCCAGTCCTCATCGGTGATCAGTGACGTTGCGGGACTTTGGTGGTTGCATTAGATAATTTGTACGTCAAGACTGGTTTACGTGCGACATCTGTGCATCTCACAGTCGAGTGAATGACAGCAAGTGCTTCTTTGAAAGGGGTTGCATGCGTAAGAGTGATATGCTGATTTCCAGGTTCGGAAGCCCGTGGAACACTCAACACAAGCTCTTGTGCGATGAATAAGTTGTCGAAGTCGCAATGAAAATAACATAAACACGCACACCGTTTATCATGGGACAGCGTCTCTGTTTCTCCGCCCTTTGCTTTCTTCCCACGGGACTTCTTCTTCGGAGGTTGGACGACATCTTCCTCCGAATTACTGCTGAGAGTGACCTCGGACTCGTGGTCTGAAGTCATCTTCTTTGATGCAGCCTTCGATGGCGCCTTGCGCTTGATCGGAGGCGGCGGAGTGATATTGATACTGCTGGAGCGATCGTCGTCCTGCTGATCAAGAAATAGGGGTGTTTCTGAATTCGGAGCGCCAGAGAAGTCGATGCCAGCGGAAAGATCATAGTTGCTGCCAGAAACAGCTGTCGACTCCGGGGAAGACGGCTGCTGTGTGTTTGGTCTCTGGACAGTGGAATCTGGGACGCTATTGGCAATTCCTTTCGACTTCCTACGGGCTGATGCCGATTTTGCGTCGCCCATGGTATGATAGAGAGAAATGGAGAGTGACTTTGGTCATAGCACGTGTGGTGTGACTGATGACGGTTTCGACGCGTCGTACAGCATAATTGAGCTCTTTTTTCGCATTTGAAAAGGTAGAGACCCCAATTACATATTGCTGGTACACCCTCATAGGAGGAGGGAAGTTTTTGCCACATGGATTGCTGCAACAAATGATATTAGGGGAAGTCAAAGCGAATTCCGAGGTGGATTCTAGAGTGGATTCTGATTGGATTCTGAAGTGGATTCTGATGTTGATTCTGACATCCGAATCCACTCAGAATCCACCCAGAATCCACCTGAGTCTCTGTTTCAACTCCAGAGTTGCAACAGTGTCAGAATCCACTCAGAATCCACTTCAGAATCCACATCAAGATCCACTTGCACTCATCTTGAAGGATTTGAGTCTCAGAATCCATATCAGAATCCACATCAGAATCCAGTCAGAATCCACTTCAGAATCCACCTCAAAATTCGCTTTGACTTCCCCTATTGTTCAGAAATCATTTTCAGTCATGCAGCAGCAGAAATTCAAGTTTTGCTAGAGCACTTTAACTATATCTGAGGATGCTATCCTCGAGGAATTATGCATGCGTCAAACATATCCAAAAACTAGGAGATCTGGGCCAGCGGAACCATTCATATCTGTGTTCTTCTCAACAGTGTTGCCAAAATTGGGTTCTTGATCCCATGAAGGACCGTTTAGGTGCAGTAAAATAATCGGAGGAGGCCATCCCCTGCGTATTCCGAATGCCGTTCGAAAAGTCCAACTTCCAAGGCAAATGGACAAGAATTGAAGACAGTGCAGCTGTCCTAGTCCGAATAACGCCCCAAAGCCTCTTAGGTCAATCGGTAAAGCGGCTATTGGGGACGGATGAAACATCTGAGTTGACAGTCCTCTGCGCCTTTGAAATGCGAAGCGTTTGAGCCTATAACGAAGGTGAACGGACGAGAACTGAAGCTGCTACGGGTGTCCTAAGCGCGGGGATCAAAAAGTGCCCAAAAAGGCAAAAAAATCGGTGCGCGCCTTATGTACCCCAATTTGCTGTAATTCAATATGGGCATGGATTTGTGATTCTTGGGCCAGAACCCATGAATTTGCATTATCATGTCTTCCTGGCCACAGGAACCAAACAGGAACCCTCTGGCAGCAACACACTTGGATTTTAAATTTTGAATCATGACTTGAAGACACACTCACTGGCTGCCCTTGTCCTTGAGGAATCATCAATTTACTGATTTATCCATGCTAGTATCTTTGAAACCCTTTCCTCAAATGCTTAAATTCTCTATCAAGTCTGTGGACTCTCCCTTGGTGCATGATCTGTTCTCAGGTCCGTCAAACTGCAACAGTGACCTTCTGTAGCCAAATTGGTTCCTTTGTGCATGCTCAGGAGGCCAGAAGAGAGTAATCCTGGATCCATTGAATTTTGGTGACTGAATCTGGATCCCAAGCTATCCAATTCATTCAAATCCCACTGACTTCCAGCTCAGGAAAACTTGCTGCCAACTCACTTGACAGCACCATATTCAAATCAAGGTGCATCAGGAAAACGCAAAGGTGCCGCATAGCCCCACATAGCCCCACATAGCCCCACATAGACGACATAGTCGCCATAGCAGATCGACTAACCCATAGTAAGGTGGGAGGGGGGTACGTTGGCCTCATAGCCTGTCATAGACCACCATAACTCAGATGTCGTCTATCATAGTGGCTAAAGCTATAGCCCCCATTGTGCTCATAGCTGCTCATAGTTCAAATAGCTGCCCGCGGTTCACGAAATAAAAATAGTAAAAATGTATATTGCAGCTAATATATGACTATTTCAAGCAACTGAGCCCACCGCGCTACCGGCGGCGTATGGCAAAATTAAAGCGGAGACGTGTATCATCAAATCCCCACATGTCCACGGGGAGAGGCTGCGGAAGAGCGCCATTCTTCAAGTTGAGATATTTTTGCGGGGAGAGAAAAGAATGTGGAGGAGCGCTGTGTACAATCCAGTTCTCAGCTTCCCACGATGGCAAAGGCAAAACAGGAAAGCAGTGTCAACCAGGTCTTGCAGATTGATTGACGAGAAGCCAGAGCCCCGAAACCATGCCAGTAGACCAAAAATGCGAGGGCAACACAGGTTCTTGATGAAAATTTGCTGCTTGGAGCGACTTGAGTCTAAGCCATTTGTGTGTATTGAGGCCACGATGGTCCTCTTGCCGAAGAAGAGCACCCCGCAGAGCGATGAAGTTTGAGGCAAAACTAGTCTTGCGTGTAGCACCAGCCAAGTGGTGTCCAAGAGAGGCATTGTCGGTTCTGATGCTTGGAATTCCCCGACCTAAGAGCAATCAAAGTAAGTCGTCTAAAATGAGACAGGGGATGCAGATGGCACAGAGACAGCAGTCACCGAGAAAAAACAAGGTGTCGATAATCACCAAAGGAATACTTGCAAAGAACAAGCAGCACACTTCTATGGTGGGCTGTGAATCTGGAAGGGTGCGATGGTGCATGCAACTTGTGTCGACAGGTTTGAGGGCGCCCAGCCAAGTCCAGGATGAATGCTGTGTTGAGCTGAGCAACGCCAGATCTTCGTAAGGACGATGAGCGTGAGGTGTGCACGGTGTGCACGGCAATCTAGCCCCGTTGCACGACAGCTGAGGTTCACGAGCGAGCAAAAGACGGGGAGAAGAGGAAGAAAGTCGTGCGATGTTGTGGCTTGTGATGGCTTTGATCAAACCGAACCATTTTTTTGGCGACACGTGCATATTTCGGACTCGGTCCAACGTCGGCCGATGCATCCTGTCTCACGGATGCCAAACTCTGCGCTTCCAATGTCATGTCGTCTCTATGATTGTCAAGCGCATAGCGCTTCGAGTCACATAATCATACTGTAGTCAGCTGTATTTCCTCCAATGTTTTTGTCAAACTGCACTCAGTTCAAAGACCTGCCAATGGACCGCAACTTTGTGCTGTTTTGTGTCGACCCACTGCTCAGTTATAGGCTACTCTGGCCCTCACGCTTGTCCCGGTTGACTGTCAACCGGTAAACGTCAATCAATACTCCGTCGTGCGAGATTCCCGGTCTGGGAAACTAACATGTTCTTGGTCAGGAAATGTTGTGATTTCACGCAGCAAGACACACTGATAGGTTCAAATTTGGTAAATTCAATTTATTGTTCGCCCCATGCGTAGTTGAGACAACTTACGGGATGTGGTGGAAAGACGAATCCATTTGCCTGGGTAGGAGTTGATGTTTCAATTCAGGCATGGTTCACACTTCGCAAGGTTGCCCAAACTAATAGATAGCCATAGGTCGTGATAATGGCAGCACCAATTTTCATACCTCACCATAGCTCCCCATAGCCCAGTATAGCATTCAGGATATTCTCATAGACCCTCGTAGCCTGGCATAGCCCCCTATAGCCCGTCATAGCTGACCTTTCGTCTATGAGGCTACTTTGGATTTTCCTGATGTGTTCTGTCCCCAGCTCAATAACAATGGTGCATTATGGGTAGCTGCCAAAAACTCAAGATCCATCATCTTAGACCAGCAAGCTGAAGATGTACACTTTTTCGCAGCACGAACATCTTGAGGAAGGTTATTGGGATCAGATGTCATGACACCATTGTCTATTGAGCTGTCAACCATTTTTATTCTGAAGGGAGCTGGAGCCAGAATCAAGAAACTGATACTGTCTGTTCAATCATTCTTTGGAGCATGAGTAAAGGCAATTTAGATCAAACAGCAAGAGATCTGTTGCAGTAAGTATGCATCTCTGAAGCCGGACCAGGAACATGGGGGACATGAGGGACCAGCCACAGGTTGCTGACAAGTGTCCGCTTTTTTCTTCTTGCAACTGCTCAAACTGAACCGGGATTCACAGGCTCAACAGTGATCTGCTTTCATCTCGAAGACAGGGATGGGAGGAATCCCCGAAACCAGAGTTAGATGATTAGACTCAACTTTTATTTGAAATTCTGAATCTTTACAACACAATGGCTTAGTGGCATAGATATCATGATTCCGTTGCAGAGTACGGGTTCCTGCTAGTACATGTTAAAACAAAAACGACACTAACAGAAAAAACTAAATGACATCATCCACATCGACCTAGTCTCTTGCACTGACTTTTCGCTTGCGACCTTGTTATCCTCCAGCCCATTGAATGCAATGCACATTCAAAAAACTAAACACCACTGTCCGCATCCAACCTAGTGTCTTGCATCAACTTCCTTATTTATCAGTACTCATGCCCCGCTCAAAAAAAAAGAATCCAAGCAGTCAGAGCATGACTTGACCCGGAATTGCACCGGCACTCTGGCAGGTATTACAAACAGGTCGTTTCAGGTTGGGCTGGGACCCGGATTGGATGTTGAGCGATAGATGGAAGCACTTCACGTCGCAACTCCCACAATGCAAAAAATCAGTCCACGACTTGAACCAAAGTCAAACCGCATGCACTTGGTCAGTATGCAAGGACTGTACCCCCAAAAAAATTGTGTGCGACCGCAATATCACTCGACTCGGAATCAAACCAGAACTCTTGTAGGTACAGTGGCTTCAGGCATCGTTTACAGCAAGCAGACGTGGACCATTTGCTATAAAGTTGGTTTAGGCTTGGTTTGGGATTCCGAGTCAGACTTGAACTGAATGTTGGCACTTGCCAGCAATGTAAGAGAGAGGGGCGAAAAAAACAAAAACAGTTGCTTCTTTGGAATCACGGGTGTTGAACCAGTTGTAAATAATAAGCCAAGACCACACTTCGAAGCCGAATTATTACCCGTACCGAAAAAGAAAATTCTCAATCATGAAATGACTTGACCCGGAATCGAACTGGATGCACATCCTGCACGAAGGGAACAAAGGTTCTGGACCAAGGAGGACAGGCGCGGATTATCCGCTGTCAAGTTGTCCTAGGTTTGAATTTGGATTCGCAGTTGCGTTGAACATTGGGATCAAAGTATTTTGCATGCTATTCTAAGCAGGCAAAGGACTGGTCGTCCAGATGGCCCCCAACGCAAAGCTAGCAGTCGAACTGCCCGGACTTGATCAGCATATACTTGTATTGAAGAAGAAAAACCTTCAATGAGATGCCAATGGCATCACTTGACCGGAATCGAACCAGATGCACAGCGTGCGTCATTAGGGTGCCCTGCGGGTACGAAAAGCAGGCACAGACCATCCACTACCAAGTTCGTTCTTTGCTCGGTCGAAACGTGGATTGGTTGTTGAACAATGAATGTTGGCGCTTGCGAGGGGGACATTTTTCTACCTTCGTAGATCATCAGAACCGGGGTCTTACCGGGAAGAATCTGATGAGAAAGGGATCAATGAGCAGCACTTGCCTCGAATTGTTTCATACACAGGGCATCCCACTCCAGAGCGCACATCGGGTGAATTGAGGTGAGGCAAGTTGGAGTTCGAGTCGCGGAGGAGG
Source organism: Mycena galopus ATCC 62051 (assembly GCA_014925785.1). Lineage (NCBI taxonomy): Eukaryota > Fungi > Basidiomycota > Agaricomycetes > Agaricales > Mycenaceae > Mycena > Mycena galopus. The sequence goes on from WIQG01000019.1 coordinate 903,771, forward strand.
GAATTTGGAAGCACTGGCGAGAAAGGTGGATGTAGCGCGAGACCGAGTTTTCTGTTTTTGAGTTCCTTCGATCTGAGAAGCGGACAACCTTCCATCCATGCGAAAAGAAAAAGATGTTTCCGCTTTCCAGCCATTGAACGAATTGACCCGAAATCGAACCGAAATTCCTGCATGCGTAATGCTTTCGATGGTCACAGCAAACAGGCACTGACCATCCGCTATCACACCGTTCTTTCCTTGGTTGAGGTTCATATTTGCAGTTGCATTGAACATGTTGAAGCACGGAATATTGTTGTCGTCCTCGGCGTTAGCGTCGCGCAAGCAGAACTTCCAGCGAACCGTACTTTTAGAGTGCATGAGAGCCATGGACGCACAAACTTGATCAGTGAAAAAGAAGCTTAATGACCCATGACTTGACCCGGAATCGACCCGGAACTCCTGCAGGTACATTCACCTTCAGACCATGGCACAGCACACAGGCGCGGATCATCCGCTATCAAGTCGTTGTATGCTTGGGCAGGATTCGGACTTGGGGTTCAATAATGTTGGCGAGATCTGTGAAATAAATATTTCCATTCTCGAGGATCCCGGACTCGAACTGAAGTCAAACTGCCCAAACTTGATGAGTATGTATGTATATGCTTGTATTGAAGAAGAAAAAAATAAATGCAATTCAGATTGGCACATGACTCGACCCGGAATCGAACCGGGATTCCTTGAGGTGCAGCAGAAGTGCAATGAACGAATATGGTTCAGGCAAGCAGACGCGGACCATGGGAATCCGCTATCAAGTCTATTCTTTGCTTGGGTTGGGACTCGGATTGGATCTTGAACGTTGAATGGCGAGTCACGGCTGGCGCCAGCTGTAGAGACAATTGTTGCGCGAAAGGAAGAAAAATCCTTCTCTTCTCTGAATCCAAGACTTAGCCCGGATTTGAACCGGAACTCCTGCAGGTACAGTGGCTTCGATATCGTTGTAGCGAGCAGGCGCGAACCATCCGCCGTCAAGTCTGTTCTTTGCTTGGGCTTGGGTTGTTATTAAATAATACTCGCAGTTGCGTTGAACGTCGACGCTTATGCAGGAGAAAGCAAACAGATACATGTTCAATTACTTTTCGGGGCTTTGAGGCCAGGTTTCTTGTTGGGCAGAATCTTGTCAGTAGCCAGCGGTGGCCAGGCAGTAGAAGTTCGACTTGGAATGAGTCTTGATACTACAGGCCTTGAAACATAATTGAGGTTGGTGACTTGGGATGAGAGCCCAGACAGAGGAGAGGAAAAGCACGAGCCCGAATGACTACCAGAAATAAATCGAACTGAATACCATCCTGCGCGTATTAGATTCCGGCGGGCGCAGGGAAAAGCAGGCAGACCTTCTGCCACCAAGATTCTGGAAGTTGCAACCACGGAAATACTGTACAATTTCGATCAATTCGGCACAATTTCGGAAATTTTAGTACAATTAAAATCCAAAAAAATTCGGATAAATTGAGAAAAAATTATTGCCGCAATAAAAAATGGGCGTGACGCGTGACTGCCGAATTGAATGAAATTGTACAGTATTTTAAAACATCGCCGTAAGACGATGGTCGAGTTTCAGACCGCAAGTCGCGATCTAGGTCCGAGGGTGGCCGCGACGGTCCATTCAATGGCCATCCAACAGGCATCGACTAAGAGCAAACGGCGCACGACGTGGAAGTTGAACGTAAGCCCGCTCCTAACACCCACAAAGACGCACACCGCCACATTGCCTCTTTCGCCAATTTCCATTGCACGCCTTGGTGTGATGAGCTTCGTCCCTGTTAATGTAGAGCCGTTTATGCAAAAATTGCCTCGCTACGTCGTTCAGAGGCTCGCTTGTCGTCGCCGTTCATTCGATATGAGGGAAGGCTGACTCTTGCTTTTATCATTCAATTGCGTGCTTTGTGCTTTGTGTTGCGTATAGTGGGCACAGTTCGGACGTGCTTGCGGACCTGCGGGTGAACGTGACGCTGGAGGGCTCGGAGAAGGTGCTTTGGTTCAACGTGCGCTTCCTTCCATCTCTTCATGCATGAATATTGAATTTACTGGCGTAGGAACGCTTCCCGGAGGAAGAGGAAATTATCGAGCACCTGGTCCACAACGAAACGCGACGGAGCCAGTGGACGATGCACCGGCCGCGGAAGGGTGTTACATCTGCATCCGCTCGCCCGCCTTCCCGCCCGGCGCGTTCATCCCTTCATCCCAAACTCGCTCCACCCGCCCGGCGCGCTGCTGTTTGAGTCGCACACGAATGCGCTTATACCGCATACGCATTCATCGATACTCACGTTCGAGCACGTCCTCATCCACGCACGAAGCAGATACGAGTCCCGCGCACAAGCACCAGCGCCGTCCAGTCACACCCACCACCGTGAGCGCGCCGTCGTTGGTGGTGCACTCGCCCACGTCCGTGAGCGTCCACGCGCAGCTCGAGCAGGCGCAGGCGGCGCAACAAGCGAATCGTAATGAACGAGCACCGGCGCAGGTACCCTCTTGCCTCGGGTGCGCATCATTTCTGCGCTTCTGACTCCCACTCCTGTCCTCTCAATGTAGACGCGCGCGCCGTCGCGCCTCGCGGGCACCCACTCTCTCAAGCTGTCCCCCGCCACCTCCCCGCCGCTCCTCTCCTACTTCGCCGCAAGCCCCAATGCCATTTATGCGACTGCCTTAGGCGGCAGCGTGCTGCGCGGGTTCTCGATTTCGTTCGTGGCGAGGTGGGAGCAGCTCCCGCCGAAGCTGCCGAGCTGCTAATTGTTCGTCGGGAACTCCGCCTTTGACGCCGCCGAACACGACGTCCGCGATGTCGTCGCCCACTTCGGCGACGTCGAGTCCGTGCGCTCGAGTGCGTCTTTTCTATTGTCTTCAGTTCCATATATCCAATACTGAGGATTTCCTTCGTGCAGTCGTGAACCGCCGACGGGTCCTTCCACGGCTTCGGCTACGTGACCTTCACCTCGCAGACCGCCGCCGACGAGTACCTCAATACCGGCTTCGAGATCTTCTGGCGACCCGTGCGCCTCGACTACTCCACGCCCCCTCACATACCGCCAGCTCCTCCGCGCCGCCGTCCAACGCACCGCCGCGCCCCCCGCCCGCGTCCTCTTCGTCGGCAACATGCACTACGACATCGAAGCGGCCGACCTGCCCGAGAAATTCACCCCCTTTGGCGCCATACAAAGCATCCGCGTCGCCACCCGCCCCGGCGGCGAGTTTCTGCAGGAGGAGAACGCCGTGGCCGCGTACGAGAGCTTTGCTGTATATGCTCGACCGCAACTTGCGCGTGGCCTATCGACGAGCCAGAAACCCGTGAGCCATGGGCTGTACTTTTACGACCAGAGGGGGAACGAGGAGGCGCTGCGGACGGTGCTGAATGAGTTTGAGACGAGCATACAGAAGGTGTATGTAAGTGGTGGGCGGCGGGCATGCTCCGCTATTCTTTTCTTTTCTTTCATCCCTATACTAACGCTCGCACAGCACGCTCCAACCTCACCGGCGAGCTTACCGGCTTCGGCTTCGTCGAGTTCCTCTCCGTCGAGCGCGCCACCCAGGCCCTCACAAAGGTCGGCGGCAGCGTCATCCCGCACGGCCCCATCAACCTCGAGTACGCGCTCAGTCGCGAGGGTGCGTGGCGTTTCCTTCCCTCTAGTTCTTCATTCCTTTGCCTTGAGTCCTCGATTTTCCATCGAGCGCATCTATCGCATCCCAATACTATGCTTCTCTTTCCCAATATCATCCTCTCTTTTTGTTTTCCGTCTTTTCTCTGCGCGTTCCTCTGCGCGTTTTCCGTCTTTGAGCTTTATTAATGTGGCGTGTTTTTTCAGGCGGGCCTCGACATGGCGGGCAGGGACCGGGCGAATGGCAGGGGGGCGGGGGTGGGTACGGGGGTGGGCGCCCGCAAGGCGGGTACGCGGCCGGGTCCGGCGGCGGAAGAGGAAGAGGCGGAGGTAGTGGTGGATATGGCGGCGGGCGGCTGCAGTGGGGGGGAGGAACAGAGCCGGGGGTATGGCGGAGGGGATTACTAGGTTTCTTTCCCTTTCCTTATTTTTTCGCTCAGTTCATTCGCATAATACTAACTACCCACGCTAGTAGGCTACACACAAAATCATCGCATGTACCTAGACCTACGTATGTGCTGGAATGAACCCGCTGCTCACTGCACTGCTCACTGCACTGCGCATGTTATGCCTATTTCGAGTTGGGCGAGAAAACAGGGATTCGATCTCGAAGGCGAACTCGGTGCATATGCAATCCGACGGGGGGCAAAACGCGGGACAGTGTACGTGCACTACTGCTAATTGATAGCAAGATATGACAACTACTGACTCGGACAAGGGAAAGGAAGGGGTAGAGTAGAGTAGAGGACGCGAGACGCGGTATCGACGGGGTGAAATACGTAGCGGATCTACGTATTTCCCAGACAGACAGATCCACGCGAGCGAGAACGGTCCTCCACCACCTCGTCCCCGTGCAAGTGTGGTTGCCGCGGCGCCGGGGTGTAAAAGCCGGCGGGCAGCACGAGAGTCGGAGTCGGACTTGGAGTCAGAGGGGCAGGGTCAGAGCGAGTGACGAGGCGGGATGGGTAGGACGAGAGGAGTCGCACCCCGTCCCGCCCGAGTCCATGTCGACAAACAGTCGAGTCCACGTCCAAGTTTCCTTTAGGCACGCGTACGGCCCGAGGGTGCAGTCGTGCGGAGCCCGGTGGGGAGAGCGGCCTAGGCACCAGAGGCAAGACCGTACGGTGGGGACGGTGGACGGTTGACCCGATTCAAGTGCGAAGAGGCATCAAAGGCAGTGAAAGGAAATGAAAATGAGGCGGAAGGTGCAGGGGGTAGGGGGAGGCGCGCGCGTGGGTGCGGGTGCGAGTTCGAGCCTTCGAGCCCCAGGTGAGTGCGAGCCCAAGGGCGGGTCCGCGCGGGGCCGAGCGTCGTCAGGGAAGGAGCCGGTGCGTATGCGGGTGCAGGTGCGGGTGCGAGAGGCTCTCAGTCCGAGGTCGTGAAGGTGTGGAGCCAGGTGTTAGGGAAGGAAAGCAAGTGGGCCGAGCTGGGGCGTATGCTGCCGTGGTCCTATTCTCGGTAGCGTTACCGCGCGTCTCCCGAGTGCGCCCCTCCCGTGCGGGCGCAGTGCGTGCCTCCCTACATGGCATGCCTCCAACGCGCCTGCCTCCACCACCATGCGATGCTTGACCGCGCTCAACTTCGCAAGCACCCCGCCCACCGAGACCCCCGCCACGCGTCCCGGTGTCGGCTGTCGGCTATTGATACAAAGAAGACGCTACGCAGGGAAGGGCGCCTAGACGTCCAAAGGGGCGCGGGGACAAGAGGAGGAAGGGGGAGGTGCAGCAAAGGTGTGCTTCCCGCCTTCTGCCTACCCAACCTCGGGGGAGGCCGCAGTCTTCATCAGGGATATTGGTGGGCTTGAGCGATGCGACGGGATCGGTGGAGTTGGTTCGCATCGCTTGGGGACAGTGGCGCTCTGCACCGTGCACTAGTTGATGGCCGCGAGAACGGAGAACAGAGAGGGCAATTCGCCATATTTTTTATACTGCATGTCGTATGCTGCTAACTTCTCTCGGTGGCATCGGCGTCGTGCTCGTGCACCGCGCGCGATACGTCGAACTCGCCGGCCGTCATATTTATCTTGTCGTGCTTTTCCTGTCCAAGTCCAAGTCCAAGTCCAAGCCCAAGCCAAGCCCAACCGGAGCCTCGGGCGGAATTTCGTTTGGATCGTGTGCGTTTCTGAGGATGAGGACGCGGACGATTCCGGTGATGTTTCGGAATCGAGCTGCTTCCCAATAAGTCCATGAGCTCCTGGTCAGAGGAAAGTGAACGAATAGACGTACAAGCGGCAAGCGCAATCGTGGACTCGAGCGAGTTCGAAGACGTCGTGATTGCATACGTCGCTGTCGCTGAGAAACACCCGAGGGCGCGACGTAGGTGCGTGTTCTGAGCTCTAGAATGTTTTATGCTGCGCAGTGGCGCATTCCCGTCCTCGTGGAGCTGCGAGCTTGCTTCAATATGAGATGCGCATAGGGTGCCGGCGGAGTCCTCGTCGAGTTCAGCAAGCAGCTCCAAGTCTTCCACAAGTAGCCACTGAGTCCGGGCGCGGTGGATTGAAAGATTTCACGACTTGGTTGCTCAGATTTGCCCATTTCCGTCGAGCTGGACATCCATTCGCATCGGTTGGAGGCAACACTGAGCTATCCAATTATCTCCAAACCGCAAGCCGGCAGCAACGTGACGGGAGGAAGAAAGGCGCATTTGGCAAATGTTGGCATCAAAGATCGCGCTGTGCTCCTCGTCAACCACGACGTCGAAAGTTATGGCCAAGCTATAGCTGACACCAATTACAGCCAGCGAGCGCCCTGATGCGCAGCAACAGAGAGGCCCCTTGCGCTGAGATGCAGCGCAGTCTCGAATTTCTCTGAACAAAAGAAAACTTGGGCTGGGCACTTGGGAGAGCTCTTCTTGTACCCGTCCTCGCGTACTTGGGATTCCTCTCCCCTCGTCATTACGTCGTCTTCTACTTGCTGCACCTGGTCGGTTTCTCGTCCACCAACGCCGTAAAAGTCACACTGCGTCCCGCACTCCTCATCTCCTACGCATGCTTCTGTCTCAAGGCATCGTACAAATCCTTTGCGCAGGCTGACGTCTTTCGATACTAAGCTCTTGGTCGGTTCCTCGCTCTCTGCAAGTTATAAAGCACGTCCGGAATGGAGCGTCGCTCCGCTGTTCCATCCTAGCCGTCCTTCTCGCACACTTTCTCACCTTTGTCTCTCGCTCCCGCCCCTCGTCTGCCCATTCCATCATGCATCCTATCGTGCCGCTGTAAGCTCTTTCTTTTGCTGTCGGCGCAGAACAGAACCGGGCGATGGGGTGGCGACTTGGGCAGCGGAGAAGGCGGGCAGGCGGAAGACCTGGGAGCCGCAAGACAGGTCGGGTTGGAGGTGGGAGGGCAAGTACGATCGAGGCAGCGTACGTCTTACGCCTTCTCCTTCACGACATGCGGTGTCCTCATGAAGGCAAAGTGCTCGTGGAACATCGAGGGTGCGTTGCCTTCTTTCTTTTCTCTCGCCAAGCTTACTGATCCGTACCTTTCATTTCATCTGCGCACCTGTGGTAGCAGCCGAGGGGGACGTCGCTGGTGCCCGACCACATCGCGCCTTGCATATCTATAGTCTTCGTCTTCCGCCGACATAGTTCATTAGATGGAGATCGCGCGCCAACGCGACGTACTCCTCGCATCATATGTACTCCACATATTGATCGCGCCGGTGCGGGCGTGCGCGTCGCGGTCCCCGTTCTCATTTATCTCGCCCTGGGTTCTATTTGCGTTGTTTCCGTCTAGGCCGAGGGTCGAGCGATCTCTCGATTCTGGACCCGGGAGGAATATGGAATGGCCCAAGAGCGTAGAGTGGTCTGCAGTATTGTTTGTTCGTTTATTTTTTTCGCAATACTTCTTGATTTCGTGGAACATATTGAATTAAATGAAACGATACGTTTTCGAGGTCAGTGGGGATCGCTATAGGCAGCGTGGACTGTGGTGATGTGGCACTGAGGTTCTGGACCGAACGAGGATGGGGGGCGCGATGGATTCAGGGATGGCCATCAAATTCCGGCGCTTTGTCAGAAATCCCTCGGCAACTTTCTCCAGACCTCGGCTCTTATTCAAAATCAAGGCCTTGGGCATACAGAGTCTTAATATGCTCTACTTCTTATATTCCAATGCCGAGATCAAAAGGAAAGGACTTGATCGCAAGCCAACAAAATTGTATTTTGGAGCCACCGGTCCGATGAAGAACCACCGCCACAAGAAGCAACGCAACACGACTGTAACACGTGTCACCTCTCCTTGTACACGACGACCATGGTCGAATATTCGCTCCTCAGTGCGTGAAAAGGATGTTCTGAAACTCACTTTGCTAACTACACTCCCGCAGTATTACGTGCAGAAAGGCTCGGCAGCCGCCAGCCACCAGAATTTTATGTCACAGTAGCAGACGGCTTTCGCAATGAATCTAAGAGTTCTGTTGCGAGGGGCGCCACACCTAAGTGGGATTTCAAGTCAAAAATGCGAGTACCTCTAATTTTGAATGTCTTCTACACTATTAAGTAACTTGAATACAGTTCAGTAAATTCCAACTCCAGTAACTTCACCATCAAGATTTTCTGGAGATATGACAGGAAGGAAGAATTGATGGGCCAGTGTGATGTGTCCATTCCTGAGCTATTGCAGCAGCAAGGTGCTTCTAAGAGTGGTGTGTTGTTTGTCATAAGTTGCCAATTAGTAAATTACTCACTGGCTGCAGTCCCACTAGAGCTCCGACTGAAGAACAAATCTTCAGGACATGTTTTTGTACAGCTGAGTGCAGACAGAGAGGAATCAGCATTGCCTGTTGCTCCTGTTCCACCAGTTCAAACCAGGACCTTAGGATCACAGAACAAAGAGGATAGCCAGGCAATAGGAACCGGTACCAGAAGGTGGGCCATTTCCCTGTCCAAAAAAGTGTTTTTACTCACTAGTATCTTTTCCAAGCACACCGACTCGCAACAAACCTTCACGACAGCTGTCTATCCAGCCAAGGACAAAGAGAAAGGCAACAGCATTGCCTGTTTCCCCTGCACAAACCAGATCACCAACACCTCAGAACCGAAAGGATAGGCAGGTGAGAGCACTTGGTGCAGAAAAGTGAGTTGTTTCTCTCATTGCAATCTGGTTCTCTGCTCATAAGAGATCTTGTCCAAGCACATCAACTCATCATCATCTTACTGGTAAGCACATATGTAGGACATAATCATAGCTTATCTATTTCATCAGTGAATATGCATGGAGGTAGTGGTGGTGCTGGAGGCAGTGGTGGAATAATTGGAGGCTCTGGTGGGCCTGGTGAAGGATCACAGTTAATACTCCAGGGGACCAATAATGTATTGGTCAATGATGACAATGCAGCAAGTAAGTTCTTCAAATGTGTAGAGATTAGCAAACTGATTGAATGGTGTAGAACAAAAGGAGCTACTAACACTCCTAACACCTATAGATGTTGATGCTTCCCAACGGCCTCTATGCCTTGAAGGAACTCGCAAAGATATCTTGGATGAAATCATCCAGCAGCTCACTGTCTCTTCAGAGGGTTGCAATATACTTTGGCTTCATGGAGTTGCTGGATCTGGCAAGAGTACAATGGCAGCCAGCATAGCTCAACATCTCCTGAAGCTCAAGAGTCTTGGTGTCTTTATCTTCTTCACTAGAAACCAAGAGACTAGCCCTCGAGCTGTGTTGCACAGTATTGCTTTCCAGCTGGCATTATTGAATGAAGACTTCAAGGTCAAGCTCTGTGACAATTTGAGTTGCAACCTTGGGGTTGTGAATGCTGATATCAACACACAATTTCAACAACTATTAAAAGACCCACTCTCTGCTTCTCGGTCCTGCTTCTCTCGGTCCATTGTTGTCATCTTGGATGCTTTGGATGAATGTGATACCTCTGGCCGCCAAACTCTCATCTCCCTCATCATCAAGGAGTTTCCTCAACTGTGTCCCACCATTTGTTTCTTTATCACAAGCCGTTGAAATGAGGACATAGCTGCTCAGTTTGATGACAAGGATTGTATTACCCAGCTTCAACTTGAAGCTTTGGATAACCAAAGTCAAGTCAGCAGAGATATACTCCTTTATATCCAGCATCGGTTCAAGAACATTCGGGAAAGGCACAGGATTTCAGACCAAAATTGGCCAGGGGAAAATTCTTTGCACAGCCTTGTGAAGTTATCTGGGAGCTTATTCATCTGGGCAGCAACAGCTTGCAACCTTGTTCAGGATGCCTTTAATTTTGAAGGTGCATTGGGAAATTTGCTTATGGCAGGTTCTAAGATACAGAGCAACCTTTATCACCTATACAATGTAGCACTGGAGACCTCAGGCAAATGGGGAGAAGAAGAATTTGCAGATGTTGCACAGAAAATTCTCTCTGCAATTGTACTTGCCAAGGATCTACTGACTGATGGAGCCCTGGACCACCTTCTAAAGTTAGAGCCGGGTACAGCAGCTCGAGTCCTTCATCATCTTAGTTGTGTCATTTACTGGAGTGAGGGGAAACCTGCCCGTATCTTTCATGCCTCATTCGCAGATTATCTGGTAGCTCCTGAAAAGTCACACTCCAAGCCCTGGTTTGTCGAGCCAACAGTTGGCAATCAATTGCGTGCAATGGGGTGTCTGCATGTGCTCCATACACAGCTTCGCTTCAATATCTGTGCTCTTAAAAGCTCATACTATCTCAATTCTGAGATTAAAGATCTCAATAGTCATATTGCACGCTATATCTCTACTGAGCTTGCTTATGCTAGCAAATTTTGGCCAGCACATGTTGCTAGTATCACAGGAACAGAATCAGATGATTGCCTTCACTCTGCATTAAACAATTGCTTTCCAGAATTTTTTTTGTACTGGCTTGAAGCCGTGAGTTTTCTGAAGTGCATAGATATTGCTCTTGCAGGTGTCAAGTGCCTGAAGGAGCTTATACATGTAGGTCAAAAGATTCAAAATGATTACACAGCTAATGATTGGTAGGGACATCTGAGTACATTTTTTGGAGAGGCACATGGATTTATTAGGAATTTTGGACCCATCATTGCACAAAGTGTTCCACACATCTATCTCTCAGCAGTGCCATTCTCACCAGAAGACTCTATGTTGCGTAAAAGATGTGGTAGCAAGTTGCAGAAGGTGTTGCAGTACCAAGGGCCATCCAACCTGGGTCAAATATCTGTTTTGATAGTAATGCAGAAACACACAGACTTTGTATGCTCAGTTGCCTTCTCTCCCAATGAGACACGGATTGTGTCTGGTTCAGGTGACGAAACTATCCGCATCTGGAATGCTGCAACAGGGGAGGCAGTGGGCACACCATTGGAGGGGCACACAGGCCCAGTCCTCTCAGTTGCCTTGTCTCCTGATGGAACAAGGATTGTGTCTGGTTCAGATGACCAAACCATCCGCATCTGGAATGCTGCAACAGGGGAGGCAGTGGGCACACCATTGGAGGGGCACACAGACCCGGTCCACTCAGTTGCCTTTTCTCCTGATGGAACAAGGATTGTGTCTGGTTCAGATGACAAAACCATCTGCATCTGGAATGCTGCAACAGGGGAGGCAGTGGGCACACCATTGGAGGGGCACACAGGCTCAGTCCTCTCAGTTGCGTTTTCTCTTGATGGAACAAGGATCGTGTCTGGTTCACGTGACAAAACCATCCGCATCTGCTGTCTCGGTAACCCAGACGTTCGGGCGCAATCCCGTCCATCATGATTCAGTTAAGCGAGTTCGGGTAATTTTGATGGACGGGATTGCTCCTATAACGTCTGGGGCATTTCGTAGTGTGATACCCCCCATCCCATCACATCAGTAACATCAGTAACATCGGCTAAGTATTTACTGCTATCTAATCAATTGGCTGCCGCCTCTGTGCGCCCTTTCGTCCTCTAATGCCGCAACCCGTGTCCCGGCGATGATGATAACGTCCAGTCCGAGTAAGAAGGCCTCGGGCACGTCGATTTGCCATTCGTAGGCTGGTTTTTTTGAAGCTTTCCTCGAAAAGACATGCCAAGTCGCGTCGCGTCGCTGCCGAATCGGATTTGTTCTTTTTATGGGCTTTTCCACGTGCTGCCTAGAGAATGCGCTGGGATTCAGCGGTGCGCTGGAAATGATCATCTTCCCGCGGCATGAGAAGGGCAGGATGGCACTGGTCGCGCGGCGCGTCGAAGGTCAGTAAAGAGGAGGCAGATTTCACACGGGTTTGTTAGGCCATCAATAAGTTACATGTTACTGATGTGACGGGATGGGGGGTATCACACTACGAATTGCCCCAGACGTTCTGGTGAGCTCTCCGTCCATCAAACTTAACCGAATTAACCGGATCACCGGAACGTCTGGGTTACCGAGACAGCCGCATCTGGAATGCTGCAACAGGGGAGGCAGTGGGCACTCCATTGGAGGGGCACACAGACCAGGTCAACTCAGTTGCCTTTTCTCCTGATGGAACAAGGATTGTGTCTGGTTCATGTGACAAAACCATCCACATCTGGAATGCTGCAACAGGGGAGGCAGTGGGCACACCATTGGAGGGGCACACAGACTGGGTCAACTCAGTTGCCTTTTCTCCTGATGGAACAAGGATTGCATCTGGTTCATGTGACAAAACCATCCGCATCTGGAATGCTGCAACAGGGGAGGCAGTGGGCACACCATTGGAGGGGCACACAGACTGGGTCAACTCAGTTGCCTTTTCTCCTGACGGAACAAGGATTGCATCTGGTTCAGATGACAAAACCATCCGCATCTGGAATGCTGCAACAGGGGAGGCAGTGGGCACACCATCGGAGGGGCACACAGACTGGGTCAACTCAGTTGCCTTTTCTCCTGATGGAACAAGGATTGTGTCTGGTTCAGATGATGAAACCATTCACATCTGGAATGCTGCAACAGGGGAGGCAGTGGGCACACCATTGGAGGGGCACACAGAATGGCTCCGCTCAGTTGCCCTCTCTGCTAATGGGACACAGATTTTGTCTGCTACAGAGGACAAAACAATTCACATCTGCAATGCTGCAACAGGGGAGGCAGTTCAACCATTTGTTGTAGGTTGCCTTACTCTATTGCCTTCTCACCAAATGACTGTTTTTAGCACTTCATGTCAGATATCAACTGGCAAACATACCCAGCATTCAAGGATGGCTGGGTTTGCAGCTCCTCATCCAAACCCATGTTCTGGGTTCCTGCATGGCTCCATGACCACTTCTGTCTTCCATGGAACTCATTTGTGATCACATCCACAGGTGTCACAAAGCTGAACCTTATCAATTTTGTGCATGGTAATGAGTGGACTGAGTGCATGGTTTCAAACAGCACTGTACCTATTCCTCCTGTTTCCCAACCTCAAACTAAGCCTCCATCAGGATAATACAATAATTGATCATCAATACTTCTTGCTAAATCCTGAACTGAATAAAGGCCAGGACTTCAATGAAAGCTACTGGTGACAAGGAGAGGATGAACCTACACTGGAAAATATATTATTCTTTTCTTTTCATGGGTACTCATCTATTGAGCGGCAGTCCCCAAAATAGCTGGCTTGTGACCAACATTGAAAGAGTAATGAGATGGTTTCACTCTCATCAAGCTGAGGGCTGTTTGAGAGTGTCTAAAGTATTGTGGTTAACTTTAACTTTGATGGCCTCTTCAGTTGGCTAGGGCAAATTTTACTTAACTTACCTTTCCTTTTTCCCATGCATGGTGAAACAAACTTATTGACATGTAACTTACACAGTTTGGACTGTACTATACTGGCCTCTGGATAAGGTCTGCTTCATGTTGATAGGGCGTGTAATGGAATAAGCATGAAAACACCCAGTTTTTATTTGTTTCATGTCCTATCAGTATGGGGGAGGAGAGGCAAGAGCATACACCTCTCCCTGGAGGTGGTAGGCTGCGCTGTTGATGACCAAAAGCCAGTGGCTAAACAATTACAAGGGTCGAAGTCTAAACAAAGGCTCTTATGGGCACTGCATTCTGGCAGAAACTCACTGCACTGGGCTATGGGATGTAGTTCTGCTGCATCTCTATGCATTGGAGGTGACCAACAGGAGGCTACCAATCATTGTTAGTTGACTGCCTTTACTGGCAGGAGAACTGAACAGTTTGAGATGAAGATGATATCATGCTGACAGAAAGATGCAGGATTTAGGTGAAGGAACTTCTGGTCCTCCCACTACAACAAACCACCTGCTAGAAGCTGGTCTGAGGACACACCCATATACTGTGGAGGCCAGGATGACCAGCAGGCATAACAGCTAGTGGCAGCCAAAGTAAACTGCCTTGGACAATCACAGTGTCTACACCTCTTGGTGCATCACCTTTTTTTTTCTTTCTTTCCTAGCCCTGAAGGAGACACAGAAAAGGTTGAGTGCCCAGCACATCTCTGAACATTGCCCCAGGGGGGGCACCACCAGGTACTTGTCCTGGGAGGTTGCTTCCCTGTGTGGCATGCCTGCTGTGATGCTGGGGAGCATGCCTACACTGAGACCCTGCCACCCCTGCGCACCTGCAGCCTCCCCAGACCCCATTACCCCAACCTGCTTTAGCCTCCAGCCTTTTGCACACACCAACCCCTCCCAGGCTCCACCCCGCACTCTGGACCACAAGGGGTGAGAGCAGACATTTTACTCTGTTGTTGATCGCCTTCCCCTCCTCCCCTTGAGCCCCTCCACCATGGACCACTGACTCTGCCTCCTGCCCTTGAGCCCACTCTCAAAGCCACACACACATACACTGTCCATAGGGCCGGCACCATCTATACCTGGACAACACCTTGGCAGATTTCAAGGCAGCTGCCGCTTGGGGCCCATCTACTCTCTGCACAACAGACAATCCTCAAGTCACCACTTATGTGGCAGCAAGCCACACCCTGGAAGAGGTAAAGGCTCTTGTTGGTGTTCACTGTTCAGAGGAGGGGCTGATTTTGTGAAGGAGGTGTATCCATATGATTCAGACAATGAATACTGGTGTGATCCTTAGCTTTACTTCTCCAATCTTCTGACTCTTTCTTTCCTTCTTGATCAACTTCTACTTGTATCAAAAAAATTTCAAATCAAATAGCATTGGAAGCAGCATTTGTGGCACAGCAAATTAAATTGGATGGCATCCATGGCAAACACACTGAATAAGACATTGGTGCCACCTGCACCACCTGTCAGTGGCATCAATAGGAGTTGCCAGAGAGTGAGACTTTCAAAGTCATGATCATACTGGTGACACCAATGGCATTTGAACTCACGAAGAAAATAAAATGTGTATGGATTCTCCTGTCCTGGTGCTGCAAAATTTGGATCTGACAGACAATACTCTTTGTTGAAAGTTCTCTTACTGATCCTGTCTGGATGTGGTGCAGCACCAATGTGATTCTTTCATTGATGTTCTTTTTGGGATCCTACCTTGAAATGATCTGTGGCACCCATGGCATATAATCCAGTGCTAAAATGATCTGTGGCACTAATGGCCTTGTTTTGGTATTATTTCCCCTGATCCAATGGTCTGTGGCATCCATTGTATTGCTTAGATATTATTGTTCCCCTGATCCAGTATCGAAAAGATCTGTGGCATGGTGTCAGCAATTGCCTCTGGATTGGCTAAAGAACAAGCAACCCGGTGAGAACCCCAACCAGGAGAAACCTGACAGAAACTAGTAACTGGTGTGTTCCCTGAGCAGCAAGACCAACTGAATGGACTCCTCGTTAGGAGGCTGTATATTGTGGGTTGGGGTGTGAGGCGGAACCCGGAACAAGTCAAATAGGGTGTGATATCCACTCAGCTATAATACCCGGGGTGTGGACGCAACCCACAATAAAATGGAGAGGAAGTGGGACAGGGTGGAGACAATCCATAAGTCAAGGCAAAGCAGAAGCCTGAGATTAGATGAGGTAGAATCTACTGTACAAGGAGATTCTACTGGGCTTATATAGCTTACAAATAAATTAATACAATCACGATCAGTTCCTGTACAGCAAAATTAAGGAGCATTAATGCTGATGCTCCTAGGCTCCTGTGTGTTATCACCATAGCATCTGGGGTTAGGAGGACCGACTGTGCAGGCTTCCTAATCCCTAATGTCTTCCTGTATCCAAGTCCTTGAAACCCACAATCAGGTTCCAACCATGAGAAGGTCTTGCGGTTATGTCATGAGAGTCCCATGATGCAGACACATCTGTACACATACAGACGTGTCGCACGCGAAAAAGTTGGAACCTGGGCGATTCATGACACATGGATGGCATTGTTTAGGTATTATTGTTCCCCTGATCTGGCATGGAAATGATCTGTGGCATGGATGGCATGCTTTAGGTATTATTTTCCCCCAGATCTGGCATCCAAATGGTCTGTGGCACCGATGGCACAGTTTCCCTGATCCAGCATCAAAATGTTTCGTGGCACTGATGGCATTGTTTGTCCCACATCAAAATGGTCCGTGGTACATATGGCATTGCTTGGGTAATATTTTCCCCCGGATCCTGCATGAAAACAGTCCGTGGCACTGATGGCACTATTGGGGTAATATTTTTCCCTGCATTCTGCAGCAAAATTGTCTGTGGCACTGATGGCACTATTAGGGCAACCAATTTTTACTGATCCTAGGTCAGAATGTTTTGTAGCACTGATAGCACTTTTAGAGTAACCAATTTTTACTGATCCTGGGTCAGAACATTTTGTGGCACTCATGGCACTATTGGGGTAACAAATTTTTACTGATCCTGGGTCAGAACATTTCATGGCACTATTTGGGTGACAAATTTTACTGATCCTGGGTTAAAGTGTCTCGTAGCACCCGTGGCACTATTTGGGTAACAATTTTATTGATCCTGGGTCAGTGATCTCATGACATGTGTGGCCCAATATCCACCCCAATTTACAGTTCTGTGGCATGCATGGCAGTTCTGTGGCATATGTGGCATTGTTTGATTGAAAAAAAGCAACCAAACAATGGCAGGTATATATTGGGTGGCATGGCCGCCCTGCCACGGCTGGGTGCTGTGGCTGCCACCAATGCCATTTGGTGCCCATACCACCTCTCAATAACTATTGACAGGTCTTGGGGGGTAGACCCATCAATAGTTATCGAGTGGTGGAGGTATTTTCAGGTGCATGGCCCTGCCATGGCTAGGTGCCCCCACTGCCACTAAAAGCCTTTGGTGGCATGTGGTGATGAGATACAGCTCCTTCCTATTTCGTTTGTTACCTATTCAGTTTGTTTACCACACAAACATACCTCAGTCGATCTTTCTTCTCAACTGAGGTATGTCCCTACACTCCTTAATTAGTACCTTACTAACAGAGTCCTGTAGCTCTCTTATTAGGTACATGTAATATACAGTTGATCTTTCTTCTTGACTGAGCTCTCTTGTTAGGTTATGGGCCCTAGCCATTAGGTTTTTACGACCTGCCATTGCTGAGCAACTCTGGATCTGGAATCTCCTCCAATCTATCCTTCCCCTGTGCATACTCCTGCATCCCCTACCTCATTATCTCACACCTCGCGTACTTTGATGCTGGTGTCTGCTTCCTCCACCATCATGGCAACTGCCACATCATGGGAGATTTCTACCTCTGCGGCCAATTGGTTCCCATGGAGTGATGGAGATCGTCTTAAAGACGAAAATAACTACCTCCCATGGTCCATTTGCATGCTCTCTGTGTACGACAATTGCAGATTAAAGGGCATTGTCACTGGCTTGGAAGTAGAGGGCAATGCTGCAGACAAACCACTCTGGAAAAAGAAGGACCTCTCTGCGCTCAATGTACTCATGAGCTGCATCGCGTCTAACCTCGTCATCAAGATCTCCACTATCAAATCATCTAAAAACGCATGGGACTTGCTTACGGCTGAATTTGGTCAGTCGGGCACCAGATCCGTCATGTTATGGTTCCACTGGCTTGTCAAGTAATATAACTACGATGATGACCTTTTGAACTACATCATGGACTTCCAGGAGGCTATGAAGCAGCTCCAGATCACCTCCTTCGAAATTCCTGATCACATCACTGTGGCAATTCTCCTCTGCACCCTTCCTTCCGATCTGCACAATCCCGAGTCCTGGTACCAACATATTGAGGGCGTCAAGATTGAGAAGGACAAAACCACACTTGTTGCCATTGCCCAAGGGGCTCTCGATGCGAAACGGTGTGTACCCAGCACGGATGTACCACCCAGTGAAGCTGCACTCACTACTGCCCTTGCCATGCTAGAGCATTCTGCTCGCAGGAAGAGTAAGCTGTTCTGCATAAATTGCAAATGCGAATCTCACAATGTGGCAAACTGCTGGGCAAAGGGTGGGGTAAAAGAGGGACAGGGACCACATCAGAAAAGGCAGCAGCAGAGGGGGGAGAAAAGGGGCAAAGAAAAGGCCAACAATACTCAGGGTGGGGACGGGGACGAAAATGTTGATTAATCTTTTGTCGGTTTTGAGCAATCTTATAGTGCCGCTCCCGTGGTGACACATTTCCTCTATTCTGAATTCTGAGAGTGATGTCAGCTCGCCTTCTTCATCAACATCGCCCTCTAAAGTTTCCCCTATAGCTAACGACCAGGCATACAGTGCACATATGACCGGCACACCACCATTATCATTGATTCCGGCACATTCGTATCTATCCATTCTGACCGATCCCAATTTCTCGCTTCATCAATTAAGCCAACTTCCGCAGACGTCTGGGGTTGTGGCAATGGCAAGGTGAAGATTGAGGCTCGAGGCGCCCTATGTCTACTGGACAAACTCCTGAATGGAAAAATTGCGGCACTCAAATTGGATGATGCAGCTTATGTCCCAAATTCTTCACCAACACTGATCTCAGTATCACATCTGGATGAGCATGGGCATTACACATTATTCGGGAATGGTTGATGTGTCATTTTCCACAAAGATGACCAGGGCTCCTTCCTGAAGAATATTATTTCTAAGGAAGCTGTAACTTTCACTGGCACAAAATGCAGAGATCATCTCTATCACCTCGACACTCTTCCCCAGTCAGAATCTTCATTTTCCATTAAAACCTCCCATCTTTCACCGCTCAAGCTTCTCCATTACCGACTTGGCCATCTCAATTACAAGGCTGTTTGGGCTCTTGCTCACGGAAACATGGTAGATGGTGTTCACATTTCCACAGCAGATCTCAATGCAGAACCTCCTGTATGCAATGCGTGCAAGTGTGAAAAGCTGACTAGAGCGTCTTTTCCACTGTCAAAGATGCCAAAAGCCACACATGTACTTGGCCGTGTTCACTCTGATCTGTGGGGTCCCGCTCCTGTCTGGTCGAAGGGTGGCGCTCACTACCTCTTTGCCCTCACCGATGAACATGGATGGTACTACTGGGTATTTTTCCTAAAGCGCAAAAATGAGATTTTAGCCACCTTTAAATTGTGGGTGGCAGCGGTGGAGACTCAATTTGGCGTCAAACTGGCAATTTTACGGACTGACAACGGCGGCGAATACATCTTGAAGGCTCTCGAGAATTTCTTGAAGGAACGAGTTATCCATTATGAAACCACGTCTCCTCGTACTCCTGAGCAGAACGGTCTTGAAGTCGGATTCCATATCATTTTTGACCATGTTCATACCATCCTCATTGATGCGGGCCTTCCGCCTTCATTCTGGGCAGACACCGTTAATTATACTGTCTCCCTGCTTAACCGTAGTCCCACCTCCATGCTACCCCTTGGAGGTCATCAAGAAACAAAAACCCAATTACCAAACTCTTCATTGTTTCAGCTGCAAGGTGTACTTATACAATCCGGACCCCAACAAGCATAAATTTGCCGAGCAGGGGGAGCCTGTAATTTTCTTGCGCTATTCCAACACTCAAAAAGGCTTACAAGGTGTGGCGTCCCAATACTATGGACATCTATTTCTTAATTCACATCAAATTTGATGATCATTCAGTTGGACATGGTCTGGCTGAGGGGGAGAGTATATCCACTGAGTCTTTCCAATTTTATCCTTCCACTCTTGAAGACAACGTTGACAACTCGCCTTCCAGCCTCCCATCTCAACCTCCTATTCTTCCTTCAACTTCTTCCGACGCTGCTCCTCCTCCTCCAAAACCTCGCATCTCGTGACTGCGCAAGGATTGGGGTCCTCCAACTTTCCATTCAGCATGCCAAGCCACACTGAAAGACAACCCTGATGGCACGGACTCCAGTTCTGCTGAACTGGGGGGAGCATCAACAGATAATGCTCCTGACGTCAATGATCGCGAAGACAGCCCTCTCACAGATCTTGAAGACGAGTCTGCCACTCTTATCTACAGCGAGACTCCTCACACTTACTGGGAGGCCATTGCGTGTCCCGACACCGAGGAGTTGCTTACTGTGATGGATGACGAAGTAAATTCTATCCTTCGTCTCAGTATGTACAATGTTGTGGATCCTCCACCAGGCTGCAAGCCCATTGGCACAAAATGAGTGTACACAATTAATCGCAATAACGACGGTGTCATTGTGTGTTACAAGGCACGCTTGGTTGCCCAAGGCTTCACACAGGTACATGGCATTGACTACGGGGATACATTTGCACCCATGGTGAAGATCAAGTCAATTCGACTCCTTGTGCCATGGCCGCACACTACGACCTCGAGATCCATGTTGTCGACATCGACACCACATTCCTTAACAGCGAGATCCCCGTTGGTCAAGAGGTCTACGCAAAGCAGCCACTCAGGTACATCACAGCTGGACAGGAAAGAAAGTGTGGGTATTGAGGAAGGCACTTTACCGACTGAAGTGGTCTGCGTACCTTTGGTATGAAAAACTTCGGTCCATCCTCCTCGATATCGGCTTCCATGCCCTTGTCTCTGACCCCTGCGTCTTCGTTTGTCATCAGCCGTGCACTCTCTCCATCATCACCATGCATGTCGATGATCTCGCCCTCTTCTGCAGCCCCGTGTCCGAGGTAAAGCTCTTGAAGTCGCAGATCTGCGAGCATGTTCCTCTCAAGGATCTGGGGGAGGTTTCGACATTACTGGGCATTGAAATCATTTGTGACCGGAAACCACACACCATTTCCCTTTCCCACCGTTGGTACATCATTGACCTAGCACATTGTTTCCACCTCGAGAACTCAAATCCCGTCTACATGCCAATGGAGAAGCATCCGCTGTCAAAAGCAGACTGTCCCGTCACTGATGAGCAGAAGATGTATATGGCAAACATACCTTACCAGTCCGCCATTGGTGCCTGCCTCCACCCTGCCATCATGAGTCATCCCGATATTGCGCATGCTGTAGGTCAAATAGCCCAATTCTCGAGCAATCCAGATAAAGTGCATTGGACAGCTGCAAAACGCATTATTCAGTACCTTTACACAACACGGAACCTCTTACTTGTCCTGGGCGGCATGTCAGATGACCCGGATATCCTTTCATTCTGCGACACGGACCATGGCAATGCAGTCGACCACGGAAATTCCATCTCTGGGCACATGATATTCTTCGTGTCTAGTGCTCTTGCATGGACCTCCAAGAAGCAGATGGCAACGGTGTTATCCACTGGTGAGGCCGAGTATTACTCCACTACCTATCCCGGTCATGTTATTGTGTGGTTGTGCCAGGTCCTAGACAAACTCGCACACGCATGCAACAGTCTGATGCCTCTGTACATCAACAACACCTCAGCAATCATAATGATTGGTACACCTGATCAAATCTCAAACCATACCAAGCATATTAAAATCCAGTATCATTGGATTTGAGGTGCTGTCCAGGACCAGACCATCGCGATGCGACACGTTCCATCTGCTGAGAATGTCATGGACATCTCCACCAAGGTCTTGTTTTGACCGGATTTTGAAAAGTTCCGTGCGATGCTGGGTATGCAGGAGCGAGAGGATGTAGTGGATGTCGCTGAGGGGGAGTGATGAGATACAGCTCCTTCCTACTTCGTTCATTACCTATTTAGTTTGTTTACCGCACAAACATACCTCAGTTGATCTTTCTTCTCAACTGAGGTATGTCCCCACACTCCTCAAGTAGTACCTTACTAACAGACTCCTGTAGCTCTCTTATTAGGTACATATAATATACAGTTGATCTTTCTTCTCGACTGAGCTCTCTTATTATGTGGCACACTTGCTAACTATCAACATGTTAAGGGGAAGTACACATGTTAATAGTTATTGGTCGGTGGTGTTATTTCCAGATGCCAGGCTTAGTACCAGCGTACCCAGAGGAACTCCATGTGCTGTACAGAGCCATTTCTCGAGTCAGCACTGGTGTGGATGACATCGAGGTGGAAAATGCTAAGAAAACCCGCGCATACCAGAAAGGGTGGGCATTGGCGGTCATTTCCAGTGAGAGGACCATTATGTTGGGCTGGCTGTGCAGATTAATGGTGTCTTGATCACATCACATATTGTTGGTAGTGAAATTGACACAGAGTATTAACTGGAAAAATATTGTGCTGCACAATCTTGATTGTGTTGCAGTCAGCTTCGGAGTACTCCGCTTCATCACCATCAAAGCTACGGCTGACCAGCTGAGACAGTACCTGAAATCCATCATCTTTTCCGATGACTTCAGTCAGCACCAATTTGTTTGAATTTCACAAGTACTACCAATGAAGGGTAAAGAAAGGGACGTCTTCAAAATTCTATTGAATGGGTTCAATTTGGATGTCAGCATCTCAAAAAAAACACTGGAAAAATTCAAAATTTCATGTCAAATGGCCAGGATTAGTGGAACCCAGTGGCCCAAACACAGAGCATAACTCAGGTGGTGTCCTTCAAATGTGAATTGCACTAATAACTTGATAGTTCAGTAGAATAGGTACCTCATTACATGTGTGTAAATGAAACATGAGGTCAGTGAAATGCAGCCCTGTTACCTCTCAGTCTAGTAATGCCTTCAATGAAGCCCTCACAACAGGTCTGACATTTTCCAACCAAAAAGTACTCAGAAATGATAATGAATTTCACTGTCTTTGGCCATGAATTACTGCTACTAATCATGTTGAAAGTGGTGTATTATCATGGAAGAAAATAGTGGAATTCATGTAGAAAGACATTACATTATGATAGTTAAACCTTTTGTTTGCTACGCGAAGTTCACTATGCTTTATTTGCATGAATTTCATAGTCTCTCGCAGACAGACACTTCAACCAAATGATCTCGTACCTTGATCTGTTGAAGTCTGTTATTAAGCGCGGAGGTCTGATCAGAGTAGAGTCTTGTTACGTAAGTGTCGGAGTTTAAATTTGGCCTCTTTTCGCGTCATTTTGGCCGCAGGGCAAGCTTTTCAGACTTTTCTCATATGGAAACTCACATTTGGGGATTATTTGTGAGTATCTGTCAGTTCGGATTTTCACAAATTGTCTTTGAATCGCTGTGGTAACTCATGGCTCAATGTGATCGGACAAATACCCGTCAACTTGCCTGTTCAACATTGTCGTCAAATGGTACTCAAAAAATCCAAAAATATTGGAGTGGCCAGATAACATCTCTGGCTCATTGCTGAAGACACAGTCAAAGTTTAAGAGGTAGGGCAAGGGCTTGAAAAGTTGATTACATAATAAGCTTTTACTCTGATCAGACCCCTGTGCTTACAAACGGACTATGAATTTCACTAAACTGGTGTGAAATTCAGTGAGCTTTATAGCGAAAAATACTATGATATTATGTGAGCAAGGACAGTGAATTTCACGGTCTTTGACAACCTCACTGGTGGCCAAGCTCGAGGTCGACTGCTTGCTTGACTTCTGGAACACGTACGTGAAATGCACACCACTTTACTACATTTTTCTCACACTCGCTATAACAACCCATTTAGACACCAGCCCACCTGGTCACTTTACGAAGCCGGTTCCCCAACCAACTCTTCTGTAAGGTGCTTGCATGCTATGCGGGCGGCCCGTGAGGTGGGGCTGACTAATTGTCCCCGCTGACTGAACAATAGTAGGATAGTGAATGTAAAACTGCCTGAATATATCATTTTTTTCCAAATGAAACTGTCTGCTTGCATCTACAATGACAACAACAATGGGATAGCATTGAAAATCTCTGCAGTTTAGATAGCGGCTGGTAATCCCTTGTACTACGCGCTGGTAAGACTCCCAAGATCCACAGTTTAGATAGGTGTTGGAAGGGCTGATAATCCCTTGTACGCACTGGTAAGACTCCCGAGATCCACAATCATGGTGAATATCGCAAGCATGACACGTGGAGACTTTCGATTATCTGCCGGTTCACAAGAATGGTGAGGATTGCGGCAATGGTGGGACTCGCAACCGCATATATTCAAGGAGAAATCGGGATTCGAAAATCAGATACAGGGTCAAAAAGTTTACTGAAAAGTTTTTTCAGCCCATCCTGGACGCCCCCCTCCCCACGTACGGAATTCGAATCCCGATTTTCCCTTGCATATATTCGCCGGTGACCTTTTTCCGGATTTACTGATGTAGCAAAGGCTCCAGACGGCGCAAAAGTGGAAATGAGCGCGCATCCAGCAGACTGTTACGGAGGTCGACTAACGGCAGTAGAGATGCGAAGTTGTGAACGAGGTGAAAGTTGAAAGAAAGCCCGCTACTAACACCTGCACACACGCGCACCGCCACATTTCCTCTTTCGCTTCCATTCGCAATTTCCCCGGGTCGGTGTGATGAGCGTCCCACTGAATGTAGACCTATCTACGCAAAAACTGACTCGCTATGTCGTTCAGAGGTTCGCGATTTGTTCTCCTCAGTGATTATACGGGGTGATGAATTCCCTGTACTCGTTTTGCGTCTTTTGCTCACAGCTCGGATGTGCTTGCGGACCTGCGGGTAAACGTGATGCTGGAGGGGTCGGAGAAGGTGCTCTGGTTCAAGGTGCGCTTCCTCCCATCTATCAATGCATGATTGCTGACTTTAGTCGTGTAGGAACGCTTCCTGGAAGACGAAGAAATCATCGAGCACCTGGTGCACAACGAAACGCGGCGGATCCAGTGGACGATGCACCGGCCGCGGAATGGGTGGTACATCCGCATCCGCTCGCCCGCCTTCCCGCCCGGCGCGTTCATCCCCCTCATCCCGCCACGTCCAGACTCGCCCCACCCGCCCGGCGCGCTGCTGTTTGAGTCGCGCACGAACGCGCCTATACCACATACATCGATACCCCCTGCCATTTTACGCTCGACGAGCGACGTGGACGCCGCCAGCCCGCGCACAAGCACGAGCACAGTCCACTCATACCCGCCCACACCCACCGCGAGTGCGCCGTCGTTGGTGGTACACCCGCCCACGCCCGCGAGCGTGCATGCGCGGCTCGAGCAGGCACAGGCCCAGGCGCAATCTCAAGCGCAAGGGCGGCAGCAGCGGCCCCCAGCGCAGGTCATCACCCCCTTCGTCCTCGCGCCCGCACCCGAGGGCACCTCCGCCGTACCCCCCGCACAGCAGACCTTCTTCCAGCGCGCGTACAGCATGCTGCGTAGCTCGACCGCGGGGCCGTCGTACTCCTTCACCCTGTCCCGCGTTGTCCCGCCTGCATCGCCGGCTTCGGGCTCGCCGTATGCCGTACCGCGCGCAGAGGAGGAAGGCGTGGGCGTGTCCCCGCTGGACTCGACGGTCGCCCTGACAGGATCTTCACCACCATCGCTCCCACCCTCACGCGCGGCCGCTTCGCCCCCTGCTTCCCCGCCAAGAACAACACCGCCAATAACATCACCATCCCCACCCGCAGAGCCGCCCCTCCTCACATTCACCGACAGCACCCCCACCTACTCCACCACTGTCTCCGGCCTCCTGTCTCTCGACGAGCTAGAGGCCGCGCGCCTCGGCGTCGACGCGGGCTTCTGGGTCGCCGTCGCGCTGACGTATCTCGAGTTTCTGGGCGAGAGGGAGGTGAGTCGGATTTTCTGTTTCTCTCATGTCATCACTGTACATAGATACCTCCCTGCACCCTCTGCTATTGGGCTGTTGCGGGGTGGTTTTTTTTCGAAGAGAAGAGAGGCGACCGCGCCCTTCATCTGCCCTTGGGTTTTCGTTTTCGGTTTTGCCTTTTCCGTCTCCCGTATTCCTTTCTTTATATTCCGTATCCCGTTTTCCGTTTCGTCCCCCGCAACCAACGATAGACTAATAATGTTTTGCTGCAGAGCTACCTCGCCGCGCTGAGCGACTGACGGGTGTATCGCGACTGGCCGCGGATGTATCGCTACGCGCTACTATGATGTATGATTTAGCGAATATATTTATGAAGAGCACGACTGCTGCGCGCGCCATTCCGAGCGACGATTGAGCAAGAGCAAAGGAAGGGGAAGGGGAGGGGGAGGAGAGGGCTGCGCTGACACCAGACCTATTCTATTCTGCTTTTCAAACAGGCAGGCACCGAGGCCTTGGATGGGTACGTATCGGGATCTGGCGGTGTCGAAGCGAGAGCGAGCTAGAGGTGCGGTGCGACACTTCTACTCCCTCCCCTCCCCTACTTGCCCTACTTGCGCAATCAATCCCAATCGTGCGTCTGACGCCTGGCTTTTCATTCACAGAGCGCGTTGCGGCCGGCTGAACGGGCGTACTCCGTACCTCGAGAGAACGGGAGCGGGGCGGGGTTATCTGCGGGCGGTGTCCAGCTATGCAGCTTTTCGGCTCGGCTCGGCTCGACGGGTCTTCGCGCAACGGCACCACGCACCTCGAGCGAGGGTGCGTGCGTTACCTTAGCTTCGGTTTGGGTACGCGGCCCTGCGACGGCCTTCCTCCAGACCACGTCGGCTTCCTGGATTAGTTCTCGATCGCAACTGATGAGTGGGTACCAGGCGCGCCGGCGGACCACGTACTCAGCGGAAGCAAAAAATCAAGAGGTGCGAGTGCATGTGCCCACCCACTCCCCTCCCCTCCCTGGGTGCATTCTGACGTCACCCGCCTTTTGAGTGCTAGACTGCCTTGACCGGCTGGATGTAGATGTAGGTATGTGTGTATGTGCTCCCGCATCTGGGGACGAAACGCTAACACGAAGCAGTGGTCTGTTACTTTCGCCTGCGCCGATAGCGCTACTTCCGCTGTACGATCGCATCCCAGCAGCAGGGGAGGGGAAGGGAGGGAAGGGGGAGGCGTGTGTTGTGTGGGTGTAGGTGGGGCGAATATATTCATGGCGAGGACCGCGCGAGTATTCCGACTCACGCCTCAGTGCACTGTCCCGCGGGCCATTTTTCCAGCGTGGCAGCTTGACCGTCTTGCACCACGCACCTTCCTTCGCGCCCGGCGAGCGAGGTATGTACTACGCTCGAACGTGGCCCATCAGCACGATGATAGCTGACTCGATTCTAGGATGCAGAGCAGGGAAAGACGACGCCTCGAGCCTAAGTCGCACGCAGAACGACCCCGACACGTCAACACCCCGCCTCTGCGGACTCCGGAGTTGTCGCCTACCAGAACGAGAAGTGCCTCAACGGCAAGACTCCCACGTCGGTGTTTCGAATTATTACTTGGATCTGGCCCGAGCGTGATGTCACGGCGGACCGACCACGTACTCGAGTTTCTGCCAGCGAAAGAAAATAGGTGCCGTGTCGAGAGGCTTGGTGATGGTGATCCCCCGCGCTGACAACTATACATATCATTACGATTCGCAGATACAGCCCGATTCGCAAGCCATCGGGAGAAGAGATGAATGGCACGACCGCGCGCCTCCTCCGCATGCCCTGCACGGCACGGCGCCCCAACTGACCGATCGCGACTGACTGGATCTCAAGGAGAGGGAGGGCGAGGCGTGTGTGTAGCGAGTATATTTCGCGCGATTCCGAGGCCGATTGCCACATCGCGGGCGGACGGGTGGGGCGGCGTATCCCGCCAAGGTCTGCCCAGAGCCATTCGCCATCCGATCTTTTCTTTGTCGGCAAGCACACCTTGCGCGCATCGCGATCAGTGTTGAGGTGCGATGCTCCCCCGGCGCCCAATCCCAATCGTTCGTCTCGTCCCTGACGCGTGGACAGACAGCCGCCCTGAACGGCGATGTACCATATACGCCTGCGTCGGCGGGAGCGGCGGTGGGGTGGGGCGGGGTTAATTTTTCTTGCCCTGTCCCCATCTTCCAGGTTGGCAGCTTTAGCTCGACCTTCACGCAGGACGGCACCACTCGACGCGCCGAGCGAGGATGCATTAGGTATGTACACTCGACTATGACCCGTTAGCATATAGCTCACTCGATTCTCGAATGCAGGTCAGGGCGCGGACAGGGTCAGTATGCAGGGAAGACATTAAATGTCGCGCCTCGCACCGCACGTATCGGCGCGCTCGCCGTGGCTTCCGCGGCACGGCGCCGATACCGCTACCTCCGCCTCCTAACGCTGGACGATCGCATCCCAAATATCGATGATCAGCGCGATGTGCAGCGCGAGCTTCTGTATGCACTGCTTCCGATCGCCCCTTCCTGACCATATTCTTATTCAGAGTTGGCCACCATCTTAAAATGCATGCTTGATGGACTGAGTACTTCTAAGGTGCGATTCTCCTCTGCCCTCTCGATCACTCCTCAACGACGCTCCTGTTCTTATTCTTCTCCCAGCACACTCACTTACCAATGAAAATGCCCATTGTATCCATTGTAATGCGCACAACAGTGGTAACAATACGTACGATTTAACGCATCAAGACCTCCTCCTATCGCTAGCAACCATCGATTCAGTGCCTCCTAATGCCGCCAAGTCTCGCTCCTATGTCGTCCGTACCTTGCCAGCTTATCAGAATCTTGCTTGTCCTGAACCCCCACCATCACCATGTTCGCACCGGACGACGAGGAACTCGGACGAGGACTCGGGCCTGGGCCACAACACGAACACGGGAACGGGAATGCGCTCCAGCAGGCACTCGAGCTGGCCGCCTCGGGGTCCTCGCGGCTCCCCAGCCTCGATCTCGAGCGCGACCAGGAGGACGTGCTGCCGCGTGCGCCTGCGCCGCCCCCGGCGTCAAATGCCCCGCCGTTCTTTGAGCCCCTGGGTGACGAGGACGTGTACGACGTCTTTGACCTCGAGCTCGTGCGTCCTTCCGGTGGGAAGGTGCGTTGCGCTCCTTTTTTGAATCCGAATTCCAAATCCTTTTTCTTCCCTCTTCCTGTTCGACATACTCATTGATGCTGTGTTGTGGATTTGACAGGAAGCAGGCATCGACGCACGATTCCGGAGCGGCGGCGACTCGTCGAGCGGGCGGCCGACGTACAAGATCCAGAAGAAGACGCGCGCGCACTTCTTGGGCAAGAAGAACATGACGGTCCATGTGTCGCGCAGTCTCGCGTGGGACTGCACGACCGCCACGACGACGCCCGGCGGGTCCAAGTCGTACGGTACGTGTCCCACCCCCAGAAAGAATAGAAAGATTTATTGAAACCCCGTTTTTGGATAGCGGATGTGTTCGTGGCACGCGACCAGGCAGCGCGGAATGTCGCGCTCACGGCGACGAACTCGGTGCTCTGCAAGACGGCGGGCGGGGGCGTCGTCGGCGTGTCGACCGTGTGCGGCAACTACGACCCGAGCCGGATGCCGCGCCGCGAGGTCTCCGCGCACCACTTCTTCGCGCTCAAGCTCAACGCCGCTTGTCTCCCCGAAAAGTCTACCACGACCCGCAAACGCGGCGCGGCGCCGCCGAGCCCACCGCCACAGCCGCAGCAGTACATCGGCGGCGGGAACTTCGTGCTCGACAGCGCGACGCACGGGCGGGGCGACCTCATCACGACGCTGTACTGCACCGGCTACGCGCAGCGCCCCACCGTGCGCGCAGGCGACATCGCTGTCGCGGAGCTGTGCATCCCCGCGCGCCCGGACCTCGAGCCCCGCGCATCCGCGCCGCCCGCGAACGCGCCCGCTTCGGTGTGGGCACGCTTCTTCAAGGAACGGCACGCGGTACTGCGCGTCGCGCGGCGCGGGCTCGCGGCGTGCATGACGGGCCCGCACGTGTACATGCAGGTTCCCGCGACGGACGCGCTGGGGCGCCGCGCGGTGCTGGCGCGCGGGCAGGCGCTGGAGGTGGTGCTCGCGGTGCTAGGGACGGCGGTGCTTGCGGTGGAGCATGAGGGGCTGGGGAGTAAGCGGTGGGCGTGGCTTGCCGCTGGGGCGCCGGCGCCGGCGCTGGGGCTGGCGAGGACGTTGAGCGTGGGGTCGCGAAGAATGGCGCCGCTCTCCAGGACGGGGAGCAGGCAGCTGGCGCTCTCGCACACTGAGACGCGGCAGCTTGCGCTCGAGCCGCTTGGGCCGGCGCACAACCCCGGGCTGGCATCGCCTGACGGCTCGGGGTCGGGCACGGACGACTCGCAGAGCCAGAGCCCCTCGCACCATTTTGCGCCCTTTGCCGGTGCTGGGTACAGCACAGACCGGCAGAGCTTCGTAGACGCGGACGGCGGGGATGAGCAAGATGGGCTGGACGACTGGGTTGTGGCGGACGACGCCGTGGCGCCGGCGCATCCCGCACACCCCGCAAGCCAGTACTCGCCGCGGGAGGGGGCGTGGATGCGCAAGAACAGCGTCGTGTCCGAGGGCGGTGGGCCGATGCCACAGCACACGCTCGGACGAAACTCACAGCATCTCAAGGCGGGGAGCTGGCCCGAGAAGACTTTCGACTCGGACCGGCGAAGTATGATGCTGCTCGAGCGCACCGACTCGAATGTGAGTCCTGGGAACAGCGGGGCGCCGCCGTCGACGTTTTCGCGTGTGTGGATGAAAAAGCATGCGCGCCAGCCGCACCCACAGGTGCTGGGGCGAGGGCGCGGACGCGGGGGAGAGGACGAGGGGCGCGAAGAGGAGGCGTATGTTTATTAGAGCACGGAGGATATCCCTTACACGCGGCGTTTCTGTTCCTCTTCCATTTCGGCTTACTCTGCGGTTTCGTTATTCAAGTCATTGCACCGTATTATACCCAATGTCTTGTATCATCTTCGACTTGTCTTCCCTGGAACAAAAAAACGTTTATTTCCGAGATTTATGAAGTTGGAGCACCTTCTTCCGTTTCCGAGGCATTTGTGAATATTTGATTGACTGCTGGACGCGGTGCATGGTGACCGCTTTATATTCTCGAAGGATTGTTTAGGGGAGCCTCAGCCGTCCGATATTGGGCCTTCGGTAGCTCACAGGACTTGGCCTCTTTGGGCTCGATCTTGAAAATATCGGGTCTTTTTTCTTGGGTCAACGTTTGAAGCGAACCTACACGCAGCTTCAAGACGAAGCAGAGGGAAGCAGTGGCAGAGAGAATTGAAATGCTATGTGTGTATCACGTAGGATTGTTCCAAATTCATTACGTCATTCGCCAGACCGAGATCTCTCAATCAGTGTTTCATTCAATCCTGCCTGGTAGACGTTACGCCTGGGCAACATTTCTCGCTCTTCCTCACTGCATCTAGGCAACTCATTCCTAGCTTGGTGGACTGATGCCGAGGAGCTCTCGGAGGAGCTTTCGACGGGGCGACGCCTGAGGCTCGGCCGCATACTTACCTTGAGGAGGCTTGTGTCTATCCGACGTTCCAAGAGCAAATCTGTGCCGACGAACGCACCCGAGCAGCGTGTGCCCGGAAGTAATAGGGCGTGTCTACACTCTGCCTGCCTGCCACTACGACGATATCACCATGATATGGTTGACAGTTGTAGCCAACCGGCGTGGCGATGAACGACGTGTCAATAGCAAATCTGTGTCGACGACCGCACCCGAGCAGCGTGTTCCCGGCGTCTAAACTCTACCTGCTACTACGATAATACTTATCACGAGTACAACGAGGTACAACAGCCCACGGGTCTTCGGAGTACTTTGCAAAGCAGCCGACCGATAAATCTCGTCTTTTCAAGGGAACCAGCGCAAATCCGTCCGGAAACTATACAACGATGATGGAAATGCATTCATTTTCCTGGGACTCGAAACAAGATCCACCATCATCGCATGTTGTGGCATGCACAAATCGACAAACTGCACCCAGAGCATAACGGATGTATCCCAAGGATTCTCCGCTTCGAAGCTATCGCATCGCAACATCTAGGGATTGATTGGGTCGCCATACCGAACAGCTCTTGCTTTGGAATAAAAGCGGTTACTGAACTGCACTTTCCTTGTGCTATCCTTCTCTTTCAGCACATTCTCAATCGGCCTGCGGTCGCCCGTCCTTTTCGCTTTCTTTGGTTGGCTCTTGCTTCTCAGTACCTCTTTTTTACTTCAACTTCAAGTGCTGCGCACTATTGCATTTTCTTTTTACACGATGTTCAAACTCCTCGCCATCCTGTCTTTGGTTGCTTTTTTCGCCGGAACCGTTGTCGCTGCTCCCATTGTCTCCGACATGTCATTAGAAGTATGGTCTCTTGTTCATACTCCAGGGATCATTTAACCGTGCAATCTACTTTGTAGGCGCGCAAGTCCCGCAATCAGGCCGCTGTTGCCCCGCCGGCCGCTGCTGCTACGGGCGGTCAGCTTGTTGCCGTAGGTCCCTGTCGAATCGAAATATCCATCTCGAGCTGAAATTGTAATCGATAGTGCACGCCCTTCGATCCGTCCGACACAGATTTCGGCGGAGGCAGCTCTCCCGACGACAGCCTGGATCCGGTGAGCGCTTAAACACAACTATTATGGCTGCTGAGGACCAACTGACTATTTCTGTGTTTAGTGCAGCATCGTAGAGGCTCCTGACGTGGGCGTCCCGGCGAGTCCCTTTATGCTTTAGGCTGAATTTCCGTTCAATGCTGAATTCGAAATCTTAGTGTTCGAATGACCAAGGCATTGCCGACTCTGCCAACCTGCCGCTTGTGAGTTGTCTCTCCAAATTTCACTGAACAGCCCAGTGTTTGAACTTCCCTTGAATTCTAGTGCAATACCGTAAACGCCGGGACTCCTGCTCCACCCCCCGCTCCGGCTACAGGCGGTCAGCTTGTTGCCGTAGGTCCCTGTCGAATCGAAATATCCATCTCGAGCTGAAATTGTAATCGATAGTGCACGCCCTTCGACCCGTCCGACACCGATTTCGGCGGAGGCAGCTCTCCCGACGACAGCCTGGATCCGGTGAGCGCTCAAACACAACTATTATGGCTGCTGACGGACCAACCGCCAATTTCTGTGTCCAGTGCAGCATCGTAGAGGCTCCTGACGTAGGCGTCCCGGTGAGTCCCTTTATGCTTTACGCTGAATTTCCATCCCATGCTGAATTCGAAATCTTAGTGTTCGAACGACCAAGGCATTGCCGATTCCGCCAACCTGCCGCTCGTGAGCTGTTTTTGCGATGTTCACTGAATGAGCTCGTATTTGAACTTTTACTTTCTAGTGCAGTACCGTGAACGCTGGGGCTCCAGCTCCGCCCTCCGGCTCCGCGGCTTGAACGTCCACGTCCTCGTTGGCCACGTTATATTTTGAATGCATTCGAAATATATTAAAGACTGTCAAGCTCTTTCTTCACCGGGCTCGTCGGAGGTGACATGCTACTGTAAACGTGTAATTCCTGTGGCACTCCATGGGGGCTGTTATTGCATTGTTGGCTATCAAATTTCAAGTGCATCGACCTAAGCCTTGAAGCTTGAAGGCGCACGAAAGTGTTGAAAGTCCTAAGTACGCGTGCCGCCCCGGGGCCTGAGGTGCGAATTGCCTGCCACTGGGAAGTGAGTGTCAAAGTCTCAGATCTTTCCAAGCCGTCTCCAGATCTGCTATGTCAAAAGGACTCAAGCCCGCAAGGCTTTCCGATCGGCCCTAGGCTCGCAAGATTTCAGGCCTCCCACCCGCACTTGGAATTTGTTTCAAGAAATTCCCGCTACCTTTAGGTAGTGGGTCTTAGAGACGAAACTTTTGTTTTTGAGTGGGATGTGCAACACTGTTGCCGAACCACCGCAGAACCACTTCCAAATAGGGAGATTTGATGTGGCTATGTTTTCGCCAAGGTAATGATGGCCGTCCCAACTCTTGATGGCCATGGGCAAACAAAGCCATACGCGTCTCTCTCTCTTGCCTCCACCACCTCTCTCGCCCATCTCGCCCGTGACACCTTCCCATGGCCCGCTTCATTCAATTCAGCTACATAAACAACCAAGTATGGACGAGTCGAATCCCAGCAGCAATCCAGAACGAATCCCGCGAGCGTCAGAGCAGGAATAAACAACTCACACGAGGACGTGATTGCGAAAATAAGTGAATAGTAACTGCGTCAGCGGGGTAGCCGTCAAACAGTAGCAAGAATAATACAAATCATACATACACTCAGCTGCGCGAGCGGCGACATGAATGAAGGTATACTCGGGCGCGTGGAGAATCAAGAGCACGCTGTCAATTGTCTGCAATGCCATTAGAGAGCGAACGTTCTGGATTTAGCGAGCTAGAGGGCATCCAAGGACAATATGGATGCTACGCACAAAAAAAGAAAAAGAACTCCGAGGCCAACAACCTATTCCAGGGTTTAGACTGAGAAGAGGAGCAATGTGCACTTAGATTCTGCGGCACTAACAATGCGATGCCGCGCACGCTTCCCCGGAATATGGTGAGATTGGTAAGGGGCGGAGCACAGACAATGCACGGTTGGCGGCAAGGGCAGCGGCGGCGATGGGACAGTGCAAGAGGAGGTGGTCGTGGAGGCTCTACGGGTGCGGGATTTAGCGTTGGACGTCAATCGATGGGGAGCAAACACGAGGGAAAGGAGATGGAAATGAGAAAGAAGAGAGGGAGGACAAGTGAAGCAAGTGAAGCAGTTGCGCCGTCCGGTCGTCCAGTACGACGAAGGCGCCATACAAAGCATACGAGTACGGCCCGACTACTCCTCGTATTGCTTACTTCTCGCACTCGCACCGGGTCGGGATACGAACACAATGATAATGGGAATAGAATAACAAAGCCCAAAGCTCACCTCCCTCTCGCCCAAGAGCCCGAGATACGTGACCGCGAACGCGACCCAGAAGCCCGCGTCCACGCCGAGGCGCGCCGCCTCCGGCTCGTTGAGGGACAGGAGACCGAAGACCGTGGTGGAATAGGAGAGGGTGCTGTCGGTGAATGTGAGGAGGGCGACTCTGCGGGTGGGGAGGGGGATGGCGGTATTGGTGTTGTTATTGTTCTCAGCAGCGAAGCAGGGGTGAAGTGGCGGCGCGGCGGCGCGGCGGTGTCGGTGATAGTGGTGAAGATCCCGTCAGGGCGACCGTCGAGTCCAGCCGCGATGCGCCCACATCCACGCCCACACCCACATCCTTCTCGCCCTCGCCCTCGCCCTCGCCCTCGCCCTCCGGCCGCGATTTGGAGTACGGGTACGGCGACCCACTACGACGGCGCGCTCGCGGTGGGTGTGGGCGGGTATGAGTGGACCGTGCTCGTATTTGTACGCGGGTTCGTATTAGCATCTCCTTCGTGCGTCAAAGGGCGGGGGTACCGATGTATATTGTATAGGCACATTCGTGCGCGACTCAAACAGCAGCGCGCCGGGTGGGTGGGGCGAGTCTGGGCGTGGCGGGATGAAGGGGATGAACGCGCCGGGCGGGAAGGCGGGCGAGCGGATGCGGATGTACCACCCGTTCCGCGGCCGGTGCATCGTCCAGTGGATCCGCCGCGTTTCGTTGTGCACAAGGTGCTCGATGATTTCTTCGTCTTCCAGGAAGCATTCCTACGCCAGTAAATTCAATATTCATACATGAATTGAGGGGAGAAAGCGCACCTTGAACCAAAGCACCTTCTCCGACCCCTCCAGTATGACATTCACCCGTAGGTACGCCAGGACATCCGAGCTGCGCACAAGAAATTCCTCAGCCTTCCCTCATATGATCACTCAGGAGAAGAAAACTCGAACCTCTGAACGACATAGCAGGTCAGGGACACTTGAGGGACGCTCATCACACCGACGCGGTAAAATTGCAAAGACGAAAGAGGAAATGTGGCGGTGCTCGTGTTTGCAGGTGTCAGGAGCGGGCTTGCTTTCAACTTCTACCTCGTTCGAATCTCCGCTGCTGTTATTCCATGCCCGTGGCATCCTCGTTAATTTGACTACCCTGCGTAGTGACTCGCGGCGTCTGGAGCCAAACGACCTTCCCGCTACATAGGCCTTGAATATCCCCACTTCTTCCTCCTTTCTTGAATCTTAAGTTCGGCCCGGCGACTCAGTACTCAGGCTTGCCCGGTCTGTCTGGTCCGGAAATTCCAATTTCAAAACCACGCAGTTCAGACACCTGTTATAACTCAATTTGCAGCATACGCCCCTCAGTATTCGGAACAAAATTCTCTTTCGTTAACGTTCCCAAGCGTCGAAGTCCGAATACCAGTCCCAATCCAAAGGCAAAGTACCAACCACTGTCAGTCCACGATTCACTGGACGTTGTGCTTGCGCGCAGGATAACGCAACAACATCAACAATCATACTCTCCTCGGACCCGGGCCTCCGATGACTTTAACTTGACTTTCAACTCTCGCCTGAGCAGGATCGCCACCCTGTAACTCAAATTTAATTTTTTAAACCCGGCACAGAACGACTTCACAGCGGATGGTCCGCGCCTGCTTTCCCTGTGCTTCACGCGTCTAATACTTTCTAATCTGCGCGGGGATGGCATTCAGATCTCTCTGTCTTTCCCTTTTTGAGAAACTTGAAAAAAACTCACATCACACTTGAGTCCACACTCTCTCCCTTTCACCTTCGTTTACCGGAGCGAA
Organism: Mycena galopus ATCC 62051; assembly: GCA_014925785.1. Lineage (NCBI taxonomy): Eukaryota > Fungi > Basidiomycota > Agaricomycetes > Agaricales > Mycenaceae > Mycena > Mycena galopus. The sequence continues at coordinate 939,905 of WIQG01000019.1, forward strand.
GTGGCAGCCCGTCTTGTATTTCTGAACATGATGATCCTCTGCAGTGCGGATCATTCAAACTGAACTACGACGTAACCAACAGCGTCTGCCGGGAATCGGTTGCGAAATGGAACATCTTTCGTCAGCGTTCTGCCATATACATAGTGAAGGACACGGGTTCGGGTAAACCCATCGGGTTTCCGGGTCGGGTCAGACGGGTACGGGTCGCGGACTGTTTTCCAGACCCGAACCTGTGAGTACCCGTGAGAATACAGCCACACGGTGCAAAATAGCTTTGAAAACATGAATAAAGGGGGTTTTGGGGGCGGAAAACTGTGCATGGGATATGATATGGATCACAACTCATCTCGAACATTGACATTCTTACTTGGAATTCAATGCTGTGAAGTGCGAAGGCTTGCATCACAGGTGACACGGGTTAGCCGTCGAGGGCCATGTGGTTCAGGTTTGGGTTTGGGTCCGGGTTGACTGTTTTATATCCCGAACCCGTACCCGGGTCCATCCCTACATATACATAGCTTCGCCTCTCCCATGATGGACTCTCTGGCCTGCCCCAGATACCCCCGACCACAATGAGCTTCATCGTCGATGACAGTGATCCTTTGGTTCAGTACAGTTCGCCAGGCGGCTGGGTCGCGACGGGGGATGTTCCTCAGTTCGAGCAAACAAGCCGCGTCTGCGACGCCGGGTGATACAGCGACGCTGGCGTTTGAGGGTACGTCCGGCTAACTCAACCAGCAGTTTTGCACTGATACTCCGTTGAATCTGAAAACTCAGGAACGTCTATCAGTGTTTATGGGACCATAGCGGATGGGGAAGCGAGTCTGAATTTCTCAATTGATGGTGTAGTGGTCGGTTTATACCAGTCCCCTGAAGTGGATCACGCCATCCATAACCTGCTTTTTTGGACATCCCCTCCCTTGGCGGAAGCATCTCACCAGCTTGTGGTCACGGTGGACCAAGACTTATCCACGGATTCGTCGAATCGGAGCATCTTCCTCGATTATTTCATATACAACACAACATCTGCTGCTGGAAAGACGGTGTTGTTTGACGATAGCGACGCGAGTTTGTCGTACTCGCCGGATTGGCGAATTAACACCGACTCGGACAGCAGCCTTCAGGGCACCGAGTGTGAGAATAGCAACTGGCGCACGAGAGGTCGCAGCAAGCAGAGATATATAGAGCAGACAAGTACGGAGGTACAGGGTGCAATGGGGAATAAAGCTAGCATAGACGATAGAGTCCAGGGTAAATATACGAGACGGTAACTATGTGATCGGGGGTGCGCATGAGTACGACAGAGAGGGGGGAGTCCAAGGCGACGCGTGACAGGCCATTTCCAACACTCCCACTGGCCTGGCGCGCGCCTTACGAGAGAAGCAAACAAGGAATTAGCGAGAGGGAATGGTGGTAAAGAGATGATAGATAGAAAGGAAATAAAACGTAGCATATATTCTCCCACTAGAACCCGTACGTGCGGACGTAATTGGCGGCAACAGTATCGTCGACGCCGTCGGCGGCAGGCTCCGGGCATTCATTTCGATAGTGCCCCAGCTTCCCGCACTTGAAACAGGTGATGCGGGACTTGTCGCGGAAAGTGCGAGCGGCGAGTGCGGATGTATCGGGGAACAGAATGCTAGAGAATTCCGATTCCTGACGGACTTCTTCGTTCAACAAACGGCCAATGACGAACTCGAGATTGTCCTTCTCGGGATGCGAGTCGAGGGTAACGAGGAGTGTGTCGTAAGAGGAGGGAAGCGACATGAGAAGCGTGGCGATGATCTGCGCATCGGAAGGTTTGTCGTCGTAGATGCGACCGAGCTTCTCGGCATGCCCGCGAACCGCTGCAATGTGAGGGCGCATAGTCGAGGTTTCGACGGGCTTACGAAGCGCATAAAACTTCCTCCACATCGCCACCACGCCGCCCAATCCCGAGCTCTGGTGCGTCTCCCTCAACCTCTCCCACATCCCCACCGGGTCCTCCTCGAACTCGCGAATGTGCGCGAATTGGGACGGGTCGAGGCGCGAAATGATGGTCGCGGTCGCAACGTCGCGCTTCGTAATCCAAGCCTTCACGGCCTTGGAGTTATGGCTGCCCAACGGGCGGAGTTCCTCTCTGAGTACGAGCGGGAGCACACCTTTCCTGCGCATGTCCGCACGCGCCTCAAACTCCCAATCGTCGTACACCACCTCATCTTTCAGCTTCAATCCACCCTTCAAATTTCCAGTCGAGTCCATCGTAAATCAAGTCGGGGCGCGTTCAGCTGCGCTTGGCACGGTCGTTCGGTTCGGGCGCGTTCAGCTGCGCTTGGCAAGTCGTTCGGTACGGGCGCGTTCAGCTGCGCTTGGCAAGTCGGTCGGTTCGTTCGGGTTCGGCGTCAACAGAGGTGCAGTGACGAAAGCAAGTGGGGATATGGAAAGCCGGAGAGAGGCTAGATCGTCGAGAACGCAGGGGGGCCGGGGCCCATAACCTGTGAGAATAGCAACTGGCGCACGAGAGGTCGCAGCAAGCAGAGATATATAGAGCAGACAAGTACGGAGGTACAGGGTGCAATGGGGAATAAAGCTAGCATAGACGATAGAGTCCAGGGTAAATATACGAGACGGTAACTATGTGATCGGGGGTGCGCATGAGTACGACAGAGAGGGGGGAGTCCAAGGCGACGCGTGACAGGCCATTTCCAACACCGAGCACATCAGCACTTCAATCGGAGCTTCGGTTGCTCTTTCCTTTGAAGGTGAGCGCACCCATCCTCTTTATTGATTGTAACTTATAGCTTGTGTCCAGGTACTCAGATCTCACTTTTCGGTCCTGCCGGCCAGAAAGGGTTGCAGGCATCGGTTGTCATTGACGGATCGGATTCCCAGTCTGGAGTAATAGCCCAATCCACAAAACAGAATCAACTCTTTGCTTCATCTGTGCTACACCCTGGTCAACACACCATAAATGTCACTGTTCTCACCGGGGATTCAACGGCTATTGATTACTTCCTCGTTGAAAGCCCTCCAGCAACCACCACTGTCTCCCAGGCCTTTAAAGCACTGCCCATCGCTGCTATTGTGGGCAGTGCTGTGGGAGCTCTTGTTCTCCTTGTATTAATATTGGTCGGCTTATTAATACGAAGACGCAGAGCACACATTCGTTCCAGTAAGTTAATTTCTCCCAGAGAAAGGTTTTGGTTGACTCATTGTGTTTCAGATCAGTATATTAGCCAATTCGTCACGCCTACAGGACCTCAGCAGGCAGGAAGTGATGCTGCCATTGTCTCTCGTAGACAGACACTTCAGCATGAAGCTCATACCTCACTTGGTGTTGGCCAATCAGTTACCTCCGAGTCCGTGCATTCTACTCTACCATCGTACCATGAAGAGACCACAGAGGTACCACCTCCGTACTTGTTCAAAAGGTGAACTTGTCCATTGATAATTTACTCGAGGCAGTGTGGAAGGGTAGGATGGAGTACTGGTTGCATTCCCCCTATTTTATATCTCCGTACATACTTTCCCGATCTGCACCCTCTGGTAACGCTGCTGCTTTGCTCGACTTGAAGCCATCACATGCGGAATCGCCGGCAGCGTGCCGTACTTTCTGGATCAGCGACTCTTGAGCAAGAGGCAACCCCGGTTACCAAGATGTTTTGAAACCAGGTTCACGAGGAGAACAGAAGAACGTGGACAGCTGGAGGGTTGCCTCTGAACGATGCGAAGTGAATTTTGGCAGAGATTCGAGCGAGATTGACGGGAATAGTAGCAGGATGTCGTGAATGCGACGACGGCGTGTTTAGGGCTTTCCATCGTCCGTACACGGTACGGCTAAAATACTGCCGTGCTACGGGGATGAGTACCATTTGTGCAGGTTCTGGCAGTGTCAACCGGCTGCTATTCGTTGGACAAGGCACGACAGATAGGATCTGCCAGTGGCGTCAGTTGTCCAGTCATCGACCCACGGCGTTGGCATGCCAGAAATAATGATTCTATGGTGGCCGGTCGGTTCTCCCCTTGAATTTTTTTTTCTGGGAAAAGAGTGACGGGACATCCGAGAGACCTTGTAAAGATTATTTACACACTACGTTGTTTATTTTCAGGCTTTGGACTCCGGATTCAACCATCTTCCCAAAAGGGAAATCCGGGCCGGCAATCCGACGTAAGAGGTGGCGCTGATATGATTTCGAGTTTGATATGTTTTTTCTCGCCCATTTGGCCCTGGAGACATTGTATTTCTTCATTTCTGTTCTCGCAGTTCCATTTACATGCAGGATAAGGCTGTGACCGTCCGCTTTGACCAAACCGCATGCACGCAAACTGTGTCTTGGGAGATCTGCAATTTGCTTCTTTCGGAAAATGGTTTAGAAGACAATGGATTTACTACACAGTTCCAGGAGTTTCGTGCCATGCAGTGTCCGGCCTTCTGTGCTCACTGCGATGGCCCATGGCTTTTTGGGACCCAAAAAAGGGGGCCAAACATGTCTTCCTATTTGGGTAGATTTTGGGCACCCCCCGAAACATGAGAGAGAAATCCCAGACTTTTGGGGCTGTTTTTGGCTCACAAACATTGCCAAAACATGATAAATGTTGGGCTCAAAAACAAAAGTGCAGGCTGTTTGGTTACGCTTTTGTGGGCAAAAATGATGAAAAAATCTGTGATTTTTGCCTCTCTTTTCCGAAGTTAAATGGAGTCCATGTTTGGGTTCAGAAAATAGTGTGAAACGGTGGTCATTTTGCAGCACCTTTTCATTCCCACAAAAGACCTTGAGTTTGGTGTCCAAACACCAATCATTTTCTTGCTCATGTTGGTGGACAAATATAGCAAATGTTTTTGCTCACAAAAAGCGTAACCAAACAGCACAGGATTTTCTGCTCTTTGTTTTTGAGCCCAACATTTATCATGTTTTGGCAATGTTTGTGAGCCAAAAACAGTCCCAAAAATCTATTATTTCTCTCTCATGTTTGGGGGGGCACCCAAAATCTACCCGAATGGGAAGACATGTTTGGACCCCCTTTTTGGGTCCCAAAAAGCCATGAGTGGGTTGTAGCAGCGAGAAGAACTGCACATCCCTCCAGCTAGACTCTGTATCTTTCTGTTATCACAATATCATCATCATCCCCAAACTGTTTGGTTCTCCCACCAGTAAAGGCAGTCAACTAACGATGATTGGTAGTTCCCCGTTGGTCACCTCCGACGCATAGGGACACAGCAGAACTGCATCCCATAGCCTAGCGTAGTGAGTTCCCACCAGAATGCAGTACCCATAAGAGCCTTTGTTAAGTCATCGACCCTTGTAGTTGTTTAGCTGCTGGCTTTCAGTCATCAACAGTGTAGCCTACCACCTCTGGGGAGATGTGTATGCTTTCAAATCTACCTCTCCTTTCCCATGCTGATAGACGTGAAAATGAATAAAAACTGGGTGTTTTCATGCTTATCCTGTTACACACCCTATCAGCGGACTTCTTGATTAGGAAAGCGAATCCATCCTCGGTTGTCAAGCCTCATAAGGAAATGTTTGCATTACCTTTTTGGGACGGCAATTTCGAGGAGAGAGAGTTTCACTGATGACGAGGGTGTAATTGCACGTGCTCGACTGGATGGGGTTCAAGCCCGATAAGGAAATGTTCGCGTTACCAGATTGGGACAAGGATTTTCAAAAGACTTGTTGGAGACCTGAAACCTAAAGGTTCCAGGAATTTTGCTTGAATAGAAATTTGGAGAATGGTGAGCATCTTAGAATTCCATGCACTATAACTTTCTCTCTCGCAGTTTTTGAGAAGAGGAACCTTGTCCTTTCACAAATCGTCGAAATTTCTCTCCGTCTTTTAATAATCTCGGCATCTCCCGACTGTAGCTGATTATCTTCCAGTCCATATCCATCACTGATTGAACAATTGTCTTCGATCTTTGCGGGCACTTGGATACCATTTCGAGGCTACACACCAAATAAAGCAAAATTTCCGTCCAGACTGAAACGCAAATTTATTTTTGAAAAATCTTTGCACAAATCAGCGGCATCGGATTCAGGAAAAATGATTGAGTCTGAGTCTTGAATTGAACTGATAAGAATCAACATGTGAATCAGCCACACCAAAGAAAGAAATAGAGAGCTTGCGGCAGCCACCAGGAGCCACCTGGTGGCTGATTGGGCATGCGGTAGCCGGTGGCTGTGGCTCCTCCAGTGGCTGAATCTCGCACATTGTGGGATGGCACCCAAGTCTATTTATGGTCCTTTACCACTATATTTGACACCAATTTGTATTATGCCTGCATGAAGAAGGCAGCACAGTTAAGCTTTCTTTCCATTCATCAAAAAACAGGTTGTTTTTGGCAGTAAAGCGCAGTCTGGACACCAGGATGACTATAAACAGGAACCAGAGAGCGGGGGGCTTTTCTAACATCACACATGAAACCAATGTGCCAGCCACCAGCCAGCCACAGCCACCGGCTACCGCATGCCTGATCAGCCACCGGGTGGCTCCTGGTGGCTGCCGCAAGCTCTCTAATTTCAGTCTGGTTCAAAATGTTTGTTGATTCTATGAGACTCAAAATGGAATTCAGCCACAGAGAAACTCGTGAGGGATTTTTGCTATTGGAAGATATAAATAGAAAGCCAATAGCAAAAATCCCTCATGAGTTTCTCGTGCTTTGATTCACATAGAGATTCTTTGAGTTTCAACAAAGGTTTCCGTCTGGACTAAAATTTCTTTCTTTGGTGTGGCTGATTCTCATGTTGATTCCCACCATTTCTAATCAAGATTCAGGCTCTATGATTTTTCCCGAATCCGATGCCGCTGATTTGTGTAAAGATTTTTCAAAAATAAATTTGCGTTTCAGTCTGGACGGAAATTTTGCTTTATTTGGTGTGCTAGTTATGACTGTTTTTTTGACTGAATTTGTTATCATGATTTTTTTTGTAACTAAGTGAAAGCTGCTTGCTAAGTAGGAACAGCAGCCGTTCAAAAGTGTATAATGCTGCGGTGCCATTTTTGGAGGGCAAATGCGCAAATGGATGTAGTTCCGATGACGTGGGAACACAGCCTGACGTGCACTTGCTCCCATGCCATTGAAGACATCTTATTTTTTTAGTTGAGGCTGACAAAAGTGCGGAGTCACCGGATGAGATTGCTACTTCAAAAAGCATTGACATGGGAAACCGGCACGTAGTCCCCTTCCTCCGCCCACTTTGTCCTGAAAATGGCATCTGTAGTGGTCAGACCTGCCCACCTTTCAACTCCTGCGGGAGCTAACAAATAATTGTGAATCAAGGACAGCGACAATAAACCAGTGAACAAAACCTTAACTGACTGGTCAAATTTATTCCTTGACCCAGTATGTGAACTGAGAAGTCTTGCTGAATATGCCACTTAAAGACATCCACCCAGAGCACACCCACCCTAGAGGAACTGCAGAATGCTGTTGACCAGATACCTCCAGGAAACCCAGCTCATTTGACCCAGCGGTGAAACCTTGGTGTAGCTTTGGCATCCCGTTATGTGAATCTCGGAGCTCTGGATGGCCTCGAGGCAGCAATCAAGCACCAGGAAGCCGTTATTCAACTGGCCGAGAAGGATGACTCGCATATGTCCTGTTACCTGCAAGGTCTCGGTGTTTCTTTTGGGGATCGATACAGGACTTTGGGGAATCTTGATGACATTGAAACTGCTCTCAAACTAATTCAAGAGGCGGTTCAGCTCACTCCGGAAGACCACCCTGATCGAGCTCATTACTTGCAGAGCCTGAGCAATATAATCTCCGAATGATATTATCGCCTGGGTGCATTGGATGATTTGGATTTAGCTCTTGAGACCAGTCAGGCAGCTGTGAGGTTCACACCAGAATCAGACCCAAACCCTCCTATGGATCTGAGGAATCTAGCTGCATCGTTCGGAGATCGTTATCAGAGGTTGGCGGAACCACAAGATCTTGAGGCTGCACTACAGAACTACCAGAGGTCAATTGACTTGACTCCTGACGGAGATCCTCGCCTTCCCGACCGCCTGGGAGGCTTGTTTGTGGCACTGATGGACCGCCACAAAAGATTCAGCAGAAACTCACCCGCCGCGGCTAACCTTCAATATTAATCTTCGGCGGGTGAGTTAGATTGGAGCGGGCCGGCGGAGTTTAAGACAGATTGCGGAGATGGCTGGTTTGAACATACAGGTGAATCTTACCTTATCCGTTGACTTCAGGCTATCCGCCGGCACCTCATTAACCGTTCTTTAAGCAAATGGCTCCTCGGCTGTGCTATTTCCCTGTATATCCATGCTCCTTTTGTTCTTCCTCTGCTCTTCGTCTCTGTTTAACCCCTTCCATCTTTGATTTTCCGGGCTTTGCAGACACTGCCTCTTCATTTCTGCTGCCAGCTGACCCACGCTCGGTCCTGTCTTGACACTGTCGCAGGTCCGCGCAGTTGCTGCTGCCTACGGCGCAGCCCGATTCCGTTCATCGCTGGCTTGGCTCTTCCGCGCACCTTTCCGTCCTTAAGTCTGCCTCAACATATTAAAATGCCTCAAATTAACCATTCTTTAACGATTATCTGGGCGATTCTTTGTATCTCTTTGCACTCATCCCCTTCTAGCTAACTCCTTCCTTCCAGCTCTCTCCTCGTCCTCGCTTTCCGGCATTAAATCCACTCTGCGCAGTTGAATTTCACATTTGAAAGCCCTCAACAGCTGACTGATATGCAGCCTTTCTTGACACAATGCTGTTCATCGCAGCAGCTGTGGCCTACGACGCAGCCCAAAGATTGTAATCAAGCCGGCAGACCACCTAGTCTCCTCGCGAGATATAAGGACACAGAATTTCCGATCTTTCGGACTAGCAACCTTTCGCTCATTTCTCTCGTGCTCAATCTCCCACCTGCCCGCAAATGAGCACCGAAATTCAACCATTGCCATCATGGTGAGCGCTCAACCCTTTTGTCTCCAAATGCTGAGAATCACTCTCTATTAACAAAATGCTCGTTCGGCAGTGCAAAGTCTCCATATGTCTATTCTCCTTTCGCTTTCTCTCTGCTCTTCCTCTGGGTTTAACTCCTTCTGTTCTCGACTTTCTTGGGTTTTTAACACAGCCTTTTCATTTGTAACGGAACAGCTGATCTACGCAGCTCATTCTCGAGGGGACGCAGCAGATTGCAGTTGCTGCAGCCTACGGCACAGTGAGTTCATTCAGTTGAAAGTGAGGCTACGTCGTCCTCCCAGCAATATTCCTGCTATATAAGAGCGGGGCTGCCATCGTTTGAATCACCATTCCTTCACCCACTTGCTCGTATTCTGTATCCCAAGCATTGTCATGGTGTCCGCTGGTGGTATTGCGAGTCAAATCAAATCTGCTGTGCTACGTCTTTGGCTACGCCTCGCGTTCTGTTCTGTTGCAGGTCAAATCAAACCATCCAATGCTTTCCTACCTATGGCTACTGCTCCTTGCAAAATTTCTGCCGGGATTACCAAGAAATTTATTCCTCGAGCGTCTGGTAATTGCACATTCCATAGTTTTGGTTCTCGAAATTCTGGATTCGAATTCTCACCCTTGCTATGTTTCTTAGCCCCACTATTCCCCTCGGGATATTTTGATATGCATGGTTGGGGGCAACGTGAACTTTCATTCCTGTTATTAAATTTCGAAACAATAGCTCTTTGAGTTCCATTCAGGAGGTTGTCCTTTTCTGGCGTGAATCTCGCGATAGTATAACGATAACATGGATTCTTTCTTGATCGGGGGGGTTTTTTTTTTTCAAGTCTCGTGTATGCCTGCAGCACAATTTGCGGCCAATTTGGCGGGTACTTCTGAATGCCGGAGCGGAGCGGAGGCGCGTCTTGTATTTATATAGCGAGGTACGAGCGTTTATAAAGCAGCTGTCTACGAGAGACTACGTCTTGTACTACTTATACTTATCCGCACCGTCCTTGAAGTTTCCACTCAAGTTTTGGCCTGGCGACTGCGAGTCAGTACTCAGGCTTACTTATGTATCATGCCCACTCTGTCCGGGAACTTAAATTTCAAACCCACATCTCCCAACTCAACCTGCGGACACACCAACCACCTCTTTGGGATTCGGTGACGAAATTCACCTTTGTTACGGCTACTGTTCCTTCATCGAATCCCAGCTCAAGCATAGAGCGACTTGATAGCGGATGGTCCGCGCCTGCTTGCTGTGATAATGAGCTGGTACGCATGCAGGAGTGCCGGCTCGATTTCGGGTCTAGTCATTCCATATATATCCAGCTCGGGTTTTCTTTTTTTTTCCTTCTTGGGATGGAGGCCCTCTTGATCAAGTCCCGGCTTCGATCTGCGCCTGTACTTAGGCACAGAGCTTCCTTTCAAAAAAAGGTTATTTTTGAGTGCTTTTTGATTCTCTCTTACATCACCAAGCACCGCCGGAAGTCCCAAACCACAAACCAAGCACAGAACGATTCAGATTCAGACTTGATGGCGGATGGATGGTCCGCACCTGCTTGGCTTGCATGTTGCACCAATCGCCCCTTGTACCCGCACGAGGTCCGGTTTGATTCCGGGTCGAGCCAGTCTTCAGATCCAAAGATTTTCTTTCTTTCTTAAGCTCCTCAAGATACCTACCACGATTCGCTGGAACGCGCCGGCGAGGGCAGGACGAGGTAATAACATGAACAATGTTAATTCTTGTACTCTCCTCTGACCTTTCAACTCTCGCCTGATGTGAAGTACTCCAACCGCCACCACAGTGTAACTCAAATCCAAATCCAAAACCAGGCACAGAACAACTTGATAGCGGATGGTCTGCAACTTATTGAAATCAGCACGTATACGCATGCGGTGTGCCTGTTCAAATCCGAGTCGAGTGATCAAAGTGAACATATGTATGCCACTTTTTTGGCGCACGTTTGAATTCTGATCCAGGTCGAGCGGTTTGACTTCAGCTCCAGCCTGAAATAGATCCTTCACTCCCAACGCTCGACGACGACATCCAAGTCGATTCTCAAACCAGGCCTAAAACGACTTGATAGTAGATGGTCCGCGTCTGCTTGCTATGTCATGATGTTGGTTGTTGTGCCGGTTCGATTCCGGGTCACTGAGTCCTTTTTTAGCTGCGCTCTTCGATTTTTCTTTCCTTAGTACGGATCATGATCAAATTCGGGGCTTCTAGGCACCGAACTTCCTTTCAAAAAAATGAGAAACACGCTCTCTAGTATCTTACAGCGAAGTAGATTTCTCCGCGGTCCAACTTGCTCTCGTGCTCTCGTGCTTTCAACTTCCTCCCTCATCGACTCCTCCGACTCGAACCTGACTCCCACTGAAGTCGTCAACCGATATACGCTCCAGATTTGACGCCTTGCGTGTGAAATATGTTGTTTGTTCACTGCTCGCTGATTTCTCTGCAGCAAGAAACCGCTGAAAAAATAACTGCCAAACATTCCACTACGAGCCCCAAAATCAAGCATGGGACGACTTCATAGCGAATGGTCCGCACCTGCTTATAGGGAGATGGAGTGTATGTATTTGGAGGAGTTCCAGGTTGATTCCGGTTCAAGTCTTGCCCTTTTCATCAAAATATTTTTTTTGTGCAACAATCACCTATTATCTGAGACTGGGTATCCGGCCACCTTGGCATAATTAAGCTTGATTCTGCCCAATTAGACCGGTAAGTATGGGTTGATGGGCACTGAACGAAAGGTATGCATCCTGAGAGTGAGTTCAGATATTTTCCACGAATTTACGTGATGGTTCCCTACCTCAGGGAATTTTCTTTTCGGCGGTGTCCCAAAGGGGCAATAAACGGCCTAGCCGGCCACCCGGCCTTTTCGCACATTTACACTGGTTCCTTTCACCCCACTGTCGCCCAAATGACTCAATGGATGGAACTTTACAATCCTATGCACTCAAAGTGTACATATGAGCCATGTGAGGACAACAAAAATTTCCCTTTCAAGCTGACTTGAATGGGTGAGAGAGTGGTCTGGACGGAATGTTGCCTCTGCCAGGGGAAAGAACCTATTGAGTGCCCGAGAGAAGGTACAAAAAACTCAATAAGATGTATTTAAATATACCCATAATAATAGGACATCTCCAGCACACCCATAAACCTTCCAAAAAAATCCATCTTTCCATGCTAGTGAAATTGTGTGGTTCAAGGTAGCAAGCAGCTGGCTGTGAAGGGGAAGTTGAAAAGCTAAAATCCAAATGATTGTGGGAGAATTCTAGGATGGTTGTGTCGAATACATACCCCAAATACTCTGCCCGTTGCAAACACGGGTAGATCACGAGAGGGGTGACCGGATTTCGTTGCCTCAAATCTGGTTGAGATGTTCTTGGCGGGTTCATGGGGCGAAGGGAAAGTTTATTCATGCATATTATGCGGAGAAACACTTACCCAGAAACCAGGGGTCAAAACGAGCCCAAAAACTTGGCAATCGTCGAAGAATTGGCCGAGAAAAGAGCAAGGGACGAACGCGAGGGCTGATCGGAGATAAGAAATGATGTTCACACGTCGCCACCTTGACAGAAAACCTCCCACAGTTTTTGATAGTCACATCACTTCGGCTCAAATTTTGACATACAGTGTCCTCGAAGGTCGGGCTCTATCCTACAAGGGCCGAATCCTAGGTTTTACCATCCCATAGCTTTCTATTATCCAAGTGGCCAGTTACCTAGTGTGGCCGGGAAGGCAGTCGCAGATAATAAAGCTGACGCCAACTCGATGTTCAACATCCGATGTGAATCCAACCAAACCCAAAATTACTTGATAGCGAATGGTCTGCAGCTGCTTGCTGTAAAGGGTTGCTGACGATATTGTACTCTACCCACAAGATTTCCGAATTGGTTGCGGCTCAAGTCATGCTATGATTGCATTCATATGTTTTTGAGTTGTTCAGTACGGATACGCGTGTGGTTCGAGTCGTGGGCCATCGTCATGGTCGTGCTTGACGTTTGAACAAGGACATCAACATATTCCCCGGCAACGCAACTGCAAGTAAACCATTACGCGTGCACTCCGCTGCCAGTCCTCATATTGGAATATATCTAGGGTGAAAGTAAATATAAATAAATTCAACAGATAAATGTACAAGGTGATGAATAGATAAATATGAGAAGCCAAATCCACAACTTGGGGAGGAAATTAGATGTAAGTAAATAAACAACCTGAACACATATAACTGAACAAGAGGAAAATGGTTACAAGGCTGGGTCAAATCTCGGGATAGAATCAAAGCAAAACAGGGACCGGGTGGTGTCCAGCACCCTCCTCGTCAGAACCTTTGCCTTCAAACTCGGAAGTGCTTTCACTCAGTAACTGAACTGGTGCATGCAAGGTCTGAAGCTGAACAAGAGCTTCCTCCTGAGCATTTTCAACAGTGACAACTTGGGAGTCGATTTTGGCCACATCTTTAGTTTGCAATGATCGCTCGAATAGTGGTCGTGCAGCCTTCCAGAGTGTGATTGCCTCTATAGTATGTCCATCTTTGTTTGCAACATCCCCAAGACGTAGCATACACTCCGCGCGGCTTTGATGTACATCCATGTAAGTAAAACCTGCCAGGGCAACTTGATACAGACTTGTTGCTGTCTCCTCATCCTCATTTTCAACAAAAACATCCCCTAGGAAAAGTAGTGCATTGTGGAGTGCCAATTTCTCTTTTGATTTGTAAGCATGCACCAGGTATATTGTTGCCCATTTGTGCTGCTGACCACCAGCTGGCCAAGCCTTAATGTTGGCTAATTTTCCCAAGCAAAAAGAGTTGGCCTCAATCTGTGCTCCCTTCAAAGTGAGACATTGCTGGAATTTTACCATTGCAGAGTCAAATTTCCCTTCCAGGAGCTCCATGTTTGCTTCAGCCAGGTCACACGGGATGATTGCTTGAGCACGACTCCTCCTTTGAATCACTCTAGCCATATTCAAGTTGTGATACATATTTTCTTTGCTTCCACCAATCTCCATGTCAATTAGAGCAATATTGAGTAGTGCAAGTGCATGAAGCACAGGATGTTTTTCGGATGAAGTGGTTTCAGCCATGTCTCTGTACATGTTTTGAGCTTCTATGTATTCTGATTTCAAGCGATGAATCTCAGCTTGATTGTGTGTGATGTCAATGTCAAGACGTACTCCTGACAAACCACACAGACGAAGGAGATCTCGGGCCCTATTAAGTTTGTCCCCACTTCCCCGGTATTGCCCAAGAGGCAAGGAGCAGATCACTTCAGTTAGAGTTGCGAAAGCTTCCTGGTAGAAGTTTCCGGACAATTTGGATAGCTTTTGTGCTGCACGTATATAAATCTGCCCTGTGGAAATGTCTGCAACTTGGCATTTGACCCGTCCAAAGGATAACAAAGCATAAAACTGCTGATAACTGTCATTGCACACCCTCGAAGATTCAACTGCTTTTTTCATAAATTCAATGGCTCGATGTGAATCCCCCATGTGGTTCATCATATAAGATCCTGCAGCCTGATAAAATCTGGCTGTTATTGATAAGGATGACATGAGGGATGGAGTGGCTCAAAGAGGTTTTGGACTTACACTCAAGAAGGGGATCATCAATATGATCAAACAGGCCTCTTGCTTGAATGATTGCTTCTTGTGATACACCTTTGGGGTGAAAGGTGATTCTGAAACGTTCAATTAGGAAGTTTATTCCCAGTTTCTGAAAGTTTATTGCAAGTTTCTGATCCCATGGTTGAGGCAAAGCAGAGGGAATAGCATCTATCAGAGGTGTGAAATTTCGTCCAGTAATGCGGTAGAATGAGTTCAGAATTAATGTGTGGTAGATGGTATCTGGAAGATTCAAATCACTATCATGTAATCCTCTTGTCATGATTTCATGCAAGTTGGCCAGATTCATAGTTATTTGGTTGACAACAGATCCCAGCTGCTCTCCATGATATTTCCTGTATAGCTCTAAAAGGCCACAGAAGTGCTTGTGAATGGCTTGTATGCTGGACCTGGCTGGAGGCAAGAACCGCTGAACATATTCTCTCACAGGCATCAGTACCCAAAATCGCCTGTTGCTATCCTGGTGTACCAATGACGTCACCTGCAATGCAGCCTTGCAACTAAGGATGTTTGGAATTCCGAGCTTGCTTTGAACCAGTTCCGTTTCAGATAGTCCATTGGGCAGAATTGACAGGAGACTCAACAATTCCTTGCTGGCTGATGTGATGCGTGGACTTGACAAAGAGAGGCTGATAGAGGCATCCAGACTTGATCGTCTGTCAAAGCCCACAGAGAGCATAGTTGTTTTCTCTGTTTCCCAGCGCAGTAAGACATTGGACAAGCCCTCACAGTCAGTGAGATGGGCAATGAGATCAAGAGCCAACGGCATGTTATCTGTGACTTGTAGAAGTTGATTTATCTCTTCAAATGTGTGGGAATTATCTGTAATATCCATGATGATTTGTTTGGCTGCATCATCAGATAGGGGTTGCAAAGGTAATAAAACTGGATGAGTCCATTGAACTTTGGCTGGCCTTTCAGCTCCCCGCATTGTGATCTAATCAATATCAGCAACGGGAGAATTGAATGATTAAAAACATACCATTAATGCAAGGTGTTCCACCTCACTGAGCAGGGATAGGAGGTTTTCAACTCCTGCCCGAGTATGGATGGGCTCCCATACAGTTTCCAGGTTGTCGAGGATTAAAAGAGAAGATGGTTTTCTTGCAAAATAATAGACAACAGGGTATGTGAGATCTGGTCCAGGATTTAATCCGAGGTGTAATCCAACAAGTGCTGCAAGTTCAATGCTTGTGGTCGCTGCTTCGCCACTAACAAAAAATCTGTTCTCAAAGGTAGAAGCAGTGTCAGGGTGATGTAATGCTGCTCTCGCAAGGCTTGTCTTGCCCATCCCACCACCTCCGAGAATAGCTATTCTGGGTGACTTCTCCTGGAGTAATTTAAGGACATTTGCCAACTCTTGTTCACGACCATGAAAAATCTTGGGCTTTGAGGGTAACATTGAGAATGAATTGGAGCTTGAACCCAAAACAATAAGTAATTGGAGTCATAAAAAGCATATTTTACCTGTTTTGTAATTCATTCACTCCCCAATGTACCTGCATTCAAATTACAGCAGCATTCCAGGTGTAAACAACATCCTCACTGATGACTTTTCCGATAGTGTACTACTATCTGAAAGTGTCTCAATCAACTGGATCAATTCCTGGTGCATGCGGTCGGCCTGGTTCTTGAACTCCCTGACATTGTTCAAGGTCCCAGTGCCTGTTTGAATCTGTGGAGATTGTTTCAACCAACTAGAAAGAAATTAAAATGAGTCCTACCCTGAAGACCTCCATTGCTTCGGTCAATCCTGCAAGACAATCTTGCAGTAATTTGTTCTTCTCATTACTATGAAACAAATGCTTTATTATGTTCCCCTCCTGTTGGGCTTCAATAAATGTGTATATCTTGCGAAGTGTTCTGGATGCAGACTTCATTAAAAGGGATCCACGACAAACAGCACAACTGACTCCATAAATTTCCCAATGTCACCTAGTGTTGGGGGAGGCAGAGAGCCACCAGTCTCAGATTTTATATGGATGTCGATGATTGCATACACAATTCGGTGGATGTGCTCCATGACCTGAATGCACCCGGTTTTGTTTCGCTTGACATTCTACAATACTTGAGTAGCTGCACTCGGTAGGTCCATTAACCATACCTGAACCAAATTGATCAAACCCTGAATTGTGTTCGTAATAGGTTGCACAAATGGTGGCCCGAAACTATCATTGAGTTCCGTAAGAAGCGGCAAGACCTGGGTCAAACAAGCGGTGATGTTGTCAAGACGAATTTCGGTGACTGTGGGGAGGCGGGGCATCGTAGATTCGTAGGGCTGGGGATCGAAGTTGAGAACGTCCACTGCTTATATGAGCCCCCCCTCTTTGTGTCACTGCAGATAGCGCGTAGTAGTAGATAGCAGTAATGTCAAACTTCCCCATCTGTATGTACATTTGTGTTTGATACAATCCTCACCAATTCTGTCATGCAACGGGTTTCAAGCCTACTGGTCATGAAAATTCCTTTCGCATCACGAAAAATACTCTGGACATTTCATGTGCAGCTGGCGAGTTCTGATTTCACACAAAATGGGGAAAACACAAATACAGGGATACTAGGACGGTGGCGGGTGTCAGAGACCCGGGACATTTGGGTGGTGATATTTAATCAAGTATCAATATCAACTCGTTTTAGTTGAAAGCTCGCATTTAACCTATCATAGGCTGCTTCAGTTCAACCAATTTTCTGGGTTGAATTATTTATAGTCCCCAATACCTCATGTATCAAGGAGAGTATGCATGTTTTCATGAATGATGAAGGAGGCATTTCACAAGCATTCATCCGTTCCCATAGGCCTTGATATGCCTGCAGCAACTTAGCTTGCGCGCTGGCTGATATTTATAGGAGGAGAACCGGAGAACCATAGACAATGCACGGTTGACGGCAACGCAGCGGCGGCAACGGGGCATGGCGTAAGAGCAAGGAGTTGTGGAGGCCGTACGAGTGCGTAATTTAGCACTGGACGCGTATGCATTGAGGGCAAAAAGATGAGGGAGGATAAATAGCCGTGACAGGGTGGGTGCGCAAAAGCCTAGCGCGGCGCAACTCCTCGTACGAATCCTAGTACGGTGTCCGAGCATGAGTATGAAGGCGGCATCGTCGCCATGAGCACGCCCTCCCTCCAAGCACCACCGAAACAACCTCCAAACGGGTAGGAATAGGACAAGAAAAGCTCCCACGCACCAACAAAATAAAACGTGCAGCTCACCTCGTCTCCCCCCAAACTCCAACACATCGAGCCAATCGCTCAGTTGCTCAGCGCAGCGAGGTGGTTCTGCGAACGCGCGTTAGCGAGCGTAGATGAACCAAGGTAAGCAAAGAAGGGGAGGAGCAAGCGTAGCTCGTGCGCATTCGACGCGTCGTCAGCGCACAGGGCCGTACTTGTTCTCCCCGCCGTATGCGAGTCCTAGTCGCGGTAGTAGGTACGAAAGCACAAGTTGCACCGCCCTCTGTTTTCTCTCATTCCCGGCCCCCCACGATCAAAACAAATCACAAAGCTCACCATCCTCTCCCCCCGACACTCCAAATACGTCAGCGCCACCGCAACCCAGAACCCCACATCTACGCCTAACCTTGCTTGTCGAGGGAGAGGAGGCCGGAGATAGTTGGGGACAAGGCGGGGGTGCGGTCGGTGAATGCGAGGAGAAGCGACTCTGCGCTGGTGAGGATGGTGGTATTGGTGTTGCTATTGGCGGCGAAGCAGGGGAGGCGGCGCGTGAGGGCGGTGTCGGTGGTGGTGGTGCAGATCCCGTCAGGGCGACCGTCGAGTCCAGCGGCGACGCGCCCACACCCCCCTCGTCCTCCGGCCGCGATGTAAAGTGTGGCGAGCTCGATGCATGTGGAGGCGCAGGCGGGGCAACGAGGGACAGGGTGAAGGGGTACGACAGCCCCGCGGTCGAGCTGCGCTGCATGCTGTACGCGCGCTGGAAGAAGCTCTGCTGCGCGGGGGGGACGGCGGAGGCGCCCTCGTAGCGGGTCGGCGCGAGGACGAAGGGCGTGATGACTTGCGCTGGGGGCTATTGCTGCCGCCCCTGCACTTGCTGCGCCTACTCGAGCCGCGCATGCACGCCCGCGAGCGTGGGCGGGTGTACAACCAACGACGGCGCGCTCGCGGTGGGGGTGGGCGCGTATGAGTGGATCGTGCTCGTACTCATGCGCGGGCTCGCGGCGTCCACGTAGCTCGTCGTGCGCGAAAGGGCAGGGGGTATCGAAGTGTGTGGTATAGGCGCATTCGTGCGCGACTCAAACAGCAGCGCCGGGCGGGTGCGGCGAGTCCGGGCGTGGGGGATGAGGGGGATGAACGCGCCGGGCGGGAAGACAGGCGAGCGGATGCGGATGTACCACCCGTTCCGCGGCCGGTTCATCGTCCAGTGGATCCGTCGCGTTTCATTGTGCACCAAATGCTCGATGATTTCCTTGTCTTCCAGGAAGCGTTCCTATGCCAGTAAATTCAATAATGAAGTATGAATAGATGGGAGGAGGCGCACCTTGAACCAGAACACCTTCTCCAAGCCCTCCAGCATTACATTCACCCGCAGGTCCGCAAGCACGTCCGATTCCTGTGTGCACAAGCGCAGAACGTACAAGAAATCCATCGGCCTGTGTGATCACCGAGCAAGAGGAAGCGCGAACCTCCGAACCACTTTTAGCGAGTCAGTTTTTGCGTAGATGGGTCTACAGTCAGGGGGACGCTCATCACATGGACACGAGGAAATTGAGAATTGAAAAGGCGAAAGAGGAAATGTGGCGGTGCGCCTGCTTGCAGGTGTTAGGACCGGGTTGGCCGGGCTTGTTTTAACTTCCATCTTGTTCTCGTCGATGCCCGTGCCATGCCCGCTAATTTGACGACCAATCGCACATCACCAAGCACCAGCGGACCCAAGAGTCCCGAACCAAACACAAAACTCTTTGATAGCGGACGGCCCGCACCCGCCCGCGTTGGACCGATCGTTCCTTGTACCCGCTGGAGTTCCGGTTCGATTCCAGATAATGTCATTCTTCGTGAGTTCAAAGAATATTTTTTATTCTTATGCTCCTCAAAGTCAACTACTGATTCGCTGGACGGTCTGCTTGCGCGATGCTAACGAGGGCAGGAGGTAATAATACTGACCGTGTCAATTCTTGTGCTCTCCTCTGATTTTCAACTCTTGCCTGATGTGAAGTAAGTACTCCAGCTGCCACTTAAATCCAAGTCCCAAACCGGGGATAGACCGCGCCTGCTTTGAAAAAACTGACATCACACATGAGTCCACACTCTCTCCCTTTCATCTTCGTTTACCGGACCAAAGCGGCGGCTCGCCTTGGATTTCTGAACATGATGATCTTCTGCAGATCATTCAAACTGAACTACGTCTACCGGGATACCGTTCGTGGCGCGAGATGGAACATCTTCCGTCAATGTTCTGACATATAAGCACATGGCTTCGCCCCTCCCACGGACTCTGCCCCAAGTATCCCCCCCCCACGATGAGCATCCTCATCGATGACAGCGATCCTTTACTTCAGTATAGTTCACCCAGCGGCTGGTCCGCGACGGGGGAGGCTCTTCAGTTTGAGCAAACAGGCCATGCATCTGCGACGCTGCGTTTGAGGGTACGTCTGGCTAATTAAGCCCGCAGTTTTGCACTGATACCCCGTTGAATCTGAAACTCAGGAACCTCTATCAGTGTTTTATGGGTCCATAGCGGATGGGGAAGTGAGACTGGATTTCTCAATCAATGGTGTGGTGGTTGATTCATACCAGTCCCCTGAAGTGGATCACGCCATCCATAACCAGCTTTTCTGGACATCCCCTGTCTTGGCGGAAGCATCTCACCAGCTTGTGGTCACGGTGGATCAAGACTCATCCACGGATTCGTCGGATCGGAGCACCTTCCTCGATTATTTCTTATACAACACAACATCTGCTGTTGGAAAACTGGTGTTGTTTGACAACAACGACACGAGTTTGGCGTACTCACCAGATTGGCAAGCTAATACCGACTCTGACAGCAGTCTTCAGGGTACTGAGCACGTCAGCATGTCAGCCGGAGCTTGGGTTGCTCTTTCCTTTGCAGGTGAGCACACTTATCTTGTTTTATTGAATGTAACGTATTGCTTGTGTCCAGGGACTCGGATATTGCTTTTCGGTCCTTAAAGACTTTATTAAGGGCTGCGACCCGTAGACCCGTACCCGTAAAACGGGTACGGAACGGGTATGTACGGGTCACCCGTTCCGTACCCGTCCCGTAGAGGAGATGGTAGAAAGCCCATACGGCCGGGTCCCGTACGTACACGGGTTACGGCCGTAGGATACGGGTTGTTCTGTTGATCAATTCGGTAAGCAGTACATGTCGACCTCAAGGCAGAGCTCACATACCTGCATAGAAATACACAAACGCTCGAAGCCGATCACTAGCCGAAGTGATCCCAAAGCGGAAGTGGCCCTTGCCTCAACTTGACTAGAACCATGCCGCAGCTCGGCTTGAAGCTAGAAGCATCACGGTAATAATCCCGCAAGTCGCGGCAAGAAACGCGGCATGGTACCTCGCGCCCAAGTAAATGATATTACCCAACCCGTAACGCCCGTACACTGCCGGGTACGGGTGACCCGTCTACGGGTATACCCGTACCGTACCCGACCCGTAGAAGCGCAGATATGAAGTGCCTGCGGCCGGGTCCTGTACCCGTACAACGGCCCGTAAACCCGTTGTTTACGGTGACGGGTCACAGCCCTGGGTCCTTTTAGCCAGAACGGGTTGCAGGCATCCGTTGTCATTGACGGATCGGATTGCCGGTCTGGAATAATAACCCAATCCACAAAACAGAATCAACTCTTTACTTCATCTGTGCTACCCCTTGGTCACTACACCGGGGATTCGACGGGAATTGATTGCTTCCTTGTCTCTAGTTCGCTGGCCCCCTCCCAGGCCTTTAAGCCACTGCCCATCGCTGCTATTAATCTCAACCAAGGAAAGAACGACTGGATAGCGGATGGTCCGCGCCTAATGACGATCCCAACCCTTACGCGTGCAGGCATTTCGGTTCGATTCCCGGTCGAGTGATAGTGCAAACGCAAGCCACTTTTTTGACGTACGGATGCATACTAATCAAGTTGTTCTGGTGGTTTGACTTCGGTTCAAGTCGGGGATCGATTCCTTGCGCCTGGTGAGTTGCGACGCGAAGTACTACTTCAATCCCAACACCCAACCTGCGCTCAATCCAATCCAGTACAAATCCCAGCCAAGCACAGAACGACTTGATAGCAAATGGTCCGCACCTGCTTGTGTATTTCATGCAGTGTGCCGGTTCGATTCCGGGTCGAGTGATACAGTAGCTGCGTAGTGCGATGGTCTTCTTTTTGATACAGTTTCATACTGGGTTTGACTTCGGTCTGCGTCGTCGGCCACCAATCCTGGCTTGATAGCGGGTGGTTTGCGCGCGTGTGCTGTGTTACGGATACCATTATATCTACCTGCAGGATTAATATTGCTGATTCCATTCCCTGTCAAGCTGGGAAGCAGGAAGATCTCTTCTGTTTTAATCCATGGGTGCTGTCCAATCAGATCCGAGGTTTGCGGCGTGCTCTGGCTCATTACTTGCAAGCAGTTCAATAATATTGGCTTGCGTGAATCACGATCAGGTGGGGATTGCGATCACGACCCTCACCGCGAGGCCAAAGTGTGTAGTTGTAGGTGTTTCCGGTTGGCACTAGGACAACCACTGCTTGCAAAAAACCCATTTTCAGTAAAATAGATCTCCACAAACATAGGACAAAATGCAAATTGTATGTTGCGATTGTTATTCTCAATCGACAAGGGCAAGGATTGCGGTACATTGTCATATCCCGGGTCGAATTGTATCAGGAACCATATTCTACAGAGCAAGCATCCAACAAGCGCACAGTGATCATCCCCGCCGCACGTAAATTGTCATCAGTTGGATCTTCAACCTGCTGGAGGATTTCTGATAGTTCTAGATGGTGCTCAAAGACCCAGATGGTTTGCAGAAACCCCATGCTGGTGAGGTATGGATTTGAAATTCCATGTCCCATCGAAAACAGCAAGACAAGGACGAGCAATAAAATTGAGGCTCCGAGGCTGATTAAAACCTGAAGCCGTCAGCCAAATCTGAAGATATAAATAACAGGGACTCACGGCAGCCAAGCTCAGCTATTATTTGAAAAGCGTTGAGACAAAGTAATAGAGGCAGCATCATGATCACGCACATCCAGTCTCGCAGCGAGAATGACCTGCTCTACTACTGCAGGAGTCCCCGGGGCCATAATCGGGGGCTGGACAGGCAAACCATCACCATCTATTTCTTCCAAGATCTGCAACGTCAATGTTGATTGATTCACATGGCCACCTATGAAAATATCAGTCCCTGATTGAATAATGATGCAACATAAGATTTTTGCCTGTCCAGAAAATTGATGCCACCAGGTTTGAAAGTGCGTTCTCAATATCATGCAGGTATAGTACCTGTGGAGTGGCGGACTGGGAGGTGGTATTTGAGCCATTAGTTACTGGATTGAGATCCAACTGTTGCATGAGATTCCTTGGCCAAGAACTCCGTTAATTGTGCAGAGAATATGAGGTGATGACTTCTCATACATGGATCCCCAGCTAAGTTGACTGCTTGTAGGCTGGCCAAAATAGCCTGGGAGAAAAGTTTGCAAAATTGCTGTCCACTAGCAAGCATGTGAGCTTCAATATTTGGTTGCCAATGCACTCACAGCATCCCCTCCAAGCAGTGAAGTGTCATTTACTATCCCCGTAGTGCTTGAAACATTCTCGTAGGGGGTCCATAGGGAAATGTTAGCATGGATCGGGGGATTCAGTGAGTTTGGAGTGAGGAGTCTTGAACCTGCATCAACCTGGCCGAGTTGCGCAACCAGTGATTTGGAACATTGGAGGAATTGTACTGTCACATTGGACAAGGGCAAATTCACAGGGGCCCCTAAACTCCCCTGGGAGTCGTAAACTGGATTTTGAGTCACCATGATAAGTGAATCTGTGGGTAAAGTTGGGACATTCAAAGGGGCCAAGTCAGTTGCGATGAGGATAACATCAGGGCCTGCGTTGGAATTGTTGACCAGTCAAACAAAGTCATGATAAACAGTTTCTTACTTGGTGGGATGAACTGTGGCCAGAAAATATCTTTGGCATTGGAGGAAATATCGTAGAATTGTGGTCCCACATCGTTGTTGGATTTAGGAATGTTTGTGACAGTAACATTGGGATATCCACAAGTTATGTTGAACCCCACTGCTGATATTTGGGTGGGCCCGCTCCCTGGGTAGGCCTGCGCTAAGATGTCATACAAGCTGGCATTGGATAACCCTAGTTTCTTGGATGGATCCAAGCCATCTATCCATGGCAGAAATGGCCCAGTTGTGGAAAGGTATGTAAGTGTGGGCCTAGAAATTGTGGATCCAGATTCAAGGGTAATGTCATTCAACACTCACACTTGATCATTGTCTGACCATTGTGGAACACCCTGTGTTTTCACATGTGTTGGGAAGGATGAATCAAAGGATTCCACAGAGAGAAGTGCCGGTGTCGTTACATGTAGACTGGAAATTGCTCCCAAGTACAGCCATATCAAGAAGATTTCAAGTGACGATGTGGGAAACTTGATTTGGTGGTATAGGGTTGAAAGAGCGGAGCCCATGCTGTTCCATGCCCTAACCTTGTCATGGGTAGCTGCAAGGAGGGAATATTTCTGGAGCGAATAGGCTACAGCCATACTCTGTGTCAAATAGACTAGCACTGTGTAGTAGATCTGGGACTTGTGAGCGAGAGGACCAAAGTTGTATATATATGCATACCGTCCCAAAGGCAGTTGTTGCGATCTTGCACATAAAGGACACATTTTGCTGTTCGTTGATTGAGAATATAATGCTGTGCTCTTTTCTTGCCACGGTGAGCACCAGTGCAGCAACATAGACCACCACAAGGAAAATGTGGAGTGATATACACATGCTTGGATATCTGGTGCAAGAAGAATCTGCTGGAGGTTCAGAGTAAAAACAGATGCAATAGGTATTGACAGATCAGCCCCTACCGGGAATGGCTTGAAGCAGAGGCAGATCTGGCTGGCCCATCAGTACACCTTCATCCTGGTGTTTTTTGGAACACTGTGTAGGCCAAAGTTCATATTCTGTGGTAGACCACCGCAGGGGTATCAATCCTGCTCTCCTGAGGTTGGTCTCTGTAGGCTGTCGAACATTCCTTAAAGGCTGTAAAGATTTTCTGTGATTACGCCACAGCCAAATCGTATGGAGTAAGCCAGCGCTTTGAGGACCCCCAG
Source organism: Mycena galopus ATCC 62051 (assembly GCA_014925785.1). Lineage (NCBI taxonomy): Eukaryota > Fungi > Basidiomycota > Agaricomycetes > Agaricales > Mycenaceae > Mycena > Mycena galopus. The sequence goes on from WIQG01000019.1 coordinate 964,717, forward strand.
GCTGCTGGACTGTGGCAAGAAGAAATGTGATGCATATAATCATCAGGACAACTGAAGTTGTGAGCCCAATGGTTGCCTGTGAAGTGAGAATTACTAAGTCCCACCCTTCAAGTGCCAGCAGTACTCACTGCAATTATATTCGACTATGAAATTTCAACAGTCAGTCAGTGGAGACTCAATCAGCAAACAACTCTCGAACCGTCAATCGCACATGGGAGGTTGTTTGCTGAAAAATAGTTGCAGTACCTGAGGCCAATACAGGAAATGCTCCCGCATCCTGTGAATCGCCCAATGAATATTGAATGTACCAAGGGTTCAATTTTATATGACCAGCTAACACATGATCAGCAAATTCACCTCCAATGGATGGACGTTAAGCTTTCACCGGTCCAGAAGATCATGGCCAACAGGCTTGATAGCACATTTTCGATGTCGTGGAGCGATACCACGGAGGAAACATTCACAAACGGATTGAGCCCAAGATATGTCATCAGATACCTGCACCTATTATCAGCGGCATATCATGTTTTGTTTTAGTCTTACTCTTCCTCAATGAAAAACCCTAGCTCTCCATCCACGGTGTTGCCTACGTTCTCGCCAAGCATTTCCGACCACTGAATGGATATGAATGGGCTAATTAATACACCGCAAAATATCAATTCTCGCACCAAATTGCTGCCCAGAAGAGTTGAGTTCTGGGGAGGAGGAATTATCTTGGATGCCAGCACCCAGGCAGAATAGTTCTTGTGTATGTTCGGATAAAGAGAGCCAGCAAACAGGGTGTTGGATCGTGTGTCAATCATCCCCGATTGAGCGACCAATGATGACCTAAAGCATCGTAAAACCTGAATTTGCAAACTTTTGACAGTGAAGCCGGTCAAATTCAGAGTCGGAAGTGAATTGAGAATAACAGAAGACCCCTGCTGGCCCTCGGAATCTACGACGAGGGCTGTGCTGTATATATAAATCGAGTTGTCATCATTGCCCATGATCGAGATCTGGTTGGGAAACAAAACCTCAGCTAATGAAACATATGAGTAAGCAATCATTCTCGTCAATAGCTTCATAAGGAACACACAATAGACGCTGAATGCTTCTATATCACCCGTGCCATTTGTGATATTGAAGACAAGTTGCGGGTTGGTTGAGGCATCTTCGTACCAAGTGAAGTTCACCTCGCCACAGCTCACATTGAATCCCAGGGCTGAAATCTGAGCGTTCCCCGGATCCAAGGTTGTAGTTTCCAAGACCTCATAAAGACTCCCGTTCGACAATCCGAGCAACTGGGAATCATCAAAAATTCCATGCCATGGCAGGAAACTTGAAGGGAAGGAGTTCATATAATTTCGAGTTGAACTAAGTTCTGTCAGAGATGAGATTCTTCAAATGAATATCCAGACGCACTTGATGGCCGTGGAATTTGCGAACTCGGGAAAGCTAGAAGTGATTGCTGGTACCGCAACGGTGGTATTGAAGGGCTCTACAGAGAGAATGGCAGGGATTGATATATGAAGCACGGAAATGCAACCAAGATAGGCAACGATGTTGAGTGTTCCGAAGATAGACGCCGGAACGAACAGCTGATTAAACAGGGTCGCCAATGCCGAGCCCAGCCCAGCCCAAGCCGAAATGCAATCGTGAGCGGACGTTAAGGTTCTGTTCAGATTCAATCGGAGGTTGTGTCGCATTGCCAGCTTCTGCGTTACGAAGACAAGCACGGCACAATAAATCTACCAAAATGAGCGTGAATAAATAATCGTTGGCCCACATTTATTTACCGTACCGTGCCAAAGGATTGAGTAACCACAGTGGTCCAAAACGATACCGTTGTTTGGTTTTGGATCAAGAAGACAAAGTGGTGTTCCCAATGCTTGATTGCACTCATGAACACTGCGATGTGAACCAGAACCAACCCAAGATGCAGGATGAAACAGAGGCTGGAAAGTGAATGCTTCCGTAGGAAACTTTTTCGTGCTGTCGTTGCCGATGCCCTAGATCGGTCGACTGCGTCGTCGTTAGAGTCGACAGAACACCTCCAAATATCCCTCACCCAGGTCATGCGTACTCAGAAGAGAAACGGTTGACTGTTCAGAATACTGGTCGTCCGTAAAGGAATATTCATCGTAGCTTTTTGGCCTCGGGCTTTGTTCCATCAAAGGAAATGGTGCGCAGGAAGGAACGAGGGGGGGGAAAGAGGTAGTCATCTGGGTGGTGGAGTTTTATAAGCGCTCATCACCGCAAGAAAAGCGCTCATAAAGCCGAAACAGATAGATTAGTGGCATTAAGCGCTATTCGGTAATCCGACCAGCCGACGTCAGTCAGCTTGGCCGTCGGGTTGCTTGTTCCTTTTTTTTCACGCTGACCATGTTTCCCTAGAAGCCATTTATCATCATCGCTCAGAAGGACTCGGATTTCGGTGAGCTTACATTCCAATAGGTATATAATCTGCATATCCTTCCGGACGAGTTTTTGCTCAGCGCAAGTGTCAAGCGGCAGCCCTCGACTTAATTTGTGTACACACCGGGATAACCCCTGAAACCGGTGCTGCTAAGCGGGACCGTGCTGCGTAATTCGACCTACCTACCTACCAACATGTTACACAGTGCACGGTAATAAGTATCACGGGGAGATACCGCACTCAACCGATCGGTATCGCCAGGAAGATTCGGAAGAGGTGGAAGTTGAATTTTGAATCGTATGTATCTGCGATGTTTTTCACCATTGTGTTCACGTCCCTCCCTTGAACATCATCTCCCGCACCGCACTGGTTGTTGGATGATTAATGAGCGTTTGAACCGCGCGCTTGCCGACGGACGGTGCCTGAGTTGTAAATTTAGCGAGATGCGTCAAACCCACCTCACGACGCAGCCTTCATTTTTGGCGTTTCCAGCGCCGGTGGCTTGATCTGGATTTCTTGGGCGCTTAATCGATACGTACGTATTAGGGTCCGGTGACAGTTAGTGTCAACTGTCAGTAACTGTCAGGATGACTGTCAGAATCTGACTGACAGTTAATTATTTTTGCATGGTCGGATCTGACAGTTGACAGTTCAAAACCAAAATTTCTTTGCTCTGACTTGCAGAGAATGATCTCCACAGCTCCCACTCGCCCGGAACTCTGTAGGCCTCAGTGCAGCTGCTAAAAACCTTCTCTCCAGTGTGTGCTGCTCACAGCATACCAATGATTCTTATTATCTAACTGCTGACAGGCTACAGCAAAACCTATCATTGATTTGGTCAAGAACATTGCGACAGTGAAACCGACTCAGACTCCGACAAGGAGTCCGACTCTCCCACTGTCATCGCAGAGTCTGCTCCCTCGAATACTGTCGTCACTGCTCCTGCCGTGGGAGAGGGGCCCTTGCACAGTGAGGACGAGGAGGCTGACAGAATCCGTTGCAGATGTCATCGTAAAAAGCGGGCGGCAAAGATGAAAGGGAAAAAGAAAGTATTTTCGTCTCTCACGACATTCATCATTGATCCAGACATCAACCTGCGCTCAGCTGGACTCAAGGAGTTTCTCAGTGATGAGTCATCTGAACCGAAAACCCGCGCTGCAGTGGTGATTGGTGTTGGTGCATCCAGTTTGGACAATGAAGATCTCTGGGAAGGCTGGTAACTTTGTGTAGTAGTCCTGTACGCTGAGCTCGCAATTGTCAGAACTGTCAACTGTCAGAACTGACTGTCAGCTTGACTGTCAGTCTGACAATTAATTATTTTCTCCAAATGCTAACTGTCACCGGACCCTAGTACGTATACTTGTCAGATGGCTGTGGGGGTCGCAGAAAGCCGTCCTCCAGTGCAACGGACGATCACAGTATCGTTGAATCTGAGTCTGGAATACCGAGCTCGAGCTTGTCTAGAGTAAGAAAGGAAAATTGTGCGACTGTGGGCGGAAGCAGGAGACACGGCATTACATACATTGTGTTGTTTCGGAATCCACCATGAGCGCGCGGTGATGCCCCTCAATTGTAGCCGAATATCCGACTGGTAATGCGCGGTTTATAATGCGCAAGAAAGGTAGTCGCAGTCTTCAACTGAGGACAAGAGGCATCTGAGTGATAGAGTCTCATAAGCGGTGTGTCGCAAAAATGCGCATCCGTCCAATCAAGATATTTGAAGAGGTGAGGAGAAAGCAGGAAATATATTTATGACCGGTGCTGCCTTGGGTTCCGCCATACATGTAAGTATCCGAGTATTCGGAATCGTACCCCAGGTTTCCCACCATCAGGACTTTCTTTACCCGGATAGCTGGACCTATGAATGGGGATGACATTGTGAAACTGAGCAGTATGTCGAACGCACCTTACAACGAAGATTTCATCTAGACTTGTTGGATGAGGCCAACGCAGTGTGCGTGGCGTGACTTGTACTTATGTTTTTATTTTTCGAAAATTTTTCCGTCAATTTTTTTTTAGTCTCTGTTCGTGTACCATGTCTCCTATCGTCAACGAAAATTACCTGCCATTGAACTATGGAGCCCATTGCGCATTCGGGCCCAATACCCAGATCATCCGCGCTCAAACATACTAACCGACCAATCATTGTTTATAGTCACGGTGAGACGAAGGGAGAATCTACACGCCCTGCCACACGATCAAGCGAGCCGAATCATCATTGCGGGGATCAAAGTTTCGGCATGCCGTCATTCCGAAATTTTCTCCGTTTATCGGGCCTCGTGGCACCGGCGCCTATTTTTCCTTTTGCTTCTCGCCACCGTCTGCTCCAGGTAAATCACCTACTCGCATTTAGTAGCTACGTTAGTACAGTAGGGGACCTAATACACTTTATGTATTTGAGAATCCATACCATTCCCGAACCTAGAGCGTACGTGCATATGGGACTAGTCCTGATTATTAGCTTGCAGACGCCTGCCAGGCACACACACTAAACTCTACCATCCGCACTACTACTACAAGAGTGTCACCCGATCACCAGGTCGATCGAAATTTCAGAAGAAGAAGACGATATGCCTCAACTTGAAAGAAAAGTGAGTCTCGGTATTTCATATTAACCGTTCTTTAAGCAAATGGCTCCTCGGCTGTGCTATTCCCCCATATATCCATCTCCTTTTGTTTTTCCTCTCCTCTTGCTCTTTGATTAACCCCTTCCATCCACGCTTTTTGACACTGCCTCAGGATTTGACATCAAACAACTGACCTTTTCAGAAATTTTCTTGAAAGAACGCAGCGCCGGATCGCTGCCCACGGCCGCATGATTTCAATCATGCGGCCGAGAGGCCCACGTATTCCCCGGCAGTTTCATATTAACTGTTCTTTAACGATTACCTCGGCATGTCATTGTACAAGTTTGCGCTTTTCCCCGTTTATCTGATGTCCTTTCGTCTCTCTCTGGCTGCCCATTGCATCCATCTCCATTTATTTTCCACTTGCTGTGTGCTTCACACAGCTTCAGTGGTTCTCATGATCAAAGCAGGTGATGTGTTTCCTTCAACCTGTTCCATGCTGAGAGTATGCGTACTTACACCATTATTATTACTAATTAACCGTTCTTTAAGATTTTGCTCATTTGGCTGTGCAGCCTGTGCTATATATACCCCCATGTAACCTATTTCCTTTTGTTCTTCCTCTGCTCCTGCTCTTCGATTAACCCCATTCTGTCGTCGTCTCTCTCCGCTTTTCAACATGTCTGTTCATTTGCCGTCAACCAGCTGACTCCGACGCAGCTTTTTCTTGACAGGTCGCGGTCGACCGCAGCTGTTGCTGTCTACAGCGCAGCATGATTCTATGCATCAGACCGGGCGGCTACGTATCCTCCCGGCACTTCACATATAAGAACAGCGTGAATGGAACTCCTGCACCCACCTTTCTCCTCGAAATTATTTTCGGTTTTCATCTGATCTCTGGATCTGCTGCTACGGTGAATAGCCTTCTACTTGGGTTCAAATCAAGACTATTACTTCAAGCCTGGGGATCCACTTGATCATCCTCAAAATTTATATGTCTGCAAGTGCCACTGCATCAATGCTCTCAATGCCGAATCTCGCGCTAGCTGTGTCGCCGGTTGCTTCCTCACCCATGATTGCTTTTCATTCCAGTTCTGAACCTCCTTAACCCATGCCACATTGCTTCCAATCCCTCTGCCCTGCGGTGCTACCTTGCTGGCTTTCGTTTCTATGTCAACATTTGTGGGTTTCTTGCGTTTCCGTTGTTCACTCTAGCTGCCAACAATTCATGAACCACATTCATATCTTCAATCTTTCCACCGTTTCTGGTTGGTGCAACTTTCCAGATGAATCAAATGCAAGATCTCAGCTCAAGTTCCTCAATTACCTGCTCTCGCTAGTGCTTCCTTTGCCTCTTCTCTTGAACATCCAGCTCAGATTATTTTGGTTAACTGGCAGTGAGTAACGGCTCTTCTAACTGCTCTTCTTCTGTCATCTTCCCTGTTATATCTCTAATAACTTCCCATGACTTGATTTCTTTGATTCCCCGTGTTTTTTGTCGATTCCGCTATTCACATCGTCTTTTTTCCTTTCTAATTGTATTATATGTCAACAATAGATTATTTTCTTGATCTTTTCTTGCCATGATTCTTATTGCCGGAGCGAAGCGGCGGCTGGTCTTGTAGCCAATATTGTTTAGGCATCGGCACAGCATACCTGAAATTTCACGCCATCAGGACTCTCACACACTAGCGCTCCCTCATCTTCGGCCAAACGTAGCAGAAAAGAGGCACATCATTTGCTCTAACACGACCATACCCATCTTACAGCATTTCAGTTTTTCTAGGAACAAAACCTCAAGCGCAAGTTGGCCAACACAGAAGCCGCCGCCGCTGATGAAAGTGAGGAGGACGAGGAAGTTAACGAGCTCTCTTTGAAGCATTTATCCAAGATTCTGGCCCCCGTACGCTGTCTCCCTCCTTCGCTACACACCATCAATTCCCCCAATTATACAAGAAGAAGTCGAAAACTGCGAGCACATTACGCAATGGTTTATTCTCCGAGCCGGGCGCGAGAGGCATGATCGTCCCTTCCAAAGGGTAGGCTGAAAAAGGGCGCTCTCGAAATATCTCTCGGAATTCATATATTCATCGATTCACGGAGATGTTAATCCCCCGTAACCTCTCTATACCCCCGATACGTTCCCACCGATGCAAATCTCGCTGACTCGATTTCTCACGGCAATTTTGGGTTTTGAGTCCTAAACTAGGGCAGCCGGGCTCATCGACCGCAAAATGCCATTACTCAAATTGCGGCTCTGCTCATTGATTAACTGTTCCTGAACAAACTGGAAGTGCAACATTTTTTTCTGGCATTCGCCATGGTTTTGCGATCTTCACGCTTCGATTGGCTGCCGAGTGTCCTCTCTAGGCCGATTGAAATGAAAGCCGCTCTACAATTTCTGGGGCATTCTCATACTGGTGCCACCATAATCAGTATCATTTCAATAGCAATCCCTTGTTCCGTTCGCGATTTCTCCCTCTCCAATCGTTCCGCTCTCTGGCTGGCCGTGGTCATGGTTATAGTGTAGACTCTCAACACCGATGATTGCCCAGCGCCTTATGATTCTCTTGCACCGCCGTATTGATCGATCAGTTTTTGAAATGATTGGAGTTGGATTCAAGCAACATCATCACCGATTTCATCCCCTGTTTTCCAGTCAGTCTATACTACATGATTTTGAGCGTGCTTGTGTGCTGCTGATTTCAGTTGCTGAATCTCGATCTCGTTGATCAGTAAACATATTTGGACCCTGTGTTAAATTCGATCACGGCAAGAAAGACACCGAGTTTGTCTCCACATGGCTACGTTGGTGTTAGATTTGACCCCTCTTCGCACCTAGCTTGCGGCCACCATCACCATGCTTGCGGGAGACCTTGCATTTCGTCCAAGCCTTACAATCGTCTCAAACGCTCTCCTTTACGTCTCTCAGTCCTTGCGAAGGACCGCATCATGACCTGGAAAACCTCAGATTCCTTCCATTTCTTACACTCTCTCTCTGCTTCAATCTCCCGCTGGCAACCAGTCCTGGCAGCTTCCGTCAAGGAGAGAACACACGGCTCCTGCGGCGCAGGTTTGCTCCGATAATAATACATTCAATCATTTTTGCGATCTTCACAATATTCCCGAGGAACAAAGGATGCCTGCCAGCGAGTCCCTCCTCTCTATTTTTATCCCTTCTTACGGTGCTGGTCATGTTGTGAACGGCACTGTTTCCACCTGGCTCGCAGGCGTGCAACTTTGGCATGGCGACGCTCTTTTAAGCCTAACTAGGAAAGGTGTTTCGAAGCTGGCTCCGGCTTCCTCCCGACACCTACCTCTTGATCCTGTCTCATACGACCACATGCCAGCTCTCCGCAGCGCGCTGGATTTAGTCAGACGCAAATACCCGGGATTCCACTGCGAGAAGCGTCTCCGGTTCCCCGACAGTATACCCGCGAAGAACGAGACGCGCTGGTTCGCGAGTCCCTCACATTGGATTGCTTCCAAGAGGTCTACCAGGTGGGACGCGAGGATTTCGCGTTGCTGACGACACTGTGCTGCGCTCGCTGTAGAGTCAGGAATGACGTCGAATTCAAGAGCCGGAGAGATTGGAGGGGCAGGTGAGCCTTTTTCTTCAATTGTTTCCTTCATGACCACTTCTCAGTGTTCGCCCTTAAGGCCTTAAATCAGGTTTGGCCAGCCTTTAAGGCCTTATAAAGGTTAAGGGCTTAAATTAAGGGCCCATTTAAGGCCTTTGAATATTTTTTCCCACGGGTGGTACCTTCAGCCGGAGCGGTAAGTTTAACACCATATATTTGTTTTATTGCAGACGTTGAGCATTTGTGAGTATTCTACTGCTTCTCAGTGTAAATACCTATAATTTTTTGGATATCAACATGGCTTGAAAGTTGAAATTCTCAGTTGATTGCCGTGTTGAGATTCACATACCAAGTCTGACTGCCAGGCTCCAGCGTACACGCACAAAAAGAAAGGAAACCAATTCGCTAGGCAACCACGTGATGATTCACGTGGGGATTTAAGGCCTTAAAAAGGTCTCGAAGTTCTGCCGAAAATTTATAAGGCCTTAATTAAGCCCTTAATGAAGGCCTTAACATTTAAGGCCTTTACCCTTTGGGCGAACACTGCCACTTCTGTGTTCCGTGCGCTTGGCTCTCATTCATCGCCAATTCTTTCGGCACATTTAAATAATCCTCGTTGATCGTTTACTGATATCCTTCCCAGATCCAATGCCAACGCCACCCGCGCACAATCCCAACACCGGTCACCGTTGACCCCCAAGCGCACCCCCCTCGGCTCGAGCCGAAGACAGCGTACACAAATACGATGTTCGAGCCCCATCCCTATACCCGGTACATCCCCGTCCCCGATCTGGCTCTACACACCCAAAATCAAGATACCCAAACCCTCCCCCTGCTGACGCCGTCGGAACACGCGTGGCTAGCGGCGCAGCACGACCTCGCAAGGGAGCTGGACTATTGGCGGCCTGTGCCGTGGCTGGAGCTGGGGAAGCGGATGTATGGGGAGGCGCTGAAGAGGGGCACATGAGGCTGTAGAAAGCAAAAATCAGGAAGGAGTGGACTACGAGGCACGAAACGTGACATCACGCTCACGGTGTCAAAATTATGCGGCGTTTTGCAGACATGAAACACGAAAAGCAGATATCCGAGGAAGCGGAAACGCAGTTCAATGGAGATGCAATACCGCAGGGGGGAGTATTTATAACACAAACTATTTTGGAGAACTGAGAGTAAAATCGGAATCTGTTATGTAAGAAAATACTCAGCCACCGTGACTGCAATTTAAAGTTCGTTAGATTCATATCTAATGGAAGAGTCAGATTGGGGATACAGGCGCTATCGAGGCTTCAAAAATCTATTGAAACTGGCGCACAGCCACTATTTTCATTACAGTCAGTAAAAGTGGACCGTAAATTTGGGCGGTCGAAAAATGACGGTCTACAGATATTATGAACGATTACTAAGTACTCGTAACGTTTCCAACCGGCATTGAGGCCTCATTCCCTGTCAGTCGCTTTGTCTGGTTTTCCTAGGCGCTCAGTCTTATCAGCTGCTTATGCTAAAAAATATCGAAATTCAATCCGATGATATATCAAGATATATTCGGCCGTGCGCGCACGGACACCTTCCTCAACGGCCGGCACCTGGAAAAACAGCGCAGCAGTCAGTCAGTTAGCTAGTCTATTGGCCGCTCAGTTGTTCAGTGCGGCAAGGTAGCTCTGCGAAAAGGAGAGAGCGTGGGGCTGGAGGTAAAAAGGGCAAACGAAAAGGAGTACATCGTCGCCCTCGCCATACACAGTGCGCCAGTACACGTTGTTCTCCTAGCCAAAGTCGTTCTCCCCAGCGTAATCGGGATGAAGCCCGAATACGAGTCAGACAAAGTAAGATCAAAAAAACTAGCTACCTTTCTCTCCCCTAAAAACTCTAAATACGTCAGCGTTATCAGGACCCAGAACCCACGTCCACGCCCAGCCTCGCCATTTCCTGCTCGTCGCGGAAGAGGAGGCCAGAGACGGTGGTGGAGAGGGCGCGGGTGCGGTCGGTGAGTGTGAAGAGGGGAGCCACCGTAAGGAGTTCTCCAGGTGGAATTCGGTGTTGCCGCATCTGAGGGTGGTGAAGGTGGTATTGGCGGGGATGTGGTGAGAGAAACGATCGAGTCCGCGGCAGAGGCCAGCGCGACCGTTGAGTCCAGCACTGACGCGCCCTTCCTCTCCGCACTTGACTGATGCTGCCGGTGTTGAAGCAGCATACGGCGACCCCGACACTGGCGCAGGGAGCGGGACACGAGACAGCGTAAACGAATAACTCGGCCCCACGGCCAAACTGTGCAGCATACTACACGCGCGCTGGAAGAAGCTCCGTTGCGTGGGCGGGAGGGCGGAGGCGCCTTCGTAGGGCAAGGGGGCGAGGACGAAGAGGGTAAATACCGGTCTATGCAATTAGTAAATCATCTGGGCAGAGAGAGTATATGTATCGTGACAGAGACAGAGGTGAGGGGGGGGGGGGGGGGGGAGAAAGAAGGTTATGGTAATAGGGCAACAGCGGAGGGCAGATATAGCGCGAGAGGGACAAATTCCGGCGTTGAAATGGATGGGACTTGCTCACCTGCGTCGGCGGCCGCTGTCCCTTTGTGCTTGAGCTCGAGCGTGAGAGTCCGCCTGTGCCTGCAAGAGCCGTGCATGCACGCTCGCGGGCGCGGATGGGTGCACCACCAATGACGGCGCGCTCGCGGTAGGTGTGAGCGGGAGTGCGTGGATGGTGCTCGGACTTGTGGGCAGGCTTGTATTTGCATCTGCTTCATGTGTGGATGAGGACGTGCTTAAGCGTGAAGTGGTAGGGGGGTATATTTGGCATTCGTGCGCGATTCAAACAACAGCGCGCCGGGTGGATGAGGTAGGCGTGGGAGTGAGGAGGGAATGAACGCGCCAGGAAGGAAGGCGGGGGAGCGAATACGGATGTACCACCCGTTCCGCGGCCCGTGCACCCTTTTCCAAGAAGCATTCCTATGCGATTAAATTTATTAATCGTGATGAGGATTTAAAAATAACGCACCGTGAACCAAACCTTCTACGAGCCCTCTAGCATACATTCACCCGCAGGTGCGCTAGGACATCCGAGCCGTACCAAAAACAAAATATCAGTCTTCTGTCTTCCTTCATATCGAACAAGTAAACCGTCAAGAAAGGCAAAGATCTAGCGGACCACTGCATGACTGAACCAGTTTTGGCGCAGACCGTTTTACATTTCGGAGGGACGCTCATCACAACAACGTGTAGAAATCGGAATTGAATCGGAAAGATGAAAGAGGAAATGTGGCGGTGCGTTAAATAGTTCGCACAATAGTTCCGGCCTCAACAAACACGTCAAACGGTGCAAAATGCGTGAATATAAATGAGCTGTTTGATTGTGCATCGCCATCATTCCGTGATAACGCAGATCACCTGTCATCGGGGCACGGTAACTAACAGACTATAACTAGCGAGGAACGAGCGTTCAGTTATAGCGTCTGTCTGAGAGAGACTAGCGGTGCGTGTGTTTTGGCGTGTTAAGTTCCACGTCTTTGCCTCGCATCTCCACCGCCTTCTGATTTGACCTTCCTGCGTCGCGCTGTCGAGCTCGACGATCACCTTGCCTTGAGCCTTTCAAATATGTATCCGAGTCTGCACTGTTCCTTCAAGTTCCTGAATCCTTCCGACTTACTTCCGGCCACACTTCCACCGGGCCTTGTGACTCGGACCTCGGTATTGCCCGGTGCGTCGGGGCGGTGCCACTCACAAATTACAATTTCCGATGCAGTTTACATATCCCAACTCAACTGGCGGAGACCAACCACCACCCTTGACAAGCCCTTCAAGTTGGGACTCGGGAACAAATTCGCTTTTGTGAGTGTTGCCTTCAACAATTTGGAGCGCCAACGTCCAACTCAAGTCCGATTCCCAACCCAAGCACAGAAGGACATCATGGCGGATGGTCTGCACCTGCTCGTTTTGTGGCCGCGGAAGCCTTGAAGTTGAACCTGCAGGAGTTCCGGTTCAATTCCGGGTCAAGTCATATTCCATGACGATTTTCTTTTGGAACGGATACATAATACTCAGAAAGTTCAGACTTGCATGCGTGCTCTTACCTAGGTGTTCAGATTCACTTAAGGTGCTTCGAAAATTGAAATGCTTCAATCCCAACAGCCAACAGTCAATCATAGAATACGAGAGTCGTGTATTGATTTTTTTCCGGTCTTACGGAGTACTTCAACCGCTAGCATTCAACTCTTGTCCAAATCTTAAATCAGGTATACAATGACTTGATAGCAGATGTGGAACCAATGCTCCGAATCATTTCACACAGGAGTGCGGGTTCGACTCCGGGTGAAGTCATAAGCAATCACAGAGATTTTTTTCCTCGTACGGATACATACGCGGTTCGTAGCCAAGTATGGCTTGCGCACCGCTCACGAAGACGAGACAACAATAAGGGGTTTCAGAATTAAAATCTGGAGCCTCAACTTGCACCCCAACTTGAGCCTCAACTTCATGAAGTTGAGGCATGAGTTGAGACCCAAAATCGGAGTTAGATGTCAAATCGTGCACAAGAGCCCGATTTGACATCCAACTTCGGTCCCAACTTGATGCCCCAACTCCGTCTTCAAATTTGCTTCTCGATATTCCGGAATTAGGTCAATCGGACCATTATTCGCTGTGTTACAGCTGTCCTAGTGCAAAGCATGATTTTTCTGAAGAAATTCTATTACATAATCACATCAAAAAAGCCGGCATCTCATCCCCTGTGGACTTTCAATGTGATTCGAACGCGCCTATTTTCAAGGGAATCCGACCAAAACTGAGCCCATGGTAGGTGTTCTAGTAAAAACTGCTGAAAAAAAAAAAAAACGGACCGCACCTGTTGTACCGCAAAGAGCTGTAATTCCTTGTCACTCCTGGACTCACCTCATCTCTGTAAGGGCAACCTCAGCTCGGCACGGGAGCGTGGGAACTAGCGGGAGACTCCGAAGTAAACTCAATTCACAGTACTAAATACAGAGTCTAGGAATATGCACCTAGCAGGAGAATCCGAAGAGAAGAAAGGATGAGGATTCCCACGCTAGGCGAGGTTTATATAACAAATAGGTACTAGCCAGTAGCACGTGTCCGAAGTGATCGGCAGTGGTCCCGGGCTTGATCGCATAGTGTGTTCTAGTGCGAGTGGCCAGACAAAGGGAGGCGAGGGGGAACGGAGTCCGGAGGGACAGGGGGGGGGGGACGTTCCAGGTGGAGGCGCAGCCTGGAGTGCAGGGGTTCCGGATGTATGGGTGAGGCCGGAGGAGAGGCCGGATGAGGAGGGGGCTTTGAACGAAGGATCGGACAAGGAAGCGGGGCCATACGATGGGCCGGAGCTGGACAGACAGACGGACAAACAGCCGGACGGGGGGTTCCCCTGACAATCTCGGGCTAAACCACTTGCAATTCCAAATACCCAAAACTCAGAGTGGGCTCTGTTCACAGCGGAATCCTAGCTGGTTCGGCTCTGGTTCGATTTCCTTCACTGCCAAATATTTTAATCGCAACATTCAGAACCGATTTGATAGTGGATGGTTCGCAGCACAGGCCGGCATCTGGCTCGCTTTCAAGGCAAGTCTCGGCCAGATGAGCACCCACCACGTCTTTCCTTTTTCACTCAAGATGGTTAGATTTGACTTAGCCAAACATGGCGGGGTTTTTTGAAATTCTTTGCTCCCATGCCTTTGGCATGGAAAGACATAGTCAAGGGTTTGTCAATATACTAAAAAATATGAACCATTGTAATTTGAAGCAAGTACTATACTATTTCGATCAATTTGGCAGGGGTTGTGATGCGTGACCGAAAAAACCATTTCGGCACTTCGGCAACCAACGAAGTTTGGTGTGACACCTCCAAAATTTTGGCATTCAAGATAAAAATTTTCGAAAATTCTGTCTTTTTTGCACCTTGAAGAGAGATTTCACCCAGGTGTCACAGATTTACATTCGGCACTGGGCCTCGTGACCCGTGACAAAGACCAAATTTCGTCGCGGCACAGGGGGTGCGTGATGTGTGACCACCGAATTGATCAAAATGGTACAGTACAGTCAGAATTGAACCGATCTGCTCTGACATTCTCATCACTCATTCCAACCTCGTGCACCACCAAGAGATTGTCCAGGAGGTTCTCTGGCAACTCCGAGCACATCAGCTCTACCTCCGGCCGGAGAAATGTAAGTTCGAGAAGTCATCAATCAAGTACCTAGGCATCATCATCTCGCACAACCACGAGGAGATGGACCCAGTCAAGGTCACTAGAGTCGCCTTATATCTCGCCCATTCTGGAGCCAATATACATGATTTTATCATCATTAGAACTGCGCCATCGAGGCGCATGCTCCTGTACGAAAATCCTTATTAAATTCACACTTTTATTTTTCGCCTTTGTCTGAGCTGTACCTGTGGTTCTCCGAGCTCAGGGCCAATCTGAGATGTCGACAATGGGCCTACAGCATGCCTAGCATGCATATAAGCATACCGAGAGTGAGGTAGAAGGGTTTTGTTGCCTCTGGCGTGCGTGACAGCACGTTACTGAATACGGTCTTTGCTCTCGACCACCATGACCCGCACCAGATGCGCAACACAGCTTAACTCTCTTTGCTCCACCAACCCAAGGGTTCTACGTGCTTTTGCTCCTCAAATCCACCGCTCAATTGGTTTTCATAGCTTTTGATATAAGGTAGAGTCCGTCCACACGCAACTGACCCCTGTCACTTCAAGTCACACTCGTCCAAATCGGGAGAAATATGACAATTTAATCGAAAGTTAATGAAATGAGACAATTGAAGGGCCTCCGAAGCCAAATTAGCCGCAACATATTATAGATATGGATCGTATGAGTTTGAGAAAAAAAATTGGAGCGCATAAGCTTGAAATGATAGACTAGATACACTTTTGGTCTACATATCACCAGTGGGTGCCATATCGAGAAGTTCCTCATGCCTGCGAGCCTGGTTGACTGTTCCTTGAGCCCCATCACGAAGCATCCCACCAATGGACATAATGAAGCGGTGTGATTCCACCAACTGAGCCTCTACACAAGGGGAAATCGGGATTAAAAAATCGGATATAGGGAGGGAGGGGGGGGGGTCCAAGTTGGGCTGAAAAAAACTTTTTAATATATAAAGTTTAGAGTTTCCAAATGGCTAATAGGCCATGAGGGAGGTGGTTTTTGGTTGTAAGAAACACATATAACTACCCAGGGAGTGTATAGAATAAGTTGGATCAGTCTGAACCCATGTTTTCCGTGATTGAAATCAAGTTGAAGCCCACTGTAGTCAGTTCTTGGGTCAGAAATTATCAAGCTGTTGGAATGCAGAGTGTTCAGTTCATCACTGACACTCATTAGATGGTACAAACAGCAGGAATCAGTTCAAGGAGGTGGTGGAAAGTAAGTTGAAGAGCAGCGGCTGGACGCGGAGAGACCGGCCCGGTCCTAGGGGTGGGAAACTCCTTCCCGATAAGGCAGGAGGGGGGGGGAGGGGGGTCAGCTTGGGGTTGAAAAAAACTTTTCGACCCTATATCCGAAATTCGAATCCCGATTTCCCCTTGCCTCTACACTCTCTTCGCTCTTGTGCAATTCCCGTGCCATTAGCCTGTCTGCAACATACAAAACCATCCGGCGGAGATCGTAAAGTTGATGGTCCTTTTCCACCAGCCTTTCGGCCATCGCCTCATTCTCCCCTTGAGCCAGAGCAAGCTCGTGTCGCACGTTCTCAAGCTTCTCGGCGAATCAGGCCATCATGTCATCGTGATGCTCACGCTTCTCAGCAAGCCGGTCCTCGAGGATTCGGGTTTGCTCGCAGTAGTAGTTGAGTTCCTCAAGAATTTCGTCTTCTTTATTCAGTTATGTTCAATTATAATTGTGCTGTAATGAAATCTTACGTTCAGTGGTAATGATCTCGGAGCAAGTGTGTGATGTCACACTGTGTCGCAATGGCAAACAAATAAAAATTACAACAACAATCCTGCTGCCTCCATATCATCCATTAAACTATCCGGATTCACCCGATGACCAGGGTATTTTCATGTTGCCCATGCTGCAAGTGGTCCATCCAATCCCTTCTGATACGCATCCATAAACCGCATTGATCTGTTCGCAAATCTGGAATATGTCAGATGCATGAACAATAAGAACAAGAGTGCATACCGGCACATGGAAGTCAACGGGACAACATCCAAAGCTTCAAGTGTGTTCCGCTCCAGTGCATCTTCATGAGAAGACTCAGGATTGAGTCGATAGAGCCGCTTAGCATAATCCCAGCATTGCTCAATGAAGTTGAGCTCGCAGTGGAATTTGGGGAGGAAGAGAATTTGGAACCCGCGCTCCTCACAGTCCAGCTCGAGGCATGACTTCACATCCACAAAATCGGGTTGGTTATATAGCATTCGGCGGATGCAGCAATCAAGTGCAGGTGGGCCGCATTTGAAGTTTCAGCAGTTGGCAAGTTTACCGGTGGTATTGATTCCACGTTCGTGAATAAGTGCGGCCATGCCTTTGAACTGGCTGGCAAGCATATGATCATCAGGGTAGTAGAGGGTCTGGGGGTGATTATTGAACGTAGTATCGACTATCCGAATTTTGTGTTTGACAAGCTTGCCATTCGTCGAATACACCTGTGCACCGTTCGCATCTCGAAGGCTAACTTCAACAAAGAAATTGGATGAGGGACCCTTCGGCATTTTTGTCGCTGAAAGCGAACCCTCGGGACGCTTGAGATGCGTGGTCGCGTTGTCGTATGCAAAGATGTGTTCCTCGCGCGGAGAGCTTCCCATCTGGAGAGCAAAGCCACCCATACTTCGATGAGACAAAGTCGGCCACCATCAACGATGCGCCCTCGCCCTTCTTGCATGGTTTTGCAGGCGCATCTTTATGGTACCAGGTCTTTCGACGGTGATTGTGAGCATAAAAAATACTCTCGTCATGGAACCAAACGACCACACGTTTACCAGAGACAGTGCCTCTGGTCTCGGGCAGGTTGCCTTTAGTCCAAGTTTCCATGCAATCTTGAAGCTTGGCCCATGCCGGCAAAATTTTATTTTGCCGATAGTCAACAATGTCTGGCCGCTCGTGACCATCGGCGTACTAGCCCCGCTTCGGCGACATGAATCTATAATTTCGAGGCCAGAACATCTGGATACGGGATCAGATTACGCACCGGTAGCCAAGTTCTTTCAAGTATCGCTTGGCTGTAGTGAGACTGATCTGGCGCCAGATCCCGTGCTTCGTCATGACCTCCGGGTCCCGAAGATACTGAACCAGCTTTTCAGCAGTTATATCTTTTCCGAGCTCCTGTAGATAGAGATTGATATCCGCTTTGAGGTCCTCGTCAACGAGCATTGAAGTATTCCAATATCCGTATGGATTGAGGAAGAATTTTACGGTCTGCAATGAAGTTCCGCACGAGGATGCGAACCTGCCGAGCACAATATGTTCCCTTCCCCCGAGACACCACAGCCTGAAGAGAAGACGCTGCCCAAAAGCCGTTGGTTTTCGATAATTTGCCTGTGTAAAAATTCAGCATAATTTCCATGTTTTCCATCCGCACACGGACAAAAGGATCAATTCCGGCATCATTATAGCCCCGTCCAGTATTACGATGGGGTCGAAGTAGTTCCCGGAGGTCCAGGAGCGCAGCCAATGCAGCTTCGACAGAGGGGGCTTCGTGTAGTTTGCCGTCCGGCATGGGAGATTCATCGTGAAGTCGTCGTGAAGAATCAGATGCGGTGTCTTCAAAAAAAAATGTTCTATTGTCGGCACGTATGGAAAGTGATGAATACCTGCACCAGTAGTCGCTTGTTCCATTCCGACATGCAATTCCGCTTCCGGGTCACCATCATCGACTGAGGCGTCAGAGTGGTGTGTCGAGATCGAGATGTCATCCTCGTCTTCGACTTCCTCGACTGTGGCGCGTCTCCGTGGAAGTGGGGGAAGCGTGAACGTGTGAAATGTTGAGGCCGGCGACCGTTGAGGAGATTTTGTGGGTCCAGAGTGTCGAAAGAAGCCGGTGTGCGGTGACAGATCAGATGCCGTATGTGCCAGAAAGACGTCCGAGGAATTGTTTGCGGGAACCTCTATAATTGGCCCACCCAAAGTGGAAACACTCATTATTGACTCCTAAGACATAGTTTAATGCAGGAAAGACGGCGCATACACGCTTGAGAGCTGTTATAAAGGAGCACGCACATTTTCTTTATCATCAGTTTTCCTCCTCTTCCTTGGGGACAATTTCTCAAGAGCACCCTTCGCAAAATCCCCCACTCCTGCCAGGAAGGAATTGGGTCGTTTGGGCATGCCTTCCGGCAAATTAAAGAGCTTTGTGCGTCGCGTTAATGGGAGGAACGCGCTAAGATTGCCAAATCACGGATCAAAAGGACTAAAATCCTATCTAGATATTTACATGTGAGATTTATCCAAATTTGACTATATCAGCACACAAGGAGGATAAGCAAATTTGTACCAGGCAAACATGAAAAAAACATTGAGAACCAATTTACAATATGCTCGATATTTTTAACAGAATGGCATGTAAAATATGTTCAAAATATGTTCTGCCTACCCAAAATCATGCAGAAGATATCCAAGTCATGAAGAAGGCATTTTGAATATCTTTCAAATATTGAAGCAGCAACTATTCAAAAGGCATTGTAAATTGGTTCTCAATGTTTTTCAAATGTTTGGCCAGTACAAAATTGGTTATCCTCCTTGTGGGAGCTTCAAATCAAGTCTCGTCGCAAAATGTTGCGGGCCGATTGGCGATATCGAGCTATGCGATTATTTTTCGCCATTTTCTGACCGATTTTGCCCATTTTGGGTGATGTCACACTCGATTATGTAAACGTCGGTTGTGTGTGGACGGACTCTACCTCACAAAAAAAATGCTGCTGATGCAAACAACTCATCACTGAACCCCGAAGACACCATTGGCATGGTTAAATGTGAAGAGAATGACTTAGGTACGTTTCAGAACATTATATACCACTACTGGTCCTCAAAAAGCCTAACAGATCTTGAGTTGACTTCTGAGCAAGACATTTTCGACAATTTGGTCACATCCTAATGTTGCTACTCATGCAGCCTCACCAGCAACCTTCTGTCTTGCTTCAAACACACTTGTATGCATGGTAGGCATGCCGTGGATGCACCCTCGACCTCAGATTGGGCCCATCAGCATGCAGGATTCCAGCAAATGCCATTATCTGTGGACACAAGCACCTGTCATACATGCAAGGTGTGTCACTTCTAACCTGCCCTCAGCACATTGACATGGATGTCAAGCATGCCTTGGATGCATTTTCGATGTCTCACATTGCACCCAAGTACATTGAGCAGCTGGTACTGTAGCATTTCATTCAATTTGTATGTCATGCGTCATGGCGGCCAAAACATACGAAAATTTTCGTACATGTCACAGGTCACCGAAGGGATCTTTGAATATCCAAAAACAAGTCACAAAATGGGTGAGAAATGGCTCAAAAATCATTTTTTTGCGCATGCATGGCGCATATAGTTCAAAACGTCGCGGCACTCTCACGGAATCCTGATTTTGACGTGATCGGTTGAACGCGTAGTTTTGTTTCTGCTCAGGGCGTTGGGAAGGCCACTCATTGCGGTGGGGGCGGCGGGGCTGCAAAAAAATGACTGATGTAATATCATTGATGTAATGTTTCACTTTCAGTGTCATCTTCCCATAGGGATCTGTGTTGTGTTGCCTGCTTATTCTACACTTAAAGCTGGTGTTTCTACGACTTTCTGAGAGGTGCCCCGCCATTTTCAGCGAATATACGAACTTTCTTTTGGTGTCACGGTCCGCCTGGCCGATCTACGAAAACCAAAGTTCAAATTTTTTGGTCACAGGTCACTGAAAGTGAAATATTACATCAATGATATTACATCAATCAATTTTTTTTGCAGCATCCCCACCACCCCCACCGCAATGAGCGGCCTTCCCGACACCCTGCAACCACGTCAAATCAGCATTCCGTGAGAGTGCTGCGACATTTTGAACTCTACGCACCGTGCATGCGCAAAAAAATGATTTTTTGAGCCATTTCTTGCCCATTATACTGGGATAAATTCAGATGAGTACACACTTTGTTTCTCCCTCACATCCCAAGCTCGTGTAGGGAGTTACTACCAACGAAATCCCCCCACCCATCGCATGCAAAGGCAGAACCCACAGGAGTGATTTCCTGCAACCCATGGGTCCAATCGCACAAATGTCGCCTCTGCCGCTAACGACGATGTTCAAGCATTCAATTTGAAGCGGCCGGACATGACCATCTGGTGGGATCAATCCTGCCTGTCGCGCGATGATGTCCCACTCTTCGGATGACAGCGGATTGATAGGAGCAATGGATTCGCGATCCGCAACTGCAAATGCACGTTGTCGCTTGTGCAAAGTGCTCGAGAGCTGATACAGCTTGTGTGCAGGTTCTTTCGGTGTCGCGACATAGCGGTTTTGATATTGCTGTTGATTTGACTTGTCATGAAGGGGAGTTTGGAAGGGGATGGGGACTGAATATGCTGGGTTGTATACCCGAGGCTGTTGCGACGTTGGAGTACGGGGAACAGCGGCATTTGTGCTGCTGTCGTGGTGGCCATTTTGGAGTTGGATGCATGTTTTCTGCCATATTAGACATGGATTATACAATTAAAAAGACATTGGGAGTAGCTTGAGACTGGAAAACACATCGGCAGGCGGGTGGGGCACGAGATGAGGGCGGGACGGTGTTCTGAGAGGCCTTGATGTGGCGGTGCTTCCGGGGTCCTAGTGCGAGAGCTCCACCCACGGTTAAGCGGCTGGTTACAGCCCAGACCCTCATGACAGGGCTCCCAAATTGGGATGTCAGGAGAGGCTGTGTACGAGACTAAGACAGCACTGAGGTATTCAACTACACGAACTGGCGGAAGAATCCCAGACTCGAGTCCTATACATAAAAAGACAATGTGCACAGCCTTTGACAGAAAGTCATGAGGAGTCACCTGTTCACTCCCATGGTGGCGCCACGCACCGTGAGCGGCAGTGCAGCACCTCTCGGAATCCACCATGTGCGGGCGAGCTCGGAATCTGCTGTGTGTGGGTCAACTGTGTGGTGTCTCTCCGTGATGAAAGCATGGGCAATATTCTTGTCCTAATTTATACATGAAAAGACAATGAGCACCGCCTTTGACAGACAGTGTAGCACATGATTTTCCCATGACTCGCTGATATTCCTAGGTTCTGGTGGTCTGGAATGCTGCGGGAAATCAGTGATCGAAAATATGGTATTACTGCATTTGCACAAGTACCCCCTGTCTACTCTGATGAGTGAGCACAAGACAAACTGTGAAGTCCTGGGAGCACAGGAGAAGTAACTATGCTACATTACAATGTTAGTGCCGTATTTAGTCAACCTATATACCATTAATAGTCATCTAGCATATCACACTGGGGGCAAAAGCCAAGGCATATGGAATTCATATGCCTTACATGCATGTGGTTCACATGCCATCACATTGTGTGACAAAGGTTTTAGTTACCTTTGTTGCACCTTTGTTTTTGGGGGTGGCTCAAAGGCAAAAACAAAGGTGCAACAAAGGTGATTGGCACCTTTGTCACAAAGTTTGATGGCATGTGAACCACATGCATGTAAGACATATGAGGTTCACATGCCTTGGCTTTTGCCCCCAGTGTCAGCTTCCTCCTCCTCTTCGCGGGCATCCCAATTTTATAACTGGTGGAGCGTGGATCTTTGGCCCTAACCTTGGCAGTGAACAATGAGCCATAAATATATTCAAACCGTCCTATTTGACCAAAAGTAGAGGAGTCCTTTTTCCACAAGAGATATTGAGCATTGTTCGCGGAATAATATTCAAACAGGGGAGTGGGAGCTACAAATACATGATCTGGTCTAATAGGAGGGAATTTATTTCCAGTACAAACACATTTTGCCACTAAGACCCGTGCTCAAATGTGGTGTGGAAGAAGTTATAATAATAAAGGATGACTACCGTTTCTGCCAGCGTCGGAGTTTGAAATGGCAGTGCATTGCCGATCACCATAAGTTCGGATCAAGCCGCCGTTCTCACATGACATCCACATGATATCCAGCCTCCGAGATTGTCCAGCTCGCCGGACCGGAGACAGGCTTGCTCCGAACCTAAACATCCCCAGCGCTGCGCGCCGCGAGCGGCAGTGCGGCGCCTCTCGGAATCCGCTGTGTGCGGGCGAGCTCGGAATCCTCTGTGTGCAGGCATCTCCGTGGCGAAGACACGGGTCTTAATTCTTGTTACTATAGATACCGATCTCGCGGGTCCTTTGACTTCGACAGTTCACAAATTAATCAACTCCACTAGAGCGGCGATCTGTTTGAGGACTTTGGTAGGAATCACGCCCGATTGAAAACTTCCATCTTGATTCTTCCCGACCAACAGATACAAGAGCTACGGGCCGCAAAAGAACGGTTCCACGGTGGTCATATGCATGCGAGGGATTTGCGGGATGATCTGACCTGTAATATAAGGCCCAGCCATCACGGCCTCGTGCGTGCGTTCTTTCGTTCTTCCCACTTCCCTTTTCTTTCTATTCTAGAACTCTGGCAGGCCTAGCGCAGCCATGTTGACCGACACTCCTTCAATCTCTCCTCCGGCAGCCATTTCATTATGCTTCGTCGGAGTTCTATATGGTGCGCTCTGCCTATCGTTGCAGCGGCCCTCCATTGTAACTGAGGAGACGGACCGCGTTTTTAGGCATGCACCTCATCGTTTTCCCCTGCGCCCTATACCTTCTGTTGTGAGTCATATTGCGGCCACCGGCGAAATTGCCATCAAATAAAACTCATCTTTGCAGTCGCAAACGGCTCTCAAGAGACATCCTAGGGATGCTCGCGGCCGTCGTGTTCATGTTCATGATGTCGACGATTTTGATTGCTACTCTGTGGTCGGCGACTGTTCTTGACGGCACACTCCTTGGGATTTATTTCAACAGAGGCGCTCGCGCGCGCCTACTCATGTGGCCTCGAAATATGAACGTGCGTTTCTTCGACGAGGCCACATGGCCAATTGCTTACTTCCCTCCTGCAATCAATAGCTAATTGCCGCCGATGCGATAGTTGTGTGGAGGATGTCTGTTTTGTATCCGAACAAAGTCGTCCGCACTGGAATTTTCTTCCTCCTGTTCTCATTTAGCGGTACGCTGCCGCGTGTTTGGGCGCCATATGCCGTAGACTAAAGTCTTTCTCAGCACTGGCTATATTCAACAGTATCGGCGAGCCAGCAAATGGGCCGTTTGAGCGGGCACTCATCTTATCCACGGTGGCGTCATTCTTGAGCTTCGGGACGAACTTGATCGCCACCGCGGCGATATCATGGAAAGCTTGGTGCGTTCCCGCGCATCCTTGGGTGAGCTCCAATAATTCGTTACGCACTGGCAGGTCATTCTGGCGGCGGAACCCCGAGACATGGCGAGGATCGCAGTCCTCCGCCGCTGTTCGCAGTGCTTTCATGCTACTGATCGAGACTGGTATGCTGTACCTGTCATGGCAGCTTCTGGTTGCGACCATAAGCTACATATCGAGCTACTGTGACGGGAGCACCGAGTCGTGCATCTCTGTCCAGTTCGCGTCAAACGCATTTGCCGAGTCGACGACGATTGTAGCGGTGAGCTTCCTTCCTTCATTCGGTTTCAAGTCGCACCCTCGCATCGAATTTATTGACTTATTCCGGGATTCTTTTATTCAGGCGTTGTACCCAACTTCGACCCTGGTGATCGTAGCTTTGAAGAAGTCCATAGCCGACCAGTGCGGGCCGCTTCCCAACACGAACGCCACCTCTTCCGTAGCAACTTCCTCGGGAAAATCGAACGACGCCAAAAGCCCTGTGATTTTGATCCAGATGCCGCAGGATGCGTGGCCCTCTCGCACCACTTTCTCTCCCTCGATGGGCAGCAGGAAATCTGAGTATGTTTGAACTATGCCTAAGTAGTTCCGTACTTACTTTTTGAACTTGTTGTATACCAAAAATGTATCTTCATATCATGTTGTACTCCTAGTTATATATAACGCCGGCGTTTTGGCATCGAGGGTATTCCTTGTTGCAGATTGAACGGAGCCGTGGAGATTTTCGATAGGTGGTTTCCATTTTCGTCATTCGCGAGATTAATGCCAAATTTTTCGCCTTGAATTTCAACTCGAAATAAGCGGCCTCGATATAATGAAAGAGACGGAAGTTGGCACCCAGAATGATCCAAGCCACATCCATTGCGTTGCCGCCAGATGGACAAAAAGGCTGAACTACATCGCTGCTAGAATCAGCTTTCGTCATTCCCGAATTTGAACTTGGAATTAGAAAACGTCATGGAAACTTCCCAACCGTCCGCATCAACTGGCCGTCTGCCAAATTCACTCCATTTCTCCGGTGGTATGTGCGGACGATTTCGAGTCTAGTTTCGACAGCTACAGACTCGGAAGCGGTCCAAGGTTCATGACGAATCAACAGTCACAATGAATACAGCATTGCAAATTTCGACAAGAATTTATTCCGTGTCATGCGCAGTCTGTGGGCCCAAGACCGGCATCGGGCTTTGCCCAAGGGGCTGTCAGGATTCAAATTTCGGATAGGGGGTGGGGGGTCCCAACCAAGGACTTAAAAAATCTTTTCATAGTAGATTTCAAACTAGGCCAGAATCTTGTTTAAAGCAAATTTGACCCATGGAAGGTCCTGTAAGGCATGTATTAGGTCCCCAAAAGCGTCTAGAACCTCCCACTGGCCTTGGTAGCCCATGCATAAATATTTTTGCAATTGAAGGCCTCCAAAAGTGTATCAGAAATTGCCCAATGCGCATATTTGAGTAGTCTCTCGTAGACAGACACTTTATATTAGCGCTCGTACCTCGCTATATAAAGTCTGTTGTTACGCGCGGGGGTCTGATCGGGTTGCTCTCTTATTATGTAATTCGGAGCTTCCCGAATCACGTGCAAGGCGTGTTTTCCGACGCGTCGTCTCCTCGTCGCGCCAGCCTCTCCTACAGCCACTCTAAAGAACATAGATCAAGTATATACCTCACAGCATGTGCCAGTGGTCTTGGATTTGGCAGGTTGCGGCCCATAAAATTTTGAAGAAAGGTACTTATGGGTGCCCGTCATCAACTGGTGTTAAGCAAGCTCTGTGTTTTCGGGTGCTATAAATGGGCCTTGTAAAGTCCAGGTGTACTAAAGCACGTAAAACCGAATGCAGAATGAGATTTGGTGGTCTAGTGGGCGAGAAAACGCGTGGTTAATGGTAAGGCTTGCAGGAGCACGTGCCACGGCAAGCTCCGAATTACATAATAAGCGCGCGCCTCAATCAGACCCCTGCGGCAAACAATAGACTAATATTTGAGTGAGTTGCTATTTCAAATAACATGTCTGATGTTCAATATGCCCTCAAAAACTTGCGCATAGAATGTATGTCGCATCAGCCTGTTCGGGCAGGAAGCAGCCATCAGGTGGCGATGCAGATGCTAGTGTTGCCGCGAGCTAAGATGGAGGTAGCTCAAGCTCGGCTAAATGGCACCTTGGATCAGCTCGAGCTTGACTTGGAGCTGACTTCCCAAAATGGAAGTCAGGGATCCCATGGAAGTGCAACATACTCAATGGCGAGGGCATTTGAGTTGTGTGACCCCAATGTTGAGTTGAAATCGGTTTTAGTGCCTTGAGCTACCTGCTGCATTTTTTTCCGGTATAGAAACAAGAAACTGTATTCACAGGAGCGCATCTAAAGTCCTGCAGCGGGAAAAGACGGACACATCACGGAATTCGGGTGACACCGGATGTGTACTGTAAAAGGAAATGCAATTTGATGGACCTCGAGTTGGCTCGAGGTCATGCGAGCCAAGGTCACCTCGAGCTGCCAAATATGGTAATGAATCCGAGCTAAGCTGAAACTTGGCTCAAGCTACCTTCACCTTGAGGCAACACTAGCAGATGCACATAACCCGGGGCAACGGTCTGGCACTACCCATGGGAAACTCCTTCCCATATAAGGGAGGAGGGGGCGGGGGCTGAAGGAGGGCCTTGAAAATCTTCTCGACCCCTAATCTGTTTTTTGAATCCTGCCAGCCCCTTGCTTCCATCCTCCTCTCTTCTTGACACATACCATCATTCGTTCTTTCTGTTATTGGGCAGGGAAAAACGAGATGATGGGATGGACATGTGCGAATGGAGATACATTGAGTGACGCCGTGGCGTGGATAGCCCATCGCTTGGCTCCACTGGACTTCCGATGGGTGTCGAGCACAGGAGGGAACCCGCTCGTAGCAGGAGTGAGTGCAGCCGCTAGACTCGCTCTCCGGGAGGGAGCCCCAACTTTCCTGTATGCAGCTGCACCGATGGTGCCCCTCGATTCAAACGCAAACCCTTTGGACGGAATTGAGAAGGTATCAACTCAGTTGCCGGAATATCCTGATGTGACAGAGACTGCGAAACTCCCAGAAGTGGGTATCAGGGATATTTTGGACCCAGATGTGGCACATCGAGGAAGGAAGAGGTACGACCCGAAGGTGCATGCTATTCTGGTTTCTTCTGACTCGCCATATAGGGAGAGGGAGATAATCTGTTAAGGCTATTGGCATGCAACGGGAAGTCAAGTAAACCATTCTGGAGTCTCGTGCGAGAATGGACAGACACTAAGCCGACGAGGCCCCGGGTGTCTTTGGATCAGCTTCATGATTCATTCAAGGCAAGACTTAATCCCCCCGCACATCTCCCGGAGAAGTTCGATGCAAACCTCCACAACCTGGTCCAGTCTCTGAATGCATCAATCCCGTGTGTCACTACAGATCGCACGGATGGCCAGTTCTTCACACGGCGTATCACAGTCACAGATATCCAGATGGCCAAGAAAAAACTCCAGAAGAAATCATTTCGAAGCGCAGTTGGGATTGACGAGGTCTCGTACTCAAAAATCTTGATGATACCAAATGATGCGCTGGTGACACTCTTCCACGCATGTCTCGACGACCTTGATGCGCCCCAGAAATGGCTGGTTACATTGTTAATCGGGATTCTGAAGGAGGGACGAGCGATCGACGATCCAGAGAGCTACCCCCTAATAGGCCTAGAATGCTGTCTCTTGAAAGTCCTCACCTTACTTTTGGATGTCCGTTTACGTGAATGGACAGCGGCATACAAGATTGTCCCGGAGTCCCAGAATGGATTTCAGCCTGCTCATCGGACGGACAACAACTCGTTCATTCTCTTGTGCGCTATCCAGCGGGCCCGTGCCGAAGGGAAAACACTCTATGTTTTCTTCGGCGATCTGACGAATGCATTTCCTTACACGGATGTCGGGCGACTATGGACCGACATGCACGCAGCGGGGGTAGGAGGACCTTTCTTCGACCTGATGCGTATGGTGTACCCACACATGACATATGCCGTGAAGTTTGGCAACGAGTACTCGGTACCTTTCAGGTCAATGATTGGCCTCCTAACAGGTGATTCAGCATCGCCTACCTTCTGAAATATCTACTTTGCGGATTTCCGCCTGCCAACACACAAGGACGATGTGCAATTGAACGGGCACCCAGTTTCACAGGCCGAACAAGCTGATGACAATCTGATTATGTTCACCTCATTCTCGGCGCTCCAGTCAAAAGTTCGTAACTTCGAAAAATGGGGCACGAACAAGCAGGTGTTTGTAAGCGGGAAGAAATCAAAGTGGATGATTTTCGGTCCTCTCCCACCTATGGTCCCGACCCTGTGGTGCGGTGATGAGGCTGTCGAGCTGGTTTTCGAGTTCAAGTACATGGGTGTATGGTTCACGTCCGTCCACAGAAACATCTTCGTAAAACAGTACGAGGTCAAAGCATCCAAAGCAAGGGGAGCCAGCAACGCAATATTCAGCCTGAAGCACAGGATCGGCTCGCTACCTGTACGCGAAGCCCTTGTGTTATATATGGCGCGTGTGGAGACCTCCAGGAGGTCCAGCATGCTTTCCTGCGTCGGTTGCTGGGGCTCAATTCGCGCTCTATACTGGCTGTTTTATTCACGGAGACGGGGCAGATGCCTGTGCGGATTCGGCGACTCCTTCTAGCCCTTGGCCGTCTGGATTATATGCTCAAGGCGGGCCCGGGCCGAGTGGTTCACGACGCACTGCTGGATTAGGTCGCCCTATGTCGTGAGGGGAAGGCGTCCTGGGCATCTGATCTGCGGATCATGCTCCGACGTCTCCCTAATGCGATAATTTGGCAGCCGAATGACTTGCTATCCACGGACAAGCTCGAGGCAGTGCAGAAGGAGATTGTTACCATTGTCAATGAGGATCTGCAAAAGGACATTGACCGCCTAGTCAAGACACATTTGCTATGCAACCGGGTGGAGATGAATGAGGATAGATTGTTGAAGACAGTACCACAACGGTTCAGACATTATCTGACTGCTGTGGCCGTATCGTCACATCGCAAGGCGCTGACAAGTCTTCTCTTGAGCGACCACAACCTCAGTATCGAACGACTGAGGTACGGTTCACGTTACCGTCTCCCGGTTCCACAGGAGTGGAGGTTGCGCAGATTATGTCGCGGATCGGTCGAGGACAAGGTTCACGCTCTATTCGGCTGTGTTACAGAAGCTCGTTTGGTGGACCATAGAACCATTTTCCTGGCAGCGCTGGCGGGACTTGATCCCGCCACACACAGCCTATATGGATCAGTACCCGATTACGACTTCCTCATCGCCCTTATCTCATCGGTACAGAACCTGCTTGTTCCTAAATGGGACCGCAGCAGTAATACATCCTTCCTTCCTTCCTTCCTTCCTTCCATCAGGCTAGTCCTTTATTTCTGAATAGGCCAACAGCTTCATTAATCAACGTTGAAAGAACATGGAAGGATTTCCTGTGAATCCTTTCCTCATGCATGGTTCTAGTGAAAAAACTAGCCCACCACCTTTTGACCACAAGCCCCTTAATGTCATTTGATATAAGTTGTAGTATACAGCCACAGAGATGGCGACTTTGTAATTATCAGAAGTCTTCGTGCTGCACCAACTACATAAAAGTTGATGGGTTGAACTCGAAATAGGCGCAACCATGTGTAGTACATTTTCTGTCAGTTTAGTTTGGATCAGACCCGATTTTGCTGGCCTCAGCGCCTTGGAACCAATGGATATCAACTTTACACCTTGGACTCTAGCAAATTCCTCAAATTCCCCAGCAGTGGAACTTCGAAGCTTCATGTCGCGTTGGATTATTATTTGGACAGCTTCTTCCGCAGCGAACGTGATTGACCATATTACCTCAGCAATCATCCATGACATCATATCCCTTTTTTTTCAACAATTTGCATCCGGGTGCATCTTTGCTTGCTTAGTGGCATACCAAAAGCTTACAGCAATTTGCAGTACATAAGGCGTGACTCGATTTTTTTTTTTTCCATTTTGGGCATTTTTTGGTCCCTGCGACTAGGACAACTGTAGCAGCTTCAATTCTTATCTGTTTGCCTTATCCATAGGCTCAAACGATGCGAATTCACGATACGCAGGGGATGTTATCCTCAGCTTGTATTGAAATCTGCTGCTTGAGGGCTCAAATCAAGTTTTTGTCAACTTTTCTCGTGATTTTCCACTATAACACCTGTTCTGCCCTCAATTATTCATTATTTGGCTCGCTTATAAGCTCAATTTGTTCGCATCATAAAGACACAGGGGATCGCCTCCTTGAAATTGGAATATCGGACCCAAAGCTCTTTCATACGAAAGAAGGTGGATCCAACAATGCACCATGTGACCATTTGTTGGAAGAACAGCTCCTGCATCCCCAGTTCACTGTCAATTGCTCTGTTTATGGGCTCGTTCCCTTCTCACAATGAATGCGCAGGAGACCATATCTTTAGATTGTTCAAAATGTCCCCACAGGGCCCTCCAAGCATGTGGCTTCCATAGTAAGCTGTTTGTCATGCTGGACAGCGGGGAGGAACCTTCAGAATGCCCGAGAACGATATTTACTCATGGATCATACTGTCATTTGTTCTCATGGTGCACTGGTGTCTTTATATTGCCATAATACACCCCGTTGCACATTTACCATGTGTTTTCACCTGAAAAGGTGAGAAAAGGGAAATTACATTATGTGGAAAATCAGAGTATCTAAGGAAGCCATCCTCTGCATAGTGTCAGCGTGAATAGAATGAGTATATTTAAAAGTGAAACAAGGCAGATTTGAGACCACAGCGGCCGTTCTACTGACTGCAAATCAAAACTGATGACTTACCATCAATGCTGTCCGCCCAGAAGCCCTACTCGGGGCCAGCATAGCATTCCGAAGAGGCCGTCCGCTGTGTGTTTATGATGCGAACAAATCAAGCCTGTAAGTGAGCCAAATAAAGAATAATTGAGGACAGAACAGGTGTTCTAGTGGAAAATCACGAGAAAAGATGACAAAACTTGATTTGAGTGCTCAAGCAGCAGTTTTGTATGCTAGATGAAAATCTGAGGATATCATCCCCTGCATATCTTGAATGCACATCATTTAGGCCTATGGACAAGGCAAATGGATAAGAATTGAAGCTGCTGCAACTGTCCTAGTTGCGGGGATCAAAAAACGCCCAAAATGGGGGAAAACGGGTCGCGCCTTAAGTACCGCAAAGAGCTGTAAGGTGTGGGCCATTTGTTTTTTTTCAATAGTTTTGACTAGAACACCTGCCACGGGCTCAGTTTTGCTCGGATTTCCTTGAGAATAGGTGTGTTCGAATCACATTTAAAATCCGCAGAGGATGAGGTGCCGGCTTTTTTTTGATATATGTGATTATATAATATAATTTCTTCAGAAAAATCATGCTTTCCACCAGGACAGCTGTAGCACAACAAATAATGGTCTGATTGACCTAATTCCAGAATCACAGGACTCACGTGACACCACCACACGACCTTCTCACGGTCGAAACTCAGGCATGGGTTTCAAGGACTTGGATATGGGAAGACATTAGGGGTTAGGGGACCGACAGTTCGGTGCGGGTTGCATTCACACCCCGGGTATTATACCTGAGTGGATATCATACCCTATTTAACTCATTCCGGGTTCCACCTCGCACCTTGACCTATGACATACAACCTCCTAAGGAGGAGTCCATCCAGTTGGTCTTGCTGCTTGGAGAATGCACCAGCTACTAGTATCTGTCGGGTTTCTCCTGGTTGGGGTTCTCAATGGGTTGCTTGTTGTTTAGCTGACTCAGAGGCTGTTGCTGACAGTTGGTTGGTGTTGGTCAGTGTTCATTCTTGCTTTTATGCAGTAGCACTAAATTTTCTTTTTCATCTTCAAGTCTTGACCGGTCACTAAGTCTTCATCTCAAGAATGCAATATATTAAAGATTCCCAATAGCCGCCACCGAGGACATAGTACTACTACATACAGCTCATTAGACACCCAAGAGTCTCTCTTATTGCATGGCGACCTACATCTACATGGGCAAAAATGTGGCCATTGATCAGCAGTATTTTCCTAGTATCAATGGCCCCCAGAGCAAGGGCATTTCAGTTGATTTCATTTCCGAGTGTGACGAGGTGCAGCAAGGACACGACGAGCGTACTTATACATTTATACATATCGAATGACAACAGATAATTCATCAGTAAATAGTTCGTTATATAATTACGTACATAGATTCTGTAATGCATCTTACTTGCTTTACACTACAATGTGCGAGCGTTGAGACCTTTACATGGGAACACCCCGACCATCGCCCTGGTTGCCTGAGCACGTGTACAACTGCTCCATGGT
The DNA here is from genome assembly GCA_014925785.1 of Mycena galopus ATCC 62051. Lineage (NCBI taxonomy): Eukaryota > Fungi > Basidiomycota > Agaricomycetes > Agaricales > Mycenaceae > Mycena > Mycena galopus. The sequence goes on from WIQG01000019.1 coordinate 996,985, forward strand.
GTCGGTGCTGCAGACGCCCCAGGTGTGGGTCACCCACCCCCCTGACCAAAGGGTTACAATGGTGACGAGAGGCCTGAGTCGGCCGCTCTCGTCCCCCTCTCGCGAGCGCTGCGTCTACGGACTGCGCACTTGCGAGACCTTACTTCTTCAACCGCGTGAAGCCCAAGAGACCCGCATCACAATGGAGCCCACCGCGAGGGCTTCACCACGTTGAAGAAGAAGGATTCTGAGGTACGGCGCACCCCCGGAACGAGAGAGCAGCCGTGTACCCAAGGATCTAGTTCCCCCGCCTTGAGTCCCGCATGGGACTCCTAAGGAGGGCGTTGCTGGCACTCCCGGAACGGACTCGAGCGTGGAGGGAACTCCCCGCCACGGAACGCTCGCGCATATCGTAAGCGTAGCAGCTGGATACAGTGGCGGGGCTCGGTCGTCACCCTTCCTCCTGTCCCTCACAGCAGCCACATAGCGGTGCTTGCTCGGGGCAGGAAGGAGGATCCCTCTCTGAACGCCTGCACCAACTTGCTGGCTGTTCGGGATACTCCGACCATCCGGAATGATCGGAGTCACGTGCCGGTCTGAGAGGCCGCGACACAACTCTAAGTCCACTCTCATGAGTGGCGTCCCGCTCGCACACACCCAGCGCCACCGGTGGGCTGCAGGCCGCGCAAGCGCCCCGGATTGGGAGGCTGCTCGCTTAAGGGCAGAATGGGGATGAGTGACTGGAGAGAAGGGCAGGCGAGCGCCACGTAGCCGCCACTTACGCGAGAAATAAATTCTCGGCGTCCGTTTGTCGGTACATAGTGATCTTTCTCCTGACTTCCATGTCTCAGAACCAAGCCAACCCGAAGCGAGTTAACCAGATGACCCGCAAAGTTGTGGATCGCGCTCACCCTCATCCCAACATCAATCGCGCCACATTGACGCGTGGAGGCGCCAAGGTGAACGCTGCCCTCTCTGAGTCGGCTCAATCCACGGGGTCAGCGCCCAGCAAGAAGGTGGTGACCCCTAGGAAACCGACTCAGGCGCGTCCCTCGTCGTCGACGAAATCCAAGCCTTCCTCGACTGCTCCTCGCCATGGCCTGTCCACGCCCACGGCTGCTTCATCCGCGAAGGACGTGAACGCGCCGCCCACCCTGCTCGCCCCCTTTGGAATGACAACACCGCGTCTTCCCTCCCACATGGCTGAAGCGGGGCGGAGAGGGCCGCTTAACTACCAACAGCTTCCCGGTTCTCCTTTGCCCACGTCAGCTCTGGTGCCTTGTCAGCACGAAGGTCAGGAGAGCGCCGACCCCGCTCCGACACCAGGAGCGCTGCCTCTTCCCCCAACCTCGCTGTCAACGTCGCCCAGTGGCACTCCTCTGCCCATGTCGACGACCTCGACCTCGACAGAGGAATCCGACCTCGAGTCGAGCCTCAACGGAGCGGGGGGCAGGGAGGAATCAGAGAGTATTTCAATCAGTTTGGCCCGACGAATGAACGTTCCTCCCGTCCCCGAACTGGAGTGCTTTTTCCAAGGCCTGGGGAAGGCTATTGATCTCTACAAGGAGGGCCTCGTAGAGTCGGTAGCGCGTCACTGTGGCGTCTACGACCCAACCTCGAACCTACAAGATGATCCGCTGCTGGATTATGGAGCGGTGGGAGGCGAGATCCCGAGGTTCGATCCCACAGCATCTCTCATCTTGCGCGACGTGTTGCTCCGCTATGACAGCAAGCACCGCAGTCTCGAGTACGAGCATCTCGCCGCCTTGGTGGAGGAAGTGGTAGGGTATGATGCAGCTGCTGCGGGGCTGGTGCCGTCTGCGGATCCAGTTACCCTCGAGCACTTCTACTGCCTTAACCTCCGGATGCTTGCTCATGTCGCGCACGCCGTGGTAGCGCTGCAGCAGATCATGGACGCTCAGGCCCAATTCCTCGACTCCTCAACCCAGGGCAGCCCATTCGTATTAGATCCCGATTACGGGTTCCTCTACTTACTGGAACGCAGCGACTCGGCTGTCAATCTGCGTTTTGCCGTCACACCTACTTCCAAGCTATCCGGCGGATGCTTACTAGTGAGGACGTGAGCGATATTCTGAGTTCGGCGGACTCTACCATCTCTGAAGTACGTAGAGAGTTCGGTACGCAGCACCCGCTCAAGGAGGTGTATCGGCTGCTATTGCGCAGTGATTACGCAATATGCGCCGCCCTCATTGACGACGATGCTTGTGCGGAAGCAGTGGAACGACTTGGAGAGGAACCGCGCGCGCGGTACTACCGTCCGCGTTCCTCTCTACCCACTCTCAAGGAAAGAAATGTCGGCGAGGAGGCAGTGTCTCACAGCGCGCGAGGCGCTGCCCGCTCTGTCCCTGCTTCCACTGGTGTTCGCTTTGCAGTTCCTTCCCCGCCGCGTCTATCGACTGTTCACTCGCTCCCTGGACTGGGACCAATCCGAGATACGCTCAGCGCTGCAGCGCCGATCATTGGGGGGCCATTGGTGCTGAGGGTCTCCACACGTCCCGCTTCTCAGTCCTTCGTACCCCTAGGTACATTCGGTCTGGGAACAGATATGCAGTCCCGAACGAGCTACCAGTTCCGTAACTTGGCCTCCACGGACGTCGTGGCCGAGACAGCCGTCCTCGGAAACGGCAGAGACGATCCCAATGAGGGAGCGCCCGCTCCAGGTGCCGTCCCTCCTGCGTGGATGGGGCAGACACCCACCCGGCAGGGCGGAGGTTACGGAGGTGGAGGGGGAGACGGTGATGGAGGAGATGGAGGAGGTGCGGGAGGAAATGGCGGGCGCGGAGGGAGTGGAGGAGGAGGGAGCGGCGGCGGAGGAGGAGGAGGAGGAGATCCTGGAGCAGCCGCAGCTTCGCCCGCTGGCGCACCAGATTCTCAGTGGCAATGGCAGCTGAACCCTAAGCTGAATGTATCCATCGTGCCGCCATGGGATGGCAGGGACGACACTATAATAGACTATGTCATTAACATGGCGTCTCTGGCTCTCCTCAGCCCTATCATGTTCGTGCATGTGGCACAAATGGCACCCACGAAGTTTACGGGCCGCGCGAGGAGTTGGTGGACAAGTATCCCCCTGGACTCCCGTATGCTCTACTCCTGAGACTGGCATCACCTCCTCGACGCACTATGTCGCCAGTTCCTCACGGCGAAGTGGCTCGCGGATCGCGTACAGGAGTTTGAAGAGATGTGTTTCTGGCAGCGCGGTCACGTTAATGAAGAACCGGAGGATTTCTTCCAAAGGAGGATTCAATACCACTCCCTCATCTTCTCGGACGTAGAGGACGGGCCGCAGGCCGTGGGACGAGTATTGCGGACACAGCCAACGGCCTGGTGTCGGGAAGTTTCTGAGTGCACTTGTCCGTCCATCGAAGCGCTCATGACGTATGCCAAACACAACCACGCTAGCCTTCTGTCCTCCTACCTCCTTGAAAACAAGATGGAAGCGATCTTGAATTGCGCGCCCCTTGCGAGCGCTGCACCCAGAGTTCACTTCCACCCCAGGTCAGCGAAAGCCGCTGATACGTTGCTCGAACACCTGGGCAGCGAATCGGAAGAAGAGGAGAAGGAATTGTTGAAGGCCGCTATGGCGGTGGATCGCCGTAAAAACGCGACCGCGGGCCCCTCTAAACCACGACCTGATTGGCCGGGAGGGAAGAGCATCAACGGGTACGAGTTCCGCTGCGACAACTCCCGAGTCAGCGCGCGGCCACCCAACGGTGAATGCTACATCTGCACCAACCCGAGACATGTCGCGCGTGACTGCTCCCATTACAGTACCTGGCTTCACCTACGACAGGTGATGCTGATACACATGGACATAGACCCAGAGGAGGAGAAGGAAAGATTGGAGTATGTAGCCATGATCGTCCAAGCCCAACAGGAATTGTCGCGTGCTTATCCGAGTGAGAACCTTGAGAGCCCAGAACCCACAGAATTCAAGAAAGCGCCCGGCTTTGAGCCAGCGGCTGCTAGCTCAGAGGATGGGACCTTGCCCACTGACGAATCACTCAGCATGGGAACCGCGAGCACAGATCAGAAGACGAGCTCCCGTGTTCACGGTGGACGCCAGTGGTGAGGACGCTAAAGCGGCGCGTCTACCCCACTACGGGATGAACAGGAATCGCCGTCAGCACGATGCTTTCGCAAAGCCTCCTAAAGTACAGGACAAAGGGAAAGCAGCGGAAAGTAAGGACCCTCTAGTCCTGCCCCGCAGGGTGTGGAGGAAAGCCGTCCACGTCGCCAAATTAGCAACCACTACTGCTGAAGATGGGGCGCCCATCTACAATGCTCGGAAAGTGAGACAATTGCCTGATGGCTTAGGGTCTCTAGGAGCGCGAGCGCTGCACGTCAAGGTCAGAGTAGGGTCACTTGATTCACGAGTGATCAAGGGTCGCTTGGACTCAGGCGCCGACATTACTCTCATGTCGGAGGAGTTCTGGGCATCAATACCTGGACTAGCTAAGCCGAGGGAAGGGATCCGCATGAAGCTCTACCACCTCACGGGACAAGCCAAGGTACTGGGGTACGTGAAATGCCTGCTGTACATGGAGTCCAAGGACGGTGACATCATTTACTTTGAGCTCGAAGCCTACATAGTCCGGCACATGAAGGTGGACCTGTTATTGGGAGAAGACTTCCAATCGGCGTACGAGCTGGGAGTACAGAGGTGGGCCACGGGTAATAGCGAAGTGCAGGTCAGGAGGTCGCGGCATGTGATTCCCGCCTCGTCAGCGCATTTGGTGGACCTCGGCTTTGAAATCCGCCAAGCTAGCCTGGCGCGAACCATGAAGTGCTTACTCCCGATGCAGTGGCGGAAGACTTATCAGCGCTCGAGGCGGCGGATCTGTAGGGAAGGAAAGATGGAGACTCTGCCTGTGCTCGCCGCTCATGACGTGCTCATCGCAGCGGGTACCGTCCCTAACGTAAAAGTTACGGGTGCGTTTGAGGGAAAGGACGAATGGTTGGTCGAGAAGGTAGTCATCAGCTCGGAAGACGCAGATGTTATGGCCGCGCCCACCACCCTCATACGATCCGACGCACCCTATCTGCTGATAGCCAATCCGAGCTTACGACCCTGGTACATCCGCGCCGGCGACATAGTGGGGAAGCTCCACAACCCGTCTTCCTTTGCGGATACCCCAAGAACGAGGAAGAGTATGACAGGTTCGCTGCCTCGGCTGAAGCTCTGGCGCATGTCATTCAAGAAACTCTGAAGACACAGGACCCTGAATACCAGGTGCCGCAACAACCATCACCTAAGGAGACGAGCGGCGGCCAGGAGGACGACGAACTGTGGGGCCTGAAGACTACAGCGAGTACGCAGAATCTGTGGGATGAACATGGAACGGAGGATGTGGCGAAGCTCGTGAACTTGGGACCGGACGTGCTGGAGGCCATCCGCCCGAAACTCGATGACGTGCTGCATCGCAACCCAGCCGCGTTCGGAGTCGGAGGAAGACTAGGGCATGTCAAGGAAAAGGTGCCTATCCCAGTCAAGGAAGGTACCCAGCCGGTGTCCATCCCCATGTACGCGGCCTCCCCAGCAAAAAGGGAGGTCATCGATAAACAGATGGACTTATGGTTCGAAAGGGACGTCATCGAGCCGTCTACTAGTCCCTGGGGGCTCCATGCGTCGTCGTCTTCCACAATGGGAAACCGCGTCTGGCGGTCAACTACCGTAAACTCAACGTGCAGACCGTGGCAGACGAGTTCCCTATTCCAAGGCAGTCTGGCATCATTCAGGCGCTATCGGGCTCTCAGGTGCTGTCTTCGTTCGACGCTCTGGCCGGCTTCAACCAGGTGGAGATGGATGACGATGCTAAAGAAAAGACGGCCTTCCGCTCACACCGAGGATTATGACAGTTCAAACGAATGCCATTCGGCTTGCGTAACGGCCCCTCCATATTTCAAAGAATTATGCAGGGCGTCCTCGCGCCGTACCTCTGGTTGTTTACGTTGGTCTACATAGACAACATCGTTGTCTTCTCTCGGACTTGGGAGGAGCATGTCGTTCATCTCGACAAGGTGCTAGGAGCCATTGCAGCAGCTGGTATCACGCTGGAACCGAAGAAATGCTTCGTGGGATACTCCTCCATACTCCTTTTAGGGCAGAAGGTCTCCCGTCTCGGGCTGTTGACTCATAAAGAGAAGGTCGCTGCGATTCAAGAACTCGCGCACCCGCAGTCCGTTCCCGATCTTCAGAAATTTCTGGGCATGGTGAACTACTTTGCCTCGTACATCCCGTACTACGCCTTCATTGCAAAACCTCTATTCTCGCTTCTCTCTAAGGGTGCGAAGTGGGAGTGGCGCGCAGAGCATGAAGTCGCGTTCTTGCAAGCCAAGGACGCGCTATCGGCTGCGCCGATACTGGGGCATCCGATTCAAGGGATGCCCTATCGGCTGTACACGGACGCTTCAGACTACGCTCTGGGATCTAGTCTGCACCAGGTACAGCCAATATCAGTAGCCGACCTCAAGGGGACGTCGGCTTACGAGAAGCTGCGGGCGGCCTGGGACGCAGGCGCGCCCGTCCCCAAGCTGTTCACAACTTTGGAGAAGGAGGTGAAGGAGGTGAAGGAGGAGGATGTGTGGGCAAGACGCTGGACGATACGGTCGTGCACGTGGAGCGCGTCATCGTGTACTGAAGCCGCAGCTTGAAGTCCGCTGAGCAGAACTATAGCGCGACCGAATGCGAGGCGCTGGGAGCGAAGGAGGCGCTGGTGCGCTTCCAGCCGTTTATTGAGGGGGAGCAGGTCATCCTCATGACGGACCACGCCGCTTTGCAATGGGCGCGTGTCTATGAGAATGCAAACAGGCGATTGGCAGCGTGGGGGCGGTGTTCGCAGCTTATCCCGGCCTTAAGATTGTGCATAGGGCCGGAAGGGTACACTCCAATGTGGACCCGTTGTCAAGGTTGCCGCGGGCGCTGCCGCACGAATCACCAGTTCTTGAGGATCTGAATACAATAGTGCAGGACACGGAGAGGAGAGAGGAGGCGCAGAGGTTGGAGGACAAAGGGGCGTTCACGCCGGCCAGAAAAGCGGTGTTCGTGATCTGGTGGTGGGAGGACGCGATTGATAAGTACGCGCTCCCGGTGCTGACTAGAAGGCAGAGGGCGAAGGAGGAAGGAGAAGCGCGGGTTGAGCGCTCTGAGTCACAAGAGGAAGAGATGTTGCGAGCATGGGAGGAGGTCCAGAAGCGTGACGACGCCGCTGCCGGAGCGCACGGCGATGACGCTGCTGTGGACCTTCCCTTTGAACAGGGGGATCACTGGACTGAGAGTCCGTCCCGACCACGACGAGGAGGACTGGAATACAAGGTCCCACCTACTCATCTCCGCGTCCCGTCAAGTGGTAGAGGACTTCAAGAAAGGGTATGCGGAAGATCCTTACTTTAAGGATCGATACGTGGAGGAAATTCCCAGCCCGGACAAAGTGCTTACACCCTCCCGGTTCCAGAAGGGTAGAGATGGGCTGCTTTACTTCGTGGACGCTGACTGGAAGACTCGGCTATGCGTCCCTTGATCCAGAGTGAACTGGGTCATGCGCTGGATACACGAATCGCCTCACGAGAGCGCACATGCCAGGCTGCTCAAATTCGTAACGAGGCTCAGGGAATTGTTTTTCTGGAGCTTGTTGTCAAAGGATGCCGAGGACTTTGCCCTCACTTGCGACGTCTGTCAGAAGATCAAAGCAGACCACTGCAAGAAGATGGGGGGGCTGCGTCCAGCCCACGTCCCCTCTCGCCCGTTCGCCACCGTGTCGCTGGACCTGATCACGGGTCTCCCTGCTTCGGGTAGCGAGAAGTTTACCGCTATTCTCATCATAGTCGACAAGCTTTCGAGGTATGCGGTCATAATACCCACTCACAACAACCTCTCCCAAGAAGGATTCGCCAAGTTCTTCATTGACCGGGTAGTCAATATCTTTGGGATGCTGGAGCGCATTATTGCTGATCGCGACAAACGCTGGTCGACCGCCTTCTGGCGTTCCGTGGTGTCCCAATACGGTAGCGTACTGGCTCTCTCCTCGGCGCATCACCCGCAGACGGACGGGCAGACGGAGATTCTTAATGCTACCATTGAGCAAATGCTGCGGGCCTATGTCGCTGCAGATCGCTCATCATGGGCGCAATGGCTGAGCCAAAGTGCATTCGCCTACCACTCCAATGTGCATGCGTTGACGGGATACGCTCCCAACTTCCTGCTATTTGGATACAGCCCTAGAGGGGCTGCTGGACTGATGGTGCCATCCGGAGACCTGGTGGCCCACCCCTTCCTTCCAAGCCAGAAGGGGGAGGATTTCATCGAAGCGATGGAGTCGCATCGACAGGCAGCGCAGGATGCTGTTGTGCTGGCGCAGGAGTGCCAGGCTCGAGCTTACAACAAGGGACGATGGCCGGTGGAAAACATCGAGGAAGGAGACTATGTGCTGGTTAACCCGCACTCACTGGAATTGGTCGACGTACAGGGGACGGGCCGCAAGCTGGTACAACGGACGATCGGGCCCTTCAAGGTCTTCGAGAAAATTAACCCCGTCGTCTACCGCCTGCGCCTACCTGATACTTACCCAATGCACCCAGTCTTCAACTTGGAACACCTACGCAAGTACCATGTCTCGAAGGAGGAATTAGGAGAGAGAGCCGTCCTTCCAGAGACACGCGACTACCTGACGGCGTCGGAGGAATACGTCGTGGAGGCTATCATAGGCCACACGATCAAGCCGAGGAAGAATGGCAATCAGCGTATGTTCCGAGTGCGTTGGGAGGGGTATGGACCCGCCGACGACACTTGGGTTTCGGAGCGGGATCTCCACAACGCACCAGCTCTCAAGCGGGAATACTTGAAGCTGCACAAACTGACCTAGTCCGCGATTGTGTTGCGGGCTCGCTCTAAGCGCGCCGCCCGAATTCGATTAAGGAACGAGCGCTGCTGGAGGAGTCAGGCAGTAGACACAGACTGAGGAGCCACCTCGGGAAGAAGCGCTGCTATGAAAAGTGGGGTAGCTGACAGGAATATCCCTGGAAGAAGCGCTCCGCGACCGCCTGTAGCTGACGAGGATTCCTTGGAAGACGTGCGGGCGGGACAGACATTGACCGGTTTAGTCCGGGAAGAGACACTGTCTCTGTAGATATTAATTACCGCTGGGCACTTGAGCCATAGGGACTCAGGTCCGCAGGCACCCGGGTCCAGCGGTCCGACTCATCCGCCATCAGTGGCAATGCGTGTGAAATCATCGCCAGCTGAGTCAGAATTTTCCTTTACTTAACTACTCGGTTCCCCTCTACTTTACTTCTTTTATTTCATTACTACGTCTCGTCGCTGCCCGGACCGTAACCTGCCATCCATCCATGTCATCCAGCGCCTCTTTGTCCAACAGTCGCGAAATCCGAGCGCGCCACGGATCCGCCAGGATCCCGAGTGCTGCTGGATATAACGACGCGCCCATTGTTTACAGCGCCCTCTCGTTCGACTTATGGGCGCTACCAGTGGTCTCCGGCCGATTCGTTCGACAAGGGCACCAAATTTTCGAGCTGTGGTCACCCAACTCCAGGCAACTGCCTTTCTTACCGGGCGAACACAGGGAAGACTTGACCCCTGGCATTCACGAAAACCCTTCCCAACGGCGCTACGATGGGCACGCCGGAAAATTCGACTGCCTCTACGTCCCGCAGTACTTCCATCCAGGGCACGCACACTGGGCTTACATGAGACGACCCTCTTTAGTAACGATGAGCGACGCAGCGTACGATGCCTACCGCCCCCTCCTAGAGGTGTGGATTTGTTGCCCGGACCATCCCACTCACGGGCAATTCGCTGCGGACTACGTCACCCGACTCGTTTCCTTACTGTGCCGCCTCGACCAAGAGATGGAACGGCTGTGTTCGGTTCACGAGGAGGGAGCGTGGAACGCTCATCCAGTATGCGCGAATGAGGAGCGAATTCGGCTGCTGAGACGGGTGGACCGGTGGAGCGACGCGTTGGATCAGGGTATCGCCCTGCAGCGAGGATTGAGGGAGAAGGAGGCGTGGGTCGCGATGGAGTTCGCGAGGAGGCTGATGAGGAGTTGGGGAATGCGGGTGTTTCTCGAAGGCGCGAGAGCGGCGCCGCCTGCCGACGACCAGTACATCGGAGTGTGGGTCAACGGAACTACTGAGGGCGTCTTCCTCTCGTATTTGCTCACGAAAGCACGGTGCTTTGTGGTCCACGAGTTCCCTAGCGGCGCAGTGACCCTGATGGCAGTCGCACCGCGCCCGCCGACGTACGACAACTTTGTTGACAGCACCGACGTCGCTCTCCTCGTTCACCAGAACACGTACAAGCAGGTTGAATGAGGGAACAGCGGAGCACAACACACGACCTTTCTAAGGCAAGATGGTCGGGCCCTGGAGGGACGGAGCACGAGGAATGCGAACGAGAGGCGTTCCGCGTCCTTGCACTGCTCCATGCTCGACCCTCCAGCGCTACGGCCTCCAATCGCGAGAATAATGCCGATGGGTATCAGCGGGTCTCGAGATCTGGAGAATTCCGACTCGGGGAGTTCGGACGGAGCGACACCAGAGCCGGCTGCATCTTACGCGACTGCACCACCCCCCGTGGTGGTTATGACTCCGCCTCCCCCAGACGTGCCCGCCTCCAACCAGACCGCGCTCCTCGCCGAAGCAGTCCTCACGCCGCTTCACCCGGAAGTGCTCTCCACCGACGCGCCTCCACCGTACGTCCCTCCCGCGCCGGACGCTGACCGCAATAGGCTGCTAGCACCACCGATCATTCGGAGAAGAGTGGACGCTCGCCGCGCATCGCCGGGCAAAAACCGGGGAAGGGTTCCCGCTTCGAGCTCACTGAGTACAACGACGCGCCGGCTTGGATCTACCGGGTCGCGAGGTATAAGCCGGACAGTCGGTCCACCTGGTACGATAGGGAAAATGGACGCCGCCTTCATTTCGGGCGTTACTCTCCCCCCGAGGGAGTGCTCGACGAGAACGTCTTTGGCTCGACAGTCCCTCGTCATCCCTTTTTCATAATGGACGGCGAGATTGCGCAACCACAACAAGCTTCACACTGGATGTACCGTACTCCCGCCCCGTCTCGAGGAGATGCAGGCAAACGTGCGCAAACCCCGTCTCCTTCAAGGCTGCCTTGGGCGCCCGGGGCGGGACCGCCCTCAGGATCGGGAAAGGGGAACATGGGCAAGGGGAAGGGGAAGGGCAAAGGGAAGGGGAAGGCCGTCGAAAGCGAGAGCAGCAACGGTGAAGACAACTCAGATCGGGGAATGGAGGTCGACAACGTCTCCCCCACATCTGTCGCTTCCAATATCGTTGTGGTGCGAGGGTTGGATGAAACCCTCAGCGCCGTGGCTTTCCACGTGCTAGCGCGCAATGCGCTGTACCGAAGTGGAGCCCAGCCGCTGGCCATCATTCACGTGCGGGGTTTGATGTGGCTAAGGATGGAAGATGCTGAGTGCGGTCAGCGCGCATTGGGAGGTCTGCAGTCCCTGGGCCCAGGAATCCACGGCGAGTACCGAGCAGATGCTGACTTCGACGAGGAAACCGCCTACACGCTTGACATATGGACGCGTGATGCGGAAGAGGGGGTCGCAGACCCAAGGCCGCCCCTTCCGTATCAACGCGATACCCTGGGAAACGCGCCCAGCAGCACAGCTGCGTCGGGCAGCGGCGGGGCAGCACGAGCGCCATTCATCACACCAAGTTCCCCGGACACTGGGGCCTCGGTGGAGAACGATGCACTCATCTTCGATCCTGCGGTCTTCGAGTCTTTTCTGGGCGTAGCGAGGATCCTGCATCTTATCCTCGCACCCCCCGCATCATCTCCGTCTCCACCTCCCCTTCTTGTCGGACCACCATCGAGGGTCCCACATTTGATCCTGGAACCGCCCTCGCTGACCCCCTCGCCCCCTCCGCCCTTCGCACTGGCTTCTACGCCTTCGCCGCCGCCTCCGTCGCCTTCGTCCCCCGGGAATACGCAGGGTAATCCAGTGCCTGAGGTGGCATTGGACCAGAGGCGTGCCCCACCGACGGCGCCATGCGCAATGCGCCTCCCCCTCCCCAATCGTCTCACCGATCTGCCTAGGCTTTCGCTTCACCAACGTCTGGCCGAGCCACAGCGTGCGCTTGCGGATAGGCTGACCAACCTCCCGCTGGTAGCCAGGGTGGCTGCACCATCACTGGGAAGTCGTTTGGATTCTCCAGGACCGAGCGGGGCGGCAAGGTGCAAGAGGGATTGGGAGGAGAGCGATCGAGACGACGTGCCAGGCGACGAGGAGGCAAAGAAGAAGAAGAGGACGAGGGGACAGCGGTCTGGGAAGGACGAGCAGAGAAGGAGGAGGGGGAAACCTAAGAAGGAAGCTCTAGCGGCGGCGCACGCTCTCGCATCCCCTCCTTCGGCCGCCCCTACCATCACATCCATGGATTTGGCAGAGCAACGCCCTCCCTCCGCCACAATGCAGCCTCCCTCGAACACCAACGCGCCCGCCGCGCTCTCAGCCCAGACGCCGGCGGCTCCCCAAGCACAACCGGTCGCAAGCAGCTCCCGGGTGCAAATCGGGGACATGGAAGACGGGGAAGTGGACGAGTCACTGGCACGGGGATGGGAAGACGAGGACGATGACCCGATGGGGCCGACTTCATTCTTCTGAACGTAAGCTGTCGCATGGGGGCTCTGTAACGAGGTGCAGCAAGGACATGACGAGCGTACTTATACATTTATACATATTGAATGACAACAGATAATTCATCAGTAAATAGTTCGTTATATAATTACGTACATGGATTCCATAATGCATCTTACTTGCTTTACACTACGATGTGCGAGCATTGACACCTTTACACGGGAACACCCCGACCGTCGCCCTGGTTGCCTGAGCACGCGTACAACTGCTCCATGGTGTCGGTGCTGCAGACGCCCCAGGTGTGGGTCACCCACCCCCTGACCAAAGGGTTACAATGGTGACGAGAGGCCTGAGTCGGCCGCTCTCGTCCCCCTCTCACGAGCGCTGCGTCTACAGACCGCGCACTCGCAAGACCTTACTTCTTCAACCGCGTGAAGCCCAAGAGACCTGCATCACACCGAGTTGCTCCTGAGTGATGTTTTAGGTTTCATTGCCTGGTATCACATGGGCTGATGCGCAGACAGCACAGGCACCTAACATTAATGTGATCCCACCCTTCCTCTTCCACCCACCCCTGGGGAAGGAATTCAGATTGTAGGATTTTCTATCAACTTCAATGCTTACTCGTCAGATCCTCAGCAGTGTTGTGTGGGTGTTGTCGCTTGTGCTGTGCATTCAGGCCATCAGAGTATGTTGTCCGGGCCTACAGTGGGGCACAATGACTGAGTTTTTACGTGTCCTCTACAGGTAATTGTACCTGTTTATTGGGATGCCGACACCAATTGTACTGGATGGCAAACCCTGATCATAATGTAGATTTTTGCACATGCCAATTGTATTGAGAATCCTCACTGTGCAATGGACTCGCAGTATTGCAGCTCATCCAAATATGATATTTTGCACTATCATCAACCCAAACCATGGCCCAGGTGCCAGTGGATCTCAGTGGTTGGGATATGTAGCCTGTATTCCATCACTGCAGCCTGCAGCAAATCTAAATGTGATTGTTCTGGGATACAGTATAGTGCCGCTCCTTGGGCCACAGCCTATCAATGGGTCATTCATTTTTTGCCACATATGTATTGGGGTCTGTAAGGGCAACCTCAGCTCGGCGCAGGAGCGCAGGAGCACGGGAACTAGCAGGAGAATCCGAAGAGAACTCAATTGACAGTACTAAATACAGAGTCTAGGAATACGCACCTAGTGGGAGAATCCGAAGAGAAGAAAGGATGAGGATTCCCATGCTAGGCGAGGTTTATATAACAAATAGGTACTAGCCAGTAGCATGTGTCTGAAGTGATCGGCATTGATCCTGAGCTTGGTCGCATAGCACATTCCAGTGCGAGCGGCTGGACGAAGGGGAACTGGAACTAGGAGGAACAGAGTCCGGATGGATGGGGGGGCAGTGTTCCGAGTGGAGGCGTAGCCTGGGGTTCCGGATGAAAGGCCAGACAGTGGGGCGAGGCCGGACGGACGGGCGAGGCCGGACGAAGGAGAGGCTCTGGAGGAAGGATCGGGCGTGGAAGCGGGGCAGTGCGATGGGCCGGAGCCGAATGGACAGACAGACGGGCGAACGGACGGGGGGTTCCCCTGAAATCACCCCCCCCCCTTGGAATGTGGCATCCCGACGCATGAACTGGACGTGGGCGTCACGCTTCCGGAACGAGAGTGGGTCGAATGCGGCTGAGGCAATCTGGTGTGGGGCGTTGGGGTAGCAGCGATAATAGGTGTCGATGGCATCTTTAGTGAAGATGTTGGAGTGCTTTACCCATTTATTGTGTTCCGGGCCATAGCCTTTTCACCGCACCATGTACCAGAGGCTGCCGTAGCGAACTTTCACTTCTAGGATCTCCTTGACCTCCCATTGGACTTCGCAATCCGTCTGGAGGATGGGCGGGGGTTCGTCGTTTCGGGGGTGTCCGGGGAACGGGTCTGGTTCCGTGAGCTGGAGTTTCACCACCGGGAAGACCGGGTGGAGCTGGGAGTACCACGGGGGGAGCTCGAGCTTGTACGCACCCTTTCCAACAACCTTCACAACTTTAAAGGGGCCGAGACATTTGTCCGCGAACTTGACGGACAGACGGGTCATCCGGATGTCAGAGGTGTCCAGCCAGACTCGGTCACCTACTTTGATCTCCGGGGCAGGCGTGCGCCGGCGGTAGTAGTACAGCTTGAACTTGTCCTTGGCTTTAATGAGCGCAGCTTTGGCTTCCGAGACTCCGGACATGATCCGGTCTCGGAACTCATTTGCGGACTCCACAGTCAAACGCAGTCCGTTGGGCTCAAACCCCATCCGGGGGAGCCTTCCGGTGTCCATCATGAACGGGACTTGTTGCGTCGCGGAGTGGACGTGGTTTTTGTACACAAACTCCGCGGCTGGAAGGAGCTCGTCCCAGTGGTTCTGCCTGTAGTTCGTGAAGATCCGGACGAACTGCTCGGGCTCTTGGTTGACGCGCTCGGTCTGGCTGTTGGTCTGCGGGTGGTAAGCGGTGGAGGTCGCTGGCTCTATCCTGATGAGATGCCACAGTTCCGTAGTGAACTCCACGACAAATTGCGGTCCCCGCGGAGATGTACTTCCGGGGGGTTCCGTGGTGCCTCCAGACATTCCGGTAGTAGAGTTGAGCGGCTCCAACTGCGCCGAGGCCAATGTGGCACTCGTTGAAGTGGGCTCGCTTACCCCGGACATCAACCACGACCATGACCGCGTCGAACCCGTGCGCATCCAGAAGCTCGATGATGAAGTCCACCGAGACGGTGTCCCAGCATTCTTCCGGGATCTCGGTCGGGTAGAGCTCTCCATGGGGCAGCTTCTGGAGCGCCTTCATCCGGCTGCACGGGTCACAAGTCCGGACGTATTGGCCGACTTGGCGGGACAGCTCAGGCCACCAGTAATTCCGGGCGATGAGCTCGAGAGTTTTGAAGCACCCAGCGTGTCCGGCAACCCGAGTGTCATGGTGCAGCGCGATGATCCAGTGCCGGAGGTCCTTATTCCGCGGTACGACAATCTTACCACAGTAGGGAAGGAGCCCGTCAGCGATACGCCACTCAGACGACTGGGGGGAGCGAACATTCTGGTTCTTGAAGAGTTCCCGCACGATGAGCGTGACGGCCTCCGGTTTGCCTGCAAAGGCCTCCCGGACGTCGCGAAGGAGGGGGACCTCGGTCCGGTAACCACAACATTTTCCAGCGCTCGGACGTGGAACAAGTCCGGGCGAAGGAGGGTGACGTTCATGTTGTCCGAGCTCACTCCATGGTCCGGGCAACGGGACAGCGCATCTGGATGACCCATGAGGTGGCCGGGCTGGTGGTGGAGTGCGAAGTCGAATCGAGACAGGTACAAGGACCACCATGCCTGCCTCTGGTTCAAGTTCTGCGCTTCCGGAAGTACTCCAAGTTCTTGTGGTCCATCCAGATCTCGACCGGATGCTGCATGCCCTCGAGGAAGTGTCGCCACTCCTCAAGGGCTCGGATGATCGTGAGCATCTCCTTGTCTTGGATTTCGTAATTACGCTGAACGCCACTCAAACTTTTGGAGTAGAACGCGACCGGATGCCACTTTCCGTCCACGTCCAGCTGAGACAGAACGGCCCCAGTCGTGTAGTCGGAGCTGTCCGCCTCGACTCAGTACAGACGTGATTCGTCCGGGAGGACCAGGACAGGCTCCACAGTCACCGCATCCTTGAGGGCTTGGAAAGCGGCAGCTGCGGCAGCGGTCCATGTCCACACCATGCCCTTCTTCGTAAGGTCGAAGAGGGGTCATGCGATGTCCGAGAACGCCTGGATGAACCTCCGGTAGAAGTTTGTCACTTGTTGCCTCCACGGATACGGACGTTGTTGAAGCCCCACCAGACGTCGAGTTTTGTGAAGAACCGAGCTCCCTTCAGCCGGTTAATGAGGTCGTTAATCAGTGGGAGCGGGTATTGGTTCTTTACTGTCATCGCGTTGAGCGTCCGATAGTCCTGGACAAACCGGAGGCTTCCATCTTTCTTCTTGATGAAGAAGACCAGAGACGCCATTGGGGACTTGGAGGGGCGGATCCGTCTGGTGCTTAATCCGTCCTCGATGAACGCGTTGAGCTCTTTTTGTTCGAGGGGGGAGATCGGGTAGACCTTGCAATTAGCCGGTTTCGCGTCCGGGACGAGTTCAATGGTGTGGTCCCACATCCGGCGCTCCGGCAACGCGTCAAACGACTCCTTGTCAAAGATGTGGGAGAAGTCCTAGACCCAGGCCGGAACCGAAGTCCCAGGTGGGGCCGAGTTCCAGGCGAAGGCCTCCGCAAGCCGCTGAGAAATGGTGCTGCCAGCGCGGATTTCTTCGGCCAGAGCAAACACGGTGTAGAGGATCCAGTTGCCGTCCTCGAGTTCGTCATTGTCATTGTCGTTGTCCGGGTCCGGAGTGAGGTCTGGGAAGTCGTCTCCATGGTCATCTGGGTCGTACCCGTCGTCCCTGTGCCACTCCTCCGAGTCGATGGCATAGATGGATGGGACAGGCCCATCGTGGAGCTGCCGGAGGATTGCCGCGGAGATCTTTGCGCTGCGACAGACGGTGCGGAGCTCATCCCGGCAAGTGCTGCAGCTGGTTGGGCATTGGGTCATCTGGACCTCTTTGGTCTCCCAGTCAATCTCCGGATTGTGCTTCTGGAGCCAGGAGTAACCGAGGGTGACGTGCTGCTTCCTGAGCTGTGTTACTGCTAGTTGGATGTGTTCGGAGTGCCCTTTGTAGTTGACGACCATATCGACCATGCTGGAAATGCCTCCGGACGCATTGGGCGTGCCGTTGACATTGAGGACCAGAATAGGCTGGGAGAGCTTTCGGACAGGGAGGTTACGAGAAATCACATACTCTGAGTCGATGAAGTCTCCAGTCACTCCGCAGTCGACCAAACCCTTCACAGACATCATAGCCGCGGTCTCCACCGATTGCATCTCCAACGGAATGTGCAGGGAGTTCCGGCCCTCAACAGAATCAATAACGTACCGCTGGGGTAGTTTGCGCTCCCACCTCGGGCGGCGGACGCGGGGAATGGAAGGGAGAGGTTCTGTCTTCACCTCCGGGATGGGAATAGGGGGCTCCAGCTTGGGGACGGACGCCGTAACGGAGGGTGCGTCTTTCGTTTCAACTGCTGATTTATTGGGTATATCTTTGTACAAGCAGGAGTAACGATTGGAAGACACGACCAAGGGCGCACTGCTCACTCGGCCGTGTCTGGAAAACCCTCCGCCTCGGCCAGGAGCCCAGCAGTGGAGAGGCGAGCGAGGAGCTCCCTGAGGAGATCGTCACCGAGTTGACGGACGATCTCGTCCAGGACATCCGTGTGCCGGACATCCGAGGGAGTTGGACAGTCTCGGGCGAGGTGTCCGGCTGCGCCACAACAGAAGCAAGCACGGGGTGTGAAATGCACGCAGGTCCGGTTGACATCCATCGGAATGCCAGGCGGAAGGGAGGGCGCCGGTGCGGCTTTAGGAGCGGGGATGAAGGAGGGGACTAGGAGGAACGTTCCAGTGCGGGGGTGTGCGGCCAGAGCCGGGGTGCGAGTCGGGGGTGCTCCCACCCGGACACAGGCGAGGGTGTTGTACTGGCGGAAAGCGCGGAGACGCCATCCGGCATAGTCTAACAGTGCCGAGGCAGTTTCGGATGTCGTGATCGCTGTATTAATCCACAGATATAGCCCTGCACGGTCCTTGGTAACGCAGACGAGTGGGTCCATGTATCTGGCCGTGGCGGCGAGTTCCTCAAAGTCGTCTGTGTACCATTAGACGTCGTGGGAGCCTTGGTAATAGCCGTGGGTCTCTAGCCGGAGGAGAGCTTGGTCTTGCTCATTCTCCTCTATGAACTGGAGCCGGAACTTGGACTCAAATTCCGCCCAGGACGGGAACGGGAACGGAATGATCACAGACTGCCATTTTGTGCATCGTCTGGCTGTGTCTCGCGCCATAAAGGACATGGCGTACCGCACGAGTTTTTCCTCTACGACCTGTCCGTGGACCATAAAGGCTTCCGGAACTAGTTGGAGGTATATAAGGATGGAGTGGAGGAACATCCGCCCTTGCGTCCGGTCGCTGTCGAAAAAGGCTGGGGGGTTCAGTCGGAGAACCGATTTTGCTGCGGGGCTGAGGGTGGTGAAGTCTGGACCCGCCACCGGAGCCAGAGCGGCAGGGATGGGGGCAGCTGCGGGTGGATTTTGGCTATTGTCCAAGACGCGGAGGAGTAAGACTTCGATGTTTGCGAGAGAGTCTTTGACTGCTGTCAGCTGGGTTTCGGGGTTGGAAGCAGAGTCCGGGATGTGAACATCCGGGAGCTCGGATTTCACGGCCCCGTTTCCGGACGTCGGGGCATCCTGGAGGAGGAGGGGTCAAGATTGGAAGTGGGGGGAGGCCGGAGCGCTAGCGTAACGGTCCAAGTCCGAGTCTACACCAAACTTCCCAATCTTGACTGGTTGATCCCTTAGATCCTTTCTTCTGCTGTAAGGGCAACCTCAGCTCGGCGCGAAAGCGTGGGAACAAGCGGGAGAATCCGAAGAGAACTCAATTCATAGTACTAAATACAGAGTCTAGGAATATGCACCTAGCGGGAGAATCCGAAGAGAAGAAAGGATGAGGATTCCCACGCTAGGCGAGGTTTATATAACAAATAGGTACTAGCCAGTAGCACGTGTCCGAAGTGATTGGCAGTGGTCCTGGGCTCGATTGCATAGCATGTTCCAGTGCGAGCGGCCGGATGAAGGGGAACAAGGGGGAACGGAGTCCAGAGGGGCAGGGGGTGATGTTCTGGGTGGAGGCGCAGCCTGGGGCCCCGGTGGGGGTTCCGGATGGAAGGCCAGATGAGGAAGGGCCTCCAGACGAAGGATCGGGCGAGGAAGCGGGGCAGTGCAATGGGCCGGAGCCAGATGGACAGACAGACGGACCGCCAGACAGGGGGTTCCCTTGACACATCCAGCATAATGTTTATGTCGGTCATGACCATTCCGGCTCTGGTATCAATGTACAGTATAGTGCCGTTCCTTGGGTCACCACTTTGCTTTGCCATCCTTAGAGGTCCAATCTGGACACAATACATCCTGAATTTAATTATACACATATTAAAACATGTATTGAGTGGTCCTGGACTGAACCTTTGAGGATCTTGGCAGTGGTATGTTACAAGGAAGGGATTCACAATTTTTGATGGCAAATGTTGCAGTTCCGTTCCTTGGGTCACCCCAGTTTCTCTACCATTTCTCAGTCTTGCATCCCTGTTTAGCCCATTTCTGGACCTATATAGAGCCTACAGACTTATTCAAATTTCAGAGGCTCTTGTGCACAATTGAAGTCTGCACAAGCACTCTGAGAGTCACGGTGCATTGGGACTCTCCCTGTCAAATATGGCAATTTTCACATTGAATAAATTCTTTAAGCCCAGGCTTTGGTCCGATTGCCTGGATCGCTAAGAGTAAATCATAACTAATATTGTTTTCTATCATAAAAAATATTGCTTTGGCCAAAATCTTCCCAAATGGTCGCGGAATGGACGAAAAGGAAAGTCACAGATAGTGTGATGATGGATTGATTTGCTGAAAAATCACTTCATGTGGAAGCCTCAGTGAGCATCCTCCATCAAGATTATACATGATTAGAAATGTCAAAGGAATAGACCCTGTCAGGGGAACCCACCGTCCATCCGCCCGTCTGTCCGTCCGTCCGGCTCCAGCCCATCGCACTGCCCTGCTTCCACGCCCGATCCTTCGTCCAGAGCCCCTCCCTCGTCCAGCCTCGCCCGACCATCTGGGCTTTCGTCTGGAACCCCAGGCTACGCCTCCACTCGGAACACCACCCCCTGTCCCTCCGGACTCTGTTCCTCCTAGTTCCCCTTTGTCCGGCCGCTCACACTGGAACATGCTATGCGACCAAGCTCAGGATTAATGCTGATCACTTCGGACATGTGCTACTGGCTAGTACCTATTTGTTATATAAACCTCGCCTAGCGTGGGAATCCTCATCCTTTCTTCTCTTCGGATTCTCCCGCTAGGTGCGTATTCCTAGACTCTGTGTTTAGTACTGTCAATTGAATTCTCTTCGGATTCTCCCGCTAGTTCCCGCGCTCCCGCACCGAACTGAGGTTGCCCTTACAGCAGAAGAAAGGATCTAAGGGATCAACCAGTCAAGATTGGGAAGTTTGGTGTAGACTCGGACTTGGACCGCTACGCTAGCGCTCTGGCCTCCCCCACTTCCAATCTCGACCCCTCCTCCTCCATGGACACCCCGATGCCCGGAAACGGGGCCATGCAACCCGAGCTCCCGGATGTTCACATCCCGGACTCTGCTTCCAACCCCAAAACCCAGCTGACAGCAGTCAAAGACTCTCTCGCGAACATCGAAGTCTTACTCCTCCGCGTCTTGCACAACAGCCAAAATCCACCCGCAGCTGCCCCGTCCCTGCTGCTCCGGCTCCAGTGGTGGGTCCGGACTTCACCACCCTCACATGTGCAGCAAAATCTGTTCTCCAACCGAACCCCCCGGCCGTTTTCGATGGCAACCGGATGCAAGGGCAGATGTTCCTCCACTCCGTCCTTACGTACCTCCGACTGGTTCCGGAAGCCTTCATGGTCCACGGACAGGTCGTAGAGGAAAAGCTCGTGCGGTACGCCAGGTCCTTTATGGCACGAGACACAGCTGGACAACGGGCTGAACGACAGTCCGCGACTGCTCCGTTCCCATTCCCGTCCTGGGCGGAATTCAAGTCCGAGGTCTGGCTCCGGTTCGTAGAAGAGAATGAGCAAGACCAAGCTCTCCTCCGACTCGAGACCCACACCTACTACCAGGGATCCCCCAACGTCTACCGGTACACGGACGACTTCGAGGAACTCACCACCACGGCCAGATACATGGACCTGCTCGTCCGCGTCACAAAGTACCGTGCAGGGCTCGATCCGTGGACTAATACAGCGATCATGACGTCCGGGACCGCCCCAGCACTGTTGGACTACGCCGGATGGTGTCTCCGTGCCTTCCGCCAGTCTGACACCCTTGCCCGCGTCTGAGTGGGAGCACCTGACTTGCGCCCTGGCTCCAGCCACACGCCCCTGCACTGGGACACTCCTCCCAGTCCCCTCCTTCACGCCCGCTCCTAAAGCCGCGCCGGTGCCCGACCTTCCACCTGGCATCCCGATGCATGTTGACTGGACCCGCACGCGCTTCACGCCCCGTGCTTGCTTCCATTGCGGCGCAGCCGGACACCCCGCCCGAGACTGACCACGCAGCCGGACACCCCGCCCGAGACTGACCACGCAGCCGGACACCCCGCCCGAGACTGACCAACTCCCTCGGATGTCCGGCATGCGGACGTCCTGGACGAGTTCGTCCGTCAACTCGGTGGCGACCTCCTCGGAGAGCTCTTCAGTCACCTCTCCACCACCACTGGGCTCCCGGCCAAGCCGGAAACTGGAGATGCGGAGCCAGAGGGTTTTCCGGACATGGCCGAGTGAGCGGTGCACCCTTGGTCGTGTCTCCCAATCGTTACTCCTGCTTGTACAAAGATATACCCAATAAATCAGCAGTTGAAATGAAAGATGCGCCCCCTGTTCCGGCTTCCGTCCCCCAGCCGGAGCCTCCTGTTCCCGCCCTGTGAAGGGTCTGGTCGACTGTGGAGCGACTGGAGACTTCATCGACTCGGAGTACGTGATATCCTGTAACCTTCGCGTCCGAAAGCTCTCTCAGCCCATCCTGGTCCTCAATGTCAACAGTATGCCCAATGCGTCCAGCGGCATTTCCGGTGTAGTCGATATGGTTGTCAACTATAAGGGACACTCAGAATGTATTCAACTCGCGGTAACACGGCTCAGGAAGCAGCAGGTCATCCTCAGTTACTCCTGGCTCCAGAAGCACAACCTGGAGATCGACTGGGAGACCAAGGCAAGGAAGTCCGGATGACCTGCTGCCCGACCAGTTGCAACACTTGCTGAGATGAGCTCCACGCTGTCTGTCGCAGCGCGAAGATCTCCGCCGCAATCCTCCGGCAGCTCCGTGAAGGTCCCGTCCCATCTATCTGTGCCATTGACTCAGAGGAGTGGCTCGGAGATGACGGGTACGACGGGTACGACCTGGATGAAGACGGAGACAACTTCCCGGACCTCACCCCGGATCCGGACGATGATGACGATGACAAGCTCGAGGATGGCAACCGGATCCTCTACACCGTGTTTCGCTCCGGCCGAAGAAATCCGTGCCAGGAGCACCGTCTCCTAGCAGCTTGCGGAGGCCTTCGCTCGAAACTTGGCCCCACCTGGGACTTCGGTTCCAGCCTAGGTCAAGGACTTCTCCAACATTTTCGACAAGGAGTCGTTCGACGTGCTGCCGGAACACTGGACGTGGGACCACACCATCACACTTGTCCCGGACGCGAAACCGGCCAACTGCAAGGTCTACCCAATCTCTCCCCTCAAACAAAAGGAGCTCAACGCATTCATCGAGAACGGGTTGAGCACCGGACAGATCCGCCCGTCCAAGTCCCCAATGGGGTCTCCGGTCTTCTTCATCAAGAAGAAAGACGGAAGCCTCCAGTTCATCCAGGACTATCGGACACTCAACGCAATGACCATAAAGAACCGATACCTGCTCCCACTGATTAACGACCTCATTAACCGCCTGAAGGGAGCTCAGTTCTTCACGAAGCTCGAAGTCTGGTGGGGCTTCAACAATCTCCGTATCTGGGGAGGCGACGAGTGGAAGGCTGTGTTCCATACCAACCGGGGGCTCTTCAAGCCGCTGGTGATGTACTTCGGCCTCACCAACTCTCTGGCCACGTTCCAGACAATGATGAACAACATCTTCCAGGACCTCATCCTGTCTGGGGATGTCATGACGTATCTTGACAACATCCTCATCACTCACTCCGACCTCACGTGCCACCGGGAGATCGTCTGAGAGGTTCTCTGATGGCTCCGGGCGCACAAGCTTTACCTCTGGCTGGAGAAGTGCGAATTTGAGAAGTCATCAATCGAGTACCTCAGCGTCATCATCTCGCACAACCACGTCGAAATGGACCCGGTCAAGGTCACTGGAGTCGCCGCCTGGCCCGCCCCGGAGAACAAGAAGGACGTGCAGTAGTTCCTTGGCTTCACGAACTTCTACCGGAGGTTCATCCAGGCGTTCTCGGACATTGCGCAACCCCTCTTCGACCTTATGAAGAAGAGCATGGCGTGGACCTGGACCACCGCTGCAGCTGCCGCTTTCCAAGCCCTCAAGGATGTGGTGACCGCAGAGCCCGTCCGGGTCCTCCCAGACAAATCGCGCCTGTACCGAGTCGAGGCGGACAGCTCCAACTACGCCACCGGAGCCATCCTGTCTCAGCTGGACGGAGATGGAAAGTGGCATCCGGTCGTGTTCTACTCCAAAAGTTTGAGTGACGTCCAATGCAATTACGAAATCCACGACAAGGAGATGCTCGCGATCATCCAAGCCCTCAAAGAGTGGCGACACTTCCTCGAAGGCACGCAGCATCTGGTCGAGATCTGGACGGATCACAAGAACTTGGAGTACTTCTGGAAGGCACAGAACTTGAACCAGAGGCGGGCGTGGTGGTCCTTGTACCTGTCTCGGTTCGACTTCGCGCTCCACCACCAGCCCGGCCACCTCATGGGTCGTCCGGATGCGCTGTCCCGTCGCCCAGACCATGGAGTAGGCTTGATAACACAGACGTCACCCTCCTTCGCCCGGACTTGTTCCATGTCCGCGCACTGGAAGGTGTCGTGGTTACCAGGCCCAAGGTTCCCCTCCTTCACAACGTCCGGGAGGCCTTCGCGGGTGAACTGGAGCTTGAGGACCCCGTTGTGCTTGTCACATGGGAACTCCTCAAGAACCGGAATGTTCGCTCCCCCCGGTCGTCCGAGTGGTGTATTGCTGACAGGCTCCTTCACTACCGCTGTAAGATCGTCGTACCGCGGAATAAGGATCTCCGGCGCCAGATTATTGCACTGCACCACAACACTTGGGTTGCCGGACATGCCGGGCGCTTCAAAACCCTCAACCTCATTGCCCGGAATTACTGGTGGCCCCAGCTGTCCCGCCACATCGGCCAGTACGTCCGGACTGGCGACCCGTGCAACCTGACGAAGGTGCCCCACAGAGAGCTCCACCCAACTGAGATCCCGGAAGAACACTGGGACACCGTCTCGGTGGACTTCATTGTCGAGCTCCCGGACGTGCACAGGTTCGACGTGGTCATAGTCGTGGTCGATGTCCTGGGTAAGCGAGCCCACTTCAACAAGTGCCACACTGGCCTCGGCACAGCCGGGGCAGCTCTACTACCGGAACGTCTGGAGGCACCATGGAACCCCCCAGAAATACATCTCCGACCGGGGGCCGCAATTTGTCGCAGAGTTCACCACGGAACTGTGGCGCCTCATCAGGATAGAACCAGCGACCTCCACCACTTACCACCTGCAAACCAACGGCCAGACCGAACTTGTCAATCAGGAGCTCGAACAGTTCGTCCGGATCTTCACGAACTACAAACAGGACGACTGGGACGAGCTCCTTCCAGCCACAGAGTTCGCGTACAACAACCACGTCCACTCCTCAACGCAACAAGTCCCGTTCATGATGGACACCGGAAGGCTCCCCCGGATGGGGTTCGAGCCCAACAGATTGGGCTCGACCATGGAGTCTGCGAACGAGTTCCGAGACCGGATCGCGTCCGGAGTCTCAGAAGCCAAAGCCACGCTTATTAAAGCCAAGAACAAGTTCAAGCTGTACTACGACTGCCGACGCACACCCGCCCCGGAGATCAAAGTAGGCAACTGAGTCTAGCTGGACGCCTCTGACATCCGGACGACCCGTCCGTCCGTCAAATTCGCGGACAAATGTCTCGGCCCCTTTAAAGTCGTGAAGGTTGTCGGAAAGGGTGCGTACAAGCTGGAGCTTCCCCCGCGGTACTCCCAGCTCCACCCGGTCTTCCCGGTGGTGAAACTCCAACTCGCAGAACCGGACCCATTCCCCAGACGTCCCGGAAACGACAAACCCCCACCAGACCTCCAGACAGACCGT
Source organism: Mycena galopus ATCC 62051 (assembly GCA_014925785.1). NCBI lineage: Eukaryota > Fungi > Basidiomycota > Agaricomycetes > Agaricales > Mycenaceae > Mycena > Mycena galopus. The sequence continues at coordinate 1,022,627 of WIQG01000019.1, forward strand.
AATGTTCAATGGGAGGTTGAGGAGATCCTAGAAGCGAAGGTCCATTACGGCAGCCTCTGGTACATGGTGCGGTGGAAAGGCTATGGCCCAGAACACAATAAATGGGTAAAGCACTCCGACGTCTTCGCAAAAGACGCCATCGACACCTATTATCGCCGCTACCCCAACGCCCACGCCAGATCACCTCGGCCGCATTTGACTCGCTCTTGTTCTGGAAGCACGACACCCGCGTCCGGTTCATGCGTCGGAACGCCGCATTCCAAGGGGGGGGTGATATCAGGGGAACCCTCCGTCCAGCCATCCATCTGTTCTTCCGTCCAGCTCCGGCCCATTGCATTGCCCCACTTCCTTGCCCGATCCTTCGTCCAGAGCCCCTTCCTCGTCTGGCCTCGCCCATCCATCTGGCCTTCCATCCGGAACCCCCGCCAGGGCCCCAGGCTGCGCCTCCACCCGGAACGTCGCCCCCCACCCCTCGGACTCTGTTCCCCCTCGTTCCCCTTCGTCCGGCCGCTTGCACTGGAACATGCTATGTGATCAAGCCCGGGACCACTGCCGATCACTTCAGACATGTGCTACTGGCTAGTACCTATTTGTTATATAAACCTCGCCTAGCATGGGAATCCTCATCCTTTCTTCTCTTCGGATTCTCCTGCTAGGTGCGTATTCCTAGACTTTGTATTTAGTACTATGAATTGAGTTCTCTTCGGATTCTCCCACTAGTTCCCGCGCTTCCGCACCGAGCTGAGGTTGCCCTTACAGGATGGGAGACAATTTATCAGCCTACTGGCATTTTTTTGGATAATGTCATGGTGACGGCTACCACTCTTGATACATATAGTCCATATGTATCACAGACGAGTTCCCTGGGCTTCACCTTTATGAATAATTCTCTTTTCTCTCTTTGGCCTTTCACAAGGGAACTAACTATAGCTTAGAGGCTGTCGAAGCAGTGTACTTTCCTCCAATTGACTTAATCAAAACCTACAATTCCTTGTATTCGTTGTTCAACACCACCATGCTGGTAAACACGGATTCGACACCCCTGTCAAAGCAATCCATGTGGCTCTCAATGTGTCCACGTCCACATTCAATACCTCAGTGTCGAACCAGCTAGGCACTTTAGGCCTGGCAGTGGTCTTTGTAACAGATGCACCAACGACCAATGGCAGCTTTCCCACTACACTCTCTGCCTTTGTCGACAATGTGACTAGTGTCAAAGTGTGTCCGACATCCATGCCCTGGGCCTGATCTCAATTAACACTTCACAGACAGGAAATTGTACCTTCCTCCAGTTTGAACTCCGCAGGGTCTTCGACAAGTTCCCAGGCATCTGGTGTTTTTATGCAGCGAACTTAGATTATTTCTTATATTGATCTCAGCAGGCAGCTTTGTCTACCCAGACAAATGTCAGTTCTCTGTTCTTGATTGAAATGTTTCTCTGACAGTATTGTCACTGCAGTCCCCGCCAACATCCAAAAATGTCAGTATTCAATGTTGAGAAAGATGCTTCGGTGATATAACTAAATAAATGTCTTCAAGTCTTTGCTGTTAGCAGCAATATTAGTTGGTGTTCTGGGAGGACTAGTCATGATTCTCGGTTTGGGGCTTGCTGCAATGAGCATGCGAAGACCAAAGTGTCCTATGGGTATGTCATCTCCCTCTTTATAAAATTACGCTGTCTGTCTGTCTGTCTGAAGCTTTTTAAGCTCCGCTGGTCAGTTGACCCTCTCGTGATCCAATATTACCCCGTTGGCGCCTGAACTCCGCCATCAGCAGAAGGGGATGCGAGACCGCAAAGCGGCCAAGCAACCGCTTGTATTCATTACAATTGTAATTCAGTGCCGGCCCTCTTGAAGTGCAACCAGTGCCAGTGATGATTCTGTTCCAAACAGATGCTCCTAGTAGCCAGGCCACAATTACCAGTGAGGCTTTGCTGTGGTTGCCGAATGTGAGTTCGAGTCCTGGAACTGCAGTGCCATTGTCTCCGGGCACAGCAGTAAATTCATCTCTGGGTACGAGGATCAACAGAAAGGGAGCAATGGCTCCTGGGTTTTCTGGGTCTCACTCCCTGACCCCATATTTTTCCTCCACAACAATTCATGTGTCAGCAGTGTCAAGTGCACCAGGTAGCTCTCAAGACTACAACCACATGAGAGAATCTTCAAATCCTCTGCCATACTTCAACACTTGTTCCCAGTGATGTCTTTTACAACTGTGGGTTGTATCTTGGCTGCCTACATTGCTTGTCAATACAAATTTGATTGCGAGTGCAGTGAGCAATTCTTGACTAAAGTGCACGTGATGGGGTACAGGGCTGAGATTGGAAGCTCACGCAGCATAAGACTTAGCAGCATCATGTCAAGTGATTTTTGGAGATATTAGGTGAGGCAGCCCTAGCAAAGGGTTAGGGTCAATCAACTAGGGTTGGGCCTCTGAAACTCGACCATTTCTTCTGCTACCCCCACATGAGTGGTATCAATTGATGCACAACACAAATTAGAACACAACCGGAACATTTGCTATGCAAAAAGATGCAAAACTGTTGTGTTTGAAAGCTTTCTCTCTGAGGGCATAAAATTGATGGGATGGCAGCCACCCATGTCCAACTGATGTCAATCCCAGCTCTGTACTCCATGATGTGCACTTTAGCCAAGAATTGCGAGCAATTAATATGGATTCACTGAGCTACAGAGGAGCTCACACAGTGTAAGACTCAGCAGCATCACATCAAGCTGTGTATTAGGTTATTACTAAGGTGAGGCTGTGTTAGTCCTCTCCAAGGGTTAGGGTCAATCAGCTAGGGTCAGGGCTACCAAACGTGACATTCACAACCAAAAGGCCCATGAATGTGGTACCATTATGTTTACACTAATGTAGCGAGCAGAATGAGCCACTTTCCAGCACAAAAGACCTCGAAATGAATGCCTTTGGAGGCCTTCTATGTCTGTCACATTTTTGTCACATTTTGATGGCATGCTTTTGTACAGCTGATGGCAATTTTAGCCCTCCAATGGTCACATGCACTTTAGCCAAGAATTGCTTGCAGCGCTCGCAAAAATTAAGATTTCTCCATTGTTTCTCCAGGAGTTTTGTCTGTCACCAAAAGCTTAATGATGGGAGGATCATGCACATGCCACCAAACTCTAACAGAAATATCCCACAATGCTCATCTGGCAAGTGGTGGTTCAGGGTGGTTGGTCAACCTCTGTCAGAGTGCTTATTGAGGGTGTGTGTCAGGGGAACCACCCGTCCGTCCGTCCGTCCGTCCGTCCGTCCGTCCGTCCGACTCCGGCCCATCGCACCGCCCCACTTCCTCGTCCGATCCTTCGTCCGGCCTCGTCCGTCCATCCGTCCTCGCCCGACCATCCGGCCTTCGGTCCTGTGCCCCAGCCTACGCCTCCGTCAGGAACGTCGCCCTCCGTCCCTCCGGACTCCGTCCCCCTCCGACCCCCCGCGTCCGATCGCTCTCACTGGCACGTGCTATGCGATCAAGCTCGAGACCACTGCCGATCGATCCGGACACGTGCTACTGGCTAGTACCTATAAAAACCTCGCCTAGCGTGGGAATCCTTATCCTTTCTTCTCTTCGGATTCTCCCGCTAGGTGCGTATTCTAGAAACCTGTATTTAGTACTGTCAATTGAGTTACTTCGGATTCTCCCGCTAGTCTCCCACGCTCCCGTGCCGAGCTGAGGTTGCCCTTACAGCAGAAGAAAGGATCTAAGGGATCAACCGGTCAAGATTGCGAAGTTCGGTGTAGACTCGGACTCGGACCGCTACGCTAGCGCTCCGGCCTCCCCCACTTCCAATCTCGACCCCTCCTCCTTGATGGACGCCCCGACACCCGGAAACGGGTCCGCGTCACCCGAGCTCCCGGATGTTTACATCCCGGACCCGGCTGCCGACCCCGAATCCCGGCTGACAGCGGTAGAAAGCTCTCTCGCGAACATCGAAACCCTACTCCTCCGCGTTTTACACAACCAAAATCCACCCGCAACTGCCCCCGTCCCTGCTGCTCCGGCTCCGGCGGTGGGTCCAGACTTCACCACCCTTACCCCTGCAGCAAAATCGGTTCTCCGACCGAACCCCCCAGCTGTTTTCGACGGCGACCGGACTCAAGGACGGATGTTCCTCCACTCCGTCCTCACATGCCTCCGACTAGTTCCGGAAGCCTTCATGGTCCACGGACAGGTCGTCGAGGAAAAACTCGTGCGGTACGCCATGTCCTTTATGGCGCGAGACGCGGCCGGACGATGGGCCGAACGACAGTCCGCAATCGTTCCATTCCCATTCCCGTCCTGGGCGGAATTTGAGTCCGAGTTCCGGCTCCGGTTCGTAGAGGAAAACGAGCAAGACCAAGCTCTCCTCCGGTTGGAGACCCATAGCTACTACCAGGGCTCCCGCGACGTTTACCGGTACACGGACGACTTCGAGGAACTCGCCGCCACGGCCGGGTACACGGACCCGCTCGTCCGCGTCACCAAGTATCGCGCAGGGCTCGACCCGCGGATTAACGCGGCGATCACCACGTCCGGGACCGCTCCGGCGCTGCTAGACTACGCCGGATGGCGCCTCCGCGCCTTCCGCCAGTACGACGCCCTCGCCCGTGTCCGAGCGGGAGCACCTCCGACTCGCGCCCCGGCTCCGGCCGCACGCCCTCGCGCTGGGACGTTGCTCCCAGTCCCCTCCTTCACGCCTGCTCCCAAAGCCGCGCCGGCGCCCGCCCTTCCACCTGGCATTCCAATGGATGTCGACCGGACCCGCGCACGCTTCACGCCGCGCACTTGCTTCCGTTGCGGCGCGGCCGGACACCTCGCTCGAGACTGCCCGACTCCCTCGGATGTCCAGCACGCGGACATCCTGGACGAGGTCGTCCGTCAACTCGGTGACGACCTCCTCGGAGAACTCTTCGCGCGCCTCTCTACCACTGCTGGGCTTCCGGCCAAGCCGGACGCCGGAGACGCGGAGCCAGAGGGTTTTCCGGACCTGGCCGAGTGAGCGGTGCGCCCTCGGTCGCGTCCCCCAATCGTTACTCCTGCTTGTACAAAGATATACCCAATAAATCAGCAGTTGATACGAAAGGCGCACCCCCTATTCCCGCCCCGGAGGCAAAGACAGAACTTCCCCCTTCCCTTCCCCGCGTCCGCCGTCCGAGGTGGGAACGCAAACTACCCCGGCGGTACGTTATTGATTCCGTAGAGGGCCGGAACTCCTTGCACATTCCGTTGGAGATGCAATCGGTAGAGACCGCGGCTACGATGTCCGTGAAGGGTCTGGTTGACTGCGGAGCGACCGGAGACTTCATCGACTCGGAGTACGTGATCTCCCGCAACCTTCCCGTCCGGAAGCTCTCCCAGCCAATTCCGGTCCTCAACGTCGACGGCACGCCCAATGTGTCCGGAGGCATTTCCGGCGTAGTTGATATGGTCGTCAACTACAAAGGACACTCCGAACGCATCCAACTCGCGGTAACGCGGCTCGGAAAGCAGCACGTCATCCTCGGTTACTCCTGGCTTCAGAGGCACAACCCGGAGATCGACTGGGAGACCAAGGAAGTCCGGATGACCCGCTGTCCGACCAGCTGCAGCACTTGCCGGGAGGAGCTCCGCGCCGTCCGTCGCAACGCGAAGATCTCCGCCGCGATCCTCCGGCAGCTCCGCGAAGGTCCCGTCCCGTCTATCTGCGCCATTGACTCGGAGGAGTGGTGCGGAGATGACGGGTACGATCCGGACGACGACGGAGATGACTTCCCGGACCTCACTCCGGACCCGGACGACGACGACGGTGACGAAGACGACGAGCTCGAGGACGGCGACCGGATTCTCTACACCGCGTTCGCTCCGGCTGAAGAAATCCGCGCAGGCAGCACCGTCTCTCAGAGGCTCGCGGAGGCCTACGCCCGGAACTCGGCCCCGCCCGGGACCTCGGTTCCGGCCTGGGTAGAGGATTTCTCCGACGTTTTCGATAAGGAGTCGTTCAACGCGTTGCCGGAACGTCGGACGTGGGACCACGCCATCGAACTCGTCCCGGATGCAAAACCTGCCAACTGCAAGGTCTACCCGATCTCCCCCCTCGAGCAGAAGGAACTCGACGCGTTCATCGAGGATGGGTTGAGCACCGGCCGGATCCGTCCGTCCAAATCCCCGATGGCGTCTCCGGGCTTCTTCATCAAAAAGAAGGACGGAAGCCTCCGGTTCGTCCAGGACTATCGGGCGCTCAACGCGATGACCGTAAAGAACCGGTATCTGCTCCCGCTGATTAACGATCTCATCAACCGCCTTAAGGGAGCCCGGTTCTTCACAAAACTCGACGTCCGGTGGGGCTTCAACAACGTCCGGATTCGGGGAGGCGACGAGTGGAAGGCCGCGTTCCGTACCAACCGAGGGCTCTTCGAACCCCTGGTGATGTACTTCGGCCTCACCAACTCTCCGGCCACGTTCCAGACGATGATGAACGACATCTTCCAAGACCTCATCCTGTCCGGAGATGTCATGGTATACCTTGACGACATCCTCATCGCTCACTCCGATCTCGCGCGCCACCGAGAGATCGTCCGAGAAGTCCTCCGGCGGCTCCGGGCGCACAAGCTTTACCTCCGGCCGGAGAAGTGCGAATTCGAGAAGTCGTCGATCGAGTACCTCGGCGTCATCATCTCGCACAACCACGTCGAGATGGACCCGGTCAAGGTCGCCGGAGTCGCAGCCTGGCCTGCTCCGGAGAACAAGAAGGACGTGCAGCAGTTCCTTGGCTTCACGAACTTCTACCGGAGGTTCATCCGGGCGTTCTCGGACATCGCGCGGCCCCTCTTCGACCTCACAAAGAAGAGCGTCGCTTGGACCTGGACCGCTGCCGCGGCCGCCGCCTTCCAAGCCCTCAAGGACGCGGTGATCGCGGAGCCCGTCTTGGTCCTACCCGACGAGTCGCGTCCGTACCGGGTCGAGGCGGACAGCTCCGACTACGCTACCGGGGCCGTCCTGTCCCAGCCGGACGCAAACGGAAAGTGGCACCCGGTCGCGTTCTACTCCAAAGGTCTGAGTGACGTCCAGCGCAACTACGAGATCCACGACAAAGAGATGCTCGCGATCATCCGAGCCCTAGAGGAGTGGCGACACTTCCTCGAAGGTACGCAGCATCCAGTCGAGATCTGGACGGATCACAAAAACTTGGAGTACTTCCGGAAGGCACAGAACTTGAACCGGAGGCAGGCGCGGTGGTCCCTGTACCTGTCCCGGTTTGATTTCGCGCTCCACCACCAGCCCGGACGCCTCATGTATAAAAGCATTTTTCACCAATTATTATTAGGTTGAAGTTGCAGGTTGAGGTTGAGGACGCATGCCCAGTTGAGCACTGAGGTTAAGTGATTTTGACAGGTTACACAGGCAGGTTGAGGTCCCAAATGGTCTATTTGAGGTCCAGTATGCTGTACAAGGCTGTGGTCATCAGGTCATGAGGTGGCTATTTGAGGTTGAGAACGCAACTTGTGAGGTTGAGAACGCGACTTGTGAAGTTGAGAACGCGACCTGCCAGATTCAGTGCTGAGGTCAAAGATTTAAGTGTATTAGGTATTTCCATGATCGTATCATGATCTAACCATGGTCAGACCATGATTAAACCATGGTTGAATGAGATCAAAACTAAGATGCTGCAGCTAATCACCACATTTCTCTTGATCAAGCCATCAACAAACACCATCAATTTTGATGCCATTCATTATTTTTGATCAGACATCATCAAATTATGATTTCCATCATTTATTCATGATATGTCATTTGCTTTCATGATTTATTGATCAGTCTAATGAGATCTGGATCGATAACAGATTCAAGTGAAGTTTTGAATATCTGAGTGATCATTGGGCAGATCAAAAAATATTAGGATATAGTACACGAACATGAGCAAGTGCCTGGGTCCATAATAATATAACATGAGTGTCTTCAGCCCTTCCAATGAGATGAGAAAATGTATCATACAAATCATTGACCTCCTCATCGGTCAGAGTTCCCATCGGGGGCTGAACAATAACCTGACTAAGATCAGGAGGAGGTCCAGTGTGCCCTACCCATGAGCTCGAGCCCTCTGCATGTGAGTTGTTCTGAGCCTGCGAGCGAAGCACTCCATCATCTCGAAGTCCCTGCCAGTCAATCCCATAGACTTCTAACTCCTCCTCGTCAAAGTTCTCTTCAGCCGCAGGAAGCTGATCCCCACGAACACCATTAACATACATATCAAAGACAAACATGTCGGTTGGGGAGCGGTTGGGAGAATTTCGTATCTGAATACGATGTTGGTTCCATGACTGGGCAAAGAAATCGAGCTGGGTATTGATAAGGCCGAGAAAGAGGAAGTGCAAAAGCCAAATATGAGCGACATTGTTGATGTCGAGCCCATACCGGACTTCCAGCAGGGTAAAATGGTCGCCCCAAGTTGCGCCAACCTGTGCAGTTACATCGACCCACAGTCGTTCAATGCGGACATTATGAACACTTCTAAAAGCCGAAATTGAAATCAGTTTTCTTTTTGGAAGAAACTAGGCACAAATTGAGTTACCGTCCCCATATATATGACCCTCTGCGGGCTCCACGGTGGGATTCCATCCAAGCAGCAACATAGAGATTTTCGGCACCATGGTCCCCACGCATACGCGATGGGATGCCATATACACCGGCAGCATCTAGAAATAGTTCCAAGACAGTGTCTGCAGTGTTGTTGTCACTCGCACGTAGCCCTGTTATAAGGCGGGAATATCCGTCGATGAAACCATGAATAACTATTCCCCAACGAATCAGACCTATGATGAGGAGTATGAGATTCCAAGTTGGTTCAGAAGGAAGCGAAAGCCTACCATGCTGGCCATCATGGTGCCAGAGAGAATTTGGGCCGAGCACACGATAGTCACGGCGCCGAATGCGGATGCGCTCAAATATTCGTCGAACTGGATCAATTCGAAGGAGAGACTGGCGAATCCGCTCGATCGGAACACGATGCCCGAGGCGGCGCAGCATTCCATTCAGCATGCTTAGACCTGCTCGTCGGTAATGCGTCCGCAAGCGAAGGAGAAGCATATCGAGGTCGTCATCAGATATATCTGATAAAGGCCCAGTGAATGAAGTAGTTGGCTGAGATGAGGCTGCGAGCTCTGCAACCTCGGGAGGGAATGAGCCAGTCGGTGGGATGGGGAGATCAGGATCAAGGATATCATCTCCATCGGAAGGACCAGCAGTATCCAAGGAATCATCAGCTTGTTGGAAAGGATTTTGCTGTGGTTCGACAATGCCATGAGCAATAAGAGCATTTCGCACAGTTGTCCGACCGACTCCGAGAAACCTACTGATGCTTGCAGTGGATCTCTGGCCATATGCCCATCGAAGAAAATCAGGATCAATATAAATGCGAGGCCGCCCAGGTCCATCTGGAGATATGGTTTGGACAAGGACTGGTCTGCCATGATGCGATGCATCAACAGCATCTTGATATTCGAGTCGGATGTCGAGTCGCATTGCAGCTAGACTTGTCTCCAATGTAGTGAATTCTTCAGGTGGGAAGATTGCTTGGTTCTGGATCACATTTTTAGGGATATTTATTTTCAAGAGTTGTATACTTGCTTCGGTTACAATGTCTGCAAATTCATCAAGGTCATCACCGAGTCGCGAGATTACAATCGCATCGGTCTGAGTTCCAACCAAATCGGTGATTGCAGCCTGAAAGCGATGGTAATGAGTTCTGAAGGCATTCAGAAGAACTTCTTGAGCGAATGAGCCAAGTTGTGGAAGATCCATGCGATAAGCGAGTGGTGTGGATCAAGAATTGTTGTGACATGTGACATGTGACCAAATCTTTCTCACTTCGCCACATGGCTCTGGCAGTCGCAGCAGGTAAGAATCTCACCCACTTTGATCGCTCTAAACTTATCTGTTTCTTTGCTCAAGGCTCACCTGCAGCAGAGCCTGCACAGAAAGTCAGCTGCCACATCATCGTCAAAGAGACAGCTGCACCTGATATTAGCCATGTCTTCGCTGGGCTCGAGTTCCCCATGTCTTTCCTTGTTGAAAGAGTTGGAGGACGATATTTGTGCACAACAGCTTTGGCATTATTGACCTGCCTGCGATCTCATGCTGCCAATCTTCTTGCTTCTCGCAATATTGCGATCGATCCTTCTATTTTGTCTGTGATACAAGGGTCCCATCCACTCGCTGCCAACATTATGGTCGCAACATCGAGGACCCTTGATTTTGCCAACCAAACCTATCGCAATTACCAGAATGGTTTTCGAGAGCTCGGTGGCCTATTAGGCTTTTCATCCACCATTCCACTCGCCGAGTTCGACGATGCCATTGATGTACCTTCGGTCACTGGGAATGGACCTGAAGCACCCCTTTTTTTTGACACCTGGTCTACCATGGATGTAGTTCCGAGATCACATTTCGTTCTCTTCTTCATCATCACACAAACTCCACTCTTTCCATTGATTTCGCTCCCACTGGGATACGATATACCTTCCCTTGATTTTGGTGGTGATTTTTCTCTTCCACCAGTCGAGAATGGACACCGAACCCCTGCCTTGCTTCACTCTACATTGACACCATCCTCGGCTTCTGTCTCACCATCCCGATCTTTGCAGCGACAATCACGCAGTCCATCACCTTATCCTACTCAAAGACACTCCAATGTGTCTAAAAGCGAGGCAATAATCGAAATATGCCAGTCAAAAATCACAGAGTTCGAAAGTATCCGGCCAAAAGCTCAATTTCGGAGCGGAAATTGCTCGACCTCGCTCGCATCGCTTGCTCGTTCCTTTTACTTCATGGAGCGGCTCATTGTCGGACTTGGACTTGAGCCTGGAGATCTCAAGTCTTCTCGCTCATTTACACTCCAGAATGGGAATATTGTCGAGTTGAATCTCGAGCAGGTTCTTGGGAACTTCGCCTGGACAGCCCCCACTTTCGGCAAGAAGTGGAAACTGTACAAGCTTGCGAAGGCTATTGCCCTTCGAGCATGGAATGGCAAGTCTCAATAATCTTGTATAGCAATTTGGGCAATTTCTGATGGAAGCTCAGACCATACCGATGCTACACCCGAGCTGCGAAATATCTACCTGGGCATCAAGTTTTTGTGGGCCAAGAATGGCCCTCTCGACGACCTCAATATTCCATTGCCTTCACCAGAGGGACAAGGCGACGAGAAATGTGCTGCAGATCTCAAGCAAGTACATCTTGCTAAATGCCACACTCTTCACAACAAATATACCTCTGAATCCTAGGTATTCTATTCACCCCTTGTTTTACATTCAATTTACTTATAATGTTGCAGTCTCAGCGACCTTTCTTAACCTCATGGACGACATGACCCCTAGTATATATTTGCATAACTAGACTACTACCACTTTGACCCATTGCTGTATATCTTGCTAACTAGAATACCCTCTCGTCGCTCATTAATGTAGAATACTTAGTTCAGGCTTTTTAGATTACTACATACAAACCTTTAGTCTTATCGATCATAGATGTGATCGCGTGCAAAATACTGGATAAGATTGAGTCTGAAGTAGATTAGATCAAGTTGGACATGCTTGGACAATGAGGCACAGAATATTTATAGAGAACACCTGCTGTAGGCATGGCATCACAACACATGTAGAACACACCAACAATGAGGCACAGAATATTTAGAAAGAACACCTGCTGTAGGCATGGTATGATATCACAACACATGTAGAACACACTGATAATGGGGCACAGAATATTTATAGAGAACACCTGCTGTAGGCATAGTATGATATCACAACACATGTAGAACACACCGACAATGAGGCACAGAATATTTAGAAAGAACACCTGCTGTAGGCATGGTATGATATCACAACACATGTAGAACACACCGATAATGAGGCATAGAATATTTATAGAGAACACCTGCTGTAGGCATTGTATGATATCACAACACACGTAGAACACACCTATGACATCACAGAACACATGCAGTATGCATGTCCATCTTTAAGTATATAAGTAGTGTAGCCTGCGTCCTTGTACCCTAGTTCTTCTATTCCATTCATTTTACGACACTACATGAAGTCTTTTAAACAACGCGACACAGGCAAGACATCTGATAGCCCACCCATGAGCAAGAAAGCAGTCAAAGCAGCAGGTATAGAAAATTACTCCACGTACAAGTTCTTGACTCATAAATACTTTACTCAAGCGACAACTTACATCCACGAGCCTAGCGTTCTTGCATCACTTGATAGCCTACTTGCAGTCCCAGATGCTAGGGATGCACTGGTGGCATCAGTCACTAAAATTCACCCTGATCTCACAACGGTATGCTGCAGTCTTCTGTATTTGGCTTTTGATTGATTTTTTGCTGGCAGTTTGAAGATGTGATTAGGTTCGCTCTCAATGTAACAGAAATTGGGAGCGACGCAAATATCGCATGGCGTGGTCTAAACACGAGGATTGATACAGCAAAGAAAGCGAAGCTGGAAGTACTAGGGCTTCCAAGCCATCGAGAAAAACGGCAATTTGTGAGGATCTGAATGTACATTTTACATGTCACTAACAGCATAAAAGATAAATCTTCTAGGCTTGCAGCGAAACCCCATGCAATTGGTACTTCATAGAAAACCAGCCTGGCCCCGACAAACCCAGTAGTTTTCTTCAACCACAGATTATATTCCGGCCACGGACAGAAGTTGCACTAAAACGAGGCCACATAATAACTGACCTTGACATCGAGAAATGTCAAGATTACCTTACGATCTGGCCACACCAATCTGTCCTCTTTATCAACCCCTTAGGTGTGTTTCATTACTTATACAGATGTCTGTATACTAATAATAGCAAAGACCACAAAGACATCGAGCTCTCAGTGCACCGTGAAGTGGCAACAAATGTGCCGCCGCTTTACGAATGGTATAACCATGTCGTGGACATAGCTTGTTCTGAACGTCGTAATGTCCGGGTATGTATTTTTTCTCCTTCCTATTCTGCTCTACCAGATTTTTTTAAATGTTGCTGCAGCCCACTCATCCAGGGAAGATGGTACAAGTCGGCTGGAATGCTGGTCCACGACATGCTCGCATATTTGGCCTTGCAAAAAGCTACACAACCAACATTGACCAGGAGGTGGCCATCGAACATGATCAAGATGTGATTACTGCTCTCACTTTGACTTGGAGCATCGCCAAGGCCTTTCTGCCCACGGAAATGATTAGTTCGATCACAGATGCTGTCGGAGAAATTGGCCTCCCAAGGCTTGCAACACGCAATATTGCTGAAGGTAGATAAAATTAAGTATGCAGATAAAATAACTCACTGGAACTTTTAGGAACTGGTTACAGGCTCAACCTTGGTGGTAAACATTACGAGTTCCCACTTTACGAGCGTGCACCCTGTGAAGGTCTTTTGACGCAAAACTATGCATCGTATGTCTACTGGTTACTTTTCTGATTATTTCACCTGATGGAATATTTTAGGCCCGTTCATATTGATCCAGCACATGCACCATTTACTGTGTCGTTGACAACTGGCCAAATTGTTCCTGATTCTCCACCTGCCCTATCTCCACTGGGTGTGCCTGAGTCAGGGCGCACCCTTCGCAGCCATGCTCAGAATCCTGCACCGATCACCCAACAACCAGTAGCACTGGCACCATCTTATGGAGGTGGTAATTTCATTGACCACTCCCTGAAAGTTCGCATAATACAGGCAGCTGGAACTCTCCTCGGACACAAGCAGACATACAAACATAGTACCACCCTCTCTGTGGCACACTTGCTTGTGGGGGCACAATCCCATTCACTGCTAGGATAAAAGAGGAATTTGAAAAGATGATGGAGGGAGGCACACACATCGAAATTCATGAAGGGGAATTTAGCCCAGAATCAGATTAACATGTAATTGAGAATAGAGGTTGGATTGTAATTCCAGTGATATTTTTGTCTATACTTGAAGAAAGAAAAAACCCAAGACAGAAATACAAAAAGCTTGAAACTCCCAACAAAATGCCTTAGGGAAATGTGTAAATTAACTGCCCACCTGGGGGTTTGAACTCGGAGCCTTCCGAATGCACCACAGCCAACCTTATCCAGTGTTGGGGCGAAACAAACATTACAACTGCACCATCATGACCATAAGTACCTTAGGCAGCAATATGACCTAGATACTGAATTCAGCTTTTCAGGCTGCCAAAAATCAGTTGCAGCACAAAGAAAGGCAGCTCAAGTCGCAAAGTGAAGTTCAAAGCAAAAATCAAATGACAGCCAAAGACATTGATAGCTCAAAAACGACAGTGACAATTATGACCAAGGCAACAGTGGTATTATAAGTGGTGTAAGAGTAAGAGCGAATGTTTGTCAACAAATAGTAGCGAGTCCACAGTAAAAATCGGTCCAGTTATGATACAAACAAGTTACAGTATCGTATGAGCCCCGATCCCATTCAGGGTCTGCAGAAACAACCAATTCTCGATTGCCTGCTCAACAGTGAAGGGCCAGATGTCATTCCCACCTTCATCCTGAGCAGGATACGACCGACTGCAGAGTTCAGCAAGAAAAATAATCGGAATCCGAACTGTGCGAAAGCAGGCACGAAATGCGATTACTCCCTGCTTCATCAAGCTCCTCCTCGTGGCTTCGTCGTTGTGATAACCTTCGTCATCGGGCCCAACAAAATGGACGACAAGTTTCTGATGCTCGTCAAAGTCGATGTGAGGAGATCCAGTGCTCGACCAGCAAAAGCACTTCGGCCTGAAAGCAGGGGAGTCTACCTCATTGTATGGAATTAGTTTGCTGAATCTTGCTTTTCCCTCGTCCAATTCGGCAGAGCAAGGGACCCCGAGGTCTGCAGGAAATTCTGGAGCATCGAAGGGAGATCCATGGCGAGGATGGGGTTGGTGGCAGACTCAACGAACTGTCTGATCGCAGACCGACTTGGGGTGAACATAATGAGGTAAGGCTCAATCGAGCCAAAATCGTGTATGACCGATGTCCAAGTTTTCGAAATAAAACCAGCAGAGCCCGAAGGATCTGAGCAGAGAACCTCCGAAAAAATGTCAGTAAGTGAAACCCAGTGCGACGAACCATGATGCATACCTGCCCGAAGTCGAAGCCATTGGAGCAGGGAAGTCGGAACCCAGTAACGAACTCCATGAGCTCGGTGTGGGTCGGAGGCTGGGGTCCAATGACAGAGGTATACAGCATGTCGATGCCAAGGGCCTCGTGTTGTGCCAAGTCGCGACTATTGAGAGAAGCAATCTAGAATATAGAATAGAAGGTCATGTCAATGAAGAGCAGACGATATTAGTTTCTGACTGGCCTGGATATCATGAAAAGTTGCAAAGTGCTGAGCAAACGATCGGATGTCGCCTGCAGGCCCTGCCGAAATCCAGCGATCCAGCAAAGCTTTCAGCTCGGGGTGCCACTCGCCGATGAATTCACGAGTCAGCGACCGAACATCACATTGATTTGCTGCCCACTGTATGAGACAGGGGCTCAGAGGCTCAGGAGCGATCCCATGGATGAGCAACAGAGCAGCCAGACATCCCAGTACCATAAGATTTATGCGACGATCAGCATTGACCAGCCCTGAACTAGCCAAAGGCATGGTCGTTGCTACCGAGCATTTACCTTCAAACCGAGTGAGGAACCACTGCCCCCCATGTTGAACATAACAGTAGAAGGCTGTCCATATGGCTTCTCGCCCGATGCCAACACCAGTTGAGAGAAGGCTACCATCATCGTTGAGACTGCATATACTATTAGCGATTCGGAAGTGGGCAGATCATAATAAGTACTCACAGGTTATATACTTGGTCGGCAGCCATGATTTCGCTGAAGTTGCGACGAGCAGCTGCCTCCTTGCACTTGGTAACCAGACACATAGATAGCTCGGGTATATTTCGGCCCAAGATAACAAGGGTAGAGGGAGCACGATTGCTTGAGGCTGTCTCAAAGATGGACTTGACGAAGTCCTCAGATTGAAAGACTGCTCTATATCGCCCAGGTATCGGAACCCATGTGGTCGCCCAGAGCCCAGAACCAGTCGACTATGGGAAGGTAAGTCAGTTATGAAACTTGTGGCAAATGCCCGACACTAACCTGCGACGAGGATGAGGGCACAGGCAGAGAGTTCTGGACGAGTTGTTCGATAAGATGACATAGACAAGTTTAAGAGGTCATACCTGTGTAGCAGATGTTTCAGATGGAATCGGCAGGGCAAGAGAGGAAGTAGGATGCTAAATAGTATGTGATTAGCTGTAGCCCAATCATCGCTCTAACGAAAGTGCCTACAGTCTGTATCCTTGGAGTGGGTATCGGGAGAAGTACTGCTGCAGTTGGGGTCGCTGAAGCCAAAGCCGAAGTCGAAGTTGCTGCCTGCATTACTGGAGCAGGAGGTTGCATCGCTGGTGGGGTCGGCTGGACTGGAGTCGGAGTAGGGGGTAAGTTTTCGGAGTCAGAGTCCTGCAGAATAATCTATTAAGATACCGACTGCACAAAAAGGAAATCCACGAACGAAGAGCATATCATCGACTTCCCTCTCTTCATCTGTCTCGCCACCAGAGTCGCAAGGGGGTGGAGACCATTGAGACGAGGTTTCCCCTGTTTCGTTTCCAGCAGAGTAAACCGAGTGCATAAATTGGGGGAGGCAAGAATGGCGACGAGCAAGATGTGACCCAGAGGTGGGTCCGATTTTGGCAAGCCCAGTAATGCCTGATTGAGCGACAACTGTAAATCATGGTCAGAAAAGGGAAAAAGAGAGTATAGTATGATGTACCAAAATTGAGGATGAGTCGTCTGTTTCTAATGGTGAGATCTGGCTTGCAGAATCTTGGTGAATTGTGTGGGCTGAGAAGCCCACCGAGAGTGAGTTGATTGTTGATCGGAACACGAGTGAGTGTGATAAGATTGTCAGTCCGACGAGGGATGCCTCTGTTGGAGAGGGCGAGAAGTTGCAGGTGGAGTACTTCATAGTCTCGAACCTGCTGACGAAAAGAATACGATGGTTCAGAGAACACCCATTTCTTGGGTGAATCGGCCATATCTCGAGCGACTGTGTGGATGAGAGTCACGATTGAAGTTTCAACAGGAAGACGATGCAGGAATCGTAAAGAGTTGTTGTCGAGAAAAGTTGGAAACGAGTCAGGGAAGCGATGCACCAAATGCACACTGGCATTGGGCTGGGTCTGTGGATTGTAATATTAGCCAACAATATAGCAGTACAACCAATGGCTCACAGTAGGCAAGTACACATGGACTTCGATGTGAATGAACTGTTGGTTGGAAAGGCTGTCGGTTTGGAGAGCTGATGCAAGTGAACTGTCATCGACCAGAGTTGGAGTGGCCTGAGCTCGGCCCCTACCATTGCGACGAGGACCTGGAGGAAGAAGGGAGGGTCCAAGAGGAAAATGACTGTCAATCGCCTCGTTTCGACCCTGGTTGGCCTCAGAGATTTCAGAGCGAGTGGGACGATCTTGGAGCCGACTACGAGATCCTGCAGCCTGGCGAGGTTGATTCGAATTAGCAGCCATAGGAACTGCCAATGAAGACGATCCAAGAATGGCTGAGGGAAGAGCTGCTGTTGTTGGGTTTGGGTGTCCCCGAGCTGATAAGGGGATGCCTGCACGAAGAGGGCGAGTACTGGTATAGCTTGTGATCGGCAAGGCGAGTCCATTGGCAGATGACCAGGTTGGGGAGCAGGCTGTGTCGCTAGAGGCTGCTGCATTTGCTGTACAAACTGGAGAGCAAGAGCAAGAGTTTCGGGGCTGATCTGACTCATGATGCTATACTGATGTTAGCAATTCAAAGTAGTGGAGGCGAATTGGAGCCTCACAGTTCAATGATTGTCAGAGTGAACTCTGAACAAGTTGATAAGCTTGAGAATGATTTCAAGTCGATTATTTACTCACAACAAAAAGGCCAAAAAATGAATGAGAGAGAAGCGAAGAAGGATGGAGATGGATCTTGAGCAGGCTATATTGTGCAATATTCCAGTCAGCGACCCAGTAACCAGGAAATAGGAAATACACCAACAGGAAACGAGGAGAAAAAAGCGATGGTATTGGTTTGCTGGGAAAGACTTATGTTCAGTAGCGAACAGGCATAAAGTTTTCTGAGACACACCTGTAAAATGAGAGGTTGAGCGAGTTCGGCAGTAGCGAGTTAAGTGATAATGCAGGCGAGCAAAAAAGAGGGGTCTTGTCTTGCTTACTATTTATATACCTGGTTCGAATTCATGGCTAGGATTATCCAAGACCGATTGAACTCATAGTTCAATGATGCCACATCATATTTGATGATGCCTCATCGTATTTGATGATGCTACATCGTATTTGATGATGCCTCATCATATTTGATGATGCTCAACCATGTTTGATGATGTCAAATCATAATAGAACGATGTCATATCCCAAGGGGGAAATTGGTTGCTGTAAGGGCAACCTCAGCTCGGCGCAGAGCGCGGGAGACTAGCGGGAGAATCCGAAGCAACTCAATTGAATGGTACTAAATACAGGTTTCTAGAATACGCACCTAGCGGGAGAATCCGAAGAGAAGAAAGGATGAGGATTCTCACGCTAGGCGAGGTTTTTTTAAGTACTAGCCAGTAGCACGTGTCCGGAGGGATCGGCAGAGGTCTCGAGCTTGATCACACAGCACGTGCCAGTGAGAGCGGCCGGACGGACGGAAGGGAACAGAGTCCGGAGGGACGGGAGGTGACGTTCCGGATGGAGGCGCAGGCTGGGGTGCGAGTCCGGAGGCCGGACGAAGGATCGGACGAGGAAGCGGGGCAGTGCAATGGGCCGGAGCCGGACGGACGGACGGATGGACGGACGGACGGGCGGTTCCCCTGACATCACCCCCCCCTTGGAATGCGGCGTCCCGACGCATGAATCGGACCTGGGCGTCGCGCCTCCGGAACGAGAGCGAGTCGAAAGCGGCCGAGGCGATCCGGCGCGGGGCGTTGGGGTAGCGGCGATAGTAGGCCTCGATGGCGTCTCGAGCGAAGACGTCGGAGTGCTTTACCCATTTATTGTGTTCCGGGCCGTAGCCTTTCCACCGCACCATGTACCAGAGGCTGCCATAACGGACCTTCGCTTCTAGGATCTCCTCGACCTCCCATTGAACGTCGTCGTCCGTCTGAAGGACGGGTGGGGGTTCGTCGTTCCGGGGGCGTCCGGGGAACGGGTCCGGTTCCGCGAGCTGGAGTTTCACCACCGGAAAGACCGGGTGGAGCTGGGAGTACCGGGGGGGGAGCTCGAGCTTGTACGCACCCTTTCCGACAACCTTCACGACCTTGAAGGGGCCGAGGCGTTTGTCCGCGAATTTGACGGACGGACGGGTCGTCCGGATGTCGGAGGCGTCTAGCCAGACTCGGTCGCCTACTTTGATCTCCGGGGCGGGCGTGCGTCGGCGATCGTAGTACAGCTTGAACTCGTCTTTGGCCTTAACGAGCGCGGCTTTGGCTTCCGAGACTCCGGACGCGATCCGGTCGCGGAACTCGTTCGCGGATTCCACGTTCGAGCGCAGTCCGTTGGGCTCAAATCCCATCCGGGGGAGCCTTCCGGTGTCCGTCATGAACGGGACTTGCTGCGTCGAGGAGTGGACGTGGTTGTTGTACGCGAACTCCGCGGCCGGGAGGAGCTCGTCCCAGTCGTCTTGTTTGTAGTTCGTGAAGATCCGGACGAACTGCTCGAGTTCCTGATTGACGCGTTCGGTCTGGCCATCGGTCTGCGGGTGGTAGGCGGTGGAGGTCGCTGGTTCTATCCCGATGAGGCGCCACAGTTCCGTGGTGAACTCCGCGACGAACTGCGGCCCACGGTCGGAGATGTATTTCCGGGGGGTTCCGTGGTGCCTCCAGACGTTCCGGTAGTAGAGCCGAGCGGCTCCGACCGCGCCAAGGCCGGTGTGGCACTCGTTGAAATGGGCCCGCTTACCCAGGACGTCGACTACGACCATGACCGCGTCGAACCTGTGCGCGTCTGGGAGCTCGACGATGAAGTCCACCGAGACGGTGTCCCAACGTTCTTCCGGGATTTCGGTCGGGTGGAGCTCTCCGTGGGGCAGCTTCCGAAGCGCCTTCGTCCGGTTGCATGGATCGCAGGTCCGGACGTATTGGCCGACGTGACGGGACAGCTGGGGCCACCAGTAATTCCGGGAGATGAGCTCGAGGGTTTTGAAGCGTCCGGCGTGTCCGGCGACCCGGGTGTCGTGGTGCAGGGCGATGATTCGGCGCCGGAGGTCCTTATTCCGCGGTACGACGACCTTACCGCGGTAGTAAAGGAGCCCTTCTGCGACACGCCACTCGGACGACCGGGGGGGCGGACGTTCCGGTTCTTGAGGAGTTCTCGCGCGACAAGCGCGACGGGGTCCTCAAGGTCCGGCTCACCCGTGAAGGCCTCCCGGACGTCACGAAGGAGGGGGACCTCGGGTCCGGCCACCACGACACCTTCCAGTGCGCGGACGTGGAACAAGTCCGGGCGAAGAAGGGTAACGTCCGTGTTGTCCGAGCCCACTCCGTGGTCCGGACGGCGGGACAGCGCGTCCGGACGGCCCATGAGGCGTCCGGGCTGGTGGTGGAGCGCGAAGTCAAACCGGGACAGGTACAGGGACCACCGCGCCTGCCTCCGGTTCAAGTTCTGCGCCTTCCGGAAGTACTCCAAGTTTTTGTGGTCCGTCCAGATCTCGACCGGGTGCTGCGTACCTTCGAGGAAGTGTCGCCACTCCTCTAAGGCCCGGATGATCGCAAGCATCTCCTTGTCATGGATCTCGTAGTTGCGCTGGACGTCACTCAGACTTTTGGAGTAAAACGCGACCGGATGCCACTTCCCGTTCGCGTCCGGCTGAGACAGGACGGCTCCGGTGGCGTAGTCGGAGCTGTCCGCCTCGACCCGGTATGGACGCGACTCGTCGGGCAGGACCAAGACGGGCTCCGCGGTTACCGCATCCTTGAGGGCTTGGAAGGCGGCAGCCGCGGCAGCGGTCCAGGTCCAAGCGACGCTCTTCTTGGTGAGGTCGAAGAGGGGCCGCGCGATGTCCGAGAAAGCCCGGATGAATCTCTGGTAGAAGTTCGTGAAGCCGAGGAACTGCTGCACGTCCTTCCGGTTCTCCGGAGCCGGCCAGGCGGCGACTCCGGCGACCTTGACCGGGTCCATCTCAACGTGGTTGTGCGAGATGATGACGCCGAGGTACTCGATCGACGACTTCTCGAACTCGCACTTCTCCGGCCGGAGGTAGAGCTTGTGCGCCCGGAGCTGCCGGAGGACTTCTCGGACGATCTCTCGGTGGCGCGCGAGATCGGAGTGAGCGATGAGGATGTCGTCAAGGTATACCATGACGTCTCCGGACAGGATGAGGTCTTGGAAGATGTCGTTCATCATCGTCTGGAACGTGGCCGGGGAGTTGGTGAGGCCGAAGTACATCACCAGGGGCTCGAAGAGTCCTCGGTTGGTACGGAACGCGGCCTTCCACTCGTCGCCTCCCCGGATCCGGACGTTGTTGAAGCCCCACCGGACGTCGAGTTTTGTGAAGAACCGGGCTCCCTTTAGGCGGTTAATGAGGTCGTTAATCAGCGGGAGCGGGTATCGGTTCTTCACGGTCATCGCGTTGAGCGCTCGGTAGTCCTGGACGAACCGGAGGCTTCCGTCCTTCTTCTTGATGAAGAAGACCGGAGACGCCATCGGGGACTTGGACGGACGGATCCGGCCGGTGCTCAGCCCATCCTCGATGAACGCGTCGAGTTCCTTCTGCTCGAGGGGGGAGATCGGGTAGACCTTGCAGTTGGCCGGCTTTGCGTCCGGGACGAGTTCGATGGCGTGGTCCCACGTCCGGCGCTCCGGTAACGCGTCGAACGACTCCTTGTCAAAGACGTCGGAGAAGTCCTCGACCCAGGTCGGAACCGAGGTCCCAGGCGGGGCCGAGTTCCGGGCGAAGGCCTCCGCGAGCCGTTGGGAGACGGTGCTCCCGGCGCGGATTTCCTCGGCCAGAGCGAACGCGGTGTAGAGGATCTGGTCGCCTTCTTCTAGCTCGTCATCGTCGTCTTCGTCCGGGTCCGGAGTGAGGTCCGGACAGTCGTCTCCGTCGCCGTCCGGATCGTACCCGTCGTCTCCGCACCACTCCTCCGAGTCAATGGCACAGATAGACGGGACGGGACCTTCGCGGAGCTGTCGGAGGATCGCGGCGGAGATCTTCGCGCTGCGACGGACGGCGCGAAGCTCGTCTCGGCAGGTGCTGCAGCTGGTCGGGCAGCGGGTCATCCGGACTTCCTTGGTTTCCCAGTCGATCTCCGGGTTGTGTTTCTGAAGCCAGGAGTAACCGAGGATGACGTGCTGCTTCCCGAGCCGCGTCACGGCGAGTTGGATGCGTTCCGAGTGACCCTTGTAGTTGACGACCATATCGACTACGCCCGTAATGCCTCCGGATGCATTGGGTGTGCCGTCGACGTTGAGGACCGGGATAGGCTGGGAGAGCTTCCGGACGGGAAGGTTGCGGGAGATCACGTACTCCGAGTCAATGAAGTCTCCGGTCGCTCCGCAGTCGACCAGACCTTTCACGGACACCTTAGCCGCGGTTTCTACCGACTGCATCTCCAACGGAATGTGCAGGGAGTTCCGGCCCTCCACGGAATCAATAACGTACTGCCGGGGCAGTTTGCGTTCCCATCTCGGACGGTGGACGCGGGGAATGGAAGGGGTTTTTGCCTCCGGGGCGGGAATAGGGGGCTCCGGCCGGGGGGCGGAAACCGGAGCAGGGGGTGCGTCTTTCGTTTCAACTGCTGATTTATTGGGTATATCTTTGTACAGGCAGGAGTAACGATTAGGGGACGCGACCGAGGGCGCACCGCTCACTCGACCGCGTCCGGAAAACCCTCCGGCTCCGCGTCTCCGGCGTCCGGCTCGGTCGGAAGCCCGGCGGTAGTAGAGAGGCGCGCGAAGAGCTCTCCGAGGAGGTCGTCTCCGAGTTGACGGACGACCTCGTCCAGGACGTCTGCGTGCCGGACGTCCGAGGGAGTCGGGCAGTCTCGGGCGAGGTGTCCGGACGCACCGCAGCGGAAGCAAGCGCGCGGTGCGAAGCGCGCGCGGGTCCGGTCAACTTCCATCGGAATGCCAGGCGGAAGGGCGGGCGCCGGCGCGGCTTTGGGAGCAGGCGTGAAGGAGGGGACTGGGAGGAACGTCCCAGTGCGAGGGCGTGCGGGCGGAGCCGGGGCACGAGTCGGAGGTGCTCCCGCTCGGACGCGGGCGAGGGCGTCGTACTGACGGAAGGCGCGGAGACGCCATCCGGCGTAGTCTAGCAGCGCCGGAGCGGTTCCGGACGTGGTGATCGCTGCGTTGATCCTCGGGTCGAGCCCCGCTCGGTACTTGGTGACGCGGACGAGCGGATCCGTGTACCCGGCCGTGGCGGTGAGTTCCTCGAAGTCGTCCGTGTACCGGTAAACGTCGCGGGAGCCCTGGTAGTAGCTGTGGGTCTCCAGCCGGAGGAGAGCTTGGTCTTGCTCGTTTTCCTCGACGAACCGGAGCCGGAACTCGGACTCGAATTCCGCCCAGGACGGGAATGGGAACGGAACGATTGCGGACTGTCGTTCGGCCCATCGTCCGGCCGCGTCTCGCGCCATAAAGGACATGGCGTACCGCACGAGTTTTTCCTCGACGAGCTGTCCGTGGACCATGAAGGCTTCCGGAACCAGTCGGAGGTATGTGAGGACGGAGTGGGGGAACATCCGTCCTTGGGTCCGGTCGCCGTCGAAGACGGCCGGGGGGTTCGGTCGGAGAACCGATTTTGCTGCGGGGGTGAGGGTGGTAAAGTCTGGACCCACCGCCGGAGCCGGAGCGGCAGGGACGGGGGCAGTCGCGGGTGGATTTTGGTTGTTGTGTAAAACGCGGAGGAGTAGGGCTTCGATGTTTGCGAGAGAGCCTTCGACCGCGGTCAGCCGGGATTCGGGGTCGGCAGCCGGTTCCGGGATGTAAACATCCGGGAGCTCGGGTGGCGCGGACCCGCTTCCGGGCGTCGGAGCGTCCATCAAGGAGGAGGGGTCGAGGTTGGAAGTCGGGGAGGCCGGAGCGCTAGCGTAGCAGTCCGAGTCCGAGTCTACACCGAACTTCGCAATCTTGACCAGTTGATCCCTTAGATCCTTTCTTCTGCTGTAAGGGCAACCTCAGCTCGGCGCAGAGCGCGGGAGACTAGCGGGAGAATCCGAAGCAACTCAATTGAATGGTACTAAATACAGGTTTCTAGAATACGCACCTAGCGGGAGAATCCGAAGAGAAGAAAGGATGAGGATTCTCACGCTAGGCGAGGTTTTTTTAAGTACTAGCCAGTAGCACGTGTCCGGAGGGATCGGCAGAGGTCTCGAGCTTGATCACACAGCACGTGCCAGTGAGAGCGGCCGGACGGACGGAAGGGAACAGAGTCCGGAGGGACGGGAGGTGACGTTCCGGATGGAGGCGCAGGCTGGGGTGCGAGTCCGGAGGCCGGACGAAGGATCGGACGAGGAAGCGGGGCAGTGCGATGGGCCGGAGCCGGACGGACGGACGGATGGACGGACGGACGGGCGGTTCCCCTGACAGTTGCAGATGTGCACCTCAACCTGAACTTGACAGTTCGCAACCATTGATGGCGACCTCGGGCTTTGATATGGTAATGCAACCTGAACACAGTAGGTATGCAACCTGCCCTATGATGTATCAAAACCTCAATTCTAGACCTCAACCTCAACCTCATAATGTGCCAAAACCTCATACCTCAACCTCATCAGGTGCAAAAACCTCCTACCTCCTACCTGTAAAACACTGTTTCAAACCTCGTTTCCAGACCTGCCAATTTCCAACGATAAATAAGGTCATACATGTCGAGCGGGTGATCGCGTACTGGAGTCGCAGCTTGAAGTCTGCGGAGCGGAACTATAGCGCGACGGAACGCGAAGCACTGGGAGCGAAGGAAGCGCTGGTGCGTTTCCAGCCGTTCATCGAGGGAGAGCAGGTCATCCTCGTGACGGACCACGCCGCTTTGCAGTGGGCGCGGGTTTACGAGAACGCGAACCGGCGATTAGCGGCGTGGGGGGCGGTGTTCGCGGCCTATCCCGGTCTCAAGATCGTTCATAGAGCCGGGAGGGTCCATTCGAACGTGGACCCATTATCAAGATTGCCGCGTGCGCCGCCGCATGAATCGCCCGTTCTTGAAGACATGGGTACCATAGTGCAGGACGCTGAGAGAAGGGAAGAAGCGCAGAGGTGGGAGGATAAGGGAGCGTTCGCGCCTGCCAAGAAAGCGGTGTTCGCTATCTGGTGGTGGGAGGACGCAATAGACAAGTACGCGCTTCCCGTAACCACCAGACGACAGAAGGCGAGGGAGAAGGATGAGGAACAGGAGTCGGTGGGACCGACGACCGAGAAAGAAATGCTCAGAGTCCAGGAGCGCGACGACGTCGCTGCAGCCGCGGACTTGCCTTTCGAGCAGGGAGATCACTGGACCTACCCAGTCGGAGTCCGCCCGGAACGAGACGAGGAGGATTGGAACAAAAGATCCCATCTACTCATATCCGCGTCTTCAGAAGTAGTGGAAGGCTTCCGTGAGGCCTACCAGGAAGATCCATATTTCAAGGAACGCTACGTAGAGGAAGCCCCCAATCCCGACAAGGTGCTCACCCCTTCGCGGTTCCAGAAGGGCCGCGACAGGTTGTTGTACTTCGTGGACGCGGACTGGAAAACGAGGCTATGTGTGCCACGCACCAAAGTGCAATGGGTGTTGCGCTGGATACATGAGTCCCCTCATGAAAGCGCGCACGCTGGGCCCTTTAAGTTCGTAGCCAGACTAAGGGAGCTGTTCTTCTGGACGGCTCTCACGAAGGACGCGGAGAACTTTGCAACCACGTGTGATGTTTGCCAGAAAATTAAAGCAGACCACCGGAAGAAGATGGGAGGGTTGCGCCCAGCTCACATCCCTCCTCGACCCTTCGCTACCGTGTCCCTGGATCTAATTACGGGTCTGCCTCCCTCGGGCGAGGAGAAGTTCACCGCTATCCTCGTCATCGTCGACAAACTGTCTCGCTTTGCCGTCATAATCCCGACCCACAACAACCTTTCACAAGAAGGGTTCGCCAAATTCTGTGTCGACCGAGTCGTTAACATATTCGGCATGCCGGAGCGTATAATCTCGGATCGCGACAAACGCTGGTCGACCGCATTCTGGCGCTCGGTCGTCACCAACTACGGTAGCGTGCTGGCTCTGTCATCGGCCCATCATCCCCAGACGGACGGGCAGACGGAGATCCTTAACGCTACCATCGAGCAGATGTTGCGCGCTTATGTCGCTGCAGATCGCTCATCCTGGGCGAATTGGCTGAGCCAAATAGCCTTCGCCTACAATTCCAACGTGCACTCATCGACGGGTTACACCCCGAACTTCCTGCTATTTGGATACAGTCCTCGAGGGGCTGCGGGGTTGATGGTGCCGTCTGGTGATCCAGTGGCGCGCCCGTTCTTGCCTAGCCAGAAGGGTGAGGATTTCATCGAGGCGCTGGAGTCTCATCGTCAAGCAGCACGAGACGCTGTCGTGCTGGCGCAGGAAAGACAGGCTCGTGCTTACAATAAGGGCAGGCGACCTGTGGAAAGCATTGAGGAAGGGGATTACGTTCTGGTCAACCCCCACTCCTTGGAATTGGTGGACGTGAAGGGTACGGGTCGCAAGCTTATTCAGCGCACGATAGGTCCCTTCGAGGTCATGGAGAAGATCAACCCAGTGGTCTACCGCCTACGCCTACCGGATACGTACCCCATGCACCCCGTCTTCAACCTGGAACACCTGCGGAAGTACCATGTCTCGGACGAGGAACTAGGAGAGAGGACGGTTCTGCCCGAGACGCGCGACTACCTGAACGCCTCCGAGGAGTACGTCGTCGAAGCCATTATCGGCCACACGATCATGCCTCGGAAGAACGGCAACCAGCGTATGTTCCGAGTGCGTTGGGAAGGCTACGGCCCAGCCGACGATACTTGGGTTTCGGAGCGAGATCTCCGCAACGTGCCAGCCATCAAGCGAGAATACTTGAGGCTGCACAAACTGACTTAGGGAACGAGCGTGCTCGTCGCCTTCCTCTACGCGCGCCTTCGGAACTCTGAAGAAGCGCTGCTCGAGAAAGTCAGGTAGCAGACGCAGACCGAGCTCGTAACTTGGGAAGAAGCGCTGCCGGGGATACGGGTAGCTGACAGGAACCTTCCTGGAAGACGCGCTCCTGGGACGTTCGTGGCTGACAAGGCGAGATCTTGGAAGAAGCGCGAGCCGTCGATTGGGCAGCGAGGGACGCGGACGGGGGTGAACGCCCTCGGAAGACGCGCATCGCTGTGACGAGGCAGACGTGGACTGGTTAATTCTGGGAGGACACGCTGACTCCGTAGCTAATATTCTTCGGGCGTCAGGACTTGGGGATTGCAATCTCATGACATCGTTCGGCCCGGCGGACCGATTTCAGCCGCCATCAGTGGCTGCGTGTGGGAACATCACGCGCTGAGTCAGGTCATTCGACATTTTTCTCTTTTACTTTCTAAGTCCACGTACTACTCTACCACCACCGTCACCGCCCTCATGTCAACTAGCCGCAACACCAGACAAGGTAGCCGAGCGCGCCACGGATCCGCTAGGATCTCGAGCGCTGCTGGCTACGATGACGAGCCGTTGATCTACAGCGCCCTAGCGTTTGATATGTGGGCCTTACCTGCGTTATCGGGGCGTTTAGTGAGGTGGGGAAACCGACTTTTCGAGCTCTGGTCGCCGAACTCGAGGCAGCTGCCCTTTTTTCCGGGCGAGCGCCGAGAGGACGAGACGCAGAGTCCCCACGAGGACCCCACTCAAAGGTGTTTTGATGGGCACACGGGCAAATTCGATTGTCTGTACGTCCCACAATACTTCCATCCCGGGCGTGCGCATTGGGCGTATATGCGACGTCCCTCTCAAGTTACAACCGAAGATTACGCTTACCGTCCCCTCCTGGACGTTTGGACGTGCAGATCGGACCGCCTCACTCACGGTCGACTGCTCCCAGCCTTCCTAGATCGCTTGGAGGCCTTGCTGCGCCGCTTGGATCGAGAGATGGAGCAGCTGCACTTGGCCAGCGAGCCTCGGGTTTGGAACGACCGACCCGCGTACGCTACTGAGAACCGCGTCCGGAGCCTAAGGAGAGTAGAGGTATGGAGCGACACTCTCGATTCAGGAGTAGCCTTACAGCGAGGACTGAGGGAGAAGGAGGGCTGGATCGCCATGGAAAGGGCGCGGAGACCGATGCGCCACTGGGGATTACCCGCGCTAAAGCGGGGCGCTAGGGACGCGCCCATTGCGGACGACCAATTCATAGGAACTTGGATCAACGGCGCTTCTGAAGGAGTCTACCTCCTCTATTTGCTGACAAGAGTGCCTTGTTTCGTAATTCACGAGTTTCCTCGTGGAGAAAGCGTGTCGACCGCGATCACGCCGTGGCCGACCACCTTCCTCAACTTCGCGGACGGCATGGAGGTTCCCGGGCTCGTCCACCTCGGCGCTTATGAAGTCAGCGCGCGGGAGGAGCCTCGCGCGCTCGAAGCTCCCTTCCTTGGACAGGATGGCCGCGCGTTGGAAGCTCGTCCTTCCCGACAGTCCAACGCTGCGCGATCCGCGTCCCTATACTGCTCAATGCTTGACGCCCCGGAGCTGCCCCCTCCTCCCGCTCGGATGGTGCCGATGGGTAGCGCCCGTTACGTCGCTAGCGATAGCGAACCGACTCGATGTTCGCCCTCGCCAGCTTCGACGTGGGTAGCGCCCTACGTTCCTCAAGCGGCTCCGTCTTCTCCGCCGTCTTCCCCGTCACGGCTAGCTTCGCCACCGCCACCTACTCATTCAGAAGCCTTCCCGGAGCGCTCGGACTCGCCGCGTCAGGCCCCTCCGCCCTACGTACCGCCCGCTCCCGATGCAGAGAAAAATAAGTACTTAGCGCCTGGCCTTCTACGCAGGCAGGTAGATAAGTCCCGAGTGGAGTGGATAGTTCCTCCACCTATTGCTAAGGCTGCGGGAAGGAGTAGCGGGGGCCGCTACGAGCTCGACGAGTACAATGACGAGCCGGCGTGGATGTACCGCGGCGCCAAAGTGAAAGTGTCGGCCTCCTCGACTTGGTACGACCGCGAGAATGGGCGACGCCTGGACTTCGGGCGCTATACACTGGAAGAAGGAGTCCTCGACGATGCGGCACCCGGAGCCCCCGTCCCCCGGTACCCTTTCTTCATCATGGATGGGGAGATTGCGAAGCCACAGCGCCCGTCCCGCTGGATATACAGGACGGCGGCCCCTGCTCGAGGGGACACAGGCAAGCGTGCAGTCACCCCTCCGCCCGCGAGGCTGCCATGGGCGCCCGGGTGCGGACCTTTGCCAAAGAAAGGCAAGGATTCGGGGAAGGGAAAGGGGAAGGGGAAGGACAAGGCCGACACGAGCGACGAGGACGACTCGGACCAGGGGATGGACCTCGACGACGTCGCGCCCGCTCCTGCAGTCACGAACGTGGTCGTAGTGGAGGGACTGGACGAGAATCTCGGTGCCATCGGGTTTCATGCGCTGGCTCGGGACGCGTTATCCCGTAGCGGCGTACGTCCGCTAGCCATCATCCACGCTCGTAGGCTAATGTGGCTGAGAATGGATGACGCGTCCGTGGGACAGTGCGCGTTCGGGGGGCTACGCTCGTTGGGGTCAGACCTCCGTGTGGAATACCGAGCGAACGAGGAGTTCGACGAGGCGACAGGGTATACAGCGGATGTATGGACTCCGGAGGTGGAGGAAGATGGAGCTGCCGATGCGGGACCACCTCCCCCGTACATGCCGGGGGCGTTCGGGCCAGGACCGCCAGACGTTTTGGGTGGACCGATTAGCGCTGCCATTCTGTGCGCGCCGCCACATCCTGCCTCTCCCGACCGCCGCAGCCCGCCCTCCGACCTCATCACCGTGGATCTCGAAGTCCTGGAGTCCTTCCTGGCGACTAAGGACGGATGTTCCTCCACTCCGTCCTCACATACCTCCGACTGGTTCCGGAAGCCTTCATGGTCCACGGACAGGTCGTTGAGGAAAAACTCGTGCGGTACGCCATGTCCTTTATGGCGCGAGACGCGGCCGGACGATGGGCCGAGCGACAGTCCGCAATCGTTCCGTTCCCATTCCCGTCCTGGGCGGAATTCGAGTCCGAGTTCCGGCTCCGGTTCGTAGAGGAAAACGAGCAAGACCAAGCCCTCCTCCGGCTGGAGACCCATAGCTACTACCAGGGCTCCCGTGACGTTTACCGGTACACGGACGACTTCGAGGAACTCGCCGCCACGGCCGGGTACACAGATCCGCTCGTCCGCGTCACCAAGTACCGAGCAGGGCTCGACCCGCGGATTAACGCGGCGATCACCACGTCCGGGACCGCTCCAGCGCTACTAGACTACGCCGGATGGCGTCTCCGCGCCTTCCGCCAGTACGACGCCCTCGCCCGTGTCCGAGCAGGAGCACCTCCGACTCGCGCCCCAGCTCCGGCCGCACGCCCCCGCACTGGGATGTTCCTCCCAGTCCCCTCCTTCACGCCTGCTCCCAAAGCCGCGCCGACGCCCGCCCTTCCGCCCGGCATCCCGATGGAAGTCGACCGGACCCGCGCACGCTTCACGCCGCGCACTTGCTTCCGTTGCGGTGCGGCCGGACACCTCGCCCGAGACTGCCCGACTCCCTCGGACGTCCGGCACGCAGACGTCCTGGACGAGGTCGTCCGTCAACTCGGTGACGACCTCCTCGGAGAACTCTTCGCACGCCTCTCTACCACCGCTGGGCTTCCGACCGAGCCAGACGCCGGAGACGCGGAGCCGGAGGGTTTTCCGGACCTGGCCGAGTGAGCGGTGCGCCCTCGGTCGCGTCCCCCAATCGTTACTCCTGCTTGTACAAAGATATACCCAATAAATCAGCAGTTGAAACGAAAGGCACACCCCCTGTTCCGGCTTCCGCCACCAAGCCGGAGCCCCCTATTCCCGCCCCGGAGGCAAAAACCCCTTCCATTCCCCGCGTCCGCCGCCCTAGGTGGGAGCGCAAACTGCCCCAGCGGTATGTTATTGACTCCGTCGAGGGCCGGAACTCCCTACACATTCCGTTGGAGATGCAATCGGTAGAGACCGCGGCTACGATGTCCGTGAAGGGTCTGGTCGACTGCGGAGCGACCGGAGACTTCATCGACTCGGAGTACGTGATCTCCCGTAACCTTCCCGTCCGGAAGCTCTCCCAGCCTATTCCGGTCCTCAACGTCGACGGCACGCCCAATGCATCCGGATGCATTTCCGGTGTAGTTGATATGGTCGTCAACTACAAGGGACACTCCGAACGCATCCAACTCGCCGTAACGCGGCTCGGGAAGCAGCACGTCATCCTCGGTTACTCCTGGCTTCAGAAGCACAACCCGGAGATCGACTGGGAGACCAAGGAAGTCCGGATGACCCGCTGTCTGACCAGCTGCAGCACTTGCCGGGAGGAGCTCCGCGCCGTCCGTCGCAACGCGAAGATCTCCGCCGCGATCCTCCGGCAGCTCCGCAAAGGTCCCGTCCCGTCTATCTGTGCCATTGACTCGGAGGAGTGGTGCGGAGATGACGGGTACGATCCGGACGTCGACGGAGACGACTTTCCGGACCTCACTCCGGACCCGGACGACGACGACGATGACGATGACGAGCTCGAGGAAGGCGACCGGATCCTCTACACCGCGTTCGCTCCGACCGAAGAGATCCGCGCGGGTAGCACCGTCTCTCAACGGCTCGCGGAGGCCTACGCCCGGAACTCGGCCCCGCCTGAGACCTCGGTTCCGGCTTGGGCAGAAGATTTCTCCGACGTTTTCGATAAGGAGTCGTTCAACGCGTTGCCGGAGCGTCGGACGTGGGACCACGCCATCGAACTCGTCCCGGACGCGAAACCGGCCAACTGCAAGGTCTACCCAATCTCCCCCCTTGAGCAGAAGGAACTTGACGCGTTCATCGAGGACAGGCTGAGCACCGGCCGGATCCGTCCGTCCAAATCCCCGATGGCGTCTCCAGTCTTCTTCATCAAAAAGAAGGACGGAAGCCTCCGGTTCGTCCAGGACTACCGGGCGCTCAACGCGATGACTGTAAAGAACCGGTATCCACTCCCGCTGATTAACGACCTCATCAACCGCCTCAAGGGAGCCCGGTTCTTCACGAAACTCGAC
This sequence comes from Mycena galopus ATCC 62051, assembly GCA_014925785.1. Lineage (NCBI taxonomy): Eukaryota > Fungi > Basidiomycota > Agaricomycetes > Agaricales > Mycenaceae > Mycena > Mycena galopus. The sequence continues at coordinate 1,054,818 of WIQG01000019.1, forward strand.
GTCCGGTGGGGCTTCAACAACGTCCGGATCCGAGGAGGCGACGAGTGGAAGGCCGCGTTCCGTACCAACCGAGGGCTCTTCGAGCCCCTGGTGATGTACTTCGGCCTCACCAACTCTCCGGCCACGTTCCAGACGATGATGAACGACATCTTCCAAGACCTCATCCTGTCCGGAGATGTCATGGTATACCTTGACGACATCCTCATCGCTCACTCCGATCTCGCGCGCCACCGAGAGATCGTCCGAGAAGTCCTCCGGCGGCTCCGGGCGCACAAGCTTTACCTCCGGCCGGAGAAGTGCGAGTTCGAGAAGTCGTCGATCGAATACCTCGGCGCCATCATCTCGCACAACCACGTCGAGATGGACCCGGTCAAGGTCACCGGAGTCGCTGCCTGGCCTGCTCCGGAGAACAAGAAGGACGTGCAGCAGTTCCTTGGCTTCACGAACTTCTACCGGAGGTTCATCCGGGCGTTCTCGGACATAGCGCGGCCCCTCTTCGACCTCACAAAGAAGAGCGTCACTTAGACCTGGACCGCTGCCGCGGCCGCCGCCTTCCAAGCCCTCAAGGATGCGGTGACCGCGGAGCCCGTCTTGGTCCTGCCCGACGAGTCGCGTCCGTACTGGGTCGAGGCGGACAGCTCCGACTACGCCACCGGAGCCGTCCTGTCTCAGCCGGACGCGAACGGGAAGTGGCATTCGGTCGCGTTTTACTCCAAGAGTCTGAGTGACGTCCAGCGCAACTACGAGATCCACGACAAGGAGATGCTTGCGATCATCCGGGCCCTAGAGGAGTGGCGACACTTCCTCGAAGGTACGCAGCATATGGTCGAGATCTGGACGGACCACAAAAACTTGGAGTACTTCCGGAAGGCACAGAACTTGAACCGGAGGCAGGCGCGGTGGTCCCTGTACCTGTCCCGGTTTGACTTCGCGCTCCACCACCAGCCCAGACGCCTCATGGGCCGTCCGGACGCGCTGTCCCGTCGCCCGGACCATGGGGTAGGCTCGGACAACACAGACGTTACCCTTCTTCGCCCGGACTTGTTCCATGTCCGCGCGCTAGAAGGCGTCGTGGTAGCCGGACCTGAGGTCCCCCTCCTTCGTGACGTCCGGGAGGCCTTCACGGGTGAACCGGACCTTGAGGACCCCGTCGCGCTTGTCGCGCGAGAGCTCCTCAAGAACCGGAACGTCCGCCCCCCCCGGTCGTCCGAGTGGCGTGTCGCAGAAGGGCTCCTTTACTACCGCGGTAAGATCGTTGTACCGCGGAATAAGGACCTCCGGCGCCGGATCATCGCCCTGCACCACGACACCCGGGTCGCCGGACACGCCGGACACTTCAAAACCCTCGAGCTCATCTCCCGGAATTACTGGTGGCCCCAGCTGTCCCGTCACGTCGGCCAATATGTCCGAACTTGTGACCCGTGCAACCGGACGAAGGCACTCCGGAAGCTACCCCACGGAGAGCTCCACCCGACCGAGATTCCGGAAGAACGCTGGGACACTGTCTCGGTGGACTTCATCGTCGAGCTCCCGGACGCGCACGGCTTCGACGCCGTTATGGTCGTGGTCGACGTCCTGGGTAAGCGGGCCCATTTCAACGAGTGCCACACCGGCCTTGGCGTGGTCGGAGCCGCTCGGCTCTACTACCGGAACGTCTGGAGGCACCACGGAACCCCCCGGAAATATATCTCCGACCGTGGGCCGCAGTTCGTCGCGGAATTCACTACGGAACTGTGGCGCCTCATCGGGATAGAACCAGCGACCTCCCACTGGGTGCAAGGCCTTGTTTGCGCGGCGCGCAAATCTTGAGCAAATTCAATATTTGCGCAACATCTGCGCAACATCTGCGCCACATTTGCGCAGCGCGCAAATGTTTTATTTGCGTGCTGTGCAAATATCCTATTTGCGCAGGATTTGCGCAGCTTTTGCGCACCTGCGCAAATTCAGTATTTGCGCGATCGGCAAACACTTGCTATACTAGGCAATAAAAGACCTGCCAAAAGTGGCAAAACTTTCCCCACCACGTCCTTGTTCATCCGCGTCAAGCCATGGACTGTCTCCCATGCGTCTCGCTCCAGTGGAGCCCGGCTATCTGATCTTCTCAAGGCACCCGACGAAATGAGAGAAATTGAGCATGCTATTTGAACAGTGTTGTAAATGATTCAATCGTAATATCAAATAAATCTCGTTTTCAAAATCGCCCCGTCATGCGCCGTACATTCTTGCCGCGATCCTCCCTCGCGGCCGCTCGCTCAATCTCCTCTTCAGTAGCGACAGTCTTCTTTGCAAGTATCCTGTTTACCGATCAGCGACAGCAACACACGAATCAAAAGGATTTCCATTCCACACTTTTTTTTCTTCTTCTGCGCAGGTACTCGTGCGCCTGGCTCCCCATCTTCATGCTCGGAGGATTCCTGCCGCGCGCGGAATTTGACCGCCGCCTCACCCTCACCCTCGCCCAGCGCCAGGTCCTGCATCCCCCGCTGCAATTTCGAAACACGCGGTGTTGGTGCCTGCAGCCGCTGCACTGGAGTCGGGCTATCAGCCCGCTGCGCTACAACAGGCTTTGCCCTCGGGGTCTTCGCCGCAGAAAGCCTCAACTCGGCTTCCTCCTCTTCCTCGTCCTCCGTGTAATCTGCGTCCGATCCATCCTCGCTCCCGGTAGTAGCACTAGCAGCATCGCCGATGCTGCCCGTTTCCGCCCCCGAATCCCCCATACCGTCCTCGCCCTCGTCCTCGGAGAAGAGGTCAGAGTGCGCCTCAGAGTCCCTAAGCTCCGCTTCCTCGGTGTCGGAAGCGAGCATCGGCGGGTCCGGGATGAAGGCGCGCTCCTCCCTAATGACCCGCGGCGTCTCGGGCTGCTTGGCGATCTCCACCGGCCACTCTTACCCGCCAGCGGCGACTCCGACCGGCCTCGCTCTGACTCGTCCTCGGAAGTAAAGTCGCTTGCGCCATGGTCTTTAGTCTAAGCAAATACAGAGTCAGCCCTCATGATCCTGCGGGCGGGCGCTAAACCTACCAGGCTTGTCTCGACGTCCTCCTCTTCTGAGATGTCGCTCTCCGGCTGACGGCGCTTCATTGGGCTGCCGAATAGACCCAACTGGTGCAGCATGTCGATCTTCGCGTCGGTCTTCATCTCGTTCGCCTGCACCTGCCGAAACGTTCAGCTTGGGATGGATCCAGCATTAAGAAGGAACCACCGTACCTTGTTCATCAGCCGCCGCGCATACATCTTCTCCATGCTCGCCATGCGGAGCTCCATCTCGCGCATAACCTCCTCGCAAACCTCCACTTCGATGATAGCGCACCGCATCTCAGACTCAAAGAGCTGCATGCGCAGCTCTTCCACCTTGTCGAACAACGCGTCGACGAGCGGGTTGATGGGCTCGTCGTCGTCGCTATCTGCGCCGTCTCCTTCGTCCTCTACTGCAACGTTAGTCGTTTATCAAGAGGTGGGAACAGACGCCGACGAACCTTCCAAGACCTCGAGCACAGCTTCGTTGGCCTTACTCCCGCTGCCCGGTCCCCCCATGGAAATGGTGACCTCTCTCGTGTTGGGCTTGGGCGCAGCGTCGGTAGGCAAGCACTTGCCGAGCCCCAGGGTCTTTCCTGCGGTTGGCAAACGCTGAACAGACACCGGGGCGGGCGTAACATACACTTCTCGCGCAAGCGCAGCGAACTTCATGACATGCGAGTTCTCGTCGTACCCGGTGTTGTACGGGTTGACGTCGACGATCATGACCTATGCAGAGCCAAAATAACAATCCATTTGAGAGATATTAATTGGTAGCGCAGAGACGACCCACCGCCCTCGCGTCGTCGACAAAGTAATCCATCAACGCCTCGGTAAGCTTGCTATGTCTGAACGGCACGACGGCCAGCCCGCACTTGAACTCGTGCGTGTCTACTCGTCCATCCGCGCCTTCTTGCGAGAGGCTCGCAGCGACTTTGCGCTGGTTACTCCGGAGCGCCTCCATGCACTGACCGAGCACCATGAGCGACTTGTTGATGTTCCCGGCCTCTTTCAGGCGGTCGCCCGTCGTCTGGGTGTGCTTCGTCCTCTCAGAGCCAGCCAGGTCGGCCACGGTCAGACGCGCGATCTGGAGCGCGGTGGGGTCCTAGTAAAATATTCAGATCAAAGGTAATACGTGGAAAGAAAGCGGCGCACGTCTCGCTCGCCGCGCACGACTTTGAGGATGACCATCCCATGGCTGCGTTGCCAGAAGCCTATCGAGATTCGAGGTTGCCGGGCCGCCCGGGCCAATGCAGGTTTCCTTTTGTGGCAATGGAATAGCACCGCCACTATCGCCAATTTTTTGGGCCTTTGTCCCCATTCCATGCAGCTTCGCGCGCGCGCGGCCAAGTTGTCATGAAAAACAATGGAATTGGATAAATTACAACAAGGACGACCGGAGTAACAATTTAATTGGGAATTGTCGAGACGAGGCCATAGCAAAGATACAACGAACTATCATCGAGATAAATCGTTAGCAAAGAAACTGCCATGAAAAAGATGCAGACTTACAATCAAGAAAGCGGGTCCGGTATTAAATGTTGTCATTGTGTTGAGCACGGAGAGGGTAGTTCCACCACACTGCATGCATAGGTCAGCAACGGAAACGTTCGCGAGGGACACAGAGCCAGGAAATGTGGAGCTGAAAATGAATGTCGCACTGACATTGGAACCAAGAAGATCGGATAAACGTGTTCTGCAGTCATCTTGTCGAGTTAGGCAAGCAAAAAAATGGAAGTTGCTGACGCACCAATCCAATGTGAACGTGGATTGCGCCAACGCTGCGTCAGGAGCTACGTCGTCGGACATCGGCGCCGTATTCAACTCCTATAGAAAGTGAGCCAAAGTGGACAAGCAAAATGATGCGGCAGAAGACCTAAAATATCAGGTGCGACAACAGAAGGCGGCGCGAGTGTTCACGCGTGTTTCGAGGATGTCCCGTGCGTCGGTGACGCGTGGACTAAAGGCGGAGACGTCAGAGAGGATCGTGAGGATCGGGGAAAAGCCAATGAGATTGGCGACGCGCCGTCTGGCCAGGGGAAGGGAAAGAGATGTTTCCAAAGGAGATGCGTCTGAAGGGGAGTGCTGAGAGAATCGGAAGGAAGAAGCCATTGGAGAAAACCATAGACGCTTATGAAGGCCACAAAATGCTACCGGCGGGTCTGGCGACAAAAGCGAAATCCAGAAAGAAGCGAGCCAGCGTGCGATGTGGGAGGTAGGCAATGCAAGCGAGGAAAGATAAGTGGATGCATGTGTAGGAAGAGGCAGTAAGAAGAAGAAGACAGACCTGCCTTTGCCTTTCCTTGCCACGTCATCGCAGCGTCCGGAGCATGGTTCACGGGTGGAAGATTAAGAGAGGCAGCTTAGAGGGAGCGCGGAACAAGGAATACCGGTGAATATAAGGAGTCCACGGGCGATGGCGGTGATCGAGACAGAAGAGCGAGAACAAAAGTTGTCGAAGCTTTAAGCTTTAAGCCCCAGGCCGCGTCACGGGCGAAATTGATAAAGGGGCTGGGTGTAACTCGAAAGGAAGCTCAAGCTTTGGGCTACGCTTGTAAGGAGCTGGCAAGACGCAGTCAATGACTTGAAATGATTTGGGACGCGTCGAAAGCAATTTGATGCTCCTTGTCAAAGTCACGAGGACTTCCCAGTTTTGGACACTTTTGGTGATGAGTCACTACGCCCTCCTACGCCCGCACTGACCCTGGATTTTCTCGGCAAGGAGCAATCGTACGGCGAGACCCAATCGACACCCGCACCGTTCCCGAAAACCTCTCGACGAACCGCATCGCGAAGCTCAAAATGGTCGAGGAACAACTGGAGGAACGTCGCTGCGACGTTCCTGTCAAAAGGGCCTCTGCATTGAGTCTGACCTATCACGAACAGGAACCCCAACATGCAGGCTATCAGGTCTAGAACATGCACACTAACATCACTCAGCCTTCGCTCTCCGGAACCCCGTCTGCCGTGAAATACCCTACCGTAATGCCACCAAATCGTGATGGCACACCCCAGACCCCGACATCCACCCACTCTTCATACAATCCTTACTCTGCAGTCGTCAGTGCGGCCTTACAGTCCAACTATCCTCCACCCCGCGAGGAAAGTAGACGGAGGCCCCGACCTTAAAGCGGAGAACGGACCTCGTGTTCCAAGGACTACATTACTCCTACAATGAGATGACCGTCCACGACATTACATGACTGAATGATCACGCACTAATTACCTATCCTTTTCGTTTAATGCTTCACTTATTATTATTGATCCTTATTCTAACGCTTCCTAGTAGCTTTCGGACTTGAACTCCGTCGAGCATATACATCGTGTAGCTTGACATATACCAACCACCGACATGTGCAGATCCTCAACAGTCGATTTCCTTTCTAAGCCACTACGCCGAGTGCCGGAAAAGGGAATATCTATATTCTATTGACATTGTACCCTACCAGTATATACATTCAATCAGTTGGCACATGTCCACCTACAACCATCTTCCAGCCCAGTTGCTCGTACGTCCAGCCAAAGACTGTGCCATCACCTTTATTGTCAAACTCGAGAAGTGACTTGTGCATGTCCTTTGTAGTATGAAGGTCATCGATGATCGCCATGTCGGGGTCTGAAATCGAAACCAGCTTGGAAAATATGAGTATTTCTCTGAAAAGCGGTAATTTCTAGCCCTACCGTTATGTTGGCGAGCATTCGCCCTTTGTCCTCGCTCAAGTTGGCTCCTGTAATGATCACTCGGGGAAATCCGTTAAATCAGGGCGCCTGGAAACGTTGCCGAAACTAAAAGCTTCTGGAACGGGTCCGGCAAGGTAGAAACGGGTTCCGAAACTATTAGTTTCGGCTCTGCCGAAACCGTTTCCGAAACCAAAACTTTCGGCTTCTCCCGGAAATGATCCAGGAACTTTTAGTTTCGGGGGACCCTTGGGGCGCCGATTAGTTTCGGACGCCCCGAAATCAAAAGTTTCGGAATCAATTTCGGCCGACCCGAAATTTTTAGTTTCGGCTCTCCCGGAATTGTTGCCGAAACTGAAAGGTTTCGGCATTCCCGGATCCCTTTCCGGAACTTTAAATTTCGGAAATGTTTCCGGGCGCCCCGACATAACAGATTTCCCCGAGTGGATATCATCAGACCGTTGCCGGGCCGGATGGGACAACGGAAAAACCAATTCCCGTACACAACTTGGAAGCTTTGAAAAGAAAAACAAATATGGCTCCATTCAAGAAGAAGGGACACCCGAAGGCCAAGACCGTGTGGTCTCACAAACATGAAGGAATACGGAGGTGCGGCGGCTACTGAGGCACAACACCTCCCTACCTGCTGCTCGTTTCCGTAACCTGCCACTTGCCTGCTCTTCAAGTGAGATATCGAAGCAAAGCGTGAGACGCTGCATACTGTGTCCAAGGGGGGATCGGGATTCGAAAATCGGATATAGGGTCGAAAAGTTTTTTTCGACCCCAAGCTGACCCCCCCCCCCCCTCCCCCTCCTTCCTTATAGGGAAGGAGTTTCCCACCCCTAGGGACGGCCCGATCTCTCCGGGTCCAGCCGCTGCTGTTCAACTTAGTTCCCACCACCTCCTTGAGCTTGATAATGCTTTTTTATACTATCTTCAAGTGTTGGTGATAAATTGAATACTCTGCACTCTCATAGCTAAATAATTCCTAACTTGAGAATTGACCACTGTTGGCCTCAACTTGGCTTGAATTATGGAATGCATGGGTTCATACTAGTAAACCTTCTTCTATACACTCCCTGGGCAGTTATATATGTTTCTTATAATTAACTAACACCTCCCTCATGGTTTATTAGCTGTTTTGAAGCTTCAAACTTTATATACTGAAAAGTTTTTTTCAGCCTGACCTGGACCCCCCCCCCCCCCCCCCCCTCCCCACGTACGGAATTCGAATCCCGATCCCCCCTTGACTGTGTCGAAATGACGGTAACCGGCCTGTGGCAGAAAAAAAAATGAGAATTGCCTCTGTTGAATCGGTTTGCAATAGACCTTGATTGCTTTCTGGCACATATCGTGCACTTGTGAAAGCCCCTCCGCCCATGTAGCAGCTTCAAAGTCAACCCATCAGGGATCAGCAACCCACCAGTGTTCCGTTTGACTGACCCCATTCCGACCGACGGCATTGTAGACCCATCGTTGAGCTTGAAAGAGGGGATTTCGGCAGCCATGGTTTTCTATGGAAAGAAGAAAGGAGGAAAGGATAGTTGTCGACCCAGTCGATGATTGAAATTTCCTGATTAGGACCTGGATTAGGATCCGGATCGTGCGAATCCAGAAGACATAGCAACTCGAAGATCTCGACGAACGATGGCCATAAGCTGAGGCATTGCAGTAGCTATGCAACTTGTAAAAGTCAAAAGCAGAGAAACGCGATCACATGTCGACCTTTGATTTCACTTTTATTGGCCGACCCGGACGTGGGCACGGAATACGGACAGACAATAGACGTAGTATATTGAGAATGATCCTGATTATACAAATCCAGAATAGCTGCTACAAGGATGTCCGTTACGGTATGCAATTCGAAAACAGCTACACGAGTGTGATGCAAAAACTTGAACGGTGATGAGGATACAGTATTTTGAGAAAAAATGAAGGAAGGTGCGAAATACAATGCAGAGTCCACGGTCCAAAAGCGAGTAAAGATCCGGGAGATGAAGAAGTACCTAGGAAAATCAGTCCGAGGACGCTGGAGTGGCAGGAACGCCGAAACGCATGAGGCCGAGCCGCCCCTTCTCCAACCTAACAACAAAACCGGCAATGCGCTCGGACTCAAAATTATTGATGGCGTATTCAGCATGGACGACGCGCCGAGCGTTGATTTTGTGGAGGGCCATTCTGGTCTCCGCGACTTCTGAGGCGGAACGGTCGCGGTTGTTGGGTCGAATCGTGCTGGAAGGAGGAGTGGTTGTCTGAGAAGAAGAGGGTTTATGTTCCACGTGGAGGGACATTTCGAGGACGGCGGGATCGACAAGCGGAGCAGCGACGTCAAGGAGTGTCTGGTTGATCTCGACTTTGCTAGCGACACGATCGTGCTGCTCGGGGGTGGTGGGACTAAAAAGATTGACGCAAAAGTCGAGAGATTTTTGGAGTTCATTTTCGGAGAGGAGTTTCCCCATGTCCGACGCTCCTTGCATGACTGGGAACGCGTCAGCACGGATAGTGAACAGCGCACGGGTCCACGGGAAGTTGACCTGGTCTCAAAAATGAAAATGCCCTGTCGAAATTGTCTTCGTCAACGTCCGACAGGATGTCAACACTTTGAGAACTCCGAATCTGCATATATACGCGCTCAAAACTACAACTTGGAACCTGGGTCTTGATCAGTGTTAAACTAGAAGTTGAATGAGGGACCGCACCTAGTGTAGCTTGTTGAAACACGTTTCGTGTGCCAATCCGCTGCAATAATGGCTTCTGTACAGTCGCCACGGATAGATGCGCAGATCGTGGATGCCGCAGACAAAGCTGAAGTGAGAGCCAGATGAACACCAGAAGAAAAAAACGGGTTGATCTGATACTACATTAGATTTGTAAAGCAGGGCGACTCGAGTTACTCACAAAAGCTATTGGAAGAATTTCAGCAGATGTTGTGCGACTATGAACTCTGAGCTCACCTCCGGCATCTCCAATTATCCTTTAGCCACAGTCGCCGTACGAAGGCGCAGAGTATGAAAAATTGGTGGCGCTTTTGACACTGCCTGCTTCCAGTGCAGCATTACCGACTAGTTTGACTGCAGAGAAAAAACGGTGAGGAGAATACTGATAACGCGAGAAAGTAATTCATACCGACTCCCGGGCGAGGCGAAGATTGCAAAGATATTGATGAACTAGGTTAGATTTGGTAGGATTGGGGGTAGAGGAAGGGGTAAAATAGGTTGGTTCGACCGGTTCTTTCATTTTTTGGTTATAGATCTTCTGGTTCATGACGACGCCGACGGACGTCAGCCCGTTGTGGAGAGGAGTGATCCTAGCCCTTGGCGCATATGAGTGGATGTAGAAGGTAAAGATGGAAAACTAACCACCCCGATTCATCTTAGCAGCGAAGCATTAATGTTAACATCTGAGCGACAAGCGGAAGAAAAACTTCAAACCTGTCAAAGTTGTGTCAAAGCCTCAAACCAAGGTGCGCCTTCTCTAGCTGTACCAACTCCGTAAGTCCCCGCTTTGCGATAGTAGCCCCATACAGCAATCTTCTGTAAAGAGGAGTTGAAATTTCAACGAGAGCACTGGAGGTATAGGGATCAATTCAGGTGATGGCGAATCATTGATTCGCCATCATCTTCCCACGCATAAAGTACTCCACGGAAGTCCTCCAGGGATTTCCGTGGAGGATTTCCCTGCAGTAAATTCCGTTGACAGAAATCCCTCCTTTAAAATTTGTTACAAATCTGTGCATGGATTTCCCTCCATATATTCCCATGGAGGATTTCCCCAGGACCCCTCCACCAATTTCTCTGCAGTAGATTCCCTTCAATGAAATTCATCGAAATTCACTGCATGGATTTCCCTCCATATATTTATCTGGAGAGATTTCCCTCTACAGAAACCCTCCACCGATTTCCCTGCAGTAGATTTTCATGAAAACCCTCTACCAATTTCCCTATAGTAGATTCCCTTCAGTGAATTTCCTCGAAATTCAGTGCACAGATTTCCCTCCATATATTTATCTGGAGAGATTCCACTCCACTGAAACCCTCCACAGATTTCACTGCAGTAGATTTCCATCAAAAACCCTCCATTGATTTCTTTACAGTAGATTCCCTTCAGTGAGATTCTCAACAATTCAGTGCATGGATTTCCCTCCAGATATTTTCATGGAGAGATTACTCCACCAATTTGCTTCATCTATTTCCATCCACAGAGGATTTATCCATCACATTCAAACCTGGCATCATGTGCAGCGGAAAAGCTGAAAAAAATATAGCCCATTCATGCTTCCTTGGTGTAGTGGTTCTGTATGTGGTTTCCTCAAAATAGTATGTTTCTCATATGTCGGAGGTTCAGTTCTCGATAGTATCTTTCTTTTTTCTGCCTCAGAATCAAAAAACCTTTGTTGGAGTGAAATCACTTCAAGGCTTATTTAGTTTTTATCCTCTAGCAATTTCACTTTAGGGTAATTTCCTTTTTCCCTGGTGTCTTTTCGCAGTACAATAATGTTATTGTGATTTGTGCTGCAGGGATCTGACTCCTGCGGCCTCCATAGATGGGTTTTTCTGCAGTGATTTCACTGCACTATCTTATTTAGCATGTATAGTCACTGAAGGGTTCATGACAATGGAGCTTGCTCTTCTTCACCCTGGAGTTTTGAATTTTGTTGCTGTTTCTGCCCAAAAAGGCAAGAAAGAGGTGCGCAAACGAGATGGTCCGATTACATAAGCGATGGACCATCTCGTTTGCGCACCTTTTGCTTACTAATCCGACCATCTTGCATTTTGCCTTTTGGGATTCAAGTGGTTAACCCACTTGTATCTCCTCGAGAATGCCTACTACCGAAGAGGATCTTGAAGATCTTGGACTGTTGGACATACTGCTGAGGTTTTGCAGTCCCTTCTCTATGGGCAATCTTCAGAAGATGCTGCCAACATTGCACCATTCCTCGCCAATATCAACGCACAACAGGCATCCATCCACGAAGCAATTGAAATTCAAAAGGCAGTGGAACCCTGTGCATTCGTTTCCCTCAACTTGTGTCTGCATTGTACTCATTAGACTTTACTTTGCAGCCACTAGCGCAAATGCCCGAGTCTCTCCTATTTTGTATGGCATGTCCCTTACTGGGGTTGAGCTTCTCGAGCCATTGCCCAGCGAGTTCCGGTGGTCTACTGGAGAGTATTCTACAGCTGAGGGAGGTGATCCTCTCTCTGTGCAAGTTCCACTGCCATGTCTGCTGCCACCATCAGGCGATGCATATCCCAAAGCTCCCGACTTTTACCTGGAAACAAATGATGCATATAAACAGGGCTGGGCATACTAGAGTGATTTCTCAGTTACGGTGAATTAGGTTCTATGGTTATACACCAGGTGTTGTACAAATTGTTCCCCAACAATGCTGTGGATCCAGATGCGGTTCAGCCTCTCGGACTGTGCAAGTTCATCGGAGGGATCCTGGTCCCAGAGGTTGGAATGCAGCTGGTCATGGAAGATATGGGCTGGGAGAACGATGATGCAGGGAACAAGTAGAAGGCAATTGTGGTATTGTGTGCTAGTGCAAGCTATGGGACTTCGATGTTTCCAGATGATGATTCTTTGTAATTTGAATTTGAAACATATAGAAAAGAGGTTTTGAACTATCTACTACAAAAAGAAAAAAACTAAGTGGACACTGAACATACATGGAGCAACCCGGCGAGAACCCCAACCAGGAGAAACCCGACAGCCGCTAATAACTGATGCGGTCCCCAAGCAGCAAGACCAACCGAACGGACTCCTTGTTAGGAGGCCGTATATTGTGGGTCGGGATGCGAGGCGGAACCCAGAACAAGTTGAACAGGGTATGATATCCACTCAGGTATAATACCCGGGGTGTGGACGCAACCTGCAATAGAATGGAGGGGAAGTGGGACAGGGTGGAGACAATCCCTAAGTCAAGCCAAAGCAGAAGCCTGAGATTAGACGAGGTAGAATCTACCGCACAAGGAGATTCTACCGTGCTTATATACATTATGAATAAATCAATATGATCGTGATCAGTTCCTGTATCGCAACGTTAAGGAGCATTGATGTGTGATGCTCCTAGGCTCCTGTGTGTTATCACTATAGTGTCTGAGGGTTAGGAGGACCGATGGCTGATGGCGCGGGATTCCTAACCCTTAATGTCTTCCAATATCTTGGTCCCTGAAGCCCGCGATCGGGCTCCTGTATGTAGCATTGGAGGGTTAGGGGAACCGACTGTGCGGGTTCCCTGACCCTTAACGTCTTCTCGTATCCCAGTCCTTTGAAACTCGCAATTAGGTTTCAGCCGTGAGAAGGTCTCGTGGTCGCATCATGAGAGTCCCGTGATGCAGACGCGTCTGTATGCAGTACAGACACGTCGCGTGAAAAAAGTGGAACCCAGACAATTCATGACATCACCCCCCCTCTTCAAGATTGTTGTCCCCAACAACCCGTAGCTCTTCGTCCTATCTTCCCAATTTCCCTAATCCCTCCTTTCCAAGGTGAGTTTTATCCTTTGAAAATTTCCTGCATCATGGGGCTTGTTGTCACTGCCCATCAATTACAACCCGTGAAGGCACTCTCCTGTCTTCTCCGCTTGGGAACCCGCTCTTCAAATTCTCCGGTTTTCCCCCTTTGTTGTGGTCCTGTTGTCCAGATTGTAAACTCCAGCCACGGTCGCAGGGCTTATTGTCACTGCCTGTGGGTCGTTTTTATTGCGCTGGCGTCCCCTTTGTCTTTGGCGTACAACTCTCCATGTTGTTGAATTTCCGCCCCTCTGTGGTGCAACCTGTTTCCTTCGTCTCCTCCTTTTCCCAGGTTTCAAACCCCGGTCACACCCCCTATTTGCCTTTGTTGCCGAGGTAATTGATTGCCGGCGGCATCTTGGTGTCATGCCATTACCTGGGGGTTCTTGATCTACTTCCCAATCCAGAACCCGCTTAGCACTTCTATTACATCACTTGATAGACTTTTGTCCCTGAAACGCGGGTGCCGGGTTCTGAATTCATTCAGCGACCCTGTACCCCTGTCTAAATTCCCGCCCTTTTCCTCTTCCTCCGCAGCATTCCTCTCTTTTTCCGCCCTCATGTCGTCTGTCCTCCACGATTTCGCTGTTGCTTGGAATTCGGGCCTGTACTTCTTTTTGGATTCCCCATACTTGCCCCTCCACTGTTACTCCACTCACAGTTTGGGCACGATACTTCGCGGTCTGAATGTCCCTGCAGAGCCCTCTCGTCTCCTGGCGTACCGTCCATCCGGTCTGTCTTTTTCTCGGGACATTGAACCTTTGGAGCGTCCCAGCCAGAGGGACTTCTGGTTATGGATTTGGTTATGGACCTCACGAACAAGGTCCATTCACATCGCCACACCTTTGATCCTCTCCATTCTCGACCACATCTTGCCCTCCCGAGGGTCTCACAAACTGCGGTGTCAACCCATGTTCCAGCGCGATTTGGTGTTTTACTCGCTCAACTGGTCGATGGCGGAGCTCGCCATCAACATTTCCTTGCCCATGTATCCCTGAGCTTGTGGCATGTCAAGATCTGGGGGTGTATGGACGGGCAGATACAAGTCTGCTGGCTTCACACCAGCTTCTCGTGCTTCCTTCCCGAACCTCTGGAAGTCTGTCTGGATAAAATGTGCCTGGGGTTCCACCTCAGAGCTTGGAGGCAGGTGAAGGATTCGAATCGCGGCATTGCAGAAACCCAGTGGTCTCTTTTCTTCTTTGTGGTGCGTATCCCTCCTCTTCCCAAGACTCCAGCCTGACATTGTTTACCAGCTGGGTATGACGGGCGCTCTCCTCTGCCTGAACCGCCATGGAGTTCGGGTGTTTTGGTCCTCTTGCTATGAGAGACTCCCGCACCGCCTGCTTCCCAGAGCGTTGGAGCATGTCCCAACTTGTGCACTCTGGAAACCCCTCGTGCTCATGAGCTTGCATTGCAGGAGAAACATGCTGCTATGTTTCAGTTGCATAGCCACTTGCACAACACTGGGATTCCTCAAATCCCAAGAGCTGGGGACCCCACCATCCCTACCTCAAGTGTGGCTAGATCATCTACCTCATCTGCCCTGGTGCCATCGACAGTCAAAGGCACAAACTCCTGTAGCTGGACCCAAATGAACAACTGTTTGTTCCGAGTCATAATCTCACGTACCACATTGTTTGGGTCAGAGGGGCTCACCGGAGTGTCTGTAGGCATAATCCACTCATTTCATCTGTGTCTTATCATTCATTCAATGCGTCCCAACTTCAGGTATTTCTCAAAGCAACCTTTCTGCCTCAATATCCGGGGGCCATGCCCTCCTACATCTTTTACGACAACAATTGCCTGTTCAAGAAACATTTTCTGGCCTCGGGTGATTATTACTTTGATCTTGTTGGCCTCCCCGTTGATGTGTGGCACTTCAAGTGTAAACACAAGGAGGGTGATGCATTCTGCCAAGTTCACTGTAACCCTGCCCATTTCCGTGAGTCTCTTATGCATCCTACTGCACCTCGACCCCCAACTTTTCAAAATTATATCCTACAACATTGTCTGCCAATGGTGGATAAACCTCAAAAAATGTCTTTCGGAGCTGCCAGCCCCAGTGCCACTGACGTTAATATTAGCGCTCTGCTGCTTTGTCATCCCCAAGATGCACATCAAGGGCCACCTAGTGGCATGCATGATTATCTATTCGCTCTGCTTCACCCCCGGCAGTGGCCAAACCAACGGCGAGGGGATTGAGTGGCCGTGGGCGCACATCGGTGGCATGGGGAAGAGCACGCACGAGATGGGACCAGGGTCGAGAGAAGACACCCTGAATGCGCACTGGGGATCCTGGAATTGGCAAAAGATCCTTTCCCTAGGTAAGCTCGGGGTGCTACAGTCGAATTAACTCACGGATTGCTGACTGATGAATGCAGGTGAACATTTACGAACAAAATTGGATCGCGCGAGGGAGGAATACACGAGCCAGATGGAGTCGTTCACCCTCTTCTCGGTCCAGCAGGCGGCGCGGGTTCCGGAGTGGCAGGAGATGGTAGCGAAATTTGAAAAAAACCCGAAAGAGAAAAATCCTTACAAGATGACAAAGAAAGGTACGTCCATATATTCTGGGGGCGTTGGAGGTGCCGAACTAAGACATGTTTACAGGGGTGATGGAAGCAGAGGTGCTGCTGCAGTTTGAGGAAGAGGAGGCACAGCGCGTCTCGGCTGGCATCCCCTCGATTCACTCTGTGAGTCCGGGGTCATTCATTGCAGCTGGGCTCGATGTGGAAGAAGAGCAGTATGTGCTTCACAGTTGCCGAGGGGGACGAGACGCTGACCAGCGTTACAGGCGACAGGTCCGAGTACAAGTCGAACTCAAGAAGGCGGGGACGACCTCTCAACAGATTGACGTCGCTGGATTGTGTCGTGCGCTGAATCGGAGCATCCAGCACCTGCGGAAACTCCAAGCGACATACACACCGGTCGCGCTGGTGGTGTTCGCGCAGCGGAAGACTGTACCCCCCAACGAGCAGCCAGAGCATGTCCCACTCTTCCTACCCTCGGGGCTGACGACAGCTAGAGAATACCACGAATAGCGAATATCGCGAATATTCGTGCCAAGCCATTTGCGAATGTGAATATTTATATTCGCAAATGGCTATGGCTGTGCTATTCGCGCGAATGCGAATATCAGTTTTCAGGAAAGTTGATATTCGCGAATATTCGCAGCTGTAATGCACAGCTAAAATTTCAATGAAGCATAGTAAATTTGGGTCTGTTTAACACATCTCCTCTCTGGAACCATAACACACTTCATTTACACCAACTAGATCTGTGATTCATATGCAAACCAACCACTTTGGAGACATCTTTGCTTTGACAGCTGCTTGACAGGTTGAATACGGCAAGTGTGATGGTCAATCAACTGGTTGAACATGCAAGACAAGGGCTTGTATGAGTCTTCAACAATGTTTAAACACACAAGATAACATAAAAGTGCCCTCAGCAACTCATTGTTGGCTGCCAAACCCCCGAGTTCTCAATGTGTTTGCTGAATATTCATATTCATGAATATTCGCGAATATTGCTGACTAAGCAACGAATATTCGCCATCAATATTCGTACGAATGCGAATATCAATTTCTAGGTTTTGGCGAATATTCATATTCGCGAATATATATTCGTGGTATTCTCTAACGACAGCGCAGTGTACGGTGGAGGGCATTGCATTGCGGGCTTGTCAGCGATGGAGAACACGTTGCGCGATGCGCAGTGCTTGACCGCGCTAGAAAACTTGCGGTGTCAACTCCACATCAAGTCCCGGTATTTCACATACAAGGAGCTCCAGGCCCGCCACCAGGGTGCTAACACACGTGCACGCGCACTCGTAGAGTGGAATGAGTCGAAGATTCGGCTTCACTCAGAGAAATATCAGATGGCGTGGGAGGCGAGGAGGTGTTTGGCGGACGGAGATGTGGAGCGAGTAGGCTGGCACATCTTGAAGAAGGAAGATATCCGCGCTATGGAGGATGCGGAAGAGCTGGCGAGGGCCGAGGAGAAGCGGAAGGGACAGACGGAGCGGCAGAGGCTGCGCGAGGCGCAATTGCGTCGAGACGGGGAGCTGCCACCGTTGACGCGAGAGGAGCGGGAGTGTGAGGAGTGGAGTGGGGAGAGTGTGCGTGAGGTGTTGTGGATATGGACGGGAGTGGGAATGACAGGGGCAGACACAGAGCTAAACGAGGGTAAGTCTGCGCTCTCAAGTCTTTGGCATGAGAAAAGGTGCTAATGAAATTTAAAAAAATTCCAGCTGTGCGAGTCGAGTGGTGCAAAGCTTACGCAAGAACGAGACGTTGGGACAAAGTGCGGCTGCTCCAAGAGGAGGAGCACCGCATGGGGGTGTCATTAGAGTGCTGCGCAAGAATGGGAGGAACGCATGAGACAGATCCCAGTCGGCCGCGAGGAATCTGAAGGATGGTCAGACGCAGTCGGAACACCAGGGACGTGGACGGTGGAGCGGGCTGAAGGCGCGATTGCGTACACCTTGAAGCAGGCGGCGAGGGTGAAGATTTCGATGATGGAGGAGAGGAGGGGGCAGGGTAAGAAGAGGAGGTTGGTGAACGATGATGAGTGGGTCAACGAGGACGGTGTCGCTGAGAATGTTTCTGGAGAATGGGATGAAGACAAGCTGGACGATCTGCGTGACGACCGCGTTGCAGATGACGACTACCTCTTGGGGGATGGTGCAGATATGGATTGAGGAACGGTGAGTGCACTTTCATTCAAGGAAAAGGGACCCTCTGAATATTGCTTAGGCGGTACCTAACGCTCTCTGCGCCCGTCGCACACTCTCGATCCCGATTCCCGCCCCCCGCTGCCCATTCTGTCGGGTTCCGCTCCGCGCACCACTGTTGAAAGGAGGCGGTAGTTGGCAAGCTGTTGCATGCAGGCCCAACACCCAGCAACACCCGCTGCGCGCTCCCGATCCCGATTCCCGCCCCCCCCCCCCCGCCGTGAAATTGCGCCCCGCTGCCCATTCCTTCTGGTCCCGCTCGGCGCACCACTGTCAAAAAAGGCGGTGGCTGGCAAGCTGCTGCATGCGGGCCCAACGCCCACCAATGCTCGCTGCATGCCCCCGATCTCGATTCCCGCCACCCCACCACAAAATTGCGCCCCGCTGCCCATTCCGTGTGATTCTGCTTGGCGCACCACTGTCGAAAGGAGGGGGTGGATGGCAAGCTGCTACATGTGGCCCCAACACTCAGTGACGCCCGCTGTGCACCCCCGATCCCGATTCCCGCCCCCCTGCCGCAAAATTGCGCCCCGCCACCCATTCCTTCCGGTCCCACTTGGCGCAACACTGTCGAAAGGAGGCGGTGGCTGGCAAGCTGCTGCATGCGAGCCCAACACCCAGCAACGCCCGCTGCGCCTGCCGCACGCCCCCGATCCTGATTCCCGCCACCCTGCCACGAAATTGTGCCCCGCTGCCCATTCCGTGTGATTCCCCTTGGTGCACCACTGTCGAAAGGAGGGGGTTGATGGCAAGCTGCTACATGTGGCCCCAACACCCAGTAACGTCCGCTGCGCCTGCCGTGCGCTCCCGATCCCGATTCCCGCCCCCCCTGCCGCGAAATTGTGCCCCACCACCCATTCCTTCCGGTCCCGCTCGGCACACCACTGTCGAAAGGAGGCAGTGGCTGGCAAGCTGCTGCATGCGAGCCCAACGCCCAGCAACGCCCGCCGCGCCCGCCACGCGCCCCCAATCCCGATTCCCGCCACCCGCTGCAAAATTGCACTGGGACCGCTGTGGTGCCGCCCTGCGACTGTAGGCCCTGGGGCCCGAGTGCTGGGTGCCCTGTCCTTGGAGGTGGTGAATGTGGAATGTGGCGAGGAGGGCTGGGGGGCCTAATGTAGCGCGATAATGTAGGATAATAATATATCTTTTCCTTCTTGTTTAGGGAATTTTCTCCGAGGTGCCGGTTCCATGATGAGCGGTATTGACAGCCGCAGAGGGCCCTATGGCCAAATTGATGGCCTGAGAATGTGAGGACAGTGAAGGGAGGTGCCGTGATGCCGGAAATATACCCCCAGGCCAAACACGACCCTTCGGAGAGGGTTTACGGTTTTGCGCAAAACTTCGCAAAGCGGCCGCTGTATATATACGGGACACTTCGCGAAACATTGCCCTACTGAGGTGCCCATGCTTGCTGCCGCAGGCATGAAAAGCGATGTTTGCACGAAATACACATCAGCGCAAATATCAATCCTTGCCTTTGCACTCTGCAATCCAGCAGGTACGGATTTGCATCGAGTACGCTGCTGTGATTAACCACCACTCTTAGAACTGGACAACACATCTTATTCATTGGCAACTTGTTGTGGAAAACTCGTCCGGACAGTGATAATCCCGCAAATGGCTTTGATAAAGCAGATTAGCAGCAGTCTAGATTGCGGTGCCTTCCGTCTCCAGTGTCCTGGGCTGGACGTCAAACACATACCATTTTCCGACCTGGATGGAATCAGCCAGCAGCTTGCTCCTGTCAAGGTCCATTTCTATGATCTTCCACCCAAGATTCCAGCTTGGGGGATCCTGAGATCGGAGATGCTAACTCCCTCCGTGACCCCGCCTTTGCTTGCCAGACCTATCGATTCAGCTTGTATTGGGGAAGAAGTTAAAATAATTTCCCCTATCAATCTCAAGGCTATGCCGTGTCCAGTTAACAGTAGAAATCGGGAGGAATGGACAACTGCTGAACGTCTGAAAGCCGGTAAGGCTTTGTTGGTGAATGAGTTGGATAAACTTCCTTCAGCGGTACAGTCTTCCCTTCCACGATGAAACACGTCCGCTAAATTGTTCTCAGATACAAGATCTTCATGCAGGGGGTATGAGGAAAGAAGACCAATACTTGTGTTTAGATACCAGAATGATGGAAGGGTGGGATCCCTTACCCATCAGGAAAATTCACTTACTGACGTTTTGTGTCTTTTCATTTTTATTTTAGCAAAGTGCTGAATCTTCGAGACCGCAATGACAAGCTGATCACCTTGGGCGCTACCAATCTGGCCGATCTTCTGGGGCCTCTCGCTCCGACCATACTGACACAATTGGGCTCTATAATGGCTGCGGAAATCTTCAAAGACAAATCTGATCGACCAGGTTACGAGTTTCTGGCTTGGCATTGTTCCTATTACAACTGATACGCAGAGAAGGTGAGCCTATCTTACAGCCTCTCCCTGTTTCACGTGTATTAACCAATTTAATTTCAGGGTGACGACACACCAAAAGGTGTACATCCTAACTTTGTGAGGAAAATCGACAAGATCCGGGTAAAGCACTCCCAGCGCACACCTCATCCTTCTAAAGAGATTGAGGACAACCCTGAGGAGGCTGCAATGCTGGCTGAGATGATACATCTCATCACCATCATTGTCGAGCATCATGTGAGTTTTTCTGGATTCTCTTCTTTCTTGTCTGACGTGAGTCAGGGGTCAAACAATTTCATCCTGACGGTTACAACGAAATCAAGGTCTTTGCTACCAAGCTGCCTTTGAACAAAAGAAGCATGGCCTACCCCTTCGGCAGCTTTGTTATCAACGTCAGCATTTCGACTAAAACTCATCATGACAGATTTGACAAGTTGTTTTGTGTTGTCATTCCTTTCGGAGATTGGACCGGAGGGGAACTCTGCATGTTTGAGCCTGGTTTCGTCTTCAGGCTCCAGCCTTGGGATATGGTCCTCTTTCCCTCATGTGATATCACGCACTTCAATCTTGATTTTGAGGGTGTGCGCCTTTCTATGGTGCTTCATTCAGACAAATACGGAGACCAATGGATTCGAAATGGAAATGGATGGCTTCCTAATGATCCTGAAGACGCTCTTACTGTTTAGATATTATATTATTTGTCAAGTACAATAAACTTTTTTTCATTCGTCGTCTCAAATCAAGAAGGAGAACGGCCACCTGTCAAGAAGCATCAGGGTTACGTCAATGTCACGGGTCAGAAAGCATAGTGGCGGTGTGCCTTCTCATTGTTTGGCCGTCAGCCTGGAAAGAAGACAATATTGACTTTGACTACTCTCATGAAGGCTCTGTCTGGGCTTGAACTGCTCACCTGGCTTATTGAGAATGATATTCAAATCAAACGCCGTTCAACGCCTTCTCCACAAATTCGGAACATGTTTCCTTTTGAAGAAACACCCATGTCAAAGGCTAAGTACAAACGGACGTGAGTTTATCTCAAAGATTTCTTGCATCAAAAAATTATGGCCTGTCTAGGGAGGTACAGAAAGAGCAGTTGCTCCTGGAAGATGATTTTGATGAAGAAACAAGTAAGACCTGGACGATCATTATTGTACTATGCTGAAGAGAAGACCAGACCAAGGTTTTATCTTTCCCAAAACTGATCCCAGCACCCGCTGTCCTTTTTGTGATGCGCCACTCCCACAGGTTCCCTCCACTATTCTAGAGCACCACTTGAATCAGCTTATTCAACGGTCACAGCCTGACAGTCGCCCAGCCAATCCCTTGGGCTGCAAGGCCCCATGTGCTATCTTTGCAAGCTTATGCGACAGACACAATTTGGAGAGCAAGTTGCTCCCCTTGGCTGAACAGAATGGCTGGCTGCAGTCCATTGATTGGGATCATGTTAAGCAATGTGTTCGTGGATTGCGGCCACATTTGGTTGCTATCATCTATAGTAATACCGCGCGGGGAAATTGCAGGTTCTGGCTGGAAGCTTTGAAAGAGAAAGGCAATGGTTCAGTCTCTGATCAGTGGGGTACCTTTCAAAAATATCGCTCTGACTAGTAAGTGTTATTCTTCCATGTGGTTTGAAATATATTAAATTGTTTAGTTACGGTCAAAAAGGAGCATTTATAATCCAGCAAACACTGGGTGAAATGTTTCAATCAGTTCAAAATCTAAACGATGTCCACCCTCTCTCCGGCCTGGACTTCCTATCCAAGGTTTTGGTTCCCGAGATTGCCTTGCAATTGATTATGGCTGATTTTGCATGTAGTTTGGATTGCGGAGATAAGATTCGTATAGAAAGCTCAGACTATGGATCATCAATGTTTCAAGCAGAGAATTAAATTAGGTACTAGCAGGAGGAGAATACAAAATTGTTGGCACCCTTAGAACTACGTCCGGAACTAAATGAGGTGCATGACCTGCACGTTCCAACTCCATGACAATAAATTCGTTATGAATGGCAATCATCTCGTCCAAAAAAAAAGTATATCTGCCTTTGTTATAAGGAAAGAAAACTTGGATGATCAGTTTGGGAGCGCACCGTTGGACAGACATCTCATGAACAACATTTTGGAACTTGCCAAACCAAGTGTTGCTTTGTTCCACTGCTGATGAATTGAAGATCCATGTTTTCCCATTTTCCCCTATAAGTTCTTTGAAGCGCGCCGGATTACAATGTGTCTGACAAAACGCATCACCTTCCTTGTGCTTACAGTTGAAGTGCCATACGTCAACAGGAAGACCCACTTTGTCGAAATAGTGATTGCCAGAGGCAAATAAATGTTTGTAGAAGGAGCAGTTATTGTCGTAGAAGATATATGATGGCATGGCTCCAGGGAATATTGACGGAAGTCGCTTTGAGGAAAGCCTGGATAATCGGAGTTTACTAAGATAAAGTTTGAAGAGAAGGAAACTTACCGAAACACCAGTTATTCCTTCTGACCCATAGAATGTGGCGCGAGATATGATAACCCCGCAACATCGTACAAACAACTGCTCGTTGTTGGTCCAATTACGAGAATTTTTGCCCTTCACAGGAGTAGCATCGGAAGTGGGATCTGGAGGACTACAGGCTGTGTCCCTGCCTCGGGAAGGACATTGCCACTGGAGTTGCGAGGTAGCGTGCTTTCGGAAGCTACCCCGTGGCTTTCCGTAGAAACCCTGTACCCCGTTTCTACTTGGGAGATCCCACCCCTCTCGAGGCAGCCCCGAAGCTTAAACATGGCCTGGTTCCGAGCTTCAGAAGACATTTCATGCTGCCGATGGGAGGGTTGGGAGCAGGTATTGAAACCTTGCTCAACAGTCTGGTTACATTCCTTGATATAACAAATATCTTTTAGATATGCATGCGTTTGACAATACCTTGCCCATTGAGTGGGTAGTGGTTCGGTACAGTCGTGAACAGAGCAAGACACACAGCGAACTGCAGTCCCATCGTGCACACCAGCTGTTACTTGATCTGCCAAAAAGGAAACATCAGCAGACCACTCAGCCTCAGCGCATATAAATACATAGGCTTACACCATTTTCCATCTTCTCCTTGGTACAATTTCATGCAATGGTTGCACAGATGACTCCACATGGGCTGGCGTGTTCCAACCATACGGTAATTATGTTCCTTTAATGCTTTGTCCAGGCGATGTTGGTTGTTGCCATGATGTGGAACCACAAGTACTTCTCGGTGCTTTGCCTTGTCACGAAGGAGTGCATGATAAAAAAGGCGCTCAGAACAAGTACGCCGTCCAAGAGTTGTTGGAGATGCGACCCATTAGGAACTTCCGATTGATTGAGAGCCGGATTATATATTGTGGCCAACGTCTCCGAAGATGTACTGAGTCAAAAAATAATTGGAAATTGAAATGGACTTGAGATCTTGAATAAACTCACTGAGCCATACACATCTGCTTTTCAAAGAACACACAGAGCTGGTCTTCAAAGAAGTTGGAGGTAGTGACATGGATGAATGTTGGAACAACGGTCCCATAATATTCACGGTGCGCATCTGGTGATTCAGCTTCTTTGACAAAATAATTGGGATGGTAACAGGTCTTGCACACTGCAAGAAACTGGGATTAAAAATTATCGCCCACTACTAATGATGTGTCTTACACCGACAATAAGTTGAGTGAGAAAAAACAGGCAGAATTCCCCGATGAAGTGTACAGTTGAGCTTCGGCAACACTGGGGTGAGTTAAATGTTGGCCACGGCATTCTGGCCTAATACATGACTGCACTGGTGGGTGTAGGTTCTCGGCACCTACACTGGTATAAAAAAGAGGGAAATTTGTGGGTACGCAAACTTACCAAGATCATGGTCCTGACCATGTAGATGGAACATATTGTCGTCCGACATTTCAGGAGGTTCGAGGACTAGTTTTGCCACAATGTCGCCGAAGGCTATCCATAAGAGAGTGATAATTTCGGTGGGACGGTCCAGGACAGCAGCTAAAAAGGCAGAGATGTGGGGTGGGAGAATGATAGGAGCCACACCGCCCTTGAGGATAATCTCTGGCCAAACCTTTTGGGCGAGCCTGAGGAAACGGTGGACATGGGCAAGGTCGAGGTTCTTGATCAGAGATGGGTGCTCACACAATCTGGGCAAAACCTCTTCAAAAGACATGGTTGTAAAGACGTCCAAGCCAATTAAACTTTGCCTGGAGTAAAATATTGCCATTAGTGGAGGGAATTTACTGAAGGGAAAGTCTGACAATCCGTGGTCCGAATCTGCTGGAGGGAAATCCAGGGAATGGCTGCAGGACATTACCTCCAGAGAAATTGAGGTCTTCCCTGGACGCAATCTCATTCAGGCATCTACGTGAAGGACTTCCAATTCAGGGGATTTGATGAAGGAAAACTTGTGATTGAAATGCCCTTCAGAGAATTACCTCCAGTATTACCATCAATTACGTGGAGATAATTTACTCCAGGTAATCTGCTGGAGGATTTTGCTGAAGGAGAACCACTGCACCAGAAAACAAAGATAAAATACAGTAGTTAACCCCGAAGCGAAACAATTTGATGTTGGTATCAAATGAGGTCTTAAGAACCGCTCAAATCTCTCTGGCATTAATCTAGATCTCATGAGTGGCTTTCTGGCTACCTCCCAGTGCAAAGGATTGTAGCATTCTGCGGTGTTTTGGTTGAGAATGAGCGCAAACCAGCGGGAAGACCAAATTTGGCCAAATTACGTGGAAGCGAAACACAATAATCAACAGCTTCTGCCCCATCGATGTACTTTCAATTCTTTTGGTGGTCATATTCGTAACCAGCGACCTCAAAACCCCCCCGAACCACCCAGGTCTGCATAAGGGACCGTCATAATCATCTTGTTGTTTTTAGCTGGACCGTGCAGCAATTTGATGACTGGATCTAAATCAGTGCAGCGTGAGGACCACAAGCCGTATTTCCACAAGATATTTTGCACATCTAAGTAATATAGGGAGGAGATTTGTGTCCCAAAATTTCCAGTTCATCTGACACCCCGAAGTGAGTGAACATTGCGATGTTTCGCTTCCACGTGGTGTTTCGCTTCGGGGTTAACTACTGTATTGTGAAGGGGATTTCGTGCAGTTAATTGATAGCATCACATCCGCCATCACTGCATCATCCGCCATCAGTACTGCTGCTCGGACGTATTGAAAATTTTGGTTGCTACTCTGCGCTGCGCGGATTCTGGGCATGCCATACCAAAGCCTCCTGGAACGAATGGCTGTCTGGCACTCATTGTCAGCGGATGAAGGGACGACGATGGTAGAGAGCAAGAGAAGAGAGTGACGCCAGCGCGGTGAGTCACACCACGTGATGTTCATATTTGGAATTTCGGAGGGATGAAGAGAGGCTCGAGGAACAGTAGCAAGACAGCACAATTAGAACATATGGTAATCGTAAATGTATGCATCCATGTCATCAGTCGCCGCCTCCATAAAAATCACCATATTCCGAATAATCCGCTTCCGACTCGTCCTCGCTGAAACCCAGCTCAAGTTGGTCCCAATCAACATCCACAACAATATCGTCAAGCCGCTCGACATCCTCGGGTCGCAAATGAGTGCACTCGCGCAGCGTCAGCGCCCATAACTCCTGCTTGCGCTCACACCGCTGCATCAGCACTGTCTCCAGCGTGTCCAATTCCGAGCCTCCGAAATCGGTGCCCCCGAGGATGAGGGTCCGTAGAGCGGGGAAGAATAGGCCCCCAGAGACGTCCTCCGTCCTAGGCCGCCGTAAACTCGCTCTCCGCTTGGTGTGAGGTTTCACCGCAGGGGCCGCAGGAATCTGCTTCACGTCGTCGATGAAGACATCCTCGCCGAGAGCCCTGAATAATTGGTTGGCCTGGCCACGGAGGCGGATGGATTGGACCGTCGGGAGGTCCGCGAAGATGAACCATGTCTTGGTCTGGACCTAGTGCATGTCCGTCGTGATGTTCAAGGCCCGCAACCCGCGCAGCAGCAGGGATTGGCAGGTGCACGCCAAAAGCTCTGATTCGTCCCGCAGGAACCGAACCCACTTGAAATTGAGATCCAGAAAGGGGCTCGTAGGGAGATCGCCGGATGACCAACCCTGTATCGTTAAACCACTGAACGCGAGATTGACGGAAAGGGAGCGAGAGGAATGCGGGAACCAGGCATGGATAGATTGGAAACGCCGGCCACGATTATAGGGAGAGTACGGTCGAGCTCGAGGCTTTCAAGTTGAGGCATCCGTTCAATGGGCCCAATCAATTCCGCCATGGAAGATCTCGGTACCATAACATGACTCGAACTCTGAATTTTCAGATGAGAGAGGTTGCTCAGAAGCGGGCTGTCCCAGGGTAGGAAAACTGAGTTGAGGTCGAGCTTTCGGAGGCGAGGAGCATCGCCCGCAGGGGAGGTGAATTATCACTGCTCATAGACACCGCAGGTCCGCTGGCAGCGCGCCCTACCTCCGGCCGCTTCGGGTTCGAATCAGGCGTCGTTAGACCAGCGGAGAACGGTGGCGAGATCTTGCCTTGACACCCACCATTCTCTTCCATCGGCGATCGAGACTCGGTACGCTCCCGCGACCTCGATCTCTCGCGCTCCGGCGATCGCGACCCCGACGCACTTCCCTCCCTCGTCTGCGGGGGTGTCCGCAGCCCTGAACTACTGCGCCCACTCCGCTGTCATTCCCCCCGGGCGGCAGCAGCAGTAACAGCCACACCAAAGTAATCGCCCTCCTCGCCTGGGCCGTCGAGCAAAGGTCCGACACGCATGGGGGCAGTCGCGGGCGGCGGACGGCGCGGGAGGGACACAGACAGCGGGAACACTCCACCATACCGCGGTACGCCCGCAGGCACGCTCCCCGGCACGCTCGCCGTCGCCGTCGCCGTTGTCTCCACTGGCACAGGAACGCTCGCGGGCTGCCCTCGCTCGCGATCCGGGGTCGCGGGGCTCCCGTCGATGGTGGGGAGCATCCCCGCGGCGGCTCCGGAACCAAAATACGACGAGTACGAATACGTGTAACCTCCCGAGTGCGAATCGACGTCGGCGGTGCCGCTCCACTGGCCCGGCTCCAGAAGCCGCTGAGGCGCGAGCGGCGGGTTCCGCCTGGGGTCATGACGTCCCAGCCGGGCGTTTGGACGCCGCCGCCGTATGCGCTCCATCCGGAGGTGTTGGTGTGGGGCGTGTAGGCAGAGTTGGAGGTGGAGGCGGCGCCAGGGAGTTCGGGGTGGCTGCCTGGAATAGGTACGGTTGAGGCACCACGCATGGGGTCTGTGAGCTCGTGTTGACAAGTCAAATGGGGAGGGAGTCTGTGGGTCGCATTAGCACGCGGTTTGAACACAACCAGAGAATTAAGCAGAGCAGCGGAGAAGCGGTGAGAAGGACAGCTGCAAGACAGATGCATCCGAGAGAGCACAGAGACGCGTCCAGCCCAAGTTTGCTCCAGCACAAGCCCTCACCCAGGTTGATATTCAAATTGGTATTCAACGGCTCCTGGATTTCCTCCTCCTGTAGAGTGTGCATTGCGGCGGGCAGCAGCGGCATTGAGGGTTTTTCTGGGGCAGTACTGGGTCTTGGCTGTCTGCCTTTTCGTCGTAGTACCAGAGTTCATAGCCAAGTAGTTCCTGCTGCCTTACGCCGTGCATCCGGAGCCTCGCATGGTTCAAGGAGAACGCGCAAATGGTGGAGCCGATCTGACGTCATACCCATTCGGGCATTACCTCGTGCTGCAACACATATCAACGCCAATGTCAGCACTACAGCTCCAAGCTTGTCCGGAATCAAGCCATCCTAGTCTCGTTTCCTTGAACCTTAAGCTTCGTCCCTCAGGATATTGTCTGCCTTGGGACACGGTCCGGGTCCGATACATCGACATTCATCCCTTTGTTATTTTCAGCTGCCGAAAGCCCTGAAATGCAAAAAGTTCCGTTCTCCGTCCACGCGACAAACCCCTGGGCGACTTCGGATAACATTCTCTCCCCACCGTATCGCATACAAGTATACGCCAAGATAATTCCAAGTTTAACGTGCGAAATTGCTGCCCGACCACCCTTCTCACGTCGATGGCATTTTGCGCGCCCGGTGGAATGTGGTGAGTATCCATGTTTTCTGGTTTCTAATAATTGACATCGCCTCCAGAAATACCCCGCCTGCACGTGTGCATGCCTGAAGCGCACAGCGTACGCTCCAGTGCGCGAAAGGCAGGTGCCCCAAGGCGTTCCACATCTCCTGCGCCCAAACGAGGCCAGTAACATCACTGGCATCGCGTACACCGTTGTTCGCGACGTCGAGAAGGAGGTCAGTATCTCCATCTCCATTATTCGTCATTAGCTCACTCGTTCTAGGTCATCCTGCTCGAGCCGGCCCCGGCGACCAGCACACTGACATGCTCGCAATCCCGCCTGTCTCGTGCATCAAGATTCGCGTGAGTGCGGGCGTCTTGGAGGTCACAGGTGACGCTCGTGCTCGTGCACGAGGACCGCAGAGTCGAGGTGCTCTGGGACACGCAGAGCGAGGTGCGCGAGTTCAAGTGGGGTGCAGTCATCATGGGGCAGACCAGTCTGCCGACA
Source organism: Mycena galopus ATCC 62051 (assembly GCA_014925785.1). NCBI lineage: Eukaryota > Fungi > Basidiomycota > Agaricomycetes > Agaricales > Mycenaceae > Mycena > Mycena galopus. The sequence continues at coordinate 1,083,745 of WIQG01000019.1, forward strand.
ACCAGGGTTCGTTCTTCCCTCCACTTTTGCACGTATCGTGTGCTAACTACAAATTTCAATACTCAGCCCAGCACCAAACATATGACGATTACCGCTGCTCCGGATGGCGCGATGTGATCACTATCCCTCGCGCTCACATCTTCCTCGACTAACGCCACGGCCTCGACCTCAAATCAGCATCAGCAACCAATGCACTCGCCAGCGGGCCATGTCCAAACCCAACCCCAGCCACACAACCCTGACGGCGTGTTCAAGTACGAGTACTGGCGCGGGGTATGAATCCACCGGGGCGGCATATCCACTCGTCACGAGCGCCCAGCCCGCCGCCAACACCACCATCAGCGCGAGCCCTCGGTACTAACTATCCTGAACTCGGATACCAATACCAGCTCCGCCGCCTCCCGCGCTGCGCCCGCTGCTCCTAGCATGTACTACGTGCCGATGAATTTGTACTACGCCGGGCCGCAGCCGTGGTCGTCCCCCCCCCCCATGGCCTCGCTGGGTCCTTCCTCCCCTGCATTGTCATCGAATCCCATCACTCCTGCACCGAATCCTACCCCTGCGCAAGTCGATGCCGCGATGCAAGTCGTCCCGCTTGACGATACACCAAATACCACATCCCACAAGCATCCGTAAAGCACGTAACTTATCCACCACCCCACAACATTGTTTGTTTCTATTCATTTCACGTATTACGACCGCTCGCCTTTACCTGGCTTGGTACCTCGACTGTATCCGTATTGTATCCTTGTAGTTATAGAAAATGAATTGAACAGAACCTCTCTCATGTTGCATCAATAAATCTCGATTCTGATTGTTTTGCCACTTTTAGCAAGTCTTTTCTTGCCCAGTATAGCAGGTGTTTCCCGATCATTTTTGATTTTGTATTTGCGCGGCGCGCAAATGCTGCGCAAATAGTGCATTTGCGTGCGGCGCAAATAATGCGCAAATAAGACATTTGCACGACATGCAAATGTGGCGCAGATATTGCGCAAATATTGAATTTGCGCAAGATTTGCGCGGGATTTGCGCGCCGCGCAAACAGGGCCTTGCACCCAGTGTCCACCGCCTACCACCCGCAGACCGACGGCCAGACCGAGCGCGTCAATCAGGAACTCGAGCAGTTCGTCCGGATCTTCACGAACTACAAACAAGACGACTGGGACGAGCTCCTCCCAGCCGCAGAGTTCGCGTACAACAACCACATCCACTCCTCGACGCAGCAAGTCCCGTTCATGACGGACACCGGAAGGCTCCCCCGGATGGGGTTTGAGCCCAACGGACTGCGCTCGAACGTGGAGTCCGCGAACGAGTTCCGCGACCGGATCGCGTCCGGAGTCTCGGAAGCCAAAGCCGCGCTCGTTAAAGCCAAGGACAAGTTCAAGCTGTACTACAATCGCCGACGCACGCCCGCCCCAGAGATCAAAGTAGGCGACCGAGTCTGGCTGGACACCTCCGACATCCGGACGACCCGTCCGTCCGTCAAATTCGCGGACAAACACCTCGGCCCCTTCAAAGTCGTGAAGGTTGTCGGAAAGGGTGCGTACAAACTCGAGCTTCCCCCCGGGTACTCCCAGCTCCACCCGGTCTTCCCGGTGGTGAAACTCCAGCTTGCGGAACCGGACCCGTTCCCCGGACGCCCCCGGAACGACGAACCCCCACCCGTCCTTCAGACGGACCACGACGTTCAATGGGAGGTCGAAGAGATCCTAGAAGCGAAGGTCCGTTATGGCAGCCTCTGGTACATGGTGCGGTGGAAAGGCTACGGCCCGGAACACAATAAATGGGTAAAGCACTCCGACGTCTTCGCCCGAGACGCCATTGATGCCTACTACCGCCGCTACCCTAACGCCCCGCGCCGGATCGCCTCGGCCGCTTTCGACTCGCTCTCGTTCCGGAGGCGCGACACCCAGGTCCGATTCATGCGTCGGGACGCCGCATTCCAAGGGGGGGGTGATGTCAGGGGAACCGCCCGTCCGTCCGTCCGTCCGGCTCCCGCCCATCGCACTGCCCCACTGCCTCGTCCGATCCTTCGTCCGGCCTCGCCCGACTGTCCGGCCTCCAGACCCGCACCTCAACCTGTGCCTCCACCCGGAACGTCACCTCCCGTCTCTCCGGACTCCGTTCCCCTCCGTCCCCCTCCGTCCGGTCGCTCTCACTGGCACATGCTGTGCGATCAAGCTCGAGACCACTGCCGATCCCTCCGGACACATGCTACTGGCTAGTACCTATAAAAACCTCGCCTAGCGTGGGAATCCTTATCCTTTCTTCTCTTCGGATTCTCCCGCTAGGTGCGTATTCTAGAACTCTGTATTTAGTACCTTGAATTGAGTTTGCTTCGGATTCTCCCGCTAGTCTCCCGCGCTCCGCGCCGAGCTGAGGTTGCCCTTACAATCCTCCGTCCTCCTCCGACCCCCCTCGTCCGGTCGCTCTCACTGGCACGTGCTATGCGATCAAGCTCGAGACCACTGCTGATCGATCCGGACACGTGCTACTGGCTAGTACCTACAAAAATCTCGCCTAGCATGGGAATCCTTATCCTTTCTTCTCTTCGGATTCTCCCGCTAGGTGCGTATTCTAGAAACCTGTATTTAGTACTGTCAATTGAGTTACTTCGGATTCTCCCGCTAGTCTCCCACGCTCCCGCGCTGAGCTGAGGTTGCCCTTACAGCAGAAGAAAGGATCTAAGGGATCAACCGGTCAAGATTGCAAAGTTCGGTGTAGACTCGGACTCGGACCGCTACGCTAGCCCTCCGGCCTCCCCCACTTCCAATCTCGACCCCTCCTCCTTGATGGATGCCCCGACGCCCGGAAACGGGTCCACGCCACCTGAGCTCCCGGATGTTTACATCCCGGACCCGGCTGCCGACCCCGAATCCCGGCTGACAGCAGTAGAAAGCTCTCTCGCGAACATCGAAACCCTACTCCTCCGCGTTTTACACAACAGCCAAAATCCACCCGCGACTGCCCCCGTCCCTGTCGCTCTGACTCCGGCGGTGGGTCCAGACTTCACCACCCTCACCCCTGCAGCAAAATCGGTTCTCCGACCGAACCCCCCCGGCCGTTTTCGACGGCGACCGGACTCAAGGACGGATGTTCCTCCACTCCGTCCTCACATACCTCCAACTAGTTCCGGAAGCCTTCATGGTCCACGGACAGGTCGTTGAGGAAAAACTTGTGCGGTACACCATGTCCTTAATGGCGCGAGACGCGGCCGGACGATGGGCCGAACGACAGTCCGCAATCGTTCCGTTCCCATTCCCGTCCTGGGCGGAATTCGAGTCCGAGTTCCGGCTCCGGTTTGTAGAGGAAAACGAGCAAGACCAAGCTCTCCTCCGGTTGGAGACCCATAGCTACTACCAGGGCTCCCACGACGTTTACCGGTACACGGACGACTTCGAGGAACTCGCCGCCACGGCCGGGTACACGGACCCGCTCGTCCGCGTCACCAAGTACCGCGCAGGGCTCGACCCGCGGATTAACGCGGCGATCACCACGTCCGGGACCGCTCCGGTGCTGCTAGACTACGCCGGATGGCATCTCCGCGCCTTCCGCCAGTACGACGCCCTCGCCCGTGTCCGAGCAGGAGCACCTCCGACTCGCGCCCCGGCTCTTCCTCCCAGTCCCCTCCTTCACGCCTGCTCCCAAAGCCACGCCGGCGCCCGCCCTTCCACCTGGCATTCCGATGGATGTCGACCGGACCCGCGCACGCTTCACGCCGCGCACTTGCTTCTGTTGCGGCGCGGCCGGACGCCTCGCCCGAGACTGCCCGACTCCCTCGGATGTCCGGCACGCGGACATCCTGGACGAGGTCGTCCGTCAACTCGGTGACCACCTCCTCGGAGAACTCTTCACGCGCCTCTCTACCACCACTGGGCTTCCGGCCGAGCCGGACGCCGGAGACGCGGAGCCAGAGGGTTTTCCGGACCTGGCCGAGTGAGCGGTGCGCCCTCGGTCGCGTCCCCCAATCGTTACTCCTGCTTGTACAAAGATATACCCAATAAATCAGCAGTTGATACGAAAGGCGCACCCCCTATTCCCGCCCCGGAGGCAAAGACAGAACTTCCCCCTTCCATTCCCCGCGTCCGCCGTCCGAGGTGGGAACACAAACTACCCCGGCAGTATGTTATTGATTCCGTGGAGGGCCGGAACTCCCTGCACATTCCGTTGGAGATGCAATCGGTAGAGACCGCGGCTACGATGTCCGTGAAGGGTCTGGTTGACGGCGGAGATGACGGGTACGATCCGGGCGACGATGGAGACGACTTCCCGGACCTCACTCCGAACCCGGACGACGACGACGGTGACGAAGACGACGAGCTCGAGGACGGCGACCGGATTCTCTACACCGCGTTCGCTCCGGCTGAAGAAATCCGCGCGGGCAGCACCGTCTCTCAGAGGCTCGCGGAGGCCTACGCCCGGAACTCGGCCCCACCTGGGACCTCGGTTCCGGCCTGGGTAGAGGATTTCTCCGACGTTTTCGATAAGGAGTCGTTCAACGCGTTGCCGGAACGTCGGATGTGGGACCACGCCATCGAACTCGTCCCGGATGCGAAACCAGCCAACTGCAAGGTCTACCCGATCTCCCCCCTCGAGCAGAAGGAACTTGACGCGTTCATTGAGGATGGGTTGAGCACCGGCCGGATCCGTCCGTCCAAATCCCCAATGGCGTCTCCGGTCTTCTTCATCAAAAAGAAGGACGGAAGCCTCCGGTTCGTCCAGGACTATCGGGCGCTCAACGCGATGACCGTAAAGAACCGGTATCCGCTCCCGCTGATTGACGATCTCATCAACCGCCTTAAGGGAGCCCGGTTCTTCACAAAACTCGATGTCCGGTGGGGCTTCAACAACGTCCGAATCCGGGGAGGCGACGAGTGGAAGGCCGCGTTCCGTACCAACCGAGGGCTCTTCGAGCCCCTGGTGATGTACTACGGCCTCACCAACTCTCCAGCCACGTTCCAGACGATGATGAACGACATCTTCCAAGACCTCATCCTGTCCGGAGATGTCATGGTATACCTCGACGACATCCTCATCGCTCACTCCGATCTCGCGCGCCACCGAGAGATCGTCCGAGACGTCCTCCAGCGACTCCGGACGCACAAGCTTTACCTCCGGCCAGAGAAGTGCGAGTTCGAGAAGTCGTCGATCGAGTACCTCGGTGTCATCATCTCGCACAACCACGTCGAGATGGACCCGGTCAAGGTCACCGGAGTCGCCGCCTGGCCCACTCCGGAGAACAAGAAGGATGTGCAGCAGTTCCTCGGCTTCACGAACTTCTACTGGAGGTTCATCCGGGCGTTCTCGGACATCGCGTGGCCCCTCTTCGACCTCACAAAGAAGAGCTTTGCATGGACCTGGACCGCTGCCGCGGCCGCCGCTTTCCAAGCCCTCAAGGACGCGGTGACCGCGGAGCCCGTCTTAGTCCTACCCAACGAGTCGCGTCCATACCGAGTCGAGGCGGACAGCTCCGACTACGCTACCGGGGCCGTCCTGTCCCAGCCGGACGCGAACGGAAAGTGGCACCCGGTCGCGTTCTACTCCAAAAGTCTGAGTGACGTCCAGTGCAACTACGAGATCCATGACAAAGAGATGCTCGCAATCATCCGAGCCCTAGAGGAGTGGCGACACTTCCTCAAAGGTATGCAGCATCCGGTCGAGATCTGGATGGATCACAAAAACCTGGAGTACTTCCGGAAGGCACAGAACTTGAACCGGAGGCAGGCGCGGTGGTCCCTGTACCTGTCCCGCTTTGACTTCGCGCTCCACCACCAGCCCGGACGCCTCATGGGCCGTCCGGACGCGCTGTCCCGTCGCCCGGACCACGGGGTAGGCTCGGACAACACGGACGTTACCCTTCTTCGCCCAGACTTGTTCCACGTCCGCGCGCTAGAAGGTGTCGTGGTACCCGGACCCGAGGTCCCCCTCCTTCGTGACGTCCGGGAGGCCTTCGCAGGTGAACCGGACCTTGAGGACCCCGTCGTGCTTGTCACGCGAGAGCTCCTCAAGAACCGGAACGTCCGCCCCCCCCGGTCGTCCGAGTGGCGTGTCGCAGAAGGGCTCCTTTACTACCGCGGTAAGATTGTCGTACCACGGAATAAGGACCTCTGACGCCGGATCATCGCCCTGCACCACGACACCCGGGTCGCCAGACACGCCGGATGCTTCAAAACCCTCGAGCTCATCTCCCGGAATTACTGGTGGCCCCAGCTGTCCCGTCACGTCGGCCAATACGTCCGAACCTGCGTCCCGTGCAACCGGACGAAGGCACTCCGGAAGCTACCCCACGGAGAGCTCCACCCAACCGAGATTCCGGAAGAACGCTGGGACACCGTCTCGGTGGACTTCATCGTCGAGCTCCCGGACGCGCACGGCTTCGACGCCGTTATGGTCGTGGTCGACGTCCTGGGTAAGCGGGCCCATTTCAACGAGTGCCACACCGGCCTTGGCGCGGTCGGAGCCGCTCGGCTCTATTACCGGAACGTCTGGAGGCACCACGGAACCCCCCCCGGAAATATATCTCCGACCGCGGGCCGCAGTTCGTCGCGGAGTTCACTACGGAACTGTGGCGCCTCATCGGGATAGAACCAGCGACCTCCACCGCCTACCACCCGCAGACCGACGGCCAGACCGAGCGCGTCAATCAGGAACTCGAGCAGTTCGTCCGGATCTTCACGAACTACAAACAAGATGACTGGGACAAGCTCCTCCCGGCCGCGGAGTTCGCGTACAACAACCACGTCCACTCCTCGACGCAGCAAGTCCCGTTCATGACGGACACCGGAAGGCTCCCCCGGATGGGGTTCGAGCCCAACGGACTACGCTCGAACGTGGAGTCTGCGAACGAGTTCCGGGACCGGATCGCGTCCGGAGTCTCGGAAGCCAAAGCCGCGCTCGTTAAAGCCAAGGACAAGTTCAAGCTGTACTATGATCGAAGGCGCACGCCTGCCCCAGAGATCAAGATAGGCGACCGAGTCTGGCTGGACGCCTCCGATATCCGGACGACCCGTCCGTCCGTCAAATTCGCGGACAAACACCTCGGCCCCTTCAAAGTCGCGAAGGTCGTCGGAAAGGGGGCGTACAAACTCGAGCTTCCCCCCCGGTACTCCCAGCTCCACCCGGTCTTCCCGGTGGTGAAACTCCAGCTCGCGGAACCGGATCCGTTCCCCGGACGCCCCCGGAACGACGAACCCCCGCCCATCCTTCAGACGGACCACGACGTCCAATGGGAAGTCGAAGAGATCCTAGAAGCGAAGGTCCGTTATGGCAGCCTCTGGTACATGGTGCGGTGGAAAGGCTACGGCCCGGAACACAATAAATGGGTAAAGCACTCCGACGTCTTCGCCCAAGACGCCATTGATGCCTATTATCGCCGCTACCCTAACGCCCCGCGCCGCATCGCCTCGGCCGCTTTCGACTCGCTCTCGTTCCGGAGGCGCGACGCCCATGTCCGATTCATGCGTTGGGACGCCGCATTCCAAGGGGGGGTGATGTCAGGGGAACCACCCGTCCGTCCGTCCGTCCGTCCATCCGTCCGTCCAGCTCCGGCTCATCGCACCGCCCCACTTCCTCGTCCAATCCTTCGTCCAGCTTCGTCTGTCCGTCTGACCTCGCCCGACCATCCGGCCTTCGGTCCTACGCCCCAGCCTACGCCTTCGTCCGGAACGTCATCCTCCGTCCTCCTCCGACCCCCCTCATCCGGTCGCTCTCACTGGCACGTGCTATGCGATCAAGCTCGAGACCACTGCTGATCGATCCGGACACGTGCTACTGGCTAGTACCTATAAAAACCTCGCCTAGCGTGGGAATCCTTATCCTTTCTTCTCTTCGGATTCTCCCGCTAGGTGCGTATTCTAGAAACCTGTATTTAGTACTGTCAATTGAGTTACTTCGGATTCTCCTGCTAGTCTCCCGCGCTCCTGCACCGAGCTGAGGTTGCCCTTACAGCAACCAAATTGGGTGATGCAGTCACGGACGGTAGCGGAGAAGTCGACGAATCCGTCTGTTCAGCCGAATGTATGTCTGAAAAAATCTGGCTGGGGGGTACCGACCCCGTAGACAGATTAAAATAAATTAGGCTCTATTCGAGGGTTTGAACAACGCTAAGCGAGATCCAAGTCCGATGGGGTCCTGACAGGTGCCTCGGCATCTCAGCCGGAAATGCTCAGATATGCAAAAGATATTATCTATCCTTACGGGAAGTCATCCACTATTTGATATATTTCAGTGTAAGCAATGCGTCCCAAGCGTCGCCAACGACGGGGAAGGACTTGCGCTGCGAAACGCTGACACCGGCCATCACCGAGTCACGTGTTTGCGCGACAGCGTTGGGCCAATATCGTTTTCTCGGTATCCCGAGGCATCGCTGGTGCCTTTGCGGCGTTTTTACCCTTCCCACCAATTACAGACATTTCAGGCAGTCCGCAGACGGTGTCTCCGCCTTCAGAACCGTCGTATCCGTCATCACTCTTCGCCCCAGCGCCAGTTTGCGTCTTTTTGAACTGTGAAATCTTGGCCTCCCAATTGTCCCCTCCCTGCTCCTCTTCTTTATCCTCCGGTACGAAATCCGCACCCGCACCCTCCTCGGAGAACTCAAATTCAACCTCTTCGTCGCTTCCGCGCTCGCCATCCGCCACAAGTTCCCCGGCGTTCCTAAGCGGGAGCGTGCCGTGTAATCTACCTACCTAACTACCTACCCAGTGTTGATGCATCTGTTATGGCAATTGCGCTCGAATGACATGGTGCTGAAAGGACTCAGAGTACGGACGTCCGTGGGCGGGGTCGTCTTCGTTCGGGGAGGTGGGGTGGGAGGGTGAAGCTTGTTGGAAGGGAAGAGGGAGGCAGTAGCACAGCAGGGATCGCGCTGGTACTCGTGGGGATTTGCCGCGCACGGAGGGTCTGCGGCGGCATGAAACTTGATTGAGTTTTGCGCTGTCGAGGCCCTTTTCGAGAGGTTCCGCAAGTCTTTTCTATATGCAGATGGATTTACAGAACATGCATTTTTTGGTTGTCTAATAACATCAGAGAACGGCAGCACCCTGCTTCGGATCCTTCGCCAGCTCGGGGACAAGCATCGTCTGGCAATAATGAAGAATTAATTATCAGCGGAGCTCAAACTACCCATGACAGAAACGAAACACACCTGGACACCTCCCTCGCCGTTCTCCCACTTCTGGTATCTCAGGGCGGTCAGCCCGCGTTTCTCCGCTGCGAGACGTTGGGTTTCTTGCAACGAGTTGCGCACCGCGCGCGCGGTGATTTGGGTGTACTTGTTGTACCTGCGAAAGAGTTCGAACCCGAACAATCAAGCGAGTTGTTGAACGAACGTAAAGACGCTCCGCCAGGTTGCGCTGCTCATTGTAGCGGAAAGGAAGAATAATTGATCGGGGCACAGCCACGACCGCGAAGTCCACCAATTAGACAAGGTGATGGATTTCCGTTTCTCAATGCACTGAATTCAAACTTTTGCTTTGAGGTCCATCGTACCCAAAACGCAGAAACTGAGCCTTTCCCAACAGCCTCAGACGCAAAGCGATACTATTGCACAAAAAGAACACAAACCACTACCGCACCCGTCTATAAAACAGCAAATACGCACACCGTGAGTCGCCCTCCGCTGCGCCAAACACGTCCGCGGGCCGCACGTCGCTCACCAACTCATCGTCGATGCGCACCCAGCCCTCGCGCTCCCCAGCGGTGCCGGTGCTCGTGGCGGGGAATCGCGTGGGGTGCAGGACGTCGAGGGTGTAGTGCCCGCCGGAGGCGGAGACGCCGTGATGATACACAACTGAATAATGCGCGGGTCAGTCAGCATGGTGCATCAGAAGGAGAGAGAGACGCACCCCCGAAGAGCTTATACCTCGACGACTGCTTGCGCGCCGTTGGCACCATCACGTCTACCGCAACGCATCAATTCTCTTCCTGCAACAAGAGAAAGAGACAGAAAAAACATACCATTCCCGACTTCAAGCTCCGGCCCAAACGCCACCCGCTTCCCCACCTTGACGACGCCGCCCACCGCCGTGTCGTAGCAGAAGCGCTTGACATGTAATATGAGAATGGGTGGCAGCGCGTCGATGAGGATTTGCTGTGAGGCGTCGACGACGATGCCGGGCCGCGAAGGCTGGCTCACCTGCACGGTCTGCGGGTGCGAGATGAGCGCGAGGGCATCGGCGATGGTGTGGATGCCGTCGCGCTGCGGGGGACACAATTAGTTAGTCACTAGAAGAGACGGGGGAAAGACGCACCTGAATATCCAGCCGCAGTGACCGCCAATCCTCCACAATCACCGAGTCCTTCTGGCCCGGGGCCCGCAGTGTCGAGCGGAATCTCCCACCAAATATCCGCGTTATTGGCGATTCGGCCGTTTTGATCTAGTACTCGTCAACGTCCGCGAAAGTGGATGGAACAGCGGGGAGTAGAGAAGCGTGCAAGGAATGCCACTCACAGTCCTCGTAACAACCGTCCTATTCTTCTTCCCCACCTCAAGCCACCCGTCCTCCGCCTCAGATGGCGCCTCTTCCTCGCGCTCCTCCACCACTGCCCGCCCACCTGCGTTGCTGTTTACCCGCTTCGCCGACGCCGACGCTGATGATGAGGATGAAGGTGCCAGCGCCGCACCGACCGCCAGTAGCTCCTCCTCCAGCGTGTCGAGGAAGAACCCGAGGAACTCCTCCGCGTCTTCTTGGTGCCCGCCCTATAAGTTGGTCAGATGTATCAGTGTCATAAAGAAACAGATCAATCAAGCAGACTCACCCGCATCCCATCAAACCGCTTCTTTCCCTTCAGCGCATCATACACATGCGTCGGTATGAACGCCTCCTGCTCCTCCTGCTCCTCCTCTGCAGGCGACGCGCGCCCCTTGCCCTTGCCGCCCCACGCTGCGCCATTCCCACCCCCCTGCTTCTTCCCGTTTCCGTTCCCATTCCCATTCGCTAACGCACCCTTCGATTTGGATTTAGGCGGCACCGGAACGAACTCGCGCAGGAACGCTCCCGTGGCGCGCACGAGCGGCGCCGCGGCCAGGATTCCTCCGTTGCTCCCCGCAGCGGCTGCAGCGGCTGCAGTAGCGGCCTCATTCCCATTATCCTGTCCCCCGCCCGGGGTCGGCCCAAACGCCCCCGCATCGACCTCAAACGCACTGTCCCCACCACGCCGCGCATCCGCCCAAAGAGCGCCGAGAACGGCGCGCAGTATACGAGCACCTGCAACACCGCGTTCGCGAAGCACATGTTGCCCGTGTTGACGAGCCCGCGGGGCGCGATTTTCACTTGACCCTCCACATCTTGTGCTTGTGTGGCCACGTCCGACGACGAGGGTGCCGGTGCCGACGCGTCCGCGGCGGGGTCCGCCAACCACTGCGCCGGCGCATTGAGCAGGGCAAGCAGCGCCGCGCGCTTCGCGGGGCTCGCCCACTCCTCCTTTCCCTCTGCGCTCTTGTTAATATTGTCCGCACCCGCGGGGACAGAGAAGCCCACCACAGACGAGGTCGGGAGGCCGTTCCATTTTGGTTTTTGAGCCCCGTTGGCAGTGGCCGTGGAGGCAGCATTAGTAGAGGGAGATGGGGAGGAAGACGAGGAAGGGGCTGGCGCGCGCAGGAGAGAGGCCCATGATTTTTTTGGGGGCGGGGCGGCGAGTGTGGGGGCAGGCGTAGGCTCGGGTGCGGCTACGGGTGCTGGTGGTTCCCCGGGTGCAGGTTCCGCACAGCCGCCGCCGTCGTCGTAGCTGCGTCCCGCGACTGCGCCTCTGCAACACCCGTCGGTTTCGGTGACGAGAGAGGCGACCCCGGGATCGTCATCGTCGTCACCGTTGTCGCCGGCGTCCCCGTCCGCGTCCCACTCGCACTCGTCGTGGCATGCGTACTCGTATCCGGCTCCGGCGCGTCCGACTCCTCCTCGATCGCTACCTTCTCCTCCACCGCGGGCGTAGATAGCACCTCCGCCGCCTTCTCCCGCTCCTCCAAGCTCTCAGACGGCGGCGTCTGTTCCAACGGCGACGCCGGCGGCGTCCCCTCCTCCGTCGCACACGCAACAACGACGGGCGGCGGCCGCGCGCGCGGGGAGATGATCACGCCCGGCGCGTGCATGGGGTTCGTCGGGCGGCGGGACCAGATCACCCAGCCGCCACTGCCCACTGGGCTTGGGCTGGCGCTTCGTGCGACTTTGTGCGCTGGCTCCGCGTCTCCGTGCGATGAGTGCGAAGCTGAAGTTGTGTGGAAGGAGCAGGCGCGGTGTGCGGTGGGGGCAAGGTGGGCGGAGGGGATGCAGGGGTAGAGGTCGCGTCGATCTGCCCGTATCCGTACCGTGAGGGCTCCGGCTCGGAAGCGGGAGGTGGTATGGATGCAGATACAGAGTCTGCAGAGAATTAGTATCGAGTATCAAGATGAAAATATAGAACAGAGACAGGATGAGAAAAGTAACGAATGGGAAGAGAAGAGGGCATAGATCAGACAAGAGACGGAGGAGCTCCACAAAAAGTCCCGCCTCCTTCAACGCGCAAAAAAACATCAGAGGAAAACCGAACGCACTTGAATCGTGATTTGTCTCGGTTGACGCGTCTGGTTGCGCCTCAATATTTTGGTTTTGCACAAGATTTGTCTGTCCCGTATCGCGACTCATCGTCGGCGAATAAGAAGCCGACGGCGAAGGAACGGCAGCGAGAGGTGTGAGCACCTCCAGCGGCGACGCAAGTGGTATGTCCTGTTTGGGGAGCTGGTGTTGCGTCGTGGGTGGCGTCGGTTGTGGCTGCTGCCACGGATTTCCCTGCAAAGGCTGGGGCGCGTACATTACAGGGACGTATGATGCTGCCGGGTGGATGGGCTGCATGGGCTGCATCTGAGGGTGCGGGTACTGGGGCTGAGGATATGGCGGGCGGTAGCCGCTGGGGTTTGGTGCGTTCGGGTGTGGGTGTTGGTGAGGATGAGCATAGGACTGCGGGTGGTGTCCTCTCGGGTTTCCGCCCCTCAGATTGTACCCCGTTCCGCGGGCACCGCCGGCATTTAGTCTCGGGGAGGACATTCCCGGGTGATATTGCGGATACATGGCGACGTTTTGATTCGGATTAGCAGCAGAGGGCCCGGGTGCGTAGGCGTAGGCCTGGTCGGCGGTATAGTTTACGTTGGATTGAGGGTCGATGTAATAGCTGGGCCCGGGGTGGGTCTGGTAGTGACTTGCCATCGTGAAGATTTGTTTTGAGCCGCGTAATGTCCCAGTTTGTTCGAGAAAGCACACAGTCCAGCCAGATAGACGAGTGAGCGCTGAGAGAGAAGGTCTAATCAACTCCTCCCTCGCAGTAAGAGAGAAGTCTAATCAACTCTGGAGAAAGTAAGAGAGAAAGTGACCACGTGCCAAACAGCTGCACACTCATTTCACTATGGACGTCGACGCGCCCGACGAGCTGCTGGCCACGCGCCGCTCGCGGCGCAGTACCGCCGGCAATAGAATGGAGGCCGCAATGGCAGAAATGGAATTGGACGAGTCACTCAAGGACGCCGAAGAAGACGCGGACTACACAAACGATAAAGGTACGCCTACAACACTACATTTCTCGTGCTCATTTCCTTAGACGAGGAGGACATCTTCGACGCCGACTTTGAGAGCACAGACGACGAGGCCCAGGAGACTGAGGTCGCCGCCGCCGAGAACGCCGCCCAGGAAGACGAAAAGCGCGCCCGGAAGGCACGCAACCTGTCCCCGCCACCGCGTCGGACGCTTACCTGCCCATAGGCCACTCGCACACGACTCGAGAAGGCCACGGACGCAGCTCACGCGCGCAACAAGGCCACCTTCAATCCCCAGGCAACTGCAGCAGCCCCTTCAAAGCCTCGCCGTCGCGTCGCCCTGGGCGGCGCAGTCAATGCCGCCACGGGCGAGACTATTACCGAGCGCCCCACCGCCCACCGCCAGAGTATGCGCAAGCACACCGTCCTCAACACTTCTCTCACAGAAACACGACTGAAGCGTTCCGAGGAAAAGAAGGTACTGGTTCGTCTTGACTGTTTCTTTCCCTCATCCTCCTCAGGCCTCCCAAGCCCCAAAGAAAGCCCGCGCTCAAGTACCAACGATATCCCAGGCCGAGCTCATCGCCCGCGCGCTCGACGCGGAGGAAGGCAACATCATCCAGCACCGGGACTACCTCAAACTCGAGGAAGAAAAGCGCCGCCGCGCCCGCGTCGTGCGCCCCACCATCCACGGGCCGCTCGTACGCTGGCTAAGCCGGGTCGAAGAAGCCACGGTCGTCGTTCCGCCCCCGCCCCCACCAACCTACAACTATGGCAACTACGGATACGCAGCAGGCGCCACCGGCGGCTACATCTTCCCCGCCTACCAGCCCCAGCCTGTCGCCGGTCCTTCTCACACGCCGTCTCACGCCAACATCCCCCCGCAACCTCTTGCTTCTTCGTCTTCGTCCCCTGCCATCGGGAACTATACTTCGTCCCCTGCAATCGGGACCTATGCCTCTGCCCCCATCGGCACCTACCGCCCTAACCCCGCCGTGCCCTACATTCCCTATACACCGCCTCCTCCTGTAACACGCACCGAGAAGGTCGCACGCAACTACGTTGTGCACGAAGAAACGCAGGACCAAGTCTCCGCCGTCACTGGGCGAACCAATCGCACTCCAAACCCCGAAAATTTAAAACCTACCTGGGGCGCGACGATGACCGCTCTATTCGGCGCACACGTCAACTGGGAAGACGTGAAAGTGTACACGGGCAAAAATCGACCAATGTGTGAGTTCTGTTCTTGCGATTGCTGCCTACCTGCTGAAACTGAAATGATCTTTATTATCCACAGCCCGCCCAATCCAAACATGCCCCCTCACCGGCCGCGCCGCGCGCTATCGCGATCCCCGCACCGGTGTGCCCTTTGCGGACGTCGGCGCATACGAGACCCTCACCCGCATTCTGAACCACGAGTTTGTGTGGAGTCCCGAATTGGGCGCGTACGTTCGACAGGAACCGCCGGGCCTGAAGTCGGTGGCTATGGAGGAATAAGTTTCCGGTGTTTTTATTTCACTACACGATATTCTCTGGTCATGCAGCTATCGCCCGTTTAATGCTGCAACTGGACTCTACGCCTACGCGCCTTGGCAAACTTGGACTGACCATGGCTGGGGGTATTTTTCGGCTACTCGATGGAAGGAATCCTCGCATCAAGGGGCGGCGACACAAGGACGGAATTTGTGGGACGAAAAGGTAGTTGGGGAAATAGCCAAAAGAATATTTGGATTCCTTGTTCAGCGCAGCGTGGAAGCATTCGGCGCCCTCTTGCATATTTTTCACACTCAGCCACTGCATGTGCTTTTTCGCCCTCAGCATTCATTTATACCTCCCGCCACGCCACCACGCCGCGAGCGCATTCGCATAGTATTGAAGAAGATGCATATCATAAAGACCATACGACATGTAGACTACCCCGCGCCTATATGAAGCCGATCTGCGTGCATGAGTGAGTATTGAGAGTTGTGCGAGCAGAGGGAATGAGGATGAAAAGAACAGGGAAACTGTGTATTCGTCCCGAATAGAGGCCGGGGCCTCAAAAGACGTGGGACACCAAAAAAACGGCAGAAGAATATGGGATGCGCGCGCACCTTGTTTGCAACGTCGAGCGCATCGTGGTCGGCAGTCAGGCGGACGTATGCCTTCTTCTTGCCGTCGGGGCGGATGAGGGTGTTGACCTTTGCGGCCTGCACGTCATACAGCTTCTTCACGGCGTCCTGCGAGCGGCGTCAGTATGTTGTCGGACAAAAAAGGGAGCACCAAGCGCACCTTAATCTGCCTCTTATTCGACTTGATATCCACAATGAACACGAGGGTGTTGTGCTCCTCGATCTTCTTCATGGCCGACTCGGTGTTGAGCGGGCTGACGATTGTCCGGAACTGGTCCATCCGCGGGGCATGGGGAACGCTCTTCCGAGGGTACTTGGGGTCCCGTGCGAGACGCAGCGTCTTGGGACGGTGGAACGAGACGGAGAAGCGCTCCTTGCGCGCGGCGTGCGAGTGGGCGCCCTGCAGCGCGGCTTTTTTGGCGGCTTTGGCCTTGCTGTCTTTCGGCGACGGCTTGGCGGTTTTTGCTGTCCGCCCAAGATGTTATCAGCATCGCTCTGACACGTATACTAGGAGGACGGACATTTGGAGGCAGCGGCCTTGCCCGTCTTGGGTGTTTTAGTCGTCGCCATTGGGACTGAAAAAGAAATTGAATAAAGTCAGTAAAAACGACATCCGTCAAGTCCACGCCGCATCCAGCCCATCCTTCATCCTTTCCTCGTGCAAATGCAGCCAGCGGTGCGTCGAATGGGTTGGATGCGTTGGGACAACTGTTTGGGGCAGGAAAAGGGCTCACAAGGAGGGGGTGCCGGCGGGTGTCTTGAGGAGGTACGAATTGAAGGGATCAAAAACCGTGGGAATTACATTGGATGCATCATCTCGTAATGCAGTCCCAATCATTTCGTTTTCTGCGCATACAAAGTTCTCAACTCAATGTCGGATTTTCTACCAAACGCATCATTGCCCAGA
The DNA here is from genome assembly GCA_014925785.1 of Mycena galopus ATCC 62051. NCBI lineage: Eukaryota > Fungi > Basidiomycota > Agaricomycetes > Agaricales > Mycenaceae > Mycena > Mycena galopus. The sequence goes on from WIQG01000019.1 coordinate 1,100,261, forward strand.
GTACCACCACAATCTAGCTAGCAGATCAGCCCTGGAACGAAATTCCGCTACGACTCGTTTCCGCCAGCCCGCCGCTCGCAAAACCAGTGCCTGTGAGCATGTGTGAATAAAGCGCGCGCTGAAAACAAGATAAAAACGCCCGCCACCTTCTCGTTTCAACTCAATTATATCTTTCTTTTTTAATCGTGCATCGCACACAACGCACGCGTAGGCTTTTTCTTTCTCTTCTTTTCCACCCTCGTCTTGCGCTTTCGACTTGCTCGTCTCTGGTCGGACTAGCGTCTCAGTACAAGTACGACAGACGACGTGCGAACACGGTTTCATTACTGGGATATACCAAGTGATGATCAACAACTGGGATGGAAATGCGACGAGGGATGGACTCACGAAACATGATAACATTGTTAGAAAGCTTCTTCATGCACGACGGACACACCGCCTCGCCCGCATTCTTCCCTCCTTCTTTCGACCCAGCAGCAGCAGCGTCCTTTTCCTTTCCCTCGACATGATATGTAAACTTTACAGGTATCAGGTCTTTCAATCTGGCCGCAACCATAGTACAATTAGCATTTTGCGGAAACGGAAATAAATAACTGAGAGCACCCACGCAAACGAATGTCTGTCTCCCCCACCGCGGCACATAGCTGTCGGTTTGAGCTCTCCCGACTTGCCCCCCGCAGCCAACACATCGCGCTGCGCGACGCCTCCAAACGTCGGCGTCAAGACGGCAGCCAAAAGTCAGGCAGTACGCCTTTCGCTGCCTCCGCCTGCTCCTTGGCGATCGCGCGCGCGGCAGCCTCCTCCGCCTGCGCTACCAGATCCGAGACGTGCGAGGGCGAGAACTCAAACGCCGTCGAGAACGGGCGCTTCGTCCCGGCCGCCGAACTGGAAGAGGACTCCGCAGAAGGCACAGCAGGGAGCGCCGCAGAGGCGGCGCTGCCTGCAAGCCCTAGCTGCCCGCGCTCAAAGTCCTGCAGGACGCGCTCCCGCGCTGCAGTCTTCGCGCGCTCGACCTCCGCTTCTATCTCCTTCTTAATCTGCTCGGCCTTTTCCTTTTGCCGCTTGAGATCCTGTTTCTGGCTTACTATGGTCAAGACATAGTGTCAAGTGGAACGCTGGTATTGACAGGAGTGAACCTACATAGGTCGTTCACAGCGCATTCTTTGCAAAAGAGGTGCCCGTCCTTGCAGCACACGGGTTCGCGAGCGGTTTGCAGACAGAGCGAGCACGCGTCGAACCGGCGCATTGATTCGTTTCCTAGCCGCTGGCGTTTCGTGCCATATTCAGCGGAGGCCTTGCGGTATTCGGCGTACGAGAAAATAGAGGACGCGGTGTTGTTCTTGCTGTGTTTGTCATTTCTGGTGCGCTGGTAGTAGGACGAGAGATTCGGCCAAAGCGCGTGACCGCTTAGCCCTTTCAGAACGCGTCAATGTAAGGCGCCTCTCCTAGCGCCCCTGGATCGCCCCCTCGACATCAACAACGCCCTCAGCAGTCAAAAACGAGTTCCACGACCAGCCCGAAATCTACAATCACTTCGTCGACATCATGAAGGAGCTCAAAGACCAGATGTAAGTATTCATTCGGTGGCCTTTCCAATGTTTTTCAGATGCGTAAGGAATATAAGCATCGATAATCTCGCCGTGTTGAAATGCGTGTCCCACCTCTTCAACGGCCTTCCATCCAAAGATTCAGTATTTTCGTCCGTGTGGGCTACCTAATAAAATGCTCTATGGACGCGCACGACTCGAACTACATCATCGTCACAACCCCCATAGGAACTATGCAGGCGACGAACAACGGACCGGGAAAGGGCCCAATACTGTGGACTACCACAGAAGCGCATACTGTATACCTCCTCCGACCAGACGCCCTTGTGCCGAACCTAAGGATCAAGGAGACGACAGAGACGGCGAATTCGCTGCCTTGACGTACATTTCGGATAACGGCCTGTTTCTTTTCTCTTTCGGCCCACGACCTCGTAGAACATACAGATCGGACACTTTGGATAGACCTACGCCGATGATTCGATACCTATTCATTACTGCGTATTAGGTAGGCGTGCAGTGATGCGGACGTTTCCAAAGTCACTGCTGAAGGCTACATATATACATACTTGCATCGTGAAGTGGATACTGGTCTGTTACAGAGCTAGCTGAAGACCACAAGTTTTCAATCAGATGCTTACTATCCGTCTTCACCGACCAACGCAATCGCCCAACCACCAACTCTGCGGAAAGCGGCGAGGACGACTTGTGGATGACTACCAGCATGAACATGAAAACTTCGTAGCTACAAATCCTCGAGTGCAATACAATTTTACAACGGATATTTACAACAACAGAATCTCTAGTGTGGCATTAGCGTCGTACTACGGTATATGTATTCGACCAAATTAGTGCAGCAGTGAATTCTAATCCAAATTAATAAATTACTACACGTAGCAGACGTACGCGGCGATGACTGGCCGATGGTCGCTCCGGCCTGAAAGTATACAGACGTGGGTGAGCGGCAAGAAAAAGAATACAGAACAGGAAAAGCAGACGAAACTCACCTTCTAGCCGTCGCATCCCTCGGTCGTCGAGGGTATTATAATTCAGACACAGCACTTCGCCCCGCCGCGGTGGCCGGGGAGAGAGGCCGTCTGTGGAGAGGGAGGGGTCCTGGGAGATGCTGCTATGCGTAGAGTTATGCGTCAAGAACGAGGGGAAGAATCGCCACCGAGACGGCGTCGGGATTCGGGTATGTGGGAGCGCAGTCATCGGGGAGCCCACGCTTTCTGTCACAGTGGCCCGACGCGGTCGCGGGCCGGGGGAAGGAGGGTTGTTGGACGCCGAGTTTGAGCGCCGCAGCTCGGGCGCGGCGTCGTGCGTTCGGAGTGCTGGCGGCTTGCCACCACCGCCGAAGTGCTCGTTGGACCGACTGTGCGATAGCACGCGGCCCTGCGGCTCAATGAACCGCGAAAAGGGTGCAACCTGCTCTGTAACATCAGGCGAAGAGGGCGACGAGTCGGTGACGGACGTGTCGGCGTCGGTGGTTGCGGTCGCGCCAGAAACAACCGACGCGAACGAGCTGTACGAGCCCCGACGCGCACGCCCGGCTAATGGCCGGAATGCATTGGCGAAAAATTGGCCCATGCGCGTGCGAGCCGCTCGCGGAATTGCAAACTCTATGGGTTCCTCCTCCTCCGACTCGGGTTCCACCTGTATCGTCGTTTTCCAGAGGACGCGGTCGCACCAGCTCGGCACCCGTTTCTTCGATGACGAATCGTAGACGCCTTTATCTCTATTATCGTCGCCCTCGTCCTCGTCGTCGCTCGGCAGACTAGATTTCGTCGAGCTGAGGCGTTTGAGACTAGGGCGCAATATATTAGATGAGGATACATCGAGGGATCGACGCTCCCCGATATCGAACTTTTCGTCTCCGGGGCTCGGGCTCATCGCAGGAGTTGATCGCGCAGCCAAAGACGCCGACTTGGGTTTAAGCCATTTCGGGCTATTGGGAGATGTGGGCGAGATTAAAGACAGCCATTTGGTTTTGGCCTTGTTGAGAGCGGTGGCTGAAACAGATATGCGGCTGCCTGGGGAGCTGAAATTGCTGATGGCATTGGAAGACGGCGACGGATTAAAATAGTCGTCATCGCCGTCTGTACCGTGCCGCGAGTGCATTGAGGTGTAAACAGAGGAGGAGAGCGAGATAGCCTCCCCCCCTTCGCCTTCGCCTTCTCCCTCTTTGTCACTTTCTTCACCGTCGTCTTCTGGATCCTGTTCATCCACCTCCGTTAACCGACGTGCTGGCTCTACTCCTCCTCCATGCGTCCGCCACCTCGACTTTCGCTTTGACTTGATCGTACGAAGGACGTCGTATTTGAATGTTGGAGGAAAGTCAATCGGCGCCTCATTGAACCCAACAAAAGCTTTCCCGCTCTGCATGAGGTTTCGGAGCTGGTCAAAGGCGAGGGCTTGCGCGTAATCTAAGGAGCGAACAGTCAAACAGGACCATGTAGGGATAAGAAAAGCGGAAACCTTGACGAGATATCAGCCAATCTGCATGCAACCGCGAGATATCGAGCCGAAAGTTGAGATCTCCGCAAAGGAAGGTGTAGTCAAATTTGTCGGTTGGGTCTGGGCTAATTATTAGTGGATAATTTAAAGTCAAGGTCCTAAATCCGACCTTCCGACATAACCCGTGGATCATCGGGGCCAAGAAAGTCGTCGACGGCGAGCTCGGCCTAAATTGAAGATATTAGAAACGTAAGTATCAGCGAGTTCTCTTTCTACCTTGATTTTCGCAAAGTTGGCAAGCCGATGGTTCACTTTGCCTTCGTGCGCTGTCGAAGGTTAGAACAAGGAGTAAGAGTTATAGGTCGCACTCACCAGCCAGGTGGGCGTTTATAAACAGCAAAGTGGTACCTGTTACGAGTGAGCACATGTGCTTATTACGAAAAGGTAACGCACCGTTAAGGTCGACACTAATGCCAACACCACCCTTGTTCCCGACCCTACCACCGATTAAACCAGCCGTCACTGCAGACCGGGAAGTGCCTGAAAAACTATTATAGATATAGTTGGGAGTTCAGGATAGGCTCATCACCTTTGACGAGAGGACGTAGTCACGATGGATGTATATTGCCAGGTATAGACCCATCATTCGCTCTAGAATAAATTGAGAAACAACCAAGGTCCGTGGAGGTACAAACCTTTGATTAGTAGTTGGTAAGGTCCTTTACGCTCTTTCGGTTTGCCCTGCGCGGACAACCGTTTGGGGACACTGATGTCAGAAGGAGAGGGTGAAGCCTGGCGTGCTCCATGACACAACCACTCGTCAATCTTCGCAGTCCATCCAGAGATTTCATGAGAGGGGTCTTTGAAGTCGTCCTTGAGTTTGGAGCGAGGGTTGTCGTAGTCCTTATCTCTGTCCTTGGCCTTCTCTCCTTTCTCTGCGTCTCTATCCTTCTCTCTGTCGATGAACTTGAACCCCGCGCCGAGACCCATGGGAATGCCGTGCATTGAAGGACATTCTTGGCCAGCACTGGATGTCGCGTAAACACATCTGAAGATAGTATGGGAAATGCGCGTACACCACGACTAGATGGTAAGGGTGACGGTCGTCGGGAGGCAGTTGCGGAAAACCACCGGGCGGTACGTCCGGAGTGGTGTACGAAGGAACCTTTCCCAGGAGTTCTTCAAGGTCGCCCTAGGTGAGCTATAGTCCAGTGCGCTCAGAACAATAGCTTTGATCGCGGACCTTGGGCACAGAGTCGTGCATATTCCAGGTAACAAGTCGGATTTTGAGACCGTTGGGTACGACCATGCTAGACCGCCGACTGAACCGCCGAGGAGATGCAGGGGACGGTTCGGGCATGGAAGGTGGCGTGTCTGTGGTTGGCGAAGCTGGAAACAAGCCTTGCAAGCGCGCTAATATCGGCTGCGGCGGCCTTCGAGGTATAGTTATTGTGCTTGTGGTAGGTGAAGAGGGCATTTCAAAGGTCGTAATGAAAGAGAGTGAGTGTTATAAGATGACTGGAATGCAGACGGAACGGAACGAGTTGACGAGACAATTGCCAAGACTGAGTGTTTATGTCACTTTTTCCCCATTTGGCAACATCCGCCTTTTCTACCCGTCTTCAAGTTACGGTTTATTTACTGTCCTCCTCGTGTAGTATACCAGGAAATCATTCATATAATCTACATGTCGTGTAGTACATGTGCCCGTGAAGTTGAATTTTATCACAATCTAAAAGCCCTGGAATTCTCTCTCTTTGCTTCCCCAGTCTCGACCGGGGCGCTCTTGGCCGAGGCAGACGCTGCGGGCGCTGCACCGGTCAGCTGCGCGGAAGCAGCAGGAACTACGGCCACTTTCGCGGTGCCGGCGACGAGAGACGAGCATGCACCCAAATTCTCCCAATCCCCAGAGGCGCCTCCGGGGACGTCTGTTACCCACATTTCGTCAGGATACTATGTAGAGAAAGAGTGAGGAGTTTCGATGTACTTACCTGCTTCAGACCAGTAATAGTTTTCCCACAGGTCCCCATCATAAGTCACCAGAGATCCAGTGAGGTACTGAAACGCATCGTCAGCTCGCACTAAAATCACAACCAAACCAACGTACGGCAACTGTGGAAGACCATGCGGCGACCCCGGCACAACTGCCCGTGCTAACCGTGGAAGTGGTTGAAGAGGTTGTGGTGGTGGAGGTCTTGGTTGAAGAGGTAGTGGTGGTCGTGGTGGAAGTCTTGGACGTCGTCTTAGACGAAGTTGTGGTCGTGGTGGAAGTCTTGGACGTCGTCGTAGACGAAGTTGTGGTCTTGGTCGTCGTCGTCGTCGTACCAGTGGCAATGAGATCCTTCACTTGCTCGTCGAATCTGTCGTTGGCAAAGGCCTGCGAGGCGTCCCAAAGCATTATTCCGCCTACGAATACGAATACGAATACGAATACGGGAAAAACATAAGAGAAATAAAAAAACATAAGGAAATAAAAAACATAAGAAACAAATTAAACCAAGAAAGAGAGAGAAAAGACGCACCAAAACTTGAATACTCGGCCCGGGTCGAGATCGCAATTTGGCCCAAGGTCGCCGCAGCCACATAGCCAGCACCCGCGCTGGCACTCGCGGGAGCACCTTTGGTATAAACAGGTGAGCTTCGCGTATAAACGTAGTGAATTTACGAACCGATGAAGATCCTGACGTCTGGGTTCGGCGAGGTGGTCTTAGCCCAGGTGTCCCAAGAAGCTGAGAAAAGTGAGCTGAATGAAAATAGTCACAGATGAAGGATCTGACAAAAGTCCCAGTCCTTGGAGAGTGTGGGTTCAATCAAGACAATAGCAGATGGACGAAAGCTCACACTGGGATCGCTGTAGTCATCAACCCCGCTGTATTATATGTAATTAATATTTCGAATGAATTTGCCCTGAGGAAAAGTCTTGCCAGTAGTTGTTGTAGAACTAGTAAAAGTTGCGTCAGATCCAAAAAACCAGTGGCGAGCGGTATTCCACGAACCTGGACATAGATGGCATCGAAGCCCACTGCGTTGATGACCGTCCCGAGGTAGGCGTCAGGGAAAGGGCACTGGGGGGCCGCCGTAACGTAATACCTGCAGCAAAGAGGGTCAGATTGGGGAGTGCAAGTGCAAGGAACCACCGACGTTTTATCTGCGACATCTGTATGCGTACGCAACTGGGTAACAAATGCCGCGAATCCCGTAGGTCCACCGCTAAAAAGTGTTGGGTTGGTGATCATTCTGTCAAGCAGAAATGATCTCTTGCCCTTCAATGTCGAGATCAACGCCGTCGAGAACAGCGGCGCCAAAGGGACGCGTCGAGCTCGAGCCGCCGAGGAACAAATTCCAGATTTGGTCCGCAAAAGCCTCCGCTGCGGCGTCGTTGGCGAAGGTCGCCGCGCCGCTTTGCCCGCCAAGCGAAATTGTGACGATTTTGCCCAACGCCTGGCAGGCCTCGATACCAGCGGCCAGGAACTGGCAATTCGCTAACTCGCTGCCCGCGAATACGCTATCATCCGTCGGGTTGCAGGTCTATGGTGGCATGGGTCTCACTGAATGCTAAAAAAAGGGATGAAAATGTACTTACATTGGCCAGATTGATTTCCGGAAGCCCGCCAACACCTAAAGCTGAGAATACATCGACGAACGCAATCGGGATGGCGTTGATCACTGTATCCTGGCAGTATGTAGAAATGGTTTGTTGCCAGTTGGCCGGATCGTTGGGATTAGACTGGCCGTACGAGTCTTGACCTATCGGACAGGTGAGCTGAAAGGCAACGAATGGAAAAAGAGGATCAAACCCCAGTAGACCACCAACTATAAAGCTCATTAATTTATCGTAGAAGAATGTAAGAAATAAATTACGAACATTGTCAGACCGAGTGGGGTCATATCCGAACGCCGAGACGATGCTCAAAGCGAGGATGGACAGGGACAGAAGACCAGCAGGGAACATCGTCGGTACCGCGGATTCAACGGAAGTTGGACGAAGTGCAGCAGTAAAGGGCTATTCCCTCTTAATATACAGTCCTGCAGCCCGAAAAGGGATTACCGCGCGATATTGCCCAGTCCATAAATATTCATATCGCCTGGTGGTCCAATACCCGCGTGGTCGTCCGTCACGCTGGGCGATTGCGCTTGCTCGGCGGTAGGCTACCATATCATAGAGTTCAAGATAATCCAGAATAGACTCGGACTGCAGGTGTTGAGGAGGTCATGATGATCGAAAGGTGCTGGATACGAGAAGACAGAGTCCAGAAAAGAGATGCTCGGAGAACTTGAAGAACCAAGAGACTATCTCGCTCGCTCGATAAGGAAAAACACATGCCCAATCAGACTTCCTCCGATCACGATGGTAGTCTTTTGATAATTTTCATCCAAGCCAGCTTATCCTTGGTTTTGAGGGAGATGGATGGATGCAGATCTGCGCGGCTGAACGACCTTATTATGTACACTGGAGAACAGATATCATCGGAAACCCAGAGGGAAGATTATTGACTCTTCTGACAATAGTGTTCATGCTGGAAACGATTGTGAGGAGAGCATGGCGAACAAAGTTGCATATGGATTAGCTGCAATTGGGTCAATAATGACGTCGTGGAAAGATGAATAAAAGGCTGCTCATCGACTGAACATCCCAAACCGAACGCAAGCTACCATCAGAACGAGACAGCATCCCGTGCGATATCCGGGTCAGTTGCAAGCTGCACATGCACGGTGGCCCGCATGTTATCGGGTATAGTAAATGCACACTGGCCAGCGACGCAGCAGCTCTTCGCAATTGGCCTGAATCGGAAAACGGATTCGGAACGGTCCCTCGGAAAAAGTTATCTCATGTTGAGCTCGGATAAATTACACGTCACTGTCGACACATTAAAGGGGAAAAAACGAAAGTGAGAACGCCGCTGCAAGCACAGGATCAGCACCAGATACTCCAAGATACAAGACACATACAGCCCGGGAGTAGCCACAAATGCCCTCACCGATGGCCCTTCGTGTCGCGCTTGAAGTAGGCGCTGTTCACAGCGGTTGCTTGTATCATGTCGAAAATGGTCTCGCCCACACCGAGGTAGCTGTCCGCCATCGAACGGAGGGTGGGCTCGGAAATGAGTTCAGAGTTGAGACTGGGATGTGCGGTCAGTGGAAAGCAAAGACATGTCGACAACGACGAACGTGAAGCCGCTCGACCGGCGTACACCAGCGGCCACGGTCGAGAGGAGCACAGCGTCAAATGCGTAGTGAAAGAGTCTTGCGATAGCCATGGTCGAGTCTAAGGAGTGAATGAAAGGACCGCCGCAATATAAACTCAAGTGGCCGTGGACGTCGTGGTGGTTCGGCAAAGCTGTTTCCAAATTCGGCAACAAGCGGCTGAGCCGCGCACGACGAAAAAGGTCGGCAGCTCGCAACACGTACAGTTCGAGACTGCTCTAGCGTTAAATAATCGAGGATAGGTCGTACACTTTCAATCATACAGTATCACCAGCGCTTCACACCCCAGGCATTGAACGCGACACCCCGCAAATTCCAGTTACCGTCTCTCTGCTGAACACCGCCAACCTCATCCTTCGCCCGAGAGAACACGGTCCCCGTTTGAGGAACCCCGTCGATGGACACCTCCCACAACGTCCAGCTCCACCTGCCCCGCTGATATGTGATCTCCGCTGGGGTCCAGCTCACGCCGTCGTCTACACTGACCTCCACTGCAGAGACGTTGCCCCTGCTCAAAGGACCCGGGAGCGCGTACCCTTTGACGTGGATGGAAAGCAGATGTGAGTCGGGCATTGTGTGGGGGTCACCGACGCCACGACAGAATTCAACGGGAGCGCGGTCATGGAGGGATATTTCGACCACAGGGGAAGCGCCTTGGCTTTGGAGTCAACCTGAATTGCGTCAGGTTTGCACTAGGAAACGGTGGTGGTATACCTCGGGTGGAAGGATCTTGTAGTCGCGTTGTTGGTAATAATTGGGGGATTCCGCGGGCGAGAGAACGATCGTGTCGACCCACTTTACCCAACGCGCACCCAAGTATCCCGGCACCACGACGCGCAGTGGTCCACCGTGATCAGCAGAGAGCGTTTCGTCGTTCATCTTTGAAACTCGGTTATCGCATACAAGAGCAAAAAGATATAGTACCTCGTATGCGAGCAACACGTCGTCTTGGTTTGTCATTGCCTTTTTCATGGGGATGGAGGCGCCGTAATATGTATCGTCCTGGCAGAGAGTGGAGTAGGAAGCAAAGCAGACGTGGGCGTAGTCTCCGACCCGGACACCGGTGCGTTTGAGCAGGTCGCAGAGCCGAACTCCTCCCCATTTGCAGTTCGCGACGACCCCGTCCGCCCAGGCCACGCCATTGACAGGCTTTATTGCGCCCATTTCCTTGCGCCTGTTTCCCGCGCACTGTGGCGCGTCAGAACGGACGCGTTGCTGCCTGATAGAATTGCTTTACCTGCAGGACGGCGACTACTTCTGCTTTTGGCAGTGACCGCAATTCGGGTACAGAAATACGAAGTATTACTGCGTCACCGCATTTGACGGTCAAGAAATAGGACTCTTCGGGGTATTCGCAGACAGGGGAGTGGTTGCGGCAATACCTGTCCGAAATTCAGAAGAAGGAATACACTGGGTTCATAGCTCGCAGTACACAAGATCTTCAGGAGTTTGTTCGAATTCAACCAGAGCGCAAGCTGGTGGTTCTGCGTTGAACGGTTCAGTCCCTTGGATGGTGAGGAGGTCAGAACGCTGTGGCTCGTCGCTGTAGTCCATGTGGGGAGTCATGGTGGTCGAGGTTGAGGTGAGGATTGAAACGAGGCTGAAGTCATGAATGTGGTAAACAGCAAGATCCGAATTCCGAATTCCCGAATAATTTATGCAGTCTCACGGTTTCACTCGATTCGGAACCAGCTTCAAAAGGCATTTATTCGACCTGCGTGCATTGCAGTATTTATCAGCTACAGCAACACTCTATTCGTCCAGGACGGCGGGGAACGTGCCGCTCTCTCGCTGGTCGTCCCACTTGGAAATCTGTCCGAGTCGTTAGAAAACAATGTTGTGCAGGCAAGTGCCTTACCCATTCATCTGCGTGGCCAAGGTTAGTCTGTGAGGGAACCATAGCAAAAGGGTGAACGCACTGGGACAGAGAGAGTGGTAGCTCCGTTGGAAACGCTTGCAGGGCTCGAATCCCTCACCCCTTGCATTGATGCATCGGAAGTAGTCGCAGTAGTTCTGCCAGCTGCAGCCGCGCACAGAGTTAACGGTTCGTCACCGGGTAAAGTCGGAATTGTACCAGTTTCTCGTCTGGTTTTGATTCGGGAAACGAGCGTCGAACGCCGCAGTCTGCAGGGTGTATTTCCTGTGGAATGATGAGCAAGCTAGCGCAAGAGAGGGTGTGGAGATTGTGTGCCTACTTGGACAAGTCTTGCTCGCCGTCCGACATGTTGTTTGTGGTTGAGCGTTTTGCCTCGGCGTGACCCAGTGACCGTCACAGTTCTAGGCTTGCCTTGACCTTCTACTTGCATTAGCGCAAATGGACGCACTGCTCCAAGAGGTTGCAGCCAAGCGCAAGGCCATAAACGATGGCCCTGCACGGCCCACTAAGTACATGCGCAGAGGCGATATCGAGCGTCTCCAACAGGAGGAAGAACATCGCGAGCGTAGGGACGCAGAGGCTCGAGATGCAGAGGTTGCAGCTGCAACAGCAGCTGTGGCAGCGGCAAAAGTGAGCTTGTGCTTGTATTTGCATACGGCGTGCTTATTTGCGACTCGAGAACAGGCCCCTTCACGAGAAGCGACAAACTCGCCGCACCCTGACCGTGACCTAGACAAACCTGAGACCGCTCAGTTCAACATCTCCAACGAAGAGACCATCCGCCGTCTGCGCTCCAAGGGTCAGCCTATCCGCCTCTTTGCCGAGTCTGACAAGGATCGTCGCCTGCGTCTCCGTGCGCTCGAGCTCATCGAGGAGAAGGATCACGATCGCCAGGGTGGCCAGAATGACTTTAAGAAGGCCCTCGAGGACGTCGAGAATGTCGAGCGTGAGATGAAGGCCAAGGGAACAAAGGGGAAGAAGCGCGACGAGGCAGAACAGTCGACTAACTCGGTGCTCGACCTCGGCCTCGTTAAGTCCGATCCCGATAAACTCTACCCCCTCATCTACTATGCCCTCAAGCGCACTCTTCGGGAGTGGGGCGAGGCCATGGAGGACCGCCCAGGTACGCTACCAGCGGCTACTAGGGATCATATACTCATTCTGCCGCAGAAAGCGTCAAGCGCACAACACAGGGGAAGCTCGCCGCAGCGACCCAAGTGCAGTCCGCAGAATACCTCAAACCCCTTTTCAAGACCCTCCGTGCGCGCTCGCTCGCTCCCGATGTTCTTGGTCGCATGGCAGAGATTGTCCACTACATGCAAAAACGGCAGTACCAGCGCGCCAACGACTCGTATCTACGCCTGTCCATTGGGAATGCCCCGTGGCCCATTGGCGTGACCATGGTGGGGTACGTATCTACATCGACCTTGACCAGGTCCAAAACTAAATCGTCGATACAGTATCCACGAACGGTCTGCTCGTGAAAAAATCTCGTCCGATCAAGTTGCCCACGTGCTGAACGACGAAGTCAGCCGAAAGTACATTCAAAGTTTGAAACGGTTTGTACTCCATCTTTATTGCCTCATTGTAATGACTTGTCCGAACAGACTTTTGACATTCTCGCAAACGAAATACCCGCCGGAGGATGTATCACAATTAATGGGTTGAGTCATTAGGGGAGTTCACGGTAGGCCGTATTTTCTCGTTTGTGAGTAAATATATTCATTTGATGGGACGAATAAAACTGTCGTTTGTGGAATATATCCGTGATCACCCCGTTTGAGTCCAAGATATATTTCTATAGTATTTATTCCATCTGCCAGGCACATACCCTTCTCACAACATTCAATGACCCCTTATCTGCAACATTTGGTCATTGGATAGTACATATCCTAGCTAGTACAAATTCTTCTCTCCATGATGCCCCTGAAAAACTAACTGCCAGTGGACATCACAGCTGAGCTTTGGACCAAACAGTAGCAACCTTGTTCATGTCGGCCACTGAAGAAGGCCGATGAGCTTCGCGCTGCTTGATGGTGGCAGCTTCGGTGCTCTCGGCTATGGTGGCAGTGGTCGAGGCAGTAGGGGAGTTCACGGTAGGCTGTATTTTCTCGTTTGTGAATAAATATATTCGAGTGATGGGATGATTATTTTTACAAAAAAAGATATTCCACAAACGAGATTTAATCTCGTTTGTGGAATAAACATTTTTGGAATATATATATCTGCTTGATCCGTGACTGCCTCGACCACTGCCACCATAGCCGAGAGCACCGAAGCTGCCACCATCAAGCAGCGCGAAGCTCATCGGCCTTCTTCAGTGGCCGACATGAACAAAGTTGCTACTGTTTGGTCCAAAGCTCAGCTGTGATGTCCACTGGCAGTTAGTTTTTCAGGGGCATCATGGAGAGAAGAATTTGTACTAGCTAGGATATGTACTATCCAATGACCAAATGTTGCAGATAAGGGGTCATTGAATGTTGTGAGAAGGGTATGTGCCTGGCAGATGGAATAAATACTATAGAAATATATCTTGGACTCAAACGGGGTGATCACGGATATATTCCACAAACGACAGTTTTATTCGTCCCATCAAATGAATATATTTACTCACAAACGAGAAAATACGGCCTACCGTGAACTCCCTAGTCACGGATCAAGCAGATATATATATTCCAAAAATGTTTATTCCACAAACGAGATTAAATCTCGTTTGTGGAATATCTTTTTTGTAAAAATAATCATCCCATCACTCGAATATATTTATTCACAAACGAGAAAATACAGCCTACCGTGAACTCCCCTATTATACGCTGTATTCTAGGTCTATCTATTCTATCGCTGGTTTTTCTTACCTTTTTTTGCGGGCTCATCCGCAGGCTCTGCTCGTGCATGCCCCGTCTCCTTTACATGCGCGAACAGCGCAGTTTTGCTGGTGAAGGACTGGGCGCAAACATTGCAGCGTACCTGAGGAAATGGATTAGTGAAACACATTTTGAGTCCGGACAACCGACCTCGGCCTGTTTCCCAGCAGCCTCATCCGTCTTCTTTGCTTGCCGGGCCTTCCGAAGATCGCGTTTCGTGGGGGCTGCTGGAGTCTTGCGCTCGTCTCCGTCTCCGTCAGCTTCCTCTGGCTCGTCGCCAAGGTTGCGGGCCATCTTCTCGGTTTTCGTGGGAGGTTCCCACTGTGGGTTTGTTGATTTTTTTGGCTTCTTTTTCTTGCCAGTTGGTCGAGTGGGCCTATCGTCGTTCTGTTCTTCCAGCGGACCAGTCGGAGAGGGCTGTTCAACGGCTGCGGGAAGTGGACCTTCCACAGGCGGGGTTGGAGTTCGGGGAACGTCTGGTACAACATCCGCCACCTCCCGCTGGTGGTCGTCCGCTAACCCAAATTCTGCATCATCTTGCAGCATCTCCTTCTTCAGTCTCTCAACCTCTTTCAGATGTTTCTTGCTCCGTTCGTGACTGTCCCACGCAGCTTCGCTCCAGAACGACTTGCCACAGACGACGCATTCCCACTCCTCCGGGTCCTCTCCCTCTGCCGCGGCCCACTCCAGGTCGTCGTGCTGGCGCAGCTCGTCGACCTTCTGCCACTCCTGCTCCACGTACTCGGCGCGCGGAACCGTGGCCTTGGGAGTAGCAGTTCCGGGAGCTGGCGTGGCCGAACCTGATGTTGGATTCTGCGCCTGCTGTGTGAGATGTGTTTTGTACCGTGGGTCGCGTTTCCGCAAGAATTTCGCAAGGGACTGGGGAAAAATCAACATGCGAGCTCTTTGAGGCTCATGCACTTACCCGAATGGTGTCATTATACTCTCTGCGCCCATCCTCTCGCGCCTTCTTGTTGTCTTTCTCCATTAATCGCCGGACGCGCCGATCCGGCGCCTCTGTCAGATTCCACTGGTCCATCCACGCAAAGTCTTTCGCCGTCGCAAAGTTGGTCCACGCTGTGTAGAAGGTGCGTGCGCCTTCGGACGTCTTGTCGGCGGGAGCCCACGACCACGCTGCATAGCCGAAGGAGGGATAGTCGACGTCAGATATCAACGCTTCCTCGGCTTGGAGGCGCGCGAAGAGGCTCCGATATATCGTGAAGAAACTCTGCATGCAGATTCTAGTTTAATGATATCCCGAGAGATGAGCGGCGTACGTTTTCGCCGTCGTCGACGCCTGACCAGATGGACGAATCAAAGAAACGGGTCAGTTGGCGCACAGTGAGTCCGCGGTCCTGCGCGCGAGATGGCGGGGCGCCTTTACGGATGTCCTCGTACACTGTCGCGTCGTCCGGCTCCGGAGCCAGAGAAGCTTTGTGCGAGTCATACCATGCACGTTCCTACTTGATGGGTGATACCAGAATGGATGGATTGTCGGCAGAGCAAAGTATTTGGCTTACTTGTTCGTCGCTCAAAACCTGGGGCAAAATTAGGATAGTAGATGCCTTGACAAAATTTTACCGACCTCATAGGCCTGTTGCAATGCCGCAAATCGTTTAGTGGATCCCTCGACATCGTTCTGAGACCTGCTTAGCATCAATAATGGCAAATTTCTTTCCTGTATACCTGATTCTTGTCCGGATGGTGCACAAGAGCCAATCTACGGAATGAACGCTTGATTTCATCTGGGGTAGCGGTTTCTTCCACCTAAATTCTCAGCAGTTAGCATGGGCCCATGGAAGAAGCCTCCGTCCCCACCTCTAGAAGTTGATAGTAGTCCAATTCTTCCGACGGGGCTGCGCCGGGGGCCGATGTAGAGCTCTGTTGGCCCATGAGTCGGGATGAAGAGGATATGGGTTTCCATATTTGGCGTCGGCTGGTTTTTGATGGCGATCGGATTTTGCTTCCAGCCATGACGGACTTTCTCAAATCTTCTGCGCCTACCGGTGTGTCTTAAAACTCAAGCACGTCCGTCCATCTTATGGGTACTCTAGACATGAACGCAAAAAAGGAGGCGGTGATGAACGCCGTACGGAATGAAATAGCTCTTACAAACGCTCAGCAACTTATGAATGTCAAATTTTTTTTTTTTGGCTTCTGCAAACCTCCGCGCAAGACTGATATCTATTTAGAGCGCAAATGAGAGATGCTACAAAGCATGCATCACGAAACCTGGTACGTTCTTCTTGACACTTGGTTTTCTTGCTAACTGGTTCGAAGGCACCAGTCTCTCCAGCGGAGAGCAGACGTGTCTGTCGCGGTGTCTAGATCGGTACATGGAAGCGTGTAAGTTTTGCTGCTCAGTCGAAAAACGGCCGTTGATTTTGCTGGGACAGTCAACATTGTCAGAAGAACATACATGACGCGACTAAGCAAAGAAAGGATGGAAGACCAGGCCAGCATAATGTGAGGTTGATATAAAAAGACCTGTTGGGCCCGCTTCCCAAAACCATTGTCCTCAAAAAGAAATTAGTTAGTATGATAATAAGAGTCCATAACCTCTCTCCTAAAGTACTACACTAAATTACACGCAAACAGTGAAGTCCGAAATTAATTAGCCGACAATACGAAGTAAGTAGGAAACGAACTGTACAAAGTTCACATACAATAAATTTGGGGCTGACCCGAGTCGAATCAACAAAGGCCAATCTGGCGGTCCGCGCGGTAGTACATCTGAGCGACACCACCGTCGGCATCTGAAGACAGGTACTCGTCGTTCGAGTATGGGTTGAAAAAGAACGGGGAGGGCTTCTCGTAAAAGTGGCGAGGAACGGGCTGTGCCGAGTAAGGACGAGGGGTTATATCGTGCGATACTGGGCGCGCGCCATAGTCTTCTAGGGAGTGCTCTTCGACCGCCGGGATTGGCTCGACCGTAGGAATGTAGACGGGGGGCGGCAGATATGAAGTGTGGGTGTACGACACCGCAGGAGCAGTATGAGGGAGATCCCGGTTGTACTGCGACAGGCCGGATACTACGAGCTGGGTAAGGTCATTGGCGGCGTATGAACGTCGGCGGAATCCGTGAGGCCGAATCAAATTGGTCTCCTCGGGATAGTGTTGCTGGTCTGCTGAGCGATGAATAACGCTCATAGGCGGCGGTGGGATCTCCATCGGTGAAGGTGGCTCAGAGTGATGATAAGGAGAGAATGGGGATGACACCTTCGCATTCGTCTGCAAACTCTGAAGGAGGTGGATGAGCGGTACCGCAGACCCAATGAGGTCATGCCGCAATATATGGGACGCCTGATGACCTTCGGTCCAGTCGGTGCATCTCTTCCAATAGCGAGGAGACCCATCTTCGGGAGAATTTTCCAAATAGAATATGGGCGGCCGAGAAAGCACGAAGGAGGCGAGTCCAGTCGAGCCGGGAGACGCATTGGTGAATTCAGTATCGACGATGGTGTCAAATGGAATCTCCATCTTGAAACCAAATCCCGAATTGTGGATGAACCACGTCAAACAACGCTTGACCTCGCACGTGTAGGCTACCAAGTCGCGTTGGCTTGTATCCGTGGCTATGCGTCGCCAGGAACCTATCGAGAGGTCGGAGCAAGGAATAAAGGTCACAGCTAGAACAAATGGAGTCACTAAAAGGTTGGAATGAACCGCCGACGATTGTACGTACGCTCATCTTCGTGAATCAAGTTGTTGAGCTCGTTCTCAAAGCCCGTGGAGAGGCGAGGAAGCGCAAGGGTATCAGGGCCCTGGCACAGTCCCTTCGCTTTCTTGATTTTACTGCTCTGAAGCTTTGCTTTGGCACGTCTGGTAGGTGTCGATGAGTCGCTACTCGACTAGAAAGTTGGAGATTGTTCGCACCTGTTTTGGAACCAGATCTGCGTTTGGCGCTCGTGCATACCAAGAAGCTCGCCTATTTCGCGGCGGCGGTTGGCCGTTGGGCTGCGCTCGACGGCGAAAAAACGTTCCAAGTGGACCAGTTGCTCAGGCGTCACACGAGAACGTTTGGGTTTTTCGGGATCAGCCTTGTCGGACTTGATACCCTTCTCGTCTTCCTCTTCCGTTGTGTGCGAGCCAGCAGACGAGGGTCGCGTGGCGAGCGGAGACAAGATAGAAAGGGTGGTCGAGGCAGAGTTCGGAGACGGCGTCGACGCACAGGGTCTTGCGGACGGGTCAATCTGTAGCCTGGCGCGAGTTCCGACCATGGTCAAATAGTCTCTGGCTAACTAACTTTAGCCATGCGCGCTCTGCTTTGCGAACCGACATACATTGCGCACAAAGGGGTTCCGCCAGTCAACAGAGCAGAATGCCAGAAGGAACGCGGCACTGCCGACGTTTACGACGCACAGCTGTGAGATTTATGAGAGAAGGAGGGGAAAGAGGGTGGGCCGATGTTGGCGTTGGATGAAAAGGAAAGTCTCAGATAGATCTGAGAAGCGGCGAACTGACCAAAAGGGTTGAGAAGACGTCAGATTGATCGTGGTGTCTGTGATCGACCGGCTGGCAAGGAAACCACAGGACTGCGAGGATCACAACGCAAAATTCGGAATCCAATGGATAGGCAGGGATAGGCTTGGAAGTTGTTGGAGAGCAGCCGAAAGACCTGGAGAGCAACCAAAGGACCTTCCGTTGAACTTTGCGAAAAAAAAAAACCTCATCCATAGAAGGAAATTGACTGAAAAGGCAGAAAAAGGATCTGGAGGGTCACATTCCGATCAGGTGGCGGGTGATCAGACAGAAAACAGATAACCATGTACGATTGGTCCGGCGTTCAACTTATTATTATTGTGGCGTCTGCTGGCGTCTCTGTCGTGGGCCTGTACAGGGACATTTCTCGCAAATCGCTCAAAGTATTCAGTTTAATGTTCAGTCAATTCCCAATGGTAGGGATACAAGTACCTACGTGAAGTGTGGTAGTCTAGCCGTTGCTATCTAGCAACCCCCACCTCCAAGTTGCTTCCAAACCCTGCTTCTAGAGAATGTTCCACGCAAAGAATTTGAAAAAGAAACCTAGGTGATTGGCGGGTTAGCCGACACACGTGAGCAATGGCAGGGACAGGGACCCTACAGACTACCGTGACACCGGAAAACGGTAGACAGCGACCCCGGAAACTTGAAAGCTCGTCCGGGACACCTTAGCTGAAACCCGTATCTATTTGGTGCAATGCGAGCAGTACGAACAGAAGGGGAGCGGGCGGAGGTACATTGTACGGAACCGTTGAGCGAACGACCCTGAACGGCGAATTGGAATGTGACAAATGCGGTTCGGCGTCCGGTAAGTCGCTAGTCTTGACATCCTGACATCCCGCAGGAGGCCGCTGTGGCCGAGCAGAGCAGCGTATCCGACAAATCCACGTATGAATTTCCAACAAACCAATACTTACACAACGCATGATTGAATCGAGGGCGCATACTTGCACCCACCAAAAATACTCGACCGGAGAACATATGCAGTCACCTTCGCGGAAAAATCGGAAGGAAATAGCGAGAAAGCCAGATATACCTCTTCAATACCTTGGCCGTTTCGCCTCCCTGTCATCATACCCACCAGGGGGTCCTTCGCGCTTGAGATCTCCGCGAAATCCGCCTGCCGATGGCCCATACCCACCCCCTCCTCCGGGCGGTGCCCCATATCCAGGCGGCGGAGGTCCAAATCCACCCGAACCAGGAGGTCCAAATCCATTAGACTGGTTGTCGTTAAAGCCACCACCACCGCCATTGTAACCGATGCCACCACCGCGGCCCCTGTGTAAAAGTTACGTTAGTGAATTGAGCGTTCGTAAACATGGATGCAATTCACCTGAATCCACCATCCTCTCGTCCTCTGAATGAGCCTCCACCTCCCCCTCGGAATCCGCTATCGCCGCCTCTGAAGGAGCCCCGGTCGCCGCCAAAGCCTCCCCCGCCCCCGCCGCCCCTGTCGCCATAGCCCCCTCCTCCGCCGGGTCTGTCGCCAAAGCCTCTGTCGCCGCCGAAACCGCCACCTCCGAAGCCGCCGCCGCCGCCGCGAGGAGGCCCGCCGCCGAATGAGCCGCCACGACCGCCGCGGAAACCTCCTCCACGGTCTCCAAATCCTCCTCCTCCACGATCTCCGAATCCTCGCCCGCCCCCGCCCCCGCCCCCGCCTCCAAATCCTCCACGAAACCCGCCGCCTCGGGGAGGCGCCATCGGAGGTTCCACCCGCTTGGGACGACCACCGAGACCTCCACCGAGACGACGAGGCTTCCAGCCCCGAACGGTTCGACCACGTTCAACATCGACCAGTATGCGCTTGTTCATTATGTGGAGGCCGTCGGATTCCTTGTATGCAGCTAGAAAAAATGAGTTGCAGTCGTGAGCCGGCAACTCTTAGCGGACAGGGAGGGTAAGGGAAGAAAATAACCTTTCATGTCGCGCTCGCGCTCATATACGACAAACGCATACCCTCTGCTGCGACCCTTTTTGTCGCGGACAATTCTTACTCGCTCGATGGTACCGTAGGTTTCAAACTCGCGACGGAGGTCGCTCTCCGTGGCAGTTTTATGCTATGAATCATGCTGAGTGCTGAAGGGGACGAAAATGAAGAGTTTTTACCAGACGGGAGATAAATAACGTCTTGTAAGGGTCACCTACGGCTTCGGGGTCATCGGCAGGTTTATCTAAAAGGAATCGGTCAAATGGCAAAAATGGAGAGAAAAAAACAAAGCACAAGTTTCTTTTGCAATTTTAAAGTCTTCTGTCCGCTTTTTCTTGCGCTCTTCCCGCCGGAGTTGCCGCTTGACCTCTTCCGCATGGGTGAACACAGGCTCCTCTCCCTCCTCCATGACCACCTCCGATTCTCCGGTGCTCATCATGTTCTCTGTTTTTGCCTCCTTGAGCTCAGCGAGCAGATGGGCTACGCCCGTGACATTTTTTGGGCGGATCCGATCGATGTCCTTGTCCAGAGGCCGGGTATATGGAAGTGGGGGCCGAGGAGCAAACAATTTCAGGAGATTTGGGGGTAAGAGGTGAGTACCAGGCATGATGAGGACGCCGTGTTCTTTGGATTTTTCTCGTTGTGGGCAGCGACAGTGTCAAAACACAGCGCGTGAAGAGAACGAAGAGAGGTCGACGGTCGACGTGGAAACTGTCAAAAGACGTTGAGAACCACTCCGAATTCGACCGAAAATGCTCAGGGCGGTTCTTACCGAGACTGCAAGGTAGAAAGACGGCAGCTGGCGGAGAGTCAGCTGGGAGGTCGACGTGAACTGGTCGAGGTCGACGTGGAAAGACGGAGAGTCAGCAGATTGGTCAGCGGATCGTTTGAACCTGTTGTAAACGCAGTCTCTCGCTTGCGCTGTCTCTCATTGTTCTGGGTACTAGTGGGCAGCGTTTACTTACTACCCAGCATCGGTGAATCTGTGTCCACTGTGTCTTTTAATCTCGCATCCTTCGGTCTCGCTCGAAGCTCCCATTGCATCTAGAATTCTTTTATGTTTGGCTCAAGTTGCAAGCCAAGATAGTCGTTTTCAAAGACCTCTTGAAGCAAATGTTTTCGTCAAAAATATTCGAGTTGCACTGCGGCATCATGGTCTCAAGCCAGCACCTCAGCAATCTTCTGGAAATGCTTTCGCTGACTCTCCGCCGTCCAGCAGCTTGCTGTGCGGGAAACTAACACCATCCATCTCATGAACCTCCAAGAAATTTACACTTTCCACCAACTCGACAAATCGTACTACTTATGTTTGAGCGCTGCTGTATTCTGGATTAGCGATGCACCGTATGAAACACTGGGCTCGGCGCAATCGTCAGGGTGCCACCGATGCCTTGAGACTTTATTTCCGTCAGAACAACACGTCGAGGTACGAGATCGTAAGTTGAAACGTCTGTCAGCGAGAGACTATCAGCAATCAGCCTGGCCGTTTCCTGGGTTGGCTGGTCGATAACCTGCGTCAGATTGCGCATTTTGCCCTCTATCTGTTGCCCAGGCTGATTCCCGGCACTACAGTATGGACTTTCAAGTTGCCATGAATCCTCTTCCTTGCCAGCCTTCAGACGTCTTTCCCTTGATCTCTCGTGCCAAATCTCACCTGGATTCGCAACAAGCAGGAAATTGGCACAATGCTGCAAAATGGTTGGGATTGCAAAGGAGACGGTTCGTAGCAATGTATATATACTCATGTTGTACTCTTCAATTTGGCCTCCTTCGCCGCATTTCTCTTTCGCATCAGCGCCTCCAATCGGTTCTTCATCATGGTGACCTTCATATCCGCCTCCTCCTGGGCTTGTTCTTCGTCCAGCAATCTGTCCATAATCAACTCTCGCTCGTCCTGTTCCTTCTGCCGTCGCAATTCCTCCGAATCCAATTTATTTGGTTCGACGGGTGCATCCTCGGTTTGCTGCGGCGGGAAGCCTGCGAGCGTGTCCGACGCGAGCTCCGGCTCCACCATTATGGTAGCATTTTCGTACGTTTCTTGTAGGTCCGGCGCATTGACAACGTCGCGCTGGAAGCGCTCCCATTCGGAGTCCAGCGATGTGGCTGGCGCTGCACCTGGTTGTGCCGGCGGCGGTTCATCGTCCTCATCGTCGGATTGGGGTGGGAGAGGGGCGCGTGAAGGATCGGAAAAGAAGTCTGCGGGAAACGCGCTGCTATCGTCGTCGACCTTCCGTCTCTTTGGCTCCGTATCCGACTCCGAGTCCTGCTCCTCGGCTTTCCGCTTGCCATTTGAAACTCGGGCTTGCTCTTCTTCCTCTTCCTCCTGCCTTATTCGCTGGACCTCCCTTAGCCGTTCCTCCTCCTTGAGGCGCGCGACAGTGGTGCGATGAAGCTTGCTTCCCAAATGGCCTTCCCAAGCCGAGGCGTGTTTTACTGGCCCACAAGCGACACATCTGAGGGCGCCGTTGGTGTATGATGCGAGAGGATGAGATATGCGCGCCTCCTGCCGCTTCGCCTTGAGCAATGCACGCACATCCGCCATAACCAGGTTTGTTGCTGGCTGTTTCGTTCAGAGACGGTCGGCTCCCGGGCCGGAGTTTGAACCTTCACGCTTCAAGTTCAACTCAACTTCCACCTTCGCACAGATCCCATCGTATAATTCTCGTCGTTCAACTGATACGAAAATCCTTCATAGCTCTCTTTGGCTGCTGCAGGTTTATTCCTTTCAGAAGACGAGCTCATCGGATACATCCTAAGGATTCGGACTCCGACATTCCTACTAGTAGGCTAATGGTGCCATGAAGTTAGCTTCCGTTCGTCCGGCTTCACGATACGAATCGTGATATGAATTCCCCAAATGCGATATAGTACTCCAGCTTCTACTCGCAGTTTCATATGTGCGCCTTCCAACAAAGACTACCAAAACAACCATTCGCCAAGAAAAGGGTATTCATCTGTTGAATCACTGTCCTATGGTCCTGGTTAAGCGCGTGGACGTGGTCAATATGACCGCTCTCGAACCACCGCACGATCGAGGAACCTCTTTCCCTCGCCCATAAGTACTCTGGCCGTGGTCCTCCGATGCATTCACCAAATGATCACCCTCCTTTGGTTCCCGTTGCTCCCATCCACCGCACACGCTTTTACAGTAATACTTTCCAGCTCTCCCGAAAAATCGCCCCTTTATCTCAAGGTCTCTTGTCTCCCTTTCCATCGAGCAGGTACGCGTCGAAACAAGTATTCGTATCTTCTCCCTCATATATTAAGCCAGGATCGATGGCCAGAGTGGGCGGGTAGGCATCCAAGAATGATTTCTTCTTTAATGCACTCGAGAATCTCAACTCAATTACTGGCGCACCTCCAGACATCCGCATCGGTGCAAATCCTGAGGATAAAACCAATTTTGCATATGATGTGAAGTACTTGACGCGTCCCACCTGCGGGGGGGCTTTATACATCCATTCCAAGTACGCCCAAGGTATATTCCCCACGCCGACCGCGATCGTGCCATATCCAGGTAGAGCTCTGCTACCTTCTCTGTTACAAGCACTCTTCTGACAAAGCTTCAGAGGCTCTAAATATCACGGTCGGGGATTCTTTCTACCAGATTGTCGAGCACTTGCCCCAAAACACCCACGTCATTTGGTAATGTAGCAAATTTGTGTGAGCCTGGCGTCTGAATGAGCGCTAGAGGTGTACCTTTAGGTCCATTAAATACCACTGCCACGGTTTTGGAAGCAAAATCCATCGGGAATGCGTTCAATTCGCTTAGTTGCAAGGCGCCGGAATAATTCTGGATTATATTGAAATCGAAAACGAAGGTTTTTATTTTATCTTTCATCTACGCCCGCGCTGAAGTTGGAATATAACTAGCTGATCTTTTGCCGATAATGGATTTCGCGAATCTTATAATTCATGAAAGAGTATGTCCTCCGCCAATAATTGAGCCTGATTGAATTCTTGTCTGCCAGGTAGACCGCTCTGGCCTCAAATATATCGGACGCCGTGGAATTATCCAAGACGGGACCAAGTTCTTGGTTGGATCCTTTGCAGGATCGTCATCCGAAATAACTGGATTCTCTCCGCAGGCGATTTATCGTAAAAATGTGTGGCTTCGGGGCCGGCTCTTTAATCCCTGCGTGTGTGCCATCTTGACTCCTTCCCCAGTTGGCATTAATGTAGAATCTCAGGTTCTCAGAACATCACTACTCGGGTAAGAACAACTAATGTGCAGGAGGAGTCTTCATATCATCTGTTCAGGCTCGTTTTGCACTGGAAGTGGCGATCTACTGTCGGACTTGATGTCAAAATCCACCATTCGTTCCAACCTCACTATCTACACCACTGACATCGATGCGACTCGCGCGCAAGGTTGGACTATATTCTTGGTGAAACGAACTCTTATGCGTGTCATGTACGAGCCACCGTATTTATCCAACACTCATCTCACATGCACATGGCCAGGGAACCCCTGGTGTGTCGAACACCGTAGGTGCTGCACTGTGGGCATTGAATTATGCGTTTTTCGCCCCTCAGATTGGGATATCCAAGGTACGTTCGGTGGTACTGATGGACTTGTGATATTGACTGGATGTCGATTCCAGCTCTTTTTCCATGGGGTGAACGATACTCCCAATACCACTGCAACCGACACGCTGATCTCATTTCAGGGCATCGGCTTCAAATATTTGTTGGTTGGTATCTGGACAGCATATTGGACGAGAATCGGTCCTCCACTAACTCTATAATCGACAGATCCAACCCGTTGCGTTGAATTCACTCGATCTGGATGGATCCCCGTTATCGACCCTCTTCTCCCTCACGTTCAGGTTTGTTCTCCACGGCTGACGGACGACTAACCGATGGGATAAATTTGTAGCCCACGTATTACGCGGCAGTCGTCGTAGCCGAACTACGAGATCCAATGAAAAGTCCAAATATCCGAAATTGCGATCAACGACACGAGGATTGCTGGATATGCAGCGTTCAAAGGAAGCGAACTTGTCCGTGCAGTTTCATCAACTCCCAGGCATTCCTCCAAGGGAATACGAATAGAAGTAGTGTTCACCTGGATCTCGCCTTAGCTGGAAAGGGACCCGAGACAATGACGATCAAACGCCTAGCCATCGGGTA
Organism: Mycena galopus ATCC 62051; assembly: GCA_014925785.1. Taxonomy (NCBI): domain Eukaryota; kingdom Fungi; phylum Basidiomycota; class Agaricomycetes; order Agaricales; family Mycenaceae; genus Mycena; species Mycena galopus. The sequence goes on from WIQG01000019.1 coordinate 1,125,749, forward strand.
AGCCTCTTCGCCGCTCTGTGGGGGCAATGTTCCGACAACCTCAGCCATGCTGATGATACTCTGGATTGACTGGGGCTGACAACGGGAAGGTCGGGGGCAAGCTGAGCCTGGAGTCAAGAGAGTGCAGGATGGTGTGGACATCTCTGAGACAGAAGTTGTTCTTTTGAACTTTGCACGGGCACATACATCTATCAATACATAGAATCACATCTCATCTCATCTATGCGCATCTAAAGGTTATAAATTTGTTTAACCATCTGAACGGTGTCCTGGTTGCCAGTTGTCTATAGAAAATCAATCGCACGACAGTCCAGTTAATATGCAAGCTGATCTACCTTGGTCAAATCGTCGCTGAGCTTGACACAGGGCCGATCGTCGACGGACGACAACTTTATGACCATGTTTAGGGCTTTGCTCTTGTCTATACCTCCCGACTTCTTGAAGTCGTTGGTCAAAAACGTGCCAATTCCGAAAGAAACTGGTTATTTTTAACCAAGTCTCTCAGGTAATGTCGAAGACGGTGCTAGCGCACCGTTCAGTCCAAGCTCGTCGGCCTGCTCCTTCAAACGAAGGGCCTTGTCAACGTCCAACGCATCCGAATAGATAACCATTTATCGCTGGGATTTATACCAAGCGAGTCGAAAACCTCCTTCACACGGCGCCAAACACGAACGGATCCCAGAGTCCTGACGGAGCCCTTGCCACCGCAATGCGCGTTCCTTGTCGCCGGTATAGCTCTTCAACCTTTATGAGAACTGTACGCGTACGCCGTAATTAGCCAAAATAAATACCTTGAAGAAGGCTTCACTTGAAAAGGTGTCGGTGAGAGCAATGAGAAGGGCATTCGGATAGACTTTTCCCAAAGATCCATGGCAACAGAATTGGCAGCTTCGTAGCCTTTCAGCGCCGCAATCTATAAAGGGCTGAGAGTTGATTAAGTGGATGAACAGCCCACATACGCCCATGAACCACTCGCTTTGGAAAGATGAGTCGAGAACGTCGGAGGGCAAGGACTTACTGAGCGATAGTACCGACGGGCGTCAAATCATATTTATGCGCCAAGTGGACCTGAGGCTGAGTTCAGTAGAGGAGTGTACGGTCAGAGGCACGCATGCATTGCTCGTGCCAGAAAGTCTTCCTTTGCTTTCGGTGTCCTTGCATGCGCGAACTAGGGATTCCACCACGATATCTTGTGTTTTGAAAGAGCGTCTTCTACGGGTTCCGAATTCACTAAAAACACAGTCGGCCTGTAACAGTGTCCGTCCTTTTTGATAAGCAAGGTCTGCGAAGCGAATTAGCGAATAAAAATATCAGTGCGGAGATGCGAACCATTTTGTCCGTCATAGCTCCAATCCGTTACGACGTGCCGGAAGTATACCTCGCTCAAGGTGGCCATCAAGGGAACCTCCCAGAATATGGTGTCGATCCATAAGCCGTGGATTTCAATTTCGACGTAGCCGGTCTCGGGGTCAGAGGAAGTGGGGGCAAACTTGACGCGAACTTGCTCTGCGGGCTTGAAGCGGTAATCCTGCAGATAAGATAGATATAGATCGGTGAAATACGGGCAGGTCTTTTTCAGCCACGCGCGCTCCGACTCCGTGAGCGCAATTTCGCCGAAGCCTACGCGCCAATGTAAGAGGTAAGAGATAAGAGATAGACGAGCCAAGGCACTGAAAACAGACGGTCAAGAGTTTGCTGGAAGACGTTCAAGGCTTGTTTCGTGAATACTACGCTTTTGTCACGCAAAGTAAATTTGTAGGAAGCCTTGGTATCCGGAAAGTGGTGCAAAACAGCTTGCTGCATTGTCAACTGAAAAACAGAGTAGCAGTCACCTCACCATTCTTAACACATCTGTTCCTCGTACCTTGTACAGATCCGTATCGAGGATAGAGGGCGGGACAGGTAGATGTGAGGACATGGTGGCTGCAGTTGAAGCCCGTTGCGGCGACGCCGCAAATTAAAACAGGGGCCCGGAATACGCCGTTGATCGACCGCGGCAACGAACACTTGACCACTACTTTGATGGTATTTTTTATTCGTGCTCGCGTCTCCATCCACTTATTCCGCCCAGGGTTCCCGAGTAGAAATCCTCAATGACGGCGGCTTTCGTTCGGATGGTCGACGCCAATATGAGCTCCGTGACATGACCATCGACCTGTCTCAGCAAGGCGTCGCCGATGGTTCAGCCATCATCACCCACGGGCTCACCCAGGTGCTTGTGTCGGTTTTTGGACCCGCGAAGCGAAAATGAGGTCGCAGACGATGCATGACCGCGCCAATATCAATGTTGAGGTCAGCGTGGCTGCATTCAGCACTGGAGAGCGCAGAAAACGATCTCGGGCGACAAGTAAGCTTTCCCGTTGGACGGGTGGGCTTTCCGAGAGGTGATGGTGCTGCTTGTAGACGAATACTGGAGATGGCTGCTACCATCAAGTCGACTTTTGAACCGGTGGTGCAGACTAACCTCTATCCTCGGTCGCAAATCGACATTTTCGTTCAAGTACTTCAACAGGACGGCGGCCTACTACAGGCATGTATCAACGGGACTACACTAGCACTCGCCAACGCTGGGATCCCCTTGCTTGATTTTGTGTGCGCAGTCACCGGCGGAGTACACTCCACGTCTCCCATGCTGGATTTAACACTGCTGGAAGAAAACGATATTCCACACGTTACTGTCGCCGTCATGCCAAAAACGGGCAAGGTGACTTTGGTGACGATGGAGACTCGGTTGCATGTGGAACGCTTTGAAGAAATCTTCAGACTGGCTGGCGAGGCGGGGAACGTAATCCACGCCGAAATAAAAGGAGCTGTGCGGGAACGCACCAGTAGGCTCGTTGGTGCAATGGGGTCGGGCCCAAGGGTAGGTGGCGGGGAAGACGGTGCAATGGACGAGTATTAAATCATGTTTCTCGTGCAACTTCGATACGTCTGAAACAAGCTAGCCATTTCTCGCCGCTATTTCTCTCGACTTTTTTGCCTTCTTCCGTGCTGGTGTACACTGCGTCTACAACTGGACCCTTTCCTTCCGCGCGGAGTTGCTCTTCGCTGATGCTCTCAAACAAAGGAAACGCGGCAAGATGGGATTTCATCCATTCGTGGAGGTCCTGAACGTCGGTGATGGTGTACACAATTCCGCCAGGACGCAAAGCGTACGCGTATTCGGCCAGCAATGTTGGGGATATGATGCGTGCTTTGTGCTTGCGCTGTTTGAAATGTGGATCGGGAAAGAGGAAGAATAGGGCGGAGAGCGAGTGCTTGGAGAAGTAATTGGGGAGAAACTTCATGGCATTTGCGCGAACGATAGAGATGTTTTGATAATGTGTTGGCGCGTCGGGGGTGACACGGAGTGCGGCGATGCGGTCTTGGACATACTGTGACACTTGGACGCGTATTTCCAAGCCTGATAAGGTCAGGACCGGCGGCGAAGGGCGGCGATAAGCCTACTGACCAAGTATGCGAGTTTCTGGGAAAAGAGGTGCGAGGGCGATCAGGAGACCACCGAAGCCACAGCCGACGTCGGCGAACTCTGGGGGCCCGGGGGAGGCAGGGAAATGGATGGCCCAGTCTACGGCATCGGGGGCATGTGGATAGTCAAGTGAATGGTCTGAGAAGGGGTTCGCGTGGGCGCGTTGCCTGTAGTGTTTTTTCTGGTTGGTGGGATGAGACTACGGCGGAGATAAGGGGGCGACGGTACCTGCGGAAGTAGCGGCGCTTGTTTGGTTCTGGTCGTTTGCGCTTCCCCATCGCGAGATGAGAGCAAAAACAAAGTCCGAGTGTGACAGAAGCCATCACGTCGCCTATTTTTTGCTCTCGGGAGCCATCGGAATCTCCGTTCTTTCTCTCGAACCACCACCATGGCCTCCATTCTCAGAACAGTCCGTTTTTCGCTCGTCTTTCTATTATACCACTCATCCCCACAGTCTCGCACCAAGCCGGTCTGGTCAGCCCTTGCGCGCGCCCGGTTCTCCTCCACCGCCCCCAAAAACACCACTCTCAAGGAGCGTCTCGCAGAACTCATCCCCCTTGAGCTCGAAAATGTATTCGACCATCTTCTGCGCGTGCTCCACCGCTCACAACATTTCTAGGTCAAACGTGTCCGCGCTGAGCACGGTAAGAAGGCGTTCGGACCCGTGATTGTCGACCAGCTCTACGGGTAGGCTCGGTATCTCTCTGGTCCTATTTCTTCGTTCTTACCTGCCTTGCAGTGGTATGCGAGGTCTCCCGGCTTTAATCTGGGACGGCTCCGTGCTCGACGCAGGTGATGCTCGTGATGTTTTTTTCTTGCATCGTCATAGCTTACCGTTTGAAGATGAGGGTATCCGCTTCCGCGGCAAGACTATTCCCGAATGCCAGGAACTCCTTCCCAAGGCACCCGGTGGTGCTGAGCCTCTGCCAGAGGGCCTCTTCTGGCTCCTCGTTACTGGAGAAATCCCAACTCAGGAGCAGGTCACCGAACTTTCAAAAGACTGGGCAGCGCGTTCCGCAATCCCCGAATTCGTCGAAGAAATTCTGGATCGTTGCCCACCCACTCTTCACCCTATGAGCCAGTTCAGTCTTGCTGTCACTGCGGTATGTCGCGCCTTCTTTCTCCAAACTATGCTTGTTAATTCTTCTGCAGCTGAATCACAACTCTGCCTTTGCCAAAGCCTACCAAGACGGCGTGTCCAAGAAGGAGTACTGGGGTCCCACTTTCGAAGATTCCATGGACCTGTAGGCATCTGACGTGCTTATTGTTTCGTGTCTCTCATAGATTTATTTTAGCATCGCCAAGCTTCCCAACATCGCTGGACGGATATACCGGAACGTCTTCGGCCAGGGAAAACTCCCAGCAATTGACCCAGCAAAGACTATTCCCACAACTTGTCTACCTTGCTCGGATTCGGCGACAATCAGGCGTTCGTGGAACTGATGCGTCTGTACATCACCATTCACAGCGACCACGAAGGCGGCAATGTCTCTGCCCACACCGGCAAACTTGTTGGATCGGCTCTCTCTGACCCCTTCCTTGCCTTTGCCGCCTCTCTCAACGGACTTGCGGGCCCGCTGCACGGTCTCGCGAACCAGGAAGTCTTGGTCTGGTTGAGCAAGATGCAGGCCAAGATCGGCGAAAACGCTTCCGACGAGGCTGTCAAGGAGTATGTGTGGGCTACCCTCAAGGGCGGCCAGGTCGTCCCTGGTTACGGCCACGCCGTTCTGCGCAAGACCGACCCTCGGTACACCGCCCAGCGCGAGTTTGCGCTCAAGCATCTCCCGGAAGACCCTCTCTTCAAGCTCGTGGGCCAGATCTACAACATTGTTCCTGATATCCTGCTCGAGGTTTGCAATCTGTTTGCCCTCGATTCACCTCGCTAATAATTGGTTAGGCTGGCAAGGCCAAGAACCCCTGGCCCAACGTTGATGCTCACTCCGGCGCGCTACTGAGCCACTACGGCCTGACGCAAATGCAGTTCTATACTGTGCTGTTCGGTGTTTCCCGCGCCTTTGGTGTTGCTGCCCAGTTGATTTGGGATCGCGCGCTCGGTGCTCGTATGTTTTTCTGTTTTCTTTCAGCCTCATTCACTGACGTTCGTTCACTCGCAGCTCTCGAGCGGCCGAAGTCCTATTCGACCGCGGCCATCGACAAAATGTTCAAAGACAAAGCTTGATATAGTTTGCCTGCCATAGACATTATTTATCAGGTAGACTATCTTCGTGGTTAATGCGATGCGTTCTGCAATCAACTCTGCTCATACATTATACAACAAATAAAACAAATCGTTAGCTAGACTGCTCCTGCAGCCACTTTTGCCGTCGTGCGTTTCCCTTCTCCAGCGATGCAGATGTGGCTTCCGCTTCCTCAAAAGTCCGTAGCTTGAATAGATAGTCCTCCGAGGCGGAGACGTAGAACAGCCTGTATGTTCTTACACATATCTTGATTTCTAGGCCGTCTTGCGTGGCCACTTTCGGCGGCGCATTTTTCACAGCGGCGGGAAGGTTCCTAAAAAATTTCAGTTCTTGGCTTCATGAAAAAAGAAACAACGAACTTGCGCAAGTAGGGTCGTTTGATGCGATTGAAAGATACATCTTCGGTGAGTTCGTTCTAGAATTTTGTCAAAGAGAAGTCTCGCCAGAAAGGCCCAAGCATACCGAGACAAACGAATCAATATAAGATTGCCATCTCCCCGTAAGAACCTCAGAATCATCAAAGCTGGAATCATCTTTGCCGATGAGCTGGAAAGTCATGTGCTTGGAATCCGGGAGCTGCACACAAAATGTCACTGAATGCCAATCTCTGCACGAAATGAATACCAACCCAGTCCACGCGGAAAAGATTCTCATCGGGCCCAAGCACCTTTTCTGCGTTTTTTCGACTGTTGATCAGATCCTGTGTGGTAGGACAGGCCAGAGCTCGCTCCCGCTTCAAGACCTCTAGCAGATCCTGGCCCTTTTCGTCTCCAAACAGCAGCTGCACCTGAAAACGGACACCGTTCATCTCACGAGCCGGACGCATACGCTTTACGCACCTGCTTAATCAAAGACCCAATGAGCTTGTCGATTGTGAAGATCTTGTAGGCTTCCTGGAACATAGGGTTGGCAAGGTCTGAATACTGCAAGGGGAGGCATGCTCACTTTGATTCCGAACATAAACCGCATCTGGTCTTCAAAGACATTTTGTTCAAGCTCGTTATCGAAAAGCCGCTCGCAGGACTCAAGTAAGAGATCATAAAAGTGCTCCGCATTCGAACCCCGGTCTCCCAAAGTCACCGAGTCTGGATGTGGGAAGGACCCTGGATCGGTGGGTCCTTTGGCTTTTTCTTGGCTCGCCAGTCTTGCTGCGATACCCTTGAAAAGTGCCAGACGCGAATACAACACCTACGACATCCATGAGCACAAAATACACTGGTAAAAAGAGCGGTTGCGCACCTCAAGAAGTCGGAGCAGCGTATAAAAAATCGTGTTGGTGAAGAACGTGTTTCGTTGCGGTGCTCGCCGAGCTTGGGAAATGGCAGGTATCTCGGGTTGCACTTCTTCATCCATAGGAACGGGCGAAGGCAGACGCGACACAGACGGAGAACCGTGATTGCGCATCTTGCGGTTACTTGATTTCGCCTGTTCACTCTTCAGCAACTTCTTCCGCAGGTCGCCGTTTCCGGTCGCAGACGCCGCAGCCGCTCCGTTTTTGCGGTTCTTCCCTCCTGCCCTCGAGCTCCCACTGCCGACGCTCGAGACCTCCACGTCATCCATGACACTGGCGTCATCGCTGAGTTCGCTGTCCGCGGTCTCCTGGACGACAACGAAGGCCGCATTGAACGCCACAGGATCGAGCATAAAGAAGAGCGGCACGAAGGACCGCAAGAATCCCTCGATCCGTTTTCGCTCCCCGAAATTAATCTGGCCCTGTGTCCGGTCGAGGAACGAGAACGTCAGCTTGAGTGCATCCTGCAGCACCTGCGTATCGTCCATGACGAACTCCAGCTGGTGGCGGGGCCGCGTCCGCGCGAAAAGTGGATCGATGAGTGACGCGCGTTTCGCCATCTGCTCTTCCCGCGCCGTCTCGATCTGGTTGACAAAGGCCTTGGTCGTGATGGCCTTTTTATCGGCTGTCTTGAACAAAATGCCCTGGTGGTCCAGACTCTTGCTGTAATTCCGCGCGTCCACCTCCCTCCACACCTTGTTCCACTCCCTTTGCGCGCGCTTCCATTCCTCCTCCTTCTGTTTGAGCCGCTGAAGGACGACCGGGATCGCTAGCGCTGGTGTATCCTGCATGGCATGAATCACACTAAGCCCCGCTTCCCGGCCATAAATTTTCTTGATGACACGATGGTGAATGCTTTTGATCTGCCCGTTGAGATTCGGCTTGGGCTTGTAAGACGCTCTATCCTCCGGGCTGAGGGAGGCCATCTTGTTATTCAACGGTTCAAGCATCGTAATGGTGCGCACAATCGCCTCGATGTGGAAGTCGTATTCATGCCGCTCCTCCTCGCTGCGATGAAGAGCCTCTTCGTAGATATTCATCCGGGGGGTGATGAACCCGGCGTCCTCGCTGCTCCACGTGGGATGCGACACCCACTCGTCGTTCAGAACGAGGCGGCACATCTCGTCACGGCCAGAACACGTTACGTTCGCATCCTGCACTCCGCATGAGGGTATTTGCGACGAAATGAAAGTAGAGTACGCACCGAAGCAGGGATCTTCCTATAACTCCCAAACTGGATGTCGAGCTCGGCTTTCGTCGTCCGCGGAACCCCGTTCCGCCCGATTATCGTGGGTCTCACCCACGAATTGCCCGCGGCCTGTTCCTCCATCCAATACTCCTTCTCCTTCCGCTCGTCCCATCCGACAATGTCTCTCAGCATGCTCAGAAGCTCGCTATCCCCCAAGAAGTTCCGGCTCTCCTTGATGAGCCTTGCAGTATCAATGAAATCCTGCGTGAAGAGATTGACCAGCTTGAGGAACTCGTTGTACGTTTCCCGGTTGTCGTCGAGGTAGCGCTTTACGCGGTCGAAGAAGACATGGGCGTGGGAATCTTCGGGCGCGGCCGCCAGAATTGTGGGGGCAGCGGGTGCACGAGAGCCCGGGTGGCGACGGATGGGTTGCGGTGAAGCGCGGGACTTGTACGAGGACGGCGTCAAATCTTGCGCCGGGGTGTGCTTGACTTTCTTCGCCTATTATTGTCAGCGTGGATCCACAAAAGAGGAGAAAACACACCTTGGGCGCGGCCTTTGGGATAATTTCCGCAATCTCCTTCTCGACGACTTTCCGTTTCCGTTTCTGGGGCAAGTTATTGACCGGGTCAGCCTTTCGTGGTTTTCCCTTGTCCGAGCGCGACGACGGCACATCGTCGAAGTCTTGGCGGTTCTTCCCTGGCATGAAGATCCGAAAGTCTGCCCGCAAGTCCGGGTCGTCTTTGAACAGACGCGCGATTTGCTTGGAAACCTCCTCCTGCGAGCTCAGGTCAGAGATGCTTCGCGCATAGATAGGGACATTCCGCACCTCGTCAATCTGATCAGGTTTGTGGTGGTACTTGGATAGAATATCGAGGAATTGCCGATAAGTTTCTGCGTCGCAACGCTGCTTTATCTTCTGCACGTATTGGACCGCCGGTTCGATCGTCTGGCCCTCGTGTTGTTTAGGTTCGACGGAAGGCGGTCTAGTGGGGGGAGGCGGGGGCGCAGCACTGGTAGTCGTACTGCGCGCTTCCGTGGTCGACCACAGTATTGGGCCCTTTCCTGGCCCATTGTTGGTCGTCTGCATGGTCGTTCCAGTGGGGGTCGTGACGGTGATGTAATTCGAGTCGTGCGCGTCCTTGGAGCATTCTATTCGGTAGCCTACGGGCAGAAAAGTATTGAATCCCTGGATGAGGACCGCATGCCCGTTGAAGAGGTGCGAGACACGTTTAATGACGCCCGGGGTGTCGATACTTGTATAATGTGAGAAGACGTCATGGGAAACACCGAACGATACTCACATCTGACTTTTGAACTCCTTCATGATGTCGAGGAAGTGGTTGTAGACATTGGGCTGGTCGTGGAACTTGTTCTTGACCGCATCGAGGTAGCTGAGGGCGTCGGTGACGTTGAGGGGGCGGTCCAGGGGCGTGTGGTTTTGTGGATCGGAAAATGGGGCGGGTGCAGCGTCGGTGGTGGGAGAGGCATTCGCGGTGGGCTGGAGAAGGAGCCCTGCATCCTCACGGGACGAGTCTTCTGGTGCCGAGGGAAGTGGGGGCTCTTCAGCCGGTGCAGAAATGGGTTCGAGGGCGTCGGTGGTGGCTTGGGAGGCTGCGGCAAGCCATGGAGGGCCTCTGCGTCCCCTTGCATTTTCGATGATCGACGCGTCTGGTGATGAAGCTGCTAAGCGGTCACGCTCTTTTCGGCCGATTGCCTCCTACCACGAGAATTTAAACAAGCCTATTTTCTCCCAAGTACCCTCTACATCATGTCGCTCGTGAATATCTCCCTCTTCATCGCTGCCCATCCGTGAATCCATCGTCTGGAACGCCGTCAACACAGGCCGTGGATGCGAGTTTGAAGGCGATCGTCAGGTTTTTCCGCCCCTATTCGCCTGGAATGACAAGGGCCGCGTCTCCCGAACGTCATGAACCTCGCCACCGCCGATATCTTCTTGCAGAGATTCTCCTGAAGCTTCTTGGAGTCTGGGAGGTGTGTGTTCTTCATTAGTCTGATTTTCATGGCCGACTCGCACTACACCGATGGAAGACTGTACCGCATGTCCGCCATACACCACGAAAGAGGCCATCACCAACCCGATCCATACCCCGATCTGCGTCGTCTTATGTTTTCCACCTGCGCGCTCTTCCAAGACCTAGCGTCCTCGTCTTATTCATTTTTCTCTGGGTCATGGCGGGACACCGTGAAGGCTCGATGTACGAGGACGAGGAGTTCAAGCGCATCATCTCTACCGCCGCGGCGCTGGATGGTACCCCTCTTGTCCGTTGGGACGCGGCAGCGGCACCAAGATCCTCATGGCTGTCACCAATATTTCTCTCAAACTTACATGTACTCATTGCATCTTTTGCCTGGCTATCGAGATTGGGGGTCGGCATGCGGGCGCTTCGCTTTTTTTTTTTCATGGACCTATCACCGCTTTCCGCACACAATTCGGTGGCCCGACATCGCCGCGTTCGCGACCTCCTCGAAGGAGCGGGATGGGACGAGGATGCTTGGACCGGCGGGGAAAATTAACGCCGGCTACGCGTGTATTTTCTATTCTACCACAATCCTATGCCTGCTGAAAGAGCACATACATAGGGTTTGTAACTTACAGGTTGAAGTAACGTCAAGCAGCCTTACGAATGTAAGTAATACAACTAGTAACGTGAATCACAGTGCGCCTTCATCTTTCTAGCTGACCGACTATGTTCCCTGAGGAGGTTGAAGCAAGCTGTATGTCCCCGTTCGGACGCAACCCACAATGCATTGCACCTTAACCCGTCCATGTTAGTCCACCTGAAGTTCACATCTGCGCCATGTTCGATAAGAATCCGACAGATATTCTCCTCGTAAGCTGCACTCCCCAACGGAGTTCCATGTACACCTCCTTCCGCAATCACGTTCGCGCCTTGTTGATGAGTAAGAGGACGAATTCTTCGAGCAGACGTTTGCTTGTTGAACACAGGCGTGCAGAATAGTCCTCGGGTCCGACCGTATTCACATCAGCCCTGGTTTCGACAAGGAATCGGAACTAATTCTCTCTTTGCCCAGCCCAGATGGCATGCAGTGCACTCCCTTGCGGTGCTCGATTTATGTCGGCGCCGTATTCTAGAACCCGTCGAACGACCTCCATGTTGCGAGACCGTGAAGCTATGCCAAGGGGAGTGTCCCCTGTTTTTCCTCTCATACTGGCGCCCTGTCGATAGAGTGCGTCGATGACAAGAAGATGACCGTAGCGTGCCGCGGCATGCAGTGCCGTCTCGCCAAAGTCGCCAACAATGTCGGGCTCTGCGCCATACTCGAGTAGGAGTCTGACCACAGGCTCGTGTCCGCGACAGGAAGCAGTGTATAGACCTGGAGAGGGCGCGTTGACATCCACACCAAAGTCATCCGCGAGGATGTCGCACTACACTCTACCACGCTTCTCTTCCTGCACTCCGCGCGGAGCGTGTCGTCCTGCGTCTGCTGAGCCTACATCCAGTCCGTGCTCGTCGTCCGTGTTGTTCGGCGACAACGGTGTCCGGCGCGTTGCGCGTTCGATCCAAGAGAGACAATTCATCGATCAGAGAGACAATTCATCGAAGCGTTTGACGGAGCCACGATCGTTTAGCTACCAAACGCGTCAGACGTGCTGCAAGTGGAGACACTACGCACGCCAATGGGAATACGGTGGTCACCAGCGTAAAGCTCGGGACGGCGGTCGTCATACTCACGTCGTTCTCTGAAATTACACACTTGGGACGGAATGGGCATGAAATATCCAGTTGTTCAGATATCCAAAAAATTCGAACCTGGCCCTCTTCTTCAATATTCAATGGGCTCAAGGCAAGAAAGGCAAGAATGGATTTCACTTGGCCCACAAAAGGACTCTACTCTCAAGATCTCAAGATGGGAAAAAGCAGGGGCGCAAGGAGAATTCGAACAGGTCTATTGCATGGATGAAAGCGTATAATACATTGGTTTTTGATGCATAAGTAAGTGTTAAGCATGATAGGTCCCCAGATCAGAAAGAAAGCTCAGTCGTAAGCGAAAGTGAATGCAAATCTGGTGGAAAGCGAAGGCGACTCTAGGCGGCAACAGTCATCTGTCGCGGATGGACACGGTGCATGGTTGGTTCCGCACGCTTGTGCCCGCCATGACCGTCGTGGTTGTCGTCGTCGCACGGAGTCTCGGTTGGAGCCGCGGAGGAGGAGGTGTATGCGGTGGAGGAGGAGGTCGTATGTGTCGAGGACGTGGTTGGCGCAGAGCTGGAGTGTACTGCGCTCGACGACGAGGGAATTGCGCTGCTAGAGTGCGCGCTCGAGGAGGGGGTGCTGCTAGAGTGAGCGCTCGAGGAAGGGGCCACGCTGCTCGAATGAGCAGACGAGGAGGCGCTGCTAGAAAAGCTCGAGTGTGCGGAGGATGAGGCAGCGGAACTGCTAGGGCGTGCGCTGGAGGCAAAGCTGTGGGGTGTGCGCTCGAGGAAGAGGCCGCGCTGCTAGAGTGGGCCGCGGAGGATGAAGAGCTCGGGTGTGCGTCGAGGAGGGGGCGCTGCTCGAGTGTATGGACGAGGTGGGGGCCGCGCTGCTCGAATGAGTGGACAAGGAGGGGGCGCTGCTCGAGTGGGCTGCGGACGAAGAGACCGAGCTGCTGGGGTGTGCGCTCGAAGAGGGGGCACTGCTCGAGTGTGCGGACGAGGAGGCACTGCTAGAGTGCGCACTGGAGGAAGAGGCGCTGCTCGAGTGTGCTGCAGAAGATGACCCTGTGCTACTAGAGTGGACCGCTGAAGAGGAAGCTGTGCTGGAGTGAGCGGCGGAAGAAGAAGCGCTGCTCGGGTGTACGGAGGATGAGGCCGCGCTACTCGAGTGAGCGGACGAGGAGGGGCCACTGCTCGAGCGTGCTTCGGACGAGGAGGCCGAGCTGCTGGGGTGTGCACTAGACGACGAGCTGCTAGAGTAAGCTGACCAAGACCTGGCCGCACTGCTGGAGTGTGTACTCGAGGAGCTGGGGTGCGCAGACGATGAAGATGCGGTGCTGCTAGGATGAGCGCTCGGGGATGACGCCGCGCTGCTCGAGTGAGCGGACGACGAGGCGCTGCTTGAGTGTGCGCTCGACGAAGAGCTCAGGTGTGCCGAGGATGAGGAAACCGAGTTGGTAGGGTGCGCGCTCGAGGAGCTGGGGTGCACAGACGACGAGAGCCCTGCGCTGCTGGAGTGCACAGACGAGGAGGGGGGTACACTGCTAGAGTGGGCAGCGGAGGACGAAGCGCTGCTAGAGTGGGTGCTGGAAGTCGCGGAGGAGGCGCTGCTTGAGTGGGACAAGGATGAAGCCGTGCTACTGGAGTGCGCCGCGGAAGAGGCAGCGCTGCTGGAGTGGGCGCTCGACGAGGAAGAGCTGGGGTGGGCGCTCGAAAAGCTGGTGTGAGCTGCAGAGGAAGACGCGGCGCTGCTGGAGTGGGCGCTCGACGAGGAAGAGCTGGGGTGGGCGCTCGAAAAGCTAGAGCGAGCTGCGGAGGAAGAGGCGGCGCTACTGGAGTGCACGCTGGAAGAGCTGGTGTGCGCGGCAGACGAGGAGCTAGGATGCACACTCGACGCGCTGGAGCTTGATGCGCGGGTCGAGGAAGGCGACCCGCTGGCGCTCGAGAGCGTTCCTGGAGAGATGTTGTAAGCAAACCTCGCGGACGAAAGCCGAAAATAACATACCACTCGAGCAGTCAATGCCGACTGTGTCGAAGAGCGTCTTGCAGCAAGTAAGCGGCTGCTTGGATCCAGAGCTAAAATCAACCAGGGTTAGAAACGACTAGTGTATGATGAGGAAGGGCTTACCAGGACTGGGAACCATCGGTACGAGTGGTGACAGGAACACAGGCAATACCAATGTTAGCGCCAACGTTGAGCGAGGACGAGACACCGGCATTGCTGAGGCAGCTGCTACCGTATGAGCTCGTGGAGAACTCGAGGGTGTCGCAGCAGAAGGTGGTCTGCCCGGTGCAAGATACAGAGCCGGACGCTGAGGCAGATGCGGCGCTGGAGCTTGCGGTGCGCGAGACCGAGCTGGAGTGCGGCACAGAGCTAGAGCTGATGTGGACACTGGACGACGCGGAGCTGCTTGTGTGCGACGCCGATGCAGAGCTGCTGGGGTGCAAAGCAGCAGAGGAAACGCTGCTGGAATGAGCAGCCGACGACGAGCTGTCATGCGACGACGATGTAGAGCTGCTGGAGTGTGAAGCAGAAGACGACGCGCTGCTCGGGTGAGCGGCGGACGACGAGCTGGACGCATGCGAGGACGAAGGTGCAACCGAGCTACTGGGCGACGCAGAGGCGGAGGCCGATGAAGAATGGGCTGCAGAAGACGAGGCGGAGCTGCTTGCGTGCGACGCAGAAGACGCGCTGCTCGAGTGAGCGGCTGACGAAGACGACGAAGAACTGGCGTGCGACGCAGAAGACGACACGGAGCTGCTTAGGTGCGATGCGGAGGACGCCGAGACCGAGCTGTGCGATGCAGAAGATGCTAAAGTGAGAGCGTCAGAAACATGAACTCCAAAATTTATAGATGTAAAAAAACTCACCAGCAGAGCTGCTAGCGTGAGACGCCGAGGCCGACGTAGATGCAGATGCAGAGCTGCTAATATGCGACGCAGACGCCGAGGACGCGGAGCTGCTTGGGTGCGAGGCAGACGCCGAGGAAGCGGAGCTGCTGGCATGGGAAGCGCTGGACGACGCCGATACGGACGACGAGTGGGCCACAGACGACGCGGAACTGCTCGCCGCGGACGAGCTAGTGTGGGAGGCTGACGCAGAAATTGACGAGGAGTGGGCCGCTGAAGACGACACAAAGCTGCTGCTGCTCGCGGAGCTGCTAGCGTGGAACGCCGACGAGGAGGGTGCCGCAGACGACGAAGAGCTGCTTGCATGGGAAGCAGAAGGTGACGCAGATGCAGATGCTGAGCTGCTAGCGCGGGACGCCGAGGAGGCTCCCGCAGAAGACGACGCGGAAGCGGAGCTGCTGGCGTGCGACACAGATGCGGAGCTGCTCGCCGACGAAGAGGCGCGGGATGCCGAGGACGACGCCGAACTGCTTGAGGAGGCGGGGATGCTCGCTGACGATGAGCTGTGCGCGCTGGAATACGCGGAACTCGCGTGGGAGGCCGATGCCGAAGCGCTCTGCGCGCTGGACGACGCCGGCGCAGAGGACGAGCGGGCTGCAGAAGATGACGCCGCCGACGAGCTGGTTGCGTGCGAGGACGAGGAAGAAGTCGACGGCGTCACTGCGAGAAACAAACGTCGTTAGGCATGGCATAACAAAGGAAGCCAAAGCCCACTCACCCTTTGTGCAGTCGATTCCGACGCCGGACCCGGCGAGGTTGCTGCAACATTGGGCTAGTGTAGTGCCAGAGGAGCTGCATCAAGTAAGCTCCAGTCAGGCCACGAACCAGAAATAAATGAGGGAACGTACCAAGAATCACTGGACGCGGGAACGCAGCTTGTAGCAATTTTTTCGCCACAGCTGTCCTGGGAGATACCGAGACCGCGGAGGATTGTCTCCGCATCGGCGCTATTAGCGGACTCGAAGTTGGAACAACAGAAATTTTGCTGGCTGCCGCAGGTGTAGGGCGTCGACGAGGTTGCAGCCCGTTTGACGGCTAAATTAGCATAAGAGAAGCGGCGCTTGGGAGGGAGCGGTGGGAGGCCGCGAGCGAGGCGCTGGGCGTTTGAGTCGGCGCGGGTAGCACCGACGGCCGCGATGGCGTACGAAAGAGCGCAGTAGACAAGGGTGGTCTTCATGTTGTGTGGTTGTAGTGTGCTGGACTGAGGAAATATGGGTGGGTTTTATACCATTTTTGTGAGGGAGGCGAGACAGGCATAGGGGAGAAAAGTATGAGACTTTGAGCGGAAGCGATCGGCTTCTCGGTTTACTTCCGCGGTTGCTGTTTGGCGGGTTGGGCGCCATTTCTCGCTGGGGCGCTTGGTGAGAAGATGGGGAGTCTTACTAGCGACAAGGTGGTCTTTCCCGCGAAGCTAAATACGCAGGCGTTGATGAGAAAAGAGGAAAATACTTGAAAAGTCAAAGTGAGACACGAGTGCAGAGAGCTAAACATCCGCGAGACATTGGGTCTGGAGCAGGCTGGAACGAGGGTCATAGAACGAGACAGAAGTCGAGCGGGACAGTTCAAGTTGTTCCGCCAATGAGCTCAGAAGTGCAATATTAATGGGGTCAAGGACAGTCAAGACGAATTGTGATGTTTAAGCTTGCCGACCTGACGTGTGGCTATGCTCCCAGAAAAGCGTGGGAACAGTCATAATTTTTGTCAAGACCGACCTTTCCGCCGTCCTCCGACCACCACTCCTCAAGACCACCGCCAAAATGGTAAGCCTATCTGTTATCCGCCTCGGAGGACTGTCTACGCTGTTCGTATGCTCTTGAACGAGCGTGAATTGAGCTGGATGGCAAGTATTTCGTTTGGATACCGTTTGTGCGTCGTCTGACGTGTTTGCAGTGCTCCGTGCTCAACACCTTTGGTGTACGCTGGGCCCGCATTCGATGCGGGCGTTAGAGCTCCGGGGTGGTGCTGCGACTTTTAGTTGCGTACGCTGACCCGTCTCAATGACCAGCCTCCCAAAGCCAAGACCGGTACCGGCAAGAAGCCCGCCCCCGCCCCCTTTGGCGCATCCAAGACCCAAAAGGCCAAGAAGAACCCCCTCTTCGAGTCCGCCCCCAAGAACTTTGGCATTGGTACCCATTTCTGACATTCCTCGTACAAAATCCTCAACCCCTCGCAGGCCAGGACATCCAGCCCCAAAAGGACCTCACCCGCTTCGTCAAGTGGCCCGAGTACATCCGCCTCCAGCGCCAAAAAGTCATCCTCCACCAGCGCCTCAAGGTGCCCCCGGCCATCGCCCAGTTCGCACACACCCTCGACAAAAACACCGCCACCCAGCTCTTCAAGCTCCTCAACAAATACCGCCCTGAGACAAAGTCCGAGAAGAAGGCCCGTCTCGAGGCAACCGCTGCCGCCGTCGCAGAGAACAAGGACGCCGCGAAGGTCCGCTCGTCCCTTTCCCTCACATCATCTACTCACACACCCGCACAGGACACGAAAAAGCCTCTCTACGTCAAGTTCGGTCTCAACCACACCGTCGCGCTCATCGAGGCCAAGAAGGCGTCCCTCGTCGTCATCGCCCACGACGTCGACCCCATCGAGCTCGTCGTCTTCCTCCCTGCCCTGTGCCGCAAGATGGGTGTCCCGTACGTCATCGTCAAGGGCAAGGCACGCCTCGGCACGGTCGTCCACAAGAAGACCGCGGCCGTCCTGGTCGTCCAGGATGTCAAGAGCGAGGACACCCGGGAGCTTGCGACCATTGTGAGCGCGGCAAAGGCGAACTTGTAAGTCTCGGCGTAGTATTTAACAGCTGAACTGACGACCCGTCACAGCTCGGACAAATACGACGAGCAGCGCAGGCAGTGGGGCGGAGGTCTCCGCGGCAACAAGTCCACACAGATGCTCCGCAAGCGCGCAAAGGCTTCGGGACAGACCATTTCTGCCGCCACCATCGGCAAGCTCTGAGCGCGTCCGAGTCTGCGGGGTTGCCTTTGTGGGGTTGTTCTACGCATGTCCTAGTTATGCTTTATGCTACATATCTACATGCGTTCCATGTCGCGTCGCGTTTATTCATGGGTTGCGAGAGTGGAATTTTCTGCACGGCGCATCCCAGGAGAGAAAATAGTCAATTCCGAGTTGCTGCCGAGAAGGTTATAATTAGGCACGCGAGCAACCCGAACCGGGCAGAGTGAATCTCGAATGTCATCGAAGCACCGACAGTCAAGGCGAAAACATTCAAGTCTTTACACTGTCAAGTGCATAACACAATCTCACACGTCTGCGCCCAGCAAAACGTAAAGGGCGCGACGTAGCGTTGGGCGGACATGCAGAAGCGCATTCGCGCGGCGGTCCGCTCGACTGCGTCCTTGAGCGCCTGGGGTGAACGTCGAGTAAGAGTCGAATGGAAGAGTCGATTTTTGCGACAAGAGGACGAGACGAGCGAGCGCGAGCAGCATTTTGGTTATTTTAATTCGACGAGGACGAGACGAGCGAATATGGTGAATATATAATCAACTTCGCGACGACTACAGCTCCTCGTGCGCGCTGACCTTGCTTTCGAGGCCGACGAGCTCGACGGTGAAGACCAGGGCCGAGTTGGCGGGGATGACAGAGCCGAAGCCACGGGAGCCTGCGACGAGCAAATATTAGTACAAGTAAGATTTGGGGAGGGAGATACGGGACGGACCGTACGCCATGTCGGCGGGGATGGTGAGCGTGCGCTTCTCGTTGAGGCACATGCCGATCAGGCCCTCGTCCCAGCCCTTGATCACTTGGCCGACGCCGACTGCAGACGAGTTGGTTTACTTGAATAAATTGTGCAGGTGCCACGTACGTGTGAGTGGCAGAGGCGAGCCGCGGTCCAAACTAGTTCATTCGTTGGGTGTCCGTGAATAGGGAACAGCGAAACGCGCACCTCGAGTCGAATTTGTTCCCGTTCGCGAGGAGCGTGCCGGTGTAGTGCACCTATGCATCCTCAGTTTAACAAATTCCAACTCGAATGGCACGGACCTGGATCTTGTCATTCTTTGCGGCCTTTGCGGGGCACTCCGCCGGCATGAAGGTCGTCTCGATCTTCAGCTCAGTCGGGTCCTCGGCCAGCACGAGAGCAGCGAAGAGGAGGCTTAACGTGGCGAGAACGCGCATTTCGAGTTGAAGTGATGAATGGGTGGAGAGGAAGGAGATAAGATAAAGGCGCTGAAACACGTGAGCCTAGCACGTGAACGAGCCAATCGTGGGAACGATACAGCACCAAATCCAAATTTCGCATCACAGTAAGCACTGTACCACCAAACGACCAGGCCAACACTATGGTGCGTTGCGTCCCCGTTTTCCTCCTTGGCGAATGCGCAAACACTGACCGACTCGCCAACGATAGCCTTCCCAAAAGACGTTCCGCACCAAAAGAATTCTGGCAAAGGCTGGGCGCCAGAACCGGTGCGTCTTTTTGTCCCTCTTCGTACGAGGGTGAGACTGACTGTGAAACGTAGACCCATCCCCCAGTGGTTCCGTCTCAAGACCGACACAAAAATCCAGGTGCGCTGCGCTGCGTCGTCCTTCTGTTCCGATCCTAATAACATTATGGTTTCAGTACAACGCAAAGAGACGGCACTGGCGCAGTACGTTTACACCCCTTTTCTTCCCTCCCCGATCGGACACTAACGCCGCACGCAGGGACCAAGCTGAACATCTGAGCGAGCGGGGGTTCGGCGCGAGGTGTTACTATGTTTTTGGCACCACGTCTATGCGATATGATACATGCGGCCCACTGCAGCGAGGCTGGCTATAGAACGAAGACAACAGCATTGAAACTGAACTTGTCGTCTGACTCTAATCCCCCAATTTTTTTTTTGGGATCCTCCTCCTTCATACTCTATTGCCCAATGCCTTTGCAGTTTCCGGTCAATCCGGACTACACTGTATCCGTTTACTGAATTCCCACTATAACGACGTCCGCGCCGACGTTCCGAAGGCCACCTTCTAGCGTCCGAGTCGTATTTGCAGTTGCTCCTGCACTATCGGGCAGAGCTGCTACTTCACGTCCGGGATACGGCCCTTGTTCCCATCCATGCTTTGCTTCCCCACGGGGCGCATATGGTCTTTTTATTGAACCGGACCAGGGTGCGGCTTCTATCTGAGCGCTGGAGGTGCGCGTGACGAATTCCATTTTCTTCGCCGCGAATTGAATTGAGATTTTTGGTGGCTCGAGCGCGCCTTTCTATTCCCATTCCCTGCCTGACTGCATTATATTTCCACCATGCCCTTCCCCGTCGGCTGTCTGTCCCGTTCATGTTCAGACTACGGTCCGCACGTTGGACTTTTTACGCCACGTTTGCACGCTAGTCTGTATCTGAGAGGTTTCTTCATCGATGGATGGCGCGAACGTGGGATCTCGTGGTGTTCTTTGTCTTTCAGAGTCGTATGTTTTGTGTTTTTGTGAGTCTCGTGCGGCGGGACTAAGTTCGGACTTTTGTCCAAGTTGGGTCTTTTCGCTGGCCTAAATTTGCGGTTGTTGCTGGGTTTTTGAGGTTGTGGCTGGAGGCTTGCCTAGTTGCCTGAATTTGTGCCTCGAACGTAGTCCTGTAAATTCGACTAGGTCTGGAAATGTCGGGTTGCCGAAATACAATGCCGTCAGTGGAAACCTGTGCTCTCTTTTCTCCGATTTTGTTGCTAGCTACATACTACCACGACGCGGTATGCGTCCGAATCGCCCCGCCCCGCTCGCGCTGTCGTTGGCGCACCAGAATGCTTCAGAGTACACCCTCCAAAACATCGACGACCACACGCCTTTAAACACGCCTACCACGCCCTCCTATGGCTCCACTGTCCACTCCCGCACCTCCTCGCGCCGCCTCATCTTCAATGCCACCCTCAAGATGGCCTGTGTCTTCCTTGCCAGCACCATTATACTTGGTTCCATCCTCTGGATCGCCCTCCCCACTCTCGAGGAGTGCGTGCACATTCTTTGTTGGTCACCGGTGGTGACACACTAATTCATTCTCACTCGGACAGAGATGACCGACCGAAACTCCGCATACCCAAGTCCTTTGCGCAGCTGCAGGACCTGAACGGCATTCTCAAGAAATACCGCGACATCTTTCCATACCGCATCTTCATATGCTTCGTCGTCACCTACTTATTGTACGTCCGCGCGTCCTGTCTGTCGCGCTATACATGCTACATACTTAATTACTGATACGCACCTACCCCCGCAGCCTGCAAGCGTTCTCGTTGCCGGGGTCGATGTACATGTCCATCCTCGGCGGTGCAGTGTGGGGCATGCCGATCGCGCTGCCGCTGGTGTGCTGCCTCGTCGCGTGCGGCGCGACGCTCTGCTACCTCATCTCGGACGCCCTCGGCCCCGCGCTGCTCACGCTCCCCAAGTGGAAGGCCAAGCTTGACAAGTGGGCGCGCAAGATTCAGGCCAACCAGGTTTGTGTCCCTGTAGGATTTAGGATTTAGACCGCTAAATACCCGCATCGCAGGACAACATGATTTCCTTCCTGATCGTGCTGCGCATCGCGCCTTTGCCGCCGCACTGGGTGGTCAACATCGTCGCGCCGCACGTCGGCATCTCGATCCCCGTGTTCTGGATTTCGACCGCGCTGGGCATCCTCGGCGTGAGCGTCATCCACACGACGATTGGTGGTGGGCTCGAGCAGATGACGAGCTCGGCGGACTTTAATCTCATCTCGTGGCGCAACTTTTTCGGGCTCTCGGCGGTGGTGGTAGGAGTGATGATCCCCGTGGGGCTAAGGTATTGGTTTGGCAAGCGCGGGACAGTGGTGAACGTCGAGGATGAGGAGGAGGACGAGGAGGCGGAGACGACCGCTATTCAAGGGGATGAGGACGAGGACGACGAGGAGGACCAGATACTGGCGGTGGGGCCGCCGGCGCATGCAGTGCCGAAGGACGACGATGAGGAATTCGACGAGTACGAGGACGACGACGAGGACGTGATACTAGAGGCGGGTCCTGCGATCCCTCTGCTCCCGAAAGACGACGAGCGCGCGTGAGAGCTGATTCTTGTACTTTTTTGGCTGGTATTTATGGTAGACGCGACAGACGCGCTCACGACGACTGTTATGAATTATCTAATGGTGTACTGTAGAAATCCACTGACTTGTTGCGCGATTTGCCGAGATTTGCACTGATGATTCGCGTTTTTCGCGCGGCGACGAAAAAATTTCAAAAAGTACACGGTCTTTGCAATTCTGGACGCCATTTCCCCAAGGAACGAACAAGTGTAAAAGGTTGCTCGCGACGACCAAGTTCCCAACCCTTTGTTGTTTGTGATGGCCGCGTAAGGCAGTGTGTCTAGCCGAAACGCGATGAGACACTCAGAAACCGCGTCTGTCGGGGACTGAAACGCTGTGACTCTCTCCCCTCCTCCCACCACCTCGCAGTGCTGCGTAGACCGTGTAGTATTTATCCTTAACCAGCTTATCTCCCTAGAAGGCCTAATCCCTCAAAATCCTACGGCGCGGTAACCTAACTGTAGTAAACAGGGTACTGCCCAGCCACCTCGGGTCTCTCACACCACAACCACTCTCAGCCCCCGCGGTCGACCCCTGCCCCCATGGCAGACCGCTACAACATGATCCCCAATCCCTTCCCCCCGGGCATCCACCAGCAGCAGATGGGCCAGAACCATCTCCAGCAGCAGCAAGACCATAACTCCGTCCCCGCCTTTCCCGACCAGGGCCCTATGTGGCAGCAGCAGATGCAGCAGATCCAGAACCAGTTTCGTCCCCAGAGCACCCCCATGGACGCTCATGTAAATCCCCAGGTCAGCCACGTCCGACACTGCTCCCTTACGTATTGCTCACTCGCTTCCCAGGTCGCAGAGCTCATGCGAAACCAGCTTGCCCGTCAAGGCCAGCAGCAGCAACAGCAGGCACAGCAGCAGCAGCAGCAACAGCAGCAGCAACAACAACAGCAGCAGCAGCAGCAGCAGCAGTTCGGGCTACAGCAGATGGGCCAGCCCAACCCCCAAGGCTTCCTTGACCCGTCCAATCAGCAACAACAGCCGTCCCAGTCGCATCCTGGCTTCCAGAACATGGGCATATCGAACCCCTCGCTTCAGACGCTCAATAACCGCACTGCGATGCTGCAGGCCTTCGGGCAGCCGAACAACCCCGCGGCTCAGAGGCAGCTAGAGCTTATGATCGCCCACCAGCAGCCACAGAACGGCCCGATCAACTTTGCAACCCGCATGCAGCACCAGGCGGGCCTCAACGGCCAGTCGCAGCAGCAGCCTGGTCCTGAATCCTTTCTGTCGCCCTCCATGCAGAACGCCGAGGCGCATATGCGCCGGGCGTCGCCCTCCCATCCCTCGCAGCAGCTGCCCGGTCCCTCGAACGGCATGCCCAATAATATCCCAAACGGTCTCCCTCCGGGCCAGCCGCCCCAAATCTCCCGCCAGAACTTCCTCTCCCTCACCGAACGCGCGCAGAACCTGAAAAACATCATTACCAACCAGGAAAGTCAGCTCGTCCAGCTGACCAACCAGCGTACCCGCATCGGTGACGCCGCGTTTATGGAAAAGGTTCGTACCGTCTCGGCCGACATCAAGAACAGGAAGGAGCACTACGCCCGCCTTGTCACCTTTTTGCATCAAGTCCAGAGCAACGCCCAACTGAACGGAGGCCAGATGTTTGTCATTTTTTTCGCTCATAGGGTGTATATTTACCGCTTCTAGGAACAATATGGGGGGCGTAGGGATGCCGTTGCCGCCCCAAGCCAACCAGCAGCCGTGGATGCAGGCGGGACCGTCATCGCAGCCGCAGCCGCCGTTCAACCAACAGAACAACGGTCCGCCGCAGAATGGGCAGCAGGGCGGCCCTCAGGGCGGGATTCCGGGGGCCCAGAACGGGTTCAACCACCCCAATGTGCCGCCGCGCTCGGGGCCCACGCCCCAACAGCAGTTCCCCGGGAACCCGATGCAGCCTAACCCGCAGTTTCAGCAGAACCCCGGGAACCAGGAGGGGCGGCATTTCCCGCCGATCCCGCCGCTCGAAAAGGCTCGATTTGACAATGTGTACAAGAACTTTTGCACTCAGCGGGGCCTCGTACACAACCCGCGGATGATGTCGATCGAGTCGCGCCCGCTGGACTTGTACGACCTGCACACGCAGGTCATGCTCGAGGGTGGAGCAATGAACGTGAGAGCTTTCTTTTTTTGGTCCGCCCCACGTTCTGACGAAGGTTTTTTTTTTCTCTACGAACTAGGTGTCGCAGAAGGACTTGTGGTCGGTGATTGGCGGGCGCATGGGTTTCGTCCAGTTTCCTGCTTCAGAGTCCGAGCCTGCCAAGGCAGGGCCTGGCGTTGCCCAGCATCTCGCGCATGTCTACAAGGAGTACCTTTCGGCGTTCGACACTGTCTACGTCAATACGGTGATAAACACCCGCGAAAAGAACAACCCGCAGAACAACCCGCTGGCGGCGCGGCAAGCGATGGGTGGAAATCCTGCAGGGGGGCGCCCTGGCATCACAGACCCGTCGCAGATGCAAATGGTCATGGCGTACGCGAACGTCCCGCTCGTTGAGCTCCGCCGCCGCGGAATCCCCGAGCCGCTCATCCAGTTCATCGAGACGAACCGCTCGAGGCTGCTTCAGCAGCAGTCGGACGCCCAGTCGTTCCGCAACCAGCTTAGGGGGCCCATGCCCGGCGGCCAGCCGCCGTTTGGCGGTGGAGGGCCGCCGCCTGCTCCAGGGATGAATGGCGGGATGCAACCCTTTGGCGGGATGCCGCACCCAGGGATGCAGCCACATTTGATGGACGGCCAACAGCCGCAGCAGCCACAACAACCTGGCTTAGCGCGACCTACTCGGGAGCATCTCCAGGCTGCCATGCTGCACATCGCGAAGCTCAAACAAGACTACAGCCCAGAACGTACGTCTCATGTTGTATCATCATCATCTGATGAAGGCGCTGAGAGATTCGCTGGTTGACAGGGATGCTTGCGAATGTGCCTGCGATAGACGTCCCGGCGGAGCAGCGCATGGATTACAACAACGTTCTTGAGCAGCTGCACAGAGCGTGCACGGACTTGGACCAGAAATTGCCGATGCTCTTCGCTGTTCTCAAGAAGGAGGACGTTGTACGAAGGCTTGTCATTATTGTGAGTTTCGTCGCGCCAGTGAAATTACTGGATTTAACGCCATTCTAGGTCCAGACTGCTATTCAACAGCGGGCGATGATCTCCTCTGGCAGCAGCCGCTTCCTCGTTACTCTCGACACGCTGCGTACCATGCTTCAGCAGGTGCACAACATGAACGAGAGCTTCGCCACGATTCTGGCGGGCCTGATGGGTAAAGGACCCATGCCCGTCGGTCCTATGGGGATTCAACAACCTCGTCCACCAATAAACCACCCTATCCCGCCTAACCATCTCAACCAGAACCAGCCGCCCTCAATACCGCCCCAGCCCACCAATCCCCTTCCACCCCCACAACAACAACAGTCCAATCAGCCCAATCAGTCCAATCGCCCCCCAATGACCCTCCGGGAACCCCCAAGGAAAACAAGGCTCCCTAATGCCGCTTCCAGTCCCACTCCCCCGCCGGTGGCTTCCGCAACCACTCCCGGGAATAATGCGTCTACGCCAAGGGACATGTCGTCACCGCAGGCGCCTACGCCAAAGTCCCCCAAAGGCAAGCCGAAGGGCAAGCCGAAGCTGCCCGCAAAGAGGAACTCTCTGAAAGGTCCTCCGCAGCCACCAGCGCCCGAGCCACCACAAACCGCGCCCTCGCCAGCCGGCAGCAACAAGCGCCCGCGTGAAGAGGAAGCCTCGCCGCTTCAGCAGCCGCTACAGGCTCCGACGTCTTCTAATTCCCTCGGGTCTGTGCCTAGTGCGGCGAACGAGCCATCGCCGCCCAAGCGCATCAAGACCGAGTGGGATGGGCCGCCTCACGAGAAGATCGTGGAGCGGGAGCAGCAAGTTGCGAACGTCAAGACGGAAGAGGACGGCGCAGCGTTCCTGGAGCAGATGCAGGAGCTGTTCAAGCTGGCGGCCGGAAATGACGGGCAGGACACGGTCACGTCCGACTTTTCAGAAACCTTAGATAATATTTGCAAGGGCTTCGGCGCCCCGACCGACGACAGCGCGGGCGGTAGCATATCCTCGTTGGGCATGGGAGGCGACGGGACGCAAGATGGTGGTCCCCCGCCGCACGTCGACGACTTTGTGGAATTCTTCGACTTTTCTTCGTTTGGGACGCTGGACGAGGACGACGCGGGCTCCAAGGCGGCGACTCCGGACTTAATATCCTCGTCGTCAACAAACCCGAGCCCCGAGTCCAACAACTCAGAAGTGGATGCGGCGCATCAGGGGTTGTCCTCGTCCGATGTAAAATCCGAAGATTTCACGGATCACCTCAGGCTAGGGGTGTGGAAGGAGGTAGACGGTGGGGAATCGGCATATTTTCAGTCTCCTCAGTGGAAATGGGACAGTCCGATGCAATCTCTGGATCAACCGTGGGCTATCTTCAACTCATAGTATTTCTGCCGGTGGGATTTTATTGCCATTTTATTCATCTTCCTATCGTCTCTCCACTCGCGTAATTTCCCTCCCATCTCATCTGCGTTATTTTATTTTCTGGAGTCCCACCCGCACTTTTGGTTATAATCTCTTCCTTTTTATCCTGCTCTGTATTCCTATCTGTTGTTTTACTTTGCTATCGATTTCTTGCAGACTCGCGGATGAATAAATAAATATACTATTAGGTGGAAAGATACACTGGTGGATGCTACTGCTACAAATGTGCCGGTATTATTGCTGTAGAATCATGATTTCGGTCGTCCAAACGGATTTGATTGTCGCGCAGTATTCTCCAGCACCCGCGCTCGCAATGACGCTACGGGGTTGACAGCTGCTGGTCGATTTGAAACTGGACGACGTCGAGGCGCCGACGACGTGGGGATGGTTGTAATTTCCACAGCAAGTTTTCGGCGCTTGTTGCTCTCGCGAAGCTGCAGTTCTCGGCGCCCTCGCGCCCACTCTGCCTTGGCATCCTCCGCAGCTTTCTCATCGTCTTCGATCAGACTCAAAGACTCGGGCAATGCGTAGCGATCTTTTATTTGATCATCCGCCGCTTTCTTGGCCTTTTCCACTTTCTTTTCCTCTCGAAAGCGTTTTCGGATTTTGCTAGAGAGCAAGAAGGGATCTGCATTGTAATGCTCCGATACCTCCTGCAGGGATTCGAGTCGATCTTGTGCCTTGACCAGACCCTTCTGTGCGTCGGTGGTTTTCTCCAGCGACGCCAAGGGATCCGCGGGTGCAGCAGCGGCCTCAGTATCTGCACCAAATGTTGAGAAACAAGATATAATTCAAGTTTCTGAGTCAACCTACCGTGAACAGCGTAACCGCCGTTTTCTTCTGGATTCCAGTCCTCGTCTTTCTGGCGCGCGCCGGAAACGACCACGTAGCGGGTGTTCTGTAGCGATGGTTAGCACATAGGTTACTTGGAACTAACCATTCGGGCTCACCTTCGGATCTGTTTGTATTTCGAACCAGCCGTCGCAAAGATGGCATTTACAGCGGAACGAAAAGATTGGTGTTGTATAGTAAGCGCCGATTTTCTTCTTCTCGGCGTTGTACCGAACACCCATCCCAATGTGGTTGTTGCATGTGCCACTTCTTGACTTGAGATACTGTTGCTCTGTACGAGAAAATGAAACGTACCACCAGATGTTAAAGGGCAACTCGAATCGTGTAATCAAGATTCCTTGGTCAAGCTTTCGAGCTCGGTCTCCGAGAGCGTGTTT
The DNA here is from genome assembly GCA_014925785.1 of Mycena galopus ATCC 62051. NCBI lineage: Eukaryota > Fungi > Basidiomycota > Agaricomycetes > Agaricales > Mycenaceae > Mycena > Mycena galopus. The sequence goes on from WIQG01000019.1 coordinate 1,153,248, forward strand.
GCCTGAGTGCACGTTGAGCACAAGTTGATCATCTTGGAATTCGACATGCCTCGGTATGAATTGAGACTGCCATGTTTATCGACGTTGTCGAAGAAATCCGGAGGGTAGTATTTGTTGAACCCTGGGGCGACGTCAGATAGATCCAGTAGCAACAGACAAATGACTCACCCTGCATGATGTTGGGAGAGCGAAGGAAGGACCTTGCAATCAGAGACAAACAAACGCTTCCATCCAAAAAGGCAATTTTAGAGTCAAGCTGGAATTCATCGCGGCTAACGAGGGCACGCAAACATATGTCATACGTAAAAATACAGGCCAATTTTACAGAGGCGATGGGCAATGCAGGCGGGTACGAAGTTACAAATTCGACGTTACGACGTCGTCGGGGAGAGCACAACGATAAATTGGGGCAGGCAGAAAGATTTTTGTCCTCTGGCAGTAGAAATTGTACGCAGGGAGCTTGTTGTGCGCGGGAGGTAGAGATTGTACGCGGGAGGCGTTGTGGGTCGGAGTTAGAATTGTGCGCGGGATTGTACGCAGAGAAATTGTTGTGCGCGGAAGGTAGAGTTTGTTGCGCAAAGTTGTGCGTCGTCGAGATAGGCTCTGCTCTGCGAAGTTACACTGAAGGGAGGGGAGCACTGCTGTACATTGATAGGTTTCTGCGATTAGGCACATCGATAATGAAGGGACAGGACAAACTCACCAAATCCGGAATGCGAAAAATACAGGTAAAATACAGAAGGCAAAGAGAAAAATAATTGATGCAGGCTAAAATAATTGATTGACGTTGAGACCACAGTATTGGGCAAACGAAGGGAAGGAACTCACCGAGATGCCTCGACCGCGTGAGAAGGATCTGCAAGCACGTGGGTCGACTTTTCAGTCTGCTTTACCGCCTTTGGTTGCAGGAGGTGATGCACGCCGTCCTCCGCCGTATGAACGACGAGCCGTCCTTCTCCACGCCGCCGCTGTCGTCCATCGACGCCCGCGCGTCCGTCTCTCATCTGCTCTCGCACGCAAGCACCTACCCTTGTTCGGCTGCAACCCCCGCCTTTACGCGTCTCGCTCACTCTACCTCCACGTTCCAACTCGCGCTCGACGCCCTTCTCCCCGTTCTTGACCCGCCCGTGCCCGCAGAGGTCCGTGGCGTTTCCCCTCAATTCTTCCTCATCTTAATGCCAATTCTTGCCATTGCTCAATCGGATCTCCCAGCTCACCACCCGCATCCTCGCCTCGTTCATCCTTTTCGCGCTGTACGCCCCGCATCCGATTGAAATCAACCCCTTCAAGTCCGTTCTCTTCGTCACCTTCGTCAAGGAACGCGACAAGGCTCGCGCCGCCTCAGCCGGCGGTGTTGCGCCGAACGAGCCCTTGGTCTGGGTCCTTTGGAAGATTCTCAAGGGCGATGGCGACGATGTACGTCCACATTTTGTCATCCCCGCCGCTCCATTGTACGCCTTGCTCAAAAAATTTAAACTCTAGATCGGCCCCTATTCTCCAAGCGCACTTGCACGCTCTCTGCTCCCGCCCAACTTTCGTGCCACAAAGCTCATCCTCGACGACACCCTCTATCGTGCCGCTGCTGCAGATTTGTCCGTTACTCCCCATTACTCTTTATAAATGGTTTAATTCCGTGTTTCCAGGGACGACTCTGCATATTCACAACTCGAAGAAAACGCGCGGCCAGTAACACTGCAAACCGACAACATGCGCCTCATAACTCCAGAGGATGATGCTCAGAACGAAGCCGTCGCCCATGCAATGCGCCTCCTGCTTGCCGCGCGTTCGCGTGTGCTGTCCCTCGCAGAGCAGCGGGTGCCTCTATTTATTTCCTTGCGCGTTCCCTGTGAATGCTGACACTGGAACGCAGCACCTCATGCCCCTCCTCCCCGCCCTGCTGTCACCCGCAACGCGTCATGAAAATCCCCCGCGTGCCCTGCTCGCACCCGCGGACCTGACTCCCCTTGTCGCGATTAACCCCGCACTCGCGGCGGGCGTGGTGGGTGCGCTGCTGGCTGCAGGAACACCCACTGGAGGTCCGAACGGCTTGGATTCGGTTGCAGCGGATGTCCTGGAAGGGTTGAATGGGTCGTCTGGCGTTGGAGAACATCCGAACGGAGGTATGAAGAACTCGGCGATCATCTCCGCCTAGCTCGCCTCCCCCCTATGCTCCCCACGTTTGATGTTCTGGGCCGGCTCCTTCGCGACGGCCGCGTCGTCGCACTCGATGATGAGAACGTCGATTTTGGAGATGGTTTGAATGGCAATAGCAATGGGCTCGGCGCAACCGCAACGACTACTATTGCGGACCTCATCCGCACTGATGTCCTGGGCCGCTTCGTCGCTGCAAGCATCGATTGGCTCGACAGCGCCGAACGCGAGGAGCGTGAGGGGCGGGCGAGCGAGGACACGTGGGCCCAGGGAGTCGTTCATGTAGGTTTTCTTGCCGTCTTATTTCAAGTACAAGAGCGGAACACTCATTCCAACCTCAGCTCTGCCGCTTCTACGCAGCGCTCCTACGCGCAGGGATTGCCGATTCCACGAGCGACGCGGACAGTGCTGCGATGGCGCACTTTAGCCTGCGCCATGCGCGCTTTGGCGAGGCCAACGCGCTGTATCGGCTACTTGTCAGTGGGGCGAACGAATGACGACACAAATCGCATGCTTCAGTGTACGGTCTTCCATCTGCTTCAACATCCACATGTTAATATTCCAACGCAGTTTGTTTAGGTGCAAGATCATGGCTCCAAGTTCACATTCAAATATTCAATCCACCAAAAACCTTGTATGACTCCATGCTCGCTTATGCCCATGCCACCGCCCATATGCCCACTCATCCACTCATCATTCACCCTCACCCGTCGCATTAGATTCATGCATATATGTGCTTCACGTCTCGCCCTGAACCGGCTATTTCTTTCACCTCGCAATGACTCGAAACGGATTCTCCTCTCTGTGTCGGTACTGGTACTTGGTGTTGTGTAGGTTTTCATTCGGAGTTGTTGTACTTGTAATTAGTAGATTAAGAAAGTGAATCGGATGCGGGCATTGTATTTTTGAAAGGTGCCCACTAACAAATCCATCTGCCGCAAACGATAACGTAAGTTCAAAGTTCAAGACTTGTGGCGGTGGGCTGCACCCTGCTTTACCTCACCTCTCTCGACGTGCACGGAAGCTATTTTGAATCGCAGCACGATGTCTGATTCGACGCCCCGGGAAGGCCAGCCCGAAGCCAAGCTCGCACATCTCACAGAGCAAATCAAAATCCAAGACGAAGGAGCGAAAGCAGAAAAAGCCTCCCCCTCTAACACACCGTCTGACCCGAAGTCCGAAGACGACTGCTGCCACTACCAGCTCGACGCTGATGAACTCATATTCCTCAAAGACCAAACCAAAATTCAAGACGAGGCGGAGCTGAAAGCGCATGTTCTGGCCGTGCAAAAGAAGGCGTACAAGGTTTGTGTCATCAAATTCCTTTATTGACGCGTCTAGAGCTCATGCACCAGATATGCCCCTACCCGTGCATTCGTCGCTTTGGATTCGTTAGGTAGTAGAATTATGGAAATTATCCCACGGTTGAAGTACACTGACCGCCATCAGAATCAAGATAATTAAAAACCGACCCGCGTACGACCATGTTCTCGATCTTGGCCGGAACCTGCCTGGGGCGCTCTTCCTGGACGTCGGGTGCTGCTGTACGTGGATCCTCCAATCATTTAGCTCACCAATGAACCCATACGCAGTCGGGACAGATCTCAGGAAGCTCGCCAGCGATGGCTTTCCCGCACAAAATATGCTGGCCTGTGATCTCCGCAAAGGTTGGGTGAACCGTCGACCCCAACCGAAACGCAGCTAAAATCTACTAGATTTCTGGGACCTCGGACACGAACTTTTCCGCTCTACTCCCCAATCCTTCCCCGTCGTCTTCCTCGCAGGCGACGCGTTCGACCCCGATTTCCTAACCCTCCAGCCCCCAGCGACCGAATCGCCCCAGTCCCCCGTGCCCGATATCCGCTCCTTGAAATCGCTCGATGGCCTCCAAGGGCACGTGTCCGCCATCCACTCGGCGTCGCTGTTCCACTTGTTCAGCGAAATCAACCAGCTGCAGCTTGCGCGCAAGCTCGCGGGCCTGTTGTCGCCACGCCCCGGGTCCATCATCTTTGGCTGCCACGGCGGGCACCCGACGAAGGGCCCCGTTCTTGGGTCGCGCGGGAAGTACATGTTCTGCCATTCGCCGGAGAGCTGGCGCGACCTGTGGGATGGGGAGGTCTTTGAGAAAGGGAGCGTCGAGATTGCGATGTACTTGAAGAATGTGGGCAGGATTTTGAACCCCACGACAGATTTTCATATGCTCTTTTGGTCGGTCAAGAGACTGTAGACGGAATGCATCATTTTTTGAACCTGTTCATTAATCTTTGAGTTCGATACGCTGCGCGGGTAATGTTGTCCGCGAAGTACTTTTTAACTTCCCAATCGAGAAGGACACCACCCATCAGATATCGCTGATGGACAATTAATGATGGAATGTTCCTTCCGCCTTCGCTTGAACATAAGGAAACGGTAAACCCTCGAGGAACGCTGTTTTTTTTTACACCGGCCAGTGAAAAACCCGAATGAAAGTTTCAAATGTCCGACAGCGCACACAGCAGTATTTCTCATGAATTTGCTCGGCGCCCGCCACCTACAGCCGAGTTTTCGGAGTAATCCACCGCAAATGTGTGGCACCGCGGTCACCACACAGGCCTCGCCCAAAAAAGCAACTTGGTCGACATCATAGATTGATGGAGTGAGAGGACTAGGATTCAGACTTTCCCTAACACACAACTTACAAGCTTTCCTGTTTCAGAGCCAGCTTTCCACCGTATCTATTAAGAGCTTGCACACTAATTGCTACATTCCGTTATCTATACTTCCGAGACGGAGAATAAATCAAAATAAATATTCTACGGACTGTGTACTACTTGAGTTTGCTGCCGCCCGTATCGCTCGACCTCATTCCCCGCGTCAAAGTTAATAACAATTGCTCAATGCGTGCCTGTCGCTCCTGCGACAGCGTTTCAGAATCAGGCACCCGAAAAAATACGGTGGGAACGCACCTGCAGCTCGCGCATCTCATCCTTCAGTCTATTCACTGGCAGATCCCGCAGGTCCTCTAGAATAGTCTCTATACGGCGTACGCTGGCCTCGACATTTCCCTGCCCCACCGGCCCTGCCGGGGGCGGATCGACATGCGCGAAGAATTTGGCGAGGGGACTGCGCCCCCCAGAAGGCATTTCCGCCGAGGGGCCAATCTCGAGCGCGCTCAGGGGTCGCCGGCGCGGCGATCCCTGGGGCCCTGGACTAGTCATCCTGGGCGAACGCGGCGCGGCGAGGCTCACGCGCGATGGCCGTCGCCGGACTTGCTCGGCCGACGTAATGGTGTCGCGAGACGCAACGGAGCGCAGCTGCGGGAAGGCATCTTCATCGTCCGACTCATCAAAGAGGCCCGTCCCCGTCGGGCCGTCGAGCTCAAAGATCGCCTCGTACAGATTGCTCGACGTCGAACCTACGAGCGCTTCAACGAAAGGCATATTTTTGATCTGGCGCGGGAGGCTGTTGAAGAGCGTGTGCGCCGCGTCGAGGGAGGACTCGCGCAGCTTCTGCCCTGCAGCAAAGTAGCGCTCGTATAACCCAATCACGACCAAGATTGGGAAGCTCGTAGTCTTGATGAGGAGGACATTGAGGGTGTGGAGGGTTCGCGGCGTAACAACGTAACTAGCGGGCTTCAACACTGCATAAGCCAAGATATTGAACGGGGGCTGATACGAAAACAGAGCATCGGCCTTCACGCTGCAAATGGTAAATACGGTGATTAGTTAGCGTTCAGCATAGATCTTACCCCTCAATAGTCGAGATTGCGAACTGGAAAAGATGCTCTTGTGTGGCGTTCTACCGAGGGTCAGGACCAACGACAGATGGCGACACGAGACTCACGGCATCAATCCGTGCGACGGTATTGGACAGGATGGAGATAAGGACTGTGTGATGTTCGTCAACAATCGATGTACATCAGTGCCAGCACAGACTTGTCAACAGCAATGTATTCGAAAGGGCGGCAAAGGCGGTCATGAGGATCTGCGCGAGCTAAAGTTGCGTGGTGACATAGATAACAACAGACGTACTGGTCCGAAGAAGGGATGAAACGACTACGTGGGGTGAGAATCGTCCCCACGCGAAAGGGAGCAACGTACCTCGGCCTGGCCGAAAGACAGAGAAGTGTTGCCGAACCAAATCTGGGTCATAAGCCAAGCGATGCCCTGTTTTCAAAGAAAATTAGTGTAGTCGGGCGCGTAAGTTGGTTGCCAGTAGCACCTTGATTGACCACTTTTCCTTGCCGAGAGTGCAGAGGGTGAAAAGTAAACCTAAGATCCGTAAGACTAGCACCGCCAAAAGAAATGGACAAGAAACCTGAGAAGCAGATAGCAGCCATGGTCATAAAAAATATGAATTCTGAAATCATGGCGCGTAGAGACCTACCCGCAAAGTTTCAGTGCGGAAGGTATGCTATGTGGGCTTGAGACGTACAGGATGACGACATTGTGCGAAACAGCGAAGAACGCGAGCCGAGGGAAGAGAATACACGCGCCACATGCGAGCACGTCGAAAGCCAAGGCCGACGACGCGATGTGCTCAGAGACAAGCCCTTTGATGCGCATGCCCATGTAGCAAAGAAAGACCAGTACAAATGACGTGTCGAAGACGTTCCACATCTAAAAAAAACGTCAATATTGATTGGAACAGGGGGGAAAAAAAGCAGCGTACATTGGCAATGTATATGATCCAGCCTGAAAAAAAATTAGAACGGCCGGAAAACTAGCAAAACCGCAAACCGTGCTCAGTGGCCGCCGTATACTCCTCGAGCGTAAATGCCGCCGCAAAAACGATGAAAACCACCTCCCAGAAAGTTATTCGAGTAGGTTCCTGGTCTGGGGGCATTCTCAGACAACCGAAAACTCCCAAGATATGTGACCCCACTGGAAAGACACAAGACAAAAGTGACCAGCAAACAGGCAAAGTTGAGGAACTCGAGAATGGCGCCATACTTGGGCACACGTAGACGGTAGTGGTCGAGAAATGGCGCGGCGTGGCTGTCATAGATCGTGATTGCTCTGGGTTTGTAGTTGTCCGCAAGCATAGAACGGGTAGCAGCCGAAGAGAAGACAACACGGCCCGAGTAGATGTCGTTTACGACCTTTTGTGCTACAGGAGAAGAGAGAAATTGCTTTGCTTGGGTGGATATAGCCACCTCAACGGCACTTTCCGCGTCGCTGACATTAGCATTACCGAGCACCTGTTTGACCTCTTCGACGACCTTTTAAAAATATTGGGTAGCCGGTCGATACGAAACTTTCTACCCACCTCAGGGGGTGCGCCCGCTAGGGGGCTCCAGCTGGTCGTCAGCACAGCGACCAAGGTGATGTGGTTGGAGGCAAAGTGGGTAAGAAGCTTCATGGCAAGTATTTCGCATAGTGTGGCCTAGACCAAGTTAGACGCGTCGGTCGAGGCGGGAACGCGTTGAGCTCACACGCGACAGCATGACTCCCGCGTACGCGAGATCATCTTCCGATTCCTCCAGGAAGTATGCCTGTATTCGTTGATCAATCAAATACTGACGTGAAGATGAGAAGGTCGTCGCACTCTGTTGACAAGACACGCGTATACAACCGCCATATTTTTAAGTTTTGCATACTTGAGGACAATGGGACGGACAATGGCGAAGTTGATATCAGAGGCCGTGAGTTGGCTACTGGGGGTTAGCGGGAACCTGAAACGGATCAAAATGTACAAACTCCCAAGTGAGGGCGCTGTCGATAGTTTTCTGAAACAAACGTCGGCAAGAGGACAATGACGGAAACATGTGCACCGACTATTACATCCTGCTTAAGGGCAGGAATGAGAGGAAAGACTTTTACGCTGGCTAGAGCTTCCTGAGAATGAGTGGCAAGCAGAGGCTGCTCTTCGTGGTCCATGGTGGTAAATAGGTCGCGGATTCACCGGATCACGGACGGAAACGAAGATGGAGACCGGCGGTATGTCGCCGGCCTTAATCGGACGTTATTTTTGCGCTATCAGTAATTCCGGGGGAATTTGCATTGTTTTTTGAATCCGGGGAGGATGAGAGCGCGGAACGGCAGAATTGGACAGGAGGCTGCAAGAACTCTTTTCAAGAACAAGGCACAAGACAAGGGTCAATATTGGTCTTGTCCGAAAGTGGTCAAGCCGAAAGGGGTACATAGGACTGTGGGAATTCACTGTCTCTCTTCACCACAAACGGGCCTTGATATTCCTGTCTTCCACTCCTACCTCCCTGTAACTTTAGGTTCCGTTTGAGGCTCGGAGAGCTAGTATGGGCGCTGTCTGCTGCTGTCCGTGCACCTTGCCGTCCATTCCGTCGACTGACCCTGTCTCCTAGGTCTGTCGGAGCCTGTTGACTATAATGCTGGTGAGTACAAACGCATTTCAGATGCGACTGCCATTAAACATAGCTCAGAGGTCACTCTCTACCACTTTGATCTTCATCGCGCCGTCGGAAAAGGCGCATTTGGAAAGGTTGCTAGCTCGTCCACCGTTTTCCCGCGTAATAGCTGAGCCACTCTCAGGTTCGCGTCGTAGAGCACAAGCCCACGAAAAAACTCTATGCCCTTAAGTACATCGACAAAGCGCGATGTATCCGGCAGAAGGCAGTGGCCAATGTCATACAAGAACGGAGGCTGCTGGAAGAGGTTCGTGATCCTCTGCTACTCAAGATGTTTGTGCTGATGTGCGAATCTCATCAGATAGACCATACGTTTATCGTCAACATGCGATATGCATTCCAGGACGATGAGAACTGTTTCTTTGTTCTCGACCTTATGCTCGGAGGCGACCTGCGGTGTACGTGGCACTACCTCTGGTTGCTATCCTACACAACTAACTAACGCACGCTAGTTCATTTGGAACGCAAGGGGTGTATCGCTGAAGAGGTCGTCGTATTTTGGATAGCTGAGCTTTCCTGCGCCCTGGAGTACCTCCACCGTCAGAAAATCATCCACCGAGATATAAAACCGGATAACATTCTTTTGGACGCCATGGGCCATGCCCATTTTACTGACTTCAACGTAACTGACCCTCCTTTTTTCTGTTGCTCTGTCTCATCCTCGACAGGTTGCTATACACTACTCCGAGCGAAGATTACACACCAGCGTGGCCGGATCTATGGCGTACATGGCCCCACAAGTTGTTGGCCGAAAAGGCTACAACTGGGCCATTGACTGGTGGAGTCTGGGCGTAACCGCTTACGAACTCCTCTTTCACCGACGACCGTTCGATGGGCGGAGCTCAGAGCGGATGACCCACTCAATAATGAAGGATCCGCTCAAGTTCCCTGAGGACTCCAAATCGAAGGTGTCGGATGCCTGCATCAAGGCGCTTAAAGGGGTTTGTCCTGACAGTTTTGCCGCTCTTCTTCTTTGGCTGATATCAAAATGTCAGTTCATAGACAAAGATCCAGCCACGCGACTCGGCTGTCGGCCAGATGGCCAGGGCATCGAGGATGTCCGACGACACCCTTGGTTCGCAGCCATTGACTGGGAAAATCTGGAACGCAAGGAATCCCAGCCCCCCTTTGTTCCCGACGTTCGTTTCACACATCTCTCGCCCCTAGTTTGATGCTTACTTGATTCCATAGATGAAAGCAGCTAACTTCGACGTCTCACACGAACTCGACGAGTTTTTAATGGTCGAAAAACCTTTAACGCACACGAAGAGGAAGGCCAACACTGACCTAGACAAACTCAAACCTGAGTTACGAGAACTTGAGGAAAAGTACGTCTCCCTATACACAATATTGAGCTCGTTCTCACCTCCTGACTTCAGGTTCACTGTTTATGACTTTGCCAACTCCAAGCGGATTTCATATTATCCCCACAACCAGCCCATCGTCACGGTCGGCTCAGAGTCCGACACCGAGCGGACGCTGGCACCGTCACAAACAGCGACCATGGCTGAACGATCACAAGCTGGGTCTCCCATGTTTGACGGTACACACTACGACTACCCGATGCCCGAGATACCCCGTCCCTCCCACAGCCCGTCCAACCCATCCCGCCCGCCGTCCAACCGATCTCGGCCGTCGCATAGTCCCTCTCGCCGATCCCGTCCATCACACTCTCCCTCCCGTCGGTCCCACAGTCCGTCTTCATAGCCCGCTTGAGCGGGCGAGTTTATCTTTTAGTGTTATAGCCTATATAATCCTGTGGCTACATTTCTATGCTTTTCTACTCAAAATTTCTAATTTACTCGCTCTGGCTGGGAGTGCAGGCGACTCTTTGCACATACGTTGTATACATGTACCTTGTAGTCTCCTTCGTTGAATTGCGCCTTACGCGCGTTATACCTGACTTGTAGAAACATGACCCCAGACTCCAAAACTGCTGGGAACGACGAATTCAAGTCGTGACGTGACTTCGACCACGACGCGCCGGAGTCCTTTCTCGCCTTTGTTCGTCAGTGTGTTGGTGGAGTTGGCACATTGCGCCTTTTCTCGCCCCAGAGCCATCGTTTGCTCGGAGCTGTCTCGTTGCTTGCGACGGAACGTGGCGCACCCCGTGTCTCTTCCGGCCCCATCTCTCAGCCAAGCCTTTGGCTCCTCCCCTCGCGCGCACCAACTCACAATCTAATCTGAATTTCACGCGTCCGATCTATAAATCCATGGCCGAAACGCTACTTGCAATTCTACTCGTTACAACTTCAGCCAAGGGTTCAAGCATCGTCTACCGGTGAATCCATACATTCAGTTGTCGCTCTTCAGTGGACATTGAAACATGGTCTCGAATCAAGGTGGCCGCCGTCGCCAGTAGCATCTCCGAGATTCAGTCGCGCCAGACCAGACAGCGCACCCAGCTCTTTGCATCTCGACAATCCCTGGCGCGCTTCCCATCCATCTGAAGCACCCCCAGACCTGGAGAAATATGACCCTCTGCAAAATGATCCCGAGCGCGAATGGAAACGGCCAAGCACCCAGCGTGACCGGTCAATGTCTTTTTCTTCCTCTGGCTCGCACCACTCTTCCGGGAGAAACTCACCCTCCAAAGACATGCTCGAGGGCCGTTCTATTGAAGACGAGTACAACCATCTGTTTGGCTATTCGTCCGACTTCCTAGCGAATCTCTTGTGCCCACAACGCTCCATGTGCCATCAGAAATTTGAGTTGCTGGTGGATGACCTCGCGTTCATCGGGCATCCAGTGTCCGCCGAGGACGACGGGGCGTGGCGGTTCAAGCCCGAGAAACTCAAACTGAAGGACAGAGGGAGAGAGTCCCGTATTCGACGAGTATCTCAAACCGACCGCGTGAGCTCGGCGAGCCCACCTCGGACTGTGTCGTCCGAGAAGACACCGCCTGTTGCGAATCTGTGGCTTCAGCGATTTCACTTTGTCATGGTGCTGGACGTCCCTGATCCCTCGTCGTCTGCGTCCGGAAATATTACAAAATATTTCGACATCATCTATGAGCAAATTGCGTTCCCGGTCGCAGCTGTTTTGTTCCAGGAGCAAGTCCTGTCCAATTTCGTCGAAGAGGAGTGTGATATCCTAGGCTCTTTGAAGGATGATTGTTCTGCGAAAGGTATGTTTCTGTTCGATCTAGACACGACTTAATTGAAGCGAAAACGCAGGTGACGAATTTTCGAGTTACATGGCGCTAGCACTAGAAGCCTCGTCTATCGCTCCTGCCATGAAAACCCTTTACGAGGCCCTGAAATCATCCTCTGTTGCCTACATCACAATTCATGACCTCCCTCTGGAGCTACAATTACCGCCCTACCTCGATGTTCTCCTCCATTCGGAAGAAGAGAACGAGCCCGAGTTTTTGGCTGCTCCTGATGACGATGATTATCAAATCTGGGGGCAAGAAATGAGCTTTGGATACAGACTTCCTTCGCTCACTGCGTGGAAAAGTCTTCTCCTGTTGGACGACGGGCCTGAAGGTATAGACCCCTACGCGAACCTGAGGAGGTCTCTTATCGGGACTGGGGACCACTCACTCATCGAAGGATTGATCAAGTTCCTCGACATTGCGTCAGTGACTCTTTCGTACGTTGTCCTTTACCTTCGTGTCATCTTGATTCAAGCGGTCCCAGGCTCGCAGACATGGCAAGTTTGCTGGATTGGGATCTTGACACCCAGGTCTTTCCTACCGTGCGATGGCTAGTGCACCATCGACGGGCCAAAGTTGTGGACATCGTTCATCTTGGACTCAAGACGGTCTTCACTCTGCCGCCAAAATTTGATGCGCCGTATGTTCTCGTGCAGTAGAAATCATCATATTTCTGATTCGTTTTGCAGGTTATCTCACTTGACTGCTGAATTCAAAGAACAATTTGGTCACTCAGGTGTCCCGCCTCTCCCTCGTCTTTTGTCTGCGATATCGACGTCCAGCTCCAAACAGAGTGACACACATTTCTTTGCTTCCGTTGTGCAGAGCAAGGATCTAATACCGCTCTATCATGACGTGGTACTCTGGATGCTGAAGCGGGACATGTTGATTACCCTTCACCTTCATATACGCATCGTAGCCACAGTGAGGCTAAAGGAGCGGGTCAAATTCACGGCCAAAGGTCGATCTCGGAAGAGCAGCGGTCGAAAAGGACATAGTAAACTCCGCAATCAACTGGATACCGATGCAGGCCAGTCTTCCGTAGGCGTTGCTTGGCTTTCTCTTGATCCCACAGGCGCACGGCGCTATACAAGACACTCACCTGCTGGCGGATCGAGAAATAGCAGGCTGAGTGAACTAATCCTCCAGGATGACAGCGATAGCGAGGGCCGACCACGGGAGGAGAGCGAAACGCCAGACTCACAGGATGAACTCGATAATGATGGTGGCGAAGAGGATGGGGCGTCCATGATCAACGATCCTGGCCGAGCGACGACTCTGCAGCGAAGTTGGCTTTCGGCCATGTCTGACGGTAAGGATCCTGTGTTGGTCCGGCGTTTCGAACAGTGAGTGTTATTGTGTAGTCATTATCTTTCCCCTTTACTGACACGGAATAATAAGAATCAGCCAATACTTTGACGGGAGGAGGACTGACGATGAAATTCTGTATCGCGCGGAGATGAGCAGGAGAGAATTGCGCGAGATATTGCATCAGTATGATGAATACGTGAGTTTTTCGCGCATGAACTCGCTTCGTAACTCTCAATTGGAAAATTAGCTGCAAACCTTTCTGCATCCCTCATGAGGAGCACATGCAGATCGACGTTTTCTTTATTTCTGTTCCTCACTAAATTCTTGCTTGGTACACCTTCAACTCAATTGCGATATTTATATCGGGAGGTATCACGGAAACGTGTGGAAAGCGAGCTGTAATTGCACTGCAGCCAACTTGAAGGTCGAATTTAGAGCTGCCAGAATACAACGACCAATGTTAATGCACTACTTTATCATTTCGACACCAATCAGAACTATGCAGGCGATGTTGCGACCAAAGTAATTGACAAGGTACCCGAGTTGGAGCAAGCAGCAGTGATTCACGGTGCATTTCAACACTGAGAGTCGCAAGTCCCAAAAATAAGAACGTAGGCCGTCAAACGTCCAATAGCCGTTACAGTGGAGATAGGGGCGCGGCCACCAATCAAGTAACTTTGCCTGTGTTTTTAGAATAAGCGAGAACCCAATCACATGCGCTTTTTGACTGTGAGCGAGGTCTCAAATTCACCCTTGCAGGGGTCCCGCAGACCCCATGTTATCCTTCGCTCTTTCAACTGGTATGCACCGTTTCTTGGTGTCATCTCTCTGCTGAACCAGCCCAGCAAGCACGTACTTTCATCTCCCAGTCGACGAGCAAGAAGATAAAGACATAAATGACTATCAGCGAAAATATATAACGTGGACTGCCGACTCTGCTGCTTCGTCTGCTTCCTCCTCCTCACCCACGCAGCCCCTCTCTCCTTTACCGTCGCCGGAACGAACAAAAGCTCTTGGCGAAGTTCTAGCTCACGACGATCTCTACGCAATTCTTGGCGTGTCCAAGTCCGATGATTTGGATAAGCTAGCTCTCAGACGGGCCTATCTTACGCGCAGCAAAGCGTGCCACCCTGAGTGCGTCTCCCTTGCCTCTTCAACTTCCTAATCCCAACCTTCCGTGCAGCAAATTCCCAGATAACCCGGACGCGACCTACGCCTTTCAAAAAATAGCCGTTGCCTACTCTGTTCTCAGCCAGCCAGCATCGCGGCGGTCGTACGATGCCCGGTCCCCATTTTCCAAATACGATGCGTTCTCCGCCCACCCCACTGGCCATGCGGAAAATACATTTCGCAGTATCGTAATGAGCGTCTTCGACGATTTTCTAGAAGGCGATCTGGAGATGATACGATCGCTACTCAGTGAGTAGCTCCTGTTTTCTTCCGCTGCGGCAATGTGACCTCGAGTTAAGAGGCCATCAACGACATAAACCCCTCGCTCAGCATGGGTGAGGAGGGCATTAACTCTGTTTTAAATTCACTCCAGCGTATCCGGGAACGTGCTCTGAGTAGGCATTTTAATCCACTCTATTCTCGTCGCTCACATTTTCTTCAGCGTGTCGGATTTGCATATACGCGCTCCACGCCGAGCTCACGCGACTACTCGAGTTGCAGCACTCGTTCCGACAGCTCTCCTATTTTGATATTCTGGGGCGGACGCGGTTAACGATACAGCTGACGCGAATCACGCTCAGCCTGCCCATTGCCCTCGAAAAGGCCATCGCAGAGCAAAACGTCAACTATGGGCATAACACGGACGTAGACGTCCGGCCTGCAGACCACAACGCGGACGCCATCCTTCCGCGCCAGGTTACTCTCCTCATCCGCGGGGTGGATATCGTGCTGGAGCACATGGAGGGCATGCTGAAGAAGTAGCCCTTCATGGTCCCCCTTCTTGATTTCTCGCTATCTTATTACATCTAACCAACTAGACAACTGACTGTATGTACCCTGTAGCCACACCCACCTAGAGTTTTCCGCATTTCAATTAATCTTGCTGTATGTTCAATAAAAATTTCTTATGGGATTACAACGAGTGGACAAACAAACAATCTGCTTTACTGTACTGTACAAGGTAAGTAAAACGCGGTTTTCATGGAAGACGAAACAATACACGACGTAGGATACACAATACAACGCGGCGACACCAAAGAGGAGGGCATAAGGGAAGCAGGCAGATTTTCAGGTCGGAGGGACTGGGTACGATCTCTGGAGCGGCAACTAGCAGGTCAGCACCGTCGATGAAATTGAATTAAAAGAACCGACCATATTGTTATTGTTTGCCCCCCACGGCACACGATGCATCGTCGTCGGGCTGCGCTCCTCGGAGATGAACGTGTCCTGTGAGCCCTGGCCGCTGTACGAGCCGTGCTGGCCATGGGTCGCCGCCACCGCAAGGATGTGCCCGTACCCTTGCTCTTGCACGCCATTCGCCGTCGGTGACGCCAGGGGCGGGCTCCCGTTCTCGTCCGGGAAGAACGGGTAGAACAGCCCCGTCGGGATGTCGACAAGGCGCTTCCCCGGCGCACCATTCGCGGGCACGACGTGCCCGCCGTTCATCCCACGCGACTGCTGCGGCCCGTAAATCGCCGTGGGCGGGTACGAGTTCGTTGGGGTCGGGGACGTGTGCTGCGAGCCGCTCATCGGCGACGGGATCGCAAAGTCGTCGTCCCAGTTGGGCTCGGAGAGTAGGACGTAGCTCGTCACGGGCTTGACGGCGTGCAGATCGACGTTCATGACGGACGATGCGAGCTGGAACATGAGGGGGTGCCCGCCGTTCAGGTCCTTGCGCTCCCAGCGCCAGCGGAAGCGCGGGAGCATGTCGAGCGCGAGCCACACATCCTCAATTGCGGTCTGCCGCGGGAGGCGCTCGCAGTTCGACATTTGGCCATAAAGAATGACCATCGCTGCAATGTGTAGCGGAATCGGCGACGTGAAAAACGCAATGTCCGGGAAGCGGATGAGCTGACTGTGGAAGATGATAACGTTGTGTGCCGTCACAATCGCTGCACAGCACGTCAGACAAGGTTGACAAGAACGAAAGTATGAATGGAAGAAAACGTACCGTCGATCAGTGCTTTGTGTCTGTGCTCGTAATGCAGTTCGCTCGAGCTGAACAGGGCGCGCAGTAAAAGGAGGCGTGCAATCCCAATCTTAAGAAGCGTGAGGCCCTCGTCCTCGGTGATTTCCTGCACCAGCTTCGTCTTCTGCTCCAGGGACCAGTCGTCGGTGCCAGAAAAATAGTACTGCCACTTGTCGGACAGACTGCGTCTGAACTCGGACATGCTCTTGATGACGCGAGTGGCGTTGCGGACGAGGGTGTCGCCCTTTTGGCGCGTCGGAGAGTAGAGCGAGTTGATGATGTCGGCTTGGATCTCAGCAACCGCGTGGCTGAGCTCAAAGTGCTCGGAAAAATCGCAGAGGCCCTTGGAACGGGAAGGGCGAGGCGTGCTAGAGTCGGACGGAGCGATACCAAGGGGCCGGCCGAGGAGGATAGAGGTGCCGCGGTCATGGATGAGAATGATCCCCCATAGATTGATGCGGAGAATGCACTCTTCCTCGCTGAACAGACGCTGCTTTGTCGTTGGGTTAGACTGGGTGGTGGGGTCGTGGTGAAGGCCGAGCTCGATCGAGAGCCGGACAAGGCTGCCGACGAGACGCCAGAGTGTGCGACCTTGGCGCTATAAACACGTTAGATGACGAAAATGGCGTCTAGACAAGAATCTACCTCGGTGTAGAGATACCAGTGCAGAAGGATGAGAGCCTGCAGACTAGAAATGGTGACGCGCAGGTCGGGCTTGACGCTAAGAGCCCGCTCGAAAAACTCGTCATGCTCAGGCCAGTCGGGCGGCATGAGCTTCTTTACGAGCAGCTGCTGCGTGGACGAGTCGTCCATGTGATGGTGAACGGAGCGGTTGTTGAGATCGCTGAGGGTGCCGAGGGCGAGGACAAGATAGAAACTGCATAGGAAGCCGGGATCATGTTGGACGGGAGAATCGGGGGCGGAGGCCATTTGTCCGGCATAGAGGTCATCGAGCGCCTTGTCAAAGTCGCGGCGTGCAAAGACGGGACGGTGGATGTTGAGGCGGGAAAAGTAAACATCAGCAATGGCGGCGACCATTTTGCGGTCTCTGGGGAGCCAGATATCGATTGCGCTTGCGAGATCGGGGACGACGGTCGTGATGTGGGGCGGGTGAGCCGACGCATTGGAGCCCCGACGGACGGTGACGGTGACCCAGCGCGCCGGATCGCGGGGAATAGAAGCCTCAGTGAGGGAACGGTCGCGGCCCGAGGAGAGCCCCGAAGAACCAACAGCAAGGTCTTCCTTGTCGACGTTGCCTGGGCCAATGACGGAAACAATGTCGGCAGAGACACCGAAATTTTTAGCCAATGCGCGAGGGTGGGACATGTCGTGTGAATTGGGGTCCTGACCCTTGATGTCCGCCGGGACAGAGCGGACGGGAGCAGCGGCCGGGTGGATGGGGCCGCCCGGAGGCGGGCCATGGGTGGGATAAGGGTTCTGGAACGCCGGGTGGATGTGGGGATTATATCCTGGGGGCGGGGGAGGCATCGGATAGCCATGCTGATAGACTACCGGGGGATACGGGGCCTGGTACTGGGGTGGATATGGGATGTAACCTGCTGGCGGGGGCGGCTGAGCATCGATTCCTTCGCGGGCAAGAGTAGCATCGAGGTCATTTAAATCAAAGTTTGGGATGTGGCGTTTGAGGAGGAGCTGGCATTGGGCGAGCTGGATCTCGACGCGCTCGAGATGGCCGCGAGGGGTGAGGGTGTTTCTGTGCCTATCCTGCAAGAAATGAGGGCGCGATTCTCATGCTGGCCGAATGAACTGACCTCCTGGGCACAAACGACACCCGCGGTTGCACAGGCGGTGCATCGTGGATGCTTAGAGTCACACTAGAGGGGGGCAGGTTGTGAGTACAGATTGCAGGCAGGAGCAGCAGAAAAGGAGAGGAATCAGCAGAATCATCGGAAGTGCTGTCTGGAAGTTGCCGTCGGTGTCGCCCGGCGGGAGATGCCACTTGCCTTGATCTTCTTTGCTCTGCACCGAGTGCATGCTTCGTGCGACCGCCGCAGACGACGAGGCTCAGACCCAGTGCCCTCCTCGGACCCGTTCTTTTTGCGTTTGCGACCAGACTGCGGGCCCTCAGGCTCGACGCCGTTGTCAACGATGGGGGACTCTGGGGGAGGGTCCATCTTGAGGGCTGCGGTGAGGGAGGAATGGGGCGGGGTTGGATGGGCGGGCGACGTGGGCGTAGACATCGTCGGAGGCGAGGACGGGAGACGGCCAAGGCCCTCGGCTAAAAACAACCCACGCACGGTCTCTTCGTGATATTGACTATTTCTCGTGCAGAAAGGGGACGTGTACGTATGCCGCCGCAAATATTCTGCCACCTCATCGTGCGCCACGTCCATGTCCGTTCTGTGAGTTCCCCAGTAAAAAAAACTCGTTGAAAAACTGACCGCGTGCTAGTCAGCTATTCAATCTCGACCAGCGTTCCCCCTTGACACTTGCGTCCTTCTTTCACACTTTCCTGCCTCCGGTAGATCCCGTTCTGCTTTCGCCGTTTCGTCTCTGATTTTTCAAGCCGTCTCTGTTCTATCTCACTAATGTACTGGCTATTTTGGGGCCCACCACATTCGTCTACCGTCTGGCTTTGCTGCCAATAACCGCGTTCATGGCTTACCGCGCCGCCGTGTCGCTGGACATGGCAAGAGGTTTGCTCTCCACCAACCCTGGCAGGCTGGAGTACATGAACCAAGCTATGGTGGTCCGTTTCGCGCCATTCAATTCAACTCGAGCCCTGACCAAGATTTAGTTGGCTATGCTCACCGTCCTCATGCGCTCTCTTGCCCGAACCTTCAGCTCGCAGACCCCACAGCGCCGCCAAGACACCAAGGTTGTGACGACCAAACAATTGGCTCTTGACGCAGCCGACCTCACTTTCAATCTTCGAGGCGTCGGATGGAATTTCTCCACTGGCATGAAAGTGGCTACCTCAACCCGCCCACAAACAAAATCTGCATATCTAGCTGCAACCGGCAGGTCCCTGGCCATTCATATCGTCGGCTTCGACTTTTTGCATTACTCGTGCCAGCTCCTTACACCAGACGGCGGAACCATCTACGACCCGACCGTCTCTTCTCCCTTCGCACGCACCACGCTTCTCACCATCCTCGTAGGCCTCTGCATCTACGGTGCCATCCACCTCGGCGGCGACTTGCTAGCCATCATCGGCGTCTCCCTCCTCGGCCACTCCCCGTCCCAATGGCCCCCGCTCTTCGACAGGCCATGGCTCGCCACATCCCTCACCGAATTCTGGTCCGCGCGCTGGCACCAGATATTCCGGCAGGACTTCCTTTTCCTCGGCGCCACGCCCCTCGCCCGTCTCGCCGGCCGCCCCGGTGGCACCTTCGGCGCGTTCCTCGTCTCCGGGGTGCTCCACTACATCGCCCTCTGGGGGATGGGAAAAGGCACAGATATCCGCGTTATCGGTTTTTTCGCGATGATGAGCGTTGGAGTGATCTTGGAGGGATTTTGGCGCAGGGTCACTGGGAAACGCGTGGGTGGACGAGTTGGGTGGGTGTGGTCGTGCGTGTGGATCGTGGGGTGTGGGCGTCTTATGGCTGATCCCTGGTGTATCAGTGGGATCATGGACAGTGTGTTCCTGCCACCGCCTGTGCGGCCTTCAGTCTGGCTTCATAGATTAGCAACAAGTATAATACTCCGATAGTTGACAATTCACTTGCAGTCGAGTGCGACCACTTCCTCCTGTCGCGCGTCCCACCTGTTCTTTCTTTTCCAGTCTGCGCGTCGAATTAATCACTGCCTGTTTCATGCACTCAACTAATCTTATTCCGCAGACTCAAGGCATTCGTTCTCATTGCTCCATGCATGTACTTAGATCCGGAAGATCCGTGGGATGATGGGATTGGTGATGGCGACTTTATTAGGAACCAATTGGGAACTGTCATGGTCTCTTCTTTTCGCCACCGAGCCTTCCTATTCCTCTGCATTCCACGTTAAATGATCGATATAATTGAACAAAACCATAATGGATGCGTTTCTGGAAACTCTCGTGGCAGGTACTTGACTCCACTGCAGTTGGATATTGTCCAGCGTCGATGCGAGATGGAGAAACTACGATCTTCCACAGCCGGACCTCGGTACAGGGAAAGCAAAAACGGAACCCCCAATACTGCTTCTCCAAGCGGCGACTCGGGGAGAAGCTGAATCTGTTATCAAGTCCAACCGGTGTGCTCGCTTCCCAACGATAAATTCCGACTGCGTTTTATGCTCGTTATGCAGGATTACGGGGGTTACGCGCTCTCGCGGCCAATGAAGACGTCGCTTGGGAAGGTAAGCGCGATTTGTGGCGAGAATTAAGCTCTCTGGCGATGCGCGCGCTGCGATAATGACGCTTCAAATGGGATCACTTGACAACTGCGTGTATATTCTCAGCTCGGGCTTCAATTTTTCCCGACCCTCGGTTTGGAAACACGCCAGTTGGAAGACCAGGCACACCCTATCCTTCCCTCTTGGTTCAGAACTCTGATTTCCGCTGCTCATCGACGTACGGTAACGTTTGGTCCAGGTTTTCACATCGGTCGAGGGTGAGGCGCACCTGCGCACAATGTTTCCTTTTCGTATTCCTATTATCGTTTCTGCCGAGAAAGGACGAAAATACTAGAGGGGTAACGGTAGGTACGTTGAGAGGGGGAATTCTCCTGCCATTTCCTCTTTTACCGGTATATAGGCGTGGAGCGATT
This sequence comes from Mycena galopus ATCC 62051, assembly GCA_014925785.1. Classification (NCBI taxonomy): domain Eukaryota; kingdom Fungi; phylum Basidiomycota; class Agaricomycetes; order Agaricales; family Mycenaceae; genus Mycena; species Mycena galopus. Next base: position 1,174,079 of record WIQG01000019.1, read on the forward strand.
TTCGTGCTATTTAGACCTTGCCCGCCACGTCGATTTCCTCTCTGTGAGTTCTCGAGTAAAAATTGTCGAGAAACTAACAGTCTTCTAGGCAGATGTTCAATCTCAACCAGCGTTCACCGCTGACACTCGCATCCTTCTTTCACACCTACTTGGCTCCGGTAGATCCTGTCTCTGCTTCCACTGTTTCGTCCACCTAATTTTCTCCAAGTGGGTTTTGTACTATCTCACTAATGTGCTGGCAATTTTGGGGCCTGCTACATTCTTCTACCGTCTGGCGTTGCTGCCAGTCACCTTGTTTATGATTTACCGCGCCGCCGTGTCGCTCGACGTCGCAAGTGCCTTTGCCCCCACCGACCCTGGCTCGCTGGCGCCCCTAAATCACATCCTAGAGGTCCGTTTCGCGTCATTCAATTCAACGCGCGCTCTGACAGGCACGTAGCTGGTCATGTTCACCGTGTTCGCCCGGTCTCTTGCCAGAACCTTCAGTTCGCGCACCCCACAGCGTCTCCACCAGAGAGCTATGACAATTAATCAACTCGCTCTCGACGCAGTTGATCTCACTCTCAATCTTCGAGTTATCGGATGGAACCTTTCCGCCGGCATGAAAATGACTGCCCCGACCCGCCCCCAAACAACCTCCGCATATCTAGCTGCAACTGCCGGATCTCTGGCTATCTACTTCGTCCTTCTCGACTTTGTCGATTACTCCTGCCAGCTCCTCCTTCCACCTGCTGGTGGAAGCATATACGACCCGACCATCTCTTCTACCTTCTCACGCCACCTCCACGCCACGCCCCTCACCATCCTCGTAGGCGTTTCCGCCCATGCTTGCCTCCAGATCGGCGGCGACGTTTGTGCTCTCATCGGAGTCGGCCTTTTAGGCCAATCACCGTCCCAGTGGCCTCCGCTGTTCAACAAGCCCTGGCTCTCTACATCTCTCTCAGAATTCTGGTCCGCGAGATGGCACCAGCTATTCCGGCAGGACTTCCTCGCCCTTGGCGCCAGACCCTTCGGTCGCATTGCCGGCCGCCCAGGTTCTGTCTTCGGTGCATTTCTCGTGTCGGGTACCCTGCACTACGTGGGCCTGTGGGGAATGGGGAGAGGCACGGATGTCAGGATTATCTATTTTTTCTTGATGATGGGCGTAGGGGGGATCTTGGAGGGATTTTGGAAGCGCCTCACCGGTCAACGCGTCGGCGGTTTGATTGGGTGGATGTGGTCGTGCATGTGGATCCTGAGTTGGGGTCGTCTTATCGCGGATCCTTGGTGCATCGGCGGAATGACGGCCGGTGTGTTGGTGCCACCGACCGTGCGCCCTTCGGTCTGGCTCCAGAAATTGGCATTGACTGCGGTGGTGGACGCTGGTCGCATCTCAGCTATGCATTTGATATAGGCGGTGTTGGGACACGTCAAACACGGTCGCGTGTATGCAACATATATACGGCCCCGCTCATCTCTGTACTTTCCGTGCTCGTCTTACCTACATCACACGGCTCAATAGACTAGATTTCCTTTTCTTCTTCTATCTTTGACTTTCCCTTGACGCTTCTTTAGTTCCTGTAGTTCAAGCCTTCTCTTAGGTCGAAGCAAGAGCGCTCTGACCATCAATGGATTCCGTTTGTCCCCAGCTTGAGGCATGCATCACATTGGTAACATCGTGACAAGTATAATACAATCCAATGGAGTTCTGTTGTTCACTTTGACTCGAGTACGACTGCTTCCAGCCCCGCGCTGACTTCGGAGACCCCCTGGCCCTCAACAGTGACGCCAAGCTTGTCCCTGGCCCGAAGAACACATTCCTTTATCCCCTCCTCGCCTTTCTCATTCAGAATCCTGAGAATTCCAGGTTCCCCTCCGACCACGGCGCGTACTTGATCCATAATATTCTTCAATTCCTTCCACTGCTCCACGGGCAATCCCGCCCATTCCCTCACCTTAGACCCATTGAACCCAGCCTTGAGCCGCGCCTTGTCAACATCCTCGCGCTCCAGCGCGTCCCACTTCTCCTTCTTTCCGAAGTACTTCAAGGCATGTTGCACCTGTTCTTCCTTGTCCATTCCGCGAGTCGAATCACCCGCAACCTGCTGCTGCTCTTTCGCCCATTCCACGAATTGGGCATACATTTTTCTCGAGTGAGGAGGAGGGAGCGAGGGAGACGGCGAAGCCGTCGACCGAGCGACCGACGACGAAGGGACTATGTGTTGCTGTACAGTGGAATGGGACCCACGACGCTGGGTGCAAGCGTTTCGTCTGTAAAGACTCGTCAGGTGGCTGTGTCCCCAATATACCATGTGACCGGTTTGGTGGCGCCTTTGGCGCCAAATACCTGTGCCGACGCGGCAAGTCACGGAGTCTTAAAAGACTCGACGCGCTTTCCTCAACCGCGACGCGTTGTCCTCCAGCGCCACATAAATTTCGAATACCCTCAACACATGTAGGGCTTCTACTTTAATTTCAAGTGGTTTGGAACTCGCAACCTCCCGGATTACGCAGTGGCGACCTTGGGCGAACCATTCAAGGCCGCAAAAATAGGTACGCTTACATGCGACGCCGGTGCTCCGGTGTCAGAGGAACTCTCCAAAAGGATGCATGACACTGTGCCCTCAAAATTAATTGTGGGTCGGCGAACCAAGATTATAGTGCAAGTATAGACAACAGAAGAAAAATTTAGATACATTTGAATTTTTTCGAAATCCGAAGGCGCGCGCCGCGTAAAGCGCAACCCCGAAGGGGTTGCGCGCGGCGCGTGTCAAGGATTGAGAAAAAAATGTATTAAACATTTGACGCAAGTCTAGCATGATACTGCTCAAGAGTGTTCCGGTTGTGTACATTTAACCGATCACCCAGCGCGAGTGGTTTCTTAAAGGAAGCGAGGAAACGGAAGTCGGGATACCCATCTCCGAATTCTTTCCAAGCTTCCCCCAACTCGTGCCAAATGGGAGACAAATTAATGTCGTCCCATACCGGATTATGGGTGAGTTTGAGGACATGGATATCAGGGCTGCCTTCGGTGACAGTCGCCGATGGCTTGAGAGCGTTGGGACGCTCCGCCTTATACACCACCTCCCCAAGAACATCTTGGAGCCAGCGTGGTGGATATCCTCGCGCTCTGAGTCGAATTACGAAATCCTTGCGGATGTTCGCGAAGTCAGATTCTGAAGAACAGATACGAACATATCGTATGAGTTCACCTTTGACCCAAGCACGCTTGGAGGATTCAGAATGGCAAGAATTCCACGGAATGTAGAGGTAAGCATTTAAAGCTTTCTGATAAACGTTCGTGGTAATCCGCTTCTGCGGAAAGAACGCCGGTTTACTGGGGTCTAACCCCAGACATACCCGGATATCGAGGAACGGGAGAGTGTGTTTAGAACTCGTCCATTCCATCCTCATGTTCGGATGCAAAGAACCGAAGCGCTCTTGAAAAACCAGAACATCGTTGAGAGAGCCTTTGATGATAGCAAAGGTATCGTCAATGAACCGTCTGTAGAATAGGATAGAATCCTTGAGGTCTTTCAGCGCAGTGCCTTCGTAAGAGGCAAGGAAGAGGTTTGCGTATGTAGGGGCACAAGCTGTCCCCATCGCAGTACCGACAACCTGTCGAAATGTCTTATCCCCGAAACTGACGTAGTTAAATTTCAGGACAAGGCGGAGGAGCAGAACGATCAGCTCCTTGCGTCCATTAATTTTCATACGAGCTGCCTCTTCCAGAGTTGTGAAGTTCATTAGAGCAGTTTCGAGAATAGCCGCAATGCGAGCAATACCGTCATCCATAGGGATATTCGGGTACATTGCGACTACATCTCCTGTGATGAGCCAAATGTCTTCTCCCGGAGGAATTTTTACTGCAAGGATGTCATGACAAAATGTTTTTGAATCACGAAGTATCCAAGGAAACTCTTCCAGGAGCGGTTTCAATTGGTAGTCTACCCAAGCCGATGCGTTCGCGAGTAGCGTACCGAAGGTCGGCACAATCGGACGACCGGAAATTGGGAGTTAATTTGTCTCCCATTTGGCACGAGTTGGGGGAAGCTTGGAAAGAATTCGGAGATGGGTATCCCGACTTCCGTTTCCTCGCTTCCTTTAAGAAACCACTCGCGCTGGGTGATCGGTTAAATGTACACAACCGGAACACTCTTGAGCAGTATCATGCTAGACTTGCGTCAAATGTTTAATACATTTTTTTCTCAATCCTTGACACGCGCCGCGCGCAACCCCTTCGGGGTTGCGCTTTACGCGGCGCGCGCCTTCGGATTTCGAAAAAATTCAAATGTATCTAAATTTTTCTTCTGTTGTCTATACTTGCACTATAATCTTGGTTCGCCGACCCACAATTAATTTTGAGGGCACAGTGTCATGCATCCTTTTGGAGAGTTCCTCTGACACCGGAGCACCGGCGTCGCATGTAAGCGTACCTATTTTTGCGGCCTTGAATGGTTCGCCCAAGGTCGCCACTGCGTAATCCGGGAGGTTGCGAGTTCCAAACCACTTGAAATTAAAGTAGAAGCCCTACATGTGTTGAGGGTATTCGAAATTTATGTGGCGCTGGAGGACAACGCGTCGCGGTTGAGGAAAGCGCGTCGAGTCTTTTAAGACTCCGTGACTTGCCGCGTCGGCACAGGTATTTGGCGCCAAAGGCGCCACCAAACCGGTCACATGGTATATTGGGGACACAGCCACCTGACGAGTCTTTACAGACGAAACGCTTGCACCCAGCGTCGTGGGTCCCATTCCACTGTACAGCAACACATAGTCCCTTCGTCGTCGGTCGCTCGGTCGATTCGCCGTCGACCGAGCGACCGACGACGAAGGGACTATGTGTTGCTGTACAGTGGAATGGGACTACATTGGTAACATCGTGACAAGTATAATACAATCCAATGGAGTTCTGTTGTTCACTTTGACTCGAGTACGACTGCTTCCAGCCCCGCGCTGACTTCGGAGACCCCCTGGCCCTCAACAGTGACGCCAAGCTTGTCCCTGGCCCGAAGAACACATTCCTTTATCCCCTCCTCGCCTTTCTCATTCAGAATCCTGAGAATTCCAGGTTCCCCTCCGACCACGGCGCGTACTTGATCCATAATATTCTTCAATTCCTTCCACTGCTCCACGGGCAATCCCGCCCATTCCCTCACCTTAGACCCATTGAACCCAGCCTTGAGCCGCGCCTTGTCAACATCCTCGCGCTCCAGCGCGTCCCACTTCTCCTTCTTTCCGAAGTACTTCAAGGCATGTTGCACCTGTTCTTCCTTGTCCATTCCGCGAGTCGAATCACCCGCAACCTGCTGCTGCTCTTTCGCCCATTCCACGAATTGGGCATACATTTTTCTCTCGGGCTTCACCTTTTTGATCCCCTGACCCTCTGTTCGGAAACGCGCGGGGTCGAAGAACGAAGACGATCCCACCCATTCAAAAACTGCTCTTTTGGTTTGGAACCCGGCTCTCCATCGGCTCATGGACAGGCCCATGTACGGCATTATTTCGTCCATGTTTTCGCATAGGTCGAAAGGGGGGTGCGGCGGGTGCGGAATCTGCGAAGCACAATTACGAGGTGCGGTTAGGGATCGAGTGGAAACCAAACCTTCAAGCCTTTGCTGCCGAGTGCTAGTCCCTTGTTTCTTGCAATCAATCCTAGAATCATACCGAGGTCGCCATAACCATGGAAAAACCGGATCCTTTCCCACTCGGCCTTGTCCGAGCACACATGCACATCGACCTGGGAGGCATATGTCAGCTCGTAAGTATTGGGACAACCAAAGAAATAGTTGTGACCTGAGAGAACAACTCTTCTTGACCGTCTGCCTCCTCTGCCTGGCGCCGCGCTTCCTCTTCCTCAGATCCGTGCCCCAGTGCAGCCCATTCACCCTTTTCGATGGGAACCGCGTAACTTGAAGTCCTATTCATTCATTAATTTTGAGGCCGATTTATAGTGCATGCGGTCCATGTCGCACCTATTTCCTGGTGCAGGAACAACATACTTGGCGTTCAGCAGCGTCTGCACCTCCTCGTGTGGCACTTCCGTTGTCGCGCCATTGAGGGGCTCACAGACGAGAAAATCGAGGTCCCCGTGGTTGGTCTTTTCGGGTGCCTCATAAGGGGTGCATACGATGGAGTACAGGGTTTCTAGGCGCGGCGTAAGACGAGCTTTGAGAGCGCGGTAGACAGCAGGTGGGATTCGCGGAAGCGCCGAGGCAGGAAGACTGGCACTGAATGCACTGCCTCCCATCTCTTCAGCAGTTCAGTCTGATTTAGATGGTAAGTTTTCGCGGGCCTGTAGCTTTGAGAGTTCTGTGTGAGTCAGATGAGAGCAGTTCTATGTAATGAGTCGTTCAGGGCAGGCGTGATTGTGCGTGATCGTGTTCAATGTCGTGCACTGCCACCAATTGTACTTCTTGTTCTTAGCCTCCACTTGCTGCGGTGCATGTCCATTCTCCTGTCAAAGTTCTGTAAACCTTTCTGAACATGTCCTCAAAACGTGTCGTAAAAACGCTGTATACCGCCAAATTCTACGAATCCCCGTCTTCTTCGGAATCCACCCGCCCCTCGCCCCCACAGCCATCCGTGTACCTCGAGCAACTCTTCCACGCCCATGTCTCGCTGAACCAGATGAAGGAGGTCCCTCCTTCGCCACCCCATGACGAGGCGCAAACCGAACGCGTGGAGGCGCTTCGCCAAAAGGTTGTCGATGCGTACAACGCCGCTAACGGAAACCCCGCCAGCGGAAAGTGGGGGCTTCTCGCGAACCTCCTGCGGACGGGAACGGGCAAGGGCAAGTATCGGTACATCAATACCAGAACCGACGCCGTCCCGCCAGAGCAGCCCCCCGAGGGGTGGCTGCTAGCGGAAACCGAAGAAGAATGGAACGCATGGGAGAAGAAGCGGAAGCGGAGAAACCAGCACCCTGTCTTGGACAAGAAACAACTGGAGGAGCAGGCCAAGGATCGGCTTTTGATGGAGAAGGTCGAGAGCTGGAAGCGGCATATCAGCTCCGACGACCCCGAAATACCTGGCTCATCTCCGATGCCAGATGAGGTACCAGAATCATCCCCAATGCCAATAAAGTCGAAGAAATCCTTTCTCTCTTCGGATGCACCGAAAACCTTGTCCAAAAATGCCACAACCTCCTCGCGTGCACCAAACTCACGCACTCGTGTCGTTTCAGAAGTTCAAGAGGTTAGTTTCTTTTCGGTCATGTTCGCGGAGTTTAATGGTTCCACTCAGCCCCTCTTTCCACCATCTTTTCCCGCCAATCTCCCCACCTCTACGCCGCTCTTACGGTCCAAACCTTCCCCAATCGAACTGGTCCCGTCTTCATCGCCCATTCTCTCTCCCCCAAAGAGACGCGGCGACCTCCCTCGGCCGTCTAAGCCCTCCACTTCGAAGATTTCTCCAGCGGAAGAAGATGTACCGTCTTCGTCTCCTCTTTCCTCGCCTCCGAAAGTGAGTCGCGTCTATGGCCGCGGTGGCCCCTCTCAGTCTCAGCTCAAGCGCGCGCGCTCATCGTCCCCAACGCCCCACACTACCACCAAGAAAATTCGCGCAGCCCCTTCTGCCCCAGTGAGCGGTTCTGCTCCTGCGGCATCTCCCCCTTTCAAAGCAGTCTACAAAACACCTGTCACTCCCCCGCGAAACGCCCTCCCGAAGCTCGAAGACCTCATTGCCGCGTCTGCTCAAAAGCAAAAAAGCAAGGCAAAAGCGAAAGAGCGAGAAAAGGGAAAGGCGAAAGTTCAGCCCGCGCAGAAATCCAACCCGTCGTCCAAATCTCCAGAGGACACTCGGAGCACCTCGCAATCCTCCGAGGAACGGCGCCGGCATCGCGAGCTGGAAGCAGGCATCAGTGTTGTGGGGAACGCGGTGATTAACTGGGACGAGACCCTGGAGAAGATGACCGCGAACCATGTTGGCGCAGGTGACGTGTCCCCGACCAAGTCTCTGTCTTCCATCGCCGATTCGAACTCGCTCGAGTCGCCGCAGAACAGCGGCATGGACCTGCCGAACTTTTCGAGCGGCGCGCCGTTTGAGCCGATGGGTGCCTCGACGCAGCCGATGGGCATGCTTGGCGAGGAGAGCTTGGGGACCACGGAACGCGGCGAGCGCGCATTTGGCCAACCAAACGACTTTGGCTATCCGATGCGCTACGAGTCGCAGATGGACGTGGAGAGCAATATGCAGGGCGTAGAGGAGCTGTTGGATGCGGATGTCGGTGGGTACACGGGCCCATGGATGAGAGCAGGATCGGATGGCGATGAGGATGCTCAGTGGGATGGCCGCAACATTGATTCGAGTCCATAAACTCATTGCTGTTCGAGCGTCGAACTCTTGTCTAGATAAATGTGGTGTAAAATTGTGATTCGCCGCGGCAAAGTCATGTGATCTTAAATCATTCTTTTGCGAATCACTTTTGCTTTCATCCACTTGCGGTGTGGAGATGAGTCTATGAGCTTGGAGAGCCTTCCCGTAGAGGTACGCTGTGCTTCATTCCCCCCTTTTGCAGCAATTTTTATAATATGCCGCAGCTTCTTTATGAAATCCATCTCTACGCGCTGTGTAGCGGCCTGGTCGTAACGAGCAGGCGGCTTTTTTCCGTTTTCAATGCGGCTCCTCCGTCCTACCGCGCTCAATATATTTTGAGCCACTTCGAGTCCAATAATGCCCGTCTCTCGGACGTGATATCCAAGATTCTGCGTTTTCCTCTTTGCTCCATAACGGTTCTTGATGCCGTGCTCCGCACCTGGCCAGTCGACGCGTCTGCGTCCACCCGCGAAGGGACTCCCTCCCCGCCTTCGCCTTCTGGCGGCCAAACAGAGCCCTCAGAAGTCAACAACACTCCCAGCACTGCACTCTCCCCGCCAACTCAGGTTGCCCCTGAGCTCCCACGCCGCCTCTTCCGTGCGCTCGGGCCCCGCACAGACAGAGCGTACAGCGATGACGACGCCCCTTTGCCTTTGCTTCGGTACCTGTACACCTCCGCGCGCATTAAACCCCCAAACCCCAATTCGCACGAGGGCTACGCGCTCACGCGCGCCGTACACGCCGAGTTCGTCCCGCTCATCCGGCTACTTCTGGAGAACGGCGCATCGCCGGCGCATAAACGCGGGCTCGCCGTTCTCGTCGCCGTCCGGCAAAAGAAGCTGTCACTGGTGCGTATGCTCATCGAGCGAGCGGAGCTGGATGGGGGGCGCGGTGCGAAGAAAAGGCGGTTGGAGGACAGGATGGAGGTCACGAAGGAGATGCTCAAGGCGGCTGTAAAGGCCAACGCGCGGGATATTGCCCAGTATTTCATGGAGGAGAAGGGATGCGTTCCGGATATGCAGACTCTGCAGATGTTGACGCGATGATTCTGTGGGTATTTGGTGCCTTGCTTTTTTTAAACAGGATTTCAATCTGAAAGGTTGGCAAACCAGTACTGCGGGTCCCGGCATATAGATTTCGAAGTGACAATCGCTGCTGTGAACCTTCTGCCGCGTTCTATTTCAGCAGCTTTTTGCGTCAATCTGCTTAATTGAAAAACGCAACGATGAAATTGGCACAGGCACCATCCGCAGGTACGACATACATCTTCGCGCGGGGTTTCACGGCGGCAACTATCAGCGGCATTTCTCAAAAGAAACACTCTACGGATGTAGAAGCGCCATACGACATAGAAAATGCCATACGATGCACTATCCGCTCTCAGTTAGACGCGACCGGCCCTGCATAGATCTCCCACTCTCGCCGATTTTCTTTCTCCGAAGAGCTTAATTTCTTTTGGACTTGTTTGTGGACACGATGATACACGATGATACATTTGACGGTCATTCTATAATCCGATGGCCCAGGTAAGACAAAAGTAGATGGATCATAACAGTATATGTGGTCGTCGATACAGTGTAGCACATGGAATCATGAGTCGATGGAAAAAAACAGAGAGGGAAAAAATCAAAAGTGCCCAGAGGGTCTAGATATCATCGATATCCAAATCGCCGTCGTCATCCCCAAACTCGAATCCGCATTCGCCGTCCTCCTCGCCGAACGTGTCGGTCTCGTTAATCTTCGCGTTGTCGGGAAGTTCACCGTACGCTTTCACTGAAGTACATCGAATCAGTTCGGGAAAAGAAGTGGGAACTGGCAAGGACTCACAGTTTCGCGCCTCGTCGGCCGTGTACTTCACAATGACATCCGCCTTGTCATCCTGGAAGTCTCGCAGGGAGAGCAAAACAATGTCTCCCTGGTTGATCCACACCTGAATCATGAGGCAGTCAATAGCCTGGCGCGGAGAAGTAGATGTTCAGTCGGCGTGCCTTTTTGCGCATCTTCCCTCTAATGTGCGCAAGCCGCTTCTCGCCGTCGAAGCACTGTGCCTCGAGCCGGCCGTTCCCAAGCATCTTGGTAACCTGCGCATACTCCTGCCCGTCCTCGCGGAAGACCAGCTCGCGCTTGTCGTCGTCGTTCTCGTTTTTGCCACGTCTCCGATTTTTACCACCCTAACGAGCCAATCCAGTCAAAACCAATCCCATCGCAGCGCCGCCTTGGCGTACCTTTCCTTTATTCTGAAACGAGCTGCGTATGAGAAAATGCTGCGAATGTGGGGTAGATCACAGTTTTGATAACAGACCTTGGGCATGCTGGGCGAGTAGGGCGGATGTCTCTGCGGGCGGCGCTGTCTCTAGACTTGTGCGCTTACAGAAACGAGGGTATGATACAGGCGGCGAGGGCGGGGCCGCAAGTTGCAATGAGCGATGACTCTGAGCTGGAACTCTGTTTGGTTTCAATGGCGATGCACAACTTCTTCTTGGGGTGACCCCTATAAGCATGCGTTTCCTGACTGAATGCTGGTGAGGATTACTATGAAATTCCCGTCCACAAGCAGGTCGAACTTCGTTAATACAACTTTCAAGAGCGCCGTGGGGCGCCCGCGTGTAATATGGACCCTTGTGTGGGAACAACGGAATGCCTCGGAATCCCAGCCGCACAAAAATTGAAGGAGGTTATATCATGATGAGACTTTCTTCCAAGTCGATCCGATGGGGAGCGGAGCCGACGGAGAGCCTAAAAGGCTTCAGACGCGCGCGTGCGGATGGACGAGATGGACAGACGGACGCGAACACGTTAATTTTATCAAGCGAGTGAGGTGGTTAATGCTTATTGCCGACAATGGTAGAGGTGAACATTACAGCGTCGTACCGGAGTCTGTTTTGGCATGCCGATCGAATTCTATAAAGAAATTTAGGTCGTTGGATTTTAGATGCTCGCAGCCAATGGCCAAAGTCGCCGTCGGGCTCACACAGGGGGCATTGCATTGCGTGGGAAACTTTGAGTTGTTAAAAAAATGTTTTTCCGTCCACGCGAGGGGTTGTGCGAAAAAGAAAAATACCGCCCGAGGACCACTTGGTTTTTCGCATGACTCTATTTTTTGGTTGCTGTTAAACAGCTTGGAAGGTAACGACGAGTCTTTTCCATCAGTTAAAAGTTCCATAATATCTTCGGCGCCGGTATGCTGGGACTAGTATTCACACCGGTATTCACACCGCCAAGGCTAAAAGATTTGTGCGCAATGAAACGAACGCCACACGGAAACCCTAACTTGATGAATCGGGAAGGCTAGATGAAAGCGGGAAGGCAACAGGTAAAGAACTAAGAACCCCCTGGGTACATCTTTGCAAAATAAGCCAGTGGCTGGGCCACGGCATTCGAACGGGTGTAAGTGTTTCTTGGTGAGATGTGGGCTCGTGTACACAGTATTTCTTCAATTCGTTGGGGGATAGACGCGTCTGAGATGGCGATATTTGCGCAGAGAGTAAAGGGCAAGCGTTTCTTTGGCCAGTAAGGACCAGTGTATACAGCAAGCGGATGAAGAGAGGCATACCCTGCTTGATGTATTCGCACATCTGAAAGGCACGCTCGATCTCACCTGGGTCCGTTAACACCCGGTTTCCTGCGCGATATCATGGAAGAGTGGCAGATAAGGCACACATTAACCCACTCTCAAAAAGGCGGCGCAGTTTTCCGTGAAAGTCATACCTGGGTTGAATGGTTAAAGCAGGCTACACTCCACACAGCTAGACGAACGGACGCTGGGTCGTGGTCTCTACCGAGACGGTGAAGTTCCTTATAAAGGGCAATCGAGCGGCGCCGGTAGAGCGTGGAATTCATGATCACCTCCCGCGGAAGAGCGTGAAAAGCAGATGAAACTTGAAAGCAGGTACGTATGTCAAACGGAATTCTGATACGCGGTTACACAGCTTCCTGTCAAAAAAGGAAACTCGATCTAAGCGGCCCAGATCGGTCCCCATTTGGACTTACTTAAAGCGTGAAAGTTCCGTTCGTTCTCAGTTTCTTTTCATCACCCATGCGCGAATCTTCTACTGCATCACTCAAAAGTGACGATGATGACGTTCACTGGGTCCTCGACGAGCGCCGCCGGGCCGCTCTCGCTGAGGTCGACAATGCCAAGTTCTCGTATGTCGCCCCTAAGTTCCTTTACCTCCAACTCACTTCCGTAGTTGGTTCCATGTCAAGGTTTGCCTGGTGGCCGGCGCCGGTTTTTTCACCGACGCTTATGATATTTTTGCAATCAATATTGCGGCGCAAATGATAGGCTATGTTCGATTCCCGTTTTCCTCTTCGTGTCGCGTATTCATAAAATGACTTAGGTTTATGGTCGACGTAACGAATATTCCGCTTTTTTCCTCATTGCTTTCTCACAGAATAATTCAGAGATCCCTGGCGTACCCGCAAAATTAAATACTAACCAGGATTTGGCTGTCAAAGTCGCGACCCCCGTCGGAACTCTCTGTGGTCAATTACTCTTCGGCTGGCTGGCCGATATCGTTGGTCGCAAGAGAATGTACGGAGTAGAACTGTGTATTATTATGCAAGTCTTCTACTCCGAGTTACACCTTGAGGTATGATCTAAATGTTGGTGTAGGATCGCGTCATTCGGCCAGGCCATTTCCTCCGGAAACCACGCAGTCAGCATAGTTGGTGTTCTCGTTGTTTGGCGTTTTCTTGCAAGTCACCTTGTGATTGTCCTCATGATGTACATTAAATTCGTTGCAGATGGGCGTCGGCATTGGCGGTGACTATCCTCTCAGTGCCGTTATCTCGTCTGAATTTGCCGCCACCCGCATCCGTGGTCGCATGATGACCGCAGTGTTCGCCGCCCAAGGTTGGGGCAATTTTGCCGCTGTCTTGGTCTCCTACATCGTTACTATGGCCTATAAAAACAAAATTCTCTCCGACCCCGACGTGAACCACCTCAACCATGTCGATTACATGTGGCGTATTGTCATCGGGCTCGGTTGCGTTCCCGCAGTTTTCGCCCTCTATTTCCGCCTCACCATTCCCGAAACCCCTCGTTTCACGATGGACATCGAGCGTAACATCCTGCAGGCCACCGATGACATCAACGGCGTTCTCACCACCGGCGAATTTGGCCATGACCCCGACAATATTATTCAGCGCGTCGACGCTTCTCGTTCCTCCTGGTCCGATTTCTGCGCCTACTTTGGCAGGAGGCAGAACGCCAAGGTCCTCTTCGGCACGGCCTACTCTTGGTTCGCTCTGGACGTGAGTATTCTCATGTTATATTGTGCACAACTCAATTGTCCCGTCCCTCAGATTGCTTTCTATGGTCTCGGTCTCAACTCCTCAATTATTCTCGAGGCCATAGGTTTCGGTACTCCACTCTCCAAGGGAACCCAGGGTATTTACCAGAATCTACGCAATGTTACCGTCGGCAACTTGATCCTCTCCGTCGCTGGTCTCATTCCTGGGTACTGGGTGGCCTTCATATTTATCGACTCCTGGGGTCGCAGGCCCATTCAGCTCATGGGATTTGCTGTTCTTACCCTCCTGTTCATCATCATGGGTTGGCATTTATTTTTCAAATACCATGGACTGCACTAAATCGCCTCAGGTTTCGGTTATGACAAGCTCACTGCAACGCACGGCGGCACAAACGCATTTGTCTTCCTCTACTGCTTGACCAACTTCTTCCAAAATTTCGGCCCCAATACCACTACATTCATTATTCCGGGTGAGATCTTCCCCACTCGCTACCGTTCCACGGGCCACGGTATCTCTGCCGCCAGCGGGAAACTCGGCGCCATCGTCGCGCAGGTCGGCTTCTCTCAACTGATCAACATTGGGGGCACCAACGCGTTTGTCAAGCACATGTAAGCATATCTGTGTCTCTTATAATAAATCAAAAGACTAATTCCCTTCAGCATTCAAATCCTAGCCTTTTTCATGCTTACCGGTGTCTTCTCGACGCTGTTGCTACCCGAAACGAAGCTTCAATCCTTAGAAGAGTTATCCAACGAGATACAGATGGGCTTCATAAAGGGCCCGACAACGCAGCTCGAGGTCCAGGACGGTATCATTGTGGGTAAACGCATTTAAAGACGATTGAAGATTCGAGTTGGTTCAGCCGTATCTTTTCATTGTTGTATTTCTTCTGGTTTGAAAGCCGCTGGATACTATGGCCGCTATGGAGCGCTATGGAATGCTGCGAAGCGCTTTCAAAGCGCCTGCATAGCGGCCATAGCTTCATTTGGTTTTCATGATAAGCTATGTATTTATCAATTTCGTTGCTGTATATACTTGGAATTTACTCTCGCAGGTGAATGTAATCGCTCTTTAGTACAAGTAGAAAAAAGCTTTTGAATACCCACATTCCTGCTAGACTCGATCTGTTAGTAGTGAATATAGGGGGCGCCACCATGCATGGATATTCCCACGCTGCATCATGATAGTATGATTCTTCAATCAACGTCACGGTTGATCAAACGTCGCTTGGACCGTCAACTCAACAGCTTACAGGCTTAGGTTCACCTACGCGGCTTTACTGCTCGTCAATCTGAGCTAGCCTCGGAAGTTACTTGCGAATGAGGCCACTCCAGTTAAAGTATCAACTCCCGCTTCTTCTGCTCCTCATCGCCTCATCATTCTTCATCTATCTCAAACGGACGCCCTCGATGGACCCAGGAACAGGCGTCACCGCGCTGGGGAAAATTGTAGTCACAGGATCGAACGGCCGCGTTGGGAAACGCGTTGTACTCGCCGCACTTGCCCGTGGCTACCACGTCCTCGGAGTCGACCACTCTGCACTCGCGACAGCCGACGATCGCGACCCCGGGGCGAATTTTACGTTCCTCCAGACAGATCTGTTGAACTATAATGAAACCCTGAAGGCATTTGCTGTCCCTTGATTTGCTGTTGCGCGCGCATCCAACTGTGTCCTGGCAGGCGCTTGAGGGCAGCGAGGCTGTCATCCATCTGGCGGGGTACCCCCAGCCGGGCGACTACAAGGTCGTTGTGCACAATAGGTATTACTCTGCTGTCACCGCGCGGAAGGCGGTAATCGTAATTCAACCAAAAAATCTCCCAACAGCAATGTTGTAATATCGTACAATGTATTGCGCGCCGCGGCAGAGGTGAGGATGGTTGATCTTTGTTACGAAGGCTTAGGCTAAATACGATCAAGCTGGGAATAAACAGAATTGCACAAGCATCTTCTGTCAATGCTGTCACCCTAGTTTACAGCCAAGGACCACAGTTCGAGTTCTTCCCCATAGATGAAACCCACCCCACTTTACCTGATGAGCCGTATGGGCTTTCCAAAGTGTATGTGCTGTGTTCACTTGGCCCGAACCGTCTAACCAACGCTGACACTTCCGATAGAATAATGGAACTCCAGGCCGGTCAGTCCGGCTGTTCCCTAGCTGAAACAGCGAACGTTTACATCTTTCCAGACAGCATAGTCCGTCGCTCCAAAGATATGCGTGTCGCCTCTCTGCGTCTCCACTGGTCGGTCCCCAGTCGGGCCTTCGCAGCGGCCGCCCAGAAGCTCAACGTCGCACGCGCTAAGAACGATCTCTGGGGCTACGTCCAGAAGGACTCTGCCGCGGAAGCCTTCCTGCTCGCAGTCACCCAGCCGACCGACAAATGGCCGTCCGCGTCTGAAGCGTTTTTCATTGCCGCGCCCGAGACGGTATATGACGGGGAGACCAGCGAGTTGATCAAGGAGTATTGGCCCGACGTCCCGCTGAAGGAGGGGAAAACCATGAACGGGAATGCAGGGTTCTTCGATTGCAGCAAAGCGAAGGAGCTGCTTGGCTGGGTGCATAACCCTCACGACGCGGCGTCTTCGAGTTGA
Organism: Mycena galopus ATCC 62051; assembly: GCA_014925785.1. Lineage (NCBI taxonomy): Eukaryota > Fungi > Basidiomycota > Agaricomycetes > Agaricales > Mycenaceae > Mycena > Mycena galopus. The sequence goes on from WIQG01000019.1 coordinate 1,190,217, forward strand.
TCTATGTATTTAGCAAATTAAATCGCGTATATTATTTTTATAAATGGGTTTCGCCGTTGGTTGTACAACACATTTCAACGGGTGTCATGTACATGCAATATGTGAGCAGATATAGCAGATAGATATAACGACAGCATTTCAGCAAAGCAAACAGTACATATGATTATAACATCACGCAGCCATCCCCCACCCGTCCGCCAATGGCATTGACTCTGTCCATTAGCACCCCACTACGCATCCGCAGGTCCTGTACCTCTGTCACCAAAAGGCGCGACCGCTCGCGCTCCTCCATACGCAGCTTCGTGAGGAGCGGCAGCAGCTCATCCACCTTCGCCCACTTGGCGCATCGGTCAACGATCGACTGGAAGAGCTCATGTTGCTCGCGGTCCCCCTGGATTTCCCAGGTGATGCCGCACTCGATGTACGTCTCGAGGGGGCATATCTGGCTCAGGAACAGCGCGACGGCGCCGGCCTCGACGATGAGAGACACGCCCATGGAGAGGCGCCGCAGCTTCACGAAAGGGCGAGACCGGTACGACGGCGGGAGGTCGAGCTGGTAGTTCGAGGGGAGGTCAGCGGTGGAGGCGTTGATGAACAGCCCGAGTTGCTCGAGCTCAGGGCAGTATTTTGCGAAGGGAATGAGCGCTTCGAGGGTTAACGGGCACTCGTTGGAGACGACGGGCTCGTTGTTTAGAACAAGCTTCCGCAGAGAGGGCCAGGATCGCGCAAGTTGCTCGAGGTCTGCGAGTTTCAGATCCAGCGGGTATTGGTGCGTGATCTCAAAGATTGTGAGATTGGGAAAATCCTGGACCGGCCGGAGGGTGGAGTAGTTGATGCGCTCCTCGGTGGGGACATCGGCGAGAGCCTGGAGTGGCTCTGTATCGTTCACCAAAGTGATGATTCCAAGGGACTCGAGCAGCTGGCACGTTTGGGCCAAAACTGTGAGCAGCTCATGTACAGCTGCAGGAGATTCCATGAGCCGTGAGTCGACATAAAGGGCTGTGAGGTTGGTAGGGGCAGAGGATTGTCGCATGATAGATGCACAATCCTCAACGCTGCATGTTAAAGACCAATCAAACAACGATGGGAATGCCCCCATCGTCAGTGTAGGCTTGAAGACCTCTGTATCGGAGGGGTCTCCGCATCCGTGTTCAGAACCGTACTGAAACTCGACAGTGCCTAGATCCTCAAGATGTTGGAGGGTCTGAGCAATGTGGGTGGTCACAGAGAAACGAGGTAAGACGACCTTGCGAAGCTTGGTGAGATTCTGGAGAAGAAATACCATGCTAGGCTCTATACTATGCATGGGCACGACACTGCGGATGTCGAGGGTGGTGAGATTAGGCATGCGCGACACAACATCGCGGAAAAACGGGAGATGTGAATCCGGGGCAATGGATTCCGGGAGCCAAAGGGTAAAATGTTTGACGGTGGGTTGCATAAAGATGACGGCCAGTGAGGGAGCCGCATCCCACACGAGAGTATGGATGCCGGGGAGGATGCTTAGAGTGACACGCGTGCGAGCGACATCCTCAAACACTGTTGGACATATTGAACGCGGTCGCTCGGGATCCACCTGATAGGTTAAGCGTCGGACACGCCGGCTATATTTTTCTAGTCTCCGCCAGTCGTCAGCGTCCGGGGGTGTCAGGAAAGCCTGGACGGAAATCTTTCAGTGGCCATTGGGACAAGTTGGAGAATAACCGCGCACATGAGGACTGCCGGGATCTCCAGTCACGGTGGGCCTAAGAGGTTTGAGGATGCCAAAAAGGCGATAAAGGTCGTCTAGGTCGCGCCATAATGTATCGAGTGCGATTTCTGACCAGCGCTTGCAAACCGACGCGTTTGACACGTTGGAAGCATGGTCGAGAAAGCCAAAGATCATGTCGAGTAGTTCTGGGACGTCTAAGACGCGAGTCTGGGCTGCATTGGCGGAAAACATCGCGTAAATGGGGCGTAAATAGTGGCAGGAGGCAAGTTAGCTTTCGCGTGGTCCTTGTTTGGCTGAAACACGAACAACACTTTGGCCTCTCGATGCTGGGCGCGACTGCGAGGACCAGTGAGTGCCTATTCTGAATCGTATTGATTCTTTTATTCTGAATCATATTGAATTTTCAGTTGGATGCAGGCTTCACCGGTTACTTCACACTGGCTCCGCGCCGTCTTCCACATCCGCCGCTCTTGAGCTCATCCGCTCCCAACCCTCCCGATACATAGTCGCCACCCTTGGCGGCAGAAAACACATCCTCACTCCCCGCGACCTCCTCACTGTCCCCCGCATACGCGACGTCAAGGTCGGCGACCTCGTCGCCCTCTCCGCCATCCACGAGCTCGGCTCGCGCGAATACACCTTGCGCGGCAATCCCGTCATTCCTCCGTCAAGCGGCGTGCGCGTACACGCCACGGTCGTCGAGCACACCAAAGGCGCGATGGAGTTCATCTTCAAGAAAAAGCGGAGAAAGGGTTACCAAAAACTCATCCAGCACAAGCAGCCATATACGCGGCTGCGCATCGGGGACATTGAGATTTCAACAGACTCAGAGCAGGGCGCGACCGATGTACATAGCTAGGCATGAATCTGATGTTCCTTTTTGCATTGATTTATTTTGCACGCCGATGACTCGGAGAAGGCAGAACTCTTCGCGCTCTTTGGACTTGACCACCCTGTTTGCAGTGGCGCATTCACAACATCAATACCATGCGATCGATTTCCTCTTATCTTCCGGCCCAACAAGCGGCCCAATTTCAAGGACCTCTCTAACTGCCTTAGCGATATATGGGGACCGGCGGGCATCTGACCTTCGTATGAAGAATAGGAACCGCTCCGAACTCGTATGTGACTCACTTTGATACTACTTATAAGCACTTCTTCACTTGTACCGTAGACATGAGTACTTCCGAAACAACCCCGTCCCTGACGCTAGCGGAGAAGATCGCCAGCCTCTCCGGCTACGGGCCCATGACATGTGACCCGGAACAAGCACAGTATCGCCTCGATTTACTCGCAAATTGGTCGATTCCCAGCGGTGCGCGCATCCTAGAGCTGGGGTGCGGCCAAGGCGACACAACCCTCGCACTCGCCGACGCCGTCGGTGAAACTGGACACGTCGACGCGGTGGATCCCGCTCCCTCGATTACGGTGCACCCCAGACCCTCGGCCAGGCGCAAGCCAGAATCTCCGCCGGCCCTCTAGGCCCGCGCATCACCTGGATCCAAGCCGAGCCGCTCGCGTTCCTCAGCGCGGACCCAGACGCACCGCACTACGACGTCGCTGTCCTCGCACACAGCCTGTGGTACTTCTCCTCCCCCACGCAGATCCTCGCAACGCTCCGGGCTCTTGCCACGCGCGCGCACCGCGTCTGCATCGCGGAGTGGAGTCTCTCGTGCGCGGAGGGGAGCAGCGGGACGACGCACATCCTCGCGGTGCTCGCGCAGGCCGCGCTTGAGTGCCGCAAGCCCGTGTCAGAGTCGAACGTGCGCACCGTCGTGTCGCCAGCGCGGATCAAGGCGCTGGCAAAGGAAGCAGGGCTCGTCCTGCAGGCTGAGACGGAGACGCTCGTTTCATCGAAAAACGTCCCTGATGGGCGTTGGGAAACCCAGCACGCCACGCGGGCTCAGTTCACGGAAGAAACGGAGGAATTTGTCCAGGACGACAGGGAGAAGGGCGTGATTTATGCTTTGAGAGACGCGGTCGAGACAAGTTTAACGAGGGTGGGCGGGATGAAGGGTGTGGGCACGATGGACGGGTGGACAGCTGTGTTCAATGCAAGGGATTAGACAAGACAGATACCTCGCCCCAAGTTCATTTGGAACTTGCGCATGAAAATAAAACCTGAGCCCCTCCATCTGGCCACCAATGAAGCATAGACGAAAACCAGAGGAATTTGCAAGAAACGGCAGGGGCCCTCGATGGCATCAACATTTTGCAGAAATCCCGAAACGCAAGCTCCAAGGCACAGACGCAGATTATAGAGAAACGGGAAAAGAAAATACACGATCATGATTACACAGAGTGGAACAAAGTGAAAGGAAACACAAATGGGTCTCTGCGATGAGCTATTAGCACGCGTCGTAATAAAGAGACAGTAGGGAACGCACCAAAAGAGGGGGAACGCTGAGCAGGATAGGCTGTTCAAGAAGCAGAGCACTTATGCGCCCCAGCTGGATGCGGAAGTTTTGGGCAGGGAGTTTGTTATGCGCCGGAGGTAGAAGTTGTGCGCGTGGGACGCGGGAGTAGGTTGTACGCAGGAAGATTGTTGTGCGCCAGAGTTAGATTGTGAGGAGGGATTTTGTTGTGCCCCGTAGTGAAACGTTGTGCACTCGTCGAGAAAGGACTCGCGTCGCGCTGGGAGAAGGGGATAGCTCTGTACAACCTTAGCTTGTTTCTACCAAATACGGTTAAGCGCATCGCCGATGAAGGGAGGGGAAAGCTCACCAAATCCGGAACTGCTAAGAATACAGTTAAAGATACAGGAGGAAGAGGAATCCAGAGGAGAAGATCGAAACTGAGAGATAGAGATGCAGACTAGAAAAAGTATGGCGTTAAGGCAGTATTGGATGAACAAAGCCAAGGGACTCACCAAGACTCTTCAACAGGGAAGGGGGCCATGCCCTTGACTACTAAATGAAAGACGGAGGGGCCGGAGGACGACAGTGCAGAGGGAGCAGAAACCCGACGGAAAGATGATCTAATTTTGATCCAAGCCGGGCGCGAAATTTCTTCTTGGCAACGACATTGGCGACGACATCAGGTCAACAGATTTCTCTTTGGGGATGACCTCGGCGGTGGGGTGGGCGTGCTTTGAGCGAGCGGAGCTGATGCAACAAGAAACGGCACCGTGACGGGAGGAAGAGCGCCTGTCGTGGGAGCGGGAGGGACGACGTCCGATCCTTCGACCAGAACGAGAACAGCGCGAGATGGGAATCCTGGTCTTCGATGACTGCCTCATGTGGAGGAGCATCCGCCGACGGAGCGAGCGAGATACATTCGAGAACGGGCTCCGGGACGAAATCGGGTTCGAGAGCAGAAACAGGCGCAGGGGCGGGCTTCTCGGTCTCCACCAAAGTCAAACTCAAATCGGCCTCGTCCACAAGAGTGTCGTCACTGGCGCTGGAGTCCAGAGTCGGATGATCCGCGTGGATCTCTTGCTGCTCTTTTCAACCTTCTCGTCCTTGGATGGAGCTTGGTCGTCGCAGATGCAAAAGCCCGGAATCCTGCCAATATCCTCCTTGTCGTTTTCGCACTTGACTCCTCGGCTGTCTTTGACGAAGATGTTGCCGCCACGAACATAAGACGCAGCGTGATAACAGCCACGGCGATGGAGAAGAGCGTGATAGAGAAGAAGGCGCGAGCGAGGGAGAAAATCGAGGCGGAGGTTGCGGCGACCAAAGTATTGCACATTCTCTTCATAGAATCTTCGAATAAGAGCCACGCGAGAGCCGTGCATACGCCGGCCGTGAATCCGGATGACGAAAATTCGAAGGCGGACATGGATAACGGTGGGTTGAGCGGGGGTTCTTCGAAGATGGTGGTGGTACGCAAGAGAGAAGAGTGCGATAAGAATTGTCAGCCACCAGTTGCATATCGTTTGACCATCGTGGTCAGCCACCTCGGGACTCTCCGAAACAGTCACGGCTGCAACCGTGTTGGAGACAAACCCAGAGTTAAGATGGGAGGCCCCGACTCTTCAGAGCACTCGTAGTCAGGAAACGCGCTCCGAGGAGTCTTTTTTTAGAAGTCGGAAGTTGGAACAGCAACTTGAAGGTCAAGCAGACACAAACAAACGCTCTTGACCGAAAAAGGAAATTATCTGGGTAGGCTAGTCAAAAGTAGTCTCCCTCAGTAAAGCGAACAGCTGAAATTCCGCTCCATAAATAGCTAAAGAAGAAGCACACAGAAAGGAAACACAATACCGATCATCAAAATAACTTCCAAATTTTGATATTGGCAAGCGTCGTAATGAGACAATAGAACAATAGGAACCGCAGAAAAAGAAAGAGAACACTGAGCAGTATAGGCTGCTGGCGTAAAGCCGAAGAGCCATGTGCCGGAGTTGTAGCAGATTGTGCGCTGGAGTTGAAAGTTGTGCGCATGGGACGCCGGAGATGGATTATACGCAGGGATGTCGCGAATGGATTCAAGTCTTTGCCGTTCATATTTCCAAGGATCAACCGTTCCCGCGACGACATTGCTTCCAGACCTCGTACAAAGCGCAACGCGCTGACATCACCCCCTGATCCAAACAACCGCCTGGGACCAAAAATGGAAATAATGGCCGGAAACATTTGTTTAAATATAGTACTCCTGGGGAAGTGCAACATAGTAGGACCACGAAAAAGCATGAGTTGGCCAGGTGAGATGAGTAACTGTTAGCGGCTCCTCAACTTGTACATACTCCACGCGCGGTATATGGGCCCCGGCACCAGGAGCATCAAACCCATATTCGAGGTCCGAGTCACTATCGGGCTGGTAGGTTGCGGGGAAAGCTGTATGTCGGGGAGCCGAGCGACTACAGAACTTGAAGTTGATCTCGGGAGCCCCATGCGAAATGCGCTCTGCGGAGAGAGAGCAAATATGCAGAAAAGGGAGCTCCATTTCTTCCATTATCTCGATTGCTTTCAAAGCTGGGCATACCACCCGTTCGAGAGTCGGTAAGGATGGTGGAAACAGTTTCGGAGGCCGCAAAGCCGAAATGACTGCTCTTGTGAATTGGGGGGATCCAGGGGCACGGATATGCAGAAATTCGACTTCTGGTACGAGTTCCAGCAAAGCTTTCCAATCAGACACACGCAACCGTATTTGCGTGGAATCCTCGCAGAGTTTGAGGGTGTGGACTTTGTTCAGCTGGTACCGCGACATCGCGGAAGGACGAATTTGAGACGGATAGAACGCCCCCCTCATGTAGAGAGTGGAATCGACGACGGCAACCAATTTATAAATGGGGTATGCTGGGTCAATTTCTTTGACCAAGAACCACTCCTTGATTTTTTTGAGATTGTGCAAGTGACAGGTGTCCTGGGGAAGTAATGCGTCCAAGTCCTCTTCATCGAGGAAAGAACTTCCCCAGAAATACATGGCAGTTTTTCGTGGAATGTACAAGTGGGACAGAAAGCGGGCGATGGTCGATGCCGATGGCCATTCTCCGAGATCCAACTTCTGAAGGCGTTTAAGGGAAACGAGGCGATGAGCGGGAGGGGCGACATCGGTGCCCAACGGCCGCATCGGCCCTCCGCGAAGGAGAGCCAGTTCCTCTATACGCGGGGAGGACTCCAGGAAGTCGAGGAACTCGATTGTGGTTGGCAAACTGCTCGCTCGCTGGTTGAATAAGCAGAGAGAAGTGAGGTTGTGGAAATATCTTTTAGGCCACGCCGTGAAGTAGCCCAGGGCAAGCTGCCGCAGTTTGGGCATGTGTCCGCAGAAAATGGGAGGAAGATCACCACCCAACTGTTCCTGCTCTCCGACTTCTATCAACAAGCTTTTCAGCCGTGGAGCGGGAGATGAAAACAGCTGATGTTTGAGAAGATCCTCCGAGCCTTTGGCGCGCATATGAAATTCTTTGAATCGTGAGGTATGGGGTGCGAGGTCATTCATCAGTGATGAGGGAAAGCCAACAGAACGAAGACCAAGATACACCGTTAGATCAACTCCATAAGATCGGCGTATAAAGGCTGGAGCCTTCGCGGAACTGCACACAGTCGACCACAATGCGGGGGAAGAAGCAATTACGCCCCTCCAGTGCCTGCACACTTCCAACAGTTCTGTCCATAGGCACCAGTCCAGAGTTATGTAGCTGTATGGACTGAGCGGAAGGGGAAGAAAGCTAGGAAGCCGCGGTTGCGTTTCGCTGAAGATGTGGGCCAACAGTTCGGGTGGAAGACGGTTGATTGGCTGCACAGAGTTCCGCATGCCTCGAAGCTTGGCAGCCGCAGTTTGCAAAGCTTGTTCCATCGTTTCGAGCTTAAGATTTCTTTAGTCTTCCGAATGTTCGACAAATACCCTGTTTACCTCTGACACATTGAAGCTACGCAGCCAGAAATTAGAAAGTACTCTGACACAATGCCACCGGCGCTGCTCACTCTGTTGAATCTAAAGATCTAAGAACATCTAGGAGCTTGCGCACGAGAGTAGAGATAACATGGCGCTGGGACATTGTGAAGCTTCGATGAAGGCCAGCGTGGGAGGAAATGATTTCAAATCCGATTAGGCATCTGGAAAACCGCTATCTCCGGGTGCTATGCAGTGCTAGGCGGTGCTAGGCGAGTGCTATGCGGTACTATATGGCAGTACGCCATAGGTACATCCATTTTATAGAGTGCTATGCGCTGCTGCATAGCGCCCATAGCTACATGGTTTGGTTTTCCAGATGGCCCGCCGCCCTAGCGCGCTAAAAAGGAAGTTGAGCGCTGGAGTGCTGAGCGGCGGCTAACGCACAGATAAAAAATGGACATAGTACTTATGTTCGGCCGCCTGCCTGTTCACGCAGAGAGCAATCCGAGTCCGGGCAACTTCTTGAAGTGTTAGACCTCCACCTTCCGGATTTTCCTGAGCTCAGTGCCGGTGCTGCAGGTTCTTCACAAATTGATTATTTCAACCATTAATCCCCCAATAAGTCGCGGCCTGTCGATGGCCTTTCAAGTTCTGCTCACTTTAAATGTCATGACCACCGCAAATTCTGGGGCACAGACGTTGATTATACAGAAACGAAAAAAAAAAAAATCACAAAGTGGGACGAAGAGAAAGGAAACATGATGCGTCTCTGCGATTCGCTATTAGCACGCGTCGTAATAAAGAGATGGCAGGGAATGCACCAAACGAAGAGGAATGCGGAGCAGGATAGGCTTGTGCGCCCGAGGTGGATGCGGAAGATTGTGGGCAGGGAGTTTGTTATGCGCCGAAGGTAGAAGTTGTGCGCATGGGACGCGGGAGTAAGGTTGTACGCAGGGATATTGTTGTGCGCCAGAGTTAGATTGTGAAGGATATTGATGTGCGCTCGTCGAGAAAGAACCCGCGCCGCGTTGGGAGAAGGCTATAGCACTGTACAATCATAGATTGTTTCTACCAAATACGGTTAAGCGCATCGTCGATGAAGGGAGGGGAAAGCTCACCAGATCCGGAACTGCTAAGAATACCAATAGAGATACAGAAGGGAGAGAAGTCCGGACAAGAAGAATCGAAACCGAGAGATAAGAGACACAGACTGGAAATATTATGGCGTTAAGGCAGTATTGGATGAACAAAGCCAAAAGACTCACCAAGGCTCTTCAGCAGGGAAAGGGGGCCATGCCTTTGACTACCAAATGAAAGACGGAGGGGCCGGAGGACGACAGTGCAGAGGGAGCAGAAACCCGACGGAAAGATGATCTAATTTTGGATCCAAGCCGGGCGCGAAATTTGTTCTTCTTGGCAACGACATTGGCGACCGGTTCAACAGATTTCTCTTTGGGGATGACCTCGGCGGTGGGGATGGGCGTGCTTTGAGCGAGCGGGACTGATGCAACAGGAAACGGCACCGTGACGGGAGGAAGAGCGCCTGTCGTGGGAGCGGGAGGGACGACGTCCGATCCTTCGACCTGAACGAGAACAGCGGCGGGATGGGAATCCTGGTCTTCGATGACTGCGTCATGTGGAGGAGCATCCGTCGACGGAGCGAGCGAGATACCTTCGAGAACGGGCTCCGGGACGAAATCGGGTTCGAGAGCAGAAACAGGCGCAGGGGCGGGCTTCTCGGTCTCCACCAAACTCAAACTCAAATCGGCCTCGCACTCGTCCACAAGAGTGTCGTCACTGGCGCTGGAGTCCAGAGTCGGATGATCTGCGTAGATCTCTTGCTGGTCTTCTTCAACCTTCTCGTCCTTGGATGGAGCTTGGTCGTCGCAGATGTAAAAGCCCGGAATCCTGCCAATATCCTCCTTGTCGTTTTCGCACTTGACTCCTCGGCTGTCTTTGACGAAGATGCAGATCATTGCCGCCACGAACATGAGACGCAGCGCGATAATAGCCACGGCGATGGAGAAGAGCGTGATAGAGAAGAAGGCGTGGGCGAGGGAGGAAATCGAGGCGGAGGTTGCGGCGACCAAAGTATTGCACATTCCCTTGATAGAATCTTCGAATAAGAGCCACGCGAGAGTCGTGCATACGCCGGCCGTGAATCCGGATGACGAAAATTCGAAGGCGGACATGGATAACGGTGGGTTGAGCGGGGGATAAGGTTCTCCGAAGATGGTGGTGGGTGGTGGGACGCAAGAGAGAAGAGTGCGGTAAGAATTGTCAGCCACCAGTTGCATATCGTTTGACCATCGTGGTCAGCCACCTCGGGACTCTCCGAAACAGTGTAACCGTGTTGGAGACAAGCCAAGAGTTAAGACGGGAGGCCCCGATTCTGCCCGTTCAGAGCACTCGTGCACAGGAGACGCGCCCGGTGGCCCAGGGCCGACGATGTTTTTTTTTTTTCAGAAGCAAGCGCGAGTGATGCCAAGATCAAGCAGAAACAAACCAGCACTTTGAACCGAAAAAGGCAATTACTTGCAAAGGAGACAGGCCCACAAAAACGGCACCGACCACATTCCGTAGTAATCTCTGCTCATAAAGGATGAGTGTTGTCACACAACGGGATCTGAGCATCTAAGGTACGCCTAGAGTGATAAAATTTCTGACCTAAGAAGAAAAAAAATTCAAGGGAATGCTACACAAGTAGTACATGTTTTCCGCTCCTAAATCCAGGCCGTGATCGCCTCATCGAGATCTCGAACGAGCTGCTGCACAATCGGGTGCACCTGTCCTATAGTCCCCTGACCGCGTAACGACCGCACCTTGACGCGCAATGGCCGGGTCCCATGTCCACGGTCGCCCAGCGTCACAAACGACTCTTGCGAATACATGGACGGGAGCGAGTCATGCGAATACGCAGAGAGGAGCGCACCGAGCGAGTACGTGGAGGCGATGCGCGCGTCCGCCTCTTCCTGTGGCAAGACCGGACTGAAATCGATCTTGCCGGGAGTGTATACACCGTAGCGTTTCGTGCCCGCGTGGGCGGCGGAGAGCGTGTTGGTGCGCTTGCGACAGCGAACGCGGGGTGTATCGCGGTTGGGAACATTGGTGACAGAAGTCGACGCGGACAGGAGGTGGTGGATGGCGCCGAGACTCGGAGACTTGAAATGCCGGGATAGCGTGGAGTGGGGGGTTCTCACATCTTCAGTGGCTTTGTCTATTGCTGCCCCGCTAACGTTGGGATTATGTGTTTGCTGTGATAGTAATGGCTTAGGGACGGCCACTGGGAGCACGTTTCCTGCGATAGTAATGTCTTTGCTATCTTCAAGGGCTTCGGAATTCCATGAGAAGATAGGGCAAGGGGTATCGATAGTTGTGTTCTCTTGGGTAGAAGGAGCGGTGGTTTCTTGGAAAGGCGTCGAAGGAAGAGGATCTCGAATAGTGGCAGCCGGCTCGAGAGTGAACGGAGAAATTGCCTGAGCTGGGTCCAATGTATAGCTCCGCCGGCGACGTCCGCGCTTTGTCGGGCTTCTATTATCGTCTCGACTTGTCGGCGCCCTGTTCTCCTTGCGGTCTGGCGAGTCAATCTGGCGCTTTGGAGACAGGCCCTGTAGCCCACACAAGATGCCCCTCCGAATGACGGGCGTGACCGCGTTCTGCTTCGGTGTTCTTTCGCGTCCGCGCTCCGGAGTGTCGGGAACCGAGGGGTGCTGCATATACTCAGTACTGAATTAAAACGTGAAGGATTCACGCAAGCCGAAACTTACGACATTGAGGCCCAAGCCGACACCGGAGGGACGGAGAAGTGCGAGCTGACGCGTCCACGGGGCGGGCGGCTGCTTGGCGTTGTCCAGCCTGGTTTTAAATTTCTCGCGGTTCGGTGTAGCATCGCGTAGGGGAACAACCTGGAAGCGGTGGGGTGTCTTGTCACGCACGGCGACACGCGTCTTCATCATGACCGAGGACGAGCGGGAAATGGATCTGGACTCAGGCGATTGTGGCGGGCTAGATGTAGACGATGGAATGTCCAGAGAGGGCTGTTGAGGGGTACTTGGGGCGGTGGAGGGTTGGGCGAGATGTCGCTGAGTCGCAAGGGCGAGAGCATCTTCGAATTCGGGCGAGACCGGCCAGGGAATAGATTGCATGGGCAGAAGCAGAAAGCGAGTCGTGGCGGTGCAACGTTTCTGAACAAACTCTCCCCAAGAATCGAATTTTATTTGCAACTTCAAACGCATGCTCGCACAGTATAATATACATGGTTAGATTCAAATCTCCCCTTCTTCCGGACTCTCTGCGCGGCCATTCTCCGTCTTGGATTTCGCAGGCGATGGTGGCTTCTCGTCAACCTGCATCGCATCGCGGTCGCCTGACGGCGGGGGCGCATCGTATCTCGCCCGCTGGAAGGCATTCAACAACAATCTGGCAAAGAGATAAGGACCAGTTACCTTCTCAACGCGGTCATCGCCCTCCCGATCGTCGTAAATGTCCCGCTTTTCCCTCTCTCGCGGCGGGCTGCTTCTGCTCCTTCGGCGTGGCTCCCGCTCCCACTCCTTTGCCCCAGAACTTTTCCGGTCTCTCCCTCGCTCCCTCCGCCGCGTGGGTTCGTCTTTCTTTCCGCCATAGTCGCGGTCTCGATCCCAGCCCTTGTCCCGCTCTCGGTCCACATCCCGGTCGCGCTCGCGACCATAATCTCTTGATGAACGATGTACAGGCGCAGGCCCACCGTGGTCGTACTCGTCTCGGCGATGATACCCTCTCGCCCCACGCCCCCCGTCCCGCGCATCTCGTTCGTACTCTTTCCCCCGATCTCTCTCCCGCTCGCGTTCATGGTGATCCCGTGCAGGTTCCTTTCGGCGCCGGCTCCCCACACTCCCATTGTCGTCTTCCTCCGCAGCCTCCCGTAGTCGCTCCTTCTGCCGCTTGACATATTTGCTCCACGCAGTCTTCCGACTCTCTTCGTCATCGAGCGCCTTGTACTCGGGCAGGTCTTCCATGAGGGGAACCGCTGCCTCATACTCTACCGTTTCGGCAGGAATGTTGAGCTTCTTGAGTGCATACCTTAGGTCATCTTGGAGGTGGCGCAGGCGACGCTCTGCGCGTCGTTTCTCGTCCGCGCGCTTTTTGAGTGCCATGTCCCGCATCTGAACAAGAGAGGACATCAGGTTGAATCAAGAGTGATGAAAGATTACGCACCGTCATATAGACAAGGTTCAGGTCCTCCTTGCTCAATCCCTCGACAGCAATGTCACCTTCACTGCCCGCCTTCACAACGGTGAGGAACTCGTCCTCTGTCGTTTCTGGGTCGACTACAAAGCCTGCGTCCTTGGCTTTCTCCTTCTCTTTCTCCTGACTTGCGGCTGCCTCTTGTTCGCCGTCTATCATCTTCACGTCCCCGTCCGTGTCCCCACCCGCCTGTTTCGCGCGTGCGGCATTGTACCGCCCTATCGCATCCTCGACGACGGCGAGCTTCTTCTCGAGCTTCTGGTCGAGGACGTCAACGACATCCCAGAACAGCTCAATCGGATTCGATCCGGGGTTTCCCAGCATGTTGAGATAGCGCTCGTCTGATCGGAAAAGCGGGTACACGCCCTTCCATTTTGTGCGCGCCACAATCTCCCCTGCACCAACGAGCTCCTCGAGCAATTCCTTGAACGCTTCGCGCGCCTTCCGCTCCTTGCGCGTCTTCTCGACCTGCTCGCGGCGCATTTGCTCCTCGTATTCCCTCTCACGCACGCGACTGTAGTCCTCAAACGCCCGCATGATATCGAGCGTCGGGAGCTTCTGCAGCTCTGTATCCTCGCGCCAGGCCTCAGACGACAACACGCGTTCCTGTGCATCGCGCCAGCGCGTGACGACATCGACATTCAGCTCCTTGAACAGCGCGACGACCTTGGAGATGCTGCGAGCGCGCGCGGCACGAGTTTCCTGCACCTCACGCTGCTTGAGCTCCGCGACATACTCCTCAAAAATGAGCTTCCGCTCCGCCTCGATGCGTGCCTGCTGCCAGATCGGGTGCGCGGCAAAGAGTTTGTCGGCGGTCGGGAATGTCGTATAGTGGAAGACGTTTGGATTGCCTTTGAGCATGTTCCGGAGCGCCGGGCGCAGCTTCGCTAGGCGCGCCTCCTTGTCCTCTTGTTCCTTGATTTTGAGGTTGGACGTGTACTACAGCCATGGTGATAATCAAAAATGTAAACGAAAAAAAAACAAGTGGACGCACCTTCTGGAACGTCGACTTCTTCTCCGCGAGGCTGTTGAGGGCCTTATAGAGCGGATCGGTGATGATTGCGCGGATAGTCTGCTCCCACGTCCACGTCGGGTCGACGCCGGCCTTGCGGAGCAGGTGCATGAACGCCTTCTCGCTCTCCTCGAAGGTTGCGAATCCGTTGTGCGGGATGACGGGATCATCTGGAAGATTCGGGCGCGTGGGGAGGATGCTTGTCGGCGTAAAGGGGACACCGCCAGTGTGAGCACCCACAGCAAGATCATTGTTTCCGTTGGTCTGGACGGCAGACAGATCGGAACCCTGGGCGACAAGGGCGCCAGGGCCGACTGGCGTAAATCCGGGGCGCGCCGCAGGGCTAGGGAGACGGTTAACATTCAGCGACGACTGGGCACAAGGAAAACTCACGCCGCAGCATTTTCCTTTTCGACCTTTTCCAGGACCAGAAGGAGCTCATCTGGCATGTCCCATTTTGATTCTTTCGACTCGGTCTACAGACTCGTTAGATTGCGAAAAAAATAATGGGGATCGGAAAACTGACGTTGTAATAGTATTTTCTACCGCCGGAGAAGTATTCCTTCCACTTGGTTTGATTCAGGGCGCGCTGCCGTCAAGATAAGTGCTCTGTAACACACCGAAAAATGAGGCGATGAGGATCAAGCGCACCTCGAAAGGCGTTTTCAGGTCTACCAAGAAACATTAGTTCGTGCAAAGTGGCTCGGGCTCTGGAGACGCACCATCTGGCTTCTCCCACACGCTCTCTTTGGTCCCTGTATTGAACCAATATGTGCGACCCTCTGGATTTCGGTGTTCGGTCTGCCGAATACTGGTCAGCGCAGAGTTTGGGACGGATAAAATGATGCACACCCAGATAGTGAGCGCCGCGGCAGGTGTAGCCTAATATCGAGTTAGCTAGTTAGTAGAAATATAAGCTCCTTCACTCACCATGACCTCTCCGAGTGGAAGTCGGAAGGCGAAGGAGGTGTTTGCCAGAAACTTCTATCGCAAAGCTGAGCCACAGCCACTCGAAATTTCGAGGCCAAACATTTTTGAACATTTTGCGTTGGGAAATTCATGTTTGGATGTATGTACCTCTATATATACACCCAACTATGTACTAGTACACACAAGTACAGATAATAGTCATTAATGTTAATCCGTGTAGCAAGTAACCAGAAAGGATAGAACACGAAACGAATAGCTCGAGTAGCGAGTGCACTCATGTATACTGTACAACAAACGGAGAGCGAGGAGGCGTCTATGCGAAGGGGACCATTTACGCCACGGCAACGGCCCCCGCCCGTGACCTGCTCCGACTGCGGTCACGATTGCGTTTCCACCAGGGGGAGCGGCCCTCACTCGGGGCGGGGCTAACGGCCCCCTGCCGCGGCGTGCTGACGAAGCTCGGACTAATGCTCCCGCTGAGACTCGGCCTGTGTCCGTGGCCGCTCGTGCTCGGACGGCTGCTGGGAGCGAGGGAGCCGCTAGAGCTCGGTGGTGCGGACAAGGGAGGGGTGGCGGGGGTGCTGGAGGGCGAGCTGTTTTCTGCAGATATAGTGACACTGCGCAAAGACGGGGACGTGCTCGGGCGCGACGACGAGGTCGATGTGAAGGACGTGGTATACAGCGACGGTGAGGTCGTGAACGAGCCCGACTCGGTGGTGACCAGCCTTGTGAACGGACTGACGAGGCACTCCTCGCGTACAGGCGCGGGGTTGAATAGGGCCTCAATGAGGGACTCCGTGGGGCGGGGGCCGTAGGCGCGGGGCAGGGCACGGATGTCGAAGGGCTGGATTTCATTCAAGCCGCTGCTCTTTGAGCTCTTCATCGAGGCCTTGGTGGATTGCACGGCACTCTCAACCGGCGCGTACAAATCCAGCGCGCGCGGCCGTGTTCGATAGACATCGTCGTGTGTGGAAAGTAGGGTCGCGACACCGGCGAGGATTTCTCCGTTGGGCAATGGAGGCGCGGTGAACGATGGAGGTGTGCCGACAGGCTCCACATGGATAGAGAGACGCAAGGTGGCATTGGTTTTGCTTTCGCGAAGGAGATAGCGGCGGGTAACAACACCCTTGGGCGCTGCCGACGCCGGGACACTGTCCACATACTCTGCCAAATCAATTTCGACAGTGCCAAGGCGCGGGTTATGTGGGGCATCAGGGTCGTGTGCGATGACTCTCTGTACCACGGTGAGCTTGAAGGGATGCGGGAGGAGGCGGTGTGTGTCTCGCTCTATGGACATTTGGACAACGGCCGAGAGCGATTGGTCCCATGTCACCGAATGGTCCTTCAATGGCAGCCACCCAGTTTGACCCGCCCGGGAAGTGTTTGTCTGTGGTTCATCTGTGCCTGAAGACGCCGCCTGGTTGTGAGACGGTATCTGCAGGGTCTGGGGCTCCTCCGTGCTGGTATCGGCGCTTCCCAAGCTGTCTTCGTCAACATCATGCTCGGGTTCGGGCGCGGCCTTTCCCTTGCCCTTTCCCTTGACTTTGTGGGTGTTCTTGAACTTCCAGCGTACACCAAACTCGCCGTGGACGAGAGGGACACTAGCAAGCTGGTGGATGGTGATACGGACGTGGAAGAGGGCATGTCTGGGGATGAGGTGGTGCAACTGGGCCCTCAGTCCGGTTGGGTGGTGGGCGGGAGCGTCGTCCTTGTTGTGGGTGGTCATGGACGGAGTTGAGCGGCATTGAGCGCTACATAGAAAAGTATGGCTTGGTCAGATCACCATCAAAGCGCTAAAAGTCTCATCGAAACCGAAAATGGCAATCTCCGGTTTCATACTTAGCGGCGCGCTTGAAATGTAGCTATGCCTCCCAAATCCAATTACTTTTCTCCATGCCACCTCTTGTCCACTCAACTTCGTTCCCGCGGCAATCTACCGGGATATATCCAATTGGCACTCTCGGAAACGTATCACAGGGAGGTTACTGATATTCGTCATGCATTACCGCCCTCCGATAAGCATTTTTGCGAGTAATCTATGAACGAACGTGTGCCTACATGTGCCCACTTCATTATCCGGGTTTTGAGAAGCATGGACCCCAACAAACCTTGATAACTTCAACGGCTGGTTCGAGGTCCCGAGTCCTACCGGTCCACGTTCAGACTTTCAGTGCGCATCCAGTGATCTCTGTGGCGCTTCGACGGGCGTTTCCCTTTTCTTTCTCATGACCTGTGGGCGTCGAAGCGGCTTTCATAGAAAATCCGAGCTTTTCTCCGTTACGGCGTAGACACGTTCTACTGCGATCCCCGAATCACCTTCGCGCACTTAACTGCTTTGCTTTACGCGCTCAGAACAATATATTCTGAGGTTGCACTGCACCCACATGCGGCGGTATCTGCCCACCGGATAGATGTCTGTCGTGTTTCGGTGATTTCATTGGATCTAGCGGTGCGTGTTATACAATGAAGCTGCGTATTCTCTAACACTTTTTTTTACATTCGATAGCGAAAGTTCAATTGAGACATATAGTGTTGAACAGCGCTGCTTTACATTTTCTATTGATAGCTCTATTTTCTAACAATCTATTCAACAGAAGCATTCAATGCGACCGCGAATCTGCCAATGGCGCGCTTGACTTCTCCACGTTCTCCCATGACCTGTTCTCCGCATTAGAATCAAATTCCGCTCCCGCCGTCGTGCTTACCGTAAGTTTGACTGTCCCCTGCTCCTTGGAATCGTCGACAAGCGCAGTCAACTCAAACCGACCAAAAGCCCAGTTCAAAATATGGATTCCGCTCCCTCGCAGCCGAACGAGTCCCTTCACCCGCCAGATGGTCTCCTTGGAGAGTGCGCCCAGTGCTGTAGTCAACACCTCCTCGTCCACGCCATCACTGGAGAACTGTCCCTCACGATCGACTGCGGCCGCAGTGTGAGATCCAGCATTGCAATGACAGTGCCCGTTGTGCTCGTGCGTGTGCTCTCCTCGCGGCCTGGAATAACCAGCGTACAACGAGACCGTCTGGACCTCGTCGTTGTGGTTGGGGACCGCCGGACCAGCCTCGAGAAATAATTTCGATTCTAATCCAAAAATAAGGTTAGGGTCTACTCCGCTCCGTCCTCGACAGCGAATCTTAGGCGTTAGGTCGTTGAGTGTGTGCAGATGATCTAGGACTACATCTAGTTTCTGGTCGTCGACGAGTTCCCATTTGTTCTGAAAAAATATCGGGATCACACCAAGGCTAACTTTTGAGAGTAACTTACAATGAGAATGAGGTCGGTGTAACTGGCCTGCATCTTAGCCTGCGTATGGGTTTATTTCGGTGGCAAGGAAATTGAAAGAGAGCCTCGAACCGTCGGAGAAATATCTTCGTAGCCGACGAAGTTTTCGGCGTCTATAACTGTTACAATTGCATCTAACTTGAGGTCCCCCTCGGTTTGCCGCTCCAGCTCACGAATCTGGAAAGCTAGTGTCGCAGGAAACGCGGAGCCTCTGTTCTCAAAGAGCCTTCAAACCCCGATTCATGACGGAGATGATGAAACGCACGAGCATTCGATGATTATACGATCCGGCCTGTATTTATCTGCCCATGTGCATGGAGACCGAACGGTTCACTCGAGAAATGAGAACCGACCTCTAATCTCTAGCAGAGCGGTCTGCATCTGGCCAACTAGAACGCAACACCTGGTGGCTTCAGCACCTTACGTTGTCTGCGACAAGAATTCGCAACTCACATACATCCGTTCAGGATTTCGCTTACCGCCGCCAAGCTTGATTGTTGCGCAAGTTTGCTATCCACTGCGCGGTGTCGCGTATTTATCACAGCGGTACTTTGGCCTGGAATTGGCGCTACCTTCGATGTCCCCGAATTCATTCTTCAACAAGACAACTTTGTAGTCTTTGGGAAGCTGGGGCAGGAGGGAAAGAATTATGCTGGTCTTTCCCGCTCCAAGGAAACCCGTGAATACAGTTATTGGAATTGGGACAGCCATGGACGCGGGCGCGTAAGGACGCGTCCTAAATATTCGCGTCGTGGAGGTGGTGGCAGAGAAGCTGGCAGAGTGATCAGTCACACGCGCCTCTATTTCTTTACTGCTAATTAAGTAAGTATGTCTTTTTCGGACTCTGACTCTAGCTCGGATATTAGTGAAGATATGATCGTCCGTCTGGCGGATATCAAGACTATCGGGCAGCTATTCTCCGAAAACGTGCTCGAGGCTGCGGCGAAGAATCGATACAATGCAGATGCGGCGTTGTTGGATCGCGTCTCGCTCTTGTGAGGCAAAGCATCATCCAACTGGCGGTGGTGTTCTGACTCGTTCCAGCCAAGGCGACATTACCCGGATGGAAGTCGACTCCATCGTCAACGCTGCGAACCGGAGCTTGCTCGGTGAGTGCGCTTGCTGGATACGGACTCGTGCTCATGTTGATCTATCTGGCTAGGTGGCAGCGGAGGTGCGTCGCTCCCCTCATCCTGATGTGACCCAGCTTAGATTGCCGCGGTAAGAGTCGATGGAGCGATTCACCATGCAGCTGGGCGAAAGCTGCTCCAGGAATGTATGTTTCCATCGCACACCCCTATTCGCCATATCAACATCGCCCCTTCGCAGGCAGAACATTAAACGGAGCTGAAACCGGGGAATCGAAAATCACCGGGGCATATAGGCTCCCTTCGTGAGTCGCACGTTTTACCCCGACCCCACCAATTCCACCGATGGACTCTGAAAAAAAAAAACAGAAAACATATAATACACACCGTCGGCCCCGTTTACTCGCGCTCAGACCTCGAGAACAGGGCGCAACAGCTTCGCTCTTGCTATAGCACAAGCCTGAATCTCGCGGTAGAGCACAATTTGAAACATATTGTGCGCATCTTTCATCGCGGCATGTAAACACTTCTGCACATTTCATCTAGGCTTTTCCGTCCGTCTCCACGGGAATATACGGCTATCCCATCGAAGATGCAACCCATGTTGCTTTGGACGTGGTCCGCCGATTCTGTGATTCCGATGAGGGCAGCAAGGCAAGTTGATGGAATGTCTCTGCATCCTTCCTTACTCACCGCATCTCTTCACAGCTAGACCGTATCATCTTTGTACGTCCCAGTGCACGATTATTGACTCCTTCTGAAATTGTAATTCAGGTGGTGTGGAGCAACAAAGACAAGGAAGTATACGAGTGCGTCCAAATCTCATTTAGCGTCACCAACACTCATCCATGGACAGGACCTTGATTCCTGAATATTTCCCGCAAGATGTTGCGGAAGACCCCCCTTCCAGTCAGGAGTCGGCCATCGATGACCCTGCGGTCAAAGAGGCGGCACCTGAAGTGTCGATATCAGACAAAGCGGCGGCACCCGAAGTGTCAGTGTCCGAAAAGTCGCCTCCGAAATCAGAAGCCCCTACCGATACGGATGCGGAGGCTTCCTGAGTGGCATTATCTGGATCCGTCTTGTATTTTGTATTTTCAATACCGTTGGCACTGTATCGCAGAGATTATCGAGCACAGCTCCTCTGGTGTACACCATTCAAATGTCGCATCGCCGATCAGCTTTGTTCTTTACATTACTCATAGTACATTTTCTAGTCTACCTTTCCTTTCGTATATAGTCCTCGAACGATGGCCACATTTTGAAGTGGCGATGCTTCCGTAACTTCGATGTCTTTCACGACTAGGAAATGATTACTGGGAACAAATTCATCATATCTCGAACTCTACATAACCCAGATAGATAATAAATTTCATTCTTTAATCTGACCATGTTTCTTCATCCATTCTCGGATGTGGGGGAGTCCCGTCATTGGACCGCGCAGAGGTACTTCCCAAGGCAGCTTCGGAGCTGGCAGACCAGTCTCGGCGAGGGCGTTAGCGCGAAGTTCTTCCCAAGTACCTCCTCTGTTGAAAATCTCCGGCTTCGCATCCATCGGCCTGGCCTTAGTGATATTCTGTCGCAACTCTTCGGTGGCTCGTTGGTCGACACTGAAATCGGGATTTACGACGACTCCGTAACGTTTGGCGCCCTCGAATGAAACCAGTCCGCGATGCACCTCCAACGCAACAAATTGTGCATCCCGTTTCAGAGGGTCGCCATAACCACCGCCTGTATGAATGGTGTTCAGAATTTTTCATATCGACGGATAGAACAGGTCTTACCGCCCCAAGTGAGCCATTCGAGTAAATCGTCTGATAATTGAGATGAGTAACGTCATGCCTTTCTTAATTGCGATAGAGAAGCTCGCCTTTCTGAACGCGGATGTGATCCTGCTTGCTGTGGAGCTGTGGAGAAGGTCGGTGAGAAGATGCCATGCAAATATATGGAAGGCACTCACGACCTCTCTCCGTCCTGACCCATCGCCATGGTGGACTAAAATCTTCGAAGACCGCCCACCCGGTTCGCCCCCAAGAACACCCCACGGTTTCGAGAGCCAGCGGTCATCGTGAAGGGAGATCTCGCCTTCCTCTAGGAAGCGGTAGAAAATACGCTGGGCATTCCCCCCACGATGAAGTCCTGGGCCGCCCGAGTCCGTCACAGTGTTGTACTCTTCAATGCGAAGAGGATAGTACAGCTCCAGAAACTCATTCGGCACTGACTTCATGGCAGGCCCTACACGTCGGGTAAGTCATCTTGAGTCTCATTGCAGAAAAAGCCTTACATAGGCAATGCCCATCCATCCCTGAAAGTACGGGTGAAATTGGGTGTAGTCTGTTGGAAGAGATTCCTTACCGTCTCCATGCGGCCGAGCAGGTATTCCTCCAAACCCTATCTGGTAAAGCTGGTACCACTGCCCATTCTCTCTAAAGCTGTGAAAATACAATACCAAATCAGTCGCACGTTCGGTAAGCGGTTAAAACCCTAACCCAGAATACATGAAGTGGGGCGAATCTGAGAAACCCCCTGCCGTCATGAACTCGGGAGCCCTCTGTCCCAGTAGGCCAGACAGCAAGTCCATGACTCTGCCAAGAAGATGGGTCCGTGTGGATAGAGCAGCAGGCCGCATAGGGTTTAGCAGAGTACCCTCCGGGATATGGAGCTCCACAAGGTCGTGAAATCCGTCATTCACCACACAGCGTGGATCGTAGACGGTGACCAAGTATATTCCAATAAACCTTTCAAAATTGTCAGGTTGAATGGCGGATGCAGCAAGAATCCGAACATTTTGAACCTACATAGTCCAATCAGCTGCTGACTACTGGGAGGAACGATGGGTAACTCACATGTTATGGCTTAAATAATAATTCACTGAGGATGGGCTTTGAGGATCTGTGCCTGTGGGATCGTGCTTGGTCACAGGCTGCACAATATATATCCATGAATGCCACGCACCAGTGAAGTCTAACTTGAGGATTCCATCTTTTTTCGACATTGTGCAGGCAACCTTCCACGGACCAAGTCCTCGTCCATCGTCATCGATCCAGTCTTCGAAGTATACAGGCTCATCGGGAATGACTTCCTTGATCAAAGTGCCAATGGCCTTTCGATTGCGGTTCAGCAACTCGTCGATGATCGCGAAATAGTTCTTGTCGCCGAATCTGGAGTAGAGTTCTTGCATTCGCTTCGATGCTAGACTGCAGGCAGCCACAAGTGCCCGGGTGTCACTACGATTCCACTCCGGCAAGCGACAGTTGCGGTAAATCAGTTCCATCAGCGGCTCGTTCCATACGCCTTTGGACGCGACCTTAGTAACTGGGATTTGTATCCCCTCTTCAAATATTGTTATGCTTTGCCCTCGGGTGAACCGGATCGCTTCTCACCTTCGAACACACTCATTGCTCCGGTGGGCAGGGATCCCGGCACTGCGCCTCCATCTATAAAATAGACCGCTGTTAGCAGACCCTTACACAGGGAGGGTACGAGAGACGAACTATCAGTCATATGGCCAAAATTTGCGCTCCATCTGTTGAAACTCAGAAACATGCATCTTATACAACAATAAAGTCATGCTCACGCGATTAACTTGTTGTTCATGTGAATTGGCATCATTACCAGCCAGTCATTGAGGTGAGAAATGGAGCCTCCGACGCTGTAAGGATCGTTCACTACAAGGAACTTGTTCACGTTGCTTTTGGATGAGCTTTGGACAACATACCGAGGAAAATGTCGCCCTCTTGGCATGCCAAGTCAGTCGGACCAAATGCAGGATGGAGAAGAATTACCTTCTATCGTTCCTTTCCACATATTGAGGAATTGTCCAATAAACGATCCAAACTGCCCGACTATCATCTTGCCACTGTAAGGTTTCTTTTAGTTTCCTAGAATTGTGAAGCCGAAAATTGGTATACCTGGGTTCCGCGATGACATTGAATTCATCCTAATCGGGAAGAACGGTCAAAGCAGATATTATCAGTCACGTGGAGACACCAAATCAGGATTGTGCCGGCTTACTTGCTGCTCGCGGATAGCCGGGGACATGGATGCACGAGTCATGAGTGTGTCCATCTCATTCCGAGCGTTGCGAAGTGCAGATTCAAAAATGTCGACCATGACTGTGTCCAGACCGTCGGCCTCCGCCTTATCTTGAGTAACGTTTTTCGAACTTTCGGACTCCCATATTAATAGGTTCCCAATTTCGTCAACTTCCGCCTTGAAACCAGGGAGGACCACAGTATTGCTGTCCATTTCGGTTACGACACACGGGCCTAATGCATATTAATAATGCGGCTACCAAGATTATTCTGTCCTGACCTTGCACAACATGGCCCCACTTCAATGCGGAACGAGTCCAGATGGGACTGTCCTTATATTCTGTGTTCTGATATACCAGAGTCGTCCGCCCAGAGATGACAGAAGCGTTGGGTTCCACGGTCTCAGCCGGCATAAGTCTCTGGACCTTGAACTCTGGTGGAACCTCTTCGGCCACGATTCGTAAGTTCATCAACTCTATGTCGCTCGATAGTTTATACGTGAAGGCCTTCTCGTGCGCTTTCTCGAACAGGTCGCTGATGTGGGCCGAGGCGTCGAGTTGGAGCTGCGAAAGGTCGACCTCGACGGGAATGGTTATCGCTTGTCCAAGATACCTAGGAACGAGTTAGAACTGATGAAACGTCCGTCGAGAAAGTGATACCGCAGATCTGCTTGATACTTGTAGACCTATCGAGGACATTAGTACCCTCTCCTGCTTAGAAAGACCGAACGCACTTGAAGATCCTTAGGAACACCCTGTTCTTCGATCATGATCTTTTCCGCTTTTTCCAATAGCTCGACATACCCCCGGGTAATTTCCTCGCTATTTGTGTGGGCCAAATTCCTAATAAAAGTTCGGGTTTCTTCGTGACGAAGAATGGTCGTTGCATCTCCCCAAGCGCACAGAACACCTGGTGACGGAGGGATGATGACAGGCCAGGAATGCAGGAGAATACCTAAGGCATTGCCGTGCAAAGGCCCCGCGCCTCCGAATGCTACAAGGGAAAAGTCTCTGGGGTCGTAGCCTTGCTCAACAGAGACTAGTCGGAGTGCCCCATACATGGTTTCGTTAGCTACCCGGATGATTCCCTCCGCTGCTTCGAAGAGACCGATACCGAGATCATCAGCGGTCCTCTGAACCGCCTGCCTCGCAGCCTCAAGATCGAGCTTGAAGGAACCGCCGAGCAAATATTCGGCAGGTAACCGAGCACAGCGTTCGCGTCGGTAACGGTTGTGTGTCTCCCCCCGTGCCGTACGCAGCTGGAAAAGGAAATGAGAGCCAGGGCTTGAAATAATATTTACGCTACTTGCCAGGGCCTGGAACGGCTCCAGCACTTTCTGGTCCTACGCGGAGGGACTTGGTAACCTACAGACCATGAATTGGCGAGGCGGAATAGGATTCGCGAAAAGTATGTACCTGAGGGACGTGGGCAATGGAACCACCACCAGCTCCAACGGTTCGAACATCGACCGACGGGGATCTGACAATGAGGTCCGCCACATGTGTTTCCCTTCGAATTCGAGGGGTTGCATTCTCTATCAGTGCGACGTCCGTTGATGTACCTTTCGATACTGTGAGTTGGACAATGAGCCATCTATACAGACTAGATTTACCTCCCATATCAATCGTAATGAGATTCTTGTACTTGGTTTCGGCAGCAACTGACGATACCACCCCGGAAACCCCGCCGGCGGGACCCGACAGCGCCAAGGTCACAGGAAATCGCGTGGCCAACGACACAGAAGATAAACCGCCATCGGAACGCAGGATACGAAGATGTTTGGTCTTGCCCTCCAAGACTTGAGCAGGTTGTTGAGATACAAGCTGACCTTCGGCTTCACGTAACTATTCGATTGCTGTTTAGCGCAGGGTAGAAGGCTGCAAGACCTTCGCCGTACCTATTGCACACGGTTGTGACCGCCCGCTCATATTCCATAAGTTCCGGAAGAACATCTGACGATAGCGATACAGGGACATCTGGCAGCACATCGGCTAGCACACGCAGAACAGCTTGCTCGCTGATTTTGAAAGTGATTCAACTCGTAAACATTTCGTACCCAGCAAAGCACCTACTGGGCAGAATTACTGAATGAATTCATCAAACTGACTGTAATCGCCTCAGGCTTTTGAATAACCAGAGACTGGAGCGTTGCGTAAAGACAGCTGCGTCAAATGGCCGGACTTCTGTCCCGTCTGTGGCCATTCGCCCAGGAGCTTCGATAGTGGCCTCGAGCGGCGCCAAAGGCTCCGGCTTCTTCCAAGTGATCCAACTGGCGAGGCCTCCGGGCACCTGCGACCTCCTGGTCTGCAGAAGGTCTCTGTAGCCTTCCGTCACAATCAAGGCCACCTTCATTAAACCAAGGAACGCGTTAGCTTCAATGGATCGTCTGCCAAAACAGCAGGGCAACCTTGGCTCCCTGGCCTTCGAGGATGGCGTTTGTCGCGACGGTCGTCCCGTGGTTCACAACCTGCACCACAACGCTCGCACCGTCGGGAATCTTCTCCAATATCTGGTCGATACCAGTGCGCACGCCCAACGACTGATCCGCCGGAGTGCTCGCGACTTTAGCCTGCCATTTCTCTCCGGTCTTGACATTTAGCAGTAGCAGATCAGTGAACGTGCCACCGACGTCGACCCCTTGAAGGCGCAGATTCAGCGGAGTCCAACAGTTCAAGAATAACTGATTTCACCGAGACGGTAGTTGTCGCCCATAGGTATATCGCAAAGGGTGGAGTGTGCGACTTAGTTACCCATGACGGCAGGAGCTATTTAATGCAGTAAATGCTGCTTCTCAATCGGCCGCCAGTCTATCCTCGAGATATCACCAAAGCCTAAAAGGTCATCCGCACGGATTCGGCCTCCCGGTTTGCTCCCGATTTCTCTTGGAGCTGTGCTACTTCTTTCGGTGGCCGGCGGACAGTCGTGAGAGGAAACTAGTAGCTGGATGCCTATCTCACCGGATAATAAAGAGCGTAGAGAAGAAAAACCAACTCCAGCTGCTGCATTACTGTAAATTTCACACAAGCTTGAGAGTGGATCCAAACGCAAAAGGATCACACAAAAGTCCACCGGGTGGGAAGAAAGCAAGATAGTCTAAAACAGTAAGTATCCTAAGCTTCGATTGCCTTCGGGAGTTTCTGAGGGAAGGAGTGAGTTAATTACGAAAAATATTGACAATTCCTTACATATCCAGCATCTCCAAAATCGTACGAGATCCCCGCCTTCTCCAGCTTACGCCGCCGTTCCTCCTGGCGCTTGAGCAGCCGGTGGTCGGCGCGCATCTGCTCGTCCTTTGTCCGAAGCTGCAATGATACAACGAAAACGAAATATATGAGCTCGCCGCTTCTGGCAACTACAGATTGAGAGAGAACCGACCTTATTGTGTTCTGCCTGTGCGACGCGCACGGTCGGGACGGGCCTCCACCTACGATTCGCGCCGACCCAGAGCTCGGGGTGCACCTGGTCCTTGGGGATGACCTTGCACCGCATAATGTGGCCCATGAGGAGATAGTTATCCATTGTGTCCGCGACGATCTGCGCGACCGAGGACGAGTCGAACTCGATGAAGCCGTAGTGCTTCGATTGGCCGGTCTGACAACGAACGACGCGTTAATTGACCGAATACACGTATATATATGGCGGTACACGCACCTTTTTGTTGCGCGACACGCGCAGGCGCGTTACGTTCCCGAATTGCGTGAAGTAGGCCTTGAGCTGCTCCTCGTAGAAACCGTGCGGTATGCGGCCGAGGAAAAGGACACCGCGGTCGGCCGCCTATATCACAATGGCAATAAATCCAGTTATAAGTGACTGGCAGAGAAGTGGAACTAGGTGCATACCGGCTGCCGCTTCGCGTTCTCAAGCTTCCGCTTGACGGTCGCGTCGTCTTTGGCGATGGTCGGCAGTTTCGCGACATCGAATGCGGAGACCTCGACGTCCATGTAGCCGTCGTCGTCGTCCGAGGAATCATCGTCATCCGTCGAGAAGCCGTGCAGGGGTGCATCCTCCTCTGAATCCTCCGCCTCGTCAGCGGGGATAGGCTCGGGCTCGGGCTCGGGGACAGGGACGGGCTTCGACTTTTTGGATTTTTTGGGCGATTGGGCGACCACTTCCTCCGGCTTAGAAATGGGCATAGGTTCAGGGACCGGCTCGGGGACGACAGCCTTCGACTTTTTGGGCTTTTTGGAAGGTTTGGTGACCGCTTCCTGTTCCTCCACAGGTGGTTCACGGTGCGGCTCGGGAACGACAGTCTTCGACTTTTTCGAAGGCTTCGCGTCGGGTTCTTCCTGAACGGGTATGGGCTCTGGCTGCAGCTCCGGCTCGGGGACAGATTTCGATTTTTTGGATTTTTTCGGCGGTTTGGCGACCACCTCCATAGTCTCGTCTTCGTCGGCAGGTAACAGTTCGTGTTCGGGCTCCGGTGGAGCCTCGACCTTTGACTTTTTACGTTTTCCGGAAGGTTTCGGGGCATCCTCGACGGTCGATGGCTCGGGCTCGGGTGGGGGAGGGGCAGTTTTTTTGGACTTCTTCGCGGCTTTTTCGGAGGGGGCGGCAGAAGACTCTGCTGGGGCAGCAGTAAGATCGACTTCAGGGACGGAAGCATCTGGCGCTTTAGTCTTGGATTTTTTAGACTTTTTCGGAGGCGCGTCGTCAACAGGTTGCTCTGTGGGAGCAGCGTCGGGTATAGCCTTGGCAAATTTTTTCTTTTTGCCTTCCACCGGGGCCGGTACCTGGTCCTCCTCCTCCTCTTGGCTCTGCTTTTCCTTCTTTGCCTTTTTACGAGCCTTCACAGAGGCCTTGTCCGCCTCGTCGTCGTGTACAGCGTCCAACACTTCAGCAGCGGATTTCTTCCGCTTCAGACCCTTGGACGGCGACGCAACTGGGGTTTCCGCGGGTGCAGAGACTTCCTCAGCCTTGCGCTTCGATTTCTTGTCGGTTTTCTTCGAAGCGTCGGACATTTTATAGAAGAAACAAAATGTGGGAGAAGACGCCACAGCCAAACAACTGCTACATGCCTCCCCGATTCACGAATCCGCATTTTGTCGCTCAGGCCATAGAACAGGTCGACCGCTCGGACTTATTCGACGGTCCTAAAAGCAATAATACGGACGGCGAAGAGCTTGAGTTGCAGAAAACGCTCAATGAATTGATCGAGTCGAGTTTGGACGCAAACACGTCCGTTCGCGCGAAAAAGAAACGGAAATTGAATCCACCATCGGTCGAGGATGCGGTACAGAGTTCAGTCTGTACGGTCCCAGATAATATCCAGGCTCAAACGCTGATTTTCTCAAAGTATTCCGTCTCTTGTCGACGCCTCACACCATTTCGCTTCTGCCGCCACCTCCACCGCCTCCCGTGTCTGTCTAGTCCCTCGCGTATACAATATTTAGCTGATACACCTCTTAGAACGCGTGAACCCGAGTGTGAGGATACGGAACCGGCAGCCGAGACGCGTCGACAGTGGGCCGCGGTGGTTGCATGCGACGCGGCCGGATTATGCAGGAAGCCGCGCGCCTTCCGCCAGTATGTGTTTTGTCGCAACCATGAAAGATACTAAGATCAAGCAGCCGTTTCGCGTGGGACGCGTCGAGGTGTAAAGGCAGCGCTACTGGGTAGCCCGCCGCCAATGATGCTTGCAATTGCCTCCAACGCCCTCGCAAGACGCGCCCACCCGTGCCACGGAGTGAACTGCAACACTATCCTACGTGTCTGCCCCGATTTTGCCGTCCCCCGCAGCCAGTGTATGTGTTCCGTCCATCGAGATACAAGGTGCACACGAGAGTTCACGAAAGACACGCAAGCGACGCCGGGGGAAAACGGAGGAAAAGACACGGCCGCAGGCGACGTTCTGGTGGCCACCAGAGGGATGTGGAGGGAAGAGCGCGGGGTACGCGATGGGGTATTAGTTGAAAGCGTAGTAGCACAACCAAACAAGGACGCGTTGACTTGGAACCATGATGACTTCTACGCCCCCGCCGCAGGGCTCCTTTGTGGTCCCAAATATTCCGCGTCTGCCCTCTCCCTCTGGGTCCCGTAACCGCTCGTCCATCGGTTCCTCATTTTCCTTTGGGCCTCAGCAGCTCGTCGACTTGTATCTCGACGCAAATTCATCCACTGCCTCGAATCCAAATTCCAACTTTGCGCTGGATCCCAATCGCTCCGTTCTCCCTGCGTCTCCCCTGCGCTCTTCTCCCCGCAGGCCCAGACGTCCAAAGGACGGCTCTAGTCGCCACCCGCATCCGCTCGCAATCGACACCACCACCGACATCTTTGGGGACTCGGACGATGACGCGGACGACGAAAGCGAATACGAGTGGGGGATGGTCGACCGCATGCGTCTTTGGAGGCATGACGCGTTAATGCAGCATTTGTACGAGACTGCCGCCTTCTGGGGCGACAAAATCGTCAGCTGGACAAGTGCGTCGCGTCCATTTATTTCTATCCACCGTGTCTCTGACGCCCCAAAGACGATCCAAACGACGCCTTCTGGCTGGCCCAAACATATTTCATGACCCACCAATACTCCCGCGCCGAGCGTCTCCTCACCCGCCCCTTCCCCACCTCCCCGCCGCACCGCCCCTCCACGCCGCCTCCGCCGCTGACCAACGGCCACCAGCCGTCTACCAAAGGCAAAGCCCGCGACACACCTCATCCAATGGTCATGCCGCGGCTTCCCATGGGCCCCGGCGGGATCATGGAGGTCCCGGAAGACATGCAGAAGGGCGTCTCGCGGCTCGTGGACATGAGTGTAGCATGTCGATACCTGGCGGCGCAATGTCAGGTGCGGCAGGGAAACTGGGCAGACGCGACGGAAATGCTAGGCGAAGCAAATCCCTTTCGCAACTCTGGACGCAGTGGCCCCGCCATCCCCAATCTCGACGGTGGTATTAAGGTGCATTTCACCGTTCTGCCTTTAAAATTTTGCTGACTTTTCCGTGCTAGATAGAAGCCTCGATGTGCAACCTGCGAGGGATCCTCATGCTAAAGCTCAATCGCGGGGACCAGGCCAAGCAGTGCTTCATGGAGGCTCTAGTGCTGGATGTCAAGTGCTTTGATGCATTCGAGCAGCTCATCAGCGGGGAGATGATGACACCGGACGAAGGTATGCCGTTCTCTCGCATTTCAACTGCCTACCTTGACACCCGGACGCCAGAGTGGGAGTTTGTCCAATCCCTCGCATATTTGCAACAAACTCCGCAAGACGCGTCGTTTGTGCAGCTCATATACACCGCGCGGCTGCGGAAATACAAACACGCGGCCGAGCATGAGCTCACGCGACAGCGCTTGGTGGAAGAGTACGACCTGGGCGATAATCCCGACGTTCTTTTCAGCTTCGCGGACGCGCTCTACACAGGGTTCCGGTGGGCAGACTGCTTTGCCATCACGACGAGGTAGGTTCAGCGAATCGGCTTAGTTCCTTCGTCTTATTCCGACAGGATTCTGGGGCTGGTGTCTATCCACAAAGCCACGATGCCGCTACACATTGCGTGTATGTACCACTTGTCGCATCTACACTCTAAGCTCTTCATCCTCGCGCACGAGATGGTGGATCGCGAGCCCGAGAACCCGATCAGCTGGTACGCTGTGGGCGTGTGGTATCTCAGCAATGGGAAATGGGCGGAGGCCCGGCAGTACTTCAGGTGCGCGCGATCGCGATTCACTCGACTCTGTGGGCCTGATGACTTGTAGTAAAACGTCCTTGATGGACCCGCGGTTCGGCCCTGCCTGGGTTGCTTTTGCGCATACGTTTGCGCTCGAGGGCGAGCACGATCATGCTGTCACAGCGTATTCTACTTGCGCGCGGATGTTCACGGGGTTGGCAGCGATTTCTCTTTCTTCTTCCAGTACTTGCTCACAGTTTGCATGCAGATCGCATCTGCCACTGATGTTTGTGGGGATGGAAAATATCATGCTGTCGAACCACACGCTCGCGGATGAAGCGCTCAATGCGGCGAATTCAATGTGTGACGGCGACCCACTGCTCATCAATGAGCTCGGGGTCATGGCGTTCAACCACGGACAGTACGTCGCCGCTATCTGTTCTGGTGGTGAGCAATCTAACCGCGCTTCAGATACGATAAGGCCGTAGAGCTGTTTCAGCATGCGCTCGACCTGGCACAGGTCACCCAGAGCTCGCAAAAGACGTGGGCCACGACGTTCCTAAACTTGGGGACGTGCTTCCGCAAACTGAAGTACGCCCATTCTGCGTCTTCCCAATGAAACTATGCTGATATTCATCTAGACAATACCCCGAAGCGCAGGCGGCATACCAAAAGGTCTTGGACTTGGACCCTCGACATGCCGTCGCGCTGGGCTTTATGGGTATGGTCTTCCATCTCACAGATCAGCTCGACAAAGCGATCCTCAAATATCATGCGGTTTGTTACCTCTCCTCGAAAGAAATGTCCCACTGACGATGTGATGTACAGGCACTAAGTGTGGACCAGCTGAACCCACACATCATGGAGCTCCTCCAGCTCGCGCTCGAGCAGACGTCGACGATCACGCCGAAGATGACTGAGTTCAAGCAGATTATACGGACGCTGCGGGATAAGTACCAGAGGCATAGTAAAAGGAAGGGGAAGCAACGGGCGGACGTGCCTAGCGATGTCGGGGCGGGGGATGAGATGAACATTGGGTGATGCCTGTACTATTAGACGCGTCGTTGCGAGTTGAAACTTTGCTTGCGCGGAAATTGGAGACGCGTTGTTGATACTTGTTGAAACTGCGTGGAGAATTCGCTTTGCCTTTCTCCACAACGCAACAATGGCCCTCCTGCGCTTCGCACCGTCGCCTACCGGTGCCCTGCACCTGGGTGGCCTCCGAATGGCATTATACAACCACATGTATGCGAAGAAAAATGGTGGGAAGTGGATATTGCGCATCGAAGACACCGACTCGGTGCGTGTCTTGGATCAGCCAGCGTCCTCGGGTTACGACTGAGGGAAGCAGACGCGTTTTGTCCCAGGCGCTACTGACGGTATTCGACACGCTCTGGAATGGGCTGGGCTAGAATACGACTACGGTAGTTTATCCATTACTAACAATATTCTCTGCGCAGTTTTGACGCCGCGCAGGCCCAGGAAAAGGTGGTCCCCATGGCCCGTATTTCCAAGTAAATCCCCTTGCCATACGTCACTTGTCCGCGGCTGATTTCGAGCCAGTCCGAGCGCCTTGACCTCTACCGCTCTTACACAACAAAATTACTTGCTGTGCGCCTGCTGACTTTTTGCCGTATCGCCTGTTGAACGAACACCGACATACGGGCAGTCCGGACATGCGTACCGCTGCTTCTGCTCCGTCGACACGCTGTCTGAAATCCGCGAGAAATTTGCGCGGACGGGCTCGGGCCAATCGTACGACAAGCGGTGCCTCCACCTGACGGAGGAGGAAGCCACGCGCCGCGTGCGGGCGGGCGAGAGGCACATCGTTCGGCTTAACGTACTTTCTGTTCTCGTCATGAAGGCGCCGCTCACCGCGGTGCTCAGAATAGCGCACTCATACCGCGTCGTGCGACGACGGATTTGGTGTTTGGGTCTTTAAAGGACGCACACGGGTCGTTGTCGACGGATCCCGTCCTGCTGAAAAGCGACGGATACCCGACTTATCATCTTGCGAACGTGGTCGACGATCACAGTATGGGGATCACTCATGTTTTGCGCGGGGAGGTGCAAATTAACTCGTCCGTTCTTCAGCCTCGCCTGATTATGCGTCACAGGAATGGATAACCTCTCTTCCCCTGCACCTTGACATATACTCCGCCCTGGGCCTCGAGCCTCCGCAGTTCGCCCACATCCCCATCCTCCTCAATCCCGATGGCACGAAGATGAGCAAACGGAATGGGGATGTGAAGGTGGAGGATTATATTGTGGGTGGAATTGTTTTCCATACCTGGAGGATTGAATAACATCTCGAAAGCGCAAGGGCTGGGAGCGCGGTGCTGTCCTCAACTGGCTTGCATTGGCCGGCTGGGGCACACAACACGAAGCCGAGACTTCCCCCGAACTCGAGGGATCTAAATCGGAATCGCCTGCTGCTGAAGCTCCCGCGCCCACGAGCGACAAATCGCGGAAAGAGGCCCCAGAAAGCACAAAAGTGATGGATATGGATGAACTTATCTCTGAGGTTTGCTCAATTCTACTCCCACTCCTCACCTCAATAATCTTTACTTTACAGTTCGATTTATCAGCAATCACACATCGCTCCTCTTCTCTCGATCCCGGCAAACTCGCCTTTCTCAACCGTCAGCATCTTCTGCGCTCGGCTGGGACGCCAACCGGGATAACAGATGTTGCGGGGCGGGTTCGAGAATGGATGGACGAGACGAGGCCGCTGGGCGAGATCAGGTACTTCCGGCTGCCTCTATGGTTATAGTTCCTTAGCTCACGTTTTCAGCAATGAATTCACCACCCCAGAATACATCCAGTCTGTTATCCGCGTCCTTGATGTGATTATTGTCCTGCCTTTCTGGGACCAAATGACCGAGGAATTAACAGAGCCGCCTCATTAATATCCGTGATATGGTTTCTCTAGCGCCGTACCTCTTTGTAACGCCAGACTACACTTCTGACGAAGCACAACGCATGATACGACGGGTAACGACAGAACAGCGAAGTATGCTTTCACCACAACGATGAATGTTGGATGCCTAACCGTTCTCTAGATCAAATACTGACATCTGTGCACGACGTCCTGGAGAAGACAGATCCCCAGTCATGGGAGCCTTCAAAGCTACATGACGTCCTGACCGCGGAAAAAGAGCGAATAGCGACTCCCATGTTCTTGCCCGTGATGAGATACGCATTAACAGCCATGAAGGTCGGTCTACTCGCTCGTTCTCTTTTCGTTGCTCAGCAAACTGGTAGGATGGACCTCCAATTGTGGATTTGGTGGTAGTATTGGGCAGACAGAGAACGCTGAGCCGAATCTCAGATTGTGTATCTGACTCACGAAGCTAGATTGAACATGGGAGGAAGGGTGTATGTTATGAAGCACATATATCCTGGACCGTTTTCTAATCCCGAACTCCCAAAGATGGCGCTAGTAGTTGAGATTCAGAAACCATAACTGGCTAATTCAACTGCTTTAATCTGTATTGATTCAGATTTCAAGCTCGGTGGGCGCAATGGTCCCGGGCTTCTGCACCTAGCCAACTTGGTGAAGGGCAGAATTTTCGGTGGGTCAGACCCCACAATATTCGTCTTTCATTAGACTACTTTTGAGGCCTGTATTATTGCGAGATATATGCGAAATGGTTGGTTGGAAATAGAGGCTCAGGTGGCCGGGCCGGACCATCGAACAACGAATTGCGAAAATATGTTAATCCCTGACACTGATGCTGACTCAACCACGGTTCCCCCTTGTTGATACGACCCACGTTTGACGTGCTGACGCAACTTCACATTTCACTTTTGGATCTTGATCCAGGTTTTGTCTGATGTTGACTGAACTCAATCTTCATCTTGATTCAACAGTGGCCAACTTGTTGATCCAACTCGACTTTCGACCCATGAAGAGAGCCCCAGATTCTTTTGTTGATCTCACTCGAACTACAGTTGATCCAACTCCAAACCACTTATTGAGGAAACCAACCATTTCGGCGGCTCAACTTGTTAATCTAACCTCACTTTTTACTTCTTGAATTCGGACAATGTTTACAATGTTGAACCTCACTATCAATGTACATGCTGAATAAACTCGACTTTGGATCAGCCGCAATGTTGATCCAGCACCAGTTCAGCATGCTGATTCAACCGCACTTCTGTTGCAGAGCCTGTTGATTCAACTCCAGTTTTCTATAATAGGAAATTTCTAATCAAGGCACAATTTGCCTCGCTCTCCTATCCTATCCATCATGGCTAATGCAGGCGGCCTCATCAAGCACAACACAGTCATGCACTTTTCCGGCCTCTCGTTGGTCTCTGGTTCTGAGGGAGCAGTCTGAAAGTGGTCATGGATATAAAATAAACCCAATGATGGCAGTGCTCACCTTTTGCTTGAGAATGCGGCCCACATGGTAATGAGAGTGAGCAAGGGTGGAGTACAGACCAGATGGTCAATGAACATCGGTAGGTGAAGGACTTGTGTTGAGCTGTGGAAAGGCTCTTGCAGTCTGTTTTATCAGTTTTCTTGTTGGAAGGACAATAACCTGAGAGTCCTGGAAGAGCATCAAGAAGTGAATAATAAGTGGAGAAGAAGCCACCGGCCTCGGGACTGGTCGAGCGGGATCATTTGCTAGCCATTAAAGAACAAAAATCAAAGTGCTACAGGGGCATTTGAAATAGTCAAGAAATGTCGCCATTATTGGAAATGCCCAACAGTTGAATGAACAACTAGAATATGGAGTCGAATCAACACCGAAAAGTGGGGCATAGCAGGTCAACCGAATCTTGAGTTGGATCAACAACAGAGGTCCACAGAAAAAGAGGGTTGGGTCAACACAGAGTGTACTTGAAAATCTTGAGTTGTATCAACAAGTAAGTGAATATGAATTCATTGTTGTATCAGCACAAAAACTGGGGTTAGTTCAACATCCTCAATCGGACTGAAGATACCTCAACATGCTCGTAAGCTGAATCAAGACATGAAATGGAGAGTAGAATCAACAGCAAGAAACTGGGGTTGAATCAACATTGGTAGAAAGCTCGGTCAACATAGGCCACAAGTTGAGTCAAAACGGAAATTTGGAGTTGCATCAAGAAGTCGCGTAAAGTTAGGTCAACAACCCAAACTGGGGTTTGATCACATCAACTTTCAGGTGAAAACATACTTTGCAACGAATTGGGCGCTCTACTTTCAATCTCCGACGATGAGCAGTCGCGGCGCGTTCATTGCGATCGAAGGCTTGGATCGGTCGGGGAAAACCACACAAGTCGCTGCTCTCCAAAATCGCCTGGATGCTGAAGGAATTCCTGTCAAACTACTCAAGTTCCCAGGTATTCTGAACGTCCAAAGCACACGGTTCCCTTATATCCAGCAGACCGCACGACGGCCATCGGTCAAATGATCGACTCATACCTGCGCTCTCAATCCGAGCTGGATGACCGCGCCATTCATCTCCTCTTTTCCGCAAACCGATGGGAACTTGCGTATGGCACGCATGTTCGTCCTAAGCTTGTCCAATCCAATGTTGTCTTTAGTGCCTCAATTGAGCAGCTGCTTGCTGCGGGAACGACGGTCGTGTGCGACAGATACGCGTTCTCCGGCGTTGCCTTTTCCGCAGCTAAAGGCCTGCCTTTGGAGTGGTGCCGCTCTCCGGATGTCTCTCTCCCTGCGCCTGATGTTACATTGTTCCTCGATATCACGCCGGAACAGGCACGGAGTCGTGGGGGGTACGGGGAGGAGCGGTACGAGAAGGAGGAGATGCAGCGAAAAGTGCGGGACGTCTTTCATCAGATTTCGAGTGAGTTCACCGAAGCGTCTTGGATGACCATCAACGCTGGGAGGGAACGGGAGGACGTGGCGGAGGATATCTGGAAGTTGGTTCGTCCATTGACTAGCGGTCTTTCCATTCCACTTCAACACCTGTGGGAACTTTAAAGCAATGGACGCTCTTTGCATCAAGCCCACTTAGATCCATCTCCAATCTGTGCGCTGTGCGATTATCAGCACTCAGTTTTCGGGCGCTAATCCGAATCGATACGGTCCGATTTGAAGCCATTCTCTCCCACGCTTTCTCTTCCCCAATGACCTCTTCCCGGCGCCGTGTTATCTCTACTCTCGTGCGCAAGGTTCTAGATACCCTTAAAACTTTAGATTCAACAGAGTGAGCAGCACCGGTGGCATTGTTTCAGAGTACTTTCTAATTTCTGGCTGCGTAGTTTCAATGTGTCAGAGGTGAACGCAGAATTTGTCGAGCATTCGGAAGACTAAAGTTTTTAGCTCGAAACGATGGAACGAGCTCTGCAAGCTGCGGCCGCCAAGCTTCGAGGCATGCGGAACTCTGTGC
This sequence comes from Mycena galopus ATCC 62051, assembly GCA_014925785.1. Taxonomy (NCBI): domain Eukaryota; kingdom Fungi; phylum Basidiomycota; class Agaricomycetes; order Agaricales; family Mycenaceae; genus Mycena; species Mycena galopus. The sequence continues at coordinate 1,227,719 of WIQG01000019.1, forward strand.
AGCCGATCAACCGTCTTCCACCCGAACTATTGGCCCATATCTTCAGCGAAACGCAACCGCGGCTTCCTAGCTTTCTTCCACTTCCGCTCAGTCCACACAACTACATAACCATCGACTGGTACCAATGGACAGAACTGTTGGAAGTGTGCAGGCACTGGAGGGGCGTAATTGCTTCTTCCCCCGCATTGTGGTCGACTGTGTGCAGTTCCGCGAAGGCTCCAGCCTTTATACGCCGATCTTATGGAGTTGATTTAACGGTGTATCTGGGCCTTCGTTCTTTCGGCTTTCCTTCATCCTTGATGAATGACCTGGCACCCCATACCTCACGATTCAAAGAATTCCATATGCGCGCCAAAGGCTCGGAGGACCTTCTTAAACATCAGCTGTTTTCATCTCCCGCTCCACGACTGAAAAGCTTGTTGATAGAAGTCGAAGAGCGGGAAGAGTTGAGTGGTGATCTTCCTCCCATTTTCTCCGGACACATGCCCAAACTGCGGCAGCTTGCCCTGGGCTACTTCACGGCGTGGCCTAAAGGATATTTCCACAACCTCACATCTCTCTGCTTGTTCAACCAGCGAGCAAGCAGTTTGCCAACCACAATTGAGTTCCTCGACTTCCTGGAGTCCTCCCCTCGAATAGAGGAACTGGCCCTCCTTCGCGGAGGGCCCATTCGGCCGTTGGGCACTGACGTGGCCCCTCCCGATCATCGCCTCGTTTCTCTTAAACGCCTCCAGAAGCTGGATCTTGGTGGATGGCCATCGGCCTCGACAATCGCCCGCTTTCTGTCCCACCTATCCCTCCCACGAAAAACTACAATGTATTTCTGGGGCGATTCTTTCCTTGGTGCAGAGGATTTGAGCGCACTACTTCCCCAAGATACCAGTCACTTGCACAATCTCAAAAAAATCAATGGGTGGTTCTTGGTCCGATATGCCGAGCCGGCATACCCCACTTTTAAATTGGTTTCCGTCGCCGATTCTACTCTCTACATGAGGGGGGCGTTCTATCCCTCTCAAATTCGTCCTTCCGCGATGTCGCGGTACCAGCTGAGCAAAGTCCACACCCTCCGCCTTTGCGAGGAACCCACGCAAATACCGTTGTGTGTGTCTGATTGGAAGGATTTGCTGGGACTCGTCCCAGAAGTCGAATTTCTGCATATCCGTGCCCCTGGATCCCCCCAATTCACAAGAGCAGTCATTTCGGCTTTGCGGCCTCCAAAACTATTTCCACCATCCTTACCGACTCTCGAGCGGGTTCCATGCCCAGCTTTGAAGATGATTGAGATAATGGAAGAAACGGAGCTGCCCTTTCTGCATATTTGCTCTCTCTCCGCAGAGCGCATTTCGCATGGGGCTCCTGAGATCAGTTTCAAGTTCTGTAGCCGCTCGGCTCCCCGACATCGAGCTTTCCCCATAATTTATCAGCCCGATAGTGACTCGGACGTCGAATATGGGTTTGATGCTCCTGGTTCCGGGGCCCATATACCGCGCGTGGAGTATGTACAAGTTGAGGCGCCGCTAATGATTACTCATCTCGCCTGGCCAACCCAGGCTTACTTATGGGCCTTCTATCTCGCACTTACCCGGGAGTATTACATTTAGACAAATGTTTTTAATTTAATTCGAGAGTCCTGCTATTATTTCCATTCTTGGCCCAAGGCGGTTGTTTGGATCAGACGTCGATGTCAACGCATTCTTTGCCTCAGCGCAACTTCAACGCATCAGTATACAATATCAACAGGCACGGCCTTAGCTCGGTGTCCTTTAACAGGCCGTAATTATGTCTGAATCATGATCAGCGACTGCGGCTTGGCGCTCAACGCGCTCAACAGCCGTTTCGGTCACTTTAATCTGTCCCATTTGGTGTTACTTCCTGTTACTTCCCACGCGTTCCCTTCCCAATGGCCTCCTCCCAGCGCCGTGCAATCCCAGCTCTCGTCCGCAAGCTTCTAGATACCATCGAAACCTTGCATGTAACGGAGTGAGCAACTACTGGTGGCATTGTTTCCATGCTTCGCTAATTTCTCGCGTGTAGTTTCAATGTGTCGGAGGTGAACCGAACTTGAGTCCAGTGTTCAAAATCACTGACGAAACGTTAAGCTTGAAATGATGGATAGAGCTTTGCAAAATGCGTCTGCCAAGCTTCGGGGCATGAGGAACTCAGTGCAGCCGATCAATCGCCTGCCACCCGAATTACTGGCATACATCTTCAGCGAAACGCAGCTCCGCCTCCCCAGTTTCCTTCCCGCCCCCGTCCAAATTAATCAATACCGTGACCCCTACATAACCTCCGACAGGTACCAATGGATAGTCCTGTTGGAAGTGTGCAGGCACTGGAGAGGCGTAATCGCTTCTTCCCCCGCATTCTGGTCGACTGTGTGCAGCTCCGCGAACGCCCCAGCCAATATACGCCGCTCTCATGGAGTTGATTTAACGGTGTATCTGGGCCTTCGTTCTTTCGGCTTTCCTTCATCCTTGATGAATGACCTGGCACCCCATACCTCACGATTCAAAGAATTCCATATGCGCGCCAAAGGCTCGGAGGACCTTCTTAAACATCAGCTGTTTTCATCTCCCGCTCCACGACTGAAAAGCTTGTTGCTAGAAGTTGAAAAGCGGGAAGAGCTGAGTGGTGTCCTTCCTCCCATTTTCTGTGGACACATGCCCAAGCTCCGGCAGCTTGCCTTGAGCTACTTCACGGCGTGGCCTAAAGGCTATTTCTGCAACCTCACATCTCTGTGCTTGTACAATCAGAGACGAGATAGTTTGCCGACCACAACCGAGTTTCTCGACTTTTTGGAGTCCTCCCCCGCATAGAAGAACTAGCCCTCGTTAGCGGAGGCCCTATGAGGCCGTCGGGGACGGACGTGGCCCCTCCCACCGACCGTCTCATTTCACTGAAACGCCTACAGAAGCTGGATGTCGGTGAATGGCCATCGGCCTCGACCATCGCACGCTTACTATCCCACCTTTCCCTCCCGCGAAAAACCGCCATGTATTTCTGGGGCAATTGCTTCCTTGGTGAAGAAGACGTGGCCGCACTCCTTCCCGAAGACACTAGCCACTTGCGCAACCTCCAAGGAATCAAGGAATGGTTCTTGATTAGACAGACCGAGCCGGCCTACCCCATTTTTAAATTGGTTTCCGTCGTCGATTCTACGCTCTACATGATCGGCGCATTCCTCCCCTTCCAGATTCGCCCTTCCGTGATATCGCGGTACCAGTTGAGCAAAGTTCGGTCTTTCAGACTCCGAGACGATTCGCAATTCGGTCGGCTGCGTGTTTCTGATTGGAAAGATTTGTTGGGGCTCGTACCGGAAGTCGAATCACTGCATATTTATGCCACCACTGCCCCCCAATGCACGAGAGCAGTTATTTCGGCCTTGCGGCCTCCGAAACTGTTTCCACCATCCTTACCTACTCTTGATGCGGTCCTGTGTCCAGGTTTGAAGTCGGTCGACATAACGGAGGAGATGGATCTCCCTTTGCTGAATATTTGCTTCCTCGCGGGCGAGCGCATTTCCTATGGAGCTCCCGAGATCCATTTCACCATCCGCAACAGTGCACCTCCCCGACATCGAACTCTCCCGGTGACTTACGATTCCGACAGTGACTCGGACTTCGATGACCATGGGTATGATGTTCCTGATTCTGGACCCCATACTCAACGTGTGGAGTTTATAAAATTCGAAGAACGGGTCATCCAAGTTACTCCCCCAGCCTGGGCCACCGACGCTTTTGCTTGGCACCAATATATTGCACTTCCCCGAGATTACTACCTGTGACAAAAAACTATTCATTTCTACTATCTATTGTATAGATTGAATTTATTTTGAGGGTTATTTCCATTCTGGGCCAGAGGCGGTTGTTTGAATCGGATGTCGATATCAACATCACCAAGTCCCTAGCACTGCTTTCCGCATTACACGCAGTTCGTAACTGCGAGCTGGTTACACACGAATCTTAGAGTCCACCATGTCTGTATTGGCCCCCATTATTTGTGATAATGGAACAGGCTATTCAAAAGTCGGGTGCGTACCGACTTGTACCAGTGCAAGACTGCTGGAACTCACTTTGGCCATAGATTTGCAGGAAACTCAGATCCCTCCTTGTATGTCGCGTACTTGGGCGCAGATTCGCTCAAATAATCCTCTTTGTTCATAGCGTCTTTCCCACTGCGATAGCCACCAAAGGATCCGCATCTACGGCGTCCAACGCGCCTGCTGTCCCGTCTAAGCCCGGACATCTTGCGTCTAAGCGCGGGGTCGAGGACCTTGACTTCTTTATCGGCGATGAGGCGCTAGCTAACGCTAAGACCCCGGATATGGTGTCCACTATCCTATTCGCCATGGAATGATAGATAACTGGGATCATATGGAGCGCTACTGGGAACAGACCATCTTCAAATATCTCCGGGCAGAACCTGAAGACCATTATTTCCTCCTCGTGAGTGTGAATACCAGATGACAGAGTGCTAATCAGAATGATGTGCGCCGCGACAGACCGAACCTCCGCTCAATGCGCCCGAAAATCGCGAGCAAACTGCAGAAATCTTCTTCGAGTCTTTCAACATTAAAGGTCTCTATATTGCGGTGCAAGCTGTCCTCGCGCTTGCCGCGTCATGGTCGTCCAACCGAGTCACCGATCGTACCCTTACGGGCACGGTCATCGATTCCGGCGACGGTGTGACACACGTTATTCCATGCGCGGAAGGCTATGTTATCGGAAGTGCCATCAAGCACATCCCCATCGCTGGGCGCGATATCTCCCAGTTCGTGCTCAATCTGATGCGCGAGCGCGGCGAGATGGCCACTGTACCGCCCGAGGACCAGCTTCGCGTTGCGAGCAAGGTCAAGGAGAATTACAGCTATGTCTGCCAGGACATTGTGAAAGAGTTCCGGAAATACGACGCGGAGCCGTACAAGCATTTCGAGAGATACGATGGCGAACATAGCGTCACCGGAAGGGTATGTTCATTCATTTGATTCTCCATTGGCGAAGTCTGACGGCTCCAGAAATACTCGGTTGATGTCGGATACGAGCGTTTCCTCGCACCGGAGATCTTCTTCAACCCAGAGATCTATTCGTCGGAATTCTTGACGCCTTTGCCACAAATCGTGGACGATGTCATCCAGCAATCGCCCATCGATGTCCGTCGCGGTCTATACAAGGTGATTTTCTTCTGTCCAATATTTCTTCGTCCTTCCTTAACAATTGTCCAAGAACATCGTGTTATCCGGGGGTTCCACCATGTTCCAATACTTCGGCCAGCGGCTTAAGCGCGACCTGAAGCAGCTTGTTGACCACAGACTAGACGCTAGCGTATTGGCGAGCGGCAATCTCCAAAAGGTGACCCCGATTCTTCCATGTTCCTTTTCAATTTGGCTTGACATTTTCCAGTCCTCTGGTGTCGAGGTCGATGTCATCTCTCACAAACGCCAACGGTTCGTGGCTCCAATTTCTTTGCAATCATCAGCTAAATTCGTTTCGTTCTCAGATACGCAGTATGGTATGGTGGATCGCTTCTGGCGTCTCTTGTGTGTTTCTCCACTCTTGCCATTGGCATGTCGCCTGACATCTGTTTTTTCAGCCCGAATTCTACACGTCTTGCCACACCAAAGCCCAGTACGACGAGATTGGGCCCAGCATCTGCAGACGCTACCAGATATTCGGAAGTGCGACATAAATTACATACCAAATCCTGTATTTTTGGCTCAAATGAGCGATGTTCTGGTGGAAATGCAAGTTATGTAAAGATCACCGTTACGTCAATATGCGACTTGGCTTTCGCTTCCATTCTTCAGCAATGTCTGCCAGGAAATATACCATATCAGCCCTGCCTTTGGCTCCTCCGGCCCAGCTGCTGACCCACAATTTGACGCCAGATCCGCGTACACCTTCTGTACCGACGTTCCGCAACGAAGTGCTTGCAACAGGCCCAAGTATTCAGCGTCGCGCCCGTACGCCCTCCATATCTTGCATCTGATCCATATTCAGTCTCAAAAAAGGGCTGCTCGCCGCCGACGCACACTTTTCATATGTAACACCCTTCCCGGTGCCGTTTCCTTACAGCATCGACCCCCCCGACGACGAATCAGAGCAGCCCTCGTATATCGAGAAGTGGCTAGCTGCTCGAGAACCCCGCATTGGCCTACCCCCAGCGGTTCCAAACGCCAGCCTGTGCAAATACATCCCAGAGCTGTACGATAACGTCGGAGAGGCGGAGCTACTCGGGATCTCAGAAACCGGACTCCGGGACTGCGTTCCACATCTTAACGTCGGCGACGCGTTTGCCCTTCTTGGTTCTCCTGAGCTCACTGCTACCGAACGCGAAGAAATTACGGATGGCCCAGAGTCTGCCGTTGCGGCGCGAAAAGACCTCATCGATGTGCTTGGTGGGCGCGCAGTTCTCATGTCTGACACCTTTGCACCCTGGGCTGTGCGGTACAGCGGACACCAGTTCGGGTCTTTTGCCGGGCAGCTGGGAGACGGTCGTGCCACATCCATACTAGTCACGCCACACCCCGAATCCACTGAACTTAGCTATGAGCTGCAGCTGAAAGGCGCTGGTCGGACACCATTCTCACGTTCAGCCGATGGCCTTGCTGTTACGCGCTCATCTGTTCGTGAATACCTGTGCTCAGAGGGTGCGTGAGCTAGTTGCGTTGGTAATATCAGCGCCATTCATGTCGTATAGCCATGCACGCTCTGGGAATTCCTACGACGCGTGCCCTCGCACTAATATCCCTCCCGGGCGTTCCTGTCTTGCGCGAAACTGTGGAGAGCGCTTGTGTGCTCACCCGCGTCGCGCCATCTTTCCTCCGTATCGGCTCTTTCCAAGCTTTCTCCCCACCAGAGAACATTTTCTTCTTTGGCGGCGGACAGCAAGTCGCGCACTGGGATGCACTGCGGACGCTTGGAATCTGGGTTGCGGAGAGTGTCTTGAAACTACCCGAGGCAGCGGAAGGGAAGGAAGCGGACACACAGCCAGCGCCCTGGGGAAAGGCTCTTGTGCTCGAAGTCGCGCGACGCAACGCACGCATGGTCGCCGGTTGGCAGGCGTATGGGTTCATGCATGGAGTGATTAATACTGACAAGTGAGCGAGAGTTTGTTCTCTATTCTCTATTTGAAAGGTCCAAGCTTAAACGTCGCCCATATTTTAGCGTCTCGCTCCTTGGCTTGACAATAGACTACGGACCTTACTCATTTATGGACGTTTTTGACCCGTTCCATATTTGCAACCATACTGACGAGGAAGGGCGCTATGCGTATCGAGTTGGGTGCTTATCTCACTGATCGAGTTCACACTCAATTCTTGTCCAGAGCCAACCTAGTAACGTTCTGTTTGCCATCCGCGCCTTACATGCGGCCCTTGCACCTCTCATCGGAGCCGAGTCGGCATTGGGGCATGCTGTCCCTGCTGGTTGGGCAGCTGCAGCAGACAAGGAGGAGATTGCCGCCTGGCGGACACGCGGTATGGACGAGCTGAAGGACGAGCTCGAGCTTGTCTATCAGAGCGAAACCGCGAAAGCGTATGGGGAGCTGATGCACAAGGTGCCTAATTCCCTTATTACAGCATTCATTTTATCCTGAATCTCAGCATAGCGTCTCGCCCTGCGCATTGCGGACTCGACGGACGAGGCGAAGCTCGTACGCCCACTGCTCGACCTTATGGCTTCCCAGAAGCTCGACTTCCACGGCACGTTCCGTGCGCTCACCGCCTTTCGTCCTGGTATACTGCCAGCGGATGGGGACGCGGACTCTACTGCCAAAGCAGATCTCGACAAACTCGTTGAGCGCCTTCTCTCGCAAGCGCCCGACGGCGGACCCAAAGATCGTACGCAAGCGACGGAAGAGTGGCGCGCATGGCTGGACGTGTATGCGCGGCGCATCGAGCGCGAGACCGAAGAGTGGGGTGACGAGATAGATGCACTGCGCGGACGTGCGGGGCTTGCGGCTAACCCACGCTTCGTGCTACGGCAATGGCTGCTGCAGGAGGTCATCGAAGTGGTGGAGAAGGATATTGTACGCGGTCGGCGTGTGCTTGCGAAGGTTCTTCATGTGAGTCTGATTTTATTTTATTTTTGAACCTGATTGTTAATTCTCCCAGATGGCGTGCAACCCCTTCGAGCCCTGGGGCGGAGAAGATGCCGACGCCGACGACGAGGCGCAGTTGAGTGCGGAAGAGCTCGAGGAGCGACGTTTCTGCGGGCTTGGAGACAGTCGCATGCTGGGCTTCCAATGTAGTTGCTCCAGTTGAAGCTGAAAAGAATAGACGGAGATGAGTACATTGTATTATAGCTAGTCTTACAAGAAAATACACGAGTCGCGAGCCTGGAGCGGCAAGTAGAGCTTTGGGGTGAGGTGGAGTGCATTGTGCTACGCCTTCCCAAAGCTAATTAGTGCCCAGAGGGACACCCGATGGTCTTTCGCACCAGCTGCCAACCACCGCCCACGGGCCTCCAGCTCCTCGGCCGTCATCTCCTCGTCCTCGTCGTCCTTCTCACCTGCCGGCGCTGGATCCTCTACTGAGCGCGCAAATTCGACGGCCTGACACCCACTCTTGTGATACCGCAGCGTCCCAAGCGATTTCAGGTTCTTGGTTGAGTAGAGTCGGATTCTGAGATGTATCGAATGAGAATGCGGAACGTGAAAGGGGACGACACGCACTTGCCGTCCCACCCGCCAATTGCACAAACGCGCCCGTCGTCCCGAATTGCGACGCACCCGTTGCCTGGATGCGACGTGCGGTGGACCGTGCCCGGTGACACGCCCGCGTCCCCTTCTACACCTGCCTCGGTCGCAAGATCATAGCGCCCGACAAGGTGGTCCGCAGACACGGTCAATGCGAGTCGGTTATCGCGTGACACGCGCATCGCCATGACTGACAAACGATAATTAGCCGCTCTACAGGTGCATAAGGACAACCAAGACGCACTCGCTTCGACGTGCAGCTTGTACTTCCAGACAATCTCCCATCCGCGGCCCTCCACGGACGTCTGGCCAGTGCTGTCGACGAAGCGCCGAAGCGCGACGCTGCCGTCCTCGTACGCGCCTAGGAGCCGAAGTTCTCCCGTCCGGGCGGAGGGGCCCTCCGCCGGCGGCGTCGTGCGGAAGAGGTGCATCGACATGATGAGACCGGTCCGCATTCCCTCGCGCCCACCGAGCGAGAACATCGGCTGCGTGCGCTCCGTGCCGACGGATGCGTGGATGCGTTGCTTGGAGGGGAGCACCCAGATGTCTGCCTGCGCGATACTGCTATCGGTTTTGGCTCCGAGACAGGCTGAACCGGCGTACCTCGGACGACTCGACGAGATTCGGGAGCGCAATCAACCCCTCGTCGGGATTAGAGGGCGACGGGAGGAGCGAGAAGCGGCAGTAGTTCAGCGCGTTGACGTCGAGCGAATAGCACAAAACGGGTGTCGGGAGATCAGAGAGGACGGCAGAGCCGCGACGCGTGCAGATGCAGGCAGGTCCTCGACGCGGGTCCAGACATGCAGCTTGTGTCGCGGGAATGGCTGGCGATTACGGCGGTCAGAGCAGACTCGTGGATGGCAGAGACCGACAGACGTGACGATGCGCGAGCCCCATTCCTGCACGCCATGATGCCGTCGGTGTGCGCGAGCCAAGAAACAATTGCACGCAGAGAACGTGTCGACGTGACCACTACACGTCCCGACGCGTCCCCAGAGTACAGACGCTCGTTGTCGTCGGAGAAAAACAGAGCAGTGACATCGGAAGAGTGAGAACGGATGAGATGGGTTGGTGAGGCAGGAGCAGGCGAGCTCATGCTAGTAGCACAGCCACTCAGTCCGGCGTTCATCGAGATGAAGATTATCTGCAGCTGCAGATTAGCGCTCTCGTGGAATTCTAGATCGGTGACCGGTCTGTCTATGAAGCGTCGATAAAATGGAAAAATTAAATACCACAAATACGGCACCCAGACCAGCTGGACTTATAGTTCGTTCCAAGAACTCATCCGTCTACCCATGTGCAAGTAGCACAAGTGATGAAAGGGACACCCTACATGGTAATGCGCTGGCGCACTTGTGCCCGACTCGTCGCTGCACGTCGTGTGGGACTTCCAGGCATTGGATGCATTCAATTTGGAATAAAAATCATTTGCTGTGGAATAGTGTTTATTTTTCCATGAGCTCACGGACGAGGGTGCTTCGATGTGAGTATTTCGTGGTAGGCGTTGACACAAACAGGAAAGCCTCCTGCATGGAATTGATTAACTACGGGCACTCGTCTACAGACTTTCAGTCGCGCTCGCGGCGTTGGATGCGAGTCGGTCTTTAGCCTTGATGAATTTAGTCTCCGTGCAGCTCAATATCATCGAGTACATACCTGAGCAATGAGATCGGGGTCTATCTGAGGCAAAACTTCCGCCTCCTCTCCATGCCAAGGAACGACCTCCCATCTCGTCGGCGAATTCCCGATGCACAAGCATATATCCTCCGGAGATGCGCCCCATGCTCCGAGTTGAAGTGTTCCCGAACCTGGGATTCCTCTAGGGCAGATTTAAAATCATTTCGACGCGGGGAAAAACACAAACCATCCGTCATGGCGGCCAGCTGCGACATCATTCCGCGCACAATATTTTCAGCAGCTTCGCGATATTGTCGCCGTCGCGCGATTTCAAGCATCAGTTTATTGAAGGCGGTCCGGTAAGACACGTAGCGCTGGTGTAAATGCTCTACAGTGAGAAGATGCTGCTGTAGGCTTGCCAGCTGTTCTTCGCACTCGATCTATGAAATACGTTAGCTTAATCGCACAGCACCTAACGGACACATACCTCCACAGTATCTTGCATTTGGAGCATCTCTGTCATAATTTCACCTAATTCGTCCAAATCATCCAAGATGGTGTGTAGATGTGCCAGATTCTTCTTGGAGTCTTCCTGGGAGTTGCTAATAATTCGCTGAGAATGGGAGTCAGGTCAAGAGAATGAGTGCGAGAGGACTGAAGCACTTGATTGCATTAATTGAAGTTAAACATTCTCCAGCTCCTTCATAATTGAGGGCAGCTCCTCTGTGTCTCTATTCATAGCTTCAAGAACAGTCAAAAGACCATGCTGAGCCATTAAAGTAAAGAACATACCCTGGAGATCTTCCTCGCTGAAAGTCTCACCGGCGCTCTCAATGTCGTTCAGCGCGCCGGCCATTTGGTCGTAATGGGCTGCGAGACTTTCTAGATGACGCGCCATGACAGTTATTTTTCCATCCTGCGCCGTAAGTAGCCGGTCCATGGCAGGAAGTGGGGGTACGTCTGGCAGTGACTCCCGGATGGCGGTATGGTATTATTTAAAGTTTCGGGATAGTCATCCGTCCTGCTCAGTATGTCCTGGAAACACCATGAGACCAGGATGAGGAGATTACGGAAACAGCATACATCCAGGGTCGTACGTTCGCTCTCCATTTTGTCCAGCACATCTTCGACAGCCTGGTCATCCACAAATCTCGCAGAGTTTTCCACGTTCGACGATCGGCGCGGTTTTTCTCTTTCTGCACGTTGTGGACGGTGGACGAGAGACTGTGGCGCGGTGAAGGAGACCATTCGCAGGGGCTTCCTCTCGTCTTCCGAATGTTGGCTTCCAAACAGAGAGGACGCGGACGAATGTTGGTGGAAATCGGGTGGCACAAGCTGTGATCCCAGGGACTCGAGAATGCCGTCGAGAGCGTTGGAGTGTTTCTCCCTCACCACATCCCATTCCTACGGTAGCCATGAGCCCTTTGACTGCGAGAGAAATTATCGAAACACGCCTGAACCTGCCTGCCTAGACGTGCCCGCTTGTCCTCGATGCTCTTCGCGATACTGGCAGCCAACTGATGTTCGCGTCAGTCCAAACGAACGTCCGCAGTATGCACTTGGTTTGTACCCTGAGCTGCTCAAGCACACCGTCGGTTAACCACCGCACTTTGGCGTCTAGCGCAAGAACATCGACAGCTGCCTGCGCTGACGCGTTTGATACATCATTCGCTCTTGAACAGAGCTGCTCTCCGGATTGAAGAGCCTTCTTCGAGTGGAGAACGAGAGATGCAACGTCGGACGAATGTCGGAGGTGAGGCCATGTTCGGAATGCATCGTGGATTTCTCGTTTGAGCGCCAATCACGCGGAGCCCGCGGCGTCATCATCAACCCCCGCGGCCGCCGTCCCAGTTGCCGGATATGATTTCGACCGGTAAAGGGTTCCCGGTTTGTGAGAGGCGAGAGGCTGAGAGCCTTTACTCCTCGACTTCACCTTCACAATGGGCAAGGGCCGCAGAACTTTTATCGTTGGTGGCGGATGCACGGCGTTCATCAAGGTGCAGTGCATGTGGTGTCGCGAAATCGTATCCGTGTCTAAAGTATTTCCAAGCCGCGAGGAACCAGGTCTACAGAGGACATGGGCCTCGAAGCCGCAACGAAGGCTCTCCTCGATGCCGGTCAGCAACAGCTCCCGTTGTACGAGCAAGCATTTAACTGAACTGCAGGAATCACCTACGACGCCATTCAAACTGCGTACGTGGGTTACTGCTACGGAGACTCTACTTGCGGCCAGGTAATACCACAATATAAGCGGTCCAAACACCGTCACTCCTTCAAGCGCGCATTGTACAACTTGGGCCTGACCCACATCCCAATTACGAACGTGAACAACAACTGTTCGACTGGCAGTACCGCTCTTTACCAGGCCACCTTGCAGTCAAATACGGTCAAGTGGAATGTATGTCATGAATTATTTTTCCATGTGCAAATTTCACGCTGACCTGTGTGGTATAGGCGCCATCGCGCTTGGTTTCGAGAAGATGAAGCCAGGTTGGTTTCTTTTCGGTTAACCGAAGTAGACATTAATCCATGTCTCGCACGGAATCAGCAGTCTGGGCACGAACTTTCCTGATCGGGCCCCTCCCACCATACTTTTGAACGAAAGGACTCGAGCAATTGAGAAAGAAAACGCTCGAGAGAACCATGGCCCAGGTGCTCCCCGCCTGTTCAGCAACGGGGCTAAGGAATACTTCGATAAATACGGCGGAACCATCGAACACCTGGCGCAGATTGGTATTGCGTCTTTAACCGTCGAATTTTAACGCGCGTGTCTGATGTAACATGCTTAGCCTCGAAGAACCACAAGCACTCAGTCAACAACCCTTATTCGCAATTCCGGGATGGCTGGAGCGTCGAGCAAGTGCTCAAAGCGCCCAAGATCACAAACGAACTCACAAAGTTCATGTGCAGCCCACTTCCGTGAGTTTCGTTCCTGCGTATCGACTCCATTTGTGCCGACTTGTTTTTATCTCCAGGATGGGCGGCTTGCATCGTCGTGGCGTCCGAGGACTTTGTGCATGCTCACGGCCTCGAAAACCAAGCCATCGAGATCGTCGCGCAAGCACTGTCCACCGACGGCCCCGAGGCGTTCGAAAGCTCGAGCGCCATGGAGGTGGTGGGGTACAATATGACCAAAGTCTGCGCGGACCAGGTATTCAGGGATGCCGGATTTGCAGAGGGACAGGGCCGGGATCAAGTCGGTGTCCTCGAGCTGCACGACTGCTTCGCTGCCAACGAGGTCCGTATCTCCAACAAACATGTGTCCACAATAATTTTGACCGTCCACTCAGCTTATCATGTACCCCGCATTGGGTCTGTGCGGCATCGATGAAGCCCACAAGATGGTCGAGCGTGGTGATAACACAGTTCGTCGTCCTCAGCTCAATTCCTCGGATATTTTAATATTTCGAATGCAAATGCAGTACGGGGGCAAATACGTCGTGAACCCCAGCGGCGGCTCGAGGCTAAAGGCCATCCTTTGGGTGCCACTGGTCTTGGGATGCACTTCTACATCGCAATGCAGCTGAGAGACTGTGAGTTCAACCTTCCTGAATTTCTACATTCCCTCACTCGATCACAGGGGCAGGACCGATGCAAGCGCCTGGCCTGTTTGACGTAGCCGACGCACGCGGAAAGTATGGCCTTGTCCACAACGTACGTTCTTCAGATTCTTTTCCCAGATCTCCTATGCTGACCTTCTTTAGGTCGGCCTCGGAGGTGCAGTGGTCGTATCCCTGCTGCGCCGCCCCGAATTCTACAAGCCCGGTGGCGAAGATGGGAGGAAGAGGTACTCGCCTGCATTTTGCTCAAGTTCATTCTTTTCTGATACTTTGTAGACTTGGCTACAACCATGCCCACGAGTGCCGCCCGTTACCATGGCGGATGTTGACAAGGTCAAGTCCAAGAAAAATTCGCCTTATATCCTCCAGCACGCAAAGCTTTAAAATCGCAATTCCTTCCCTGTATTTGTACGACCTTGAATGATTGTGGATTATGTTTCCAATTGAGCTTCTTATTCGCCGCCTGGGTGGAGTTGGCTCTTGATTCCTGACCCACTGTGCGCACTTGCGTATTAATTTCTATGTCGACATCTTGAATCAAGAGGCTAGGTGGCAGGCCAAGGTCTCATAATTTTGATACTACACTCCGTGTGTCTCCGTTTCCCAACACAAGACAGTTCTGCTTGGGACGTACAATCCATTCATTTGTAAACTGCGATTTAATTTGGAACGCACATTCTCGGATCAATAAATCAACGGCAGATGGGCCCACAGTTCAGGTAACTGTCGTGCGAAAATATGAACTTTGCTGTGATCCAGCAGGAAATCCAAGAAATTGGGGATGTTTTGCGGCGGTGGGCTCAGAAGAAAGGTCGGAAGAAGGGCCCGAAAGTGGCTCTGAGGTGGGGTGGATTACTGTTTGCTGTTGGCTTTAAGACGGCCGGGACCACAATGGCATTATAGGGGAATTGGCTATATTGTAACAGCTGCACAGATCCAGGGAGTGCCCGCAAATAAATTCACTGCAACCCGCCGCCCGGACTCGAAAATGGGATACATTTCCTAGCCACAAATTGCGGGCTTGCCACTGGCGCGACTAATGCGTATGTTTATCCATGAGCTAAGTTGGGACAAACCAAGTATTATTGGTGTGGTGAGAAGGAGGTGGAGAGGGAGACACAGGTGACGGAGTAGGGAGATGGTCTCTAGAAATTGAAAATTGGCACCGATGCAAGTTTGGGAGACGCAAGATATCTATTCAAGTTAGAACCTGAGACAACCAGTTTCAAGTTGCCGGCCTGGCTACCTTCGTTGGAGACTGGGAACTAGGAAGGAAGGGGAGAGGCAAGAGTCAAGAGGCTGAGGTAGCGGGCAGGAAAGCATAGCCAGTTGACGGGAAGGAAAAGAAGGGAGTTGCCGGCCTCAGATTGATCGAGTTTCCGATTTCAAACTATCCTATCCTATCCCTATCCCATCCCATCCTGTTCAATCGTCAAGCTTTTGCTTTATTCCCTCCTCCTGTTAGTCTCCCAGAGGCAGAGTAGACCAATTTCCTTGATCTTTTGTGTTTCAAGATATTCCTGTCAGATAGGAATCCGTAGTTCGCGCAGGTGGGCCCCGTTTCTGAATATCGTCGGCCTCAGGCCTCCTGCTGACTATGGGTTCTAGGTGTCGTGGTGCCGCAAATCGCCGCCCTGTGCATCGGGCCCTCGCCTGTCCTCACCTTTCCCGAGGGCCACTTGGAATATCCTGCTCGTGAATATCTCGACGGCCCCTGCGCGTTGACTGGAACCAGCCGCTATTTAAAACTTGGCGGAAGGAAGAAGGGTTCGATGATAGTGGATCGACGCACCAGCGGATAGCTCACTGTTCGAAGGCCTGCCTTCCAATTTTGGAGGATTGGTACTACTTTGCGCGGAGGCCTGGACGATGTGCAGCGTGTGCCACCTGTCGCCCTCACCTTCGGTCCACGAATCAACCACCCCACCTCCATCCTGAGCTTACGATTTAATTCGATGCCCCACTTACCTTCATGCGGCGCATCCAAATGGACTCTGAAGCAGATATAGTCCATGAATGCTGCACGAAGCCTTGACGCAGTCCGAGCAGGTACTAGGATTTGCCGTCGGCCGTAATTGAAACAGGGTATACGTAGTACCCTACATATCAACGACGTTAACCTGGGCAGGAACGTAGTAGCGAATCAGCATGAGGTGCGAATCGGTTTTTATCTTGGTTTAGAAGAGTTAACCGAAACACGAATCAGGTCTCGATATTCGCGAATTGTTTCGAGCATCTTTGGAGCATGAGGAACGGTCCCAAAACTCCTTCAAGTATGAGGCTTGGCGCACGCATCAGTTTTGCGGGCCAGAATTCACCGTAGCGCTCCTATATTGACCACGGATATTGCCCGACAGGATGATGGCTGAGGAGAATCTGCTTTGCGCCGTTTTGCGTCGTCCACTGGTGCTGGCATTATATTATCCAAAACGATATCGTCGTCGTCGTTATCCCCTTGCTGTGCACAAAATCTGGAAGCATCCGTCGGCTTTCTGGGTCGTTCTCTCAATGCTGAGCCGATTTCTGCCGCGTCGCGATTACGCGCGCAATCTTTACGAGGCTACTCTCTCGCCGATTGCCATGTGCGATACAATGGACCCCTGGCGGCGTCATTGGCGAGCGGTTTAGCGCATATGTGACCAATGCCATGTCCTGAGCGCTCGGCAACCGTACACGCTAGCATGGCGAGTCTCAGCACGCACCATAATTGCGTAGATCCCTCGGGGAGAGGCCTCCGCGCCGAGAGGTGTCCGACCGAGAAGAGGCCGACCAGACTCGAATTAGCTGCACTTTTTCGTACAGCGATTTCCGCGTCATCACTACGGTCATGTTCGTACGCTGCGACAGGTGCTATACCATTCGTCGAATTCCGCTCTGCGCGTCCAGATTCGGGCGGTCGATCGCCACTCGAAATCCATTGGTCTTGTCGCAGTTTGGAAACCGATGGAACAATCCACCCTTCGCAGCTTTCCCAGAGGGGTTTCGAGGACACACACGCACCTCCATGCAGCCTCCACGCACCTTCATGGCAGCTCAGGCAACTTGCACCGCTGGCAAAGAGGCCAATGGCGATCGTAACATCCATCCAGTTTCGCCAATATCTGCGTGGAGCCGAGAGCTTCAAGCAGGCGGCCTCTGCATGTGATGACCTTGGGTGGTGGTGGTGCTCAGCAGCTCTGGGCTGAGCAACGGTAGACGATAATGGACGATTCTCGGGAGGTCTCGCTGTTACGTGGGACTGTGCCGGCCCGGAAGCAAAGCCAAAACTCAACCAACATCACCCGTTGGGCGTTTTGGTTGAATTCGGTCCTGGTCGACAACAAAGAACAGACTCTCGGTCACAGAGATGGCAGGGCACGTCGGTTACTCGACCTGAGGCTGAGTTTCCTTGGCTGTTTTCATAATATTTAAAACTCGATTGTACTACCGAGGCGCAGAACCATATTTCCACATTCCTGATACCTATATTCCTGATACCAATACAAAAGATTGAAGAGATGGATGCGACATTGTGAGTATTATACATTGTATTCGACAGTAGCAACTTGAAGTACAACAATCCGCGAAGATGTACGACTCTGATAATTTGCAAGTCCGCGACTACCGTCAGCACCTTACACCGCGTCCAACTGGGAAGGTCCATCTGGATTCTCTGGGTTGTCGCCAGAAGAGAACGGGAGCTGATCATTGAAGTGTCCTGCAGCATATCCTGCTGGGGTGGTTGAGGGCAATCCGCTAGGCAATGGCCAAGTATAAACCCCCATTTCGTAAGGATGGCCTTCGCTCTGCACAGTGCTTTGCCTGAAATTCCATGAAAATGGATTCCAGAGTGCTTGTATAGATGATCTGACCGTGTCGTTTTCTTGTAAGGGCCGCGTTCGCGCCCTTCTCTCGCTCTTTTCTCTAAGAATCATCGATGGGTACAAGTCGGCTTGAACAATGCGTGGCAAACCTTGGAATCCACGCATTCTTCAGGCCAACCATATTTACCATCTACGGGCATCAGGGATGAATCTCCATTCAAGGGAAAGAAATAAGGACCCACCGAAGGCAAGGTCTCGCCTGATCACATTTCTTACAGGATTTCTTGCATTTCTCACACGCAATTTTGACTTGCCGCCGTTTGGAACACACCACCGTCTCCGAGTGGTAGCCAACGGAAACATGTGCAAAGGCATGGTCGAAGTCTGAAATGGTCATTGGTGAATGAACACAGTGCATCGTCGCCACCGTTGCTATTCATTTCATAGAAAGACGCCATGAGGCAGTAGGCGGAATTTAAAACTGAGCAAGACAGAGTCCGCCTGGATGGCGTGACGCGGAAGAAGTGAAAGATGTGAGGCAAAAAGGCTGGAGGGCTGGACTTAGCATAAAATCCCAGCTCATTTGTTGGACGAATACCCGAAATAAAAGACCGTGGAAGTTGCAATGAAGCTCGAGCTGGTTTGAACCGATCCTCTTAATGGTAGAAATATGAAAAATCGAAAAAGAGCAGTGATAAAGGAATTGCACCTTTCACTGCTGGAAGAAGGTCCAGTGGGAAGATCCCGCGACAAACGGGTCGTGGCGCTGTTAACGTTGTTTGGAGAATCAATATGGTGGGGTGTCAAATAAGGGAAAATTGCACGTAGAAAACGTGGAAAGTGCTGCACATAACACCGTACGAGTCTCTGAGCACGCTTTGTACTATGTCCTTTTTTCCTGCCAAGCAGTCTAAACGGTTGAGTTCAAAGCGTGAATTGTGACGGGTTACACGTCACTCTTTCACTCGCTGCGATCATCTCCCATTCGCGATAGTCCGTCAAATGCATGGTTTACTCTCTCGCATCTATTCCTCAGATTCTGAAGCAGTGAATCCTGGTCCAGTGGCATACAAGCTGGCCGCGGCGGTCCCATATCATCTCAAAACCGACGTGTGAATCAGCGTCGAACGACCGTCGACAACTTTTGCCTCTACTCAACTGAGAGCTCCGTCTCGCGAACAAGTCTTTCAACTTATAGGGCGCATGTCCTTGAACAGACTCCGTCGGGATCTTGGAATCCCGCACAGGAAATGGTAAGTACGACATTCGGTCTTCATTTTATTTAATGTTACGTTCGTAACATGAGACTACAAACCTTCTTTCATTTCGCGATCAAAGACCCGCACCGCAGTCCTCGTTTTCGCATGCAACCGCCAATTAATAAACGCGAAGGCTCACCTTGGTTCGATGCGATGATCTTCGCAGACTACATCAGGCTTTTCAAATCCTCCGAGTGTCCTTCACCCTCTTTCACCCACCGAGTTCAGGGGAGTCCTGGCTACCGATCAATGCGCCACTTGGACCCTGCAGAATTTCTTTGAAACGCGAATTGTCTAGTTTCCCGCCCGACCCCGCCTTTGCAAGCATTCAAATGAACGATCAATGTTTACGCGAGCTACTTCATCGATGTCATCATTGGTCCCATGGGAGCAAAAGGACTAGCGCAGGCTAACGTAATTCGTCTTTTCTGATGAGAGTGGCACGTTCCAAGACCTTGGTTCAAAATTTCCTTTTCCGAGTTGAAGACGATTTTCCTTATCTCTGGTTTGTTTACCTTTTGACAAGCGGTTCCTTTCGCGCCCACACTGCGTCCATCTCTTTGCGACCGCAGCCTCGAGGCAGCCGCCCCCGCCCTCTAGCCTTTACCGATGCCTGCGGAGCGTTCAAGATTCTCCAGACGGAGTCAGGCAGATGGTACCAACCCATTCGACCATGGATATCTGGATCCTCATTTTTTATACAGGAGTAGGAATTGTGTGGACGATGCCCGTGGAGCCTGTTGGCGAATCTGGTATAGCATTCGCACCGAACCTCACCGAGAGTACATTCGCCGACCTTCCTCCCCTCGTTGATCCCCTCGATGTGCCACCTATGTCACCTTGCCAATCCTTCATCTTCGCCTCGGACGAGCCTTCCCCTGCTCGCCGGACGACCCACACGCGCAAGAAGTCGGACAACCATATTCCCCGGCCTCCTAACGCCTTCATCCTCTTCCGCTCGTCGTTCATTAAGAGCCAGAGCGTGTCCACCGAGGTCGAAACCAACCACAGCACCCTCTCCAAGATTATTGGTTTGACGTGGAAGAATCTGCCCCCGGAAGAGCGCAGCGTCTGGCACGCTAAGGCCATGGATGCTGTCGCCGAGCACAAGCGTAATTTTCCCACTTACGCCTTTCGACCCAAACACCCGCGTGGCAAGAAAGCAGACCCTGACGGACCCCAGCCCAAGCCAAAAAGGAAGGTCCGCGAGGTGTACCAGGACCCACAGCGCTGCAAAAGATCGCTGAGCTGCTTGTCGAGGGCAAGAAGGGCGCTGACCTCGACCGCGCGATACAAGAGTTCGATAAACACCATGTCCCCGAGATTGTCACGCGTTTCGAAGCCCCCATCACTGCGCGCGCCTACAGACGTTCGTCATCTGTCCCCACTCCCAATAGCGACGACTCTCGCGCATTCCTGTCATCTTCGCCCGCACCGGCGGCGGGCAACTCCCGTCGGCGCAGGTCGTCGAGTGTTGGTGCTGAGAAACGGGCATCTCAAGAACACATCGAGGCTCGGAAAGCCATCTTCATCGATACGGACGTTTCGAAGACCAGCGACGGGCAGCACACTCCCTTATCATTCAATTCATTTGATGCGTTTCCTTGCCACTCCAAGCAGGAGTGCGATCTGGATTCTTTTGTAAATATTTTCGTTGCCTTGGCTCGCACCGTACTTACCCTTCATCTTCAGGACTTCAGCTCCTTCTCCTTCTCCAATGTCACGTCGCCCGCACCCTCGTTCGGTTGTGATCCATTGATGAACCCAACGTCTCCCTGCTCATTAGAGTCGTCCACATTTGACCATAAACTGGAGCCGTCGTCGCCCGCCTACACCGAACCATCCTCACCTGCGGCGTACACCCCCACCGCCGTGGAATCAATGGACATTTCCGCGTTCATTGCCAACGAGTGGCTGCAACACGGGGACAGCGCGAATCCCTTCGGCGGATACCCCGTCGTGGACTACTCCGCGCCTGTGTTTGCATTCCCCATGCCCGCTTACACCACAACGAA
Organism: Mycena galopus ATCC 62051; assembly: GCA_014925785.1. NCBI lineage: Eukaryota > Fungi > Basidiomycota > Agaricomycetes > Agaricales > Mycenaceae > Mycena > Mycena galopus. The sequence continues at coordinate 1,248,667 of WIQG01000019.1, forward strand.
TCCTGCCTTCTGTTCGAACTTTAAAAACCTCGGGTTTGAGGAACACTGCGAGCAGAACACGATTCCTGGGCTAGCGCAGTTTGAGGCCGATATGGCCTCGTTCATATCGCAGTATTCCTTGTGACAACCCCACCGATATCCGCCTCCCCAATACTTTGCCCCTGTAAATATCAAGCCTGTATTATTATCTATCCGTGTTGTATCTGGAGCCTACATTTTACCCGGGCTGTATATAATTTCGGTGTTGTACCACTGTATCATTACTGGTTTATTATCCGGACACGATACACCTTCTTACATAGAGAAACATCCAGACGCTCCTTTAACCTCCTTACTTATCATTTATGTTTACTGCACCATGTGGTGGCAGCTGATTAAAATTATATGAACAGTCGGCAAAAGTAAACAAGGTTCGGTTTCATGCGTGTGATTCAGAAGCAAGAAGATACCTTCCTTTTTCGGCACAAGGCGTTTGTTTTGAGTTTGATGAAACGAAAGCAAATCCGGGCCGACTCCGGCCGACTCCGACTTTTTGAACCTTACCAATGCCTTACCAATCCCGAGGCACCAACGGTCTCTCGAATATTCTCCCGCCGTCTACGTGCTTCGCGTCGGCCTCAGTCAGCGCCCTCAAAATGTCTGACTCACCAGAGCCTCCGCCTTTTTCTATAAAACCCTGCTCTTCCGCCAATGAAGTATCAATCACTTGCAATTTTCGACCTCAGCACAATGTTCGCTTCACCGTACGCTCCGCACAACCTCAACACACTATCTCCTAGAGACCGCTATGTTTCTGCTCTATCCCGAGTCCACCAGGCTGAGGTCGAGTACGCTGCATACCTTGCGCAGCAGGAACACAATAAACGCGTCGAAGCTCGGCAGCGGCAAAACGAGCAGGCGCGCGCTGCCCGCGTTCGACAGGCCCAGCTGGAATACGTGATGCAGCAGGAGCGGGCCAGACGTCTTCAGATTCACCAACTGCGCGATGTGCAGGCCGTGAAGAGAATGCAGATGCTTGTCGTGCATGCAGTCGTGTCTGCCTTGCTCCGCAGCGAACCTCGGAACAATTCAACTCAGGCGCAGGTTGAGCGGCGCCCTGTGGAACACGCGCCGAAGTCGAATCCCTCTCCTCAGCTAGTACGTATGTTCGGGTCGCATTTTGTATTTGACCTCACATTTGCTCTACAGCAGCGGAGGAACCACGTCCGCTTTGTGCGCCGCCCGGAAACGGCTGTGGAAAGCTCAGTATCCGCAGCGCAAACTGCGCTGAAGCGCCGCCTCGCCTCGGAACCCAACGTCGAGGTTCATGCCACTATACAAAGTATTCTGTCGAACCTATCATCTGGCTCCAGGAATGCAGACGTCGTCCCGAAACCCACCGCAGCCATCCAGAGGGTCGCGCGCGCGTTCCGAGTCCTCTCCTCCGAGTTCGCATTCCCATCCCGGCTTGACTTCGTACAACAGCCGGCGGCGTCCGCCAACTACCCTGCGGCCAAGTTGCCGTACACGCCCCGGAACGGCCCGGTGCGGAACTACGAGAACGCGCTGAACGACCTCCTCTCGCAGTTGGACGCTATTGATAGCGAGGGGGACGCGGTCGTGAGACGGCAGCGGAAGCTCGTCGTTGGAATGGTCGAGAAGGCGCTCGAAGACCTCGATAGGATTGTAGAAGGACGGTGGAAGTTGCAGGACACGCAGGGAAACAACACTCGTCTGGGCCCAACCGCGTCACCAGCCGCGGTGAACGACGATCCCACTATCGCTGCATCGAATCCCGCTCCTGAAACGGAGGTGCAATCACAAACGACTTCGACCCCAGAAGACGAGTGCCGGCCCGCGCCTCCTGCGCGGGAACCATCTCCCGTTTCACCTAATAACGGGCAGGAACGAGCGTCACAGGCACCCGTTCGTTCTGTGGAAGTTGAAGAACAGAAGGGATCTTCGCAAAGAGAATCGGAAATAATAACCACTTCCGATTCGCAGCCCACGAATGTCCTGGTGGGAAAACTGGAACTCCCGGCTGCGGTGGAATCTCGCTGTGTTCAGGACAAACTTCGCGTTGTTACGCCTTCGCCCCTGGAGTCACTCTCTGTCGTACCCTCGTCTCCAGAGTCGCCCTCCGTTGCACCCTCGTCCCCGGAGTCGCCCTCCGTTTATTCGAGCGAAGAAAGCACGACGGGGAACCCTGTCTCCCTGTCATCCCCAAAGTCGCTTTCTCTAGCGGCGCCCCTTCCCGAGGAAGACCTTTTCGTTGTTGATGAAGAGCGGGACAACGATTCAAGTTCCGTCTCGAGCTGGTCGGAAATTGAGGACTGACAGTAGTAGAATACAAAAATAACCATGTAATTATTTGTAATCCAGTGTCGCAAAAGGGCTTTGTCGGAGATAAGTCTATATAAGAAAATATAAGGCGGGATAAGTCTGTAAGGTTTTTCGGGGGTCTATAGAGTTCAGAAAGGCGCTATCCTCGGTTATACGTGCTTATGGAACTTATAGGACTTATAGGCTCTTAAGCCCGGTTAGTGGAGCTTATAGCTCCCTATGGTATAGCTTCTTGCCGAGGACCCTTACGGCGAATCTCTCCCCGCTTATTCGAAAATTCACACGACCTTCGTAAGAGAGAATTATTTATTGTCTAGACATACAGGTACATGAAAGTAATAAAGATGGGTGCGCTAGTGTGAGAAATGTTTTTAAGCATCGGGACCAACTGCACGCAAGGTATACCTTCAGCATGAGGCAACAGTGATGAGGTATCAAGTGCCCTGATGTGATGGACAGGTAGCGACTCGGAGAGGAAGAATAGAGGGAGAGACAAGACGGGGAGGCTCACCGCAGTGACATTGTCGCATGGCGACGAGTGCGTGTCAATGTGGACTTGAACTAGGGCCACAAGTCATTGTTCTATGGTCACCAGTCAGACACCTGCCGAACAACACAGAGTAACCACACCAGTGCATCAAGCGAGATTCGGGACTGCGGGCATGGAGGGTGTGGCGGATGGTGGTCAAAAGCGAAGAGAGGTGGAGTCACGGAGTTACATTTGGGTGATTTATATCTATTGCGGTAATATGACATCACTTACTCCATATATGTAGCAGCCCCGACGGTTCCTCGTCCTCGTATCATCACTCACACTCTACAATGCCTGCAATGTGTCGATTCGACTCAGGCACCATCCATGTCTTCAATTCCGAGCCGAAGAGAGAAGCTGTCGCAAAATATTACTGCGGAAGCCAGAGACTTATAGTCTCTTATAAGCAGTGTTGTAAGTTAAGGCTAAGGCCTTAACAACTTAAGGGCTTAACATGAAGTTAAGCTAAGGCCTTAACATCAGCCAGGTTGAAATTAAGCCCTTACTTAAGCCTTAATATCATACAACCATGGACAAATGATCTTTCAGCTCAAGGCAAAATTAGTGTCTCTTAGCAGACAATCTGTACCAAAAGTTCAAAACACAAAAATCTGGTCCTATAGAGTTGTTGCTGCCTGGCCGATAGGCTCTTCATGTTGGGATCATTCCCCATTTTTACTTATTGGCACAGCCTTCTACTAAGTTGTAGAGGCAAGTGAACGTGAAGTTTCTTGCTGTATGTTGAGAAATGACTCATGCAATGGATTTGAAGGTTAGACTCAATATTCTTCCCCACATTTGACATAACGTCCCTAGTTTTTGATGTTCTTCTTCGTGATATTAACCCTTAATCTACTGGATTATTTCGATCAAATCGACAGTCACGCGTCACGCACCCCCCTGTCGATGTCGAAATTCGGTCGAGGTCACGTGTCACGCAAGCGACTGTCGAATAGGTTGACAGTCACGAAAATCCCCCAAAATCGTTATAAAATCAAGAAATAAAAATTTCCGTCTTTCAGTGTCTTAAAAAGACAAGAATCTACCGATTTCTCTCATCTTTAAGCCCCTGGCACTCTTTCCTTGCCAAACGGTTCTTTTCTTGACCCAAACCAATGCCAACAGAAAATAACAATAAAATACAATAGGTAACATGGAATGAATCCAAATATTTTCAGGATATACTAGGCCTCTTGGCTAATGAAAGGTGCATCATTTCCGTGAGATGTCGAATTTTTTGTCCCAGTCACGCTCAGTCGGGAGGCCTGTCGAAATGTCGAATAGGTCAAACGGGTCACGCGTCACGCCCGGTGTCGATTTGAATGAAATAATCCAGTACCCTTAACTTCATACCCTTAATTAACCCTTAACTTCCATTAAGGCTTTAACTTCAGTTGAGACCCTTAATAAGGCCTTAAATTACAACACTGCTTATAAGTACTTACACCCGGCCTGCAAGATCTCTATAATCACTCTGTAAATTGAATATAAGTAGCTATAAGCCTGTAACCCTGTGTAACCCCTTATAGTCGCCCAGGCCCTTTTGCGACATTAGAGATTTTGAGAGAGACGATGGACAATATTTTGTGCACTGAGCACGTTCAGGTTCGGCAAATTCAGGTCGACTCACTGGACATTGCTACGTTTGATTCAGTTGAACCAAAAAGTATTCAGTGCAACGTTTGTGATGCTACAAGCACTTTCGATTCCGCTACTGTAGTTCCGAGCCGGTCTTTTCCTTTTCGCTTTAAAACGACGCAAGTTCGGCTTGAAATTCGAAATTCGATGGCCGGGCTAGATCTTGTCTCGAAACCAATGGTTTCAGGTTGGCTGCAGGCTGCCTCAGGCGAGTCGGACATAAGAGGCCACTGCTGTCTAGAACAGCGTTTCTTGTCCCAGAAAAATGAGCATCTGCTCTCACAGTCACGAGTGCGTCAGTCAAAGCTGTTGCGAGCGCTTCAGCCGCCTTTTGACCGTGCACCTCGACTTTCTCGCCCGCAATGGCAGACATAATCGGCATTGTAACTGGCGCTATCGCGCTGCTCGACACGGCATCGAAAGCTCTTGAAAGCTTAATCGATGCGTACAACGCACCGAAAGAACAGCGAAAAATGCTCGAAGAAATGACCGCTCTCCGGCCAATGCTCGTCGAGCTCGATTCAGAGAAACGCGTTCAAGCTAATCCCTCCAGTCGTATTCTCGCGCAAATGACGGAGCCCCTCAAGACATTCAAGACGAGCATGGGGCAATTCGCTCTGAAGTTGTCCGAAGGCAAGAAGCTGCCACTACAGAAACGATTAACATGGTCGTGGATTAAGAAGGAGGCGGAAACGTATCTGGAGGAATTCGAACGGATGAAGTCGTCGATCAGTATCTGGTTGAACATGTACACTGGGTGCGGCTCCTCCCTCCCACTATACGCCTGACTCACTCTGCACCACCAGGGATATTGTCCAAAACGAGCACAGCGGTGAGTAGAGAGTTGTACAGCGTTTCGGCGAAGCGGGACCATGCAGCGATCATTTAGATATCCGCGCTGAAATCAAGAAAGCGAACCGCGAACACCAGGACGAGCATGGTTGTGAGTAGGACGTATTACTATTACACCGTCCCAAGATAGTCTAAGAATGGCCCTAGTACAACATCGGCAGCTCAATAGTGCGTCAGTTTCACCAGAGCAAGATCTCATAGTAACTATTCCGGCCGCTTATTAGGCATTCTGATTCAAAATGACGACGCCCACCGTAAACAAGAGCAAGATCATGAAGGTGAACAGATCTTACCCGTATATTTGTTTATGTTCTGGAACTGGCATAGCTGCCAAACGGGACCAGGTCATGCAATGGATTACCCCCTTGAACTTTTTCCAGCGCCAACAGCTTATATTCGAACTCAGCAGACTGGAACAGGTGAATGGCTGCTCGCAGATGCCCAATTTCAAAATTGGCTATCGAGCTCGGGGGGTGTTCTGTGGTGTCGCGGAATACGTGCGTTGATTCTGCCGCGGTTTTTGCTGTAATTTTATTGTACTACAGCTGGTGCGGGAAAGACTGTTCTCGCGTGCGTTTTATTTACACGCTCATTTGGCCATAACTCATCGCATTCCTCGTAGATCAATGGTCGTACATCACCTTCGAGACGAGGTTCAAGCTCACACTAATGACATTGGCGTCGCATGCATCTATTTGGATCACAAGGACACTGAAGCTCAGACGATCCGGGATCTCCTCGCGAGTCTCTGGAAAGAGCTCGTCGTGGACAAACCGATACCTACTACAGTACACAAGCTGCATGATCACCACCGTAAACGAGGAACCAGCCCTGCTCTCAATGATGTCCTCCAGATTCTGCACTCCATCATCGCCGAATACTCGAAAATCTACATAGTTCTCGATGCTTTGGACGAATGTCCTGAGTTAAAACGCGATGTTTTACTCGAACACTTGTCAAAAGCGATGGAAGGGACTGCGGTCAACCTGTTCCTAACTTCGCGACCGCATATTACCCTTCATCCCTACTTTCCAGATGCGCAGACTCTAGATATCCGCGCCAACACAGGCGATCTGTATCAATTTGTTGATGAGTACATTAGCAAGTCGCGGAACCTATCCAAACATATACGGACACGCCCCGAATTATGGGAGGAAATCCGGACCAAGATCGTCAGTGAGTCTGACGGAATGTGAGTCTCGTCTCATGTGAATCTCGATAGACTCAATATGAATGATTCTTGTTGAGGTTTTTGGTTCCGAAATTACATTTGGATTATCTAAACCAGAAGAAGACTGTCAAAGCTCTTCGGGATGCTCTGCAACAGTCTCCAAAGAGCCTGACGAACTTGTATGACCAGGCCATCGAACGAATCCAGAGTGACGAGAACGAGGACAACAGAAATGTGGCTCGGCTAGCTCTAATCTGGGTCGCAAACGCGAAACGACTGCTCTCCGTTGCAGAACTCAGAGAAGCTCTGGCCGTCGAGCGTGGCGCCAGGTTTCTCGATCTCGAGAATGTGTTGGATATTGGCGATGTCATATCTGTCTGTGCAGGTTTGATCATCGAAGAAACACCTCACATTCGGCTTGTGCATCCCACTACACAGGAATACCTCGACAGCATCCAAGCAACTCAGTTTCCGGACGCTCAGTTAATTGTCGCCTCCACATGCCTCACGTATTTATCATTCGACTCTTCAAACCTCCGAGGCCAGGAAGGTGACCGGCGGATGAGGAAATGGGGCGAATTCTCCTCGTTCCTTTCATATACCCCATACTGCTTAATCCATGCAGTCGGAGAACCCGAACTGGTTCTTTATGATGAAATTAAAGAATTTCTCAAGCATGGCCGCAAATGGATGGGCAACTTCGGCCTCCCTCCTCCATGGAATTATCTCGATTTGCCGGGGTTGTTTTCACCTCTCTGGATTGCAGCGGCATCCAACTTGACCAAAGTCTTTTCGAAGTTATTTGCCGAGGACCCATTCTCTCAATGAAACGATCGAAGGCCGTAGTATGCTCTCTGCGGCAGCACATTACGGTCATCTAGATATGGTTCGGCTCCTCGTGGATGACTTCGGTGTGGATGTCAACGCACCATGCCGCTCTCCAGGCCTGTATGCTGCTTCATGTCGCGGACACGAGCCTGTGGTCAGATTCCTACTCGATCATGGTGCAGAGCCCGACATTGTCGGCGACTTTAGGGAGACGGCATTGCACGCCGCGGCACGCTACGGTCATATTTCTGTTATCGACACACTCTGTCGACATGGTGCCGGTGTGAATGCAAGAGGAAAAACTGGGGATACTCCGCTTGGCATGGCTTCCCAGTATGGCACCATTGAAGCCGTTCAACGGTTGTTGAAATACGGTGCCGATGTAAATCAGGTGGCTTTTGTAGCCATCGCATACGCAGCGTACGCAGGATACTTTGAAGTTATTCGTCTTTTGGTGGGGAATGGCATAAACACACGCCTCCAAGGACCAAGCTACGGGACTGGGACGACTGTACTGCATGCCGCGTGGACTGGGGAACGAGAAAATATCTTCCGGTTCCTTCTCGACAATGGGGCTGATGTCAACGCAGGTGGACTCGGGGATACCATCCTGCATGTACTGTGCTCAACAAGGGAAAATCACTCATTTTCACCCTCGCTCGAAGAATTGGTCGGTTTGCTTATCGACAAGGGCGCGAACACCTATACGGCCCAGTTATCCCCTCTCCTTAGTGAGGGATATGTATATGATATCCCCCACTAAGGAGAAGGCTTTGTGGTAAAACGCTGCGGGCGGCAGAATTATTCACTAAATATCGCTATTTGTCTCTTAGATACCGCAATATCAACTCATTTCTTATCAGTAAGATGGATAAGACGGCGAGAGCGGCACGTACCTTGCCATCAAGCGCCATCAGAGATTGGCGCCGCGCAATTCGGTAAGAGCACGATGGGTGAATTACGCCATCAATGCCATCAATCCGCCAGCTGCGCCCGCCCAACTCGCGCATTCCCGCCGCCCCACTCACCATACTACTGTGATACTGTTTTTCTCTTCTAGACCTCGCAATGCTGTAGTAGAGGATGTACCTACAGACAGCATGCATCAAACTTCCCATTCGCTACCAGACAACTACAGGCTCGCCGTAGAACTGCTTTTGTGGCCTGGACAAGCACGCCGGACTTTGCGCCCTTGCCCTCAGACTATCGGCGCATAGAGGGATGGTCAAGCCGGCTCCACAGTGCCTCAGCCACCGAAATAGTGTGGGTCCACCACTTACCGAGCACTTTGCCATAGATTTTGCTCATCGTAGGCAGACTGGTAAAAAGTCTACTGCTGGCGCGCAAATCGAGGCGGAGGGCAAATTTCTCGCGCCTCGTCTGCATGCGAGTCGCCCCTTGTTTTTCCCTCCTTCAGCGCTGCAACGCTTCCCGCTGCCCACAATGTCTCCATGATCAAGAACGCATCCATTGGAATGGCCCGAAACTGCTCTTTCTGGTCTGCATTTTTTTTCTAGCGACGTCCCCTGCGCATTAACAACGAAGGCTACATGTTCCTGCTCCTCGCCAGACTGCCCGACGACGAGGATTACTGTGCTGCCGTCAACACCGCCTTCTGCTTTGCTAGTTACCTCGGACTAGGTGCTACCGCGATCAGCTGCTATTGTGCACCGCAACATTCTCGACTCGGATGACGAGGAGTATGTCTGCTCCCCTCAGTTTACCGCCAGCGGGATGTTCTCTTGGAAGACAATAGGTGTCAAACACAGGCAGACTTTATCCAGAAGGACATGACCAAGTAATTAATGTAGTAGACGGGTCGTGCTAGAAGGAGGGTCGTAGATTGTCTTATACCGTAGATGGATTGCTAGCCACTGTGAACTAAATTGCTTTTAATTTACGCCATTGAATGAGCTCGGAGGGAAAGACTTCGGTGAGCAAGCCGAGATTCTGTCACGAACTGATTGATGCATCAACTCAGTCGCGAACTGATTATGTTGACTGCTTCGTGTACTTCCACTCGGCCACATGGCTTCAAAATTTGTCAGAGGCAAATACCCCACATTTCCTTCACTTTTGCTTTTTTGACCCAGCAATTTCAAGTTTCAAAAATCTCAGCTCGAGCTACAAGTTCAGTGGTTTAATTTTATGATACTGAGATGGCCACGGACCTGCTGTAATATTCTCAGAAATATGGAGCCACTGAAACGAGAGGTACAAGTAAATCTTGCTGTACTTAGTATCACGAACTGATATCACGTTCGGAATCCATTTCCAACTTAGGTAGTGATCGTCCGTCTCTCTTGTTACTGCCACCTTGTATCACTGCCCTCTTGGCAAATGCATGCAGGACGCCGGCCTCTGGCCTGCGAAACCAAACCACAACCACCGACCATTCCTCAAACGCTAGTTGGCCAAGTGCGTGCTTAATACCAGTACATTGTACCATAAGTATAGCTGATCAAGGTTGTCCTTCTCGGAGCCGCCGGGCGAGGCTCTACGTGAACGTGCGCGGATGATGAGTTCACAACATTAATGGACCCTTCCCTCCTCAATTCATTGCCAACCACGGAGTTTTCATCGTAGACACAGACTTCAATACAAAATCGAAAGACCGTTCAAGGGTGGGTGTCGGTTTCAACTCTGGCAACTATCGGGGAGAGGACGGGCTGTCTTTTTTTCCCCCGCTTGTATGCATGTTCTTCTAACTCTCCTTTTCTTTGCTAGGAAATGAGGAGCGGGAGCAGCACGCTAAGACAAAGCAGGCGGGTGCGTCCCTATTTTTATGCGACATTCAAAAGTTGGTTGTAGAATCTCGAGAAGGAAGCCCGGCACACCTTGTATACTCGGGACCGAGAACACCGCGCAGGATATTACTCTCTGGTCGGGCTCCTAAGGACCTACATAAGACATGATACCCTGCGCCCTCGTCCCAAAAAGATACCTCAAGGTGCTTTCCTCGTCCGTTGCGCAAGAAACCAAGGATCTGCCGTGCAGCTGGCACCACCAACAGCAACGATAACAATCCCAACAGAGACAACACTGAGGGCACGCAGCAGGAATCCTGCCTCGCAGACAAGGATGCGCACTGGGGGATTTTCTTTGACGTGATCCGACAGTGCCCTTTCTCAAGGATTGTTTCATGACTCCAGCAGGCGGTCATGCTCCGCATTTGCCCCGACGTACCACACTTTCAAATCCCCAAAGGGGAACAGGTTGATTGTACGGGATCTCACATCCGCCCTACGACGCCAGACTCTATTCTGCTCGCTTCTGCATCCACTCCGAAGGCCACAACTGGATCTCGTATCCATTTGCCACCGAGTCTCCTCCACCTCCCGCCGGCACCTTGCGTCAACGACAAAACCAGTGGAACATTGAACTGAGGTTTAGACTTGGAGTGCTATTTCTGGGGAAGTCCGCATCAAAACACTGTGGTATCCGCGAGCCTGAGTCTCGCACTCCGTCAGCCTCCAACACTGAGGGCAGCGGCGCAGCTCCCGACATACGAAGAATAATGTGATGAGTAAGCCGTTCAAGCTTTGTTCCGTTCAACGCTGACGTACATGCGTGGTTCCTGTAGTCTTGTTCCTCATACTCCCGGTTCTTCGCTGCCTATATATGTAGAGTTCTCTCAAAGTGAATTACAGAAACACTTATTCTGTTCATGGTGAATTTGAAGACATGCGTAGTATTTGAAGTGGATTTTGTTCCGAACGTGAATTATAACATTCCCCCATGTCCGCTGATTCCTTTCCCGAATTTATAGCCCCAACTGGGCGGGAACGCGCGAGTTGGGCGGGCGCGGCGGGCGGATTGATGGCATTGATGGCATAATTCACCCATCGTGTTCCTACCGAAGTGCGCGGCGCCCAAACCGGGGCTGACCCCTGATGGCGCTTGATGGCAAGGTACGTGCCGCTCTCGCCGTCTTATCCGTCTTACTGATAAGAAATGAGTTGATATTGCGGTGTCTAAGAGACAAATAGCGATATTTAGTGAATAATTCTGCCGCCCGCAGCGTTTTACCACAAAGCCTTCTCCTTAGTGGGGGATATCATATATATATCCCTCACTAAGGAGAGGGGATAACTGGGCCGTATAGGTGGGCGCGAACGTGCACGTGGAAGGAGGCTCGAATGGAACTCCCTTGGGATGCGCGGCTTATGCTGGCCGAGAGAATATCTGTCGGATCCTCATTGAGCGCGGCGTAAAGGTGAATCTCGGCTGGACGGACAAGGATGGCATAAGTTGTAATGCATTGTGGCTTGCGGTATCCAAGGGACACATAGGCTGCTTCAATCTCCTCAGGCATCACGGCCGGTCAGAAAAATCCGGCCAACCAAAAGGTTTCGCACTCCAAGAGCGAAGATGATGCCATTGTCATGCAGAGGGCGTTGTTGAAGCCTTCCGATATTCGAACTTGTGGTCATACAGATAAACGATGAAGACTCTGGCGTGAAATGAAGAGGGGATGCACTCATTTTAGTTCTCTTACAAACTTCACAATCGCAATCGCGTGTCGATAGTTCTTCGGTTGGCCTTGCTAAATTCTTTCTGACGAGTCTGTTCAGATAATTAGAACCGTTTCTGTTCCCATTTTGCCATATACAGATGGAAAGAGCCGGATGTCTCTCATTTTCACCTGAGTGAGGAAAGCAGTAAAGCGAGACATTGATATGGAATCATGATAAATAGCACATATATTAATTAATCTTACACGTCTGCGTCTCCCCTTGCCCATCCCATACATAGCCATGGAAAATGTTGCCCCAAAAACGCACCTCTGCGCCACCGCTGATCGCGCACGCCTCGTCATCGCGACAGATGTCCCCATCCGCCTCGACCGCGCTGATCAATTCCGCCGCCAATCCAACCGTAATATGTTCCTCGCGCGCGACTTCCGTGGTGGTCTTCGGCCCGGAGAGAGCGAGTAATCCCGAGAGCCGGGCGGCGAAGGCGACGTGCGAGTACGGTGGCGTGTGCAGGACACTGAGCCCCGAAGGAAAGGTGCGCATGCTGATCGTGGGCGTGGTGCACGCTCCGAGGTGCGGAATAACCTGCAGGAGTGTCGCCGGCGGGACCAGTGCTGGAGAAAGACGAAGATCAATGCCAAGGATGAGACGAACCAAACAAAGGCGGCCTACCGACACCGCGCGCGCGGTTCCAGCCACCCCAGACTTCGTCAAGGGCAATAATTCCGCGGTCCTTCAGCATACCGCGCGCCTCCCTGCTGGAATTGGACGAGCCCTGGAGAACCGACGCGAGCTCCCGTGCGAGCTGTTCTATCCACCGCCGCTCATCCTTCATCATATCCAAAGTAACGGGCGCATTCGACATCTCCAGGCCCAGCTGAGACAGTGATGACCGGATAAAGGTAGCTTCCTCAGGCTCGGTCGAAGGAACGAGCGCGTCCCCCGCAAACGACGATGCGGTCGCAGCGGTCGTCGACGATGCCGTTAGGCGCTCGTTGAGATCCGCGGCGAATCGTACCATATCCCTCGCTTTGACCCTCAGCGCTTCTAAATCTTGAAAGGCATCAGTCATGTCGGTGGTACGCCCTTGCGCCGAGTTTTCCACATTGCGAAGAATGCCAGCTGTAAGCGAAGAGGCATTCAAGATGGGTCCTTTGATAGAGTTCGCACTTACTGATGCCTGAACGATTGGAATCTCCCGCAGCTGCGTTGCCCAATATAGCTGGGGCGTTGTTTCCGGTACCAACCTGGGAAGGAAAGGCGCAAATAAATTAGGCCCAGGTCCCCACTCATCACGTATGAATGAAGATGACAAACATACCCAGGCTTTGCTCTTGATTGCTGTACGGAGTACACCGTAGAAGGCTTTATCGCCGCCCTTGCGAAAGCTGATCTTGATGAGACGGGAGGGCGCTGCATCATCATCGTCGCTTGGGTCGGGAGATGCAGGACGGGAAGATGGCGCGGACTTCATGCCAACTGTCGCAACGGGCAAGTTCGTCCCACAAATCTCACACGAACGGATGGATGGGTGGTTTAGGAATGTGCAGGCGGGACATGCGATCGCACTTGGCTGTCGACGATGGGTTCCCGATGAGATCCATGGCGGGTGCAGAGAAGGCACCGAACGGCTTGCGGGAAGTGATGATGAGAGCTGGGGTGGTGATGCAGTAGCTGCTGGCGCTGGCACAGAGTCACGAGAAACACCGCAAAGCCCACAGACGCGAGCAGCAGCCGGACTAAGCCCAGGTGGATTACGATACCCACAAACCTGGCACTCCCAGCTCTCGAAAGGTGTCTCTGGTCCGTCACTTGAACCTGAATCGGCAGCTTCTGCCGAAGGGACTGAAATATACAAGGTGACCTTTGGAGACGACTTGAATAGCCCAGCATAATAGTCTGTCCGGAGGATGTAGGAGAGATCCAGAGCAAAAGAGTGGGTAGCCTCGTGCTCGGTGGAGATGTAGAATAACCGGTGGGTGGTTACATGAATCGTTCCAGATTGGTGGCTTGGAGACTTTTGCAAGCTAATTCACCTTTAGCCGACAGGCACAACTGTGGCAGACATACCCATCGTAGATTCCCACTCCGTCCTGGCTGGACAGAAGTTCCTCGTCGTTGTAAAGTAATGCTGGAATTGGTATCGTCCCGTCTACCAATTTCGTAGAGCGACGAAGAGTCATACCGCTCTGCGGGGCAGCAAAGATATTGGCTTCAAAAACCAAGGGTTCTGAATAGCAAGCGTTGAGTCCGTGTTAAGAGCAAGATGCAATATGTGGCAGTGCCGATCCATCTCCGACTATCTCAGATTGCCTCCGATTGCCCATGACCTCTCTTGTACCTTTGCGCACCGGCGTGTCCCTGGAAGTGAAATTATCGCCGCCTCCAAATGACAGCGATACTCACAAGCTAGCCCTTTGTCTACACCCTTGGTCCTGGCTTGGGGGGCGCTGGAATGACCCGTGGGTCGCAACTGGTCTACCTTACACGAAGATGCATCTCAACAAAGTAAACGAAGGGTTTTAAATATGCTCGTACATCCACTGCACGCACGGGGTTACAATGTTTTACGATACAATTCGCGCGGAGTAGGAAAGTCTACAGGCTGGCCGTCCTTTTCTGGCCTCAGCGAAGCCAGCGATCTCTCGGCGCTGATCGAATGGGCTGTCGACAAAGTAGGGGACGTGCGCTCGGTTGTAGTACTGGTAATCCGCTACTGATGTTCATCACTGTCCGCCTAACATTGCTTTTACAGGGATACTCCTACGGGTCTCTGATTGCCTCGCTGCAGCCCGTCCTACCCAATATTCCGACGTCGCACGTCTTGCTCTCATACCCCCTGGGGGTTCGAGGGTGGTTGACGCTATTCAAGTCGCGGTATGCGGAGGCACTAAAAGAGCTACTTCGCGACACCGCGTCGAACGTGCTAGTGGTGTTTGGCGACTGCGACCAATTCACATCCGTTGCGGCGTATCGAACGTGGAAAGATACCCTCGAGACGCCTCCGGCTGCGAAACTCAAGTGTGTTGAAGTGAAAGACGGCTCGCATTTCTGGCGAGACAATGACGGCGATGAGCTAGTCGAGCTGGTGTCAGGATGGGTGCCCTGAATGGTTGTCAGCGGTGTTTTGCTTTTGTTGTTTTCATCCTTCTTCGTAGGCTTCGAACACTTTTTCAATTTTGATGGTTCTTTTTGTTCGCGCCCACGTTCTGGTTCGCAATGTACTCAACACATGCATGTAGCAAGAACACAGAAAGGTTGTGTCAAGGCCCGGGCTGTCCTTTACCCCAGGAAATGCGGGACGAGCGCCCACCAGAACGGATCCGTCGAGACATTGGATTAGTCAATAAGAGCTGTCGTTCTTGTAGCCTCAACTCCAATTTTTCAAGTCCGTTCCACCAAGGTCATGAATCTAGAGTGAAGTGTGTCCGTTTCAAGGGTCAAGAAAGTCTTCAGGCCTGGAGCTCGAAAGTTTAATAGTTCCCTGCTGAGGCAGAAGAGTGTTGAGCATCCCGAGGGCTTCATCGCGAGGCTTCTCGAAGTTTCAGCCTCAGGCAGAATTCCAGAGATTTCAAGTAGGTGAAGCTTCTTGAACGTCGGCGACCCCGAGTTAGATCTTGTTTTCACGCGTGTCGAGGTCTGGAGCATTCTCAGGCGCCGAAAATTTCAAAGATCGCCCGACAAGGCGGGACTCGTGAAGCGTTTGAGTTTTGAGGCATTTTCAAGTTGAAGACTGGTCTCGCGAGACTGTTGAATATCGAGTCTGGGAGATGTATTGAGGGTTCTTGAATGGGCCTTGAGGCATTCCACAGAAGCTGTCTTCAATCTTGACAGATATCGCACTGATCAAGTTCAAGTTCTTCAAGTTCCTGGTTAAAACTCGAGGCATTCCGGGGGAGTCATGAATTTGAGTCGGGTCCTCGGGCCGGACTTTTTCAACGCAGAAAATGAGTCGCCGGGTCAGAAAATTCGAGGCATCCGTCAGGTTAAAGGACAGTGACATCCCATGAATCGAATATCTTGAGGTTGAGACGATCTGGATTTTGAGCAACAGCAATATCGAAGGCACTTCGGGCTCCACGTTTACAATTTTGATGGTCTGTCAGTGAGCTCGGTCTCCGGTGGTCTTGGACGTCTTGCAGGGTGGCGGTCTTGAGGCGGAACGAAGTGGATCGACTTGAGGCCTTATATATATTCGATCCTCGAGTCTTGAGGCATCAAGGCGATTTTTTCGAGTGGTGGGCAAGCCTGAGGCCTTCATGCCTGTCTAGAGTTTCAAGTACGTCGAAAGTCCGGAGCGTCTGAGGAATCAGGTCTTGAGGTCTCGATTTCCAATTCTTGAACCTGAAACAGCCTTGTGAGGCAGCGAACAATGCCAAGCAATGAGGATCGGGGCGGGGAAAGAACTCAGAAACCTGGTTGGAACCAAGGGGTGAAGAACGCGTCAGGTGGCCTCAAGAGGGACCTACCTAGTACTTACCCAAGGCCGGGATGGTCCAATTGCTGATGAGCTTTGGTTCGGCTGGCTGAGGTCAAAGGTGGGATCGCTGGATCGCTAAAGGTTGAACGTTGAATGGCAAGAAGTCGGGGTTTCAATTTTCAAAATGCTCCGAGTCGTCGGCTACCGATGGCTGACCGCGCGTTTTGGATTCCAACTTGATTGCCTTGTCTGACTACTTACTTGCTCTCTGTGCGACGCGTGTGGCGGGATCGAAGTTATGGCTACGTCGCCGACGAACGTCGTGGACGAAGGAACTCAGAGGGAGTGAACGTCTGGATACAGTTCAGCGATGTATTTATGCTCGCCACCAGCCCGTGCCAGCCTTGACTCGAAATCCATGCCAGCACCTGCCACGAACATCCATCCGGCGCCAGGTCGATATCAATAGCGCTCTTGACATATGTGCTCGACTCCCCTCCGCCTGCGCCGGCTCCTCCGAGCATCTATGCGTGCGTCTAACTTCCACTTTCGCTCCCTCCTGCATCCACCCCACCTCCTCTCACCTCGATACTGATACTGGTACAAAACGCGCTTCGCTTAACGCGCGCGACTGCCTAGACCGATTGAATGCCTTGGGTTTCCATGCACATACAGACAAGTGTGTGCCAGCGTCAGTCCCGTTACAATGTTCAAAATTGTTGAGAATGGGGTGAGCCGAATTCAGCGCAAATTACCTGCGACCACTTAGATTCAACTTTTCTACAGTTAAGGCAGGCAGGCTTAGGATGAGGGTTCGAAAGCTCACCACAGCTCGCGGTGTATGCGATCTATTTCGGAGCAACAAAAAGCCAGCTTCGTGATTGAATTGTCTCTTGATCCCACCACTGCTTCTTCTCACACATCACTGTTTCTTCTTGGTTTCTTCTCACATATCGTGGCGACATGCCGGGAGGTTCGCGGGAAATACACTCGTTTAGTACCTAATTATCTATTGCATTCGGTGGCTTCGTCACGAAAAGTTCCGACTTGGTTTCGTGCAGAACATCCAATCCGTCCTCATGCGCCTTTCGATCTGGGACTTTATCGACAAGTTCATTGTGGACCAATGGAGAGCACAACCACCCGTGGTCAAAGTTGATCTCACTGGTAAGACCGTCATCGTGCTGGGCGCCAACACTGGCATCGGATTTGAGGCCTCCAAGCACTTTGCCGCGATGAATCCTGCACGGCTTATCCTAGCGTGCCGAAGTCAGAGTAGAGGCCAGGCCGCCGTGGACGGTACGTTGCCAGTGTTTCAGCTCAAGATTATAGTTCCTTTCAATAATGTTCACTTCGCACCAGAACTGAGAGCTGCTAGTGGTTACTCGAAGGCAGAGCTCTGGATCATTGACCTCACGGATTTCGCGTCCGTGAAGCAATTTGCGAACAAATTCGAGCGCGACGGTGGTCGCCTAGATATCCTCGTCGAGAATGCAGGCATCAGCTCTGTTAAATATGAGGCTACGAAGGATAATTGGGATATCTCGTGCGTTCAAGTCTGTCTCCCTCGATCCCGGGGCTCAACATTGAGCGCGCACGCCGCGAGGGCAGCCTTCAAGTCAACCATCTCTCCACCTCGCTTTTGGCCTTCCTCCTTCTTCCGGTGATGGTAAAAACCGCGCAGCAGCATTCCACGACTCCGAGGCTCGTAGTTGTTTCGAGCGGGACGCATTACTGGGTGGAGATCAATAAAGATATGTCCGAGAATCCCGACATACTCAAGACTATTGGAAGCGCCGAATACTCTACGGACAAGTACGCGCGCAGTGTCCGAAGGTACCTACTCCATTACCTAACATTCGGCCAG
The DNA here is from genome assembly GCA_014925785.1 of Mycena galopus ATCC 62051. Taxonomy (NCBI): domain Eukaryota; kingdom Fungi; phylum Basidiomycota; class Agaricomycetes; order Agaricales; family Mycenaceae; genus Mycena; species Mycena galopus. The sequence continues at coordinate 1,266,772 of WIQG01000019.1, forward strand.
GAACATGCAGGAAAGATATCCACTGACAAAGCGTATGTGTTCAAGTCCTGCGCCTTCCATCATTCATTGATCGATTATCCAAGTCCTCAACGTCTTTTTCGTGCGTGCTTTAAATGCCCGCCTCCCGCCCTCGACTCCGGTTGTCATCAGCGCCGTGGATCCCGGCTATTGCTATTCTGAACTCCGCCGTAACCTCACGGGTGTAATGGCGGTAGTGGACTGGCTTGGGGAGAAGGCCCTTGCGTTTCCAACAGAGGTCGGCAGCCGACGCCTCATATGGACGGCGGTCTCCCACCAAGATCATCCTGAAAAACTGCGGGGCCAGTATACGACTTTCCAGGTCTTGGAGGCTAGCGATTTTGTCTTGAGCCCGGAAGGCATCAAGATTCAGGACCGAACTTGGTTGGTTGAAGTCCAATTCTCAATGTCGTGTCGCATTCAATCACATTTCTTCGGGTTTTAGGGACGAGCTGGTCGAAATATTGGGCAAGGTGGACCCCAGAGTGATTGACATCGTCGACAAATACCTTTCACATGATATTGGTGTCTAAAACTCACTTTTACTTCTCCAAGACTCTCTTATTCAATCTTTGATTTCGTGCAAGCTTATGGTGATCCAATTACTCGCCTGGTAAACTTCCAGAGATGTGAATGTGCTGCTCCTGATTTCGGCCGCTAATCATCGCAAGCCGTGTAACTACTGCTCATGGTATGCACCTATGTCAGGTAGCGCCCCAGTCCACGTCCATGCCCGTGCCTACGCGGGTGCTCCTTCGCCGGCAAGATCGCCGCGACGATGACCGATGTCTGTCAAGCATCGAAATTTAATCAGCTCTCGCATTAAAGTGCGTACTCGTCAGTTGAGCGAAGCGAAGTGGAACGAGACGAAACGGTGCAGAACGAAGTGTGTAAGGAAACCTATTATAAGAAGGCAAAAGATGAAAGCGACCATTATTATTATTCTCACGATGCACCTGTCTCGCAAACGGCGTGTCGTCCTCCGTCCATTTTTCTTCGCCTCCCGTTCTTCCCGCTCCTCGCGCACGGAGTGCAGCGAGCTTGCGCAACTCGAGGGAGATGTGGAGTTACTGGAGGGTGTCGAGTTATGTGAAGCAGAAGACTGTCCGTCCCAACAACAACGACACCCCGCCTCGTCGCCACCCGCCGCCTCGCGCGCGAACACAGCGCCTCGCTCAGCCGAGAGCGTCGGGCAGCGTAGGCGTGCGCTTTCCATCCCGTATTGCCCTCGTTTGTGTCGAGCTCTCGCCTCCTTGCCTTCCCTCATCCCGTCTTCTCTCAAGCTCTGTACGCGCTCCTCAGCTGGATTTTCCATAATGTTCGACTTCGCTATCAGCTTCCCTCCTCACCAAGACAGTGGCCGGCGCTTTCAAACAAATCTAAGCCAACACAAACTGGAACTTGAACTGGTCCTGAATCAACGCCTAATCTGAGGATTGCAGACGAGCGCTTCCAGATTCATTTCTTTCCGGCTCACACCGGTCGTCCGCGTTCTGGATTTATTCTGGCCCGGTAACTGAGTTTCACTTGTTCAGAACTGGTTCATTTTTCGGAATTGAAATGCCTCCGGTCCTCCATAATAATGCGTTCTTCCTGTCTGGAAATGCCGAATGCGCGACACAAGCTCTGAAAGGCCGTCCCCACATCTTGTTCTAGCCCGCATTAATTTGGCTCATAATGAAAATCGCGTGAGTAAAATCCTGTGGTGCACTAAATTTTCTCCGGCGACACCAACAGTGACGCTCCCGACCTCAAATCCGTTAATAAAGCAGGCAGTAGGTCGATCCAACAATTCTGCTCAGTGGTTGTAGAGGGTTGTAGTCCGCAACTTGGCAGGCCCGCGATTCAAACCATGTGCGTATGCTGTCTGTGCGACATGAAATCTCAATTTGGCCACCGCCGCTCGCTGCCAGCCAAAAGATTAATGAATGGCTTCTAAAATAAGTATATTACTGTGTAGGCCAGAGACACAATGAATGTTCGAGCAACACACACGTCGGCGGAGAGTAAAGGCACACACATATACACGCTCCCATTTGGGTATCACCATGGTTGCCATGTTTACTCGCGGATCGGAAGAACATGTAATAGGGATCATTACTGAATCTGACTTTGTTCTGAATCTCAACGTTCCCTCGAGCGCACTGAGCCACCGAGATGTAAGCTTTTACTTTTCTGTTCAATGTGCTCCCCTCACGCTCTAAAGGCCACTCCCCGATGAGCGCCCCCGCCAGAGCGTAGCCAATCTCATCGGGCGGTTCGAGCAGCAGAAGAAGCGGCAGTCGATTTCGCCCCGTAGCAATAGCGTAGCCTCGAATATTACCGGCGATTCAGCCAAGGAGGAGGTCAAAGAGAAGCGCGAGTGGCCCCCAAAGCCCGCCTCGAACGATAAACCCGCCCCAATCGTCCCATCTTCGTCATGGAGCCGAAGACAATCAGAGGCGCCAGCGGGGAAGTCCTCGTCGCCCCCGGTGGCTGCCGCGTCCCTTGCGGCCTCGAGGATAGTGGCCTCGCCTCAGTCCGTTGAGGACCCAGTCGTACCACCGCACATCGATACTCAACCTTTCGAACCCTTGATCACCATAGATCCTTCTAGCCCTGCAACTCCAAAGCCAGCTACACCAGCAACCCCAGTCCCAAAGTCCCCAGCACCTGCAAAAACTCCAACAAAGATGCCAGCGGCAAAATCTGCTCCCAAATCCCCAGCAGCTGCACCAATGAAGGCCCAGCATACGGGGCAGTCCTCCACCTCCTCTCGCAAACCCGCGACAGGAGCAACGGCGCCAAAGGCGTCCCCCGCCCCCGCCAAATCGGCTTCGGCGCATGCCAAACCGTCGCCCGCCGCTGCGGCCCGCGCCGAGGCCGCCCGAGCAAAGACTCCGTCTCGAGCCGGCGGCCACCACAGTACGCACAGTGTCACCTCCCCCGCCGCGCGCCCCAAGACTCCGAGTTCACACCCCGCGGGCTCAGGGTCTGGTTTGTTTGCGCCCACCGCCGCGTCCCTTGCCCGCTTGCGCGATTCCCAGCCGCTGCCTCCGCCCAAGAAGAAGGTTACGCTGAGCGCCGACGCTGCAGAGCGGCTGAACAAGCCCACCGCTGCATCCAAGGCGCGCATGGCCGCGGCTGCGGCGCTGGCGCCCGCGCGCGGAGCCAAGCCTGGTGCGCGCGGCGGTGCTACTAGAGGCACACCGAAGAAGGCTGCCCCCGCTTCGACGAGGCCGAAGAAGGAGGCGGCGGCGACTGAGGCGGCTGCCGTGGCGGGAGGCGCTGCTGCAGCTGCTGTCGCGGTGGATGCCGGAGATATTCCTGACGAAGAAGAGCTGCACGAGAATGGACAGTCGGAAGGGGCCCACTCGGAGGAGGTTCATGAGGAGGGGGTGCACGAGGATGCGGTTCACGAGGACGAGGTTCATGAGGATGAGTTTCATCAGGAACATGAGGAAGTTCACGAAGAGGAGGCTCACGAGGAGGAGGAGCACGATGTGGAACACGAGCACGCCGACGAAGGCACCGAGGAGCCCCCCGAGTCACCACAAGAACACGAAGCCGATGCGGACGTGACCGTGGACGTTGTCAGCGACGACTCGCACCCCTCCGACATTAGCACCACCGTTGTTGAGTCTGAGCACTCGAAGGGCCCTTCCAACGACCTCGAGGACATGGTAAATCTTCTCGAGGCGCAGCCAAAGGCGCGCCCGCTCAGCATCGCCAGCATTCCCGACGACGACCTAGACGTTTGATTTATTATCCGAGTACTCTGCACAAAAACGAAAGCCAGACAAGGCAAATCCTGTACGTATCCCTTTCCCAATCACTTGTATACTCATAAACGGTGTGTCTGCTTTTCGTCCATATCGAACCGCTCTAATCGTGGCTTTGTAGCAATTCTTCAATCGCTGCGCCGCCAGGCATCTACGCTCTCTTGCTACTACTTACTTACTTAGTCTTTGCGGTGACCGGTCTTGTGTTTTGTGGAAGCGCCGTTTTCTCGCCTATGCTGTTTCCTATCATATACCCGATAATGGATTTTTTTTACTGCGGACAAAAACGGGGTGCACATCGCATCATTTTGATGGGATCCGATAAGGGAACAGGGTTGCCTAATGCGGAACTGTCGCATGTGGCATATAAAAGCGATCGTCGACCCATATTTCTTCTTGTCTCAAACCACCATCTCCTCAACTCCGAGTCTAACTTGTGAATCGGGATACTCAATCAGTCTCAGGCTCAACACATCCCTTAAAGAGTCACTGCAGCTTTTGCATGTACTCGAACCAACTCTGCTCCTCCCACAACTCCCATAGAGGTTCCAAACACTCTGCTGCAGGCTTTCTCATATCGCAATAATTTTTCTCCCTGCCCCCGTATCTTTATCTTCCACTATGGCTCCTACCGTCAGCTCAGGGTACAACACCCCTGAATCCGAGCTCGAGTCCCTCCTCACCATTCACCCCACCGCCGCGCGCCGCCCCCACTCCATCGTCGTGCACTCGGAGAATACGCTCTACTCCGAGGACCATATCACCTCCAAGTATGTGAACCGTGGCGCTAACGTCGTTGTGTCCAACGGCCAATTCACTGTTACCCCCACCTTCCAATCCTACGAGTTCCAGACCAAGAAAGTCGTCTCGAAAACCGGGTATGTCTTATCTCCCCCGTTAATTTTAATCCTCCCTCGCTATTTTGAATTCTGCCTCGCTGCATCGAATCCTGCCTCGAATCCTGCTTCGCTGCTTCGAATTTCTGACATGTACGAAATATTTCTGACAAATGTACGTTAACAGACTCATGATGATCGGTATGGGCGGCAATAACGGCAGCACCCTCTGTGCGACCATCCTCGCCAACCGCCACAACATCGTCTGGCACACCAAGAGCGGCGTGCAGCAGCCAAACTACATCGGGTCCGTCCTCCGTGCGTCTACCGTCCGCATCGGTACGGACGGCGCCACGGGCCACGATGTCCATGTTCCCATCTCCGACGTCCTTCCTATGGTGCATCCGAACGACCTCGTGCTCGGCGGGTGGGACATCTCCGGTCTGACGATGGACAAGGCAATGGAGCGCGCCCAGGTGCTCGACTACGACCTCCAGCGCCAGGTCGCGCCTCACCTTGCTGCACTCGGCAAGCCCCTCCCCTCCATTTACTACCCCGACTTCATTGCGGCGAACCAAGAAGCGCGCGCGGACAACGTTGTTCCCGGCGCAGACAAGCAAGCCCACCTTGATCACCTCCGGGGTGACATTCGCAGGTTCAAGGCGGACAACGCGCTAGACCGCGTGGTTGTCTTCTGGACGGCCAACACGGAGCGCTACAGCGACATCATCCCGGGTGTGAACGACACAGCGGACAACCTCCTCGCTGCGATTAAGCAGTCGCACTCGGAAGTGTCGCCGTCCACCCTCTTCGCCGTCGCCGCCATCCTCGAGGGCGAGCCTTTTGTCAACGGCGCCCCGCAGAACACTTTTGTTCCTGGTGTAATCGAGCTGGCGGAGCGCCACCAGTCGTTCATCGGCGGTGACGACCTCAAGTCCGGGCAGACCAAGCTCAAGTCGGTGTTAGCCGAGTTCCTGGTCAACGCGGGGATCAAGCCGCTCTCCATCGCGAGCTACAACCATCTCGGGAACAACGATGGGCACAACCTCTCTGCCGAGCCGCAGTTCAAGAGCAAGGAGATCAGCAAGAGCAGCGTTGTTGACGACATGGTCGACGCGAACAGGTTGCTGTACAAGGCACCCGAGCCTGGCTCCAAGGCCAAGGGCGAGCACCCCGATCATATCGTACGTCCTTTTATTTTCACCACTCTTCAATTTCACCAACAACCCCTTTAGGTGGTGATCAAGTACGTCCCCGCCGTCGGCGACAGCAAGCGCGCCATCGACGAGTACTACTCTGAGATCTTCTGCGGCGGTCGGTCGACGATCAACATCTTCAACGAGTGCGAAGACTCGCTCCTTGCGACGCCGCTCATCCTCGACCTCGCCATCCTCACAGAGTTGCTCACGCGCGTCAAGTACCGCAAGCTTGCCGCCGAGCACGAGAACAAGGACTTTGCGCCGCTCTACCCGGTACTCTCGCTCCTCTCGTACATGCTCAAGGCGCCGCTCGTCAAGCCAGGTTCGTCTGTTCTTTACTTGGTCATCTTGCGTAATGCTTATTGGTTGCACAGGCACAGAGGTCGTCAACAGCCTCAACAGGCAGCGCAACGCGCTCGAGAGCTTCCTCAAGGCGTGCATTGGGCTTGAAAACAACAGCGATCTGCTCCTCGAGTCGAGGATCTGGTAGACGTCCAGACAGAGAAGGTTTCAACACTGTAGAATAATGGTCTTTTGTTTTCCTATTCATTTTTGTGCCTGTGGTCATTCAACTGGCCCAAAATACCTAGAAATATAATCATGCATTTGTCCACTGAAACGCGAAGGGGTATTGGAAGTACGCGAGACTTGGTACGCGCAACCTTAGGCGTCGGCGTTTATCATGAGGTTCGATTCTGAATATTTGTACATACAACAAGTTTTCCTGGTGTCCACTGAAAAGAATTTCGTAGTTTGATTCAAGTGCAAACCACATCACTCGGCAACCTTCGGGCATCCTCCTTCTGCCCGCGTTACTCACTTGCGTAGTACGTATTGCCTAGGCGTCAAATTTTCGAGGTTTGAACGTGAACGTTTGCAGGTGAAGCGGACGAAAGCAGACCAGCAAGCCGAGAGCCTGCAGTGTCGTGGGTAACGTTGGCCAAGGGTCGGCGCACAATGCAGAACACTTTATAACTGTATGCAACTCTTTGTCATTGGTGTCCGGGCCACCCAACCGCTGCCCGTCGCTCGTAGCGCGCGCAACTGGCGCGTTCTTTCTTCCCCTCCCCCCCTTTTTGCAGCATGTCCAACGCCACGCAACGCGTCGAGCGCGCATTGAGCTCAAGAACAACAAGAACATTACTCCGCTGCTCAACTTGAAGCTCAAGGATCTGGTCAACATTGGTGGTCGATGTTATGAAAAACGTTTTTGGTTCCGTTCCACAGTGCAGATCCCATTTAATGATCATGTGTCCGAGGTCGACGATCTTCATCCTGCTATAAATCACAAGGATCAAAGGCGTACTGTGGGCATCACCACAAGACCAATAAACGCGCGAGTTACTTGGAAGTTGGAACCTTCTTAGTCCCCATGATCACCATGTGCATAATCCTCCCGTGGTACATAAAGCCCCTCGATACACCACAATGGACGTCATGTTGCTCACCCTTATTGCTGGTTTCGCGGTATTGTCCCTTACTGGCGCGCAGACAGTGGATCTTGACCCCTCAATTTTCTACAATGTTGTGCGTGCGTGCTTCTTAAACTTGCGTCGCCAGGGCCTTTGAAAGGAACTCGAAAAACAGTCAACAAAGGCAAAGTCTCTGGGTGCAATCCTTTGGACAACATGCTGAGCAACCGTGGATGCGACCAAACCCTTCAAGACTTGTGGTACGTCGACGACGGAACGCATAACCAACGCTACCGATTCGTACCGGTCCCGGGATTAAACAACACCTTCAACATTATCTCTGGTTAGCGACGAACAAGTTGTCCATCCACCTTTTCACCCTTTTAGGTTGTCAATATTATCTGAGCTGTCAAGATTGCACCGGAGTAACAACCACAGATCTCTATACCGAGGATGATGGATCTGGCCGTCAGAGGTAGGTCCTCCTTGAGAGTAAAACCTTAAAACTTACGCTATTAGATGGATTCTCGAGCCTGTCGCAGGTGTCGCGAACACCTATAACATGATAGTGGCAGGCGGTCGAGATGCGTCGTGCGGGACCTACCTTTCCACAGGGGAGGAATGCACCGACACGTATGTTAATCTTTGGACAAGCGACGACGGGTCAGGTACACATCTTATCTACGAACTTCCACATGATGTGATCTTTTTATTAGGGAGACAGCAGTGGACTGTGGTTCCGGTCCCCGTTCCTGCTGCTTCACTGCCATGTACGTTTTGATCCCAGCCCTGAAGGCCATTGGCTCACAGTCTCACAAGTGGAATCATTTACATTCAATGAGCTTCCGCTTGGAGCAGTAAAGCCTTCCGAGAATAGCTGGTTAATGAATCAGCTTGAATTGCAAGCCAGCGGTCTTCACGGTAATTTGCAAAATTTCTGGCCGAACGTGCAGACTTCAAGCTGGATTGGCGGAACTTCTGATTACAGCAATCTTCAGTGAGTCCATACGGCCCATCTGGACATCATTCTTACCCGCATTTCTTTTTCAGCGAAGCTGGTTCATACTGGTACGGTTTCAACGATTACTCCGCAATGCGTCCGACTCATAACTCTTCAGGCTCAATGGTGTCGTCCCGACCGCTTTCCAATTGAACGACCAGCGTCTGCTCGGCGACGTTGGGAAATGGGTCAATTACATCATTTCTAACCAAGGATCGGACGGGTGGCTGGGTCCCGACAGTAGTCCTCGGGTTCTCTGGGGAACGTATCCCGCACTTTTGGCTCTCAGGGTGCGTCTTGACCCTGCTCGCTCCTTGAAGATTATTTGACCCAAAGTAGCAATACGCACAAGCTAATGCGACGGCGGCACCTACTGTCTTGAATAGTCTGGAGAAATTCTTCATTTTAATGAACAGCATGTTAAATGACGGTGCTACGGGACTGGAGGAGTGGGGTATTTCCAGATGGTCGGTTTGTTTGCAGTTTCAGCGTTCTTGGCTGACCTGTCTTTCAGGGAGGACAGTTCTCTGGTGATCGAATGGATGCTTGACGTCTATCCCAATGGCAATGTAAGAGACCTTCCAAGCATCTTGAACGGAAGCTGATCGTTTGTCAGGATTCCATGTATTTGAACATGCTCCAACTTTTACGATACGGCGGAGCTCCCTGGGTGTGTTTCGTTGTGCTTCATGCCATATTATGCGACTGAACTTTCTTTTCCAGAAGGAATATTTCACTGCTGGCGTGTTCCCCACTGAGGCTTTGAACCAAGTCGAGATCATGGGACACGGTAAGTATTATTTTACCACAAAATCCCAACTCTAACACAATGCAGGTGTGAACGTTGGCCAAGCCATCAAGTCTGAAGCCGTTGCCTATCGTTATAGCCACGATACAACGGACTTGGACTCCACTCGGACCCGCATTACGCTGATCGAAGAGTACCATGGTAGATCGAGCGGTGTTTTAGGTGCAGACGAGCATCTCGCTGGCCTGGCCCCCTCCAGGGGATCTGAGCTGGTGAGTCTGTTTTGCGACTGAAGTATATTTCTCGCTGAATGTCGCGTTCGATCCAGTGCACGGTGGTGGAAAGCATGTACTCGTACGAATATGTTTATTCCCTGCTCGGGGACAACGAGTACGCAGACATGGTCGAGAAGCTGGCGTTCAATGGTATTTCCGTGGTGCCATGTTATGACCGACTCGCTCATCGTATCTCTATCGTAGCTCTTCCCGGGACTCTATCAGAGGACGCTTGGGAACATCAGTATCTCCAGCAGAGTAATCAGATCCAAGCGGCTTCTATGGACCCCAGTCCATTTGCAACTGATGGACCAGGTGAGGAGCCAAGAATCGACTCATTTGATCCGTACTGATAGATATTTTCTAGATTCCAATCTCTTCGGACTAGCGCCAAACTACCGTATGTAGTACCTTCCCAGAGTCCCCTGAGTAAACTGACCTCCCATTTATCAGCCTGCTGCACAGTGAATCACGGTGCTTAGTGAACTTTATTGGGTTTATCCCTCGAACTAAACCCATTTTTTCAGGTCAAGGATGGCCCAAGTTCATTGTGCGTGTAACTTTGGTATCACAGCTCAAGCGCTAAAGGGTAACCTTAATTCCAGAGTCATTCGTACATGACCTCTCCGGACGGCACAACACTTTATCATGCCCTGCTGTCCCCGACCACATTCTCCTCGACGCTGGCCGACAACAACGCCGTGACCGTCAATGCTCAGACCGGCTACCCGTTTTCGTCGACGATCGCATACCAGATAGCCGCACAACAAGCATTCAGCTTGGGGATCCGCGTCCCAACCTGGGTAACCAACAGCCAGATAACCTATTCGATCGATGGCGGTGCTAGTAAAACGGGAACCGCGAACAGTGCTGGATATGTCGTTCTCAGTATTGGCTCCGGGTCGCACACTGTAACCGCCAACATTCCTATGAGTATTCGGACGGAGACTCGGTACAATGATGCAGTGACGGTGTACAGAGGACCTTTGACCTATTCTTTGGATGTGTCTTTCAATACGGCCGTGCTCGCAACATATGCAGTAAGTGGTTCATTAGTTCTGCTTGATGTTAGTATTCATTTCTTCAATATAGCTAAGCTCAAAAGACCTCCAATACTCTCCCACCTCAGCATGGGGATACGCCATCTCCACCGCTAACCTCACCTACAACGGCGACTCCACAGTTGCCTCCACAACTCAGTCTCCCTTCAGCCAAGAAAACCCGCTCGTAACCATTTCAGCGAATGTTTGCCCCATAAGTTGGGACACCGTCTTGAATTCGGCCGATACGCCACCGATCAGTCCTGCAACATGCACCGGGAACCAGCTTTCGGTCAAACTGGTACCATATGGAAATGCGAAACTTCGCATGACGGAGATGCCTACAATTTAGGGACGCTTCGCTGGTTTTTTTCTTTCATTGTGACGTACCACTACTTTTGTATGGAAGTATTATGGCAGTACGCCCGCACACCAACGCGCAATTGCGCGGCAAATCGGTTGAGCGATCCACCGTGATGGCAGCTTGCCGAGCCGACAAATACCTTTGACTCGCAAAAGCGTGCGTTTACGCAGGCAGACGGCAAACGGAATGGAAGGACTATATAAAAGGGCACTAGCAGTGACGTTTACTCTACCTCCAAAAAAATGAACATCAACAAAATGGACGCGCTCCTCCACCGCAACCCACGCATTGTCCTGCTCGCCGGCATTGCCGCCGTTGGCGCACCGTGGGCCATCGACAACTACCGCAAGTTTCTGGCATTAGGAAAGAGCGGATTGTCCGCGCTCGGCCCGCTGGGCTGGATCATCGCGCTCACGCTCACTACGTTCGGTCGCGAGACAACAAGTACAGAAGAATACGAAAAGGCAGTACCCGAAGAGCGCTGGTTGGAAATTCCCGTTGAGCGGCGAGGCTCGCGGCCAAACATGGGATGGCACTGTGTCCCGCATCGCCAGATAGACAGGATGTCCCTGGACGAGATTGCGAAGGTATGTTGTGGCTAGTGTCATAGAGAACTCGACTAGACCTTGCGATAGCGCTTGGACGCCATTTTCGAGAAGCGCGCCACCGCCAACCCGAATCTCGTCGAAACCAAGCTTTCCCCACACGAAAGAACCATCCCGGCGATGGTCATCCACCCCGACATCCCGGCGCCGCACAAAGACGCGGTCCAAGGGCTAAGAGAAATCGCGCACGTACACCCCATTGACCACAGTATGCATGTCATCCTGTCCCCTGCGGACAGCAAGACCGGTACGTCCTTCTGCGCGAGTATATTGACCAAACTTGAACCCAAAACCATAGCTGTGGACCTTGGATGGGCTGAGAGGCACCCGCTGAGCGGCGTGAGTCGCTTCGTCCCGCTTCCAAACACCTACTTGCTGGTATACGCCCCAAGAGACGAGGAAGAGCTGGCGGTCGTGGAACGCATCCTTGTTGCAAGTATGGGTTATATGACTGGAAGCCGTTCTGTTGCGTGAAATGATGTCGCCGCCTGTATCTCGTTGTATCCTAAAAGATCGATAATACAAGAACCCACCTCATCGTGCGCAGCCATAACGGGAACGACCTTGAATTACAGACGGTGTTGGTCGAAGAGGGCTTTGGCTTGACACGGATCAACGCCGGTCGACTGTCGACAGGACGGATCAGAAATCGCACGTTATTACAAAACACCAACGCCGAAGTTTGAACAGCAGCGAGCGCTCAAAGGCGCTCAACAGAGAGCCCCAGCGGCTGCAATCGGCCAAGCGCCGCGCTGCCGAAACTCAATGCTCTTGACTGGAGTGCTCCTGCTTGTTTCTTGGTCATGACCGCCTGCGCACACCGAACCTGACAAACCAGCTGAGAATATTCAACGGATTGCAAAGCATCTTGGTATCTGCTTGCAGAGAGTCTCTTGCTCCCCCTGGCTTCCCCGAGGGCGAAGAACTATAAAAGACTGGCACCCATGGCTTCAATGTCTTCATCAACCAATTCGCAACCCATTCTTCTCTCGTGTCAACCAATCTCAAACAGTCGACATGTCTACTGCAACAAAGCCTCTCGTGTTCGTCACCGGTGCCTCTGGATTCCTCGGCTTTGAAGTCGTATATCAACTTCTTCAAGCTGGGTATGCGGTCAGAGGGTATGTGCCCGGCAGTCTTATTGGGGGCAAAGTCACTAACCATATTCCCAGAGCCGCTCGAGGCCGCAAAATTCCTCTCCTGAAGAAGGCCTTTGAAAAATATCCTCAATTTGAAGCAGTCGAAGTCACCGACGTTGCATCTGGTGATTTCTCGACCGCGTTCGATGGCGTTGGTGCTATCATCCACACTGCGGCGCCGCTCCCTGGTCGGGCTGACAGCGAGACAGCGCTCAAGGTATATACTTCTCTCCTCTTTTTTATTCCTCATCTGACTGAATTTAATTACAGAGCGCCGTTGAAGGATCCCTCCACATCCTTCGCGAAGCGCACAAAGCCGGCGTCAAGAAATTTATCGCAACCGGGTCCATGGTCACATTCCCCGAAAACGCATACGGCCCTGATGGTGAGTTTATTCTCCTTGTTCTGTCCCTCAGCTAGCTTACCCATCACATCGCAGACTGGGTGCCAGTCACCAAGGAGCAGGCCGTCGAAGGCAACCCCTTCGTGCTCTACATCGCCGAGAAGAAGTTCGGCGAGCAGGCCGTGCTCGACTTTTCGGAAAAGCACCCCGAGATAGATATCACCATCTGTAAGTCCCTTCTTCTCTATGAAACACCAACAAACCTAAGTCGATTATAGTTTGCCCGCCCTGGATCTTCGGCCCCTTCACCCCTGGCTTCGAACACATCATTCCAGAGCCCGACTTTGCCGCCTTCTCCACAAACGGCTTTGTCTACCAGCTCCTCCGCGCGGACAACACCAACTACAATTATTCTCCGGGAATGCTCGACGTGCGCGACGTCGCGCGGGTGCACATCGCCGGGCTCAATCCCCTGACGCCCGACCACCCGAAGCGTGTGCCGGTCGTGGCGCCGCACGTCAACGACTGGCGCGAGGCCATTACCTTTATCTCTGAAGCGCGGCCCGAGCTGCGCGGGAGGCTCGCAGACCCCAGCAAGGCGCCAGTGTGGCCCGCCACGAGGGCGGTCGATTTGGCGGAGGTGGAGAAGGCGTTTGGGGTGAGGCGGGACTCATACAAGACGTGGAGGGAGACGATTTTGGACGCGGTTGATCGGTTTATTGAGGTGGAGAATTTGTGGAAGGCGAAGGGCCTCGAGTTTGAGGTTCCCACTGCTCCGCCAATGTAGAGTGAGGAAATAGAAGTAATAGAATGAATGTACTGCTATTGTTGCAAAGTATTCCCTTGAACACGCATGAGTGCGCTGACTCATTCGCTCACACTTTGAACCCCAAATCGAAGGAAACGCGGCTCCCCCAATGCAACCAAAAATACGGCGTCCGGGCCAACTGGACTTGTAGTTCGTTCCGAAGAACTCATCTGTCTACTTATGTGCAAACACAAGTGGCGGATGGGACGCTCCTTCGACAGGTAACGCGGGCTAGCCGGCCCTTCTAATGTAATTGGAATGGCTTGACCTGAGTTTGGTTGGCAGTTCCAGCCACTGGTTGTTTCGGCAAATCCCGAAACTGCAATCGCCATATGTCGTTCTCGGTAGGTTGCGTGCTTTAAAAGAAGTATTAATATTGGTAGATTATATCCACACAGACTCCGGGTCGTTGGACGTGAATTGGGTGATCGCCCAATATGGCAATCAGGTTTCCAAAACCGGCATTCGGTAGGTTGCATCTCAGTAAGGTCCAGAGGGTACTGGATACCAACGCCGTCCCTTTTCAGACTTGCTTGGTGTCAATCTTTTAACTCCCAACAGATTGCCCAACACTTCTGTGAGTACTTACTTCCGGTCGGGGAGAGCCACTGTGCTGATTCCCAAATTTGTTCAAGTGGGGATACATTTCTGAATACAATAAATTTAACAATGCTCTACGATATCTTTTCTCACCGTGGTGCGGAATTTATCACTTGCGGATCGTAGTTGAGTCTACGGTGGAAGAGGTATCTGATATTGGTGGGGTGTCTTCAGGCTCCGCGATCGACGCTTCTCTTGCTTTTTCTTGTTCTATGGCCTCCCCAGATATTCCTCCTAGACAAAAATTCTGGAAAGCAAAATGGGCGACGAATTCAAGTACCAACTTTGATCGAAATCGCGTTTTTCACGAGCTTAAATCCACTGGAGGATTCAAAGAACCTATGCTTCAAGAACTCCAGCTCGAGCTGTCGGAACGTTCCGCTAGCTCGTCGTGTGAGACGTCCTCCTCTGGATGGAGGGAAAGGAGAAGCATCAGCGGGCGGGGTACTTGATCACAGATGTAGACGGTAATGCTGCGGATGCTGTGACACTATCTGGCTGCACCTGCAGGGGGCCATTAACTGAAACCAGATTCGCCGGTGCGGGAATAGTACGGTGCGCAATTTAGAATACAACTGTTTTGGAACTTCGCGCTATCGCCTGGTTGGGCTGACCTTCGTCGCAAGACATTTCACGTTGAGCCGACAGTCACTCTCAAACACGAGTAAGAAGGTAACTTATAGCGAACGTCGATCCAGTGCTCCAGCGAACCTTGTCCACAGTGTTTTTTTTTCGCCACGACACATGTGCAGTGTGAACAGAATGCGCTTCCCGTCGCCGCTCCACAAACACGACGTGAGATCGCCCACAGCATGCACTCCATTATTTTTCACCGTGGATAGGGTTTCGGCTTGTGTTTTTGAGTGAATATATTTCAGTCATCGACATGAACGGAAAGCACTGAGCAGTGTGAAGGATTTCGGTGCGCCCTGACCGAATTGGCCGTTGTCGAATAAATCGCGAGTACGTGTCCGAAGGCGCCACTCCGTGGCAGAATTATTCCTCCACTGTATTGTATACACTTTCTAAAAGCAGCTCAGTTGTCCACCAGCCCATAGATTCGAAATCCCAACACTTACTCGGTTATAACTTAGTAAACAAGCGTGCTCTAGTCATACACTGAACGCGAATTCGATTTGAATAAAATGCGGATTCCAATAGACCCGAGAACAACATACCATGCACGATCCCTACACAAACAACTTGTCAAAAGCCGGTCAACGAAACACAGAGCAGAAACGCACCATAAAACAGCGTCCACACCAGCACAAACGTCGACGCGTTGTCCTGTCCGGGATTGAGCAGCCCCGTCCAGCCGCCGGGGATGTACTTCGCGGGGTGGCCGGCGCAGTTGACGAACGTTATGCAGAGCGACGTGAGGAGGGTCGACGCGAGGAAGAGTGCGAAGCCGGACCAGTTTGTTAGGCCGAGGATGCCCGCGACAGCGCCCGCAAAGCACGCGGCAAGGAATTTTACGCTGGTTATTGAGGAGTTGAACTGTACGTTGGGGAGGTAGATGCGCTGCGCCGCGGTTTCGGCCTGCGTCGACATTGAGGTTTGTGGTTGCAGAGAGTGCCTCAAGATCAAACACGTCAATACAGCGAATCTTCAAACCATGGAAAAGGAAATATTTTGCAACGATAGCAGTACATTCATTCTATTACTTCTATTTCCTCACTCTACATTGGCGGAGCAGTGGGAACCTCAAACTCGAGGCCCTTCGCCTTCCACAAATTCTCCACCTCAATAAACCGATCAACCGCGTCCAAAATCGTCTCCCTCCACGTCTTGTATGAGTCCCGCCTCACCCCAAACGCCTTCTCCACCTCCGCCAAATCGACCGCCCTCGTGGCGGGCCACACTGGCGCCTTGCTGGGGTCTGCGAGCCTCCCGCGCAGCTCGGGCCGCGCTTCAGAGATAAAGGTAATGGCCTCGCGCCAGTCGTTGACGTGCGGCGCCACGACCGGCACACGCTTCGGGTGGTCGGGCGTCAGGGGATTGAGCCCGGCGATGTGCACCCGCGCGACGTCGCGCACGTCGAGCATTCCCGGAGAATAATTGTAGTTGGTGTTGTCCGCGCGGAGGAGCTGGTAGACAAAGCCGTTTGTGGAGAAGGCGGCAAAGTCGGGCTCTGGAATGATGTGTTCGAAGCCAGGGGTGAAGGGGCCGAAGATCCAGGGCGGGCAAACTATAATCGACTTAGGTTTGTTGGTGTTTCATAGAGAAGAAGGGACTTACAGATGGTGATATCTATCTCGGGGTGCTTTTCCGAAAAGTCGAGCACGGCCTGCTCGCCGAACTTCTTCTCGGCGATGTAGAGCACGAAGGGGTTGCCTTCGACGGCCTGCTCCTTGGTGACTGGCACCCAGTCTGCGATGTGATGGGTAAGCTAGCTGAGGGACAGAACAAGGAGAATAAACTCACCATCAGGGCCGTATGCGTTTTCGGGGAATGTGACCATGGACCCGGTTGCGATAAATTTCTTGACGCCGGCTTTGTGCGCTTCGCGAAGGATGTGGAGGGATCCTTCAACGGCGCTCTGTAATTAAATTCAGTCAGATGAGGAATAAAAAAGAGGAGAGAAGTATATACCTTGAGCGCTGTCTCGCTGTCAGCCCGACCAGGGAGCGGCGCCGCAGTGTGGATGATAGCACCAACGCCATCGAACGCGGTCGAGAAATCACCAGATGCAACGTCGGTGACTTCGACTGCTTCAAATTGAGGATATTTTTCAAAGGCCTTCTTCAGGAGAGGAATTTTGCGGCCTCGAGCGGCTCTGGGAATATGGTTAGTGACTTTGCCCCCAATAAGACTGCCGGGCACATACCCTCTGACCGCATACCCAGCTTGAAGAAGTTGATATACGACTTCAAAGCCGAGGAATCCAGAGGCACCGGTGACGAACACGAGAGGCTTTGTTGCAGTAGACATGTCGACTGTTTGAGATTGGTTGACACGAGAGAAGAATGGGTTGCGAATTGGTTGATGAAGACATTGAAGCCATGGGTGCCAGTCTTTTATAGTTCCTCGCCCTCGGCGAAGCCAGGGCTGAACCCATGGCGCTCTTCAAGCAGACACCGGGATGCTTTGAAATCCGTTCTTGGAATACTTATGCTGATTTGTCAGGTTCGGTGTGCGCAGGCGGTCATGATAGATAACACAGAAACCATCCTGCCAAGGGTATCACAGAAACTTCAGAAGCGCCGTACTTGACCGATTGCCCCCGCAGGCCTTCAAGTTGGCCGAGACTCCTGAGAGCAGAGCAGAAATTGCGAATTGATGAGATCAGAAATATCAATCTCTTTTTGGACGACACCATGACATCGCTCTGCCTCGCCTGTTCGTCCTCGCTGCCGCCGAAATCCACTGAGGTGATATTCACGACGCAATGCTGCACTCAGCCCATCTGCGGCGCCTGCATCCAAGCGAACCCGCGCTTGGCCCGGTACAACCCGTGTCTCGCGTGTCTTGGCGGTGTCGCCGTCGTCGAGTCCTCCAGCAAGCAGCTTGACTCTGAGCGGAACGTCGATGGCGCGGTCCGTGAAGAGGATAATTTTTCCATCGGCGACGATGAGGAGGAGGAGGAGGCAGAGGATGTCGTCCAAGAAGCACCCGTTGCCGTTCCGGTCAAGGGTCCGCCGTCCGAGTACTACATCAAGCGCAGCGACACTCTGCAAGGAATCGCGATGCGCTTCAGAGTCGATGCAAGTCTTCTTCTGTGCACTTTGCTTTGTGCTCATCGTTCCCCAGGGCCGCACACTCTGCCTCCTGAACAATCTGCCGCCCAGCACCCTCAGCACAACCCCGCATCTTCTGCACACCCGCACCTCCCTCGTCCTCCCCACCTTCGCTCTGTCGAGACTAAATCCGAACGACGCCGCCCCTCCGTCCCCCGCGGACGCCCGCGCGCGCGAGGTCAGCCGCGCCGGGAAACGCCTGCAGACGCTGACCAAGACAGACTGGCACATCGCGAGCGCGTACATAGCTCTCGCAGACGACCCCGACGAGGCCGCGTCCTACGCGCTCAAGCAAAAGGAACTCGGTATTGCAGCTGCCTCTCCGTCCTTAGAAGCCGTCGCGGCGGATCAATATCTGGGCGACCTTGAGTGGGAGGCGGAGCAGCTTCGGGCGGGAAGACCCCCGCGCATCGATCCATTTCCCACAGCTCCGATTCATACAGGTGGGAAGGCGCCGACAAAGAGCTGGTGGTAACTACACTACATCTCCGCCTTCCCATCCCTCACAAGCTCCACCGCCCTCGCCACCGTCTCTCTATCACTCTGGAACGTCAACCTCCCCGCCGCCCCATCCACATCCACCCACTCCGGATCAAACGCCTCCCACGCCGTCTGCGTCCCAAGCACCCTTGGTTCCCCTGTTGTGCGCGCAACATACCACCACACTATCTTGATCCCCCTTCCCACATTGCTCATATCGCGCACCACAACCGCAATGGGCTCCGTCACGCCCTCGAGTACGGCCACGGCGTCGGCGCCATTGACGCCTGGCGCTGGCGCGCGCGTGGGCATGCGCACGGGGAGGAGCACACAAGGGTAACCCGTTTCTTCGAACGTCTCGCGGACCTGTGTGTACCGCGTTGAGAAATACATGATACACGATTGCATTTATGGCACACACCGCAGCTGCCTGGATACTTTCCCCGCAGTCCTTCCGCCCCTTGGGAAGCATCCACTCGTCTGTGTTTCGGTCATGCAGCACGCAAATCTGCAACCCTCCGTTCGAATCGTGCCTGCGAAACAACACGCATCCCGCCGACACGACAAAATCTTCGGAAAAATACTGCGTCGATGGGTATCCAGTCGTCGCCGAGGTCATGGTAGTTTATTATTAGGGGTAGAATGTTGGAAGCTGTACACGATGTGAGTATTCTAACCTCACAGCAGACACACGTAGTGGTAGCGAGTGACTATATTCACCTGTACACGATGTGAGTATTCTAACTAGATACCGTTAGCTATAGTGTATGTGAATATAGTGTAAGAAACATACCCTCACAGCAGACACACGTAGTGGTAGCGAGTGAGGGATGTTGACGCAACTGTCACGGTATATCAACACACGTGACATCCGGTCACGATCTAATCTAGTCGTTTCCGTTGTCCAAGCTGCTCTCGTCCAACACACCCCCTCAGCATGGACTGCGGAATCACCCCCTCACGCCAGAACACCCCCTGGAACAATACCGAGGCTCTCGCGGTGGCGGACGAAGTCCGTAAACGGCAGCGGCTTGGTGAGCGTGTCAGCAATGTTGTCGTGGGAAGAGACTCGGGGGAGGGTAATCTTGAGCTTCTCGACGCAGTCGCGAATGTGGTGGTACCGATTGTCGATATGCTTCGCACGCGAGTGGAAAGACTGGTCCCCGGCTAGGATGATGGCGGCATTATTGTCGCAGAAAATGCGTGATGGACCGCTGATGGAGACACCAATCCCGCGGAGGAGCATGCGTAGCCAACATGCCTCTTTGGCAGCTTCAGACGCGGCGATGTACTTGGCTTCGGTCGAGGAGAGGGTTACCACCTTCTGCTTGCGCGATGCCCATGAGATAGTCCCAGATCCGAGACTGAAGGAGTATCCCATGATCGACTTCCGGCGGTCGCGGTCGTTTGCAAAATCAGCATCGCCGTGGCCAAGGAGCCTGATCGTGTTCTTGCCGCCGAGTACGAGTACAAAGTGGCGGGTGAGCTTTAGGTATCGGACCACACGAACCGCGGCTAGCCAGTGCACATAGCGGTAGCAATCGAGGAAGCTAGCGAGGACATTGACAGCGAATGATATGTCGAACCTCGTGCCGATTGCGACGTACATGAGGGGGCCAACGAGGGATCGGTAGGGTATAACAGCTAGGCGATCCGCTTCTTCGCGAGACAGAGTGTCGGTGGGCCTTCGTAGATCGGACTTGGCTTCCATCGGCGTGGTGACAGTGTAGGCGTCGGTCTGACCGAATTGCGCAATTATGCGGTCGATGAGGGCAGTCTGGGAGAGGGAGATAGTGCCGCGTTCGGGATCGCGGATGACGCTGATGCCGAGGCAGTACCTGACCTCACCCAGGTCAGATATCGCCCATCGTGTGCGTAGCTGGTCCTTGAAGGTGTCGTTCGCGGCCGGGGTGCTCGATGCACATATCATGTCGTCGACATGTACGGCTACGATGGTCGTCTCACCCCCGGGGCTATGGCGGACATACACGCACCACTCGCAAAGCAGCCGTCGGAATCCCCATCCCACCATAGCGTCGTGCATGTGCTTGTTCCAAGCGCGCCCAGCCTGTTTCAGTCCGTACAGCGATTTCACCAACTTCCACAGCCATTTCTCCTTCCCTTTTTCCTTGAAGTGCCGCGGTTGGCGCGTGTACTGGAATTCGTCAGGTGGGAGATCGGCATTGAGGAACGCGGTTTTGATGTCGACTTGTTGGATGTCCCATCCTCGTGAGGCAGCAACGTGGAGGATCGCTCGGAACGACTCGAGTCGTGCGGTGGGGGATGTGGTTTGGGTGTAGTCACGACCATAGACACTGGGGGCAAGCTGTGAACTACAGGCCCTGTAAACTCAATGTAAATGTGAGGGAAACTTTGAGTTTTCTCAATAAATACCCATCATTTACTGTGCCTGTAAATTGGGAGTAAATTTTGAATTTCATCTGGAATTGCACCCAATTTACATGCCCTGTAAATGATTGATAATCCTGGGAATTAATCTAAAAATGCCCATCATTTACACCATGTGTAAATGTGTGATTTACATGCAGTGTAAACGGTGAGCAAATCCAGATACCAAACAACAGATTTATAGCTACACCTTCCATAATAAGAAGTTCAGAATTTCCAGAAGGGGTCATTCTATTGTTATGTGATTCTAGGATTCCTAGAATGCTGGCTTTAAGGGGATGATTATGCCAGAGCACTTCCAAAGCTTACAAGGGGTGGCAGCTATATCTCTTCTGATTGAGTTTCAGTCTGCTCTCTTTCTCTGTATCTGAATTTTGGCTTCATACATTCTTATTGCATGTCCACCGCTCAGAACAATGAGATTATTTCTATTTGGTGACTATTTTCACCTGGAGTTTGTCAGAATATTGCAAGGTTGAAAAACTGTTGCCCCACTTGAGCTCTTGATGAAGACTTTCTATTTCTGTTTTGCTCTCTGTCCGCTCCTTGTTGGTCTCAAAATGAGCCAGAATGTGGGATTTCTGATTGGAACATGAGTTAAATGTTGCAACTTCCACTTCTTTGACTCACTGCTCTTCATGTATGTAGCATTCCTGTGCAGCATGTCATTCTCATGTTGCTCCCCTTTCATTTTTTTTTGATAGAAAAGTGACCAGATTGCCTCCAAAGTCCACAATAGATGACCCACCTTGTTATCTTGACATTCATTGCTCATTTGCATCTTGCTAAACCATTAAAGCAGTCAATAAAGACACCATATAACTTTGTTAGAGTCTCTGCCAGGTTGGGATTGTATATCATTTCCCTGATTGAGAAGGCCACCAACTGGATCCAATAGTGAGGATGACATCTTGATACTCTGTTACTCATCTCATCTTTCTGCACAATCCAATGGGTGTCAACCCACGGACTCTGAAAAAGATGAGGGAATAGCTAAAGAGGGCCAAACTTGACAATGTTTCAGATTTAATGTTGTTGATGGGTGGCTGTGAGAGCCGTTCCAGAACGCCTCTCACAGCCACCAATTATATTTTTTGTACACATCACAAAAGTGTATGTAATCATCTTGGGCTGCTCTGGGTTCAATCCTCACAGTATGCATCTTTTTTTAAATGCCTCAACCATACAATAACCAATGCAATTTCAGTCAGGAGAAGAATTTGCTTTGTTAACTTTCATGAGCAGAAAATTCCTACTGAGTGTTCAATTGTGTGCTGAAACAGGAGTTGAACACAACAAGGCCCAATCAATTCAAGCTTGACAGCAATCCTGATCATTAGGAATCCTAGACTCACATGACAATATAATGTCCCCTTCTGGCACCTCTGAATTTCTTATTATGGAAAGTGTAGCTATAAATAGGTTGTTTGGTATCTAGATTTGCTCACCGTTTACAATGCATGTAAATCACACATTTACACATGGTGTAAATGATGGGCATTTTTAGATTAATTCCCAGGATTATCAATCATTTACAGGGCATGTAAATTGGGTGCAATTCCAGATGAAATTCAAAATTTACTCCCAATTTACAGGCACTGTAAATGATGGGTATTTATTGAGAAAACTTAAAGTTTCCTTCACATTTACATTGAGTTTACAGGGCCTGTAGTTCACAGCTTGCCCCCAGTGAGACCTGTCTGTACCCTTTAACATAATATCTGACTTTATTGCGTACCACATTTCCTTCAGCGTCGCGCTTCCGAACGTACACCGGCTTTACGTCGAGAATCGTCTTGCTGGTCGGGACGTCTGCCAGCGGCACAAGTTCATAGACACCGAAGCGGCGGAGGGTGTCGAGCTCTTCGTGCGTTCCCTCAATCCATCGATCAGCGTCGGGCGAGGCCATCGCTTCCGCGTATGTCTTCGGGTCGTCGGGGAACTCGACATCGATGGGGTTCTCGGTGAGGTAGGCATTTAGCTGTGCCCACATCGCGGTCTCCTCTCCGTCATCGTCTTCGGGGGTACTCGCGATCGTTGCCTCAATGTCGTCGAGGATCCGTTGCTCACCATCGTCCTCCTGGTATCCCTCGTCGGCAGCGAGCGCGTTACGCGGGCGTGCAGGTACTCTGGCACGTTCCGATCGACGTAACGGCGGCGGCGGAGGAGGTCCAGTGGGAGGAGTGGGAGGTCGCGCAGGCAGAGGTAGGGACGGAGCTGGCACTGCACGCACGTCGTCGGATACGTCTGGAGCGGAAGTTGTGAGGCTAGGTGGGTCGTCGGAGGATTGATCGTCGGGTACTCCAGCGGCAGAGGGCGCGGGCATGCCCAGCGCGGCGCGCTCTGCGAGCCGAGATTTATCCCAAGAGACCTTTGACATCTGACCCGACTCGATAAACCGTACATTGATCGAGTTATAGATCTTTCCAGTAGATCGCTCCCAGCAGCGATATGCCTTCGACCGTGGCGTGTACCCGACGAGAACGCATTCGAGGGAGCGGTCGTAGACTTTGGGGTTATTTCCTTCGATGAGAACGAACGCGCGGCATCCAATCTCGCGAAGATGGGATAAGCTTGGTTTCACACCCTCGAAACATTCGAACAGAGTGCAACCGCCCTGTGCTCGAGATGGTGTTCTGGTGTGCAAGTACGCAGCAGTTACGCAAAATTCGTCCCATAGATGGGGGGGCGCCTTGCAATATATGCGCATGGCGCGACCCTTGCTATGAACCGACAAGTGGTAACGCTCACACTTCCCGTTCATCTTGGAAACGTGTGGTGCAGTATAATGTATGGCTGTGCCACGCGCCGCGCACCACTTCTCGAAGACGTCGGATTTGAGTTCACCGTTGTCAATGACGAATGAGCCGATCTTTTCACCCGTTTTAGCTTCAATGGCGATCGCCCATGTGCGAAGGTGAGAGAAAGCGGTTGATTTATTAGGGACAGGGATTGTCCATCCGCGAGAAGACTAGTTGTCGACGATATCGAGAGTATAAAAATTTCCGCTGCGTGAGCGAACCGCCACCTTTCCGCTCAGGTCAACATGCACTTGCTCCAGCCTCCGCGTCGACTTCGGTCCCTCCCTCACTTTCGGTATGAGCGCTCGAGTCTGCTTTCCACGAATGCACGCGTCACAAACGGGAGCATTGGAAGATGGGTCGAGATCCATACCGTCAGCAAGTTGATCTTGGTAGAGGTCCGCGATGTCTTGGTGGTTGGCGTGGCCGAGGCAGAGGTGCCAGCTGCGCAGGTCGCGCGCTTCGGCAGACGCCACAGACGCAGCGGAGGCGGGAGAGCAGTCGAGGAGGTAGAGGTGACGGGTGGGATGGACGGACCCCGTACAGATTGTCCCTTCTGCGGAGGTGACCCAGGCGCTAGTGCTGTCGAAGTGGAAAGTATAGGGGGAATCCTGGCACATGCGGAGCACAGATAGCAGGTGTATCGCGGCGTCGGGGACGTAGAGGACATTCCGGATGGTGAACTTGTCGGTGACGATCGTCCCAATGCCCGTTGCGTTAATCGCCGTCCCCTGGAACCCGCGGATCGCGCGTGGTGCGATGGGCATGAGGGTAACGAAGTCCTTGCGACATGGCGATATGTGGACGTTGGCGCCGGAGTCCGCGAAGATAAGGAAATCCGATCGCCCGTCGTGCAGAGCGGCATTTGCCGTCA
This sequence comes from Mycena galopus ATCC 62051, assembly GCA_014925785.1. Classification (NCBI taxonomy): domain Eukaryota; kingdom Fungi; phylum Basidiomycota; class Agaricomycetes; order Agaricales; family Mycenaceae; genus Mycena; species Mycena galopus. The sequence goes on from WIQG01000019.1 coordinate 1,291,221, forward strand.
GCGTCCAGTCATCCCATTTCAAGGAGACATGGGGATCGGTCTCGACGAACCATGCATCCATGTCCGCACCCGTGGGCAACTCGTCGGTCATCAACGTGTTGGCAATCGGGGTTTCGGGAGCAGGCACGCTCGAGTTGGTCGGCGTGACGTAGAAGTCGGTGCCGTCGACGGTGATATAAGCGCGTCCATCTGGTTTCGCTCGGATTCTGGGATTACCCTTCACGCCCTTCGCGTTGCCGGCGTCGCGTGGCTTCGCCGCGTCGGTCTCGGGGGGGTCAGGTTTCCCGTTGTCGGCGCGACGCTTCGCTTGCGCCTCGCGTATACCTTTCCCCGCCATGCCTCCTCCGGTGAACGTGCAGTACTTCCACTGGTGGGTGTCAGGCCTCGGGCATCCGGCCGTCGTGCAGCGCTTCCGATGTTCGGGCGCTCCCTGAGCTGCGTTCGCCGTACCATTCCGTCCTCCCGCGATGCCGTCGAAATCGTGGATGTTGCGTAAGTTGTCCTTCAGCGTCGTCAGGTCGAGTTGGGGGAGGGCGAGCATACTGCGCAAGAAGTCGCGGTGGTTGGTCGCCAGCGCCGCGAGAAGACCCACGAGCAGGAAGGAGTCGGGGTCGATCGGGCCAGCGGCCCATATGGCAGTGTTGAGCTCCGTGAGTTGCTCGATCGTCGCGGAGAACGTAGCGGGGTCGACAGCAAAGTCGGTCGACAGAAATTGGTGAAGTGCCTTCACCTGCCCCTTCGGTCCGCGATGCTCGTGCCGGATACGCAGCGTGTTCCATATCGCAGCGGCCGTGGTGCACGACTTGAAATGCTCCCGCTCCGTTGAGACGCACGCTCCAGATATAAAGAAACGGACGACGGTGTCGGCGTCGACCCATGCGCGGTAATGAGCCGGGTAGTGCACGGGGGACGGGCAGGGGTTGTCGTTGCCTATGAAGCGAAGCGCGCCTGGCTGTACGCCCAGCTGGTGCGTCACCTTGGACTCCCACGCAATCCAGTTTCCCCGTTCCAGCGAGAGCTTGTCCGCGTCCGCCCACTGCGTCGGCAATGCGAACGCCTTCGGTACGGGTCCAGGGCCGCCGAGATGTGGCTGGGATACCGAGGCCATTGGGTGTACGAAGTGGGGGTGATACATCTGCGGCGGAGGTACCGGGTGATGGAAGTGGGGTGGCGCGTAGTGCTGATGTGCGACGGGCGGCGGGTAAAACTGGTGTGGCTGGGGCTGGTGGAATGAGGGTTGCGAGGACGGTGGCGCGGGAGTTACGAAGCGAGGCATGTATGGTTGACCGGGGAACGCGTTGTGTGCCGGTGTAGCACTCTGGAATGGCGACGGTACGCGCGGTGGGCCAGAGATGTCAGGCGGGGCGCTGTGCGATCCGGGGACGTCGTTCTGAGCAGGCTGGGGCGGCCAGTGATACTGGCGGTTGGCCTGGAAGGGGTTGGAGGGCGATGTCGCAGGGCGAGCGTCCATCAGGTCCATGGTGGCGCGCGAGAGTCGTATGTACAAGAAAATTCATTATGCGCTCTGCGCGAGTCGTGAAATACCAGCTCGCTGGGTATAGGTGTCCGTTTGGTGTAAGGCTTCGTGCGCGTCGTCGTCAACAACGGCACAATTGGCCCATAACCTGTTGGAAGCTGTACACGATGTGAGTATTCTAACCTCACAGCAGACACACGTAGTGGTAGCGAGTGACTATATTCACCTGTACACGATGTGAGTATTCTAACTAGATACCGTTAGCTATAGTGTATGTGAATATAGTGTAAGAAACATACCCTCACAGCAGACACACGTAGTGGTAGCGAGTGAGGGATGTTGACGCAACTGTCACGGTATATCAACACACGTGACATCCGGTCACGATCTAATCTAGTCGTTTCCGTTGTCCAAGCTGCTCTCGTCCAACATAGAATAGACTGTTGTGCTACTTGTAGTGACCCAAATATGACTCGACTGGACCGACGGACTATGGGCGTGCCCGAAAAGCGTTGGCCTGTCGCAATATCATCGATAACCAAAAAAGATGATTCATAAAAAATCATCCCAACAGCCTTCTAACATATCTCAAGTAATCTTTCCCTCCATTTGCCTTTACGCTCTCCACCATTGCCTCCACGTTGTCCACGGCTGCGTCTTCCCCTTCCCCGTTCCCATTCACAGCATCCACATCCATCGCGCTATCCCCATCCCCACCTTCCATAGACTGAGTGGACACCCGCCTCCGCACAGCCGCCGCGCGCTCGCGCTGCCTCTGCCCGAGTCCGTACCTGAGCACCACTGTCAACACTGCGCGCCATCCCTCCAGCGTCCCGTTCCCGCCCACAGAGGACGAAGTCAACGGCCGCGCTGCAGACGAGGTTGACGCCCTCCCCACCTCCGCATCCGCCGCCGGCAAACTCGGCACAACCGTCGACCGCACCACATACGGACAAAAACTCCGGTGCTCCTTCAGCAGGTCAAAGTGCCGCTGTGGCGCCGGAGCCCTCGCCCTCTCGCTTATTGGGACTGCCTGACCATCCGCCCTGGGCCCAAGACGTGATTTGGGGGGCGGGGTGCTTGGCTCTGCGGGCGGGGGCGCGAATGCCCAGAGGCCGACGCGGCGCTGGCACAGCGCGCAGTGAAGGAGAGACGTCGTGGTGTTGTCGCGCCTGGCGAGGGGGGACGCAGCGCTTGAGACGCGGCGCAGGAATTGTCGCGGGGGCGTGCTCGGCGGCGCGGGCGCGGGCGTCGACGTCGTCGCCAGGTCAGATACAGATGTGGATGCGGAGAGGGATGATACCGCAGTGGTCGAAGTTGCAAGGGTAGACGAGCGCGCGAGGCGCGGCGGGGTGGACGCGGAGAACGGGGAGCCGGCACGCGAGGTGGCGCGCGATGAGGGGCGCGAGAGGGACGAGACGCGCGGCCGGTCGGGTGCCGTGGGCGGCGCGGGGGCCCAGCCAAAGAGCGCGGTCAGAATCGCGGTCTCAGATGGGTTGGGCGGGGGTGTGGCGCCCTCTTCTAGCGCAGGGAGTGTGAACGCTGACACGGTCGCCGCCAGGGACGCGAGTTGGCTGGCGGTCTGCATTTTAGTTAGCATATGTAGATTCAAAAGGAAGGGAACGCACAAGAGGATGCTTGAGCTCCATCTGCTGCATAACTGGATCCAGGACCGCCGCGGTGGTTTTGATTTCGCGAATCATGACGGCGGGAGCCTGCAGCGGAATGCGATATATCGACGCTGAGAGACTGGCATGAGGACGTAGCGGTAGCACCACACGACGCGAGCCAACGCACCATCGCACTGATTTTCCCTCCACGGGCACCCATTCTTGTGCGCGCTCACAAGGGCCAAACGTTGCCTCTCCACCAACGCATTCGCTGCATCCTTTCCCATGCCCTCCCGCCCCGCGACGACCCACGACACAGCACAGAACCCACACACGAGGCGGTCCTTCCCGTCGTTTGTCCAGCCGCACTTTGCGGCCGCGACGGCATCGAGCTGGGGCGGTTTGTTCGCGTAGGTGGCGAGCTTGAAGGTGGCGAGGCGGGCAAGGAACGAGGGGATGGACGAGGGGCGGTATTCTGCGGTCGCGGGCAGCGGTGGAAGAGGGGCTGCGGTGGACGAGGCGAAAGGGAGGGCCTTGCGCGTGCGTGTTGCGGCGCGGGCAAGGATTGCGGTGAGATGTGGGGTGCCCTTTGAGAGCGACGCGAACTGGGGGTTCGCAGCCTGCTTGGTCTTGACGCCGTACTTGGCCAGAGTCGCGTACAGGGACCGCCCCGTGTGCGCCTTTTTTGTGGGTGGACCTGCCGCCTCTGTCGCAGCATCCAAAGACTGGAACGCGTCTGCAAGCTTCCTCTTCGTCGCTGTCGCACGCGACCCAGCCGTGTCCGCAGTCGTCGATCCAGACGGCTCGCTCATCGCAGCACTGCCGGACGCGCTCGGAGTCGCGCTCATCGTGGTTCAATGACAAGAGTAGAACCTCACGTGTCTGACCAAGTTCAACAATGATTTACTTCCTTCAAACGAGATATACTAGTATTGAATGGTTCACCGCTGAATACATTTTTTATTTATTTACTTCTCGCGCCTTCTTGCGCAGAATTCCCGCCAGTCGCGCCCTCCGTCTCGCATGCCTCTGCACCAGTACCTCGTCCTCGACATCGTGCAAAATCCCCATAACCGTCCGCACCCCCACCTTGTCCCCCTGCAACTGCAGCGCCTTGATGAACATCTTGTACAGCGGCCGCACATGCCTTTCAAACGAAATGAACGGCGACAGCCTTAACATATTCAGGGCCCCATGAACCCCGGCCTCCCCCACCGGCGTCCCAAACGGCACATCCCCCAACCTTCGCCACCTTGCCGGCGCGGGATACCCGCTTCTCACCATATAGTCGAACAACCTTCGAATCTGCGCTCCATTCATAAACGTCCTCCACCGGAGTACGGCCTTCACCAGGACATTCACTGTCACCCGGTCCTGTACAAACCCCACCCGCGCCTCCAGCTGCTCGCGGTTCCGCAGCACATGCCGCACGAGCCGTGCGTGCGTGCCCGCCGTGCGGTGTAGCGCGCCGTTCAGCACCGTGTTCCCAAGCCACGTCAGCACCGCCGTGTCTAGCCCTGATTTGTATGCCTCGCCCACGACGCGCTTCGCAGCCCGCATGCGCCCCACGCGCGCGAGCAGCGCCACGCCATACCGCACCGTCGGCGCGTCCCGCGGCCGCCGCGCTATGAGCGACACGATCCGCGACGCAGGCCCCGGCGGCGGCTTCCCGTCCCGCATATTCACGCGGAACCGCACCGCCCGCGCAAGCGCTTCCCTTGCCGTCCGCGGCTGATTCTTCGTCCCGCCGAACCGGTACGCAGCAGCCGCGAGCGTGTGCGCACCGCTCCTGGCGAGCCGCAACGCCAGCTTGCGCCGGAAATTCTGCCGCGCCCGGGGAGCGAAGCGCTGCACGAGCCGCAGCAGCTTGACCGCCGCACTGCGTCTGTGCTTGACGAGCGTGCGCATCATGCGCAGGAAGTAGTGGATGCTGAAAAAGTCCGGCTGCCGCTCGTGGAGGACCTGCAGGAGCGCCACGGCTTCAACCGGGCGCCCCGAAGCAGCGAGCACACTTAGCGCATACCGCAGAGAGAACTTGGTCCGGTTCTCCGGCGTCCGATCGGTATCGAGGTATAGTCGCGTCATAGCGGGGCCAAGTACATTTGCCAGTGGCACGTCCTTGAACGCGTGCCGCTCCGCGCGCAGGGTGCGCATCACGCAATCCAACAGCTCCTCCACCTGTGCCGGCGAGAACCGCGCATCGTCGAGGAAGCTTAGCGCCTCGTCCGGGAAATACATCCGCGCCAGCGCCAGCGCCAATCCATGCACCGAGTCCGCCGAGATCGCAATCCCGCGCTGCGTGCAGAACGCATACAGCTCTTGCGCCGCCGCGACGTCCCGCGGCAGAAACGCGCGGAACAGCGCATCCGCAACCCTCGCGCGCCACCCCGAGTCGGGCGGGAGCTCCGCAAAGATCCCCAGCCACATCCCCGCCCCGACGACGCGTCGTTGGTATGCAGCACGGCATACACGTAGTCAACAAACATCTCTGTCGTTTGCACGTCGTCCCATTTTGTTTCCTCCCGGCGTGATCCCCACAGGCCGTGGGACACACAGTACCGCACACACCCGTCCTTCAGCGGGCCGTCCTTCGTGCGGGCGGCGAGGCGGAAGAACGCGGCGACGACAGCGCGGCGCACGAGCGGCGGCGCGGTAATCTCGCTCGCGTTCCGCCACGTTCGCCAGAGGCGCCTCACGGCGGTGCGCACGAGCTCCGGCGCGTCGTGCGGGACCGTGCGCTCGAACACCGCCAGCGCGAACACCGTGCGCCATGCGACGTGCGGGCCGGCCTCCTCGGCTTCACCACCTCCACCGCCGCCTACACCGACCCCACTACCCGACAGCGCCGCGGGGGCCGCCTGCAGCGCCAGGATCACGAGATTAGCCCAACGCGTAGATGGTGCGTTCCGTGGGTTAAAGGCCGCCTTGGCCTCCGCGGCTGCCCAGCTCGATACCGCCTCGGGGAGGGGCAGCCGGAAGTACGGGAACGGCGCGGTCGCGAGGGCGGCGCATAGCTCGGGGATGGACACGCCTCGGGGCAAATTGCGCTTGGAGAGCGGGTCAAACGTGTGCCGTGGGGGCAGCGGCTTCGGGGTCGCGTCCACGTAGGGGTGCCGCCTTAGGCGGGTCCACACCATCGCGAGGACGCGCGTTTGAATGATGGGCGCGGCGGCGGCGTCGGCGCCGAGAACGATTTGCCAGAGGAGGTCGGTGAGGCGGGGGTCCGGGGTCGGGGGCGGCTCAAGGACGCTGCAGAGGAGGTCGGCGAGCTGTGGGAGGTGGGTAGGCCGGCGCAGGGCGAGCATGGTGCGGAGGTACGGGAGGTGCACCTCGGGGTCATGGCTCTTGCGGATGAGGAGGTAGCGCGCGGTTGCCTCGGACGCGGGGTCGTCCTCTGCAAGGAGTATCGTCAGCAAACTCACGCAGTTTGGTGCGTCGGAGGCGTACCGTGCTCGCTGGGCGTGGAACGCATGCGCACGAGGTGGGCGTACATGACCCAGAAGTGGTGTGCGTGGGTGCGGGGCTTGCGCTTGGGGCGAACGCGGATCTCCTCCGCGAGCTCGAGCACCAGCGGCCAGTAGGTGCGGAAACGCGCTGGCGGGGGAATGTGTGCTGCGAAGGCGTGGAGGAAGACAGATTTGGGGCGCGGCGGCGGCAGAGAGAGCGAGCCGAAGAGGACGAGCAGCTCGTTGAGCTCGTAGCAGTTGAGTGGATAGCCCTTTTTGCGCGCCGGAAGGGCTTTGACTGCGAGGTAGAGTTTGTGCAGGGCCGTGGGGGGTATATGAGCGGCGGGTGCTTCGCGGTGAGGTTTGTGGGGGCCAGGAAGGCGTGTAGCTGGGCGAGGGGCCCGGTGCTCAGCGGGTTTTTGGCTTTTGGTTTTGTATAATAAGGTCTATACGGGATATATGGGCGGCCCAGCTGGACGAGGGGCCGCCAACAGCATCGCAACATTCCATTGCAGGACAGATGTAGACCAGACGCAGACAGCTGCGATAAAAACGCGTCCAAGGACCTCTAGGTTGCCGCTAGAGTGTAGTCGTAGGACCAGAGCCAGCAAAGAGCCCCAGAGTGGCTGGCCAGCGGATGGACGTGGACGCGACAAGCAAGAGAGTCACAAAAAGTGTGACTGCGTGATGTTCGAGTTGAAGTTGAACATTGAAAGGTCAAAGCTACATACAATACGGGCGATTGTTACAGTCTTTATATCAGTCGACTCTGCTCGACGCGGGGAGCAGAGTTTGGTTCAAGAGATTACAAAAATGACACAAAATTGAGTATTTGGTCGCTCAAACTTGAGAAGCGTCGATCCGCAAGACGCTCGACACGAACGAGAAATATTCCATAGCACCGCTGAACCATCTCTTCGGATTCACCCAATCTCGAGGAGGTAGAGAACTATTGAGTTGGTTGAACAAAAGATGACTCGGGAATTGCCGAACAGAACTGCCTATATTCCCAGGGTCGCCAATCATCAATTTTAGAATTTCTGCTCTCAACCAGTCGCCTTGAAAAATCCGTTGGCACTACCAGGCAGGTAGTCTCTTATCCCTTTGTCCCCCGCTCATGTCGCACACAGAGGTCATTCGGGAGGCACTCGTTACCCACCACTAACCACCCATCCACTTTAAAAACAAGAAAAATCAGTCATGGGTGCTACTCGCGCGGACAAGGAAATCTACTTTGAAAAGCTCAAGGAGCTCCTCAACAAATATCGTCTGTCTCGTCCTCTAACGCAACATATTTGCTGACAACCGTACAGCGTCCATCTTCTTGGTGAACGTCGACAATGTGGGCTCCAACCAGATGCACCAGATCCGTGTCGCTCTCCGCGGCAAGGGCGTCGTCCTCATGGGCAAAAACACCATGGTCCGCCGCGCCCTCCGCACCATCCTCTCCGAGTACCCCCAGTTCGAGCGCCTGCTCCCCCACATCAAGGGCAACATCGGCTTCGTCTTCACCGGCTCCGACCTGAAGGAGATCCGTGAGGTCATCACCGCCAACAAGGTCGCTGCCCCCGCCCGTGCCGGCGCCTTTGCGCCCAAGGACGTCACCGTTCCCGCCGGGAACACCGGCATGGAGCCCGGTAAGACCTCCTTCTTCCAAGCGCTCGGTATCCCGACCAAGATCGCGCGTGGCACGATCGAAATCGTGTCCGATGTCAAGGTCGTCGTTGCCGGGACCCGTGTCGGGACGTCCGAGGCGACGCTCCTCAACATGCTCAACATCTCCCCGTTCACGTACGGGATGAGCGTCGTGCAGATCTTCGACAACGGGAACGCGTTCTCACCGGACGTGCTCGATGTGGACGAGCAGGAGCTCATTGACCGGTTCTTGTCCGGTATCAAGACGATTGCCGCGCTGTCGCTTGCGCTCAAGTACCCCACCCTTGTGTCTGTCTCGCACTCGCTCGTCAACGCGTACAAGAACCTCCTTGCCGTCTCGCTTGCGACCGAGTACACCTTCGAGGGCTCCGAGAAGGTAAGCGTCCTTTTTTATTTGTGCTCCACAAGATTACTATACATACACACACTGAAAATCCTGAGCGTCTTCGACACTTGCTGATTTATTTTACTATGATGGACTCCATTCGGCATGTCTTTTTTTCTGATACTGACTGGCTCTCTCGCAGGTCAAGGAGTACCTTGCCAACCCCGACGCGTTCGCCGTGGCCGAGGTTGCGGCGCCCGCAGCTGCTGCTGCCCCGGCGGCGGAGAAGAAGGAGGAGAAGGTCGAGGAGGCGGAGGAGTCGGACGAGGACATGGTCAGTGCTGGCGTGTGTTTCTGTTTCGTGTGGACTGATATTCTTCTAGGCTTCGGTCTGTTCGATTGAGACCCGGTATGACCCGTAGTAGATTTACA